>CM060907.1:660849962-662111212 GCA_030737815.1 Allium fistulosum
CCAGGGGATAGCCCAAGTATACAGGCGCAACTCAAAGTTGCGCACGAACGAAAATGATAGGCGCAACTCAAAGTTGCGCCCAGTATATTCATGAATGCGCAACTACAAGTCGCGCCTGCAATTTTCCAGAGAGCATATATGCGTGTTTCTGAGTTGCGCCTCCAGCTTTCCAGATTTCCAGAGAACAAATAACATATGCAACTTTCTTACAACATCAATTTTCATATAATAACAACATATAAGTACACCATTTCATTCAAATAGGTGAAATATTTCATACAGAACATCATATTTCATATAACAACATGTTTCAAGTCAATAATACAACATCGCAACACCTACAAACCAACAAGTTTCTAGCCATTACAACTTCAAAACAAAGCAACCAAAAAACAGACCAACACAACCCTATCTTCTTATGTTTCTGCGGTCGCGTAGTGTCATTTGAGTTTGGATCGGAGGCGGTTGAGATGGTCCAGCTTCAACTATTTCCTGCCCCGGCTGACTACCTTGTGAAGGACCCCCGTGCCTCTAAAACGTCTTCTTTGGTAGGTACGACCAAAAGCCTGGGGCGGACGAGGCACATACGGTGGTGGTCTTTCTAGCTTATGCCTACCAAGAAGCGACTTGATTATCTCCTTGATGTTGAAGCACTTTCCTTTTACTATGTCCTCATCTGCAGGATCTGCCAGGACATCGTCAACTTCATTGAAAATCATATACAACCCTTGAACCTAAAACAGAAGAACCAATTATGCAAGTAAGTAAAGCTTTATGAGCAAGTTCAAAGGTTTAAACTTATAAACACGTACCAAATCACGTTCCACCGGTCCCCGTGGAGCATATCTGGGCAGTCTAGTTGACGATTCTTTAAGAACAAATCGCCGTGTGATATGCCAGTACCAACTATAGTATTGTTCGATTGACATTCTTGGTATGCGTTCAACCTGAACGTGATCCAACCTGTGATCCCACCTTGCGATGTACGTGTTGTACAAGTCTCTATTCCAACCGTGTGGGAAAATCTGCTCGGCTGGATCCGGTATATGCTGACGAAGGCCAAATTGCCTCATCACTCTGTCGGGGTAGTGCATGGCTACACTTTGCAAGCAAATAATCGGGGTCCTTGCATACCAACTATGCTCCCCGTCCAAGCAAATAGTCGGCAGATCCTGTACGATCTCAGCTGTGTATGGCGTCCAGTCAACAGCATGCTCGTCCATAACATCGAGCTCATTGCGATAGAATGTAGGATGACGGGCTGGATTATCTCGCCACCGTCTATCTTCGATCCATCTACAGTCATAATCAAAAAAGTGTGTGAATATTGGCAGAAATCAAAAAAAATTCAGTGTAAGTTTCAGGTTGCTTTTACCTTGCCCCATAAGGTAATCCTGGAGCGACGTTTGCACGAAGATTTGGTCGTTCAACAGAAATACGCGTCCATGGCCATACCTGCATATTATCAGTGTTAAGAAACGTCTTTCAAAATATTTCATAAATTTGATACACCAATAAATCAAAACAAACATACCTGCAGAAGTGTTATGCAACATGTTAACACGTTCGTTTTTCTTAGTGCCACATTATCCAACTCCTTGTACAATGCGCGCAAAACTGCGCTACCCCATGAATAATCGGAAATGGTGGCAAAATCCTCTAGCAAGTACAACCATTTAACGCTAACTCTACCCTTCGAATGGTTCGCAAAAAGACGGGATGCTATAAGAAGCAATATGACAGCCCGTGTAAACTGTTCTATCTCCTCAATAGATGAATCGACCGAAATCTCTCTGCCGATTATAAGATCATTTAGCCATTTGATCTTCAACTCTCTTCTATTGACAACCGCTTCTGGGGGTGGAATTTCACCAAGCAAACGTTGACATACCTCATCGGCGTCCACATTACCACCGTAGTTCAACGCGGCGCCTTCAATGGGAAGGCCAAGCAAAATAGATACGTCTTGCAGTGTAATTGTCATTTCTCCCACCGAAAAATGAAAAGTCCAAGTCTCAGGTCTCCATCTATCTCATAAAGCTGTGAGTAATGACCTGTCGAATCTGATATATTTGATCTGCATGAAATACCAGAATCCGGCTTGATGTAGTAATTGTTGAACCCGTTGATCTCCAACCATCTCCATCAAATCTTCAAAACTTTGCGAATGATCCAGACAATCCACCGGTTTTACACTCTGCAAAACAAAGGATTATAACATATATTTTATTCAAAATGCGACATAGCTTGCAAAAATTTACTATAATTACAAAACAAATAATATTACCCTCATTAACTCTTCAACATTTGAGCGGTGATTATCCTGCATATAAAGCACGCTACCGTCTACCGGTCCGCTTTCCGGTTCTTCAAAGTTCATGCCAAAAAAACCAATTTTTACAAATCGTTTACAACCATTTAGTGATTCAACGTTTCACATTGGATTACTAAGATGTACAACAAGCTATTTGAAAATATATCTAGCAAATACAACCAAATAATAAGCAAATTACAAATAAATCAAAAAAACTAGGGTTTAGAAATTACCAAAATCTATTTGTGTTGAAGAGGATCCGCTTCCATTGTTGTAGCTTTGGTTTAATCGAAAAAAGAACAAGAAATTTGTAAAATTTGTGACAATTTGGTGCACTTTGACTAAAATTTGGATTTGGAGGTGATGTGTTCGAACATGAAAAGGGGTTTGGAGGTTGTGAAATGTTTTTGGGTTATGAGAGGAAGGGTAGCTGCTGGCTCTGTTTTAACAACAGCTACCTGTGCAGGCGCAACTCATAGTTGCGCCTACGCTATATTATAGCAGGCGCAACTATGCTTAAAAATTGACATATGCGCAATTCATAGTTGCGCCTTTACTATATCGAAAAAATTAAAATATGCGCAACTTTATCGTGGTAGTTACAAAAACGCTGACTGTACTGCTGAGTGAGACGAAACCAGCCCTGTTTGATAATAAGTTTCAAAACGAGCACCGATCGCGAAATTGTTTCAAAAACTAGTCTAGTTCGAAAATTTGTCCTTTTTAATTATGATTCTCGGTATAGCTAAGGACCTGATCTAAACGCACCAAATTTTTTTACTGTGTGCAAATTAAACTACATAACAGAAGCAATGCATCAGTACATTGAAATTACAATTCAATTGATTACACTCCATAATAATATCCAATTCACATATAAATTAAAATATGAATAACAAGATTATCTTCTGAATGTAAATTAAATTAGACTATCCATGGCTGTACCTGCAAATCAATAAGAAAAGGGCATCAGCTTAACAAAATAGCATTAACATCCTCAAAGAGAAATTTTGTTATCTGACAAATGATACAATGGAGTCTTAATGAAACCAAAAGACATCTAGAAAATGATCAAGGTTTAGTTTGGTTTGAAATTGAAGTTTTATGTTTTACCTTTTTGATATATATTTCAGAAGGACGAGAGGAAAGATGAAAAACCCTAGCCATTACAACAAATGGGAGAAGATGAAAAAAAATGATAGACTTTGGTATTTTCCAAAAGACCAAAGACAAAAAAAAAAAGTTATTCTCAATTTCACATGTTAAAGTCATTTTTTAAATTGATTATTTTCCACCCCTCCTCCACTCCTACACCTTTTTAAATTCATATTGAAAACACAAAACTCAAAGTTCAAGTACAAACTAAGGGCTCATTTGATCGAAACTTGAATTCTTCGTTTTGCGTTTTTAACGTGTATTTTGAAATACACAAAAGAGAAGATGGCGGAAAACGGTTATTTGGAAAATGGTTTTAACATATACAATTGAATATTGCTTTTCTTATTTTGCGCATTTTGGCAAATATCAAAAGTTACCGTCTCCCTTCCCTTCTACTTTTTACCATTATGATTATCCATCCCCTCTCCCACGTCAATTGAAATGCATATCGAGAATGCAAAACATAAAACTTGTTTTCAAGTCAAACACCTAACATTATTGCAGCTAAATACATCATAAGTTTATTTTGCTTTAGAATGCTAACTTATTAGAATCCTACCGTTTATAAACAATATTTATGCAATTTGATCATGAGTGTGTCCTGAAAACACTGTCAGAATAACCACTATTTCATGAAAGAAGATGGAACCCAATGCACGAGGCACCCGCATGATAGCGGACTCTGCGGAGATCGATAATGTATGTAGTCTTTCCCCCGCATTGCGAAGAGGCCGTTTTCGAGTATTTCATGAAAGAAGAAATAATAAAAAACTAAGGTTTGATATGACATGAGCAACACTTGATACAAACATATGTATCAAAGGTTTAATGCAACGTCCCTCAAATTTCTCCAGGTGTACTACAAAACAAAATACGTTCCCTTCCACTTAAGGGAAATTTTGGCATAAATCTTTATGATTATAAAAATTAGTATTAGGTCCTTCTCAGTTTTCTTTTATAAATTACATCTTTGTTTTTATTTTAAAGATGAAATTCACGGGTTTGGGTAATTTTACTAATATCAATATGCGCTCTTAGGATATACGTCCATAACCCATAACCGTCGTAATACACATCGAAGCGGCCACTTTTAAATTTGAAAACGAAAGAAGTAAAAAAGAAAAAAATTCAGAAAAAAAAGAAGGATATGAAAAATAGTGTCTAGAAGGGACGGATGTAAAACAAATAAGTTTAGAAAAGAGAGATGTGTCCCAAATTTCCACTTAGTTTTATCTAATAATTTTTTTTTATCATCAAGTATCAACAAATGATGTAGAAAATAAACTCACATGTCTTATTCTGTCAGCTATACAAGCACAACCAAACAACCAAGTTATAACAATGAAGAGGAACTCATCGCCTTCCTTGCTTTTCTTGAAAACTCTCTAACTATTGTTCGATCAGAAAATGTCAAAGGAATGTCTTCATCCAAAGAATTCTTCTCATAAAAGGCATGTATGGGCTTAGTTTTTGAACTCTCTTCATCACTGGACTCCCCAGGTGGATCTTCAGGTATATCCCGATACAGGTGTTTAAGAATGAACAAAGCAGTATCGTGACATCGCCAATAATTTCTGTATTACATACCAATTATATTAGCTCTCGTTCCATATATGCCTAAATAGGTTAAATGATAATAGTCAAATTTCAGGAAAAGGTTTTCCTACGTGTGAGCTCCAAGAGCAGATATGTATTGATGCTGAAATGTTGGTTCCTGCACAATCAATAAGAAAAATATGACCACGACAATTACAGTGCATATGCATAATAAATGGCAAAACAAGTAAAAAGGATATGGCAATGTATTGGCCCTATAGTGTATAACATATGTTGCATAAACTAAAAGTGTTTTTATGTGAACCATAAACCCATGTGCAAGCACATATCAACCCATGTCAACTGACAATCTCACACATAGAAACCTCATAACAATGATAACTGATGAATAAATTATGTAATGTTACAACACTACAACCAGAAAAAGCCTCTATCAAGAAAAGAGGTTTGAATAGAGTTCAGTCACCTGAAGGACATAATCGATATGGCCATCTTCACTTCCAGTTAGTCTTTCCATCATGAGAGATCCATATGTCCTTTCTTTTTCTTGGATATTGTCCTCGGTACCTACCCAAAGTATAAAATATTATTGGCAAAGGAAAAAATAATACCAATATACTAATAAAGGTAAGTACACACAACATTCAAGATTACCTTCCATGTTATCCTTTTGATTTGGGCTAAAAACGCTAACCACTTTATCCTATACAAAGAGATAACGACTTGGGAAATTATCTCATAATCCATGTAGGTTAATAGTCATATAAGTTTTTTTTATTTAGTAAAAGAACTCACTTTCACAGATTCCAACTGACTTGCTATGGCTTGAGATTGTGCAGTTATGTCTTCTTTAAATTCCTACATCAGATAAAGAGGTTTAGTCATGCAAAGTTGAATAAAAAGTGATGATTTGATAAAGTTCTTAGTTGATAGATCACCTGAAATCCAATGTGCAATCTTTTCCCACCTCTATGATAGGGAATGATGACAGGGCGTTTACTGGTGTATTCTTGGCATACAAGTGGTTCTATTCTGTATACAAGCCCAGCCTATATTATAAAATGCAATTAAGCAATATATTACAAGTAGATAAAACTTGTTACTTTGTATCTATTCAATTGTCTTTACACCATGGTGAATGCAATTAATAAAGATGCCCTTATGTGTTTTAGCTGTCATTTGGCATAAAAAGTACTAGCACAATACTGCAGTTATGGCATCAAAAAAGAATCACTTCGAGTTTGCCGATTATTGTTAGCTACACAAGTTTCATATCATCTGCTGCTCTATATGTTTACTTAACCAACTATCTATGTTTTCTGTGGTTTTGAGTAGTTTAATTCTCTGTAAAGGCTATTTTTGGATTATAAAGCATCAGGCTTCAGACAACTAACATTTACGAAGGAAAAAAAGGTAAATTAGGAGCGAACCTATAAGCCACAGGGTCAAAAGGATGGAAAATATTGAACATCTGTCTGCAACAAGGCATTTCTTCATTTATTTCTTCATCTTGCCAATAATTCTGACCTCTACCTAAAAGGGAAGAAAAGGGAATATATTGTACAATATGCACTCTGTAAGTTATTTGCATGGCTCATGGTTGAGAAATAACCACCCTTTTAATTTGGAGAAAGAATCTTTAGACGAATACAAGAAAATAAAGTCTGAAAGTAAACTGAATCAATCATTTACTCCAAATTAATATAAATCAAACTGCAACAGTCTATACTTCGAAAATAACAAAAAAGGAAGAAAAAAGTTTGCATTTTTATGTTAAACTGTATATCCTTATTGATTCCAGTGCAGATTTTTCCTAGGCATATATTAACATATCTCAAAGGATTTAAACCTGCTATGATCTTTATAAATGTTGAAAAAATAAAAAAAAATTGTAAATTTAGCCCACTTCTCAAAACTAATAACAGGTTTACGCCACTTCAGAAATTTATTACTAATACAGGCTCGCTTTTGCCACATCTGCGCTGAGTCGGCGGTCTCTTATGGTGCATTTCACTTATGCCTCCATCTGAAAATACACCATGAAAAACAAAAACAAAAAGTTGAAAAAAAAAGTCTTTAAAAAAAGGAAAAAAACTTCATGGTGCATTTTCGAAATGCATCATAAAAAGCACTGACTCGATATAAACGTAACAAAAACAGATCTATATTTGTAATATGTTTTGAAAGTGGTCTAAACGTTTTTATTAGTTTTGAAAAAAAAGTTTACATTTATAAAATTTCCAAAAAAATAATTGTATGTCTTTACCAATTCCGATTCGGATATTGCGAAGGGAAAGAAAAACACCAAGAGGTGAGCCCACAGCAAAGAATGTATCCACCTAAACCCCAACATAAATGCCAAAAAGGAAAACTTCTATATATCAGTGTATAAAAAAATCAAAGTAAATCGAGCTTTTAAAGTTAAGACGATGTACCTTAAACCCCAACTTCGTGTACTTAATACAAGGCCTATAGTTCTTTCTTAAGACATCTTTATTTCGAGGCCTACTCATCGATGCTTGATGCACTGAAAAGTATAGATTTACAACAGTTTCCAGCTTGAAGTATACAAGCATCCATCATATTCATTATATAAGTCAACCAAATAGAACTACATACCATTGTGTACTAAAGCTTCATTTCTTTCAACGCCTTCGTTCCCAATTAACGTTGAACATGCGTGTATTTGCTCAAGCTGTTCAACTCTTTCTTTAAGACACTTTACCTATGCAGAAAATTATCAAGGTAATTAAACAAGGACTGGATAAGCCATAAAAAAATATCTACTGTATCATATTAAATATAAAATTGAATATGCTACACATCTATAACTGAATACCTCCTCCTCTAACTTCGATATTAGCTTGTCTTTGTCAAGTATGTCAGTGTGCATGGCTGCATTGTCTTCAAAGCTTCCACAAGATGTGCCGCTTAAAGGAAATGTTGTCCCATTCTTTTGCTCTTCATCTGAAGGTTGCTTAATTATCTCTTCATTGCCTGTGGAAGGAGGAATTTCAGGGAACTGATCATCGGTATTGACTTCACCAACCAAATATGGTTTTGACAAATTATTTTGGTCTCTGTGCTCTACATGCACAGAATCCATTGGTGGAGGTGAAATAAGATTCTCTTGATGACAAAGGATATCATAAGAGAGAACGCTGCCTAAGGAGTGGGCATATATTGAAACCTGCAAAATAGTAGTATGCATTTTTAATTAGTAGTAAAAATTAATCCAACTCTAAACTTTGCTCGCTGAGCACGATAGATACAGCTCGATTTATATAAAATAAGATTATAACCTTGCCGTCATATCCAGGATTTCTCTTGAGAAACTTTTCATATAAGCAGTTCAATTGGTTTGATACCTGGAGAGAAGAAAATGCTGTGTAAAGCCTGCTTGCTTATGGCTGATATTTTTATATCTAAAGAGCACAGTTATGATGCATATACATTTTAACTTTCAAATGGTGAGAAAAAAGAATCATTGTTCAAATGTTTGGATATCAACTTGAGTATTGTATGTGTTTCATCGCCTGAGAGTACTAGTGGTAAAATGTTGGTTCTCCAATAGCTGAACTGAATAAATTTTATTTCCCAATATATCCTACAAGCTTTTTTTATTTTCCTTCTGAAATTGGGTACTGATGTGGTAGTATATAGTAGTTCTAAAGACTTAGGTAATATATAGCATTCTACATGTCAACATATGTCTAGCAGTTCGAATCACGCTATGCAAGTTGCGAATCTATGACCTCTCGAACCAAAGTTAAAGCATACCTAAAAAACTTTTTTATTTACAAGGAACATAATAAACAGAGATATGTGCACAATATGCACAAGCATATCATATGAGATGGAAATAAACATTTAATCTCAAAGAGCTTCCCTATCTCTGAATTCCAACAAGGTTTCTATATCAGCTTACATCCCAATATGTACTAGGGCTACTAGCCTCACTGTCTTAAGGGTACCAACAAATCCTAACAAGCTATTTAATTTACAAGGAAAATAATAAACAGAGATATGTGCACACCGTGCACAATTATCTTAGTATGAGATGAAAATAAACATTTAATCTCAAAGAACTTCCCTACCTCTAAATTCCAACAAGGTTTCTGTATCAGCTTACATCCCAATATGTAGAGCTACTAGCCTCATTGTCTTAATATATTGGAAGAAAGGTGTTGCAAATATGCAATTACATAACATTATATTGAGTGGTTCATCCAGAAATTAAAGGGGGGAAAAAAGAATCAAGGTATAGTAAGACAAATAAGATTAAGACATACCGAGTCAATTATATCCTGACAGTAAATGGGGCTCATATAGTACAGAACATCATGTACTGTAGCACTTAATGTCACACGAAGGCCACGTACACCATCCAATGTAATTTTTTCTACTGCACTTTCACCACTAAGCTTCAGTCCCTTTCTCCACTATACATGAGAAGATATGTCACAACAGTAAGATCATATACTGATGTAATTGTAACTTGTAAGCATATATTATGGAGTAAGTTGAATTTTATTGACTCTAATTTTTTGGGAACAAACACACACACAAGTGTACACAAGAAATGAAATACAATGAACCACATAAAATAACTGACAAATGTATAATATGGCATATATAAGATTATACTAAAACTAAATAGCATAACTACATATTCTATCCTAAAAAAAGGACAATTAAGAAAAAGTATAGTTAATATTATAGATCCGGTTAAACATGAATACAACAACTTGAGTTGAGCATTGGAGGTTACATAAACTAGAGTACATATTTTGTAACCTGGCAAGGAATAAAAAGAACTCTCTGGGTGCACCGTTGATAAGGAGTCAGGTGCCTTTCAGCAAGATTTGCAGTTACACGCCGAAAATCGCCAACATCGTCTACTAAATTTGCTTTCTCCAACCTTTGTCCAATGCCATGTATCATAAAAACAAGATGTCCAACTGGGACCTGAGAAGCAGTCTTGTTAGGATTTCACACTTTAGATCAATTTGCATTGAAACCCTAAAACTAATAATACATATCCCATATGGATTTAACTGAGAACAAGACAGATAAAAGTAAACGATTGCGGAAGCCATACCTAAATCCACGAATATTGTTGAGAGAGAATTGATTTGATCAGATCTTCCAAATTAGCACAAACCTAGATCTGTATTTCTAAACGTTTAGAAATACAAATCTAGATTTGTGCTAATTTGGAAGAGCTTATCAAATCAATCTTGGATGCATAACATGGAAATTACATAAAGTGTGATCTGTACATGTCTATTTCCAACTGATCATATTTTACTTAAGTGAGAACAAAAGTTCACCAGATGATCTAAATAGAGTGCAAGAAGAAAGCTTTATTACTTTATTTTGATCGGAAAAATAAAATACTAAATATATATGTAACCAAAATATAAAACAATGTCATATGACTATGACAAATACAAACTCTCCCTGAACCAAAATATCTTTACACAAAAGGACACTTATTTTAGTAACATGCTCATGACCTTGACAATTCTTTTGTAAGCGGATCAATCATGGAGTCTGCCACAATGTGCTTTATGGATTAAAATTCATCTTGCACTCTTCCTTGTTGGAAAATAATATTGCAATTTATTGTCACAATATTACTTTAATGGTCTTTCGGTTTCTTTCTCAGTGGTCCACAAACTTGTGATGAAATTTTACACTTATTTTTCCCCGTTGGATGCCTCCTAACTAAACGTAAACAATATTATCGTAGTGGATGAAGCTATAAGTATTTACATGACATCTTTTTCTTATATAGGTCCACCATTTTATGGAAAGATGTTTCCTAAAATGGATCTTTCTTTCTTTTAACATCCAACAAATTCGGATCATAATACCTTATAATTTTAAACTAATCCTGATCTTTATATATAAGCATATAATTTTATTCTAATCCTGATCTTTATATATAAACATATAATTTTATTCTACTTTTGTTTTTTAAAGATATTAACCGCCTTGGTTGCTAACTAATGATCCACTTTGAGGGTCACTGAGATATTAGTCAAACAAAACAACAATACAACGATATTCGGATGTGTACATGCATTAACATGCAGTGGACTCCTCACAACATATGCATAAGGAATATTTTGTATTTCTTCAACTTTAAGGATGTTCTTATGCCACTATATAAGATTAAAAATAATTCACTTTTGGCAAAAGGGAACAAACTAATTCGCAATTTGCATACCAAACCTTTTTAAACACTTACATGCATATATCTTTTGTTAGAATCTAAATATTACCCCAAAAATAATAATATAGTGGGTTTGGACCCTAATACAAAAAAGCTAACAGCAAAAAAAAAATTCAAAAAAAATCTTGTTTTCATGCAATATAGCTGAACAATGTTGACAAACAATACTTGCAAAGTAAGGAATAAAAATTACCCTTTCAGAACTTATGATACACAGATTATTCATGTTGCTTTGCCCTAAAGCCGAATGAGATGATAACATAATGAAAATTTTGGTAGTATTGATGAGAAGTTTTTGTTGAGCTTGTAAGTATATTTCTCAAGTTGTTTCATCAATTTCTTCATTCAGAAACGTGACTTTAATATTCATCTGATATTGTTTATAATCAATCCACAATAAGCCCCAAAATGATTCTAAAGAGTCTTTTAGTAAAACTGAAGAAGAAGTCTTTTAAAAAAACATTATTTTCATTTTGAGAATAGTTTTTTCTACAAGAAGAGCCTTATATCTTTCCATATTACCTGCTGAATCCCTCTTGGTTCTGAATTAACCAGTGACCATTATACTTAAGGTAGGAGAAAGATCCTAAACTATATTATCTTGTACAGTTTTATACTATAAATTTATATTTTAAATCCACTTTTAAAGATATCTTTCATGAACTAGTGTAAGTTGATTGAATCATATACATTAATCCATTATTTCTCTTTATGGAGAAATATTACATAGTCATCCGAAATAATATTTCTTTCTTTCCAAGTGCATTTCCTTAGTGGCATTGCACCATGAGGTTGTTAATTTTTTTTCCCTGAATATTAACCTCAACTTGAAGAGCATTTTATTGAAGTGTCTTATTATGTTTCTTGATTTACTTTTATTTAACGAAAGAAAAGAAAACTTATACATTGTCCAGAGAAATAACTGCAGTTGAAATCAAAGATAATGATTCCTCCATACTTTATTTCTCCTTCTAAACTCAACATCCTCAAAAATTGTTGCAGTTTCCGTTTTAAAAAAATTCATAGCGTGGGTTCGTATAACGTGCAACCTTTAAATCGCTCAAAATTCAACAAAGTATTTGTTGCCTTTAGTGCATCATTCTACGGTTATTTAGTAAAATTGAACAAATAATCATATTAATCACCATATTCAAATTCGATGCTTCATTATAGGAGGTATTTAGCATCAAACGGATATAAGTTATCATAAACATCAAGAGATTCAATTACAACATTGTTTAAATTTATTGATAAATTAATCTTATCATTTCTAAATGAACAATAGTAACCAAATTTGTTCATATTAGAAATGAAAACCAAAATCTGTTTAGACGACAATGTGACAAAAAAATATCAACCAAATCTAAACAAAATAATTGAAACCTCGATAATAACTTTGAAATGACTGATTTAATTTACTTTTAACGGCTTTCCATTACCTATATAGATCTGTTTTTCAACATCTGTTGGATTACTGTAGCGTAAGAAAATAAGTCTTTATAGAAACATTTGCACGAGTAGTTGCACCAATATATAACCATCAAGTGTTTCTAATTAATAGAGCCAAATTTATCTTTCAATATACTAAAGTAAAATGTATATTTTTCTTGATACTACATGCATGATATCTAGTGTCATTCTCTTTATATATCTACACATTTCATAAAAAACAACTACCAACATTCTTATATTGTTCCTTTTCTTCTAAACACTTAGCGACTTCTCTTAATATCTGATTTTGGTAACAACAAATATATAAATATAGATACTAATAGTTTGTCAAGTTGTATAGTATATATTGCAGAATATTACACAGATACGGAATGATTAAACTTGAAGACTGATCAATATAAATATTAAAGTTCAAGAGTCAAAGATAATCAAGATTCATAAGTTTAAAGACAGATTTGAAGAGCTCAAGGCTATAATGTATAGTTATGAGTCATTAGAATAAATTATTAAGTCTCCGATAACAGATTCTGATCTTTATCACAAAATTTTGATCTTTGATATTTTATCAAAATAAATATTTAAAATTCAAAATATATTTTTACAAATATTTTATAAAAGTTTTTATGTGTTCATGGTATTTAAAAAACTATGTTTAAATTATTTTACAAAAATATAGAAGTTTACAAACAATTAAAAAGAATTATTGTTTTCCAAAATAAACCTAGATATGTCGACATAGGCCTCCTATGTATGTCGACATACAGATCGTTTTGTCTTTTAGATTTTAAATAGTTGTGATTGTTAACCGCACCTTTTCGCGATTAGACATATCCCTTCATACATTATATAAAGGGGTTTGAAAAACGAATTTTATTAACTACTTTCTCTGCTTTCTTCTTACTCCAAATTCTCACCATATATTTTACAAAATCCATTTTCTATATTCTTCGAATTCATTCAAATTTAATTTCTACTTTACTATATTCATTCTCTATAATCTACTTACTGATCTGGAAGTGTTCTCTCGTCAATTCAAAGATCAAACCGCTATCAAAAGGGCTATAGGATATTTTGTAGTCCAAGCATAACTGTTTGTATATGAAAATCAACAACTATACTCTTATTTGTTTGGATGTGCTTGTTGCCCGTTCAAATCAAGAGGGTGATCTTGTTGCGCAGTAAATCAAAAGAGTTTGCCCCCGAACACGTAAGACGGGATGGTGTATCTCATAGCCTTAAAATCGAGGTTTGCTTGTTACCGTTAAATTAGGTATTGGAAAAGAAATTTGTACATGCACCGTGCAGGACTGGATGTAGGATTGGTTAATTCGAACCAGTATAAAACTCCTGGTGTCATCTCTCTTACTTTACTTTTTGTTATTGCTTTTATATTTATCTGTGATTGCATCTGCGACTACTTGATTAGTATAGATCTGTGTTGATAATTTGTGATTTAATTTAAATCTTGAAACAAAGTTAAAAAGATTTATGAAAGTTATAAAACACTATTATTCACCCCCATCTAGTATTAAAATAGCATTAAGATCTGTTACACAGTAACCTACAACTTCTTTATCCTTTATTATTATTTTTACGATGTATGTTAAATTGGTATTTTCTATCTTATAAAGCTTCAATCTATCTTCTTCTTACACAAAATACGAAGTTAGCTCAGTAAGATCTCATTTTATTCTTCCGAAATAACTAATAATAATCTTAAACATGTTATACTATGAATAAAAAGAGTATCAAAAAATTTGAACTTGAGTGCCCTTAACTTTTGAAGCAATATTTCATGATTCAATATAGTTCTCATTTATGTTTTCCTTACTTTGACTATATAGAATCAAGCATTGCAAAGTGTGCTTGTTTCTCCTTGTCATTTTTGGCAAAACGCTTTTTGATCTCATTAAAAAGTCCTTAGAATTGATTATCCCTACGGATATGACATCCTTGAAAGCCTCCAAAATATCCTACCTTATAATCCTTTAACTCTTGGAGCTTGAATTATCACGCCTTCTAATGTTTTTCATAACATTATAAGAACATTCAACCGTAATAGTGGCGGATGTGATCCTCATAAATGCAAGATCTAGATCCACGGTCAAGAACAAACAATATGTTGACTTCTTAATCCTTAAAGTTGATCCCAAACTAGATGGAAATATTATTAAAATTGACAAAATCTATATTCAAATTAGTTCAAAATGAAACAAAAATGAAGATTGATCATATATGCCCATATCCAAAAACAACCATAGTAAATTCAAATAATTTGGAACTCTCTTCTCAAGATAGCTAGTACAACATTAATATATTAAGTCTTCGGACGGTAATATAATTGTAAATGGTACTCTTGTTGTAATGATCAAACACTGACAATAAATTCAAATCGAATAATAACTTTTCTTTGGACCAATTAATTATTCACTTGTGAAACCTTAAAATTTTCACATATGCATCATCACATATGTAAGCAGTTCGGTAAAACATTAACCTTCCTTTGGACCGGTAACATTTGCATGAACATACACACTTGATATCAAACATCTTTATGAACAGTCAAAACAAGAGAGATCACTTTGCTGACATGCTGCTTCAATTAGTTCATTTGGAATATTTGACAATCATAATATATGAAGAGACAACAAATTTTGAATTAATTTCCTTTTTATTACTTTATTTCTATACAATTGTATAGTGTAATGAAACACTGTTATAAGTCCTTTATGTCTACATAGCACTATAATTCTAACTACAAATAAAAGCATAGATATACTGCAATGTAAAAAGTTTATTAATATATGCAACTATTAGACACAAATGCATCAAAAAATAATGATGTCTTTTCTTATTTCAAATATAAACATATTACAACATTTAATTTATTGTAACCGACGCATTTAATGCATTTACAATAATAAGTAAGTTGATTTATTACCATAACATCCACATTTAATGCATTTATGACAGAAAAAATAAATGCAATTGACCATTATGTGGTTTAAAATATAAACTAGCGTCACAGCGAATTGATTTCATTGCAAATATATGAATCAATTGAACATACGTTACAATTTGAAAATTAAATGTCACTTTAAATCGTTTTTTCTTGTATATACATGTGTTTATCATAGTTATTAATGGCGTACGACGTAAAAAGGCGCAAAGCCTCCCAAGAGCCTTGGCGCATAGGATGGAAAATGGTGTGCGCATTTTTAACTTATTGCACATGTTTATAATTTTTCATAAATTTAATATATATAACACTTAATTTAAAACGTTCAATATAGTTTATATTATTTTTTACTCAAACATGTATATAATAAAGATTTTTTAGACATTTTGCAAAAAACATCATCAGATATAATATCATAAGCATAGAATTTCAAGCATAATAATCTTCAAAAACCAAAATCCAATATAATGGTACGTGACAAGCACCATTGTCCCAGTGGTTAAGTGATTCGACTTTGGTGCGAGAGGTCACAATTCAAAACTTGCGTAGCGTGATTCGAACATATATTGACATGTGATTTGTGTTATGTTGTCCCAGTGACATGTTGTATCTAAATACCATTTCAAAAAAAAAGATAATGGTACGT
The DNA here is from genome assembly GCA_030737815.1 of Allium fistulosum. Lineage (NCBI taxonomy): Eukaryota > Viridiplantae > Streptophyta > Magnoliopsida > Asparagales > Amaryllidaceae > Allium > Allium fistulosum. The sequence goes on from CM060907.1 coordinate 660,866,290, forward strand.
GTTACCGATAAACTAGAAATTTGAATCTAATTCAACAATCATATTTTCTAACTCAATACCCGCATCATCGAATTCATAAGCTTCAGCATCTTCCTCATCTATCCCATATTAATTGACAATTATTCGATGCGCACATAATAGGAATTGACAGTTCAAAGTTTGTTGGAGATTAATATGAAGAAAAAACATCCACTCGAGATTAATTGTTCAGTGCAACAATAATTAGACCAAATAGTTTGAAGTTCGTTCGAGATTAATTTAAGGAATGCAACCATTTGAGATTAGTTGATCGGTGCAGGGGTGGTAATAGACCCGTCAGTCGGGTCGGACCTGAACCCCACCAGAAGGGTCTCGATTCTAGTCGTGTTGGATTTTGTCGAGTCTAACTAATACATTTTAAAACCTTGATCCGACACGATGTTCGATTCAAACCGGGTCAGTTTGGGTCCGATTGGGTTATAATATTAAAAATGCTTATAGTTTCTTACTTTTTGTTTAATGTTCCAGGTCGGATCGGTTTTTCAAACCTGACTCGGGACCCATCGAGTTTAAGCTGGGTTCGGATCGGTTTGGTTTGCATTTGTGGATCTCGGTTTTAATTGTCAATCGTAGTTCAGTGCGGTAATAATATGAGTAAATAGTTCAAAATTCATTGAAAACCAGTTTGAAGTGTAATCATATCATTATATAAAAATAATATAATACATCCAACCGTTGTTGCATATTAGTTTGTATTGTTAAAAATGAAAAAAAAAAAGTAGGAATAATAAAACGGCATGTCATTTTTGCACCACGTGCCATTTGCGCCATAAGCATCATTTGCGCTATTCGTTGCCTCTTTCCATATGCGTTGCGCCATAGAGAAGAAAGATGAAAATACCGCATCGTAGCGTGCCTTTGATAATTATGGTGTTTATAACAAATAACATGGCCATTAATCTCAAAATATTTGAACTTGAATCCATCCCTTTAAACCTAAACAAAAGGAACATGAAACAACACATTTATTAAGACAAAACCTTTAAGAATAAAAACAACAAAAATTTAAGAATTCCAAAGCAGAAAAAATATAGGACCAAACTTAATAATATATTTGCATCGTATAATAAGATAAGACCAAAACTTTACATCGAATACTAAAATTTTAGTTACGCATATGTTCAGCAATACACTAGACTATCAATATCAATTAAAATAACCCAAATATTAAGATCACAACGAAATATTACTTGACGGTAAAATCGAAACCAAAATCTGAATCCAATCATCCAGATCTATCAATAAGCTTTTTTTTTAATTGCTTATTTTGTTTAGCCATATCTTAACTTACAAAAGTCAGTTAACATAACATAACAACATCTCAGATCTATGTATAACATTACTAAATAATAAAATCAAAATGAACGCATTTTAAAAACAAACTTGATTACTCAATAATCAAAATCCTTAGTAGTTAAAATAACCCAAATACCTTATTTATATAACAGACACACACACACATACATACATACATACATACATCTAAATTACTAAATTAAAATTTTGTAAGAAAATAAATAGAAACATAGAACCATAATTTTATATCTAGCATAAATGGTTCTAGATTACACATATATGTTCATACCCATAAACATAAAAAGAAATAACTGTACATCCCAAATCCAAATAATTTCAAAATTTTAACTTATTTCATAAACCACATACAAATCATTTATATCTATCTTCTACATCAAAATAGTTTTTTGACCTTTTAATTTTGAAAGAATAACTTTGATGGTAGATCAAATCCAAAATTATCAAAAAAAAAATCCTTGATGCATAGATCAAGAAGATTTATGATGTGAGTCGGATATTACATGAATTCAATGACTTATAAGTGAAGTTCAATACAAAGCTTACTTATATAAAAAGAAAAAAAACATAAAAAATTACCCAATGAAATCAATAATGGATGACTCTAATACCACTTGTTATGATTTCACACTTTAGATCAATTTGCATTGAAAACCTAAAACTAATAATCCATATCCCATATTGATTTAATTGAGAACAAAACAGATAAAAGTAAACAATTGCAAAGTCATACATGAATCCACTAATACTGTTGAGAATTGATTTGATTCTATCTTTCAAATTAGCACAAACATAGATCTGTATTTCTATATAGAAGAGGGTCTATAGAAAACTAGCGTTTATATAATTTGAGGACCATAACCCTTTATTCTATAATGTTGGAATATTTTCAATTTGGTCCTTCAACAAACTGAAAATTCCTCTACTCTCTAGGCATTCTTTTCAAGACCATTACAACTTTTAAGCCTTGGCCATTTATCCATTTATTTGATCACTTTAATAAGGCTTATACATATAACATAGCCAAAGCACATTTACTTTCACATGTGTGGCCCCACATGTTGACTTATTCCAACAATTCAAATATACAGTTAACAGAAAACTCAATTCTCAATAGCAGAATGGTTAAGATTTGTAAAAAAGATTGCATAATGTATTATCACTTCAATCTAAATTACGACTATCATATCAATTAGACGTATCATTCATTTCACAAGAATTGGAAATAAATTGTGAGGGTTAAGAAGATAGCTGAATAAAATACATTCTTGCAGAAGACTGGCTCTTCACGCCTACATGGGGAATTCAGACTATTATGAGAGGTTCATATTTTTATTCCACTACTTAATTGCATGTCTGATGGGAACTGAACCAAGGTGGCTCTTGTAGAATTACAATTAAAGGTCTCATCCCATATTGAATTGAAAACTTTATACGTAATGAAGGACCCCAGAACATTAACCCTAAGGGATGTATATCTTCCCCTGCATACATCCAGATACTTCAAGGGAGTTTTTTAATACTACCACAGTGGTCCAAACCTTGCTCTCAACAATTTGGTGCCTAACCCACCCAGCTACCCTTGGGATCTAAAACTATATATGTTCTTATAGGATAACAAGAGAAACATTATGCATACACCATAATTAAGGATTTGTAATAAGTATACCTGAGAACAGTAATCATCCATTTCCTCTTCTCTTTGCTGACGCAACTCATCCTGATGATCAGCAAAATGATTTGAGTTTGGACTTTAATTTAGTGTTTTTAGACACACAAAGATAACACAATAAATAGAAATGGTGTGAGTTTAATCAAATCTTTAGTTAAAAAATAAATTCATAAGTCTTGGTTGTAAGCTATAACAGGCTTCAGAAGATCAAATTCAGTTTCCCAGGAATCAAATTGATATACGGAACCAATTTGATTGGTTTTGAGCCAGGATATTAAAATCATGCTTTGGTGTATGCTGAGAATTTAATTTCGTGATATACTGATATTAAAGTTGCCTAACAATTCCGTTTACATCAAGGTTTGAGGTTTCGACCGAAACACCGAGATTACGGTCGTTCCGTTTAGGTTTCAGTAGGGACCGAAACGAAACCGAACCGAAATTCCGGTTCAACATAAAAACCTATTGAACTTCAAATTATACAGAAAAATCTCAAAAATGGAATTAATTTGAATTTTCAAATATAGGAATATTCAAAATCTGAAATTTTAACTTAGAAAATATACAAATTCACAAAATATATAAATGATGTAACTAAAAAAGTTGAAAATGAAGTAATGAATGAACATTTTTTAGTGTTTTAAATATTTATATTTAACCGGTATTGTTTGTGTATATCGTATTTTTCAATTAATTTTAAATTATACGTTTTGTTTCAATAAATTAAACAAATATATGTATAATTATATGAAAAATAAATAACAAGATACGAAACCGAAACTGGAATCGAAATTTCCGAAATTTACAAATTAGGTCGAAATTTCTAAAATTACAAAAGACCGAAACCGAGATCGAAACCGAGATCTCGAACCTTGGTTTACATATCCAGCCAACTTTGAATTAAGGTGCATTCACGGCCTTTTGCTGAACAGTAAAATTTCTAACACTCGATGATTGACGTCCAATGCCATTATGCCAATGTGGCATCCAGGTACGTCAATGGCCACTGACGCCAACTTTAACTAAAAAATGTTATTATAAAAATAATAATGATAACTTAGTTTTTGCAATAATAAATAATATGATAAAATGACGATGACAAAAGATAAATGTATTGCAGAAATAATTATAATAAAATTAATAAGCTTTGGTTCGCATCTCCGCTCAACTACACAAGAACGCTTTACTCCGCTCAACTACACAAGAACGCTTTACTCCGCTCCAATTTCCTCCACTTGCATCCACTTTTTTCTCCGCTCGCACTAATGGTAAACGCACACATAATAAACTGTAAAACTAATGCTTATGTATTCACATAATTGGGTAGTGTCCATTTCATTAGAATTTTGCAGAAGCAATATTATTTTTTTAATGAAAAGCAGCATGAGTCTAAAACAAGCTAATAAACCCATTTATACATGTTGAATTTCCAAGTTAAATGCATATTTTTAGAACGAAATAGAATATAGAGGTTAGCAATTAAACACAGAACCACAACACTGAGTGGCTTAAAAACAAGACTTAGACACTTTTGGACCTTAGATTGCATTAAATCCTCTAGCAGCTGAATATCCTCATTTATATCACATTATTGATCAGAGGCAAAGCTACTATGTATATGAGGTGGGCACATTCCCACCTTGGTACTTTACTATGCAAAAAGCCAAAAACATATCATTATCAGATATTCAGGCACTTGAAGAGAATCACCGTGCAAAAAAAGTGTAGGTTGATGGGTTTCATCCCTGTTGGCAAGTTTCTTTGATATGTGTTAACAAAAGAGAGAACCATTTTACTTAAAAATAGTATTTCATAGTATTGCTTATACATGCATTGCAAGCAGAACCTGGGAAGGATTGGACGATCTGAAAGAGGAATATCCACGTCTCAGTTTGATTCCATTTCCTCCTCCCAAATTCAGTGCAAATCCAGTATTGCCCTTAACTAACCATGCCTCCCATGTATCATCTTCTCCTGTGAAAAGAGCATGCAATTCCTGTGCACAAAATATAACAAATTTAATGGCATGGTTACTAACGCGATATATGATTCAAAGTTTTCACACGTACATTAATACCTGATTTGTGCCTTGCAGATCAACCCGAGCAGCAAATAGACCTGAAAGTTGAAATCTTCTACGCCGCCAAATCTACATAACAGGACACACCAACATCATAAACCAAGATAGTTTTGTAAATCCACTGTTCTCCAATATATAACAAAACAGAACAGTTTTCCCTAATAAAGTGTCAAACTAATCAGATTTGTACAAAGGAAGCCTATCCATCTATGCCAGGACCCAGGATAGAAACTTCTGTATTTTATAAAGAAATTGAAGTATATGCAGCTATGATATCATGAACGTTTGTTATTCATAACCAGAGAACAATAACAAATGTTGTTCGGAATCGTAGTAAAAGGCATATAAAATATGATTTTTACAAGGCATTGGTAAAATAACTTTAGTAAGTAAAAACACGAGGGTGAGAAAAAAATCCTCATAAAAACACTTGAAAAAAGACAGCTGACAGATATCAAAATAAAAATCATATTTTTCATTATGTCTGCCCAGATATATATTTTGTAAGGTGTTTGTTATCTGATGTGTACAGAGAACCAGTTGGTTTACTTTATCATGGTACCTGAGAGCGGTAAGCCATTTCCAGTTGTTCGGAAACATCTTCACGTAATGGAAACCAGTCGAGATTTCCCTTACGAGCAAACCAGTGACCTCTCAAAACTCGCCTATTTTCACCATGCCAGTATACTGGGAAGCAGTGTCGCTTTGTTAAATCTACCTATATTCATATAATTATTAGATGCAAAATAAGCTTTCATGTCCATTTTTGGAAACAGAATGATAAAATATTCATTCTCTTCTATGAAGTACCCAAATTTTAAACTGTCTACGGATGAGGCAAAGATGTCGACTGAACTGCCTACAAAAAAATCCCCATTCTTCAATTAAAAAATCATTTTAAAAATTCATGATTAGGAATAGGAGGGTGTTTGTCTAGGCATTTTTGTTGGGGGTTTTAGCAAATAAAAGTTTATTTTTGAGAAATTATGAACTAGTACTTAAGAATTATTGGCTTTTTTGGTGGAAAAAGTGGCCAAACTGCCAAAGTACTACAAAAATTAAACTAAGAGTGGTCTATACAAGTCATTCTGTGACATACCATTTAGGAACTACCTACCAGATGATCAAATCTAGGTAAGTATATCAAGATATTACCTGTTGTGCCACTTAAAAGAATCATTTCATAATTCATAAGTCAAACATAACTATCTTATTTGCTACAAGTGTAAGTGATGTGTAATGTATGCTTATTTATTACTGCAAGAAACAAACTCATTGTTCAGTGAAACAAGCACCTCGTAAAGACCGCCTTTGACTGGAACGCCAACTCTCTCTTCCACATCATTAAAAAGTTCATCATCTTTATAGGTTGTTTCAGGGCTTAGTTTCTTGACAGATACATTAGGACCAACACTACATTCTGCATACTCTTTCCACCAACACGAAAGCAGTTCCTCCTCCCTCTAGCATTCATTAAAATTTTAGACCTCGTTTACTGATATAAAAATATGCATTGTGTAGTCTCCAGGAAAAGTTTTATTTAAATTAAAAAAACTCTTAATTTTGTTAGTAAAGCACAAGTTTTTTTGTCTTTTTTTTTTGTCCTTTTTGTGAATACAAATTATCTGCAAAAGAATTATGAGATACCTGTAAGAAGGAAGCCTCTAATGCAAGAGAATCTCTGACGCTGAATCGAAAATAATCACTTCTGCCCACGACTTCAGTTTGAGGGATTGATGCGGATAGCTCTTTGAACCCAAATATACTTAAAATTAATTAGTGAGCCCAAATACAGTCAAATTTAGTACTAACAGATACTAACAGAATTTTCAAAATGATGAAGATGTTGATAGACATGCTGAATATGTACGCATATATTCAGAGTCTACTCATCTTAACAAACAATGATGAAATGTATATATATTGTTACAAGTCCATGTATATAAGTATTAGAACAGTTGTAACTTCCTTGCAATTTAGGCTAACCTATAACATCCTTACAAGAACTACCGCACAACATCTCGATGAACCCAATATGTATATAATTACAGAAAAGGTTGCATCCCGATAACTTCAATCAACACTAACCACATAATAAAACTGAAAATGCAAACGTAGAGCAGCACTGCATGATTTATTTGCACGCGCTAGTTACACTTCCACATGAACATGGTTATACATTTAAACTTTTGTACCTAAATATCAATTATTTGGCCTTGTTTTTATGCCACCATCATTTTCCTTGTCTTTTCTCAAAAGATTGAGATCTGCCACTAGAGTATTCATTTGCTCCATGGGCAAGGTCTTTGGTTGAAGTCTAGGATGGCCCAGCTAAACCATGGAAAATAATAGAAGAGGTATTTGACCCTTTCATTCATACTCCACTTGGCTCGGGGGATATAGCTTAGTTGGTAGAGCTCCACTCTTGCAATTGGATTGTTGCGACTACGAGTTGGATGTCTAATTGTGTTCTCAATAAATAATAATTCTTGAGTCATTTCTTTGGTTTTTCTATATCATTTTTAATATATTTTTCCCATCTTAATTAGGTGTTCCATTTTTATTTTTATTTACTTTTATGTAAATAATAGAAAGCCTATATAGATGTGTCTCGTTGTTATGTGTTCATACTATTTCAGTCTATTTTCACTGATTTTCTCGTTTATATGTACATGGTTTTAAATCTCTCATATCTCGTCGGAAATATCATTCAATGTCTCTTTTTCACACTTAGACGAAACGAGAGATTAAATTTCATTCATATCTCCCCCAACACTCATATGCTCCGAAATATTCAAATCTCATCCGTAATATGAACCAAATCCCAATCTGAAATCTCAATTGAAATTATATATTTTTCTTCTTTTACATGATATTTTTTCATTCTCATATAGATCCAAAAGTACTCGATTCAATTACTATTTATCAACTCTTTGAATTTTTTCTTTTACTTTTTATTCTGATAAGTCACAATAGAAGACTTCATTTCTTTTTTATGTTCAAATAAGAGGATATTATTCGACCATCGCTAAATAAATTAAACTAATCAAGCTACCACTTATCTCCAAAACGTTACTTCTATTTTTTATGCAAATCAAATATGTTACAATTTTTATGTTTATTTTGAGAATTATAGTTGCCAAATAAATCATTTAAACATTAATTTTAAACACATAAATTACTCTGAGTTCGGAAACAGCCTCTTCGCACTGCGAAGGAAAGGCTGCGTACATTATCGACATCTGCAGAGCCCGCTATCGTGCGGAAGCCTCGTGCACTGGGTTCCACCTTTTTTACATAAATTACTCTGAGATATTCCAAAGCATTTGAGCCCAAGATATCAATCCGAAGATGTACACCTGAGATACGCTCATCTCGTCCGGGATCTCCGATACGAGATAGTTTGTGTAAAAATTCTGAAATGAGAGGTGACCGAAATTCAAAATTTAAAACCTTGTATATGTGCTTTTTGGGATTTTCTACCTTTCTCTCATTTGTAACTCTATCCTTTTGAGCAATTTGAATAATCTTCTTAACATTCTCGTTCCTTTTATGCTTATTTTATTTCTAGTAATTTTTTCAGAGAACAACATTTTGCTCCATACAATATAGTTATTCTACTGATTGTTCATTAAAATTTTCGTTTTTTATTTTATTATTTGATTGTTGCGTATAATGACACTAGCTAGTTTCGATGATAGTTTTGGATGCTTAATCCTTCAACAACTACATAACTAGGCATAATACAATCGTGAACAAGCACCATACAAGTATTCAATGATAAATAGACACAAACTGTAAACCTGAATATTAACATACCTTTTTCAGCTAACGGAACTTTGCAGAAATACCACCGAACATCTTCTCCATCCGAAGGACTTCTCGTTCTTGCAAGATACTTAAGCCGGCCTTTACAATGCTCAATCTCATCTTCTAATTTTGCAATATTTGAAGGAGTGTTCTTCAAAAGTTCTGATGAAGTTTTCTCCACCTCACCAAAGAAAGATGTCACTTTTTCAGTATTATCATCTCCCATGCTACTATTTTCCGTCCTAAGTAATCAGTATATGAACATCAACCTGTGCACATAGGAACATTTATCGAATGATCACAATAACAAAAAAAAAGGTAAGTAACTCGTAGCATTTCAAAAATGATTCTATGTGCATTGGTTAGTAAATTAAACATTCATTTCCCTTTTCTACGTTAACAACCCAATATTTCAGAAATTAACGATCTTGCAGGAATGCATAAATCAAATGAATTACAAACATAGAAAACTGAAGGACTGCGAAGAAATTGCTCAAAACTAATGTCGATAGGAGAGCTTATATTGAATCAAAAATAAAACTAACATAAATACATTGAGACCAAATATTGACGAAAATGAAGAAAATTGAATGCCTGTTAATCGCTTTAACGTCTAAAATTAGCAAATGAGAAGGGAAATTAAATTGCTTGCCGTGTCGGTATCCTATTTTCCCCTTCGTCTTGCGCTGTCAGATCGGAAGAGAATATTCGGATGCCATCATGCCATAATGCCAATTACATTTCTGGCATCCAACCACTAACTCTTTAGAATTGTTAAGTAAAATAATGGATTAAAAAATAGCTAGAAACAAAACGTATATGCTAACAAAGTATTTGTGGAAAATTCAAGTCTATGGAGGAGCAAATTTCTGAAGGTTCCGCCAAAGGAAAAATTGTTACAGGAGTTTGCTAAATAGAACCAAATAAAACAATTTACTTGACAAAACTTCATTGAAAAATGAAAAGAAAAACAACGTAGTCCGCTAAAAAATATTTCGGTAATGTCTAAAGAAAATCATAAAAAAGGTAAAGGATAACCACAATAACGATGACGGTTATGATTTTTTTCTTTGTTAAAGTAGGCTTTTTGGTACATCCAATAGCAATTTTAAGAAAATTTAAAAAATGTCCGTCCATCCAAAATTGGAATTCTTTTCGAAGAAACCGGATCGATTGGCAGCAGATAAATTTGGTAAATTAAAAAAAAATCTCTATCTAGATTATTATTGGACTTATGAAGTAAATACATTATACATCCAATCTAATATATTCAAATAAAAAACTGATTTTATTTAACTTTTCTAGTTTGTTTAAATGAAATATTCGACCAATTTTGTATTTGGTATATTTGGGAGTATATTAAATATACTCAAGTGTATAGTGTAAATGCAACTTTTCATATTATGCACATAGTTAATGTGTGAGTGTATAAGAGTTAGGATTTACACCGCAATGGACACATTCATCCTTTATATATGCATTAGCTGTCCAAAACATTATTTGCAAATATATGTATGTATGTGTATGTATATGTGTGTATGTTTGTGTGTGTTTCAAATGTTTTTTAAAATTCCTTATAAATCTAACTTGAATTTGACCAAATCAACAAATCTGAATTCAAAACTTTGTTTCCAAAATATCAAGTTATTTGATTTGGTAAGACGATAAAATTAGATCTAGATCTACAAATTCAAATATATATTATATACTAATAATTTAAAACAAATATAAAATAAAGATATTTGTAAGTATAATGTCTATATATATTTTTTCTTTGAAATTGCGGCTAGAGATGAGCAAAAGGTATATGGATGCTAAGGTTTGAGAGAATGTGATTATGAGAGGAAATGAGGAGTTAAGTATGGTATTTATGTAGAGAATCAAATATTAATTACCTCATTTAATTCCTTAACCCCTTTCTTTCATATTTTAGATCCAGTCTTTGGATTTTCAAACCCTTTTTGCTCATTCCATGGTCAGCCATGATAAGGTTAGATGGACCCTTTAAATGTTCCAAAACATTTAGCAATTAATTATTTTTAAATCAAATTCAAACATGTATTGATATTGTATATCGATTAGTATATATATAACTTTTATATAATCACCCAATTAATTATTAATGGCTTCCAAAAAATACTAATGACATCCAATACATCAAATAAATAAATAATTAATACTTCGTAAATATTAATTGATTTAATTAACGTATAACAATTTATAAATCAATTAAATCATCTAGTATTTTGGAGAATCTATCATTGTGGTTGTGCGACTCGTAGGTGTAAATTCAGCTAGCGATTAACATAAAACAATTCGAATATTAATGTTCACATCTCACCTTAGCAGTGGTGTGATAGTTTGATCGAATTTATCGCTTATGTATATCTTTCTCGGTAAAATCCAATTTTATAGTTTTAAGCGATACCTTTTAGTAATAATTATTTTACCAATTCTCTTTGGTCGACATTATATCGCTTTAGGACTTATAGAATTTGGTTTTGATCAAAATTCCAATATTGCCCAGGTTCAACTCGGTTAGTCCATAAATAAAGTCATTGATTCAATAATAACTGTTAACCGGGTTATTACCTAGTAGAATTCAAAATGAGTTAGAACATTCATATTAAGCCAGAACGACTCAAGACTTGACCGGAAGGCCTAAAAGTAAGAGACAAAGGAACCTTGAAAATTTGACCCAAAAATATGCCAACACTAGGGATCGGTACCGATCCAAAATTTTGGATTAAGGTTCGTCCAAACCACTTGCGTTATGTTCCTACCTCTCTACTAAGTCCATCTACCAAGTTTGGTAACAATCCAAGCATCCAAGTTCAAGAGGTAAAGACTTATCGGATTTAAACTAAAGTTCGATCAAACGCATGAGTGAATCATCATCAAAATAAGTCAACAAGCTATGAAATTACATACAGAGCCTCATAAGCAAGTAGCGAAATCAATCGAAAAGAAGTTGTCTAAAAATTGCACAACTCTTTGGATCGGTACCGATCTGATCCAATTGGATCAGTACCAATCCAAAAAGTTAGATTGGAATTTCACTAAATTTTTCGTGCTTCTTCCTATGGACAATTACAGGTTTCTAGTGCAACGGTTCCGTTCCAAGCGCTCTTTAAATCCTATAAATACCATCTGACCTCCACCAGAAAAGGGGTTCCTAACTCCATCTCTGCTGAAGCTCTATTATTCTGTCTTCGCTCCTTTTCTCCCACACAACAACCAGTAAGAGACAATTGAGATCCTCCTTTTGTTTCTAATAATAGTGGCTTAATCTAACGTGAAGAAAAGGAATCATATTGTAATTCAAACTCTCTTGTAACAGCAGTTGATCGATAAAAGCTATAAAGTGGACGTAGGCTTCGTTAACAGCCAAACCACTATAAAAATCTTTTGCCTCTTTACTTTTTTTGCAATTTACTATTGCTTTTCCTATTTTATTTGTCTTGATAAACATGGCTGGTGCTTTCACACTCAATACAGGGTATTGATCCATTTTTTGGGTTAACATTTTGGTGTTTTAATTGAGAACCCAACTCAGGTTCAGCTATCTACTTTAGATCGGATAAGTTCAGAAGTTAGATCCTCAATCTCTGCTTAGAAGAATCAGTGTTGAGAATTAATGGCACCAGAAAAAAGGAGAATTGCTTTTGGAAGATCCATAGAAGCTACAATAGTTGGAGAAACCAATCCTCAGCAAATTGAAGTCAATGGCGCCAACGACCCATTAGTCGAGCCAAATTCTAGCACCAACACAAGAGATCAGGCGTCGGGATCTTATATTCAGCATGAAGTTGTCACTAGAGATGAATTAAATAAGATGGTTGATGAAATTAATCAGAAGATGGAAAACAGCCAAAAAGCTCTTATGGACAAATTGAATGCCCTCCTGACCTTACAATCACTTGCTGCTCCAAGAACCATGCCAGAGCCCGCGGGCACCATGGAACAAGAAAATTCCTCTGTTTCTGTCTTGAATAGGAGAAATGGAAAGCAACAGCAAAAAGGAATAGTAGGTGGGCCTGCGGGAATCACCATAGAAGGAAATGCAAGTACTCCACCAACTGCAAAGCAGCCCACCGTAAACTTGAATTTAGGGACGAAAACCCCACGGGAAGATATAGCAGTGGATCTCTCTGACTCTGAAGATAGAGAACAACTTGACGACGATGAGTTGAAAGAGAACAATAACGTACTCAATACCGACAAAGAGGTCTAAACTGCCCCGGTACGACCAACCGCAAGCCAACGAAACTCTGAGGGAGTGGCTCTCTCGAAGACAGGAGAGCCTAGGCTTCAGCCCACTTACCAAGACCGTTTGCAAAATCAAACACTTGGTACAGTCACTAACAGCCAACCTATGGATTACCGGACATTTGAGGCGTATATCGCGGACATGGTCAAGCGCCTAATGGATGAAAGTAAGAATAGGAGAGATGATGAATAGGGATCCGCTCCAAGCCAGACTCCCTTCATTGATGACATTATGAATGAACGATATCCTAAAAAGTTCACTATGCTAATCACCCGTCCTACAACGGAACTAGGGACTCGAAACCGCACTTGTATAAGTACAGTTGGTACATGGACGGAGCGAGTGCTTCAAATGTTGTTCAATGTGGATTTTTTCCAATCTTTCTAGAGGGAATCGCTTCAATGTGGTTCACCAGGCTTCCACCTAAATCCATCTCCACTTTTGGTGAGTTAGCAACAAGGTTCCTTGATCAGTTTAAGCTTCAAGCGGCACAACCAAAAGACATGATGTCCTTATTGGGCCTATTCCAAGGATGAAATAAATCTTTGAAATCCTTCATGAGTCGGTTTAACATCACGGTCACTAAAGTAAGTAACCCAAACAAAGATATGGTCTTCATGCCTCTGGTCCACGTCATCCATTCCGACACTGAATTCGGAAAATGGATCAAAATGAAGAAACCTACCACTAGGAAGGACTTTAATCGAAAGGCGGGCCGGTACTTGAGGTTGGAAGAGGAAGAGGAGCTAGAAGAAAAACCGGCTAACCTACAACCAACCAACGTTGGGCAAAATGGTATGACAGCGAACCAAGACGCAAATGCCTCCGGAACCACTGTAGGAAACACGAGGAAGGATGGGAATCAAAAACGGAAGAATCAGAATTCCAACAAGCGGAATGGAAGTAGCAAGCGACTTAAAGGCTTGAGACCCGAAGACCACACCCTGCTCAATGATACTCCAAAGAACATCTACCTTGCGACACAAGGAACGGAGGAGTACAAAAAGCCACCTAAAAAGGAAACAATTGAATAGCAAAAGTGCTTCGAAAAGTACTGTCGTTTCCATGAAACACATGGTCACAACAAGAATGAGTGTTGTCACTTGAAGAACATGATTGAAGAACAAATTCAGGAAAACAAGCTTCAGCAGTATGTGAGTAAGCCATAAAATCCTTACCAGTCTGCGACACTCCGAGCACTCAGAGATTGGGGTAACTAAGAGGGATCCATACGGACCGACCAGAGACTTATTATTGGAATAATATCTAGAGGACCTCATCCCATGTAGAAGAGTTGGGGAGAAATGGAGCGATATGCAAACTCACTAAGACACATTTCGAAAGATTCGTGCTTTGTGATCGAAGATGGAACTCCTGCCAAGCAGTAGAGGACCCTAAATGATGACATAGTGTTCTGGAATCGAGACACGAAAGGAATAGAAGCTCCAACTCTCGATCTCATAGTCGTGATAGTAGGAATCAGACCAGCCATGGTCCGCCGAGTATTGGTAGACAGTGGCAGTTTTGTGAATATCCTTTTCAAACGCACATTTAGTTAGATGAAGATCAATATGAAAGATGTATCCACTTGCCGAACAAAGATCCAAGGATTCACCAGTGAACCCAAACAACCTGTTAGAATAATGGACTTGCCCATAGAACTCGAGGAAGGTGATCGAAGGGTCGTCTTTATCCAAACCTTTGTGATCGTAGATGGAATATCCACCTACAATGCCTTCCTAGGATGACCCGCTTTGGCAGATTTTAGAATTGCTTTAGCTCAGTGGTGCCTAACCATGAAATTTCTGACAGAGAATGGAGTTGGGGTGATCAAAAGGGACCGAAGTGCTGCTAGAGAATGTTATACCGTAGAACTACATGAGTCTAAAAGAAGGGAAAAGGGGAAGAATGTGGAGAGAAATCTCAACATTCGTGAACCTACTGAATAGCGACTACAGAGCAGCCCTTGGCTTGGGGACCATAGCCGATTCGACAAGGCTTTGGACCTAGAAAGAAGAGCTCAGGGGAGGATCGGGCACCACCATCAGAATTGATGGTGTATGTCCCTATCGATATGAATGACCCAACATGGGTCTTGAAAATTGGATCACATCTTGGAAATAAGATACGATTGGAACTCATTAAATTTCTTCACGCCAACCTGGACGTGTTCTCTTGGACACATTTCGACATGTGCGGGGTGTCATTGGAGATTGCGTGCCACACACTCAATATTGACCCCAAGTATACACCAGTGAAGAAGAAGAGGCACAATCTAGGACCCGAACGGTCCAAAGCGCTAAGGAAAGAAGTGGACAAGCTGATGACAAATGGTTTTATCCACGATGCAACTTACCTCGAATGGGTATCTAACCCGGTCCTGGTTAAGAAGTCCAATAGGAAATAGCGAACTTGTATCGATTTCTCTAACTTAAATAAAGCTTGCCCAAAGGACAGCTTCCCTCTTTCCATAATCGACCAGCTTGTGGATGGGACAGCTAGATATGAATAGCTACCATTCATGGATGCTTACTCGGGATACAACCAAATCATGATGCACGAACCTGATCAGGAAAACACCAGTTTCATTACTGATCTAGGATTAAACAACTACAAAGTGATGCCATTCGGCTTAAAGAATGCTGGGGTAACCTACCAATGACTAGTGAACACTATGTTCAAACGTCGGATCGGGAAAATTATAAAGGTCCATGTAGATGACATATTAGTTAAATCACTTATAGTCACAAATCACTTGGATAACCTTGCCGAAATGTTTGAAATACTTCGCAAATATGGAATGAAACTCAATCCAATCGAATGTCACTTCGTGGTAAATCCCGAACAAATGGCTGCTTTACGGGAAGTCGAGGCCCCAAGGAATAAGAAAGAGTTACAAAGCCTGAATGGAAAAGTTGCAGCACTAAGCCAGTTCATCTCAAAAGTAACCAATAAAAGTATACCGCGTTCTTTAATGCGTTAAAGAAAGGAAGGAAGAACTTCAAATGGAATCAGGCTTGCAAACTACGTTCGAAGAACTTGTGCGACATATGGAAACTCCATCAATCCTATCCAACCTGGTAGACGGAGAAGACTTTTTCATCTACTTAGCGGTCTTACCCCCATGCTTTAAGTGCTGTGCTTGTACGAGAAGAAGCTAAGGTCCAGTAACCCATATATTACATCAGTAAATGATTCACTAGAGCCGAGAAGAACTATCCAAAATTGGAAAACTAGCATATTGCCTCTTGATCGAATCTTGAAAGTTACGACCACACTTCCAAGCACACCCGAACAAAGTGCTAATAGATCAACCTTTGAAGCAAGTGTTGTACCACCCCAAGACCTCTGGATAGCTTATCAAATGGAATATCGAATTGAGTCAATATGAAATCACTTACCATCCTCGAAGGGTGATCAGTGGGCAGACACTAATAGATTTCATTGCCGAGTTTACTATATGAGATAGTGAAGAAGAAATTATCCCGAAAGTGGAAACACGTAGGAAGCTGTTCATCGATGTTACATCTAACAACTTCTGGTCGGGGGTAGGAGTAGTGCTTGATGTTAGTCCTTGAGATGATGGTTTTGATGACAAAAACCTTAGAATAAGATTATAAAATATAAATAGTAACATTATAGTTTAGATATATATGTATATGCAGGATTTAACCATGCAGGTACAAAAAATGAAGACTGTACAGTATAGAGATTCAAGATATCAAGATTGAAGACTCATGAGTATCAAGAATATCAAGATTATCAAGAGATCAAGATTTCAAGATAAGTATTGAGTCTAGAATTATGTTAAAACTTCACAATAGCACTGAAATATTCACTCCATTTTTCTTTTGGGATGGAACCCATTTCTACCTTTTTAGTGGCTTACAAACCCACGACAAGTAGCTTACAAACCTACGACAAGTGGCTTACAAACCCACGAACATCCTGGTTTTGTACAAGTTCTCGAGTCCTGATATGATGAGACATTCTGCAGGAAGAAGCTTGCAAAACTACTTCAAAATGATTTTCAGAACTACTTCAGAATGATTTTCAAAACTGCTTTTCAAAATGTTTTAGCCTTAAAAATTATCTTTTCAAATGATTTTCAAAAATATGTTTTAGCCTTAAAATATTCTTTGTTTTTAAATAAACTCTTGTTTTTAAACTTCGTTTGTTTTAAACTATCTTTTAATTATAATATATTTATACTCAGATTTAAATATAAAATTATAGTAAAATTATATATATATATATTATTCTCTATATTTAACTATGTATTTTATCTATAGTCAAGTATATTTATAAAGTTTAAATAGTTTTTAATATAAGATAAAGGTTATTTTCAAAGAAAATCAAATCAACAAAATATGCTTTGGGATGTCGACATGCCCTAGTACCCTATGTCGACATAGTGACAGTTAGATTCAAAAATTTGAATTTCAAAAGAAGTGTTTATTCGTCATAACTTTCACGAATGGACATGGATGTTGTTCTATAAATAGGGGTTAGTTTCAACGAATTTTAATACAGATTTTCTGGTTTTTCATTTCTCTTCTTCTTCCACATTTTCTTATTCAAAATCCTATCATCACTCTGCCGAAATCAACATTGAATCTAACTAGATTATCTCTGGTTTGATTCTCTATCACTATCTCAACAAGATCCAAGTGCTATACAGAGTTATAGGCTTCTTTGTAATCTATCTAGCGAGAAAAGGTGTGATTGTAGCCTTAGAAATCAATCAAGCGAGAAAAGGTGTGATTGTAGCCTTGAAAATCAATTGGGTGAACTTGTTGCCTCGAAAATCAAGTATCTCTACCCAGAGGATTGTGATTCTGGAGGGTGTACCTCGTAGCCTTGAAACCGAGGGTTGTAATTGTTGAATTGCTTTTGAAAGGAAATCCGTACTTAGTTGTGCGGGACTGGATGTAGGGTAACTCCGAACCAGTATAAAATCCGGTGTGTTCTTTCATTTACTGCATTTACTTTATTTCTGCATCTGTGTTTGTTTCTATGATTATATCTATGTCTGAATATTACATACATTTGTGTTCAAATTAACATAAACTCATAAAGATTTAGTAATTTCTTATAAACACTATTCACCCCCCCTCTAGTGTTATTCCTATTCTTAGGATCCGTAATCCGCATTCCTCACATTTGGTATTAGAGCAAGGTTTTCAAAAGTTTCATAATCTGATTTTTGAAAAAGTTTTTTTTTAAATGGCTATGTTTAAGAAATTTGTTAATGCATGTTTAGAAATATTCAGATCATCATTGTCTCTTGAGTCTGCATATAATCAATATTCAAATACAAGTTGTCTACTAAGATTGTTTGATGTGCAGGAATCATGCTTTATGGGAGTTGAGGAATCAATCCTGAACAAACAAACTGTGCAGATCAAAAACAACAAATGGATACTCGATAGTGGATGTTCTAGACACATGATTGGGAATCCAGATATGCTGAATGATATAATATACAAAGACGGAGGACTGGTTAACTTTGGAGAAAATTCAAAAGGTTATGTGATCGGCATCGGCAAAGTCGGTAACTTTGAAACTCCTATTATTACTAATGTTTTGCTAGTTAAGAATCTGAAACACAATCTGCTAAGTATAAGTCAACTATGAGATAAAGGATGTAAAATTAAATTTGAAAAAGATAAGTGTCACATTGAAGATAATAATTCAACCATAATATTTGAGGGAATTAGGAAAAAGAATATTTATATTCTTACTATGAAAATTTCAAATGATAACGTGTGTCTTTTGGCAAATGCAAGTGACCCTTGGATTTGGCATAAGAGATTTGGGCATTTGAATTTCAAACTCTTATCTAGACTGTCAAAACATGATCTAGTAAGAGGCCTCCCTAAAATGAATTTTAAAGTAGATAATCTACGTGATGCATGTCAACTAGGAAAACTTAGAAAAAGCTCTTTTAAATTAAAAGATATGATTTCAACTTCAAAACCTCTTGAATTACTTCATCTTGATTTATTTGGTCCATCTCAAATTCAGTCAATAAATCACAGTAAATATGTTTTTGTAATTGTAGATGATTATTCTAGATTTACATGGACAGTATTTTTGAAACATAAAAGTGATACTTTTGAATGTTTTAAGAATTTTTCAAAAAGGGTTCAAAATCAACTTTCTCAAAAAATTATAACCATCCGTAGTGATTTTGGTGGTGAATTTGAAAATGAAAAATTTGAAGAATTCTGCAATAAAAAGGGAATAATTCACAATTTTTCATTTCCAAGAACTCCACAACAAAACGGAGTAGTAGAACGTAAAAATAGGACGATTCAAGAGTGTGCGAGAACTATGCTTTCTGATAGTAATTTACCAAAGTACTTTTGGGCAGAAGCAGTTGCTACCGCCTGTTATATTTTAAATAGAATTTTAATTAGACCTTTAACTGATAAGACATCTTATGAACTTATTTACTCAAAGAAACCTAAGGTATCTTATTTTAGAATTTTTGGAAGTAAATGTTTTATTTTAAATACAAAAGATAATTTAGATAAATTTGATCCTAAATCCGACAAAGGTATCTTTATCGGATACTCTAATAGAAGTAAAGCATACAGAGTATTTAATTTAAGAACTAATACCATCGAAGAAACAATGCATGTTTCATTTGACGAAAATTTCAAAAATTTTGAAGAAATAAATGATGAAGAGGATTTAATCGCTCAAAACCAAGAGTCAACTGAAACTAATAATGAATTAATTCATCCTAATAAAAGGATTAAACTTTTAAAAGATCACCCTATAGAAAATATACTTGGAGATATGCAATCTGTTGTTAAAACTAGAAACCAACTAAGTCAAATGAGTAATGTAGCTTTTATATCAACTATTGAACCCAAAAATCCAGAAGAAGCATCAACTGATGATTCATGGATTTTTGCTATGCAAGAAGAATTAAATCAATTCACTAGAAATGATGTTTGGGAACTTGTTCCTAAACCTGAAAATAAAACAATAATTGGAACTAAATGGGTTTATAAAAATAAAATGAATGAACAAGGAGAGGTTGTTAGAAATCAAGCTTGGTTAGTCGCTCAAGGTTATTGTCAAGAAGAAGGAATAGATTTTGACGAAACCTTTGCCCCCGTAGCAAGATTAGAAGCTATTAGGATTCTACTTGCTTTCGCAAATCATAATAATTTCAAATTATTTTAAATGGATGTTAAAAGTGCATTTTTAAATGGTTTTGTAAAAGAAGAAGTATTTGTTAAACAACCACCACTTTTTGAAAATGATAAATTTCCAAATCATGTTTAAAAACTTAAGAAAGCTCTATATGGTCTAAAGCAAGCTCCTAGAGCCTGGTATGATAGACTAAGATCTTACTTGTTACAATCAAATTTTGAAATAGGTAAAGTAGATAATACTCTTTTTATTAAAAGAAATAAAAATGATATTCAACTAGTACAAGTCTACGTAGATGATATCATTTTTGGATCAACTAATTTTGAAACGAATAAAGAATTTTCTAAAATAATAACAAAAGAGTTTGAGATGAGTCATATGGGTGAATTAAACTTCTTTTTAGGATTACAAATAAAACAATTAGATAATGGTATCTTTAATAGTCAAGAGAAATATGCTAAAGACCTAGTTAGTAAATTTGGTTTGACTACTACGAGTGGAAAACCCACTCCAATGGCAACCAATGAGTACCTTAGTAAAGAAGATCTCTCGAAAGATGTAGATCAAAAATTATATAGAGGAATGATTGGATCACTACTCTATATCACTGCGAGTAGACCTAATATCATGCATAGTGTCTGTCTCTGTGCAAGATATCAATCTCAACCTAAATAAACTCACTTAAAAGCTGTAAAACGTATTATAAGATATGTTAAACACACCTTTGATTATGGCTTATTTTATCCTAAAAATGATTCGTTTGACTTAATATCTTACTGTGATGCTGATTATGCTGGTTGTAAATCAGACCGAAAAAGTACAAGTGGAACTTGTCACTTTTTAGGGCATTCTCTGATTTCCTAGTTTAGAAAAAAGCAAAACACAGTTTCTCTATCAAAAACTGAAGCAGAGTATATTTCTGCTGCTTTGGCTTGTTCTCAAGTAATATATATGCAACAAACTTTAAAAGATTTTGGTTTAAATATCTCAAAATCACCAATTTATTGTGATAATACTAGTGCAATAAATTTATCCAAAAATACTACTTAACATGCTCGAACTAAACATATTGATATCAGACACCATTTTCTCAGAGATAATATAAGTAGAGAAGTAATTACTCTCGACTATATCAATTTTGAAAATCAAATTGCTGATATCTTAACAAAACCCTTAAATGAATCTACATTTAATAAATTAAGAAGAGAATTAGGTATTTGTTCATTAACTGAAATATAAAATATAAATAACAAGTATAATTAAAAATTAATTCAAAATAAATTAAATAAGCAAAAATTCAAGAACCATGTCGACATCCCCCCTAGACCCATGTCGACATATAACGTTTTTATTTTTTTAAAATTTTCCCACCAAAATTCAAATAAGTAGTTATAAATTTCTCCTATTTCGAAATTTTCTTCATTCACTATGTTCTCTTTCCGTTCTATCTTATGAAATCAATTTATCAATGGCCTCCTCTTCCAAATCAAACATAAAATCAACTTTTTTGTTCCCATCACCTACTTCTGGTCCGTTTCAATAAACAACGCTCGCTCGTGTGACGAAAATGGAGGATTCTATGAGGGATACCCTTCAGTTAATGACTGAAATCCAAGTGATGCAACTTCGAATGGCCAAAGAACAAGAGAGGCAAGGCAAAATCCTTAGGAATTTTCAAAAATTTCTTATGGGTAATCATGCAAACCCAATCTTGATTGACGAGGACTCTTCAGGAGATCATGAACAAGAGGAAAGTGAAGAAGAAGAAGAACCAATGGAAGAAGAGCATGCAGAAGACAACGACAAAGTCATTTGTGTTGGCGAAGTATGTTTTTGACAAGGATGGAAACTTGGTTGAACAACGTGGAAATTTCTGTTTTCATTATCCAAATTGTTCGATCCATAGATCTCCAATTGTCAAAGATACTCAGTAGTTTCTTCTCTTTCGTTTTCATTGTTTTGTGTATACTTGTCACATTTTACGAAAATGTAAATTTAAACAAATATATAATTAATAAATGTTGTGTGTTCTTCCTATATATATTATATATAAGTATTATATAGATACTTGGTTAGGAATGTTAGTAGTTTAGGACTAAGTTTTAGGATTACAAGTGAGTATTGATTATGTATGATAACACTATCATTATAATCATATAGAATATTAGACTAAGAGTTATATAGTTTGGAGTTAGTTTGTTTTTGTTGATGACAAAGGGGGAGAAATATAAAATAGGGTAGTTAGGCATATATTAAGGGGGAGTCAGTAGGATAGAAGTAATATTTTATAAACAAAGGTTGTCATCATCAAAAAGGGGAGATTGTTAGTCCTTGAGATGATGGTTTTGATGACAACAACCTTAGAATAAGATTATAAAATATAAATAGTAACATTATAGTTTAGATATATATGTATATGCAGGATTTAACCATGCAGGTACAAAGAATGAAGACTGTACAGTATAGAGATTCAAGATATCAAGATTGAAGACTCATGAGTATCAAGAGTTCAAGATTTCAAGGTAAGTATTGAGTCTAGAATTATGTTAAAACTTCATAATAGCACTGAAATCTTCACTTCATTTTTCTTTTGGGATGGAACCCATTTCTACCTTTTTAGTGGCTTACAAACCCACGATAAGTAGCTTACAAACCCACGACAAGTAGCTTACAAACCTACGACAAGTGGCTTACAAACCCACGAACATCCTGGTTTTGTACAAGTTCTCGAGTCCTGATATGATGAGATATTCTGCAGGAAGAAGCTTGCAAAACTACTTCAAAATGATTTTCAAAACTACTTCAGAATGATTTTCAAAACTGCTTTTCAAAATGTTTTAGCCTTAAAAATTATCTTTTCAAATGATTTTCAAAAAGATGTTTTAGCCTTAAAATATTCTTTGTTTTTAAATAAACTCTTGTTTTTAAACTTCGTTTGTTTTAAACTATCTTTTAATTATAATATATTTATACTCGGATTTAAATATAAAATTATAGTAAAATTATATATATATTATTCTCTATATTTCACTATGTATTTTATCTATAGTCAAGTATATTTATAAAGTTTAAATAGTTTTTAATATAAGATAAAAGTTATTTTCAAAGAAAATCAAATTATCAAAATATACTTTGGGATGTCGACATGCCCTAGTACCCCATGTCGGTATAGTGACAGTTAGATTCAAAAATTTGAATTTCAAAAGAAGTGTCTATTCGCCATAACTTTTCGCCAATGGACATGGCTGTTGTTCTTCTATAAATAGGGGTTAGTTTCAATGAATTCTAATACTGATTTTCTGGTTTTTCATTTGTCTTCTTCTTCCACATTTTCTTATTCAAAATCCTATCATCACTCTGTCGAAATCAACATTGAATCTAACTAGATTATCTCTGGTTTGA
Source organism: Allium fistulosum (assembly GCA_030737815.1). Classification (NCBI taxonomy): domain Eukaryota; kingdom Viridiplantae; phylum Streptophyta; class Magnoliopsida; order Asparagales; family Amaryllidaceae; genus Allium; species Allium fistulosum. Next base: position 660,890,047 of record CM060907.1, read on the forward strand.
TTCTCTATCACTATCTCAACAAGATCCAAGTGCTATTCAGAGTTATAGGCTTCTTTGTAATCTATCTAGCGAGAAAAGGTGTGATTGTAGCCTTGGAAATCAATCAAGCGAGAAAAGGTGTGATGTAGCCTTAGAAATAAATTGGGTGAACTTGTTGCCCCGGAAATCAAGTACCTCTACCCAGAGGATTGTGATTATGGAGGGTGTACCTCGTAGCCTTGAAACCGAGGGTTGTAATTGTTGAATTGCTGAAAGGAAATCCGTACTTAGTTGTGCGGGACTGGATGTAGTGTAACTTCGAACTAGTATAAAATCCGGTGTGTTCTTTCCTTTACTGCATTTACTTTATTTCTGCATCTGTGTTTGTTTCTGTGATTATATCTGTGTCTGAATATTACATATATTTGTGTTCAAATTAACATAAACTCAAAAAGATTTAGTAATTTCTTATAAACACTATTCACCCCCTCTAGTGTTATTCCTATCCTTAAGATCCGTAATCCGCATTCCTCACACTTGAAACTCCCAAAGGACAGTCTGTTTGTTATGCCTTATGCTTGGAATTCCCTACAACAAATAACCAAGCAGGGTACAAAGCACTCATAGCTGGGCTAAAGATTGTGAAGGAACTCGAGATAAAATCCATACACATGTATAGCGACTCTCAGCTGGTCATTTGTTAGGTAAAAGGCGAGTACCAGGCTTAAGGAGAGAACCTCGCCCCATATCTATCTAAAGTGCAGGAACTGCTGAATGATGTCGAACATTATACCATAACTTATATCCCGAGGGAACAAAACACGAAGGCGGACTATCTAGCCGACCAGTTCTGGAGAAGCTCAGTCATTGGGGCTAGTCCCAGTTGAAACTCTGACCACTCCAAGCATAAGCAAGATGGATATTGATTGGATTTTTGAGACAATCGAAGAACCAGAAACGTGGATGACGTCGATCAAGGGTTACTTGCTTAAAGGGACACTCCCCGTAGATAAGAATCAACAAAAAAATCTCCTTCGAAAGGCACCACAGTTCGTAATATAAGATGGGATACTCTATCGAAGGGGATTCTCTACCCCCCATTGCTTAGATGTGTGACCAATGACAAAGCTCGAAGGATCCTAAGAGAAGTTCATGAAGGCAACTGTGGAGATCACACTGGGGGGCAAACTCTTGCAAAGAAAGTTCTCCGATATGGGTATTTTGGCCAATAGTAAACCATGATGCCGTAGATTATGCCAGACGGTGCGACTAATGCCAAAAATTCAGCATGATCAAAAGAACTCCTTCAACAGAGCTAACGCAGATGGTCAGCTCATAGTCATTCGCAATCTGGGGAATCGATCTGATTAGTGTATTACCAATGCTAAAGGAGGGCCAAATACGCTATCGTTGCTGCTGACTATTTCACCTAATGGGCCGAAGCGGAATCGCTGGCCACTATTACCACAAAGAAAGTTATTAACTTTGTTACTAAAAACATTATTTATAGGTTTGGGGTGTCACAGAAAATCATCACGGATTACGTGACTCAATTCAAAAGCACCAAGTTTAAAGACTTTTGCAAAGATTTCCGAATCGAGAAAAGCTTTCCCTTGTTGCACATCCACAAGCAAACGGGCAAGTGGAAGCAGTGAACAAGATCATCAAGTCCACCATCAAAAAATGGCTAACTAAAGCTAAAGTAAATTGGGTTGATGAACTTCCACTCACTTTATGGGCTTACACGACAATGCACAAATCTGCAACTGGGCACTCTCCGTTCGCCCTAGCATATGGCTCAGAAGCAATGATCCCAATCGAGCTGGAAATCCCTTCTCATCGAAGGCAAAACTTCAATCAAAGGCAAAATGAGCAGCCTATGCTCGAGTCGCTCGATATGGTCGATGAGAAGTGGGAAGAAGCTGAGTTAAGAACCGCTGCTCACCAAAAAAGGGTCGCACGGTACTTCAACTCCAAAGTCCATAACTGTACTTTCGAAGTGGGAGTTCTTGTCCTCAAATGGGTCTACCCTGTACCAGGAACATTCAGACCAAATTGGAAAGGGCCTTATGTGATCGATCAGAAGCTAGGGGATGACACATTCAAGCTAACAACCATTGATGGAACCCAAATTTCTCGAGCATGGAACAGTGAATCGCCGCGTCGTTATTTTGTCTAAGACTATTTTATGTACTTCCTATTTCCAGCAAATAAGCCATCTCAAAATACCGGAGGCATGGTAAATAAGCAGAACTTACCCAACTTTTATTAATGAAATTGCTTTGCTTTCTGAACCAATAAAACTATGTTCATAAAAGTAACCTACTGAGTCGACGAGGTCAAATTGACTCAAACCGTTGGCTCGACGGAACTCGATCCCTGCCTTCTAAGAACTGGTGTAGCTCCAGCGACATCGGGAAGGCCCAAATCAAAGTTGTGCATCCCCATAAGCTGTGCATTGCTTCTTGAGCTGTGGAACCATGCTATCGAAGCACGAACTCCTCACGTTACCCAAAGATTGGAAACTTCAAGAAGTTCCAAACCGTCTCGGATTGATGGGTTGTATCGATCCCATACGTTACACATTTCATAAGCCGCGCACTGCTTCTTGGGCTGTGGAATCACATCTAAGCAAATATAATTACTTAAGTCGTGCACTTTGTAGGCCATACACTCTTAAAAGCCGCGCATTTTGTAAGCCGCGCACTCTTAAAAGCCGTGCATTCCACGCAAACACTAATTGATGTTGCTCCGGCACCATCAACAAACCATTAAGATTTTGTAGGTACCGATATTGTCCTGGCAACACTGGGAAACTTGTCTATTGTAGGACTAACAAGAATCAATCCACTCCCACTATCAGAAGTAATGGATGTGAATCCAGCAATGTCGCACAAATACGGATCGGTAAAGAATTCCGATCATTGATCGACAAAATCTCTGGAATCGAGACGCTCAAATCGCGGGTTCCCAAAGATAGGAACCGCAAAATAGACTTGGTAATAGACATCAGAGGAATCACTCAGATCAACTGGTCATTTGTCAAGTGTTCGGAGCAAACAGTCCCATGAACTAAGGGCCACACACACCGACACTCAACCAAAGTAGCAAATACTTCACAGTTCTGTTACTCTGAACAAGAATTTTGGCAATAATTACGGGGCTAATTAAAACAGTGATGAATAAAACTAGCATAAGTGCACGAAACATAGATAAGTATACAAAATAAAGCTACAATCAAAATTTCAATAGGTTTATTACTTATAATGTTTTTGATGTACAACAACAAACAGTGGGGGCCGTGCCCACACAATATCGGCTAAGAATGGATAAACACAAACACCACTGTGGCAACTACATGCAGAAATGCTTAGTGTAGGCTCTACACTTGTACAAAAAGTAATCAAAAAACAAATGGAGCAAAAAAAACAATCAAGGCTTCTTCTCACCGCTTCCTCGGTCGCCTTTCCCACCTCTGATCGGCAACTTCTAAGGTCTGTCCCATCTTAGGGCAATCTCGTTCTCCGAAACATGGCAGCTGGCAGACCCCCCCCCCTTTGCCTTTATGCTTGCGAGGTCTGTGAGAACTCTTTGATGACTGCTTTTGTTCTTCAACCTTCTCCTTCTTCACTGTTATCATCTGTTGCTCGGTCGTCGGCTACTCGGTCTCTGCTTTGTCTGGTTGAAAAACCTTACTCGCCTACTCCTATGTATAAGTAGCTGCCAAGCCTTCCTCTTGAGATACAGAGAGGTTACCAAAACCATGCAGCGCTGCAATTTGCTTGGATTACGAATCGGGTTACGAGCCGGATGCGGAGACCACGGTTGATGCGGTTAGAATGGCAGCAGATCCAGCGTCGTGATGAGGAGGCAACTCAGCAGGAAGAGAAGGTTGATCTACAATGTTAGAATAAAGGGTGGTTGTCTTGGCAATTTCATCAGGCTTGAATTGAAAGTCTTCAAGCACGGAAAAGATAAGAAAATTACCTACTGTGGGGGTTTGTTCATGCATAACAACTTCGAAACCTTCGCCGTTACCTTCCTTGGATGGCTGCATGATCATAGGAGAAGTAGAAACGACCCCCTCATCAGCATGAAAATGGCTCACCTGGACTTGAAAGAAAATGCTTGGTAACAACCTTAGCGGTAGCCGTGGCATCGATGGTTTCACGTTCCATTTCCAGCCTCATGATTTTCTGACCTTCCACTAAAGTTAGGCGGGATTCTTCGTTCAAGTATGCCTGAATCAATTCCGCTTCGGTGTAATCACCGCCCATGTCTTAAAATCGGGCAAGATCCTCTTCCCAGACTACAGCAAGCATGCGAAGGAACAACGAGCCCAAGTAACCAAGGCTCCCCTTATGTAGTATAAAATTAACATAGAAGCCTAAAATAGTAACATCCATGCCTTCAATCTTCTTCGCGAAGGTGTCTTGAAGTTCTAAAAAGCTGGCTTCCATGCTAGCCTTCTTTGGGGCCAATAGATTTTTCTCAGCGTTCAGAGTTGAAATTTTCTCATGAAGAGAGGCAATTCCTTAGGTCTGTTCGGCGATAGTTTTCTTCTCCGTCTCGACCATCATCTCGCTTATCCTCGGTTTTTCTTTTAAGTTCACCTCATTAGTGTGGCACTTCTTTATTTCTTCTCTAAAGACGAGTACGGCCCGGTTGGTGGACTCCTTCGTCTCCTTAAACAAAGTAGCACTTTTACTTTCTCTCTTAAGGACATCATCCCTCTCCTTCTTCAGCCTCTCAATCTTCGTGTCACGATCCGCAAGCTGCTTTTTATACTCATCCTTTTCGGACTCGAATGAGTAAATTTCTTGGTAATTGTTTCGATTAACAGTGGAAAGCTACACGCACACTTCTTCCCACCCTTGGCTTGCTCAAAACTACTCTGAATCACGTAGAGATGGGGGTGAATAAGACTCTGCACGGACCGATTTCAAATTAGGCTTATCAAAAACAACCCCCTTTAAGAACAAGTTTGGAATGCAGCCTACAGGTGCAGGAGACCAGTAGGGAGAATGTAAGGAGCATGCCTAGAAACTAGGAGAGAGGCGGTTATAGCAAAGGAGGAGGTCATGACACCGAAAGCAGAAACGGTTATTCCAATAGAAGTAGGAAGCTGTGAAGCGGGTTCCTGCCCTTGGTCTTTTTTAAGCTTCTTTGATAAATATTTCCGCTTAATCGGGCTCTTCCTCTTCTTATGGCCACTTCCTCTATTGCGGTCTTGATCTTTCTCAGCACGGCGACTCTCTTCCGCCTCCCTATCCTTCCTCTTCTTCCTTTCCTCATTAGTCTCCTGGGAAGCGTGATACCTGGAATAATGTCTCTATGAACGTTGAGACTCTAGTACTCGATCAAGATCACTGTAAAATCCATGAAACATGATTCCTACAGCAAATGAAGTAAACCACTTTAGGAAAGAGGCATTTGACAAACTAAAATAACCTAGAAAATAACAATAATATAAAGTGTGGGATTCTAGTGAAGTGTGTACTATAGTTTAATGACCCTGGCAGAATACACAAACCAGATCGGTCACCGACTAGTGCCAGGGCATCAATTCCTGTAGGGATGATTTGAGTAAGCTGGGAAGGCTACCCTTCCGAGGTGAAGTCTCCCATTAAATCACCTATATTTACAAAAATGTTGCTTGTATCTCCCAAGTCAATATCGGCACCTTCCGACAAAGGGCTGGGAACGGGTTCATTCTTGGGTGAAGCCTCTTCAGTATGCTCTTTCAAGGGAGGTGAAGGTGTATGTTCGGGGCTCAACTCTAAGGCCTCAACGCCTAAATGGACATCATCCTCTTCGATGTCAGTATCCCAGTCTATTTCTTCTGCATTTAGAGGGTGCCCCTCGTAGATCTCTCCTTCCTCTTTCCCTTCAGTCAACGGAGCCTTGCCCTCCCATTGAACAAACTCTTCTTCTTTCTCCTCCGAGTGTGATGGCATTTTGAGTGGACTACCGACCCCGACTTGAACGTGGATCTCTTCAGAAGTCTTCTTTGACCCATCGAATAGGTCTCTTTCTTCCTCATCATCATCATCATCTTCACCAGAATCATGGAAAGAGGAAACAGAGCGAGCCCCGGCTCTGGAGCGGGAAGGAGCGCTAACAAATCCAACAGACTTCTTAGGGTGTAAGGGGCCACATCGGCAGAGATTTTCGTCTGTAAGCAAGAACCTGATTGTGCGCTCATGAGCATCGACCGCTTTCAGGGCGCTAAGAATAGTGCCAAGTGTTGGATCCTTATTAATCTTCAGAAAAACTGTAAGGGATATAGGATCAATCAAAAGACTTGTAGCAATTAGAGGAAGTTCCAAGCATGGTGAAAGAAACTTACCCCTCGTGGTACGTAGACGGGTGAATCCCTCTGGACATTTAGCAAAGAAGAACTGATTCTTGAATGAGGGAACCTTGCTGGAAAGATCAAGTATGAGTTTCTGGATGCATTGCACCTCAATATAAACGAGCGACGGGTTAACCTCTCTCTTTTTGAATAATAAGAGATACTGCAACTCAGCAAAGCTCGAGGCACGATTAAGCGCCCACATAAACAGAGCATATAAGCACGTTAGCATGGCGTACCCATTTGGAAGAATTTGGAACGGAGCCAACCCTATATTCTGAAGCGTTGTCATTAAGAAATGATCGAATGGGCGTACTATACACATATAGCGGTGACAAGCCACATATCCTGAAGTTGGCCTATGAGCGAATTCCCCTCTCGACGGCAGAAGCATGCCATCCTCTGGGATATCATATTGCGAGAAAATGCTTCACAGCATCTTGTGTATAAGGATAAAAGGAGCTTTCTCCAGAGGATCGAGCAAGACTTTGAAGTTAGGAGGAGTGCGATCGACGACAAGGAAAACTGGAATCAGGCTGCCATATTGACCCGAAGTTATGGGAGCAGCAGACCCCGCTGGGATCGGCAAAGACTCCGCCTCAGAAATGGGTGAGCTCCCCTCAACTGACTTATGCCAAGAAGATTTGTGCGTCATTTTATATAAGAAAGCTTGGGTTCAAAACAATCAAGTGTGCCAAATCTTTAAATTATAAACCTTAGCATGGTTGATACTTGAAATTTGAAAGATAATGGATGTGTACCAACCACCGATCGGATTCCCAGTATTAACCATGGGTGTGTGCAATGTGTAATCTAAGAGAGAATGGGTCTCGCGTCTTGAACGCCGTGAACAAACTATTCCATGTAGATGGCTCACTCACACCGGAAAGAGCGATCTGTATCACTTATTAATGTCTTTTCTTCTATACATTACCGTTATCGACAATTGATCGATAATGGATCTGTTATCCGAAGCGACATGGAAAGCTCTTTCTATTCTAGGTACACCGGCTGTGCAATGACAGGACCAATCCAAAGCGAGCAATTATAGATCAATGGGTCCAAATCGGGAAGACAATTCTCATCATAAGTCGATTTTAGTTCTCTGGAAAGTGATAACAACCTTGGATGCATACAAGACCCTACTCTAAGCTATTATCACCTCCTAGAAAAAACCCAAATCAATCCACAAGTTGTCATACCGGGACCGACTGTGTAACTCGGTGCAAGTTAATTCTGACTATATGGATAAAGATAGCAAAACATATCGACCACTGGGGCAAAACCCTAACGTCATTCCGTGAAGAACTTAAGACTCAATTTACTATCTTCTTCCACAAAGTCACAATCAACTTGAATCTTCCACTATATCCATCGCCAACACAACATCATCGCCAATCACTGATAATACGCCAAAATCTACATCACCAACCTTCAAAATGGAGAAAAGTGGGCTGATCTCTTATGCACAACCCAAATTAGGGTATTGATGGATCAGATCAGTAACAACTGGAAATGGAGAAGGGCATGACAGTAGAACGGTGGCGGCAGCTTCAGGAGGCGGCTGCTAGTGGTGCTAGTGGTGAAGATCAACGATAGCGGCTCTTTGGTGATGGCGGGATTTGGATTGGCGGTAACTCAGGATGCTTGGATTGGCTCGGCTCAAAAAGGTAAAGTGAGAGAATGGGAGATCCGACCCCTTATAAAAAAGGGAAAAAGAAGAAAATTGGAAAATTTGCTAAGTACTTGGATCGGCACTGATCCGATCCAATTGGATCGGTACCGATCCAAATTTACTCCTTTGAAAGACTTCAAATTTCATCTGTTCAGCCTACCCGATGTCTGTATTCTTCCTCGAAGTTATTAAGTCAAGATCATTTTGTAATTACGAACAATGGAGATTCACAACTAAGGACTAGACATTTAGCTGGTATGTCATAGACGACTATTAAAGATGGCTAGATACAACCAATGAAACTCCATAAAATAGAAATTGAAATATAAACAATTCCAGAGCACACCTTGTTTCCAAAGAAGGCATGCTCTGGTGGGCAAATGTTAACTAGGTTTTTCACCCAACAGAATTCAAAAGGAGTTAGAACATTCATATTAAGCTAGAATCACTCGATACTTGACCAGAAGGCTTAAAAGAACGAGACAAAGGAACCTTGAAGGTTTGACCCAAAAATATGCCAACTCTTTGGATCGGTACCAATCCGAACCAATTAGATCGGTACCGATCCAAAATTGTGGTTGTAGGTTCCTCCAATCCACTTGCGTTATGTTCCTACTTCTACTAAGTCCATCTACCAAGTTTGTTAACAACCAAGCATCCAAGTTCGAAAGGTAAAGACTTATCGGATTCAAACTAAAGTTCAGTCAAACTCATGAGTGAATCATCATCAAAACAAGTCAACAAGCTATGAAATTACATAGAGAGCCTCCTAAGCAGGTAGCGAAGCCAACCAAAAAGAAGTTGTGCAAAAATTGCACAACTCTTTGGATCGGTACCGATCCAAAAGGTTAGCTTGGAATCTCTCCAAATTTTTCGTGCTTCTTCCTACGGATAATTACAGGCTTCTGGTGTAATGGTTCTATTCCAAGCACTCTCTGAATCCTATAAATACCGTCCTACCTCCAATAGAAAAGGGATTCCTAACTCGATCTCTGCTGAAGCTCTACTATTCTTTCTTCACTCATCTTCTCCCACACAATAGCCATTAAGAGACAATTGAGATCCTCCTTTTGTTTCTAACAATGGTGGCTTAATCTAACATGAAGAAGAGTAATCATATTGTAATTCAAACTCTCTTATAATAGCAGTTGATCAATAAAATCTATAAATTGGACGTAGGCTTCGTTATCAGTCGAACCACTATAAAAATCTCTTATCTCTTTACTTTTTCTGCAATTTACTATTGTTTTTCCTATGTTGTTTGCCTTGATAAACAGGGTTGGTGCTTTCACACTCAATCCAGGGTGTTGATCTATTTTTTGGGTTAACAATAACATTTATGATTAACCGTACCACTCTAACCAGAGACGTTGACTTGACTACATTTGACCATGATACTAACCTCTTATAACTAAGAAGACCAATTCTTTGTTAAATAATGTTTCACTTCCAATGCTTCAACTCAGACGCAACTATTGTCGCCCATTGGATCGACATGCCATGACTTAAGTATAATCATAGTGGAGTATCCATATTGAAGTTCCACAGTATTCTCAAATCGAGGGAAACGTGTAACATCGTTATTGCGAGATCTTCTGTTTAACCCTACTTATAATTGACCAACTGGAAACTCTCAAGTGAGTCATTTCATAGTTATCCAATAACTATCAGTTTGTGACCCTTTGGTGTCCCCAACAGACATGAGTAATCCACTTTCCTACATTTGGAGAGCGTTACATACTCTGGTCTCAACAGATGTATCAATATTCTTTCTCGAAACATCTTGACTAGGAATATTTAAATAATATGTTTTTTTATATTGTGATAATATCTCATGATTACAACTCCTTGTAATTATTATCACATAATATATCATTTAAGGATTTTTTATTTTAATATATTTTAAATTTATTTATTTAATTTATTATATCACAATATAACAAATTATACACTATAAAATAAATACATTTATTATGAACAAGATTGGTTATAGAGTTAGATATATGTAATAAATTACATAATTGGCCTTATGGCATAGCCCTAACTTGCTCAATCTCCCACTTGCACTTGGGTCAATTATGGCATCTTATTCCTTTAATATCGATCGGTTTTATCAATACTGATCGAGTTGGCCTTTTAGTGAACCAGTATGCTATGTTGTTTAATTGTCTACTTTGTCAATCAACTCTCTCCGACGTCGATAAACTACCTTTATCTCGTTGAACTTTTCAAACTATGTTTCTTGACTTTTAGTGAGCTCTAGGTTCTTTCATGATCTGTGTCATGACATTGTTATGATATTACGATGTCATGGTATTCTCTATATTTGAAATTGCCTCTATCTCAGTTATAAATTTGTGCGCGCACACACACACATATATATGTATATATATATACACATACGCATATATATACACATTGTTTTTATTATTGCGCTTATTCAAAGACGATGCACATAGCTTGTTGGTTGAATTTGCCATAACTCTTGTTTGGAACATTTTCAATACAAAGTTCCTTAACTACATGTGAACATGAATTTAGGATTAACATACTATTCTCGAAATCACTTATGAAGTTCGAGTCCGAACACTCCTTCATAAGGATTTTGTTGTATATATTAACAATTCTCTTGTATTTTGTAGATAATCAAGAATACCCTTGACTACTATTTAGTGATCTTAAATCAGATTTGTTATTCGCTTAATATAACAATTACATAAGCGGAATATGATATAGTAAACAAATAGCATATATGATAATTCATATTGTCGATGCATAAGAAATCCATGTCATATGCTCTATGTCAAACATTTTAATATAGTATCTATTTATGTTATTGGGACATTCCCAACATACACGTATCAAAAACTCAAACTATATCGAGCGATAATTTTGTGAGTGAAATCCAAACTAATTTAAGCATGTTGAATGACGAATTTTTTACGTTAATCTCAACAGTTGAAATTTACGATGTTATTCTATCAACGTGGCTCACTATACTCCAACTAGACGGTCTTCTTCTTAAAGACACATTTGAGGCCAATGGATCATATCCCTTCGGGTGGAGCTACTAAAATAATATCTTGATACTGTACTTGGAATTTATTCAGGATTTGCGCATCGTGTCATATGGTAGAGTCAATACTCTTGGTGGCTTATTGAAAACCGAGGAAATTATATTCTTGACATTGATAAGAAACACATAGTTTATCTTTAATTTTCTAGACTTTATTAGACGTTCTAATGAGTAGTGTCTATTTTAGGCTTGGTTAATTTTATATCATCCTACGTAATTATTTTTACCTTTGGATCGTATCGTTATCCATTTTACTGCCAATAATTTATAAAAGAAATCGGCTCATCATGAAGTTGGCATTTCTTGAAACAATAATTATTTCTTAATGCAATGGAATAGGTGTTTCATAAATATTTTATGAATTGCCCTTATATGTGTATAAAACTAATTTTACTTTTGGATTTACGAAACTTATATGTTCATTATGTAAATTTTTCAATCAATATTGATATTGGTCCCAAACTCGTTTAGGTTGATCTATACAAGATCCCTCACGAGCAAATATTACATGTACTTTTTGGCTCACACAACCTGTCAACTCTTTGACCTAGAATATGTAGGGTTTTTATTATCAACTATTATCTTGTATGATCTCATAAACTATGTTTTGGATGAAATTAAGTCTTAACCTTATGTACTTACTCTTAAATACATCTTATAGAAAGAAGTTAACTTAATTTCACTCATCGTTAATCGTACTTTATCCAACAAAATCTGATTACTCCTTACCAATACATCATTATGCGTGGAGTGACTTTTGAGATTGAATCTTATTCATCTTTAGGTACTTTTGAAACCTTTTATAATACACTCAATTATTTGATCAAATCAATTATTTATTTTCTTTTGCACGTTATAATATTTACATTTGTTCTGTATTCTATGAACTTATCGTAGACATACAACATGTGTATCAAATACACATGTTCATGTCTATGATAATTTATTGGTGAATTTAGCAAAGTACGTGGAACCGTTTTGGTATCATTAGACTTGTGATTGCATACATCTATACGCATCAATCAGAAGAGTTCACCAATTCTTTTGTCGCTCCCACCGAATTGGTGCTTTTCCCTTAATTGTTTAAGATATAATTCACCAGTACCATATGATTCATGGTCATATGATTAACGACTTATTTCTCAAAACTTTGGCTCGGTCCATAATTCCAACATAATTGTAAAATTTTCAAGTACCTTCATATTTTCTAATGCATCATTTTTGGTATGAAAACAAATATCATTATTACAGTTTTATCTTATAACAAATATTCATATCAAAATAAAACTATATCTATCTTCAGTCAATTCTGAAAATAGTTATTATTTCATAAATACTATTTGGTATATTTATGGAAATAATTTTTCATAATTTGATGCATCCACCAAGAAGTGTTATATGTTATTCCCTCACTATTTTCGCTATTATTGTTATAGCATACGAATGTGTAGCTCTATTTAACCACTTATAATGAATTTTATCTCATACATTGTACTTAATTTATAGTCGAGAGTTTTGGATCAAATATCTTGAACTCATTCATAGAAAAGAATTTTCTATATGAGAAATACATTTGTAACAGAAATCACATTTCACATTCCATGTAGTATCTTTTAGTATTTTATATAGTTATCATTTCCAATATCCCTTTGTGAATAGAAGTGACCATTCACTCTCTTCATCCCAACCGTGCTTAAATTACATCCATTCTCGTTAGTTTTCTTTCCTTTTAAAATGGTAAAACCAATCAAAATGAAATCTACTACAAGACCATAATGAATTCTTTACCAAAAATGCACTTGGTCATCCTTACCATTTAAGGATGTTGAATAACCTGCACTTTACGTAAACTGATCATACTGACATTTCAATGATCGAATTTCCAGTTACATCTTGTAGCTCTTGGTCTATTGCTACATCTAACATAATAAGATTCTTATTATGATTAATCATATTGAATACATAATCTCACATTATGGTTTAATTGCGTTTTTTCGATCACCGAAGTTTTGTGCATTATGAATCACGAATATTCACCAAATAACATTTATGTTTGATCGAATATGAATCAAAAATTTATATTCTTGTATTATTTTAGAGTCCATAACTCATAAAAGGCAATACATAGTCCCAGGCAAATAAATACTTAAGCGACAGAGGTACGAATGTTTTAGTGGTTGTATAAATTGGCTCTTACATGGATCTTAAGTGACAATATGCCAAAAGATCTATTGGTAAGTATATTTTATATTTCTATTTTTATCCCCATTCAGTTCATTTGTATAAATTTATTGATATTTTTTTATCAATTATATTAACTACATAAATTTATCGAAGTATATTATTTTAACTAGTACAACATAGATCCTTACAATATTTGAAAGGTTAAATATATTCATTTCCTTTTTCAAATAAGACTCCTACTAAATTTTTATGTTTCTCAAAACCCTAAGAAATAACATAGAAATCTTTCAATTTCTCTAGTGGGAATTAGGACTTGCTTGCCTTGAGATTTTGACTTTGAGGATGATCAACAAATCATAGACCTACAAGCGATGAATAACACTTTATCGGTTATATCACATACGACTCCTAAACTATGGTCTTTGCCTTAATCTCATCTCGACCTTGAAGATAGTCAACAAATTGAAAGAGATAATTTATTCGTACATGCCATTTTGCGATGGCCTAAGTATAGTGCACGTACTGTGAGGAAGATCAAATAATATGTGCATGTATATTACCTCATATAGTCAATATATTAATAGTACTATACATAAAATCCCTGGTCATGGAAGATCAACAACTAAAGAATATGCAAGTAATCTATTAATATATAAATGGTAGATCATAACTTATATATTAAGGATTCATAATCTTTAATGTACACACACACACATACACACACACAAAAATTAAGTGATATCGATTAAGGAAGGATGTGATTCTTATGAAATACCCTCGTGATTCAAGTGTCGGATATATTTGAAATCATGATATAAGTACAATATATGTATTTGTTCCTTAAAACTAAGTCGAGTTTCTTATAGTTCCACTTATGTTTATACATATATAGTCATATAAGTTTTAATTTATTTATAAATTTTATAATTTAATTAACATATAATATATGTATGTATGTATGTATCTTATTAATTAAATCATATTTAATTAAGTTTAATTCTTTTCAACTAAATTTTAATTAATTAATTAAATTAAATTTATATAAAACTTATGAAATTTTGTATTATTCACCTTGAACTATTTAAGATATATAATCAACTATAACATTTATAGTTTGTTAATATATACATATCAATATATCTATACATTTTAATTAATAAACTTTTAATTAATTTTATTTGATAAATTATTTTATTTAAATACACATACAATTAAATATTTAAATCAAATCAAAATTTAATTTTATTCATCTTAGAAATATTTAGATAAATAATTATTATAATAATTATAGTTGCATGATCACTATATATACATGTTTGTATCAATTAACATTTAGTTAATTTATTTATCAAATAAATCGTATATTTAATTAAAACAATTTTTGTAGCGACCACTTTCTAGCACCAAAAGACGACTTATTACAGTTTGAAGAAAAAGAAAGATAAGAAGAAACTACACAATCATAGAATCTCACCACGAATCATAACAACATATAACAGATAACATAAGATATTACATTGTCACTTCCATAATAATAGTCATACATCAAAGTCATTACATTACAACTTCAATTGGATAGTTATAACTACCTGTCCATCACAAAATACATAGATCATACATGAACACAGCGGAAATAAATAACAACTGGCTAACGGTGAAACCACCTACTCCAGCTCCTTCAAAATGCTTCTGTAAGAAACCTGGATCACTTGGCTACTCATAAAAAATTGAGTACCCAAGAGTTTTAGGAAAAGAAAATAAAACGTCGGGTCAGACATTGGTCTGGTGTGAGTAAACTCAAACAACTTAATTTTACTTTTATGAAACACTTTGAAAATCAAAGGTATCTCGTAAGACCACGCAGCACGTAAACACGGACGAGTTTTTACCTTACGATAGTCAAAACACTTTATATAGAAATCCAGTGATATTATCATAATGTCTAGGGTATTGAAATAAATAATTCACATAGCTAAAATTGTTACATTAATTAAATTCCTGCATAATAGGTATACAACTAAGACCGAAGGCACTTATTGGGAAATGGATTCCATACAATGAATGAGCTATTAGGGTACCATCTATCACGGTGCATCTCTAGATAAAATAACACCGAGGACCTCGCTTGGATCCCCTTTCAATACAAGACCGACCTACCCCTTGCTAGATAGTACCGAATAAGATCACCTCCTCGGTTGGGATCAGCAACCATACCGAAGCATACATGAATTGATAGGAGGGACTTTAAATAGGGATAACCTTACCCTAATGGGAGCGACCCACTTAGCGTTGATGCATCTCCTATATTTTAGTCATTCCTAGTTGATGAGGCCTAAGGCTACATTTACTTTTATTATAGCATTGCAACTTGGAATGGTAACATTCCCTTCCATATGTTGACACAATGTTAGCAGTTATCCATACAAGTCGTTCAGGAGATGAACGAACATAAGGCACTACTTCCACTACACCCGTTTTGGAATCACACACAGGGTTAGTAGCAAATAACCCTTGCACTTCAAAGTCTTCATCTTGAACCGTTCCTTTACTATTTCCAATTCGAACGTTTACATTGGTTTGAAGTGGTTTTCGGGTAACAACTAATATCTGATCCCAACATCTCCAAAACAACGTTCAATAATTTTAAAGGTCAAGTTATTTATAGTGGACTATCCCACTATTAAGGTGTAAAGATTTACATATGAACATACGTTCCATATGCTTAGATTATCTTGACCCGCTTATCGAAATTAATCCCCTTGTATTCATCACGTTTCCGAAGTGCAGTATTTGTGATAAGTACAAGTCAACTTACTTTCAATAAAACACGTCATCGTTTTATTATAAATACTTTAATTCATTGGCTACTTAATAGCATGGATAAGAGATCCTTAGGTTTAAAACCATTCACTTAAACAATAAACTTGGTTAAAGATAAATAACCGATAGAGTTTTAAAAAAACTTTAAAATAAATAAACTTGAATTAAATTATAAGATTAAAACTCAATTAAATAGTAATTAATCTTTTATTAAATCATTAATAATCCTAATTTTATTTATAATTAAACCTTAATTATACTTAATTGAATAAAAGTTATTCAAGAAATTAAACCTTAATTAAGCCTTTAATTATATAATAATTTATTAAATAATCAACTCTAGTTAAATAATTAATTAAAATAAACTTGTTCAAATAAAAATTAATTTATTTTATCTTAATTAATCATTATTTATAACTTACTTAATTAAAAATAATTAACTTAATAAATAATTCCTTAAACTTTAATTACTTAACCTAATTACTTAATTAATCAATCAAATAATAATTACCCTAATTAATAAATTAATTAAATAAATTATTAAATAATTAAAACTTAAACTTTTGACTTACTTAATTTAGTTTGAAAAAAGTTTTCAAAAACATTCCAAAGAAAACACTTAAAAACTTGAAATCGTGAAATTTCCCGAACTACATCCATAGCGACTATCGCTATAAGCGTAGTTCGCTAGAATTGATTTCTAGGTGGAACTCTCACTTAACTCTAGCTACCACATGTTTGAAAACACAATTGTAAGATTTTTGAAAACTTAAACAAAAGGTAAAAACTTGGAAAACATTTTCAAAAATCCAAAGCTAGAAAAAGAGCTTTCATTTTAAATCGGATCGCAAGTCCTTTGCGACTTTTTAAAGCATTAGTTTTTCAGAACATCTCACAACATACTTGGTTTTGTTTCACAAACAACACTACCATCATATCATAAACCAATACCACATATCACATATTATCCAAATCATAAATCTATACCAAATAACCAACTTGCAATCATATATCATCCAAATAACAACGTGATAATTCAACACCACAAACACTATAATTTCACAATATATAGATCATTAAAACAAGTTGATTTCTTTTCCAAAAATATTAGTTTTACTCACTGAAACTTTTCTATATCAAAACAAACTATTTCCAAAACTTCAAAACGCTTTAGAAAATTTGCAAATATGGAAACTTTGGGTGCTTGAACCTCCAAGATGGGCTCGGGCTAGGCTGATTGGGCTTGGTCTTGACTAGTTTAGGCTTGGCCTTTATTGTTTTGGGTGGATGGATTGTTGTAGCTTGGAAGAGGAGGCGTTGAATGGTTTGTAGAAGTGGTTTTGTGAAACAAAGAGGTGATATTTCTTATTTTAGAATTTATGAAGAGGAGGCCATAGCTAAGTTTCTTAAGCTCTTAGGATTTTTGAAATGAAGAAGGAGGTTGTAAACATGAGAATATGAAGATAAATGGGTATATATGGGCTTAGGATTTAATTAAAATAATATAAAGTGATTTATATTTAAATATATATATATATGCTTGCTCATCCATAGCCCTCCCTCCCCTCAAATCCATCCATTGTACCCCACTTACTTTCAACTATTCATGCTATGTTCTCTATTGTACTTGTTGAAAAAGTATATTTTATGTTTTGTGTATATATATATATATATATTTATGATATAAATTCTTATTGTAACACTCTAGATTTTTGATAACATTATTTAGGAGATTTAGTTAGATAAACTAAATAATATAATGTGTTGATAAGGGAATTGAGATTTGATTTAATTAAGGTAGCCGTGCCTTTTAAATAATAAATTAAATGAAGGGTTTAAAAATGAATTAGAGGAGGGGTATTATGGGAAAGAGGTCATTCCTATATCATCTTCCTTAGGCCGTGTATTTCAGCACACGTTCATTCTCATTCTTAAAAATTAAAAAGCTTGGCTGGCCACCATTAACAAAGGAAGAAGAAGAGGAAATAAAAGAAAAGCTTAAGGAATGCAAATTCAAATGAAACTCGTTCAAATCTCAAGCTCCTTAATCATTAAAGCAAAAGGTGAATAATGTTTACATCTCTAAATTTTATGGTTTCGGTTTTAAGGTTAATTCCGAATGATTTTGAAAAGGTTTTCCATGTTTTTGAAAGATAAAATGATATATACACACACACACACATACACGTTGATGATTTATGTATGTTCATACAGATTTTATGACATGTTTTAAGATAAAAACCCTATTAATTAAATGACATCCGTTAGCCTTGCGAATTTTTATGATGATCTAAAAAGTTATTTTAGAGATGGGTTTCAATTTTCAGAATTTTTTGAATTTTTGTGGAATCGTTATGAATTTTCTAAGGAAGAAAAGGTTAATTTGGATTTTAAAATTATTTACGAGTAAAATAATTATTGTTTGGATCCGAAATTTTTATATGTTGAAGTGAACATATTAATTTACTTTTTGGAATTTTTCCAGAATTTTTGAAGGTGTTTTAATAGTTATATAAAATTATTTAAGGTATGAGACTTAAATGTTTTATATAAATATAAAGGAGAAAGGGGCTTTTTCAAAATTATTCAAATTTCTAAATAAGGAAAGTCAGCAGCATTTTTGAATATAAAATTCTGGCAACTAATCAAATTTAGACAAACAAGGCAGGTGGGGTACAAAAGAGCCGTTTTAAAGTACAAATAAATAGTTTTTCTTCTATTGCAACCCTTCGGTAGAGCTTCCGCCTTCATTCCAGACCTTCCGACAAGGTCGAAAGGTTTCAAACCTTTCCGCTAGGTCAAATACCAATGCACAAGGTATTAAGCAACTAGTACATAGTGGATTGGATGGAGTCGAAAGGATTAGGGACGAAAGGTTAGAGCTTTCGAAGGAGATGAAACCTTGTTTTGGTTTTAAAGAAAATACACCTGCTAGCTTTCGACAAAGAGCTTTTGAAATTGTCAAAAAGGGTTAAAAGGAAAAGGTTTCGGTTGGTTTGCTTTCTTGTTTTAATTGAAACCTATCGGCAAAATCAAAAGGTATAGCTTTTGTCCAGGCCGGAAGCATATTTGCCATTTCCTAACCTTTCGACACAGATAGAGTCAAAGGTTATCTTTTGTTTTCTAAAACTTGCCGCCTCTCTCCATTGATTTCGAAGGGTTGGTTCCAACACCAACACTTCATTATTTTCAAATGATTTCAAAAGGTTTTATGAAGGTTTCAAAGCAGTTGCTTTCAACTCCAATGTTTTTCTGATCCTTCTGCATAATCCAAATGTTTTAAGTCGAAACATTTTAAAGGTTTCAAAGTAGCTAACTTTGAATGGTTTCGAAAGGTTTTCCACCTATTTCAAATTGAACCCAATGTCTTTGAAAGGTTTTAACTTCGAAATGTTTGATTTCGAAAGGTTTAATTTTAAAAGGTTTGATTTCGAAAGGTTTTGATTTTGAAAGATTTTGATTTTGAAAGGTTTTAATTTTGAAAGGTTTGATTTCAAATGGTTTTGGTTTCGAAAGGTTTTGATTTCGAAAGGTCTAATTTCAAAAGGTTTTGAAGGAGATACCTTCAATGATTTCAAAAGGTTTATGAAAGGATATGAAGGGGTTACCTTCAATACTTTCGAAAGGTTATATGAATGATTTTGAAGGAGTTACCTTCTATGTTTTCGAAAGGTTGTTTAAAGGTTTTAAACCAAGGTTTCGAATGAAAGGACTAGGCAGATAACCTAAGTGTTTTAATTCATAAAGGACTTGAACTTATTTTAAAAGGATAGATAATCCTTATTGAACACCATCAACATTATTTGGGTAAAGTATATATATAACATGGGAAAAATAGTTTAGAGTACAGCTAAAGATATATTTTCCTTGTATATATATGATTTGACGGCTTAAATCATTTTGAAAAGGTTTCAAGGAAAATTTAAAGAGCAGTTAGCTCAGATATTTTGAAGGGTAGCTAACCCAAAAGAAAATTCGGGCAGTCAGCTCATTTTAAATTCGGACAGTTAGTCCATTTTGAGGGCAGTCAGCGCAGAGGACAGTTAGTCCGGAAAGAGCAGTCAGCTCTGATATGAACAGATAGTTCATTTATTATAATAACGAACCTTGCTAAATTTTTAAGGATAGTTAGTCCACCCTTTTTACCTATTTTGGGTAGATAGCTTATTATTTAGCATAAAAGATATACCTATAATCAATTTTTGGATAGATAGTCCATAAAAGAGTAGATAGCTCAGAATTAAGAACAGATAGTTCAGATTTCAGACAAATAGTCTCTTTCATTTCCTGTTTTAGCATAATGGATATTGTTATATTATTATTTTAATCAGTTGATTAACCAGTTTGGTTGCAGGAAAGGATTTGCAAAATATATGTTTTGTAAAGAGAGATTAGTGAGGGGAAACCCGTTCCGCTAAGCGGTGGGGTCTCACTATTTAACAATAAACTGAGATGTAACATAAATTATTCATATCAGGCTTTAAGTCTGACTCGAAGTTTTTGTTTCCCCTTATACTCTCGATTGCTCAAAATTTGATTTGAGTAGGCTGAGGGTTTAAGTTTTCAAGTTTTAGCAGATTTTGGTGAATAAAGCATCCAAAGACGAGCAGGTGGCTGAGGGATAGCTAATTTAGGAATTATGTTTTAAAACTGTTTCCGCTGTGTATTAAGACAATTATTTCTATATTGCTTTGATCATCCAAGGGGGCATCTTTATATGTCGCTCTTGGCGTATTGTTGTAAATTATAAGTGATCAATGCCTAGGATTACATTTGGGATATTTGTAACTTGGATATGATATTATTTGAAATGTAATCGCTGAAAATTATTGTTTTTGAAAATCTATGATTTTGTTCATATTCAAGTGCTTCTGATATTATGGATACCATTAAAATTGCCGTATTTCGTCACCAGAAGTTAATACTGTGGATAACTGCAACATCCATAGCACTTAGCTTTTGGCCTCCAAATACGGGATGTTAAAGCTGGGTATCAGAGCATAGGTTTATGAAAAAAAAATTAACTAAAAATTGGTTTTGAAAAAAAAATCCAAAGAAATTAAAGTAAGATTTGGGGTTGGATTAACACTATAGTAACGTACTTGTATTTGCTATATATAATTATGCGCTTTATCTCCATTCATCTATCTTTGATTAGGTTATCTTTTTGTATCTCATGAGGTTTGAATACAGATATGGATGGTAGAAGAAGTAGAGTTAACCAAGGAAAGGGAAGCACGAAAAGGAATGCCTGACCTAATGTAGGGAGAGGCCAAGGTCAGGCATGGAATGTTGGTGTTGAAGTCCCGCAGGTCGAAATGGAAGCCATGTATCAGTTTTTTAGGAATATGATGCAGGCAGGAGTTGCAGCTGGAGTGGTAGGAGGAAATGCCACAGGAGTAGGGGTTCCAGAAGTTCCAGTAGTTAATCATTTCGCTAAGATGAGCGGTGATTATGTGAAGCTAGGAGGGAAGTCGTTTACGGGAATGGAGGATGCCATTGAAGTAGAGAATTGGTTGTTGCACTGCGAAAGGATTTTTGCATATTTAGGGCTCAATGATGAGCAGAAGAGGAGGTTGGCGTCTAGGCAGCTTAAGGGGACCGCATTGTTCTGGTGGAACAGTATAACATCAACAATTGATGAGGAGAGAGTAACCTAGGAGGATTTCAAGAGGAGATTTCAGGAGAGGTTTATGTCAGTAATGGCACAATCAGCTTTGATTAGGCAGTTTGCTAGCTGACATAGGGGGAGATGTCTGTTGCTGAGTATGCCAGGAAGTTCGAAGAGTTGGCCCGGTATGGGTAAGCTTCTGTAGATATCGTGTTGAAACGGAATGAGAAGTTTATCAGAGGATTGAAGCCAGAATTGGCTAGTGCTACTTTGTCTCATCTTAGAGATCCTTTTGATATTATTATATAGATGGCTTTGAGGCAGGAAAAAGTTCTTGAGTCTGAGCAAGGAAAAAGTGGTCCAGGTTGGGCAGAGCCAGAAGAGAAAGTTTTTTCCCAAGAAAGGTGCTTAGGAGGGTGGAGCATCCAAGAAAGCGAAGTCTGAAGTTGTCTGCTATAAATGTGATAAGAAAGGGCACTTTGCCAATGAGTGTCGCTCAGGGAAAGCGAAGGATGTGGCTAAGGGGAAGAATGTCAGGTGTTTTAACTATGACCAGATAGGCAGTTATAAGAACCAGTGCAAGGAGCCCATTCGGGATGGTAATGGCAAGGTGTGTGCATTGGAGCCTGCCATTTCCAAGCCAACATCCTATGAGAAGGGAAAGTCAGTTCTTGGGGGAACGCTCCAGATTCATGGTATGTCCGTTAGCGTTTTATTTGATATTAGTGCATCACATTCTTTATATCTAGATGTTTGATAGATAAGCTTAACGTTGAACCCACATATTTAGTTACTTCCTTATGGGTTGCGAATCCAATAAGAGGGTATGCAACTCTAGGGTTGAGGTGTGGTCAGTTTGAGTTTGACCTGTTAGGTCATACTTTTGAGTGCAGTTTGCATGTGTTTTATTTTGTGGGGTTTGGGATCATCCTAGGTATGGATTGGTTAAGTGAGTACGATGCTAAGATATTTTTCCAGGGTAGGAAGATATCTCTTTGTCACCCGGATTGTAGCAATCGAGTTGTTTTCACCATATGAGGTTCTAGCAGTGCAGTGTTTGCTTTGTTGGGTGCTTTGGATTCAAATGATGAGTTGAGCTGAGTTTTCATGGTTAGAGAATTCGTAGATTTGTTTGAGCCTGTGGTTGAATTGCCACTGAAACGAGCTATTGAGTTTCAGATAGATTTAGTTCCAAGAGCAGAACCGGTGAGTAGACCGCCAAGTAGGATGACCCATTCAGAGATAAGGGAGTTAAAGGTGCAGTTGGTGGATCTGGAAGGCAAGAGTTTTATCAGGCCGAGCAGTTCGTCGTGGGATGCAGCGGTAGTGTTTGCTAAGAAGCCGGACGGATCGTTGAGGCTATGTATCGATTATCGAAAGTTGAATGAGAGGATGATAAAGAATCGATATCCATTGCCCAGGATTGACGATTTGTTCGACCAACTAAGTGGAGCGAAAGTATTTTCTCAGTTGGATTTGGCAACGAGTTTCCATTAGCTTAGAGTAGCAAAAGATAGTATACCTTTAACAGCATTCAGGACCAGATATGGATCGTACGAATGGTTAGTTATGCCGTTCGGACTGACGAATGCTCCAGCTTTCTTTGTGGATTTGATGAACCGGATTTTCCAAGAGCACTTGGATAGGTTCATGCTGGTTTTCATAGATGATACCTTGATTTACTCTAAGGATGAAAGAGAGCATGAAGTTCATCTTAGAGTGGTGTTTGAGACGCTGAGGCAGCATCAGCTGAAACTGAAGTTTCGAAGTGTCACTTCTGGAAAAAGGAGGTGAAGTTTCTTGGTCATGTAGTCTCAAAGGAAGGGTTATCAGTTGATCCGAATTAGATCGTGGCAGTGAATAGTTGGAAGAGACCTGAGACAGTAACCGAGATTAAGAGTTTCCTTGGGTTGGCTGGTTATTATTGGAGATTCATTAAGGATTTCTCATGGATAGTAGCACCGCTGACCAGGTTGACGAGGAAGGATGTGAAGTTTGTGTGGACTGATAAGTGTGAGGAAGCATTCCAGAGTTTGAAACACTTATTGACCCAGGCACCTGTGTTGATAGTTCCAGAGGAGAATCAGGACTTGGTAGTTTATACCGATGCGTGTGGAACTGGATTAGGATCTGTGTTGATGCAGAGAGGTAAAGTGATTGCCTATGCTTCTAGACAGCTTAGACCGCATGAGATCAGATATCCGATGCATGATTTAGAATTGGCTGCTGTGATTTTTGCTTTGAAGGTGTGGAGACATTACCTTTTGGGAGAAAGGTTTGAGCTGTTTACAAATCATAAGTCGCTAAAGTATTTGTTCTCTCAGAAGGAGCTGAACATGAGACAACAGAGATGGTTAGAACTCATAGCCGCTTATGATTTTGGGATTGTGTACACACCAGGGAAAGGCAACTGAGTTGTAGATGCACTTAGCCGGAAGCATCAGAATGCAGTGTTGGCAATGATGGCTGAGTGGAAAGATTTAGAAGCATTATCAAATTGTAGGGTGCAGTGGAGATCCGAGGCAGGGTCTAGTAGTGATACAGTTGTATTGTCTTGTTTGGAAGTACGACCATTTTTGACCGAACGGATTGCTTAAGTAGATGGAGGATCCAGTGTTAGCTGATCGGATTAGTAATGTGATTCCCCACCTCTATACTTACACTATCCAAGGACACTACGGGGTAATGCCGTAGACAAGCACGAAGAAAAAGGTTGTTGAGGAGCGACCATCTGTGTAATTGCTTTGTGCGAGTACCGATATGTCAGATAGTATGACATGCATTTCATTTCAAGAGGAAATCTGACATATCCAATACAAACTCAAAGCTACTACACAGTGGCTATGAGACCTTCGGAAACAAATATAAAATAAGCATAACACAAATCAGTCACAGATATTCATATCACTAAGGCGGAAGCAGATATGAATATAACACATAGAAGTGTACATCAAAGCAGTGGTCATACAAGATTCACTACGTCACAAAAGAATAGGTACAAGTGCTAGACAAAAGAATATGTATACATCAAGGAGTCTCTATCTCGAATTTATAAATAAATAAAACTACTAAGCTAAAGTAGTTTGCTAAAATTCAGGAGCTAGTCCCTGCTAAGAAGTCAAGTGGAAGCACCTGAAACACCTTGGTCTGACCCAAGTATTATTTAAGAAGAAAAATAATAAACGGATCAGTCTAGCTATAAATATCAGATAAGATGAGATAGGATAAGAGATATGACAAATATATATGATAACAACAAAAATCATACAATATCTCAAATTTTCTCAAAACATCAAAAAGAATGTCATATTCTTTAGTTTATTCACCAAATCAAAAATATTGATAGAGCTTATCAATGCAAATCACAAAAATTGGTGAAACACAAATTCTAGAAATAAATCATTAGAAATCCAAAAATCACAAAAAAGGGGAGGCCTATCACAAACGGGAGCACGAAAACTCACCAACACCTGTATCATGAACGGGACGTTATCCCATAAAAATACCGGGTACAGTCCCCCCTTGGGGAGTGATAAGCTGATCATCGACGCACCTAAAAAGATACGTCCCATGCACAGGCAAACATCCTAAAAGGATACGCCCCATGCACATATTTATTGAGCCGAACATCGATGCATCTAAAAAGATACGCCCCATGCTCCAAACTCGTTGAGCTGATTGCTCCACGAACGGTCAAAAGACCAGAGGTTGCTAGCCCCTAAAAATGAGACGAAGCTCCATAATACGGGGTATAGTCACCCATGCCGACAGAGAGACATCGCATATCGCTAGTCTAAACCACAAAATGATCATCATAGATCAATAAAAGTGTAAAATACACCAAGCCAGTAAATAGATGAGTTTAGCTTCATGTCCCATAACCACTGGCTTAACTTAAATATTTACGAACAAATTGTAGATTTCCACTCGAAAATTGTCACAAGATTTCAATCGAACAAGTCTAAGAATTAACCGACAAAGTAAACGCAAGCGTTTCATACCACTTGTTTTGCTAAGTCGTTTAACTGGATTTCTCAGACGAATGAGGTAAAGGTTTGTATATACTAATAGATTGGAAAACGGTTTTTTTAAAATGAGCTTTGTATTAAAAGTAAATGTTGAAATTATTTTCGTGAAAGAGTTTGAGTATTTACTACTAGTATAGAAACCTTTGTATTTTAAAGTGATAAATCACCGAAACGATTGTAAAAACAATTTATCGCCAAAATTCACATTCGACGACGTGAATTAAAACCATAAAAATCGATATCAAATCCATCAAATGGATATTCCCAAAAATCCAGAAAAGAAGTCATCAAAGTCGATAATAAATGAAAACGACCAACCGGATCAACAAAAATCAATAAAATTTGGAAATCCACTCAAAACAGGCCAATTGCCAGATTTTAACAGCGCCAGACGTTTGGTGGTTCTCCCCAGACGTCTGAGCTGAAGGTCTGGAATTTTTCCAGGTACTCAGATGTCTGAGCTTAAGGTCTGGAATG
Source organism: Allium fistulosum (assembly GCA_030737815.1). Classification (NCBI taxonomy): domain Eukaryota; kingdom Viridiplantae; phylum Streptophyta; class Magnoliopsida; order Asparagales; family Amaryllidaceae; genus Allium; species Allium fistulosum. The sequence goes on from CM060907.1 coordinate 660,916,252, forward strand.
TTCGTTCCTTTGCCTCAAACGTCTGAGTATTTTACCAGACATCTGAGCTGAAGCTCAGGGCAAAATTTGTCTAGGCCATTAATGGCCAAATCGGTTCAGAAGCGATCGGATGAGCGACGATGGCTAGGGGTTTATGCCAAGCGACAACCCAGCCCTATAGACTCATCAATACACTCCAAACAACATGTCCAAATATCCATAGATTTTGACTTCAAAATACCAAAATTTGGAAAATTCACCAAACCAATTCAAAAGCAAATGAACATAAAATAGATGTTAGGAATTCATACCTAACAACTATCAAAGGTATAGACATAGATGTGAGTTCAAGAACTCACCTTGAAACTCAAAGAAAAAAAGTGAAGATCTTAAAACAAGGAAAGATCAATTCCTCTTCAACTACACCTTTAGAATCTTCAATCTATTATCACATGCAAAGATTTACTAAGTTAGGTTATAGGAAATTCTGAAAATTGAAGAGAGATTGAGTTGGAGAAGATGAAGAGGATGCTTACCAAAGCTTCTCCTTGATTTTAGAACTAGAACTTGAATTTCCTAATAATCTTGGGTTTAGGAATTTTAATTTCCTATCTTTTCCCCTGTTTTTCTCTTAGGGCTTGAGTGTTAGGAATAATGAAATGAATGAATGAAGAGGAGTGGAGTGGGAGGTATTTGGTAGAGGAGTTTGGGTTACCTTGTTGGGTTAGTGGGCTAGAACACAGCCCAAAGCCCAAATGAAAATACCAAAATCCTAATCAACTCCAAATATATCGATGTTTATACTCAAAAAAGTTGTAAACATCGTTTTGAACTCAATGGAAGTGGTCTCGAGTCCGGATTCGACTGTTTACAAAAGTAACATTTCGGACTTTAAATTCAATAAACAATTCTATATTTAAACAAAACATTTAAATATATAATCGTAAAATATGCGGGTTGTTACGAACTCCCCTCCTTAAAGAAATTGCGTCCTCGCAATACTTAAGAAGAAAATAAAGAGTAACAACCACTCTAAGGCATAACAACACAAAAGAAAAATTTGAAGCGAGAAGTTCACCTTAAGGAGCACGAGAGAGTAAGTCCGGATGTGTTCGCTCGATGAATTCTCTGGATTCCCAAGAACAATCCTTAGGATTCGCGGACCATTGAACTTTCATAAGCGGAACATCTTTATTACGAAGGCGTTTAACCTCCGTAGCAATGATACGAATAGGATGTTGCTCATAAGTCAAATTAGGTGAAATTTCAATTTCTTTAATAATACCGGGCTCAAGAATAGAATCAGAATCTCTAAGGTATTTCCATAGTTGAGAGACGTGGAATACGTCATGAATAGCAGAAAATTGAGCCGGTAATAAAAGGCGATAAGCCATGGAACCAATGCATTCGGTGATGGGAAATGGACCAATATATCGAGGTGCTAATTTTCCCGATCGACTGAAACACACAACACCCTTCATAGGTGAAACACGAATGAATACCAAATCTCCCATAGAAAATTCCAATTTCCTTCTTCGGTTATCGGCATAGGATTTTTGTCTACTTTGAGCTTCTTTCATCCTATGACGAATAAGGTCAATCTTTTCTATGGCATCACAAATAAAATATGGACCTAAAACCAGCTTCTCACCGGCTTCAAGCCAACATGAAGGAGATCGGCATGGCCTTCCGTAGAGTGCTTCGAAAGGTGCCATACCAATACTAGATTGGAAGCGATTATTGTTAGAAAACTCAACAAGAGAAATATGATCTTCCCAACTTCCACCAAAATCAAGAACACAAGCACGAAGGAGATCTTCAAGAGTTTGATTCACACGCTCTGTTTGTCCATCGAATTGAGGATGATAAGCAGTGCTAAAATTAAGCTTCATTTCCAAAACTTTTTGAAGACCCTTCCAAAATCCACTAGTAAATAATGGATCACGATTGATAACTATAGAAGTAGGAACTCCTTGTAATTTAATAATTTCTTTAACATAGAGTTTAGCCAAAAGAGGTACGGTCCGATTGAACCGAACGGGAATAAAATGGGCGAATTTTGTAAGTCTATCTACAATCACCCATAAACTGTCATGACCCGAACGAGAACGGGAAAGACCATCAATAAAGTCCATGGAAATTTGATCCCACTTCCATAAGGGAATGTCTAAAGGTTGCAATAACCCACCGGGCCTTTGATGCTCGGCCTTAACAAGTTGGCAAGTCATGCAACACTTAATGAAGTTAGCAATATCGGATTTCATTCCATCCCAATAATATATTCGCTTCATATCCACATACATTTTACTACTACGGGATGAATGGTAAATTTAGAATGATGAGAATCTTCTAAAATGTCTTTACGAAGATCACTAATATTTGGAACAATAAGTCTACCAAATTTTCGAATTCCTCCACGAGCATCAATATCAAAGTCTTTCAAACCATCAACTTTATTTTGATCCCTACAACTTTGGCTAAAAAGAGCCAATTCGGGATCTTCCTTTTGAGCTTCGAGGATGCGGTCTAAAAGAGAAGGATGAGCCTCAAGGTTACATAAAACAAGAGATGAACTTGAATTGGATTCACGATCTCGAATCTCACAAGTAGACAAAGTCTCGAGATCATTCCATTCAGATATCATCATGAAAACAACCGCTTGTTGCTTTCGGCTAAGGGCATCAGCAACATGATTTCCCATTCCAGGAGTATAGAGAATATTAGGATCATAAGATGCAAGGAATTCGAGCCAACGTTGTTGACGCAAATTAAGTTCATTTTGAGAAAATAAATACTTCAAAGATTTATGATTGGTGTAGAGAACAAATTTCTCTCCCAAAAGATAATGACGCAAAATTCTAAGGGTGAAACATTGGCCGCGAGCTCTAAATCATGAGTGGCATATCTAGTCTCGGCAGGCTTTAATTACCTAGAAACATAAGCAATAACACGTTTCCTTTGCATGAGAATGACTCCCAAACCAACACGACTAGCATCGGTATAAATAATCAAGTCTTGGTTCCCTTCGGGAATCACAAGAATAGGAGCATCGGAAAGGAGTTCTTTTAATTTCTGAAAAGCAGCTTCACATTTGTCTGACCAAATGTACTTAACTCCGTTCTTTGTCAAACTAGTAAGAGGTACGGAAATTTTAGAAAAGTCTTTTATGAACCGATGGTAATAGCCCGCCAATCCAAGAAAACTACGGATTTCTGTCACACTCTTCGGTGTCTTCCAATTTTGAATTGCTTCAATCTTTGAAGGATCCACGGAAATTCTGGATTAAGAAATAATATGCCCCAAAAATTTCACACGAGATTGCCAAAAGTGGCACTTAGAAAATTTTGCTTTCAATTGATTACTCCTAAAAGTTTCCAACACAATTAGAAGATGTTTTTCATACTCTTCCTCGATTTTAGAATAAACAAGAATATCATCGATAAAGATGAGAACAAATCGATCGAGGAAGTCTTTGAAAACTCGATTCATAAGGTCAACAAAATAAGCTGGAGCATTCGTCAAACCAAATGGCATAACAAGCTATTCATAAGATCCATAACGAGTACGGAACGACGTCAAACGAATATTATCCTCTACAATTTGAAGCTAATGAAAACCGGTTGCTAAGTCTGACTGTGAAAAGACTCTAGCACCGCAAAGTTGATCGAATAGATCATCAATCTGAGGTAAGGGATATTTATTCTTGATGGTGAGATCGTTAAGCTTGCGGTAGTCAACGCAAAGCCTAAGTGTACCATCGGATTTCTTCACAAAGATAGCTGAAGCTCCCTAAGGAGAGGAACTAGAACGAATAAACTATTTTGCTTCCAATTCAGATAATTGTTTACGCATCTCCTTGTTTTCCTTATTGGACATACGATAAGGAGGACGAGTGATAGATAGAGCTCCAGGGATTAGATTAATTATGAACTCAATTGCTCGCTTAGGTGGTAATCCTAAAACGGGCTCAAAGATGTCGGGAAATTCACAAACAATGTGAATGAGGGAAATGACATCTTCCTCATCATCATTATCGTCATCATGTGGGTTTAGAGAATATAAGGATGCTACCGAATTAGAATCTGAATCTTTAAGAACAATAGAAATCTGCTTAACAGATTGGGGATGTCGAAGATGGATAGTCCTCTCGGGACATAGGATATGAGCTTCATAACAATTAAGCCAATCCATTCCCAAAATCATTCCGAAACCTAAGTAACGCATAACATGCAAATCGGCACAGAAAGCATAATCACATAGAATAATTTCAACATCCTTACAAAATAAACTGAGTATTGCGGATCCACCAACCGGATTTGCAATTCTTAGTGAAGTCATCAAGCCAATAGCATTTAAAGACAAAGCATCAACAAGTTCCTTTGATATAAAAGAGTGAGATGCACCCATATCAAAAAGAACTCGAATAGGATGTTCATGAAACATAATAATGCCATCAAGGACATAATGAGAAATACCTTAACCAAGAGAAGTGTTACTAGGGGCTTGCACAACATTTAGCTTTCCCTCTTTCTTGCTTTGAAGTTTGGGACAAGAAGATATAAGATAACTCGAACCCTTGCAATAACACAATAAAGGGGTTTCGGGCACCTATTTGCATAATGGTCCTTAGAACCACAATTGTAGCATTCTCCACGACTAGAGGTAGGAGTCTTTGCTACCGAAGTTGCTTGCTTCCCTTTCCTATTAGGATTAGGCTTGAACTTAATAGGCCTCTTCTTGTTGTTGTTGAAGTTCTGTTTGGCACTGACAACTTCAACATCACTTTCTTTATCGGCCTCTTCAAGTCGAAGAGCGATATCTACAAGCTGATCGAAAGAAACTTCTAGTTTTAGAACTAAAGGTTTTTTGAGATTCTTATTCAACCCATAGACAAACCTTTGATTTTTCTTCAATGGGGTATTAATATACTCGACCCCATATTTAGAGAGGGATTCAAAAGATGCGACATAATCTGTCACAGAAGATTCACCTTGAACAAGGTCAATAAAGCGTCGAGCTAAAGATACTTTTTCAGCTTCCGGCACAAACTTTAACCAAACCTTTCCCGGAATTGCTCCCAAGTAAGATCCGCTTCAATAATTTCCGAAATTAAATGCTCATACCAATCTAATGCTCTCTCCTGGAGCATGCTAGAAGCCACTTGGAATCAATGAAGTTCCACAAGATTCATGCGAGAAAAGATGCGGTCGCATGTTCTAAGCCAAGCTTGGACTTCTATAACGCTTTCGGAACCCTTGAATGGCCTTCCACCCAAATTGGTATAATCATTGCACAAGCGTGCAAACCCAGATTTAGGATGAGTAGGCTCAGGAATAGGTCTGGCAGCTTGGGCATTCAATACAAGATCCAAAAGCTGTTGGGCAGACATGAATACGCCATCCTGAGGAGTAGCACTAGATTGACCGGCCCTGGGACGGCCAGGTCTAACCATTTCTCTTCTTTAAGAAAGAAAGAAGAGGAAAAAGGTTATTCTCAGAATGAATATCAAACAAACTTGATTGATAAAATAAGGCATCATAAAAGAAAATAGGATAGAATGGGTCTTAAGGCTCAAATTAAATCCTAAGGCACGACTCCTAAGAGAGACTTAGGACAATGATCCTTGCTAGATTATTCTACATTGTTCTGAAGTTTGGCTCTGATACCAAGCTGTGACGCCCCACCTCTATACTCACACTAGCCGAGGACACTACGGGGTAATGCCGTCGACTAGCATGAAGAATAAGGCTGTTGAGGAGCGACCATTTGTGTAATTGCTTTGTGCGAGTACCGAAATGTCAGATAGTATGACATGCATTTCATTTCAAGAGGAAATCTGACATATCCAATACAAACTCAAAGCTACTACACAGTGGCTATGAGGCCTTCGAAAACAAATATAAAATAAGCATAACACAAATCAGTCACAGATATTCATATCACTAAGGCAGAAATAGATATAAATATAACACATAGAAGTGTACATCAAAGTAGTGGTCATACAAGATCCACTACATCACAAAAGAATAGGTACAAGTGTTAGACAAAAGAATATGTATACATCAAGGAGTCTCTATCTCGAATTTATAAAAAAACAAAACTACTAAGCTAAAGTAGTTAGCCAAAAGTCAGGAGCTAGTCCCTGCTAAGAAGTCAAGTGGATCCACCTGAAACACCTCGGTCTGACCTGAGTATTATTTAAGAAGAAAAATAATAAACGGATCAGTCTAGCTATAAATATCAGATAAGATGAGATAGGATAAGCGATATGACAAATATATATATATATATATATATATATGATAACAACAAAAACCATACAATATCTCAAATTTTCTCAAAACATCAAAATGAATGTCATAAACTTTAGTTTATTCACCAAATCAAAAATATTGATAGAGCTTATTAATGCAAATCACAAAAATTGGTGAAACACAAATTCTAGAAATCAATCATTAGAAATCCAAAAATCACAAAAAGGGGGAGGCCTATCACAAACGGGAGCACGAAAACTCACCAACACGTGTATCACGAACGAGACGCTATCCCATAAAAATACTAGGTACAGTCCCCCCTTGGGACTGATAAGCTGAACATCGACGCACCTAAAAATACGCCCCATGCACAGGCGAACATCGACGCACCTAAAAATATACGCCCCATGCACATATTTATTGAGCCGAACATCAACGCACCTAAAAAGATACGCCCCATGCTCCGAACTCGTTGATCTGATTGCTCCATGAACGGTCTAAAGACCAGAGGTCGCTAGCCCCTAAAAATGAGATGAAGCTCCATAAAACGGGGTATTGTCCCCCACACGGACAGAGAGACATCACATATCGCTAGTTTAAACCACAAAATGATCATCATAGATCAATAAAAGTGTAAAATGCACTAAGCTAGCAAATAGATGAGTTTAGCTTCATGTCCTATAACCACTGGTTTAACTTAAATATTTATGAACAAATTGTAGATTTCCACTCGAAAATTGTCACAAGATTTCAATCGAACAAGTCTAAGAATTAACCGACAAAGTAAACGCAAGCGTTTCATACCACTTGTTTTGCTAAGTCGTTTAATTGGATTTCTCATACGAATGAGGTAAAGGTTTGTATATACTAATAGATTGGAAAATGGTTTTTTAAAAATGAGCTTCGTATTAAAAGTAAATGTTGAAATCATTTTCGTGAAAGAGTTTGAGTATTTACTGCTAGTATAGAAACCTTTGTATTTTAAAGTAACAAATCACCGAAACGATTGTGAAAACAATCTATCGCCAAAATTCACATTCGACAACGTGAATTAAAACCATAAAAATCGATATCAAATCCATCAAATGAATATTCTCAAAAATCTAAAAAAGAAGTCATCAAAGTCGATAATAAATGACAACGACCAACCGGATCAACAAAAATCGATAAAATTTGGAAATCCACTCAAAACAGGCCAATTGCCAGATTTTAACAGCGCCAGATGTCTGGTGTTCTTCCCAGACGTCTAAGCTGAATGTCTGGAATTTTTCTAGGTCACTCAGATGTCTGAGCTTAAGGTATGGAACGTTTTTACCTTTGCCTCAGACGTCTGAGTATTTTACCAGACGTCTGAGCTGAAGCTCAGGGCAAAATTTGCCTTGGCCATTAATGGTAGCCGTGCCTTTTAACTAATAAATTAAATGAAGGGTTTAAAAATGAATTAGAGGATGAGTATTATGGGAAAGAGGCCATTCCAATATCATCTTCCTTAGGCCGTGTATTTCAACACACGTTCATTCTCATTCTCAAAAATTAATTAACATATGAAGAAGAAGTGGAAACAAAAGAAAAGCTTAAGGAAAGCAAATTCAAATGAAACTCGTTCAAATCTCAAGCTCCTTAATCATTAAAGCAAAAGGTGAATAATGTTTACATCTCTAAATTTTATGGTGTCGGTTTTAAGGTTAATTCCGAATGATTTTGCAAAGGTTTGCCATGTTTTTGAAAGATAAAATGATATATATATATATATACACGTTGATGATTTATGCATGTTCATACAGATTTTATGACATGTTTTAAGATAAAAACCCTATTAAATGACATCCGTTAGCCTTGCGAATTTTATGATGATCTAAAAATTATTTTGGAGATGGGTTTCAATTTTCAGAATTTTTGTGGAATTGTTATGAATTTTCTAAGTAAGAAAATGTTAATTTGGATTATAAAATTATTTATGAGTAAAATAATTATTGTTCGGACCTGAAATTTTTTTATGTCGAAGAGAACATATTAATTTACTTTCTGGAATTTTTCCAGAATTTTTTAAGCCGTTTTAATAGTTATAAAAAATTATTTAAGGTCTGGGACTTAAATGTTTTATATAAATAAAAAGGGGAAAGGGGCTTTTTCAAAATTATTCAAATTTCTAAATAAGGAAAGTCGACAGCATTTTTGAATATAAAATTCTGAAAACCAATCAAATTTAGACAAACAAGGAAGGTGGGGTACAAAAGAACTGTTTTAAAGTACAAATAAATAGTTTTTCTTCTATTTCAACCCTTCGGCGGAGCTTCCGCCTTCATCCCAGACCTTCCGACAAGGTCGAAAGGTTTCAAAACTTTTGGCTAGGTCAAATACCAATGCACAAGGTATGCAACTGGTACGTAGTGGATTGGGTGGAGTCGAAAGGTTTAGAGACGAAAGGTTAGAGCTTTCGAAGGAGATGAAACCTTGTTTTGGATTTAAAGAAAATACACCTGCTAGCTTTCGACAAAGAGCTTTCGAAATTGTCAAAAAGGGTTAAAGAAAAAGGTTTCGGTTGGTTTGCTTTCTTATTTTAATTGAAACCTTTCGGCAAAGTTGAAAGGTATAGATTTCGGCCAGGTCGGAAGCATATTTGCCGCTTCCTAACCTTTCGACACAGATAGAGTCAAAGGTTATCTTTTGTTTTCTAAAACTTGCCACCTCTCTCCATCGATTTCGAAGGGTTGGTTCCAACACCAACACTTCATTATTTTCGAATAATTTCAAAAGGTTTTATGAAGGTTTCAAAGCAGTTGCTTTCGACTCCAATGTTTTTCAGATCTTTCTGCATAATCCAAATGTTTTAAGTCGAAACATTTTAATGGTTTCAAAGTAGCTAACTTTGAATGGTTTCGAAAGGTTTTCCATCTGTTTCAAATTGAACCCAATGTCTTCGAAAGGTTTTAACTTCGAAATGTTTGATTTTGAAAGGTTTAATTTCGAAAGGTTTGATTTCGAAAGGTTTTGATTTCGAAAGGTTTTGATTTTGAAAGGTTTTAATTTTGAAAGGTTTGATTTCAAATGGTTTTGATTTCGAAAGGTTTTGAAGGAGATACCTTCAATGATTTCGAAAAGTTTATTAAAGGATACGAAGGGGTTACCTTCAATACTTTCGAAAGGTTTTATGAATGATTTTGAAGGAGTTACCTTCTATGTTTTCGAAAAGTTGTTTAAAGGTTTTAAACCAAGGTTTTGAATGAAAGGACTAGGCAGATAGCCTAAGTGTTTTAAGTCATAAAGGAATTCAACTTATTTTAAAAGGATAGATAATCCTTATCGAACATCATCAACATTATTTTGGGTAAAGTATATATATAACATGGCAAAAATAGCTTAGAGTAAAGCTAAAGATATATTTTCCTTGTTTATATATGATTTGACGGCTTAAATCATTTTGAAAAGGTTTGAAGGAAAAGTTAAAGAGCAGTTAGCTCAGATATTTTGAAGGGTAGTTAACCCAAAAGAAAGTTCAGACAGTGAGCTCATTTTAAATTCGGACAGTCAGTCCATTTTGAAGGCAGTCGGCCCAGTGGACAATTAGTCCATGACAGTTAGTCCAAAAAGAGAAGTCAACTCTGATATGAACAGATAGTTCATTTATTAGCATAACGGACCTTGCTAAATTTTTAAGGACAGTTAGTCCACCCTTATTACCTGTTTTGGGCAGATAGCTCATTATATAGCATAAAAGATATTGCTATAATCAATTTTAGGACAGATAGTCCAGAAAAGAGCAGATAGCTCAGAATTTAGAATAGATAGTTCAGATTTTAGACAGATAGTCTCTTTCATTTCCTGTTTTAGCGTAATGGATTCTGCTATATTATTATTATAATCAATTGATTAATCAGTTTGGTTGCAGGAAAGGATTTGCAAAATATATGTTTTGAAAAGAGATATTAGTGAGGGGAAATCCGTTCCGCTAAGCGGCGTGGTCTCACTATTTATCAGTAAACTGAGATGTAACAAACATTATTCATACCAGGCTTTAAGTCTAGCTCGAATTTTTTGTTTCCCTTTAAACTCTCGGGTGCTCAAAAATTGATTTGAGTAGGCTGAGGGTTTAGGTTTTCAGGTTTTAGCAGATTTTGGCGAATAAAGCATTCGAAGACGAGCATGTGGCTGACGGATAGATAATTTAGGAATTCTATTTTAAAGCCGTTTCCGCTGTGTATTAAGACAATTATGTTTATATTGCTTTGATCATCCAAGTGGGCATCTTCATATGTCGCTCTTGGTGTATTGTTGTAAATTATAATTGATCAATGCCTGGGATTACGTTTGGGATATTTTTAACTTGGATATGATATTATTTGAAATGTAATCACTGAAAATTATTGTTTTTGAAAATCTATGATTTTTTTCATATTCAAGTGCTTCTGATATTATGAATACCATTAGCATTGCCGTATTTCGTCACTAGAAGTTAATACCGTGGATGACTGCAGCATCCATAGCGCTTAGCTTTTGGCCTCCTGATACGAGATGTTACACTTATATTAATTTATATGTTTAAGGAGAAGCATGCACATGCATGTATAAACATGTACATACCATGGTAACATAGTTTATATTGTGTGCATGTGTGTTTAACATAGTGTTATAACCTTTCGAATAACTTTTAACTAATGAAAAATCGATGTTTCGAAAAATAATTTCCGGTCACATTTTCTATTTCTCTATGAACTATATATTTTGGTAAACAAATTTTGAAAACGATTTTATTATCATTAGTTTTATTTGTTAATAAAAACCCATTTATTAATAATTTAAAATATTATTAAATATTCATTTAAATTGCAAAATTTTGGGTCCTTACACTCTTCCCCCCTTAAAAGAATTTTGTCCCGAAATTAGCAAAAAAGAAGATAATTTAAACTATGTAAAAAGCTATATATTCATATCATATAACACAAAAATGACATACACTACGCATCCATAGCAAACAAACATACACTATACATATAACCTATGACTAGCTATCCTAACATCACCTCGGTATAGGCTTCTCTCATGTGATCCACCGTCTCCCGAGTGCAGTCTCTTGGATCCTCACACCACTGAATCTTGACTAGTCGCACCACCTTGTTATGCAACCTCTTTTCATCTTGATCCATAATAGAAACTGGATGCCTAACCACCGTCAGGTTTGGTTCCAATTTCTCTTGAACGGATGGCTCCACAATGAAAGATGGGTCATGAACATATTTTCTCAAATGAGACATGTGGAAAACATTATGAAATGCCGCTAATCTCTCTGGCAACTCGACCCTATAAGCAAGCGATCCGATTCTCTCAAGAATACGGAATGGTCCAACATACCTAGGAGCTAACTTCCCAGCTTTTCCAAACCTAACAGCTCCTCTTATTGGTGAAATCTTTACGAACACCAAGTCTCCAACCAAAAATTCCAAATCCCTTCGCCTCTTATCAGCATAACTCTTTTGGCGATCCTGGGTTTCCTTCATTCTTTTCTTAATCACTGCAACTTTCTCTGTAGCCTTTCGGATCATGTCCAGTCCAAGAACTAATCTACCTCCCATCTCAACCGAACATACTGGTGACTTGCACGGTCTTCCATATAGGGCTTCATACGGTGCCATCCCAATGCTTGCTTGGAAGCTATTGTTGTAGGAGAGCTCAACTAAATGCAAATGATCCTCCCATGATCCACCAAAATCTAAAATACACGCCCTCAAGAGATCCTCTAGAATCCAATTCACTCGCTCCGTCTATCCATCGGTTTGCGGGTGGTGTGTTGTGCTTAAGCTCAACTTTGTTCCAAGGGTTGTTTGCAATGCTTCCTAAAATTGACTAATAAATATGGGGTCTCGATCACTTACTATTCTCATTGGAACTCCATGCAACCTGACTATCTCTCTCATTAAAATTTCAGCTAAAGAAGCAGCGGTCCTTGTTGGTTTCACCTGAAGAAAATGCACGCTTTTCATTAGCCGATCCACGATAACCCATACTCCTTCATTTCCTTTTCTAGTTCTGGGTAAACCATCGATAAAATCCATTGATATCCTTTCTCATTTCCAATTAGGTATTTCTAAGGGTTGTAATAATCTGGCTGTCTTCTGATGATCACATTTGATTTGCTGATTACACGAACACCTGCTAACAAAGATAGAGATATCACTTTTCATTCTCTTCCACCAAAACATCCGCTTCATATCCCCATGTATCTATGAGACACCTGGATGGATACTCAACTTTGAACAATGGCATTCTGATAAAACTTCCTGCCTAAGACCGTTGACATTTTGTACACAGATCCATCCATTCGTCTTCAAAACTCCTCGTTTATCAATCTTAAAACTTGTACACTGCCCCTCCTTAACCTTCCTGATAATCACCACTAAGCTTTTACCCTCTCTTTTCTTGCTTACTATTCTTCCTAGGAGAGTTGGGGTAACCTCCAAAAGAGTCAAAACGGCATTCCTACTCAATGCATTTGCCACCACATTAGCCTTCCCTGGCGTATAAAGAATATCCAAGTCATAAGCCGCCATAAACTCTAACCACCTCTGTTGCCTCAGGTTCGGATCCTTCCGAATAAAAAGATACTTTAGGGATTTATGATCCGTGAAGAGCTCAAAGTTTTCACCTAATTAAAGAAAGAAAACTTACTCCTAAAATCTCAAATGATTAGAACGAAACTAAGAGGAATAGAAGAATCCTTACCCAGCAAGTAGTGTCTCCCTATTTTCAATGCAAAGACAATATCAAGCAACTCCAGGTCATGCGTAGCATTGTTTTTCTCATGAGGCTTCTACTGTCTGCATGCATACGCAATCACTCTACCATGCTGCATCACAACAGCACCAAGTCCTACTCCAGAAGCATCCGTGTAAACTGTGAATCCACTATTTCCATCCGGAATAACCAAAACTGGTGCACTGGTCAATCTATTCTTCAATTCCAAAAATTCCTCTTCACACATTGGAGTCCATACAAACTTCTCCTCCTTCTCAGTTAGCTTAGTTAAATGGGAGGAAATCTTAGAATAATCTTGAATAAACCACCTATAGTATCCAGCCAACTTTAAGAAACTGCGAACCTCGGTAGGAGTCCGCGGTTGCTTCCATTCCTTAACAGCCTCCACCTTCATTGGATCCATTGAAATACCTTCTCCTGCCACAATATGACCTAATAATCTTACATCTGATTTCCTGAAATGGCACTTAGAAAATTTTGCCTTCAGGGCATGTCTCCTCAATGTCTCCAACACCACTTCCAAATGATGTTTATGTTCTTCCATAGATTTGGAGTAGATAAGGATGTCGTCGATGAAAACTAACACAAACTTATTAAGAACATCTCGAAAAACACGGTTCATGATATCTACAAAATATGCAGGTGCATTGGTTAGCATGAAAGGCATAACCAACCACTCAAAGAAACAGTTAGGGCATCTAAAAGTAGTTAAGAGTATACTACCTTCAAAAACCCTCAATTGATGGAATCCAGTAGCTAGATCCATCTGAGAAAATACTGTAGCTCCATGAAGTTGATCAGAAAGATCATCGATGCGGTGTAAGGGATACTTGTTCCTAATGGTCAGCTTATTCAACTCCTTGCAATCCATGCACAACCTTAAAGATCCATCGGACTTAGCCCCAAATACCACAACAGATCCCCAACTCGAACGACTGGGTCTAATCTATCCTCTTCTTAACAAGTCCTGGGTTTGGCTTACCAACTCCTCTCTTCCCCCTCAGAGCCATCCTTCTCTTAGGTTGAACCACATGCCTTGCACCAGGAACCAAATCAATGTGAAACTCTATCCTTCGGTGTAAGGGTAAACTTTTAACCTCTTCGAAAACATTGGGAAAATCCTTAACAACCTTAATAGGCCCTAAATTTCCTTGGGATGCTTCCAGGGCATACAAGAAACTACATATATGAATATCAAGTTCCTTACATGATACCTTAGTAATTCTTCCTAAATTGGTTACTAATTATACAGTTGTTTCATTACAATCTAAAATAGCTCTATATTTCGATAACCAATCCATACCAAGAATAATGTCAAACCATTTGAAGTCTAAGACACACGGGTCGCAAGAAAAGTGATGAGAAAGGTAGGAAATTGGCACATCTTTGCAAATCATATTCAAATGGGTTACACCACCTAAGGGGTTAGATACACACATAGGGTTTTCTACAATACTAGGAATAAGATGAAATTTAACTAATGATTCACAAAAGATAAAACTATGAGAGGCACCAGTATCAAATAATGCTCGAACAAAAATACCGTTAATCAGTAAGGTACCTTCAAGGACGCCATTTCCCTTCACATCCATTGAAGTCTATGGTTCATTCTTAATGGCGTACACCTTGGGCTGCTGCACCTTCTTCACAAGTGGACAGTCCTTTACCATATGCCTAGGCTGATGGTAATTAAAACAAAGAGTCTTCTGGACCATCGGAGATATGCATCCACCTTGTTGCTTTGGAACTTCACGATTTGGACAATACTTGGCAATATGTCCTTTCTGCTTGCAAATATAACAACCACTATCTTTAGGCTTGCCTCCTTGACCTTCTCCCTACTTCCATTTTCCTTAATTCTTCCAATTTGGATTGAACTTCCTCTTGTTAGAACCATTTCCATCGGTATTTCCACTAGGTGCTGCTAGAGTAGGCTTCTTCTTTTCCAAGGCCTCGTACCTCAGAGCCATGTCAAGTAAATCCATAAAAGTACCTTTAATGTGAGCAGTCATTTTCTCATGGTACTCTTCTCTCATACCCAAAACAAACATCTCGTTTTTCTTTAACGAGGTGTTGATCAATTCCGTTCCAAAACAAGATAACTCGTTGAACTTTTTCTGATATTCTGCTACAGATAAATCCCCTTGCTTATAGTCCATGAAGTTGCGGTACATTCTCGTCTTCCTGCTGTTGGCAAGAATTGGTCCTCAAAAACTTCCTTAAATCGAGCCCATGAAAACTCTTCTTTAGGAATATTTGCAGTAAGGGACTCCCACCAAGCTGCTGCTCCTCTTACAGTTGTCATGCTGCTAAAAATCTTTTATGTTCATTGGATAAACCAAGACATTTAAAAATCTTTTCGCAAGTTCGCAACCAAGTTGCACTTCCATGATAGACTCAGTTCCCTTAAATGGTTTCCCACCGAGGTTAGTGCAATCCTTGCACAAGGTTGCGAAATTCACTCTTGGCTGCTCTGGCGCTGCCCCTTCGGTAATCTGAACTACTCCAGGATTTGGCGTTTGACAATTTGTAGTCATAGTGCTACCTGATCCCCTACCTCGTCTGCATTTTTTACTCATGTCTTACTACTTCGACATAGTAAGATAATTCTTAGAATGCTTGGACGAGATAAATCCAGAAAGAAGGATACTAATCAATCCTATCAAGCCGATCTATCTATCAGATATATATATATACGAATAAAAATTACAAATATGCACTCTCGAAGTTGACCCTAACCCAAAGCCTAGGTGTTCGCTTAACCTGGCTCTGATACCAAAATTGTAATGACCGCCTTTCTAGCACCAAAAGATGAGACATTATGGGTAGAAGAAAAAGAAAGATAAGAAGAAACTACACAATCACAGAATCTCACCACGAATCAGAACAACATATAATAGATAACATAGGATATTACATTGTCACTTCCATAATAATAGTAATACATCAGAGTCATTACATTACAACTTCAACCAGATAGTTATAAATACTTGTCCATCAAAATATTCATAGATCATACATAAACACAGCAAAAATAAATAACAACTAGCTAACGGTGAAGCCACCTGCTCCAGCTCCTTCAAAATGCTCTCGCAAGAAACCTAGATCACTTGGCTACTCATAAAAATTTATGTACCCAAGAGTTTTAGGAAAAGAAAATAAAACGACGGGTCAGACATGAGTCTGGTGTGAGTAAACTCAAACAACTTAAATTTTACTTTTATAAAACACTTTGAAAATCAAAGGTTCTCGTAAGACCACGTCGCACATAAACACGGAAGGATTTTTACCTTACGATAGTCAAAACACTTTATATAGAAATCTAGTGGTATTATCATTATGTCTAGGGTTTTCAAATAAATAAATCACACAGGTGAAATTGTTACATGTTTGCGCTAAAAATGGTCACAAACCCCAAATGTCATGAAAGCACCAGTGTATGAACACAAATCAGCAATATATGATCACAGATCTCAGATCTAAGTATTGTAGAGGATAAAAATGAAGAATAAACTTAAAATGGAAAGAAGTAGACAGAGACACAAGATTTATAGTGGTTCGGCGATCTTGCCTATGTCCACTTTGAAGTAGTTGCTTTATTGATCTTCCTTTGATTTTTACAAGTGAATTCAATGAATTACAGCGGATAATTATGATTTGCAGTAATGAATTTCGTTGATGGCAGCAGCAACTGAGTTCAGATCTGGATTTGGCGGAGTCCGGGCATTGGAGATCTCAAAGAGGAAGAAGAACCCCTTTTCTATTGGATTTGGGGGTCTATTTATAGGTGTAGGAGGCTGATATTTCGCTCAGATCTTGGGAGACCCTCTCTGGAACGTGACCAGGCCCGTATGCCCAAGCCCGTGAAGTTTCGGTCCGATCCGTGATCGACACGGACAGATTTCGACTCGCTCAAGATTTCATCCAATGGAGTCGAAATTTGGCGTGGACATTCTTTAGAATGCACGTAGTCTTCTGTGAAAATTTCATAGCATTTGGACTTATAGATTAGGAGATATGATTGATATGAAATGAGATCTTCCGTTGGCTGTTTTGTTCGTATCGCTTTGCTCGACTCGCTTTCGTTCGACTCGGTAACCTTTAGTGGAGTCGAACTAGACGGTGTCGAACAGTGGTTCTGTGAAGGCTATGGAGCGAGTCGAAGAAGACTTTCTGATGGGTGTGGAGTGAAGCGAGTCGAAGTAGAATTTTTGATGGAGGTGGAGTGGAGTGAGTCGAAGAAGGCTCGAGGCAGAGCGAGTCGAAGTGGGTCTTGAGACAGAGCGAGTCGAAGTGTGGCTCTTTGATGGAGTCGAAGTAAGGTTCTGAGATGGAGTCGATGCGGAGCGAGTCGAAGTAAGTAGATGGAGCGAGTCGAATCAAGTAGACGGAGCGAGTCGAAGTTGTCATCTCTGTCTGTTGCGAAGCGAGTCGAAATGTGCACTCCCTATGGATTCGAACTGGAGCGAGTCGAAGGAGGCTGTTTTTGACCAATCTTGTACCGTTCACAACTCGAGCATACGAACTCGGATTGACTTGAGATTTGGAACGTTGACTCTCATAGCTTAGCTTGTCGTGTCATATCAATTTTGGCTCGATCCGGACTCAAAAAAATTCGTCGATATCCATAGTGAACCTGCGTATCGCCGATTTTCTAGACGAACTGTGTTTGGTCTCTATTCAAGTTTTTGGTGTCACGGCCTTGCCAAATGGCGGGATAACACTTGCCCCCCAAAACATGCCTTGTGATAAAAAGTTGTGTGTTGAATAGTTCAGAATTCAATATCCAAAGCCCATAGCCATATTGTCCAAGTGCATCGTTCTTGACTACTCCGAGTCGGCGTTTGATTCCAGATCCAATAACCAAAGCCTTAGCCAATTCCGTATCCATCCATACCCGATATCCGAGTCTTAATCCATCCTCATTCAATAACCAATAATCGAATCCAGGACCTCTCCGGGTCGATATCCAAATCCGTAACCTCTCCGGGTTCTTGCCAAACGCAATCCACACTTGACAACCATGGCCCAATGTCCCTGGGCGTTAAATAATCACCATGGCTTAAGTCTTAAGCCGAATCCTGGTCGCTCTGGACCCTTGTCGAGCATAGTCCATACTCGACGACCTGAAATAGTAACCGATAATATAGGGCCTAAGTCCTAGGCCGAATCCTGGTCTCTCCGGACCCTTGCCGAGCATAGTCCATACTCGACGACCTGAATAAGCCAATTCGCCACGTTCGGACGAAGAGACTTATCCCTTGCCAGGCATAATCCATACCCGACGACCGTTTTCCAAAAACCAGATGAAAATCCAATCAAAATCCAATCCAAAATCCAAATCAAATCAGAAAACCAAAAATCCATATCAAAAATCCAAATCAATATCCAAAACATAAATCAATCATCCAAACGAAAGTTCAAACCAGAAAACAAACAAAACCAAGAGTTAAATCAAGAAAACAAAACCAGGAGTTCAAACCAAACTCCAAAACCGAACCAGAAAAGTAAAGTGTCCAAACCAAAAGAGAAAGCAGATTTCACAAACCATAGCATCCCGGTTTATCATCATTCAGAGCATGCCTAGGGGCCATCTCCATCACCATACATGAGTAGATGACTTGGCCGTTTGCCAGTAGTTTGCTACTTATTTCATATCATCCTGGTCAATTGATAACCAATCGACCATCATTCCTGGGTCTCGCACCATTGTGGTTTGAGGTAGATGACAGTTGCTCTTGCTCCATCGCCGCATTCTGAGCCCCGACATATTGTTGTAATTGCCCACTCCTTACATGTTCCTCAATAATGTCCTTCAGATGCCTGCAACTGTTGGTATCATGTCCATCTAAATCATGAAAAAGACAGTGCCTTCTTGATCCCTTTCACGTTCTAAGGGCTCTCTCCTAGCCGGCCTTCGATAGGGAAGGCGATTCCGAGTTTCCATGAATATCCATTCTAATGTGTCGTTTAATCCTGTGTAAGTGGAAAACTTTGGTTCCTTCCATCGCTTCCTAACTCTTCCTTATTCATCATCTAGTTTCCTTTTCGCCTTATCTTTATCCGAGCCTCCACTGGATGGCCCACCATCCTCAGTTGCATTCACCTCTTTTAACTTCATATCCGAGCATGCATCTTCCTGCCGAAGGAATCTCTCAACTTCGTGAAAGAATTCTCCGAGGTCCATTGGTGGGTCCCGTATTAGAGATACTTTGAAATCTGAATCCTCCCTGACTCCTGATACTGCCGCCATTAAAACCATCGATGGATCCGGCCGATCCACCGAAGCAACCGCTGCATTGAATCGAGTTAAGAAAGCTTTGAGTGATTCATCCGCCCTTTGCTTTACTGATGTTAGCGTCATCACGTTCTTTGGCCTTTTGATATGAACCCGAAATTGTTTTAGAAACTTGTCCACCAATTCCGTCCATGTCCTGATAGACCCTTCTTCCTGCTATCTAAACCACATGGCAGCTATATCTGTCAAGTACAAAGGGAAACATCGGGCCATCACCTCCTCCGATGCCCCCAGCACTTCCATATGTCTTGTGTATCTCATTAAGTGATCAGCAGGATCAGCCTTGCCATTGTACATTTCCAAAGTAGGTAGCTTGAACTCTGGTGGATTCTGAGCAATTCTGATGTCACGAGTGAACGGACTCCTATTTACCCCTTCCAGGTCCCTGTTTGTCAAACCTCCACGCGTAGTTCGTCTGATAATCTTAGCTAATCCAGCGTCGTCCATCAAGGGTTGCCCCCCGAGTCTCCGAGGGAATTCTGGCACATACTCCTCATCCTGCGCTCCTACATTCCTTCCAGGATCTTGTTGTGTAGTGTCACCTGGAATTCCTCCATGGATTGGTCCATTGCTGCCGGGCGGTGTGCCCCCATGTCTGGATCCATCTAGGTTAGTGGTTGTGTGTTGATTAGGGGTTGTGCCTTGTTGAGCTCCTCCATTCGATTGCCTGTTTGGTTCTTCTGTTCCAGCTCCGTGGATGTGAACTCCTGAAGCTCCAGCTGTTCCGGCTTGTCCAAACTGTCTGAGGAGGTTCTGCATCATTTCTTGTTGACTCTTCAACAATCTTTCATGAATTGAATCTGCCATAGCCTACATCTCATCCCTGGTGATGTATATCGAAGCTTGACCTGCTCCAGCTCTAGAAGAGGCCTCTTGGCTTCCCTCTTGCTAGCTCCTTTCTCCTCTCTGTTTTCTTGTTGATTGTCTTGTCATAGCTCTTAGTCTGAATCTTTAAGCCTTCAAATCTGAACTTCAGATCTGGTATAGCGGGTGCTAGTTCTTCTCAGTGAAAGCACCAAAGTGTTTGCGCCAAAAATGGTCACAAACCCCAAATGTCGTGAAAGCACCAGTGTATGAACACAAATCTGCAATATATGATCACAGATCTCAGATCTAAGTATTGTAGAGGATAAAAATGAAGAATAAACTTAAAATGGAAAGAAGTAGACAGAGACACAAGATTTATAGTGGTTCGGCGATCTTGCCTACGTCCACTTTGAAATAGTTTGGTTTATTGATCTTCCTTTGATGTTTACAAGTGAATTCAATGAATTACAGTAGATAATTATGATTTGCAGTAATGAATTTCGTTGATGGCAGCAGCAACTGAGTTCAGATCAAGATTTGATGGAGTCTGGGCGTTGGAGATCTCAAAGAGGAAGAAGAACCCCTTTTCTGTTGGCTTTAGGGGTCTATTTATAGGTGTAGGAGGCTGATATTTCACTCAAATCTCGGGAGACCCTCTTTAGAACGTGACCAGGCCCGTACGCCCAAGCCCGTGAAGTTTCGGTCCGATCCGTGATCGACACGGACATATTTCGACTCGCTCAAGATTTCATCCAATGGAGTCGAAATTTGGCATGGACATTCTTTAGCATGCACATAGTCTTCTGTGAAAATTTCATAGCATTTGGACTTGTAGATTAGGAGATATGATTGATACGAAATGAGATCTTCCATTGGCTGTTCTGTTCGTATCGCTTTGCTCGACTCGCTTTCGTTCGACTCGGTGACCTTTAGTGGAGTCGAACTCGACGGAGTCGAACAGTGGTTCTGTGAAGGCTATGGAGCGAGTCGAAGAAGACTTTCTGATGGTTGTGGAGTGAAGCGAGGCGAAGTAGACTTTTTGATGGAGGTGGAGTGGAGCGAGTCGAAGCAGGCTCGAGGCAGAGCGAGTCGAAGTGGGTCTTGAGATAGAGCGAGTCGAAGTGTGGCTCTTTAATGGAGTCGAAGTAAGGTTCTGAGATGGAGTCGATGCGGAGCGAGTCCAAGTAAGTAGACGGAGCGAGTCGAATCAAGTAGACGAAGCGAGTCGAAGTTGTCATCTCTGTCTGTTGCGAAGCGAGTCGAAGGAGGCTGTTTTTGACCAATCTTGTACCGTTCACAACTCGAGCATATGAACTCGGATTGACTTGAGATTTGGAACGTTGACTCTCATAGCTTAGCTTGTCGTGTCATATCAATTTTGGCTCGATCCGGACTCGGACAAAATTCGTCGATATCCATAGTGAACCTGCGTATCGCCGATTTTCTAGACGAACTGTGTTTGGTCTCTAGTCAAGTTTTTGGTGTCATGGCCTTGCCAAAAGTCGAGATAACATTACATTAATTAAATTATAGCATAATAGGTATACAACTAAGACCGAAGGCACTTATTGGGAAATGGATTCCATATAATAACTAGGCTACTAGCGTACTGCCCGTCACGGTGCATCTCTAGATAAAATAACACCGGGACCTCGCCTGGGTTCCCTGCCAACACAAGACCGACCTACCCCTTGTTGGATAGTACCGAATAAAATCACCCCTGGTTGGGATGAGCAACCGTACCGAAGCATACATGAATTGATAGGAGGGACTCTAGATAGGGATAATCTTACCCTAATGGAAGCGACTCACTTAGCCTTGCTGCATCTTCCCTGTTTTAGTCATTCCCAGTTGATGAAGCCTGAGGCTACGTTTATCTTTATTATAGCATTTCCACTTGGAATGGTAACATTCCCTTCCATATGTTGACACAATATCAGCAGTCATCCATACAAGTCGTTCAGGGGATGAATGAATAGAAGGCACTACTTCCACTACACCCGTTTTGGAATCACACTCAGGGTTAGTAGCAAATAGCCCTTGCACTTCAAAGTCTTCATCTTGAACCTTGCCTTTACTATTTCCAATTCGAACGTTTACGTTGGTTCGAAGTGGTTTTTGGATAATAACTAATATCCGATCCCGGCCTCTCCAAACTAGTGTTCAATAATTTTAAAAGGTCAATTTGTTTATAGTAGACTATCCCACTATTAGGGTGTAAAAATTTACATATGAACATACGTTCCATATGCTTGGATTATCATGACCCGCTTATCGAAATTAACCCCCTTGTATTCATCACGTTCCCGAAGTGTGGTATTTGTGACAAGTACAAGTCGACTTACTTTCAATAAAATGCGTCATAGTTTTATTTCAACTACTTTAATTCATTTGGCTACTTAATAGCATGGACAAGAGATCCTTGGGTGCTTGAGCCTCCTAGATGGGCTCGGCCTAGGCTAATTGGGCTAGGCCATGACTAGTTTGGGATCGACTCTTATGGTTTTGGGTGGATGGAGTGTTGTAGCTTGGAAGAGTAGGTGTTGAATGGTTTGTAGAAGTGGTTCTGTGAAACAAAGAGGTGATTTTTAGGGAAAAGGTGATATTTCTTATTTTAGAATTTATGAAGAGAAGGCCATGGCTACATTTCTTAAGCTCTTAGGATTTTAAAATGAAGACGAAGGTTGTAAACATGAAAATATGAAGATAAAGGGGGTATATATAGGCTAAGGATTTAATTAAAATAATATAAAGTGATTTATATTTAAATATATATATATATATATATATGCATGCACATCCATACCCCTCCCTCCCCTCAAATCCATCCATTGTACCCACCTTACTTTCAACTATTCATGTCATGTTCTCTAGTGTACTTGTTGAAAAAGTATATTTTTAAATATGTTATGTATATATATATATTTATGATATAAAATCTTATATTAATTTATATGTTTATATATTTAAGGAGAAGCTTGCACATGCATATATAAACATGTACACACCATGTTAACTTAGTCTATATTGTGTGCATGTGTGTTTAACATAGTGTTACAACCTTTTGAATAACTTTTAACTAATGAAAAATCGATATTTCGGAAAGTAATTTTCGGTCACATTTTCTATTTCTCTATGAACTATATATTTGGTAAACAAATTTTGAAAATGATTTTATTATCATTAGTTATTATTTAAAATAGTTTTATTTGTTAATAAAAACCCATTTATTAATTATTTAAAATATAATTAAATATTCATTTAAATAGCGATTAAATTCCGGGTCGTTACAATTTTGATTAAACATCTTTAATAATTCCAAATTTTAATTTATTATTTATCTTAAATAATTCAAGATAAACACATGTACAAACATCATTATATATGTTCATTTTTAACTAATTAGCTTTAATTTACTAATTATCAATTAATCCAATTAATTAAATATTAAATAAAATTTTGAAAATATTAATTTTTTTTTTAAATTTGAATCTTTCTAATTTTATAATCTTTTTAAAATTATTCTAACCTATACTTAACTTTTAAATTAGAAATATTTTCCAAATTTTCAAACTTTGAAAATTAGTCCAATGCCGAAATCAACTTTGGTCTTCCATTTAGGTCAACCTTTTGGGCTTATTCTATCACTTGGGAGTATCCATATTGAAGTTCCATGGTATTCTCAAGTTGAGAGAAACGTGTAACATCGTCATTTTGAGATCTCTTTTTTGGCTGTGGTTATAATTGACTAACAGGAAATTCTCGAGTGAGTCATTCCATAGTTATACAATAACTACTAGTACGTAATACCTTGGTGCCCATAGTAGCCATGAATAATACATTGCTTAACATTTAAATAGCGTTACATACTCTGGTCTTGACAGATATATCGATTTTCTTTTTCAAAAGTCTTGACCAAGAATATTAAAATAATATGTTATTTTTATTATGATAATTTTCTCATGATTACAACTTCCTATAATTATTATCATGTAACACATCATTTGAGGATTTTCTATTTTAATATACTTAAAATTTATTTATTTAATTTATTATATCATAATATAACAAAGTATACAATAGAAATTAAATACCTTTATTATGATCAAGAATTGTTATAAAGTTAGATATATATAACGAATTACATAACTTACCTTAAGGCATATACCCCTAACTCTTTCACTTTTAACAATGTCCAAATTTAAAATGCAATAAAATACATAGCATTTCTTATTGTATTTCTTTTATAAAAATGCAATAAACTATTCAAACCATTTAAATGCATAGTAATTGGCACCAATTTCCTACCATTTTCCCTACTCATTAAACCCATTTAAAAAAATTATATATACTCAATGAGAAAATCAAATACATTTAATCGAAAATAATTCATTAAAATCATAATAAGGGAATTGTTAAGGAGAAATTTTTTTTGGATGAGGGAACCAACCAATACTAGAAATTTGAAAAGAATGGTAAAATTGATAAGGGGTTAGTGGTTTATGGTAAAATTTTAATCTAACTAGTCTATAGGATTCTCTTTTTAGCCAAAATACCCATATTTCCTTTTTCCATTTTCATGTATTCTCATTTGATTTCAAATTATTATCCCTTCACCTAAATCACATCCAGTAATCATCACACCCAAATAGCTACTCTTTATTGTCATCACTTGTCCTCCACTCTTTGAGCAACTTGCTTACTTCTCTCCTAAACTTTAGTTTTATTAATCTAATATCTCTGTTCTTTCTCACAAATTTAAAGTGATAAAATCCTATTTTTTTGAAATATCCCAAGAACAAAAAATTGTTGAGAACGAGAAGGAGAGTCAGATAAGTCCTACTCCATCATGTTTAATTTTTAATAGATTTTTTTACTTAAATTAACAGAGAATTTGTTTAATAGAAATTAATGTTTTACAGTTAAACATATAGGATTTAATTTTTTGATAGGACAAATATAATAGTTATAATAGTACATGAAAGAGAAGAAGAATGATAGTTACGCTAAGGTTGAATTAATAATTTTTCTATATTATTATAAGAGAATAACTAATTATTTGTTTGTGCCTTTAGAAAAAATTAATTGAAAAAGAAAAACCCTTTTTTTACTTTTATCTATAATGCTTCCCCCATTAATAATTCCCTTGTAATAAAAACACCTAAAAACAAGGAATGCGATATGTACAAGCAAAACAAGATTTAAATAATACGTTTTGATGTAGTTTTAGAATGTTATGTGTTGGTAAAGTTCAAATCGAAGTTGTATATGGGTGTTTTTATTTTTAATATGTTTATTATTTGTTATGAAACAGATTTTAATGGTCAAATCTATTAACATCCTTGTTTTTTCCTTTCCCATCCTATTTAAACCTATAAAAAAAATCTAATTTACCGTTCAAATTAAATAAACATACCCTTGGTGCATCCAAAATGTTCATCCTCCCTCCTTCATCCCCTCTTCTTTAATCTTCCTCTCTCCCCTTTTCTCACTTAATCCCAAATGAAAATGTTGATTAAAATTGTATGTTTGTATCTAATTTCATTCTAATTCCTTTACAAATATCGAAATTAAAGTATATTTTAGTATGCTTTTGTAAATTCCAAATGTAGTTTGACCCATTTCATTAAAAATCAAAATTATTGTAACGCCTGATCTAAATGAAAGAGATAACCTAAATTTTCTTTTAACCAGTTAGCTATTTTTTTCGTTTATTTTCGCAAAGATTGATAATATAATTTACAAAGAGGGAAGTAGGAAAAAGGACAAACTTTGAAAAAAATTTAGGCTGAAGGACACCAAGTTTCATTTTTAGGCTGAAGGACAAATGCTAGTTATAATTAGCATTATATTCAAACTTTTACACTATACAAAATGCTAATTATATCCAGCATTATATTCAGTTTTACACTATACAAAATGCTAGTTATAACTAACATTGTCTTTCAGCCTAAAAAATAAACTTGTTGTCCTTCAGCCTAAATTTTTTTCTAAGTTTGTCCTTGTGCCTATTTTCCTGATTTATCAATTGGTAAACGATGATTTATGTTTCATTAATCAGAAAAGTTAAGAACATGGAGAGTAGAAAGTGAGTGAAATAATTACAGACCAAAACGGTTAAATTGACATAGGGTATTGTTAAAGGGGAAAACAAAATGGTTGAGAGAGTGACATTTAAGAGGAAAAATTGAAAATTGCAAAATATATAGTGGGAAAATTTGCGTATTCTTCGACAATTATTAAAAGGATAATTAAAATGGCTAAGGACACCACTAGATGTAGGAAAATCTATTTGAAATTGAAAATTTTATAGAAAGACAAATTTTGAGAATTAGGTTTTGTGAACTTTAAATAACTTCTTTTTTCTCGAAATACACCTTCGTTATTCTCTCTCCTTCTTCCATCTCTCTAAAAAGCCTTCAATCTCTCTAAAATGCAGATGCCTTTCCAAACCTTAATCTCTTTCCATTAAAAATACCCAATCCTCTCTAATCCCCATAGATTTCAAATTATAAGTTCCTATTTTAATATAAATAATGTCAAGAATGAAGAAATCAATCCATATTTAATATAAAAGTATTACATGAGTGGTGGGTGAATGAATGTTGAGAATGGAGAGTGAGTTGAGTTCTCCTTCACCATCTTCAATTTCCAACCATTGTTTTCTTAATCAAAGAGTAAAAATGTTGAACTAACAAAAGAATTCCTAAAAGGAAAATATATGAAATGAAGAAAAATAAAGATAATTATGTTAAGTGCAAACTGATAATTTTGTTTTATCTTGATAAGGGGAGAATCAATGATTTGATTCTTAGAAAAAATATCTCTTTTTACCCCAAATGGGTAGCCTAGTGGATAAGGCATTTATGAATAAATTGTTTGACACAAGTTCGAATCTTAGCAGTGTAATCCCCTTTGGATTAACTAAAGTATGTGTTATGGGGTCAGTGGATATTTCTTCAGGATGTTATAGATGGATTACCAGTATAATCATCTAGTTTCATCTAGTTTACCTGAGTGTTCAAGAAAAAAATATCATTTTTTCTTGCTCCTTATTCGCTACTCCCTTTATTGATTCCTTATTTTCATTATGTAATTAATATTTTAGAAGTACCTAACCATCCTTGTGGTTTGTATCCACTTACCAATCAATATTTAAATTAGGTAATTCCTTTAATTTCTCCTTTCTCAAAACTACTTCATCAAATTATTTCATGTAACCAAATCTTTAAAAAAATCCTTGTCAATTTGTTTGTGTGATTCACTACTTGAATGTTTTTTTAGGGAAGCTAAAATGTAACTCATTATATTTCAATTACGAATATAAATTCGAATTGGACATTCAAAATTGTAAATCATAATTCAAAATTTATTCAAATTGCATTGTTTTATTTTTGAATATATGTCATAGTAATGGAAAGTGTGCATTCAAGGTGTAAACTTCTCTCATATTAGTTTTTTTAATTTGGTTTTTCTATTTTATGTTGGTTGTGAGATTGAGGGGTATACTTACCAAAAGATTATCTTCTTTCTTAGTCAAAATATGTCATAGATATTCTTGAGAAAGCTAGACTTATTGATAATAAGGTCGTTTATACTCTTATTGAAGTTAATGCAAAATACTCTCCTTCGGATGTATACCACTATCAGATCCTACTTCATACTATACCATTATTAGAAGCTTGGTTTATCTTACCATCACTCGTATATATATTGTAACAACCTTGGTCGAGGTTAAAAAGAAATAAATATATTGAAATTAATTTGTGAAATTAATTTAGATCCTTGGAGTCGTTTGGGAATAAAAATGATAAAGTTGAATTAAAATTCAATTTAAGATTTGAATCGTGTTTTGTGAACCCAAGAGTCATTAAATATTTTCTAAATAAAGATGTAAAAATAATTTTAAAGAGTTCTTTTGTACAATTACTATTACTTTACGCTCTAAATCATTTTAACTCAAAATCATTTCTAAAAAGAATCATTTTCTATAAAAAGAAAAATCAAAAATCCAATCATTACTTTTCTTTAAATTTAATTAAATTCTTCTTTTTGAAATTTAATAACTTGAAAAAGCTAACTTCTAGCAAGAAGTTATGTATCAAAAAGAATTCTTTGCATAAAATTTATCTCCTATCTTAGCTTTATTAAAGCGCTTTTGAATCTCATTTATTTTGCAAAGACATACTTGAGAAAATATTTATCCACTAAATTAAAGTATTAGACAGTTTACAACTTATTACAATCGTAATTGAAATCTATTTTTATTTCAAACTCTTAATAAATTGAAAATTCATATGAATAAAAATCCTAGCATTTATTACAACCACAATACAATATTTACAATCATTTGAAAGTACCACACCCATTTTATTTAACATGTACCTTTGTAAACGAATATGTATAAGATTTTACAAATGCCAAAATTTTATTTAAAATATAAATCCTACTCTCTTTTTAAATACTTTAGACACTTCTATAAAATATTATTTTATCTTTAAAATAATCTTTCCAAACTGTCCACCTTATTATATATAATATTTAACTTATTTCAAAATTCTATCTTCCTTTCAAAATATTATATATAGTGCTAAATATTATTTCTAAAATATTTTATTGCCCAAAACACTGTGTCTGAATGTCTCGTACTAGTGTTTAGGAATCCTCATCGATAACGTTGATTAGGCGCATCGACCAGAATTCTTAAAGTCAACGGGCGATTTAACACAATAATAAATTTCTATATGATATACATAAATCTCTTAATACTTTGTGCCTTTACAAAATATTTACTTGTCTATAATAAACATAATTAAGTTCCATATATATGTATATCTAATATCAAAAGATTTTAATTTAAATAGATGCTTGCTTTTATTAAAATTCTTTCAATCAATATTAATATTATCATAGTATTAATAATTTAACGACAACAATTCCATAACACTCATTCATCCATAAATACTTCAAACAAACATCAAAAATTAAATTCAGTTTAATATTTAATTAATCACACATATGAATTAACATTTCGTTTTATATAAATTTAACTTTTCAATATTTCTTATGGTAACTACTCTACCGAAGACACCATAAGTTCTTATTGTTATTATTGAGCAGGTTTTAACTCTCAATAGTAATTCCTACTCAATATTATTTTTTGCACAATCATTTACAATTTTAAAACAACCAAGCATCCATCAATCAATAAATCTTTATTATATCTTATTTCGATTATTATTTTTTTTGGCAAAGCCAGCGGGGTTAACTGGGCCCCTACCAGTTTTATTGCTAACAATAAAAAAAGGAACAACAGAAAAGAAAGGAAGAAAAAGAAAAACAAGGAAAAACAATAATATCATGCCCAAGCATCAATCAAAGCTTGCGGGTAAATACTATTACTGTTCTTCAATTGCCAATAAGTTCGTGTCTTGACTTCATTCCAGAGCACATCAACATTCCTTCTTTTATTTTCAAAAACTATGGCATTTCTCTCACTCCAAATAACAGTCATGAACATTTTCAAGTAGACAGTCAACACCCTGCCTTGCTCAGTTCTCCACCTAGTAGCTTTAAATATAATACTCCATAATATGCTAGAAGTAGTACTTGAAAGGTTAGTTCCAGTAAGACAGCTAATCTTGTCCAACAAGTGAAGAAGAGCAGGACATTCAAAATATAAGTGCTCAGTAGTTTCATCCTAAAGCTCGCAGAACACACACTCAGTAGAACAAGCTAACCCATACTTATTTAATAATCTTCTCGTAAGTAATGCTTGGTTTAATACTTTCCACAGCATTAAATTTTCTTTTGGTACAGAATCAGTTGACCATATAACTTCAAACCATTTAGAAGCAGGCAGAGGAACACTTCCAGAAACAAAATTATACACTGCTTTAACAGTATGTGCCTTCAAGTGCCATAATACTGTGCCAGCATGATTATCACTGAAAGTTTTTTGTTGAATATCACACCACATTTGTCTAATATCCTGATTGCTACTGTATGGTAACTGGATTTTGCCATCATGTAAAAAGTCATTAGCTACAGCATCGATATGTATTCCAGATTGGATAATCTGAGAGTAAGAACACATTTTAAATAAGATTTGGCCATTACTGACCCATGGATCATGCCAAAAACTAACAGCTGCTCTGGCATTAACATGATATTGTATCATAGGGAGGAAGACTTCTCTATACTTCAACAAACTTCTCCAAATCCAACTACAGTGCTGAGGAGTATCCAAAATCCAAAAATATCTGTTCTTAATGTTGTAGTGCCACGTCCATTCAACCCATAAACTACCTCTTTTATTTATGAGGACATCAAACTGTTTACTTATTGCAGCAATATTCCACTTCCTGACATCAAAAACTCCTAGCCCTCCCATTCTCAATGGTGTCTCAAATTTAGAAAACGAACAAGGCACTAATTTCCTATTGTGAATACTACCAGACCAAAAAAATCTATTCATGGCAGACCTTACAAGATGCAATAATTTCACAGGAAGAATGAGTGTACGAGCCCAGTAAACGATAGTGGAAAAGACTACAGATTTAATAAGCACTAGCCTACCACTTTGAGTCAAAAACCTATTATCCCATGCAGTCATAACAGAGGTAATTTTATTGAAAAGAGGTAAACAGTCAGCTTTAGTTATTCTTTTAGATAATAATGGGAGACCGAGGTACTTCATATCATTTACCATGAAAGAGAAACCAGATTGTTGATGAAGAGCGGCAGCTTTAATTTCACTAACTCCAGCAACAAGCATAGATGATTTGTCCTGATTTATAGAAAGTCCAGTCATCCTGTTGAAAGCATGCAGAGCATCCATAATACCAATCAAGGAGGGTAATTCAAGTTTGGTAAACAACATAACATCATCAGCAAACATGATAGATGTTATTTGAAAATGTGAGCACTTAGGGTGATACTTAATGATCTTATGGTTGTAACTGGTCCTGAGAATAACTGTTAACACTTCCATGACCATCAAAAATAAGTAAGATGATATCGAGTCACCTTGACGTATACCTTTACTACCTTTGAAACATCCAACAGGTCTACCATTTATTACAACAGAGTAGGATGGTGTGGATATACAGACATATATCCAAGACACAAAAGTTTTTGGGAAACCCATCACAGCCATAATCCTAACAATAGAGTCCCAATGTATAGAATCATAAGCTTTGGAAATATCTAATTTAAGAGATGTTGCAGGGGGGACATTGGTTCTACCATAACCTTTGAGAAGTTCCTGAGCTAGTAGAACATTATCAATTATGTCCCTAGAAGGTATAAAGGCAGATTGATTGTTTGAAACAACAGTAGGCAGCACTGTAACTAACCGAGATGCTAGAATTTTGGAGATACACTTGTAGACCACATTACAGCATGAAATAGGCCTGAAAGAAGTTACACTTGTAGGTGGAGTGACCTTTGGGATAAGTGCAATATTGGTGCAGTTGACTTCTCCAAGCATCTTGCATTTATTAAAGAAGTTGTGTATTGCTTGAAAAAATTCACTGCCAAGAAGTCTCCAAGTGGAGATGAAAAAAATAACATTTAGGCCATCAGGGCCCCCTGATGATTGCTTGTTCATGGAGAATAGGGTAGATTTGATTTCCTCGTCAGTGACAGGCCTTATAAGTGAAGATGCTTCCTGGGAAGTAATGCAAGGGAGAGCAAGGGAAGAGATTAACTCCAGATCAGGATGGAAGCCATCAGAATTTCCAAACAGATTAGTGAAGTATTGAATAAATGCATGATCAACTGAATCAGCAGAAGTAAATAGGGTTCCATGCTCATCAGTAATACTAAATATATTTTCTCTTGCTTGCTTAACCTTAAGAGATTCATGATAAAACTTTGTGTTTTTGTCTCCTTCATCAATCCATCTTTTATGCAATTGTTGCCTCTTCATGCTAGCTTCCAGGATAAGGGCATTGTTAACCTCCATAAATAATTTCCCCTCTTCATCAGCAGCTTGAATATCAAGTGGATGCTCCATCATAAAGTCTTGCTTAATCTTCAGTTGTTGTTTAAGAGTAGAAGACAGAAGACCACCAGTTCCAAAAGTTGAAAAAGCCCACAGTTTGATTGCTTGCTTGATACACTTTAACTTCCTGCAAAACTTATACATGGGGTTACAAAAGCATGAAAATTCAGAGTTAACATGGGAAACTAAAACCAGAAAGTGCTCATGCTTAGCCCAAGCATTAAAAAATTTAAAACTTCTCTTTTCCCTTCTTAAATGGTTCCCAAGAGTTAATATAAGTGGGGAGTGATCAAACATTATTGGTTGAGGAAGGAAGACAGAGATAGAAGGCCAATGGACAAGAGCTTGATAATTACTAAAAGCATGATCAATAGTAGTAAAAGTATGAACACCACTTCTACTTCTGTTATTCCAAGAATACTTGGCTCCTGATTTATTCACCAAGATTAACTCAGAATCAAAAACAACAAGATTGAGAGGATCAAGATCTCTGGGACTAAGTGGTGTACCACCAAATTTGTCATTAACTCCATAGCAGGAGTTGAAGTCACCCAAGACAATCCAGGGGTGAGTAGATTGTCTTAAGGGAGGCAATGTGTTGAGAAAAGCATTTCTTGAATTGACTGTGTTGTCGGCATAAACATAAGTTAAGTAGAAGGAGGACTGGATTTGGGAATCATGAACATGAAAATGAATGGACTGTCTAGAAGACAGAATGGGAGAGAGAGTTAATACAGCCGGGTCATAGATGACAAGAATTCTACCGTAAGCTGCAGAATCAAGATTATGATGGAGAGACCATTTTGGATTAATGTAGGAAGCAGCTTTTTGGGATAAGGAAAGATTAAGCTTAGTTTCTAACAGGCCAATAAGATAGATATTATACTCGGAGATATAACTTTTTACTTGATCAAGTTTCAAATTACTACGGGCTCCTCTAATGTTCCATGATGCTATTTTTTTATACATAATTAATCATTGAGATTGGGAGGAGTTATTCCTTCCCTGAGCAGACAGAGATCTTGTTTCAATTTTCCTTCTTGGAAAGCTGGGGGGAGGATAGATGAATGTTAGATTGGGAGGAGGAAGGATCATGAGAAGGGACAGATTGAGAATGTTTGGCAGAAAAGCAAGAAGGCCATCCTGGAAGCTGAATGGAAAAGTTGTAACGAGGAAGAACAGAAGGTTGAGAGTGATCAGCAGGTAAATGCATGGAGGATATTAATTGTGTGATTTGTGCTTCAAAAGAGTTGCACCATGTTTTTTCAAAATCAGTTGCAATAGTGTTTGGAGGAGCATTTACTTCAGATGTTATATTTCCAAATTCCTTGATACTCCTACTTGGGGTAAGTACCTTCTTAAGTGTTTCCTGCACACCATGATTTGAAGACAATACTAGTATATCAGTTTCATTATGATATTCATTTGTGGAAGAATTCTTGGTTGTCTCTTTGTGTTGTTCTATACCATTTACCTCAGCACTTATCTCTCCTTCTTCTTGATCTTGCATTTCCATTATACCTTGTTCATTCTCAACAGTTTGGAGCAAGTTGTACTTGTTTAAAGTGCTAACAGTACAATCTTGAACATCACCTTGTTAAGTATATTTTCAAATACCAAATTTAATATTTTCTTTTATAAAAGTTCTTTCTATCCATTTCAAAATTTAAATAAAATAATTCTTAACAAATTTTAATTCCACTGTGCATTTAATTTAAGTTAATAAATGAGTCTATTTAAGTTAGAACTTACGAAAAGTTTAATTTCAATATTAATCAATTAGAGAATTGAACGAGTTTTAATTTGATTGTAGTTGTCGAAAGGGAATTAATGGTTGTGTTTTATGTGACGTCTTCCTATAAGAAATTGCGAGAACGCAATTTTCATAAGAGGGAGGTCTGTAACAACCCTGGTCGAGGTTAAAATGAAATAAATATTTTAAAATGAATTTGACAAATTAATTTAGATCCTTGGAGTCGTTTGGGAATAAAAATGATAAAGTTGAATTAAAATTCAATTTAAGATTTGAATTGTGTTTTGTGAACCTAAAAGTCATTAAAAAATTCGTATTAGTAAAATAAATGATATTTGTGAATTTTGGGGATTTTTCTGAGAATTAAAATGATAATTTTAAAATTTGGCTAAAACCAAAAAGAAGGTATTTTAATAAAATAAAAATTATTTTGATAAGAATAAAATTGTGGAAAATATTATATTAGCTTGAATAATTTTTATATAAGGTTTCAGAACTCGAACGAATCAAGAAGGAGCTAAATACATTGCGAATAAAAAGAATAACACTTCGATTTAAGTTAAACGGGCCTAAATCAATACAAATCCCAACTAAAAAAGAAATCACAAAACTCCTCTCTTTCACAAGAAAAAAACAGGTACCCTCACTTATCCTTAAGCCCATCCTCTTTACACCCTAGTGTTCCAAAATAAAAAAAACATGATTGTGGAGGCGCTCGTTCTGGTCGAGACGACATCAACGTTCGCAAAGGATTCACGGCAGCATCATCGACAAACATGACATCGATTAGGGCATATGACCCGAAGGCAGCCGCGATGTCAGTGGCAAATGAGGCACTGGCGGCAATCACATGGGTGGCTGGCTTAAGGCGATGCTCGAGCATATTGGCATTCGTGGAGGCTGGTCGCATAATTACTGAACGGCAGAGGTGATCGACGAAACGTATTAAGGAGGTCGCGTTGACCTAGGGTAGGCGGTTTCAGGTGATGCTTGGGTGGTTAGGGCTGATCTGCAGCTAAGACAACAAGCAACACTTTTGGTAGTAATGGAGAAAAAGGCCGTAGTTCAGTAAATTTTTTCTTTCTACTGTTCGATCGGTGAGTTATTTTTAACTCGCATTTCTATATCTATTAATATAAGTTCCTTATGCATGCTTTGATATGGTTATTTGGGTGATAATTTTTGATTTCTAATCATTGAATTAGTTAAAACATTAATTTTGCTTTGCATATCCTTCCTTAATTGTAGATCTCAATGACTATTTATTGTGTGTGAATGAATCGGATTAAAAGATGGTTGCATGCTATGATTTAGTTATTTCATCGAATAATTAATTATGTATATATTTATGTGGGTCTAGTACTCATATTTTGTAGCCTCACATTCTATTATGTATATGATGATGTATATTATTCCGCTGTGATCTGTGACTCTGATTTATCTATATTATATACTACTCTGAATATTTTTAATCGGTGTGTTTATTACTTTGTATTAATATTGTACATGTCTGAATTTCAGTTCAGATCCTCAAAAATGTAAATAAGACGTGTCAGTGTTAGTATAAAGATATATTCACATTCGATCGCCCTTAACCAGCCGTATTCTCCGGATTAGCAAATGACATTACTTGTAATGTTCTTTGCTACACTGGGCATAGCGGTGGGGTCGTTATAGCTTGGTATCAGAGCTGTGTTCAGAACATTATAGAATATAAATAGTACAGAGTTGAGATCTAAACCTATATGACCTAGAGTCCCATCCCTTGGGTGTGTAGTAGTTAATAATTTAATTAATTATTTAGGAATAGGAATAAATGATTACTGGGAATGATCATTGGGACGTTTTTGAAAAATCTTTTGATAATACTATATAACTTATTATTATAAAAATATTGGAACTCACTTTTGTAAAGAGTGAGATTTAATGGATATTAAAAAAAAGTAGGTGACGTATAATTTAATTGTTGTATCCTGATTTGTTAGTGATCAGAGTGCGCGTCGGAAGTTGGAAAATAGCTTTCCACTGAAGGCGATTGTTTGTTTGTTTAAATTGAAATGATGTTGTTTGCATCAATGGATGTTTGATTGTTTTGAAAATTATAAATAATTGTTGAGTTAGTATTGAGTAGGAATTTTCATTTGAAAATCTTTAACTTGCTCGATATTAATTATTAAATGTATTATGGTATCTTCATTGGTGTGGTTACTGCAAAGGAAATTGAAAACTTTGTTTTATATAAAATGAAATTGTAATTATTGGTACAACCAAATAAATACCAAAATTTTGGATATAATGTATATATTTATGTGGGTCTAGTTCTCATATTTTGTAGATTCACATTCTATTATGTATATGATGATGTATATTATTCCGCTGTGATCCGTGACTCTGAATCTGATTTATCTATATTATATACTGTTCTGAATATTTTTAATCGTTGTGTTTATTACTTTGTATTAACACCGTATACGTCTAAATTTTAGTTTAGATCCTCAAAATCTAAATAAGACGTGTCAGTGTTAGTATAAAGATATATTCACATTCGATCGCCCTTAACCAGCCGTATTCTTCTGATTAGCAGACGATATTACTTGTAACGTTCTTTGCTAAAATGGGCATAGCGGTGGGGTCGTTACATACATACATACATACATATATATATATATATATATATATATCATATGCTGTTCAAGTTGTTAGTTAGTCTGTAGTTTTCCCTACTAAATTTCACTTGATAGCCGTCCTTCGTAGTTTAAGTTATCTTTCGATGTACTATTTTCCATAGCCTTCTATTTTCATCTACCTTATCCTTGGAATTGCATGCCTACTCTAATGCTTATTATGGTAGCGATCCCATAGATCGCAAGTCGATTACTGGCTTTGTATCTTTCTTGGTGATTCTTTTATATCTTGGAAGAGTAAGAAGCAATATGTTGTTTCTCGTTCTTCAACTAAAGCAGAGTATCATGCCATGGCATCTACTATCAAAGAGATTGTTTGGTTGCTTAGGTTACTTGCAGATATAGGGGTGCCTTTTTCAAAGCCGACTACTATGTATTATGACAATAAAAGTGCAATTCAGATTTCTCGCAACTCAAGACCAAACATATTGAGATTGAGTGTCACGTCACATGTCATGATCTTGAGAAAGGCATTATTACTCTGCCTTTTATTCCCACTTCCATGTAGATTGCAGACTTTTTTATCAAGTCACATTCAGTTTTGCGTTTTGATTTTTAGTTGGCAAACTCGATGCTTATGGCCGCCGCATCATGAGTCTGAGAGGAGATGTTAAGAGATATCTATTATATGTTAAGAAATAAACCAAGGACATTACAATATCTAGGCTTTCTCTTATTACAATAGTTTTTCTATTACACGATTACTTAGGCTCTAAGTAATGTGGCTATAAGTAGTCTTTTATAAATTGTATAACATCATCAAGTGATAATAAAGTATTCCTCTATTCAATAGATATATTCTCATCTTCAACAGTGCATATAGGATTTAACTAGATCTGATATGTGTTATGGTTTTTATACACGAGGAAGAAAGAATAGAAGAATTGATAATTAGTGTTTTATATGAAAAGATAATAATGTAATTACAATTTTACAAAGGGATAAAAATATTTACCTTTTCCCCTTAGCAATATTTTAAGATTCTATTTAGGGTGATACTATTTGCACCCACCAAATCACCTTCTCTCATTCATTTATTCTCTTACCCAATCAAATTCTTCATCCACCCACTCACACCCAACTTTTCATAATTTTTTTATTTTCTCAAAACCATAAATCGACTTCTTCTCTTTCTCCCTCCCTTCAATTAACAAAAATTTCTCCATCCAATTTCTCCATATCCAATCTTTTTTATTCATATAATATTTTATCAATACATATGAACCCAACTAATTTAGTAACGACTAAGCTATTATCAACTTAATTGTATGTAACCATTCCTATTTTTTGGAAATTGTATAACTCTAACTAATACTAACATAGTAAATGATAATTTGCTGCTCAAATTTAGTGATATGATAGAACACGGTAAAGATGCTACATATATTAACATCCCTTAATCGTTTTTTTCTACTTTGGTATTTAATAAAAAAGAATTACACCCCATAATTTTATTTTTTCATCCTATCTTTTACCAATTTTATCCTTTCTTCTTCTTTTGTTTTCTTTTTTCCATTTTTTTACATTTAGGTTCTCCTCTCTATCATCTCACCTTCTTATTCATGAAAGTTAGAATGTAGACTTTGAATTTTATCATCCTCAAAAAATCAAAAATTGAATCATTAAAAGAAAATATTTTTTCCTCTTCTTCCTAGGTTGGAGTTTAATATATATATATATATATTAAATGGTTAAATATTTTTTGGAGTTTGCAAAACTGGATCAAAATTTCTTCACGTTGGATTAATTAGATGCAATTAGGTATAACACGAGACTTTATACAATATTTTCAATGAGGCTTGGAATAAGAAGAAGGAAATAAACATTTAATTTTGGCTCATTTTTTGGAATGTATAGAGAAAACTATGTATTTTTACATTTTTAGTTGCAATTGGGGTGGGAAAGGGAAATAATGGAGACTAATAGATTTTTCTTGGTAAAGAATCTTCATTACTACTTCGGCCAAAAATATCCAATTATTACTACTTTTATTGTTGTTCCAATAAGAAAATAAAAAAAAGAATCATGAAAGTAATTGTAGTAGAAAACAATATGACATAGTAAAATATAATTAAATATCATTATCCTTTCCTTAGAAAATTAGCAAGATTACAAAAATATCGATTTACATGCATATTTTAAACGTAATTAAATATCTTAACTCATAACTCTTAATCTAAAATTAAAGTATCTTTATTACTTTATTCAACTCATTTTTTTCTGTTAGTAATGGTTGATAGAATTGAAAATATTTATGTTTGAAAATTGAATTTTTTTCTAATTCTACATTTCTCAGTTATACATAACCGGTCGTGTTTACTTCCAAATCAACTTTTTAGTTTACAGTGGGTTTTTAAAGAAAGTTTTATGATTTAATTTTATTAACCATTTAATTGTCGTTAGTAAGTGTTTAAGTGGGTATAGATACCCTTATTTTATCACTCCATTTAACCATTTTATTTTTTGCTTGGCAGTTTCCTTCATATGATATGGTATAGAAGAAATCTATGAAGTGCGATTCATTTATTTTTCCTTTTCTCTGTTTTCATTTTATAAAACAGTCGGTGGAAACGAAAAACTAGGGTGTAAAATGATTTAGCCAATTTTTATACATGATTAGGTTAATCATGATTCAATGAAAAATTCAACCTAAGATAATCACTACCATCAATTTTATAATTTTCAACGTATTGTCTTTCCAAACTCAACATAAGATTTTAAACATGAAAAAAGAAAGTTCTTTACTACATTAAAAAAGTGTCGACTAATAATATAATTTATTTTTTTGGGAAATTGTGTTGTTGTTATGCGATTCAAATACGTGCCTGTGAGTGCTTTAGATTAAAGATATCGTATGGAGCGTCGTGTTGGAAGGGACAGAAAGTCGATTAGAAAAAGTGATGAAAAGATATGAAGAAAAGAAGCTATTTTTTTTGCTAGTGTCAAGAATTCAGACGTCTAAGTTGGTGTTCCATACATCTGAGTTATCGTAGCTGTTTGATATTCAGGTAATCAGACATCTTTGTTGCTTCTAGTTCTTTCCTGAGAGTTTGGTCAGGCGTCTAAGTTGCTATTCAGACAGCTCTACATATTGGCCAGACGTCTTCATTGATGATTGTTCTATCCCGAGAGTTTGGTCAAATGTTTGAACCCTTAGGTCAGACATCTGATGATGGAGAAGTTATTGCATCAGTTAACAGTTCCAGTTGGTTAGTTGTTATGGAGGAGGAGATTGAATCTTTGCAAAAAAAACCGTACTTGGGATTTGGTGCCTCTTTCCACCGACAAGAGAGCTATTAGATGTAAGTGGTCCTATAGAGTGAAAGATGGCGACAACAGTGATTTTAGATACAAAGCAAGGTTAGTAGCAAAGGGATATGTTCAGAAGAAAGGGGTAGAGTATCATGATATCTTTGTTCCAGTTGTAATGCATATATCCATTCGTATTCTTTTGGCATTAGTTGCTCATTATGACATGGAACTTGAACAACTAGATGTCAAAACTGCATTCTTGCATGGTGATCTGGACGAGGAGATTTATTTTCATCAACCAAAGGGATTCATTGATAGTAGTAGGCCAAATTATGTTTATAAACTTTACAAATCTCTATATGGGCTGAAGCAGTCTCTTAGACTATGGTACAAGAGATCTAATAAGTTTGTGCTTTCACTGGGATACTCTAGAAGTTTCAATTACCAATATGTTTATTTCTGGAGATGTGATGGAGATATTATATATCTTTTGTTATATGTTGATGATATGTTGATTGCATCTCGGAGTATGGTTAGGATTACGGAGTTGAAAGCAGAGCTTACCAAGGAGTTTGATATGAAGGATTTGGGAAAAGCACAAAGAATTTTAGGAATGGAGATCTTCAGAGATAGAAAACCGAGAGAGTTAAGACTCGCTCAGGCGCAGTATATCGAGAAGGTCCACACTCGATTTGGTATGGAGAAAGCTAAACCGGTTGGCATTCCATTAGGCCCTCATTTTAAATTATCGAAAGAATTACCTCCTTCATCGGATGAAGACAAGAGATATATGCTGATATACCTTACTCTAGTGCTGTGGGTAGTCTCATATATGCTATGGTGTGCGTGAGACCTGATTTGGCCCATACAGTGGCTGTTGTGAGTCGATATATGTCTAACCTAGGCAAAGAGCATTGGAAAGCAGTGAAGTGGATTCTCATATATCTCGTGGCGCTTCTATAGTAGGCTTGTTGTCTGGTGGTGCAGATGGCAACATCTCTCTTAGAAGCTACCGTGATTCAGATTGTGCTGGGGATAGAAATGGATGGAAGTCGACGTCAGGCTATGTTTTTACACTTGGCATATGCTTGATTTCATGGGATCAAAGATGTAATCTATAGTAGCTTGGTCGACTGCCGAGGCCGAGTTGATATCGATTGTGGAAGTAAATGAGGAGGGATTGTATCTCTTCAGCTATTCGATGATCTTTCGGTGGTGCAGTGGACAATAGAGCTATTTTCGGATAGTTAGAGTGTAATTCATCTAGTAGAGAATCAAACCTATAATTATTGGATAAAGCACATTGATGTCGAAGGATTCTTCCTTATGCTTGAGGAAGAATGAAGCAAGATCAAGTTGGTGAAGGTGAGTACTATGGATAATCCTTCAGATATGATGACTAAGTCACTTCCTAAGGACAAGTTTGAGCATTTCACAAACTCGATCAGTTTGATTTCAGTTGCTTAAGCGCTATGTGGCACAAGACCCAACAACCCCTATATTGATTATTGATGAGATCTACATATTTGAATTGAGGTGGAGTGTTGTTGTTATAAGATTCAAACGTGTATCTAGGAGTGCTTAGATTAAAGATATGGTGTAGAGCTTCATGTTGGAAGGGACGAGAAGTCGATTGGAGGAAGTGATCAAAAGATATGAAGAAAAGAAGCTATTTTTTGCTAGTGTCAGGAATTCATACGTCTGAGTTACTGTTCCAGACTTCTAAGTTACTATAGTTGTTTAGGTTTTAGGTAATCAGACGTCTCTGTTGCTTTTAGTTCTTTCCCGAGAGTTTGCTCAGATGTTTAACCCCCTTGGTCAGAAGTCTGAGGTTGTTGTTCATACAACTCTGCATATTGGTCGGACGTCTTTGTTGACGATTGTTCTATCTCGAGAGTTTGGTTAGACGTCTGACCCCCTGGGTCAGACGTTTGAGTCGCTGTTTTGAGATTTTCACATGGTGTTGACTGATTCGAATTTTGTAGGGAAGTTTCATCATTTCGGTGTTTGTTTCTTCTCTATTGATGGTGCAAATTCTTTTGACGTGATCTGATGGTCTAGAGCAGTTAGAGTATCTATATTAGCCTCTTATTCATCTCTCTAATTATGTGTGATCAAATTTCCAATAATTTTAATTAATAGAAACCCTAGCTAAATCAATTTGGGGTTTTTCTATTTTGAGTGTTCTATTTTGTAATTTCTTCAATTGAGTGATTTATTAGAGAGAGTCTCCATATCTTGTAACTTTCTAATCATAGAATTAGCTTATAATCTCTAGTGATTGGAATAAAAGGGGTTGTTGGGTCTCCATGGACGTAGGATACAAATCTAAACAACATTAAATCTTCTATG
The DNA here is from genome assembly GCA_030737815.1 of Allium fistulosum. Taxonomy (NCBI): domain Eukaryota; kingdom Viridiplantae; phylum Streptophyta; class Magnoliopsida; order Asparagales; family Amaryllidaceae; genus Allium; species Allium fistulosum. The sequence goes on from CM060907.1 coordinate 660,958,388, forward strand.
TCTCTCTTATTTCTATTATTTGATTTTGTGTGATTACATATTATAATTTGAGTTGCATTGATATTCAAATAGGCAATACTAGATCCTCATCAAATCGCTTCCGCTCATCAATTTTTCACCATAAATTGTTACCGTTTACGGTTTTAGAAAAGAAGATCAAAAAAAAATTACAGTTAGTTAGGTGCTATGTAAACACACATAGTTCACTACAAAAAGTATAAATTTTCACCTAATAGACATTTCTATTTACAGTTTTTCCCCTTAAAGTTTTCTTCCCATATCCATTTCTTCCCTTTAGCAATGGTCTAAAAATACCCATTTCCATTTCAATAATTAAAAGCAAACTAGTGTGAATCCATGCTTCACACATAGATTTGTTGATCAAAGAAGAATGTTATGCTTTTATAATACAAATTTTCAGTATATGTTTGACAAAGATAGTCATAAAAAGATTATAGATATGCGATGTAGAGATGGATGCCCAAAGATAGACATCGATGCATAAAAGATGCTTAGAGCTTGCATCGATAGACATAGCTGCTCAGAGATAAGCGTCATCGTATAACCAACATAAAAATTAAAACATATTTAAAAAGAAATATAATAGGGCTCATATAAACACAAGAGGAAAACCATTCAAAGTAAAGTAAATGGAAAAATATAGTTGCACTTATGGTTGGACATGATAAGTTTAACTGGTAGTAAAAATAACTAAGAAAATGCATTGTGTAATTGCAGCAATCTTTTTATTTGTAGAGTTACAAAAAATGGATGCATTGTGTAGAATACACATATACAACCAAGTAGCTAGGTATAATATGGTATGAAATATTACAAACATGTTGGCACATATTTGAATATTTGCAGGTACATTAAATTAAATACATGAATGTAAAGGCATAATGGGAAGAGATATAGAAAAATATGTCTTTATTTTTCATGTATCTTTCCATATACAAAAGTGGGAGTTATACCCATAAAAAATAGTGGATATCCAAAGCAAAATAAAAAAAGTGTAAAAGGTAGGAAAGCTCATTCCCTTTGGAATTTGGTAGTACTAGTTGTATGTTGCTTTGCCAAATTCAATGGCAGAGTTGTGCTGGAGAAGAGATATTAAAGTTGCTGTAACATCCCCCATTTTGAGACTCGAAGATGAACGCCAATGAAGCTGCAGTTATCACCGAAATTATCTTCCAGTGACGTAAGTGAGTTCATTATATTTAAACATAGATATGTAAACAGAGCAGCTAAATATTTTCATCACATCAAAAGTTTTCTTTAACATTCTTTACACATAATTTAGTCACAATTAAACCCAATAACGTGCCCATTCAGGGGTCAAATATAATGAAATATAACATAGAAAGAGTCGGGTCAACATATGATGATGCGACCTGCACTCCTTAATACACTGGAAAACCGAAAAGTCTTTATTAGCTACCAAGCCTCCTACTCCATCTTCGATCTGCTACTGCGGCCCTTATTTCAAATCCGTCTAATCCCATAAACTCAACCAACTCAAATGAGCACACGTGAGTTTATGGAAAACAACAACAAAAACACGAGTTAGACATAAATTATTGCGTGAATAATACTTACCCCAAAACAATCATATAGTGAGACCAAACTATACTGCATAGGTTGGGTTTCCCCCACACTATTCAAAAATAAGAGATTAACATTCAACATACTAATGCAGTTGTTTCTTACCTACATTTACTTTTTATGCTTCCCTAAGCAGTCCCCATTTACTTGTGAACCCGCGACGCAAACCCCACTAAGTACCCAATTTAGTTCATTCTTTTATTTCATTGTAATACTTTGCTACTGCGCACCCTGCACAGTCCCCACCTAGTTCCCACCTTAGATTATTATTCAATCTACTATAATACTGTGTCCTGTGCAAGTATAACTTATTCTTCTTTAGCTGATTAATGCTACGCCCCGCACAAGTCTTATTTATTTTTCTTTAACTACTGGTTACTGCGTCTCACATAGGTCTTCTTACTTTTCTTTAATGATTTAATACTGCGCCCCTCATAGTTCATACTCATCTTCCTTTAGTGATTTAATATTGTACCCCATGCAGTTCTTATTCGTTTTTCTTTAAAATTCTAATACCGTGCCCCCCACAGATGAATGTCTTATCTCCCCCAATTGTGTATTCGTAAATGCCTCTCCTCACCTTCCCATGGTGTGCAATCACTTTAAACATTTGTTTAACTTATGGAACTGCCCCATAGTCCATGGAAGTTGAATGTCTGTCCTCACATTCAAATGAGCGTCCCCACCCAGCGTCAATAGCCCTTCCAACCTTATTTCTAGCGTAGGGTCCCATCCCCATACCGACCTGACCTCTCCCCGAGTCCCACCTACTTATCTCTTGCTAGGTTTCATTTACTACTTCCCTTGGTGCAATACTACCCTGCCCCAACGCTGAGTGCTATACACTTCCCTTGTTAAGTGCACTCTTATCAATTTTGACGCAGTATGACCCCTTCATATAACATGCAGTTCATATTTATGCCATAGAGCCGCCACCCCAACGCTGTTTCGGACAAACTCTGATGTCTTCGATAATGTCTTTACATGTGTCATTCTCTCATCCATCTCTAGTTTAATTTTAATATTTGCAGAGTCGTTTTTCTTTATTTTCAGCAAATGATTTGGATCTGGTTCCCTTATTTCCCAACACTTATTATTATATTTTTCCATATAAATTTGTTTTCGTGCACCCCCTAGTTCCCTTGTTGCCCTAGCGTAGCACTTAGCCATTCAGGTTTATTTTCCTTGTAGAAAATTCTAATAAATTCCCAGTTAATTAGTGAATACTTGTTCTAACACACAAATCTTCATTTGGAATTTTAAGGATAATTTCCCTACTTATTTTCTAGTTCGTATCTTTAATAAATCATATAAAATCAAACAAGCTTAAGGAATCTTTCAAATTAAAAACCCGTCTCTAAAATTATGATGAGAGTATCATATAAAATTTTCACTTCATTTTGAAATCATCACAATAGGGGAACACATCTAAACATCCCATGTTTATCTGTTCTTCTCCAAAACATTCATTAAACTGTTTTATATTCGTTAATAGAAACCCGCAAGATCTTAACATACTTAAAAACATATAACTCTAAACCAAAACCATACATTAGAGATTAGTATAGATATGTTAAGTATTACTCATCTAGATCGTTAGGATGTTTAGCTTTAGTCTTCTTAATCCTCTTTGGCTTGCCTTTTCCTTATCTTCTTTCTATTTGCCTTCTCTAAGCCACCAACATTAAAGTTTTTTTTGAAATAAGATAAACGGGCTAGGCCCAGTTACAAATAGGTCGGGTGAACAAATATAACAATCTCACTAGAAAGCCAAAATAAAACACAAACCCAAAGCTAGGGTTGCCGACAAAACTCGAAACTTCTAAAAGCTACCAAAAAACAAATTAATGGAGGACGGCGATTTCTCTATAGCTAAAAATTGCTGTTGTCATGCTTCTCCCCACTAGATTCTCCCTGTTCCTAGTAAGATAAGCTGTCATTAAACCCTTTCCTCATCCCCTCTCCACTACCCGCGTTGTGAAAGCTACTCCGATTGTTGAAGAAAAAGGAGGGGTTATCAGATCTGGTGTCATCGCGACCCAGATCTGATGATACCCTCTTCGATACATAGCTTTCCTCCGCTTCCAGGCTATAATTACCTGTATTGGCACTAAAAGCTTGATGGATGAGAAGATCGTTGCTAACAGCAAGATTAAATCTACTTTTAGTAGAATTGAGACCAAAAGTATGATGGTTGATGGGGATAGGCTCTTGAATCATATCATTATTGATCTGGAATCTTCTCGGACAAGAAAGATAACTTTCTAGATGCTTGCTACCAGCTTCAGAGCTCCAATCATCAGCTAAGGAGGCATATTTGGTTTGATCTTTTATATTTTTCTTTGAATTCTAAAGTAGAATTCTGCTATCAGTGTTTATAAGAAGCCATATCTGTTCTCTGTTCCTCTTAGCTTTATTATGCGTACGCATATTCCTTTCCTTCCATATATTATACACTGCAGTAGTTAAAAGAATATGTGCATAGTCTCTTTCTTTAGTCTTAGACTTAAATTTGTTGTTGATGAGTTGGATAACATGCATAAGGTCCATTTGATTGTTATTCTGAATATCCAGAATAACCTTAATTCGACTCCATATAAAATATGAATAACTGCATTCAAAAAATAAGTGATTAGCACTTTTATTGACAAGATTACATAAGGAATAGAGTGAATTTGAATTATTGCCCCATTTGTTTAATTTATCCTAAGTTGGCACTCTGTTGTTAATTGTAAAATATGTACAAAAGGCCATCTTGGGACTGTTCACTCTTTTCCAAATGCAATGATACCAATCTTCCTTTGGAAATTTATTTCTAATAATATTCCAAGTGGTTTTGAAAGAAAACTTCCCTCTTTAGCTAGCTTACCATTCCCAGTAATCTTCGTCTGCATTGGGATCAAGCTGAATTTTGCTAATTTCACGTTTATGAGGGTTTGTAATTGGATGAATTTGAGGTTGCCACTGATTAGTTTTAATAATATCAGACACTTTGGCATTAGAACCACCACAAATAACCAAACTATTCCACCCAACCTTATTAATAAAAGAGTCACACTTATACCAAGGATCAAACCATAAGCTAGTTTCCTCTCCTAGCTTAAATTTTATTTCAAGAAATGTTTTACCAATATCTCTACAATTTAAAATTTGTTTCCATGCATTAGATTGGTTACTATTATGCATGGTAGTCCAAAAATTATCATTTTTGAGATATTTAGCACTCATCCATCTAGCCCATAAAGAGTCTGCATTGAGAAATCTCCAAAATAATTTTAAATGACAAGTTACACTCTGGTCTTTCATGTTTCTAATGCCAAAACTCCCTTCTTTTTTGGCCTACAAACTTTATCCCAACTAACCTTATGATATTTTCCACTCCAAAGAAAATCAGCACATCTACTTTCAATTTTCTCAATAGAAGCAGTTGGAATATGAAAAGTTTGAAGCCAATATAAAATAATAGCATAAACCACAGTTTTAATAAGTTCAAGTCTTCCAGCAATAGAAAGTAATTTGCAAGACCATGTCTCCATTCTTTCTTGAAATTTTTCAATAAGTATAGAACAGTCTGAATCTTTCATTTGATTTATAGAAAGAGGTAATCCCAAATATTTAATAGGAAGATTTCCCTCAGCTACTTTTAAAACATCTAAAACCTCTTTTTTATATTTACTATATTTACTAAAGTAAGCTTTGCTCTTATTAATATTAAGCTGCAGACCTGCATAAGAATTCAAATGCTCAAAAATATTCATAATTGTGTCTGCATTGTCCTTATTAGCTTTTACAAACACCATAAGTTCATCTGCATAAATAAGATGGTTTATACAAGGTTGAATTCTGTTAATATGATTAATATTCCCTTTAATGGCTTCAATTTCCATTAAAATAGAAAAATACTCTATGACCATTGTAAAAAGATAAGGTGATAAAGGATCACCTTGTCTAATACCCCTATTGCTTTTAATGAAGCCATCAGCTTTGATTCTATTACTAAGAACATTAGCAATGATTTTGTAAATAAAGGTGCAACAAGATATTGGTCTATAATCACCAATATTAGTGGAATTTTTATTCTTTGGAATGAAAGTATAAAAGTATGATTTATACTTTTAAGAAGCTTACCCTTTTCCATAAATTCTTTAACAACATCATAAACTAACGCCTTGATATTTTCCCATTGAGTTTTATAAAACTTAGCATTGAACCCATCAGGTCTAGGGCTTTTATTGTCACCAGCATTAAAAATAATATGTTTTATCTCATCCATAGTAATTGGTGCAAGTAATATTTCAGAGGCATTATTTCTCAAAATACTTTTGTAGATATTATGAGGGAAATTCTTAACATTCTGATTTGTAAAATAAAGCTCTTCATAGAAACTAACAGCTTCTTTAACAACTTTATCATAAGCATTAGACAACTTGCCTTCATTATCAATAATGTTGGAAATGTTATTTAGAGGCTTTCTATTGCTTGTTTTAGCATGAAAAATTTGGTACAATCATCACCTAGATTAAGCCAGTCTACTTTACCTTTTTGTCTAGCATTAACCGAGTCCTTATATAGTTCAATAGAAAGATTTCTCTGATTGTTGAAAAAATCATTGGCAAAATTAATATCATCAGTTTGTTATCAGACAGATCTTGTAAGGTTTTACCTTCTTTTCTTAAGCTGATCGACTTGTTTTTGATCATATAGTTATTTCTGTTCCAAATTTTAAGATTGTTTTTAGCATTTTTCAAAAACATATTAAACTGAAATTGTTTAGTACCAATGCAAGAAAAATTCATGCAATTTTCCATTAAAACTCTATAATCCTCTTCTAAAACCCAACTGTTTTTAAATCTGAAAGGAGAAGTCTTATTACTTAAATCTTCATTAACAAAAAGATTAACAAGCAAAGGAGTGTGGTCACTAGAATTTTGCTCAAGAGTTGAAAAAACACAACTAGGAAAAATGTTTGAAAATTCTTTATTAATTAAAATTCTATCTAATTACAGTGGATATTTTTAGACAAACCAGATTTTTAAGTATATTTATTCCCACTTATTATAGGTTCTACAAGACCAGTATTTAGTAAAAATTTATTAACTCTATCTAGCTTACTTCGAGGAATTTTATTACCTCCAAATTTTTTAGAGACATGAAAAACAGTATTAAAGTCACCCAAAATAATCCATGGAGAATTATAAATCAAATTCAGAGATTTAAGTTTACACCATAAACCATTTCTCTCATTCTCAAGGTTACTGCCATAGATACTAGTAACTTGTAATGTAAAACCTCCAGTATTTTGAAATTTACAGTCAATAAACTGTTTATCTTTGGTATTATTTAAATTAGTCCAGATGTTAGAATCCCATATAATAATGATTCTTCCTTTGCAGTCACAATCATTATTATTAATATATTTACAATTTCTAGACAATTTGAGACAAATATTTGCATAGTTTTCATCATTAAGCTTATTCTCAATTAAAGCAATAATAGAAGGTTTATAAATATTTAACATATGTAAGATATCAGACTGTTTGGCAGGGGTGTTCATCCCCCTGACATTCGAAGCAAATAAAGCCATATATATAACCTTAAAAATAGAAAGTTAAATGGTACCTGACACTGTAGTACCTTTACCTCTCCTTTTATTATCAACACTCTTAGCTTTTAGTCTTGTAGACATTTCATCTCATTCTGGATTGATTGAGATGTATTTTTGTTTGAAAGCTTTCTTCTCTTTGTTTCCCTTTAACTTACCAGATGCTTTTGGTTTTGGAATATGCAGTTCTAATATTCAAACTGGTCTTTAACATCAACCATCTTAGTTTCATCCTTTTCCTTTTGCATAGACTCTGGGACCTTAATTAGAGATATATCAAAAGAAGATATGCGAGGCATGGCTGAGTCATTGCATTCAACCATTGCAGCCTGCTCTGGGGAAGAGGCTATCTTGCGAGGCAATGTTAAATTGATGTAGACCCTATCCTCAACATCTGTAGCAAGCTCAGAAGGAGATTCCTCATCCATATCATTTACCCGATTCTGGCTATTACTTTGATGACGGATGTTGATTATTTTTTTACCATTATTCTTTGTAACTAAACATGGCTCTGAAATAGGAGGGGTTTAAGAGTTAAAGTCCTTTTTAATATTACCCTCCTCCGTACTATTCTAGTTTGAACCATTTGAACTTTTTTCACAATCTTTTAACTGATGAACTTTCATAGCGGTGATATGATTATCTTGATCAGTGAGTGCCTTTGAATTGTTTTCTTGATCGAAAATGATACAATCTTGGTTGATTCGATCGCTGTTCCCTTGAGTTCTTGATTGGTTTACTGTCTCTTTATTGGAATTTGGTTCTTGGATCTCAACTGATCTATTTTCTTAAACATTGTCTCTGTTTGGATTACCGATTTTGGGTATCCACATTTGTTTTTGGTTGCACTGCTCTCTAGTATGACCGAAACACTTACATATGCTACACTTCGGTGGAACCCATTCATACTCAAATTTTTGTGTAATGTTTTCACCCTTAAGACCCACTTAAATAATTTCATAAATAATTCTGTAAATCATTATTCTATCCAGACAATGACTAAACAACCATAACTTGGTAAAATCATCAAAACCATTCAGATATTATCCATAGGTGAATTCAAGAACGAAAATAAAGATGGTTTATGTATTATTCACCTTAGATTTAATTGTTGAAGTTGAGATTTGATGTTGCTTTAATTTCCCTAAGCTTGCTCTTGAATCTCTTCTAATTTCGATCTTCTTCCTCCTTGTTTTAATAGCCGGCCTCAAAGTGTTCTTTCGTGATTGTTTTGCGAATGAGCATATGAGTTATACGAGGGGGAGAGGGTTTAAGGTAAAGGGTAGGTCTATTTCCTGGTTTACCCCTCTCATGCACTCTTTCTTCTATTAAACTTAAAACAATCTTACTTATTTCATTAGTAATGGCTCAACCTTATAAATTCTCAAATCTCATTTTTCTTAATCATTTACACTATTCTATTTAATCTATCTAATAAAATATCATGAATAATGTTAAATAAAATTAGGGGTATTACAGGCTCCCCTCCTTAAAGAATTTCGCCCTCGAAATTTAGTAAGGTAACAAGCATATCAAACATGCAAACAATGCTAGTATATTCTACCAGCTATAAAGTCTATATAAATTGAATATAAAACATACCATCATAACAGCTCAGGATATGTATCCCTAATCTTGTCCTCTGTCTCCCAAGCTAAGTAGTCAATATCAGTATCGAATATGTATTGGTCAAGTATTGATATGAGATATTTTAAAATATAACGATAATATCACATAATATCGGTAAAATATCGAATATGTGTAGAACATGCTATAAACAATATTGTACTATGTTATAATGTTATATTGATGTAAAGTATTCAAATATTTGGATAGATAATTCCAAATTATTGTTAAAGACTGACGCACATAGTATATAGATTATAATACGTTTACTGAGATATTCTATTCAATAGATCATAATATAGGCTCAAAAAAACAGAGAAATTCATATAATGTACATTTTTATTATTTTCTTCATTTTTATACTATATTCATTATTTCTTCAGTCATTAATCATCTATATTACTTTCCCAAAATTTTCATATTTATAGTTCCATCATTTTCATTTATCAAATAAGCAATGTTGATTTGATACCAATTACTACTTTAACTCGTTCCTTATCGATAAGTCAAATATACTACTTTACTACTCTTCCACTTTTAGTTCTAGGTACATTATAATAACTAATAAAATGAATTTTCATAAGCTTACTTACCAACTGGATATGGTGAGCAAAATATAACTAAATTGAGAAGTACCTCTTTCATAATCTTTTCTTCAGTGGTAAAGTCTTCAAGGAAAATAAAATATATAAAATAATGGAATAAGTAGAGTTTTCTTTATTGAAAGACTAATGAAGAAGCCTAAAACTGTATGGTTAAAACTAAAAAAAATTAGTGCATTGGGATTTCTAATATGGCCTACAAATTGTCATTCACCATATACAAAAAACAAATATTGAGAATGTAAAAATAATTATTTGTAAAGATATTTTCTCCAACACCTATAATAATAAACGATATTCTTAAAAAATATCGGGTATTTTACACTAAATATCAGAGCAATATATCGATAAAATCGGGCGATATATCAGTAATGATATTTTAAGCGATATTTTGAAAAAATTATCAGTTTAGGAGAGATATGAGATATATCGATGATATATCAGTGATATTATCCGATATTAACTACATAGCTCCCAAGTACAGTCTTTCTCGTTGCTACTCCATTGGAATTTCACTAATCTGACTGCCTTATTCCTTAATCTCTTCTCATCTCTGGCTATAACTCGAATTGGTTATCTCACAAAAGTCAGATCCGGTTATACTACTATATCTTCCAATGCAGTTGAAGAAATAGTAGTCTTTGGATCATGCACATACTTCCTAAGATGAGAAACATGAAACACATTATGGACACCTGCCAAACTACTCAGTAACTCTACTTAGTACCCGAGTTTTCCGATCCTGTCTATAATCAGGAAAGGTCCAACATACCTCGGTGCTAGTTTCCCTGACTTTCCAATTCGTACCAAACCCTTCATCGACGATACCTTAATGAAAACACGATCTCCAACTAAGAACTCTAAATCTCTACGCCTTTTATTTGCGTAACTTTTCTGCTTAGACCGAGCTTCACTCATCCTATCTCGAATTAAATCAATCTTCTCTGTGGCATCTCTGACCATATCTGGACCAAGGACCAATCTTTCTCCGGTCTCCAACCAGCATGCTGGTGATTTGCATAGCCTTCCATACAAAGCTTTGAAAGGAGCCATTCCTATACTAGTCCGATAACTATTATTATAGGAAAACTCAACTAGGTGCAAATGGTCTTCCCACGACCCACCAAAATCTAGTACACAAGCTCTCAACAAATCTTCAAGTACCTTATTGACTCTCTTTGTCTGCCCATCTGTCTGTTGGTGATAAGCGGTACTATCTTAAGCTCGGTACCTAATATCTCTTGTAGACTCTTCTAGAATTCACTAGTGAACAAAGCATTTATGTCACTAACTATACTACGGGAATCCCATGCAGTCTAATAATATTCTTCATAAATAACTTAGCCAGTACAGGTGCTGTCTTGGTTGACTTAACGGAAATGAAATGTGCACTCATGGTCAGTCTATCCACTATGACCCAAATACTTTCCTTTCACCTATTTGACCTTGGCAACCATCAATAAGATCCATGGATATCAAAATCCCATTTCCAAAATGGTATATCTAAAGGTTGAAGCAATCCACTTGGCTTTTGATGTTCGGCTTTCACTTGTTGCCGATTTGCGCACTGCTTCACCCATAAGCCTACATCCCTCTTAATTCCTTCCTAGAAAAACTTCTCTTCATATCCTGATACATCTTGGTTCCCCCAGGATGAATCATAAACTTCGATCTTGGTTCCACCTTCCAATCTTCTAATCCTTTCGACTAGCAATGGATCATCTATCTACTTAAAAGCAATCCTTTCGATCAACACCGGTCCAACTTCCAAGCAAGACAACATGGCACTACTTTGACTAGAACCAGCAATCAACCTCAACTGCACACTACAAGTAGTTAACGCTTATAAATCCTTCCATTCAGCCAACATAGCTAACACCACATTCTGATTTTTCCTACTAAGTGCATCTGCCTCTTTGTTTCCTATTCCTAGAGTACACTCAATACCAAAATCATAAGCGGCTAAAAACTCCAGCAATCTCTGCTGTCTTATATTCAACTCTTTTTTAAAGAATAAAAATCTCAAAGACTTATCATCCATATACAATTCGAATCGTTCTCTTAAGAGGTAATGTCTCCATACTTTCGATGCGAAAATCACCACCGCCAACTCCAAATCATGAGTTGGATATCCAACTTCATGTAGTCTGAGCTACCGAGAAATGTAGACAATCACTTTACCCCTTTGCATTATTATAGCTCTTAATCCTATTCCACGTGCATCCGCATACACCACCAAATCCCGATTCCTAGTTGGAATAACTAACATGGGTGCATTGGTCAACAAATCCTTTAACTCAAGGAATGGTTCCTTATATTTGTCGGACCAAATAAACTGATGTCCTTTTTGGTTAGTTTAGTCAGGGGTACTGCTACCCGCGAGAAATCCTTGATAAATCTCTGGTAATAGCTAGCTAATCCAAGATAACTCCTTATCTCAGTCATCGTCTTGGGTCTCATCCAATTATTTACAGCTTCAATCTTAGTTGGATCCACTGACAACCCTTTTTTTGAAACTAAATAACCGCGAAACTTCACTTCTTTCTTCTAGAAATGACACTTCGAAAACGTCACTTTCAGTTGATGTTACTTCAACATCTCAAGCACTATTCTAAGATGAATCTCATGCTCTCTTTCATCCTTAGAATATATCAGAATGTCATCAATGAATACCAATACAAACCTATCTAAGTGCTCTTGGAAAATCATGTTCATCAAATCCCTAAAGAAAGCTAGTGCATTAGTTAATCTGAATGGAATCACTAACCACTCGTACGAACCACACCTCGTTCGAAATGCCTTCAGAGGAATACAGTCCTCCGCTACTCTTAATTGATGGAATCCTGTCACCAAATCCAACTGGAAAAATACTTTAGCTCCACTCAACTGATCAAATAAATCATCAATTCTTGGCAATCTTTATCAATTCTTTATCGTCTTCTCATTCAACCTATGATAATCGATGCATAGTCTTGACAACCCGTCCAGTTTCTTCATGAATATCGTGGTCGCTCCCCAAGGCGAATTGCTTGTCTAATAAATCTCTTTCCTTCTAATTCCACTTGCTACACCTTTAACTCCTTCATCTCGGTAGGTGTCATCCTACTAGGTGGTCTACTTATGGATTCAAATCAAGGTACAAGACCTATTTGAAACTCAATAGCTTGTTTCGATGGTAGTCCTGTAACCAGTTCAAAAACATCTGCAAATTACATTGCAACCGAAACCAGATTCACTTCGTCTTCTACTTCCATTGTTCCTAGAAATATCCACACTCAAGTTATCTACTAAGTATATAATTCGATCACTACTATGAGGGTGTCTAACTAATATTTTACTATCCCGACAAAATATCCTAGCTTAATATTTGCTCAATCAATCTATACCTAAAATAATCCCTAAACCTATGAAATCGAAGACATACAAACTGTAGGAAATAGTATAACCTAGCAACTCAAATTCTAGATGGTCACACCTCATTCCAAGAGTTGCGTACCCTCTTATTAGATTATCTATTCTCGAGGAAGTAACAAGATATGTTGGTTCTAAACATAACTTATCTACCAAACACCGAGGTATAAATGAATGCGATGCACCGGTATCAAAAGTACCCTAATTGGTATGCTATGAACCAAAAGTGTACCTTCCATCACAGACTTTCCCTTCTCAACTACTGTTAGTCTTGATGTAGATGGCTCCAAAGCAAACACCTTTCCTTTATAATGCCTTAGCCGATTCTAGACATTTGTTCTTATAATGCCCCCACCTGGTCGTAGTTAAAGCACTTCATATTCTGCTTGCCCACAACCATCTTGCCATCACCTGATCGACACTCATTAGCATAGTACCCCTTCTTATCACACATATAATGAAAGATATCTATCTTCCCTTTATTAACAGCTCCACTCTTTTGAGCTCCCTTTCCCTTAAAGAACTTCCTCTTCTTATTCTGAAAACTCCGAGTTCCAACTGGCTTCTCCTTTCCGGAAGTAGAAAGCATCTCCTTATTTTTGATTTCCATCCCCACTACTACATTCGATGGATCCCGAAGATGTGGCATGGTCGCCCTAGAAATCTCCGGTCTCAACCCCAGGATAAACTTCTTATTCCTCTTGATAACAGTGTCAACAGTGGCATACCCATATCTAGACAGCTCATCAAACTTAGTAGAGTATTCCAGCACTGACATTTCTCCCTACTTCTACTCCATAAACTTCCCGAGAAAGGCTGACTTGGCTACTTCAAACAAAAACCATTCCTCAAATCCCCATTCCACTAGAACAAAGCAGCTCCTTGCAACTGTCTCGGAGCCAACCTCTTTTTCTGCTCATCATTCAGACCCAAATTAGCATAATTCCTTTCACAATGTAACAGCCCATTCTCCACTTCTATTGCATCCTCAGTCCCAGAAAAGGCTTCTTACACAGACTAATGTAATCTCGACTCAGCTTAGCATAGTTATCACCAACTGGTGCTACGGGATTGACTCCTTCCGCATTAGCAGCATTTCCTCCAGCAACTCTTACAGCTGCTCCAGCTTACATCAGATTAACGAAGAACTTATACATAACCCTCATATCCACTGGTGAGGTTGCAGCACCAACATTGACATCTGCACTTTGGTTAGCATTTTCTTATCGACCCAGATTCCTTCGAGTGTTGGGCCGAGCATTTCCATTAGTTGTGGTGCTTTAACCACCTAGATTCACTGTTCTATTTCCTGCTTCCATATCTTTCTTTCTTGTAAATCTGCATACGAGCCTTAATAAGATACAGAAGAATGGTCTAAGACAGAGGGTAGAACAGAGGTATAATACATACTTATATATATCAAATATAAGAATGTTACTATAGTGTTATCCCATATCCCAATCTTATTCTCTAATTTATTACGATTATGTTTTCAAAAACTCTTTAGGTTTAAAATGATTTTAATCATAAACCCATGCTCTGATACCAACTTGCAACATCCCCCACTTTGAGGCCCAAAATAAACCGCTACAGATATTGCATTCATCCATAATTTTTAATCCTCGGCGACAAAATGCGGCTATGTTAATTATATGATTAATCAGAAGTACATGAATATGAAAAATTTTCAAACACAATTAAGAAAAAACCTTTATGTTCCATTCCAAAATATGATTTCATATTCATTACATAACCCCATTCGTGATTTCACGTTCAAAGAAAATATAATTATTACAAAATACTCTAAGAGTGACATATGAAGATGCCCCCTACACATCTTTGGAAGCTTATTCATCTAACTGGAAACCTTAAAACCCTTATTCCCGACCTACTCAAATAAGTACCCAAGAGTATAAAGGGAAAAACAAAAACTACGGGTCAGAAAATAGTCTGGGTGTGGATATAACCTACCATCTTGAACCAATTAGATATCCAAAGAGACAACGCCGTTGTGCAAAACGGGTTTTCCCCTCACTAATATCTGAACTAAAATTTCTCAACTATATACTATGCTCCTACATCCACAATGGTTACGACATAATAATATTTTAATATGCAGACATGCAATATACACTATATTACCCATCTTAAGTTATTAGACTACTCATCTAAATTTCATTGATTATCCATCGTATACTACCCATCTTGCATATATTAATTCTTTTGATTACCCATCCCCTACCATGTTGACTACCCAATACCCATGGTTTAGTTAACAAAATTATGTGGACTATCCATCCTACATGTTATTATTACTTGGATTACCCATCCCTTACCATGTTGACTACCCAACACTCATGGTTTAGCTATTTAAATTATGTGGACTATCCATCACACATTTCCCATTCATTTGAAAATTGATGTGGACTATCCATCACACATCCCATAGTTTTCCTAGGATAACTATGAACCCTTCATTAACCTTGTAGGGACTACCTATCTTCATTATGATGTAGACTATCCGTCTCACATCCCATAGTTTCCTAAGATGACTATGAACCCATCATTTAAGAATTTAATTAATGTTACCCACATGTTTAACCTATGTCTATTGGTGTCTCCAATTAGGTTATCTCCCCTTAAAGTTATAACATTTCAAAGTGACATACATTGGTATCCCCAAATGATCTATGTCGAACTCATTAAGATATACATTAGTATCTCCAAAGTTTTAAAGTAAAAATCTTAGGTCATATGGTTCACTGCCATTAACTAGATTAAATTAGATCAATGTTGACATCAATAATACTATCAAGAATAAGGATTAAGCTCTCCACCTTTAATGAAATAGAATATAATACATGCGATATTAAAACACGTCGATCTCTATACAAGGTCAAAGACAAATTTAAAGTCCTTTTAAGTAAAAAATTTATGTCAAAAATAGGTTTATAGACCCTTATATAATATAGGCTATCCACCTTTTAAAACAAAACCTTAGGATATTACAAAACAAATGGCTAATTGCCGAAAACGTAGGGTCATCGACTGTAACACCTCATAAAATGAACCATAAATAAATAAAGTAAATTAAATTAAATATGATAAGGGTTGGATATGGAAATTTTATAAAAATTGGAATTTGACCACAAAATTTATTCCATTGCGTTCGTAGCAAAATTCTGATCCGTTTCCATATATAATATGCTAAAAACGGAGCTCAAACAAAAAAGTTATAAGCATTTTAAGTTCTCAGATTTAAATTAATTTAGTTTGAATTCAAATTCAAATGAGAAATCAAATTTAGGATTTAAATTCCAAAAATTATCTTAGGGACTGAGTAAACAATTTAGACTTAATGTTAAAAAGTTAATTAGGGAATAAAATAATTCGGCAACGGAAACAAAAATAAACGCCCTGAATAAAAGAGCAGTCGACCTGAATAGGTCTACCGGTTGACAACAGCGGTCGACCGTTCGCCCAACGTCGATCGACCACTTGGCAACGACGGTTGCCAGTGGAGGCTTGGGTTTTATAATATGTTCTATTCGGTTGTGCGCTCTAGATTTACCCTTTTCCTACCTACTTCCATCCTACGATTCTGGTGCATTTCAACTCCTATAAATAGGACCCTATCCTCTCCACTTTTATACATATTATTTTGGGGAATACGATGAAACTCTGCCACTACTATCTCTCTAATAAGATTTAAAAACTCCGTAGAAAATTCAGGTAAGGATTCAACTTATTTCCTATTGTTTCTTCTTCCTCCAATCTATTCTTATCTTATGCTTCTCTAATTAGTCCGAATCTAATGAATATATATACCTCTTCCCTATTGTGTGTGTATATTTCAAAAAAGAGAGATTTTGGAAGAGATCGCAAGGCTACAATCCATTTGAGTACAGCTAAGGCTAATTTGTAAGTGGAAACCTTAGTATTTCTTTTCAGCAACTGTTTAGTGTATTTCTTTTGGATTTGAATATGCCTTAGGGATTTTAGGATTTCAAGAATATGATAGATAAAATCCCCCAAAATTCCTTTTTATTTCGAAGTATCAATTCTATGTTGACATTCTCAATTATTTACATTAATTTGATGGAATTTGTTTCGTTTATGCAATTTTTGATAATTTCATAGTCTATTCCACTTTTCCTTCTTCTTTGGGTCAAATTGTGATCCTTCAATAGAATAAGGGGTTTAGATTATGAAGTCTATTCGTAGTTTCCACCACTTATTCTTATCTATTTCTTTGTAAAAGGGAAGTTAAATAGAATATGTGGTTTATATTGCAATTCTTATTGTTTAAGATAATCCATTGAATTGGTGTGATAAATTGAGTTTCTATTTTATTTAAAAGTCTGTTATTGCAGTTTTGATTATGAATATTTTCCCTATTTTGAACATTAGAATTCCACAAAACCTTGAAAATTGAATAAAAAGGACTTCTAATAATAATTGGTTAGGGAATTGACATTCAACGTTAGTTTTGGGCGTAAAATCCATGCGTTTAGAATTTATTAAGCATGAATATTTATTTATTTCTATTTATGTAATTAACGTATAACTATTACGTATATGGCATAGTTAATTAGGCATTTATTTACATTTATTTTCCCCCATTAGGAAGGTAATTGATTTTGTGGTGAAAATAAGAGGAAACTCTTTTATAGTCTAATTGTTATTTTATGGAAAAATAAGGAAGATTCCTTAGAAGGCCTTATTTATGAAACGGTGAGATGAATATTATATATAGAGAGAGTAATTAGTTTATGGCTAAGTCATAGGGATGCGAGGTCAACAGAGTTACATCATGGAAATCTCCCCTTCACTTTAAGGCTATCAGAAGTTGTGTACACTTTTATTGATGTGAGATATCCTTATGATAAATATTTGTAAGGACGCGAGGTTAGTTCCAAATTATGTAGGGGAAATCTGCCCAGCTAATCTGGCTACTAGTTCTTATGAACAAAGGACTAATGTGAGACGTCATAATGGGTATAAGCCATATGATGAAGGGACTGGTTCAGGGTTTGAGGTATCAAGTGGTTGGGCCTGCTTTTTCCCTAGATGAAATATTAAATGGCCAAAGGATTATGTTAGGTGGTATCTCTGTAGGGGTCTGCTTTTGGAATTAGGCCTTAAATGACGGGGTCTGCCTATTTTCCACTTGGAAGTATTAAGTGGCCTATGAGATTTCATATGATGTCAGCTAGATAATGCTATTGAGGAGCACGCTTTTAGAATCAGGCCTTAAATGGCGGGGTCTGCCCACTTTCCATTGGGAAGTATTAAGTGGCTTGGGTACCGTCTCTTACATTATTGCTATTTATGGCGTATGATTGGAATATGGGATTTACTTCTGGAATGGAAGGTATTAAGTGGTTGGACCTGCCGCCTTTCCTAATAAAGAATTATTAAATGATTTTAACGATTTAATGTTCGTAGACATATTCTTATTTTGAAATATACTACCCACGTACTGAAAAGGTAAAATACAAGGTTTTTATTCACCAAACACTTGTTGTTCTAACCCCCTCCTCATTACAACACAGGTTAAGGATGGAGTGATGGTGGTGACAATACATAAAGGTGAAGAAGCTTGTCAAGTGGCAGTATTTATTATTATTTGCTTTCATGTGTACCCATGGATTTAAACAATTGTTGTAACGGGTATTATACTACTGTTTTTATGAGATTTTGTGTTATAACATTTTTATGGTTTTAAAATAAATGGGTATACTTTACTATTATATTTTGTACCATCCACCATGAGTTTTGAAAGTTCAGTTATGGCTCTGCAATGTTATTTCTTTTTCTACCAACAGCTAGCCTTAGAATGAATCTAAGTTTCGATGGGCCTTTTCTAGGTCGAATAGGCCTGTTCCGGGGTGGGTTGTTACATTTGGTATCAGAGCTCTAGGTTGCCTGATCAATAGGAAAACTATACATATAAGAGACGTATTTGTTATTATGAAAAAAGGTTTTTCAAAAATAATTTCAAAATAATTCTTAATACATATATATACCTATACCCCCTCTTCTTGAACATACGCGCATACACTAGGCAAACTTTTCTTTTCTTTCAACATGTAAATACTATCTTAGGAAATCATCACTAAAGGTTTAACCTGCAGATAGTTGATATAGCTGATAATCAATATTCTTCCGAACAAGGGAACCCTACCCATGGAAGACCACCCATTCGTGGATGCCTAAATGGTTTAAACAATATCTTAGGACTGTCGGGCAGATTCCTATTCCTCCAACTGCACCGGTAGCACCCACTGCCCTGGCCACTGATGCAGCACCTCATCTTACCGACTTTCTTAAGCTATGTAAGGGCTTTCTCAATATGGGAGGAAAGACAAACTCTGGAGTTGAAGGATATTCAGAAGCTAAAGCATGGATTGGTAACTATGAGAAGATATTTAGAGAGCTTGGTTGGGATACTCAGTTAAGAAGAAGAATGCCATCTTGGCACCTCAAGGAAGAAGCTTTAAATTGGTGGAACATTGTGACTGATAAGCACCCGAGCATGATATTCTCTTGGGATGAATTCAAGGACCGATGCGAAATGAGATTCATGTCCAGAGTAGAGGTTAGATTGAAATTAGAAAAGTTCATTCAGTTGAGACAAGGGGATTCTACCCTTAAGGAGTACATAGCTAAGTTTACTGAATTGGCTAAATTTTGGATGAACCTGATAGACACACTTATGAAAAAGGCCGTGAAGTTTGTGAAGGGCTTAAATTCCCTGCTAAGAGAAATGTTGTTGACCAAATACCTATGGGGGACATGTATGAGATGTTGGTAGAAACAGCGATGCTGCACGTGGCCAATGAGGAAGATAAGAGAGAGAAAGAGAAGTCTACATAGTCCCAAAAGCAAGGAGGGTCTAAGAAGGGGAGTTTGTGAACCAACAAAAAGTCGAAGGGGAAGTTTAATAAGGAAGTAAAGGTGTGTAAGATATGCCAAAGGAGGGGTCACGAAGCCAAAGATTATAGGGTGAGTCTAATGAAGGAAGCCTTTCTAGGAAAGTTCTTTAACTGCCATGAGAAAGGGCATCACAAGAATCAATGTTCCAAGATGGATAAGGAAGGACCAAGCGGACAGGCCTACCCTATTGAACCTATCCCTATTGCCAGTAACCCGCCAAGGGACCAAGGAAAAGCAGCTCTAGAAGGTATAACTCTTATTTTGGGGTTACTATTCGTACCCTATTTGATTCAGGGGCATCACATTCCTTTATAGCTAGGGATGTAGTAAATTCCTTAAACCTTAAAACCCAGATGGTTAACAGCCCAATAGAGGTTTCCAATCCCATTGGGTATTTGACCCATCTTTTTCTTATTTGCAAAGACCTAGTGTTATACATATGCGACATTGACTTCATATGTACTGCGTACATTCTAAATTTTAAGGGGTATGGACTTACCTTGGGTATGGATTGTTGTCATATTATCGAGCCATTCTTGACTGTGACAATATGGTATTACGATTAAGGAGTCATCGAGGTCGTGACCTAGAAGTTTATTGTACACCTAAAGCTTTAGTTAAGTTAGGCCATTTATACTCACTAAATCTATCTGTTAATCTAGAATCATTATTTGTACCCGTAGTTTGTGAATCTCTTGATGTCTCCGACGAGGTCTCGGGTCTCCCACCCCATAGGGAGATTTAGTTCCGAATCGATTTAGAGAAGGACGCAAGGCTCATCGCTTTGCCTTTGAGACATATGGCCCCCAAAGAAAGAAGGGAATTTGATAAGCAAATCTCAAAGCTATTGAAGTAAGGATTCATCCATAGGAGTACTTCTAAGTGGGGAGCCCCTGTCATTTTTGCTACTAAGGCAGATGGTTCTTTAAGACTTTGCGTCAATTATAGGGAGTTGAACAAGTTAATAAGGAAAAATGGGTACCCTCTACCTAGAATAGATAACTTGTTCGACCAACTTGTAGGAGCTAAAATCTTTTCCCAATTAGACTTAGCAACAAGATTCCATCAGTTAAGGATTGAAGAGGAAAGCAAACGGATGACCACTTTCCATACGCCAGATGGACTCTATGGGTGGGAAGTAATGCCTTTTGGACTGACAGATGCCCCAACATACTTAGTGGATATAATGAGTAGAATATTTAGAGGGAAACTTAATAAATTTGTCATGGTGTTTGTTGATGATATCTTGGTTTTCTCCAAAGGAAAGAAGAAGCATAAGGACCACCTTAGGGAGGTATTAGAGACCTTGAGAAGAAACCAACTCAAAGCCAAGTTTTCTAAATGCCACTTTTAGAAAAATGAGGTTAGGTTCCTTGGGCATACTGTTTCGAAGAAAGGATTGGAGGTGGACCCTACTAAAGTGGAAGCTATCCAAGGATGGAAGGTTCATAGTAATGCATCAGAGGTTAGAAGTTTTCTAGGGTTGGCAGAATATTATAGGAAGTTCATCAAGAGCTTTGCACAAATAGTAGCCCCTTTAACCCGATTGACTAAGAAGAATCTAGTCTTTGTTTGGGATGATAAGTGCACCAAGGCATTTGAGAAGTTTAAGGAGTCATTAACTAGCGCACCCGTGCTCACTATTGCAGATGGAACCAAGCCATTTATGATTTTCACGGATGCATGTGGCATAGGATTAGGAGCAGTTCTTATACCAGAAGGGAAGGTTGTTGCATATGCTAGTAGACAACTAAAAGATCATGAGAAGAGGTATCCAGTGCATGATTTAGAATTGGCAGCCATTGTTTTTGCCTTGAAGATGTGGTTGCATTATCTCTTGGGGGAGAGGTTTGAGCTATTCGCTGATCATCAATCACTCAAATACCTATTTCCCCAAAAAGATTCGAATCTTATGCAGCAGAGGTGGATGGAATATATAGCATCCTTCAACTTTGGTGTTCAATAAACCCTCGGAAAAGGGAACGTAGTCGCCGATGCCCTTAGTAGGAGACACGCTACCCTAGGTGCTATATATGAATGGAGACAACTGGAGTTTCTCTCGAATTTTAACCTCCAACCATCAACAGAACCTATCCAAGATTTTCTATCGATTATGGAGGTTAGACTAGCCTTGATGGATTGTATAGGGCATAAGCAAGTAAAAGACAAGGAGTCAGTAGAGATTTTTGAAAAAATAAGGAAAGGAGAGCATTTTCCCTATGCTAGGAGATACTTAGTTGATGAGAAGAGATATTTGAGGAGAGATGGATGTTGTTGCATCCAAATGATTGATGAATTGATGACAGATGTGCTTATGAAGTGTCACCACTCAAGGATGACTATTTATCCCCGAGGTGATAAGATGTACAAGGACATGAAGAGAATTTTCTTTTGGAATGGAATGAGAGGAGCGTAGCTGAGTTTGCTGCTAGGTGTTTGACATGTCAAAAGATAAAAGCTAAGCAAGGGAAGCCCAGTGGATTATTATTACCTTTGGAAATTATGACTTGGAAGTGGGAACATATTTCAATGGATTTTGTTGAAGGATTGCCTAAAAGCTAGAAGGGAAATGAGGCTCTTTGGATTATTGTAGATAGACTCACCCAGAGTGCTCATTTTGTTTCGATTAGGAGAAATAGGACTAGCGCCTCTCTCACCCATATTTATATTAAAGAGGAAGTTCATCTACATGGAATTCCTGTAAGCATAGTCAGTGATAGAGGCCCCTTGTTCACTAGCGAGTTTTGGAGCAGCCTACAGAAAGCTTTGGGAACTTCTTGAGCCTTAGCATGACATATCACCCACAAACTGATGGACAAATAGAGAAGGTGAATAAAATCTTGGAAGCCTTGTTGAGAGCTTGTGTCTTAGATTTCAGAGGGCATTGGGAGCAACATCTACCTTTGGTTGAGTTTGCGTATAATAATAGCTAACAAACTACGATTGGTATGGCTCCTTTTAAAGTATTTATGGTCAGCCATTCAAATCGCCTAGCTGTTGGTCGAAAGCCACCGACAAAGTGTTGCCCGGACCCGATTTGATCCGTGATACCATGTAAAAAGTAGAGTTGATCAAGCAGAGGATGAAGGTAGCGCAAGACCGTCAGTAATCTTATGGGGATAAAAGAAGGAAAGAACTTGAATTTGAGGTTGGAGATATGATATTTGTTAAAATCTCCTCTCTTAGGAAAGTTGTTGAATTTGGCAAGTCTGGAAAATTGGCACCTAGATTTATTGGGACATTCAAAATTTTGGAAAGAATAGGAAAACTGGTATAACATATGGAGCTTCATGACAAGTTGGCAGGAGTCCACAATGTTTTCCACATTTCTTACCTTAGGAAATACCTTCATGACATTGTTAGCAGAGTTGAGACTGATCAGTTGGGGGATTTTGAGATGGAGTCGACAGTGCCTCATGCCACCGCACGCATGTGGAGCACGGTACTTGGAGACTCCACAATAAAATAATTAAGTTGGTCCAAGTACAATAGGGGAACAATATAGTGGAAAGCACATGGGAGACCGAGGAGAAGATAAAGAACACTCAACCAGAACTTTTCACTAGTAATTTCTCTCTCCAAAATTAGGATTTCGATTGCATCGCGGTTGCTAGATTGGATGGTAGGAGATGGCTATTACACTTTTTCACAATCATTTTACACTCATAGAAATTTTTATGCATGTTAAGGATATTTGCATACATACTTACATGACACGATTACACACTCATGCTAGGATTGAGCTCATTTTAGCATGTCTGTAGTACATAATCACATTGCATAAATGGTTGAGTAGATGATTGTGTAAAGAACTTGGTTGTATAACATGGATGTATTGCGAGTTACGCTGTTCGCCCCGTAGAAGATTTTAGGACGAAATCCTTTTTAAGGGACGAAGAATGTAACACCCTGTAAAATGAACCATAAACAAATAAAGTAAATTAAATTAAATATGATAAGGGTTGGATATTGGAATTTTATAAAAGTTGGAATTTGACCACGAAAGTTATTCCGTTGCGTTCGTGGTGAAACTCTGATCTGTTTCCATATATAATATGCTGAAAACGGGGCTCAAACAAAGGAGTTACGAGCATTTGAAGTTCTCAGATTTAAATTAATTTAGTTTGAATTCAAATTCAAATGAGAAATCAAATTTAGGATTTAAATTTCAAAAATTAGCTTAGGGCTAAGTAAACGATCAATTAAGGCTTAACGTTAAAAAGTTAATCAGGGAATAAAATAATTAGGTAACAGAAACAAAAATAAACGCCCTTAATAAAAGAGCGGTCGACCTGAGTAGGTCAACCGGTCGACAATAGCGGTCCACTGGTCACCCAAGGGCAGTCGACCGCTTAGCAACGATAGTTGCCAGTGGCGGCAAGGTTTTTATGTTATGTTCTATTCGGTTGTGAGCTCCAGTTTTACCCATTTCGTACCAACTTCTATCCTATGGTTCTGGTGCGTTTCAACTCCTATAAATAAGACCCTATCCTCTCCACTTTTATTCATATTGTTTTAGGGAATATGATGAAACTCTACCATTGCTATCTCTCTAATAAGGTTCAGAAACTCCATAGAAAATTCAGGCAAGGATTCAACTTATTTCATATAGTTTTTTTCTTCCACCAATTTATTCTTATCCTATTCTTCTCCAATTAATATAGAATCTAAAGAATATATCCCCTTCCCTATTATGTGTGTGTGTGTGTCAAAAGAGAGAGATTCTAAAAGAGGTCGTAAGACTATAAATCCATTTGAGTAAAGCTAAGGCTAATCTGTGAGTGGAAACCTTAGTATTTCTTTTCATCAATTATTTAGTGTATTTCTTTTGGATTTGAATATGTCTTAGATATTTTGGGATTTCGAAAATATGATATATAAAATCCCCCAAAGTTCCTTTTTATTTCGAAGTGTCAATTCTGTGTTGAGATTCTCAATTATTTACATTAATTTGATGGAATTTGTTTTGTTTATGCAATTTTTGATAATTTCATAGTCTATTCCACTTTTCCTTCTTTGGGTCAAATTGTGATCCTTCAATAAAATAAGGAGTTTAGATTACGAAGTCTATTCGTAGTTTCCACCACTTATTCTTATCTATATCTTTATAAAAGAGGAGTTGAATAGGATATGGGATTTAGATTGCAATTCTTATTGTTTAAGATAATCCATTGAATTGGTGTGATAAATCGAGTTTCTATTATATTTAAAAGTTTGTTATTGCAGTTTTGATTATGAATATTTATTCCCTGTTTTGGACATTAGAATTCCATAAAACCTTGGGAAATTGAAGAAAAAGGACTAGTAATAATAATTGGTTAGGGAATTGACATTTAACGCTAGTTTAGAGTGAAAATCTGTGTGTTTAGAATTTATTAAGTGCGAATATTTATTTATTTCTATTTGCGTAATTAACGTATAACTATTGCATATACGGCGTATTTAATTAAGCATTTATTTTCCTCCATCAGGAAGGCAATTGATTTTGAGGTGAAAATAAGAGGAAACTCTTATATAGCCTAATTAATTTTTTAGGCGAAATAAGGATTATAAGGCCTTATTTATGAAATGGTTGGATGGATATATATACATACATATATATATATATATAGTAATAAATTTATGGCTAAGTCATAGGGATGCGAGGTTAATAGAGTTACATGACGAAAGTCTGCCCTTCACTTTGAGGCTACCAGCAGTTGTGTACACTTTTATTGATGTGAGATATCCTTATGATAAATATTTATAATGACGTGAGGTTAGTTCCAAATTCTGTACGGGAAATCTGCCAAGCTAATCTGGCTACCTGTTCTTACGAACAGAGGACTAATGTGAGACGTCATTATGGGTATGGGCCATAAGATGGACGGCCTGCTTCAGGGTTTAAGGTATTAAGTGGTTGGAAGTGCCTTTTTCCCCAGATGAAATATAAATGGCCAAGGGGTTACATTAAGTGGTATCTCTACAGGGGTCCGCTTCTTGAATTAGGCCTTAAATGATGAGGTCTGCCTATTTTCCACTTGGAAGTATAAAGTGGCATATGAGATTCTGTATGATGTCAGCTAAATAGTACCATTGAGGAGCACGCTTCTAGAATTAGTCCTTAAATGATGGGATCTGCCTATTTTCCATTGGGAAGCATTAAGTGGCTTGGGTACTGTCTCTTACATTATTAGCTTTTATGACGTATGATTGGGATATGGGATTTACTTCTGGAATGGAAGGTATTAAATTGTTGGACCTGCCTCCTTTCCTTATAAAGAAGTATTAAATGATTTTATGTTCATTAACATATTCTTATTTTGAAATATACTACCCAAGTACTGAAAAGGTAAAACTCAAGGTTTTTATTCACCAAACGCTTGTTGTTCCGACTCCCTTCACAAAACTTTGCATTTTCTTTTCAGTTTTATTGCCTTATAAAATTTCCAAGTTCCAAAATATTTGTATGCTTAATTAATTAATGCTCTTAATTAATTATGGGTATATATGCTTATCTAGCATAATAAATTAATAGTAATTCAATATTACTTGGGAAAATCCTCAAAAATTCCTGAAATTTGAAAATACCATATTCTTTATCATATAAAAATTTCATGGCCAAAAACCATATTTAATTATTTTTAATAATTAAAATCCGAAATTAACCCAATTTCCTCCTTATATTCAATTTAATTTGGAAAATTTTGAAATTAAAAACCCATCTTCAAAATAATGTTCTACTCAATATACTAGAAAATCAAAGCTATTGGAGACTAAAAACTTAGGTTTTACCTTTAAAACTCAGTTAAATAATTTCATAAACAATTCCATAAATCATTATTCTTTTCAAACAATGATTAAACAACCATAACTTGGCAAAATCATCAAAACCATTCGAATATTATCCATGACCATATTTAAGAACAAAAATAGAGATGGTTCATGTACTATTCACCTTAGATTTAATTGTTGGAGTTGAGATTTGGTGTTGCTTTAATTTCCCTTACTTGCTCTTGAATCTCTTCTAATTTCGATCCTCTTCTTCCTTGTTTTAATGGCAGACCTCAAAGTTTTCTTTTGTGATTGTTTTACAAATGAGAACATGAGTGATATAAGGGGGAGAGGGTTTAAGGTAAGGGGTAGGTTTATTTCCTATATTACTCCTCTCATGCACTCTTTCTTTTATTAAACCTAAAACAATTTTACTTATTTCAATAGTAATGGCTCGACCTTATAAATTATGAAATCTCATTTTCCTTAAGCATTTATATTATTCTATTTAATCTATCCAATTAAATATCCTCAATAATGATAAATTAAAATTAGGGGTGTTGCATAATGTCTCCAAATCTTCAACATAAAGACTACTGCTGTCAACTTCAAATCATCCGTTGGATACCGAACTTCATGGGGTCCCAACTGCCTAGATGCATAATTACTCTGCCCTTCTGCATCAATACTACATCTAACCCTAACCCTGGCGCATTAGTGTATACGGTCATCCATCATTCCCTTTAGGTATTACCCACACAGGTGCATTCATCAATCTACACTTCTATTCCTAGAATGCCTTCTCACATTCCTACGCCCAAACAAACTACTCACCCTTCCTGGTGAGCTTCATTATATACACAGCTATATAGATGAGTCTTTGATGAATCTCCTATAAAAGCCAGCCAATCCTAGGAAACTTCGTACCTCTGTTACAGTCTCAGGTCTCTTTCACCCATTTACTGCATCTACCTTCGAAGGATCTACAACTAACCCTCCCTTTGAAATCTTATAACCTAGGAACTTCACTTCCCTCTTCCAAAAATGACACTTAGAAAATTTCACCTTTAACTTATGATGTCTCAACGTCTCCAGCACAAGTCTTTGGTAAACTGCATGTTCCTCCTCATCCTTTGGGTACACTAAGATGTCATCTATGAACATCAACCCATATCTATCCAACTTATCTCGAAAGATCCTATTCCTCAAGTCTACGAATTCAGATGCATTGGTCATCCCAAATGGCATAAGCAACCACTCAAATGAACCATACCTTGTTCTAAATGCAGCCAGAATAATACTTTACTCCGCAACTCTCAACCGATGGAACCCCATAGCCAAGTCCAACTGCAAAAACACCTTAGCTCCACTTAACTGATCAAACAGATCATCAATTCTCGGCAAAGGATGTCTATTCTTTACCTTCCTTTCATTTAGCTTTCGATAGTCAATGCACAGTCTTAATGACCCATTGAACTTCCTTACAAATACTACAGCTACTCCCGAAGGTAAACTACTTGGCCTTATGAAGCTCTTTCCTTCTAACTCTGACATTTGCTTCCTCAACTCCTCTACCTCCTTTGGAGGCATTCTACTTGGGGGTCGACCAAACGGTTCAGTCCCTAGTAGTAAATCTATTTGAAAATCCACCGCTCTTGGGGGTGGTAACCCTGAAACTGGTTCAAATACATCTCGGAACTCCTTTACTATACGTACAACTCCAACATCTTCTTCGTCCGAAGTTTAAGCAAATAAAACACTCCTTCGCAGTTCTCTACATTCTTCCAAGACTACATACACTCTATCTATATAGTCTGGATGATTTCGAGTAATTATCCTTTCAGTCCTGTGCACCCTTCCACTATACTTCTCCAACCAGTCCATCCTTAAAATAAATCTAAAGCCTATGAAGTCAAACATATAAGGATCACAAGCAAACTTACACCTATCTAACTTGATTTCTAGGTTTGTGCATCTTCATCCGAGAATGGCATATCCTCCTATCAGATTTGCTATACGTGTGGTAGTGACTAAGTAGGTGACTCCTAACCTAAGTCCATCAACCAAGTCTTTAACTATAAATGAATGTGTAGCACCCATATCAAATAGTACTCTAACTGAAATACCAGAAATCAAAGCCATACCTTCCAGGACTTCCCCTTGCTTCTTTCCTTGGCAGATGGTCCTACCCTTGGTACCTCTAAAGCATAAACGGACGCTTTAAGCTCTAGGCAGTCCTTCTTCAAATGTCCTGCTTTGTCACACTTGAAGCACTTCATCTTCCCAGATTCCTTGGGCATAAGCACCTTGAAGCATAATGCCTCTTCCATTCGCAGTTAAAGCTTACTGCCTCTGTATTAGCAACTGCACTTCTTGCCTTTGGTGTGCGGAGTAAACTTGTTTTTTTGTTCTGCCTTGGGTCTCACTTCCACCCTCCTTTGCTCCTGGTACATCCCATCATACATTTTAGCCATGTCAACAGTAAACTTAAAAGGAGATACTAGATGAGACATCACCTTATGATCAAGACCTTGCTTCAAGCCCTTGATAAACTTATTCTTCTTCTTCATTGGTGTATTAATGATCTCTCTGCCATACTTAGCTAAAGAATTAAATTCTGGATGTACCCCTCTATAGTAAGGTCGCCCGGTTCAGATCAATGAACTCTCTCAAGTCTCAACAACACACTCTATTGAGATTCTGATATAAACTACGCTTCAAACCTCTCTTTGAACTACTCCCAAGTGATCTCCTCCTCTAGGGTCTCATCAACTACTATCTCACACTAGTCTAGTGCATCTTCCTACAACTGTCTTGATGCCGATCTTCCCTTTTGCACATCATTCAATCCTAAGTTTTTGAATATGCACTAACAACTTCTTAGCCAATTTAACACTTCTACTGCATGCTCCTTCCCTGTATACGCCTTCCATCCCATATTTTTATAATCTTTGTTCATCTTTGGGAAATCCTCTCTCACCACCATAGGCCTCGGCTGAACTGCCTTTGGTGCAACTTTCCTCAACATCTGGGCTATAAACTACATATATAAGACATTCACTTCCATGCATGCCTCATTTGCTAGCATGCAACTTTCTTCCCTTCTGCCCTTGGAATTCTTTCCTCATTCCCTACATTAGTCTATGTAATTTCAGCCTCTCTTCTCACACTTGCTCCTCCTATCATAGCTTGTGCACTTCTCAAATCCATCATTCTTTTATGTTAAGCAAGTATTCATTGAAAATGAAAAGATAAGGAGTGAACAACAATAGAAGGATAGATATATTGTAACAACCCTGCTTTCTACGACGTGAATAAATAAATTTGATTATAATTAAATATTAAAATTTGATATTTGATAATTATTATTCTAAAAATAAATTCTTATTTATTTGATGCCTATTAATAAAATATTTTTGTTTAAATACAATGAATTAAATTAATGAATTCTTTTCATATAATATTTTGAAATTGAATAAAATGTTTAAATTGAATATAAAATAATTTCAAATTGTAAATAATTTTTAATATAATTAAAACAAAGGAAAGTAAATTTACTTTATAGCAATATAGTGAATAATTCAATAAAAGGGTTATTGAAACAATGAAATTATCTAATCATCGAAATATAATTTGTGTAATAAAGTGTAATCAATCCGAATTAAATTAAAATTTATTTACAAACAAAAACAAAGAAAATAAACAAACAAATAAATCAAATGGGCAAAGATAAAGCTAGAACCAATAAAGCCCAAATCTAAACTAATCTAGAACCTTCCTTTCTCCATTTTCTAACATAGCCCCAAAATCAAAAAGAGTTTACCATACCACAACAGCTCCAACCCCATGCTCCAATTCTCCAACTCGAAGCCCTAAATCAAAAATGAATTCACGTATTTAAAAAAAGAGAAGTCGCGTGTGAATCATGAATGAGGCAAGGCTTGGCTCAGCAAGATGTCGCAGGCGATCTAGAAAAGGGATGTGCTCGTCAACCAGGCAGGCATCATCGATGTCTAGAAGGGGAAGCTCGAACTCGAGCCTGGCTGCTTCGCGATCGGTGATGGACGTGACCTGCAATTAACGAGCGATTGCTGTTGGGTGCTTCGAGGTTGGCGATGCGTGTGGTGATGCTGGCTGTAGAAGATGGAGGTTGCAATTGGAGCGGAATTGTAGGCGTGGAGAAGCGAATTCTTTCTAGGCGTTGGTTAGAGTTTGGGCATGACTATTGTGATAACCTGAGTTGGCAAAGCTGCAGTTGAGGGCATCAACAACTACGAACAGCAGTATAGTCGCTGATTTGATTATTCTAGCGACATTCGATGAGTTTTACACTCATACACCTATATTTATATCCCTTGGCATTATATATATTATCCTGATGTTTGCTTGAATTACTTAGTTGAAGAATTGTTTGAAATATTGGTTAAATTGTTTGATTGGGAAATTGGATTGATTGTGTGGTATTGGATGTGATTTAGATATGATAGTGAGATTTTGTGTTTGTTGGATTGTCTAAAATGCAAGGAGATGCTGTCCGATTGCATTTTGATTTATATATTTTACATCTCTTAGGGCCATTCAGTTGAGCGAATTTCCTCCAATTAGAACCGTTGGTCGAGATGAATCATGAAGTTTCATTTATTGTGTATGCATTTATCGATGACCGAAATTCGATGTAATTCAATTCGGGTCAAACGATAAAATTTATATTGATGATTATTTATTGATTTTGGAGAATTTTTCTTTATATTTTTGGAATTTCAATTTATTTTCTAGTTTTATAATATTTTTGAAAACTTTGAAAAATAATTTTTGGTGTTTTGAACGTAAATTGAAGTATATTTAAAATAAATGGAAGTGGTTGAAAAATAAAATGATTTATTGGAAATTGTTTGGAAATAAAAGTTGTTTTAAAAATGAAAATGAAGATTTCTAAGAAAAATTGAATGTATGGAATTTTTATAAGTATAATTGAGGAGTTTTAATAATATTTTCGAAAGGGAAATCTCTTAATGTGTATATATTTTATAAAAAGGATTAAAAGGAAATTTAAAAGGGGGGTTTTTTATTATAAAAATTTATTTTAGAGTTTTGAAATATATTCATCTTTTTTATGTTTATTGGTTCGAAAAATAGTTTATTTAATTTGATTTGATAAAAAGGATTCAACAAATTTTTTCGAAAGGGGATTTTTAAAATATACAATCCATTTTCAAGATATATTAAATGGTGAAATATGTAAATGGATTTATGGGCTTTAAATTACAATTACCTTTCGTATATTGTTTGATTTAAAATGATTTATATTTAATGATTTTGTGATTTAATTTTATATAATGAGCATATTGAATACACAGATTAGTAGTACCGGGTGGTATGGAACGCTCGGTAATATTTTTTCGATCATTCTATTGACTCATATTATAGAACATTTGTTGTTTAAAGAGTGTAGTTTACAGCTTATAGTAAACGTTCAAGTAAGACTGAGTGTTATAGGACACTCAAGTTATACTTGTTCGATAACTATTCGTGAGTATATGTCAATTATATTCTGGAGATGGGTTGGGAATTTGTGTTATCGTCTAGAGGTGACTCCCTAGAGTTTAATAGCCAAGATTTCCATTGCTCTCCAAGGCTATAAGCTGGAGATATGTTGGGATTTATAGATTTATCCTCTTAGGACTAACTAGTCGAGTATTTTATTATTTACTTTTAGGACTAGTAGTTGAGGAATTAATATGTTATGACGACTCATTAGGACGTATGGAGTCGAGAGTACCTATTATTACTCTCGCAAGGACTCTCCTTGTCAAGAGTATATTTTTTTGCATCCTATAGGGCCTAAATAGTCGAGTATCATTATGTACTCTTAGGGCTAGTAGTCGAGGATTTGTTATGTGATATTCTCTCCTCAGGACTCATATAGTCGAGAGCAGTTGTTGTCACTCTCATCAGGACTCCTAGAGTTGAGAGTACTGGTTATCACTCTCATTAAGACTTATATAGTTGAGATTATTTGTTTGGAATCTACGTCATAGGGTTCATGCTACTATGGAGGATGCAAGAATTAGAACTACCTAATAGGCTAGTTATTCATCTTAGCAGTCCTGATTGTGAAGTCGCGCCCCAGATCCCTAATGTCACCTTGTTGAGTTTGTAGGCTTAGAATTATTTCTCTCATTAGAGCCATTGCCCCGACGTTACTTAAGGACCAACAATGCGGTGCCAAGGGTAAGTAGGAATTGTGACCAATGCTCGGCATAGTTCGACAGCGTGTTTATGACATGTAATGGATACAAGTGTCAGGATTCCGGGAATAACTTAGGGACTATGGGAAATGGGCTGCGGTCATTAGCAGTTCTTGAAGCTATGCTACAGTACGTCAGTTTCCGATCGGGATAACTAAGGCAGATCCATTATATTTGAATATATTCAATATTACCACCTTAGTAGAGACGATGATTGTTTGACATTAGAGACTGGGTGTGTGTCTGTCTGTCATTTGAGATACCCTAACCCGAGAGAGCCGCATGTTGTCTATTTATGACATTAGAGACATGCTGTGAGCTTGTATATCATCCTCTTATATAAGCATATGGCTGAGAGATCTCCTTTCCATTTAATTTGTTGTTTCCATCTCCTAGGACCATTCAATCAAGAATTTTTCCTTTCTAAGGATTGGGGGTCGAGATATATGATTTTGTATGTTAAGTTTTTAATTGACTTTGATTCTTGAAGTTTATTGAGTTTGAGCTTTTTCAATATCTCCGAGGGCCTAACAGTCAAGAGTTATCTCTTCCATTAGGACTGTAGGTCGAGATAATTCTTGGATATTGATTTTTGTATTTAGTTTGGATTTTGTTCTATTTAGTTCCATATTTCCTGATTTATCCTTTACAACTTAGCAGTCAGAAGTTATTACTTCCATTAGGGCTGTAAGTCAAGATTTGATACTTTGATTGTTTATTTAGGATTACGCTTTCTTGATTTATATTTTAGGGCTTGAAAGTCGGAAATTTTCACTTCCATCAGGACTGCAAGTCAGAATAGATATTTTGGTCGTTGACCTTTGGATTTGATTTGATTCCGAATATATCTCTTTATTGTGTTTTTATGGATATAATGTGCGTTTATCCATATTATTTTGAGATGTGATTACCTTATTTATAAATGTTGTGATCCTTACTTGCTTGTATGTATTCCTTAGGTGATATTTGGGAATGTGTGGCATGGTATATAATTATGATGTTTATGATGGATATTCCTTTGAGTCATATTCGTACTTTGATTTTCAATACCATGCTTCTTGTTATGCTCTCACCTTGGATTAGATATAGTCTGACCCGTTTATTATTTATATAATACTCGGGTCAATCCCAGGCTTTTCTAGTACAAGGACATTAGCCATTTTAGGATGATTGGTCTTTAGAGGAGACATGATATATATTATATCATGTTTGAGTTGTCTATGTATATTTTATTTAGATGTCTCCTTGTATTTATTCGTATTGAGATGGCTATGAGATCTTACATTGTGAACATGACTTGTATATACTGTCGTATTGAGATAGACATTAGTTTGTATAGATTAAATTTTTCTACTATGATCCGTGACTCTGTGTTCATTTTATATGTTGAATATTGTTTAGTCCTGGTAAACCCATGTGTTTATTGCTTTGTGTCAAGACCGGTTACATATGTACATATTATTTGAGATTTTTAATATGTACTGGTGTTAGCCCGAGGGAATATTCATATGTGGTTGCCCCCAATAAGCCTTGTTCTTTGTATTACCAGACATGATTACTTAGTAATCCTTTTTGGTGGTATGGGTATGAAGGTGGAGTGTTACATATATCTTCCTATATATCTATTTAGCAATATACAAATATGTTATATGTATAATAGTGCATCCCCTCCCTAGGTGTTCTTTATTCCAAATACTGCTCCTATGCTCTGTTTTTAGTTAGGTGTCCCTAACCTATGCTCTGATATCAAACAGTAATATCCCGCACTTTGAAACTCGAAGATGAACGCCGTGCTGCTGCAGTCATCACCGGAATTATCTTCCAGCGACAAAAGTGAGTTCAGTATATTATATAAACACAGATAAGTAAACATAGTAGCTAAATATTTTCATTACATCAAAAGTTTTCTTTAACGTTATTTACACAAACTTTTGTCACAATTAAACCCAATATGCCTACATAGGGGTCAAATATAATAGAAAAATAACATAGAAAGAGTCTAATCAACATATATGATGATGCAACCACACTCCTTAATATAATGGAAAACCAAAAAGTCTTTATTAGCTACTAAGCCTCCTGCTCCATCTTCGATCTGCTACTACGACCCTTATTTCAAACCTGTCTAATCATATAAACTTATCCTACTCAAATGTGCACCCATGAGTTTATGGGTAACAATAATTAAAACACGGGACAGACATAAAAATTGTTGTGAATAATACTTACCTCAAAATAATCATATAGTGAGAATAAACTATACTGCTAGGTTGGGTTTCCCCTCATTATTCAAACAACAAGAGAGAAACATTCAACGTACTAACGCAGTAGGTTCTTATCTACGTTTGCATCTTACGCTTCCCTAAGTGGTCCCCATTTAATTCTACACCCCTAGCGCAGACCCTACTAATTCATTCTTTTATTTAATTATAATACTTACTACTCTGCACCCTGCACAGTCCCCACCTGGTTCCCTACTTAGAGTATTATCTAACATACTATAATACCACGCCCTGCGTAAGACTTGCTTATTCTTCTTAAGTTAATTAATGATGCGCCTCACGTAGGTCTTGCTTATTTTTCTTTAACTGTTAGTTACTGCATCCTTCTTAGGTCTTATTACTTTTCTTTAATTATTTAATACTGCGCCCTTCGTAGTTCCTACTCATTTTCCTTTAATGATTTAATACTGCACCCCGCACGGTTTTTACTCATTTTTCTTTAAAATTTTAATATTATGCCCGTGCAGTTGAATGTCTTACCTTTCCCAGCTGTGCATTCGTGAATGCCTCTCCTTACCTTCCTAAGGTGTACAATCTCTTTAAACATTTGTTTAACCTATGGAACTGCCCCATTGTCCTTGGAAGTTGAATGCCTATCCTCACCTTCCTAAGGTGTGCATTTAAGTAAGTATCCACACCCGACGTCAATAGCGCTTCCAGAAAGGATGTATGGATCGTATGTTTATATCTAATATGCAAGTGTAGTAAAATGCTAGCTTATAGTTAACAGAGTAAAGTAAATAATAGTAAGGAAACAATCATACCAGAGTTTTCATACTGGTTTGGACCTCCCGTCCTACGTCCAGTTCCGAAGCTCCTCTTCGGCTTTAACTAGTAAACAACCCTCGCTTTGCTTGGAGGAATAGGCTTAATATAAAAGTTCTTTCTGAGACAAGTATGTGTTTTGGTAAACACTGATTTTGACTACACAGTTCAAATCTTTCTATAATTTCCTTTGAGCAGTATGTGTACGTGAAGATTTTGATTTCAGGAAGTGATAAAGACTGATATGGTTTTCTTTTAGAAATCAGAGTATGCAAAAGAATGTAGATATAGGATTCAGAAAATTCAAGTGTTTTAATTCTTAAAATCTTCACATATATAGATGGTAAGGATTTTTTGTGAAGAGTAATATCCATTAGAGTTTTCTGTTTCAATCTAAAGGTTACAATCATTAAGAAGGAAGAGGTGCAGTGAAGAGTTGTGAAAGCAGCCATTAGATTGAAGTAAATGTCTTTTCAGTTTATAAGGCCATTGCTCTGCACAAACGTCTTGTTATAAGTTCAAACGTCTAAGCTTGTATATATTTTTAGTCAGAAGCCAGAAACAAATGTCTGAAAGTTTTATCAGACGTTTGATGTAAGTTTGGTTGAAAAAACAGAAGCTTTAGTCAGACGTCTGATATGTAATGTCAAACGTCTGACATTTGCTATTTTCTTTATTTCAGCCTTTTGATATATGAAGTATTAAAAGAATTTTTCATCCAATGCTTGTGTTTAAAAATAAATACTAAAGGAGATTTTTCAAGTTATATCTATGATAACAACAACTCTATATTGGCATTTATAATACTGATGGTTCTTCTCCTTTGTTAGATGTCTTCAAGTTGAACTCTGAAAGCTTTTTCCTGAAAGTAGATTGAATATATATTGTATGTGTATGATTGTATAGTTGTTGTCATCGAAATCATAGAATAGTGGTTCTAACATTCTCCCCCTTTTTGATGATGACAACTATAAAATCGTTTGAAAAACATATAACTCCCCTTGAATGTGATTCCTCCCCTATATACATTTAATATGACATTTATCCCCCCTTGGCATAATAAATAAATAAAAGAATATAGATGAACAATTGAAAAATATAAGTCTACAGTCAAGCAAAGAAAAGTGTAAACAGTTATACATGCATTCAACATTAGAATAAAATAACAGAGAGACATGAATAAATATGACCGAACATACTTAAAATCTTACTAATAGTTATAATATCCCCAGAAGCTTGACCAGTCTTCATCATATGTTCCTTATTGCCATCGAGACTGGTCAGCATATTCCTCATCTTCGTGAATAGAAAGATCCTGGAATGATAGGTAATAACTATCGTCCTGGGAGTTGTGTGAAGCATGAGGATCTTCTGATGGGAACGATAAACCTTCACTCTCTTCGATGTCTAGACAAATACGCGCTTTACCAGGACGAGAGTGCTGTGGAGGTTCCTGTGAAGGCCCTGCACCTGAAGATGAGCCTGTGTGGAAAACTGGTGGTGGTGGTGTAGGGGGCGCAGAAGAGGACGAGCGGGAGGAAGAACGACCGAGAACCTTTTTGAGAACCTTTCCCAAGGTTGAAATGACCTTATCTAACATTTTTTCTACTTTGGTCATTCGAGTAGAAAAAGACCGTTCCAAATGTGACATCTTTTTGTCTAGCACCTGTTCATTTAGGGAGAGAAGGCATTGATTTTGTAGTGCAATATCTCGATAGTTCTCTCCTGGACCTGCTGCTATTCTAGCTTCCTGTATCTTAGAATCAGAGTAATTCTCTGTAGACGCTGAAGCTCTGGGTGGTTGGGAAGGCCGAGTTCTAGGTGCTTGTTGATTTTGTTGAGGAGCTTGATACTGGGAAAATGGAATAATGTTTGACGGTGTCTCTGAGAGATGCATTAAAGAGAGAAATCTAATGCCACTATCCTTTATAGATATTTCTTCATATTGGGAGAGATATGAATGAATTCATAATGACCATAGAATTCTCATGATGTAGGGAGCATAAACAATGCTATGACGGGTTGGAGTCCAAAAAAATTTTATTTGGTCAAAGATGTATTGAGCCCAATTTACTTTAATTTGAGCAAAAATAGCGTATAAAGCTTTATGATCATCATCATAGACTTGTTTGTGACTTCATAATCTAGGGTGACAGTGTTTATGAGCATTATGCTAAGAAGTCGTGCTTGTGGATGGAAATTTGATGGTTTTATTTTCTAAAAGTCGTCATCCCAAATAAGATGAGTAATAGCTTCTCTAGACGCATAGCGTTTATCAGGAACTTGTTGTAATGTAATTCCATCATAAGAGCAATTAAGTATTTGCCCAATCATTTCAACATTGAGTTTAATCAAATGACCATAAACACTAGTACAGATCCAGTATCCTCATCAGAAGGATTCCAAAGTGTTAATGAGAAAATATTAATTAAGAAAAGAAATACCTCTAGTCGGTCAATTTTCCGGCATTATCATCATAGTTGACCAAGTGGTATAGCCCAACATCCTCAAGCAGATCTATGGCATCATAGTAGATGAATCGGCGAACTGGGTAGAAAGTTCCGGTATGGAAGGGCATTTTCTCTAGTTCTTGAAACCGTTGTTTTCCTTGTTGCTTCTCCACAATCCATTCGTCAATGTGGTGATCGGTTACAAATTGCTGAGAATGTGGCTGAGAGCTTTGTCCCGTGGAAGGTTTGCAACGTTTTGGTACATGATTTCTTGGTTTTAGGGCCATTGATTTGGGAATTTTGAGAGAAAATAGAATTGGGGTTTTAGGGTTTTCTTGAGGGTTTGGCAAAATGAACGGTGAAAGTGAAGTAGGTTAAAAAAGATAATTCATAGGAGGGTAAAATGGTGAGGCAGAATATATGTTCAGACGTCTGGTGTTAGTGGATCAAACGTCTGATCGTGGTACCGTTCATAGTCAGAGAAGTTTATCAGGCGTCTGATCGTGGTACTGTTCGTAGTCAGAGAAGTTTATCAAACGTTTGTCTTTTAGATTATAAATTTTCCAGAGCGTAGAGACAGATGCCTGATGATGTACATAGACGTCTGTGCTGAAACAGTCAATTTTTTTATTAACAAATGGTTCAAACAGACGTCTGACCTTTAAGTTCAGACGTCTGTGCTGAAATAGGTTTTCCTTCCAGAGAGTGTGAATAGATGTCTGGTGATTTTGACAGATGTCTATGCTGAAAGAAAGGAAAAAATATTGATGTTTCTGTTTCCTATTTAGACGTTTGTCTTCAGTTGTTAATAGATACCTTTGTATATGTCCAGACCTCTGCCTTTACCTTTTAGACGTCTGATGAAAAAAAATTAATTTTTAACTTTGTGGATTTATTTATATAAATATTTTATTGAAAATGAAAAAAATACAGATAATTGAAGCATATTTATATTATATATACGTATATATATATATATATTAACCGTCTATAAATTCTTCTTTAGTTGTTAGCCGGGGAGTCAGAAGAATAATTTTTTTGTTTTTCCCAAGAATTTGGTTCAACCTTGGTGTGCTCGGTTGACGGCCGAAGTGGTGACTAGTAAGGAGGCACAGGACTGCATTCTGCTTGCGATGTCCCTTCACCCCATAATTGTCGTGGAGTGATCTTGTGAGCTCTGGAAGGAGTTTCTCTTAAACGCGGAGACCTTACGTGTACGCAATCCTTTGTTGAAGAATGGCCACATATGGCGAGGATGCATTTTTCAAGGAAGTTCAAATGAGCTCCCTGTCAATGTTGTTCGTAATACATCTCTCTTTATACTCCTATCATTTCCTGTTGGTAATGATGGATATCATCAACTTTGTCGGAGAGTGAGGTTGATTAAAGGTCAATTCCATGTTTGGCTTTCTTCCCTTTTGAAGAGTAGCCAGTATGGCAAGTTGGCGACAGAATGATGTTAAGGGATGGAGATGATTTAGGCATGACTTTAGATGGAGAAGTATAAGTACTTCCGAAAAAGGGTGAGGCGTAGTCGATAGCAGAGTATGTAGAATCATGATCCGAAGACATTTTTGATATACTAGTTTTGAAATCTGTTTCTTTGGTTAAAAATTTTTTGGATAAAATTCTTGATGAAGTTCTTATATATATATATATATATATAGGAATTTTTATATACTATTTTAAGAGTAAATTCTGTTTATTCGTTTGGTAAACAATGTCGGCCATACGATATTGGTTGGATAAAAAATACGTGGTTTAGAAAATAGTTGAAATTTCAGCCAGTGAAAGAAAAAAATGACTTAAAAAAAAATCTTATTATAGATCGTGTAACGATACGATACATAGTTCATGTCTTAACTTGGTAAAATTTTGTTCGCTTAATGGTTTTGTAAAAATATCAGCTATTTGATTTTTGGTGTTTACGAATTCTAGAGTTGTGTTTCTTTTTCGACATTATCTCTTAAAAAGTGACGATGAATAACTATTTTTTTTGTTCGAGAATGGTTTATTGGGTTTCTAGACAGGTTTATTGTAGTGTTGTCACAAAAAATTGGAGATTTGTTTATTAATTTTTCGAAGTCTTTAAGGGTTTGTTGCATATATATTACTTGTGCACAAGATAAAGCGGCAGCAATATATTCTACTTTATAAGTTGAAAGTGATACACAATTTGGTTTTTTACTAAACCACGAAACTAGAGGCTGATCGATAAAGTGACATGTGCCACTCGTACTTTTCCTATCAGTTTTACAATCACCAAAAGCCGCATCGCTATAGGATACAAGTTCAAAGGAGCTATCTTTAGGATAGAAAAGACCATAATTCGTAGTTTCGGTTAAGTAACGCAAAATACGTTTAACTGCCCGATAGTGTGAATCTTTTGGTTGTGCTTGAAATCTTGCACACAGACACACACTTATCATGATATCGAGTCTACTAGGCGTTAAGTATAATAATGATCCTATTATACTTCGATATAACTTTTGATCAAAATCCTTTCCTTTTTCATCTTTATCTAAATGTGTAGTTGTGCTCATGGGGGTTGGTTTAGTAGATGTTTTTTCCATTCCAAATCACTTTAACAAATTGTGACAGTATTTTTCTTGATTTATAAAAATACCATTTTCTAACTGTTTAATCTGTAATCCTAAGAAAAAATTTAATTCTCACATATGTGACATTTCAAATTCATTTTTCATGATATCTGCAAACTCGTTGCATAGGATTTTTATTTGTTGATCCAAATATTATGTCATCAACATTTATTTGAACAACTAAAATATCATTTTGATTTCTTTTTATAAATAATGTTGTATCTATTTTTCCAACTTGAAAACCAGAATTTATTAAATGAGTTTTTAGTTTATCATACCAAGCACGAGGTGCTTGTTTTAAACCATACAGAGCCTTTTTTAGTTTATATACATGTTCAGGGAATTTTTCATGTATGAACAATGGGGGTTGCCCAACATACATTTGTTCTTTTATAAAACCATTTAAAAAAGCACTTTTTACGTCCATTTGAAAACGTTTAAAATTATGATGACATGCAAATGCAAGTAATGTACGGATGGCTTCCAGACGTGCGACTGGAGCAAATGTTTCTTCATAGTCAATGCCTTCCTCTTGATTATATCCTTATGCTACTAACCTTGCTTTATTACGAACAATGTTCCATTTTCGTCAGTTTTATTTTTACATACCCATTTAGTTCCGATTATGGATTGATCCGTAGGTCTTGGTACAAGTTCCCACACTTCATTTCTTTCGAATTGATTTAGTTCTTCTTGCATCGCGATAATCCATGATTCATCTTTTGAAGCTTCTTTATAAGTCTTAGGTTCAAAATTGGAAATAAATACAACGTGACTCATATTATTTAATTGATGTCTTGTAGAAACTCTTGTATTTAAATCACCAATTAAATGTTAACTGGATGATTTTTCAAAATATGAGGGGGTGATCTTAATGTATTATCATCGTTAATGATCGTCTCATTATTTCTGAATAATTGTGTTATTCTTGAAAGGTTTTAGTAAAAACTCATCATCATCATTGTTTTTGGTAATGGAAAAATTTTCATTAAAAGAAACGTGTAGACTTTCTTCAATGGTACTTGTACGTTTATTAAATACTCTATAAGCTTTGCTACGATTTAATATCCAATAAAGATACCTTCGTCAGCTTTTTAGTCAAATTTTCCAAGATTATCCTTAGTAGTTAGTATAAAACATTTTGAGCCAAATATTCGAAAATATGATACTTTGGGTTTTTTACCAAAAAGCATTTCATAACAAGTATTTTTAGTTAAAGGACGTAATGTAACACGATTCAATACATAACAAGCAGTAGCTACAACTTCTGCCGAAATTTTTTTGGTAGATTACTACTGTTAAGCATAGTTCATGCACATTCTTGTAGTGTACGATTTTTCCTTTCGACAACACCATTTTGTTGCGGTGTTCGTGGAAATGAGAAATTATGTGTAATTCCCTTTTTGTTACAAAAATTTTCAAAATTTTCATTTTCAAATTCACCTCCGTGATCACTTCTTATACTTTTTATTTTAAGATTCATTAAATTTTTAATTGTTTCAGCAAAATTTTTAAACATTTCAAAAGTATCACTTTTATGTTTTAGAAATAATGTCCATGTATAACGTGAAAAATCATCTACAATAACAAATACATATTTGTTATGATTTATTGATCGTATTTAAGTAGGTACAAATAAATCAAGATGTAATAATTCTAAAGGTTGTTTGGTAGAAATTTCCTTCTTTGATTTAAAATAACTCCTTTTCAATTTGCCATATTGACATGCATTACATAAATGTTTAACTTTATAATTTATTTTAGGGAGACCTCTAACCAAATTGTGTTTAGCTAGATTGTTTAAGGACTTAAAGTTTATGTGACATAATCTTTGTGCTATATCCACGGGTCATTAAAATCCGCAGCTAGACATAAATCACTCGAGTTATTAAATTTCATATTTAAAACATAGATGTTTCTTTTCCTTAATCCTTCGAAAATCAGATTTTTATTTTGATTAAATATATTGCATTTATTCTTTTCAAAATCAATTTTAAATCCTTTATCACAAAGTTGACTAATGCTTAAAAGATTATGTTTTAAGTTTTTAACTAAAAGAACATTTGTAATAACAGGTGAAGTGGACATACCAATATTGATGACATCTTCAATTCCTATGACAAATCCATTTGAATTATCTCCAAAAGTTACAGTACCACCATCTTTGCATGTTATATTTGATAACATTTGTGCATTTCCAGTCATATTTTTGGAGCATCCGCTATCGAGTATCCATTTCTCCTTGTTATTTGATTTTCTTTTGGGTACCTGCAAGGTAAAAACAGTTTAATTGGTACCCACTTCTTTTGTTAGGGTCCTAGGTGTTAGAAAGAGACGGTTGCCATACCCAAGAGGGTTTTGGACCTTTAAAAAGATAATTTTTATTATGAACAACATTTTTCAGATAGTTATCTATGATTTTTTTTCTAATTAGTTTGTTATTGGATTTCAGAATCCATATTTTAATTATTTTGGTGGTAGACATCTTTTCTACGGTATCTGACTTCTTGAACCTATTATATAGTGAACTATAGTTTTTATGTTTTGAAGATTTCTTAAATCCTAATCTATTTCGATTTCCAGGTGGTATTGAAATTTTGATCAAGTTATCCAAGTTCTGTTTTCCTTATTAAATTTTGAAACATTGTTGGTAATCTTGTCTAACTTATCATTAAGATGAGAAATTTGGATTTTAATGCTTCTACATCGTTCTTTAATATAACGTTTTCTTTTCTAATTTCATCATTTTCTAGTTTAACTTTTCCTATTTCACATAATAATGAGTCATTTTGAATAGATAAATTTTTATTTTTTTCTTGTGAAGTTTCTAATTCTTCTTCTAAAATGGTTTTCTCATCTTTTAATAGACCTATTTCAAGTTCCATACGATTAATTTTGGCAACATACTCTTTATTTAGTTTCTCTATATTTGTTATCTAATTCCATGCTAAGTTCTATAATTTCATCATAAGTAAGATCAAGACATACCTCCGCAATGTTTGCCATGAAACAAACATTAGCCTACTCAGAATCACTATTGCTATCGCTGTCTGATGATGA
Source organism: Allium fistulosum (assembly GCA_030737815.1). Classification (NCBI taxonomy): domain Eukaryota; kingdom Viridiplantae; phylum Streptophyta; class Magnoliopsida; order Asparagales; family Amaryllidaceae; genus Allium; species Allium fistulosum. The sequence continues at coordinate 661,002,331 of CM060907.1, forward strand.
AGACGAATCTGAGTCATCCCAAGTTACTTGAAAAGCCCGTTTTCTTTTCTTGAATTTCTCGAACTTGCCTTTCTTTTTGTCATTATTGAGTTCTGGGCATTGTTTCTTCATGTGTCCGAACTTGTCACACCCAAAGCATTTGAATGAAGTTTGGTTGGATGAATTTGAATTTCCTCCATTTTGAGATCTTGTCATCTTTTTAAATTTCTTGAATTTATTGCAATTTTTAGCAATAAATACGATCTTATCTTCATCTAAGTCTGAGTTATTATCATTGGCATGGAATGTTATATTTTTCTTTTCATTGATTTGTTCTTTTCTTTCCTAAAAATTTGCTTCGTACGACATCAAATTTCCTATCAATTCTTCAACTTTTAGTTTAGATAAGTCATTTACTTCTTCAATGGCCAATACTTTTCGTTCCCATTCATTTGTTAAGGAATTTAAAATACGTGTAACTAAATCAAAATCTGTAAATTTAACTCCAAGTGCCATGAGATCGTGTTGGATAGTTTGAAATCTAGCAAACATATCACCAATAGATTCATTTGCTTTCATTTTAAATGAAGAGAACTGATTTTGTAAAATAGAAACCTTTGTTTGCTTAACTTTGTTAGTACCTTCATGAGTTATTTGTAGCGTACGCCATATATCATATGTAGTAGTGCACAACAGGACATGTGAGAATTCATTTTTATCAAGTGAATAGAATAAAACATTCATAGCTTTAGCATTGTTTGTTGCTATGTTATTTTGGGCATCTGTCCAAGAGCTTATATTTGTTTCTGGTGCTACATATTTAACTTGTGTTCCTTGCCAAATTTCTAAACCATTTGCTTCCGTAAAATTACGCATACGTATAGACCAATAAGCATAATTTGATCCTATGAACAGTGGTGGACGTGCAGTTGATTGTCCTTCTTGAAATGTACTTGCCATAATAAATTTGATTCAATTACATGTTACTGTGAATTGAAATAACCGTGCTCTGATACCAAATAAAAGGATGTATGGATCGTATGTTTGTATATAATATGCAAGTGTAATAAAATGCTAGCTTATAGTTAACAGAGTAAAGTAAATAGTAGTAAGGAAACAATTACTTCAGAGTTTTTATACTGGTTTAGACATCCCGTCCTACATCCAGTCCCAAAGCTCCTCTTCAGCTTTAACTAGTAAACAACCCTTGCTTTGCCCAGAGAAATAGGCTTAAGACAAAAGTTCTTTATGAGAGAAGTATGTGTTTGGAAAACACTGATTTTGACTGCATAGTACAAATCTTCCTATAATCTCCTTTGAGTAGTATGTATACGTGAAGCTTTTGATTTCAGGAAGTGATAAAGACTGATATTGTTTGCTTTTAGAAATCAGAGTATGCGAAAGAATGTAGATATAGGATTCAAAAAATTCAAGTGTGTTAATTCTTAAAATCCTCACATATTTATAGATGGTGAAGAGTTTTTGTGAAGAGTAATATCCATTAGAGTTTTCTGTTTCAATCTAAAAGTTGCAATCATTGAGAAGGAAGAGGTGCGGTGAAGAGTTGTGATAGCAGCCATTAGATTGAAGCAAATGTCTTTTCAGTGTATAAGGCCATTGCTCAGCACAGACGTCTGGCTATAAGTTCGAACGTCTGAGCTTGCATATATTTTTTAGTCAGAAGCAAGAAACATACGTCTGTTTTAAGTTTGGTTGAAAAAACAGAAGCTTTAGTCAGACGTTTGACATGTAATGTCAAACGTCTGACATCTGCTGTTTTCTTTATTTTAGGCTTTTGATATATGAAGTATTAAAAGAATTTTTCGTGCAATGCTTGTGTTTAAAAATAACTACTAAAGGATATTTTACAAGTTATATCTATGACAATAACAACTCTATATTGGAATTTATAATACCGATGATTCTTCTTCTTTGTTAGATGTCTTCAAGTTGAACTCTGAAAGCTTTTTCCTACAAGTAGATTGAATATATATTGTATGTGTATGATTGTATAGTTGTTGTCATCGAAATCATTGAATAGTGGTTCTAACACTTCCAACCTTATTTATAGTGTTGGATCCCATCCCATACCGACCTGGCGTCTCCTCGAGTCCTACCTACTTATCTCTTGATAGGTTTCATTTACTACTTCCCTTAGAGCAGTACCAGCCTGCCCCAACGCTGAGTGCTATCCACTTCTCTTGTTAAGCGTTCTTCCCAATTTTCGCGTAGTATGACCCCTTAATATTTCACGTAGTTCATATTTATAACGTAGAGCCGCCGCCCCAACGTCGTTTTAGAAAAACACTTACATACTTAACAACGTCTTTACATGTGTCATTCTCCCATTCGTCCCTGTTTTACTTTTTGTTATTTGTAGAGTCCTTTTCTTTCTTTTCAGCAAATGATTTAGATCTAGTTCTCATATTTCCCAACACTTATTAATATATATTTCCATATAAATTTATTTTCATGCGCCCCCATATTTCCCCACTTGCCTAGCACAATACTTAGCCATTTAGGTTTATTTTCCTTACAGAAAATTCTAATAAATTCCTAGAAAATTACTTAAAACTTTTTCTAACACACTAAATCTTCGTTTGGACTTTTAAGGGTAATTTGTGTACTTATTTTCTGGTTCGTACCTTCAATAAATCATATAAAATCAAATATGCTTATGGAATCTCTCAAATTAAAAACCCTTCTTTAAAATCATGACTAGAATATCTATAAAATTTTGACTACAACTTGAATCATTAAAATAGGGGAACACAGCTAAACATCCCATGTTTATCCATTCTTTCCCAAAACATTCATTAAACCATTTTATATTTGTTAATAGAAACCTATATGATCTCATCATACTTAAAAACATACAAATCTAAACCAAATTATATATTAGAGATCAGTATAGATGCTGCTAGAGTTATGAATGGCCTTGATGCTGATAGAGTTTTAAACGAGATGCTGAATGTGAAATCGTGATCCGAGATGAATAATCAACCTAATATAGAAATGAATATGTATAAGACTGAGATGCTTTGATATTGTTTTTGTTAGATGATGATGCCGAGAGAAGGCTTTATTGGATTGGCAAAATTTCTACATATGTGTCTTTATGGATATTGTTTTTTGTTTTGGAAAGGAGTGTTTCCTTGTGCTTCAAATGCTGTCATTGTCATTTTGTTTGAATAATGTTGATTATTATATATTCAGATACATGTATCCATCATTTTGATTTGTGTTTGAAACATTTTCTTGGTTGAGACTTAATTTGTGTATATGCATTGACTCGTTTTCTTATTTTTTGATTATGCGTGTATAAATTGTAAAACAAATTTGGTTTGGTTTTTACATGTAAATTGGTTGTTTAATTTTACTTTAATTTTAAATTTCATTTACATAATAAATTTTAATTTTAATTTTAATTTTAATTGTGGCGTAGATTTGCTCTTTTAATATTTTCCATTTTGTGTAATATAAAGGCTAAAAGCTCTTTCCCATTATTTGCTTTGAATTGTAATCTTTGTAGATATGTTTCATATTCTTTCAGAAACATTTAATATTTAAACTTATATGCATGCAAAATTTGAAAACTTCTTTGATTGTTGATCACCCATTAATGTTTTCCATCAATTTGTAATCACCATTTAGAATATTCTTAATGAAAATTTGGATATCTATTTTCCCAATTTTAAACTTTTAGTCAATAGTCAACAAAAGCATTTTCTGTAATTGATACGGGAAAAATATAGGTACATGCATATTTTAATTTTAGCAAAACTCATGTTGAGATCTTTATCATGCGTAAATCACTTCCGATTGTACCCAACAATTCGTCTAGTTGTCATAATTTCATTTATCTCAAACAAATTAGATTTCCATATTTTACATTAAACTATAATTGCCTACTTATGCAGATTATATGAATACATTTATTTGTACCTATATTGCACCCAACAAACTACAGTAAATACAAATACTGTTCATCACCGTCAAACAAGTTTACTGATAGTGATTGTTTATACTCCATAATCTCCATTTTATGATGATAACAAACCACATGTTAAGATTCATGAAATTATAACATTTGTTGAGTGTGTACTCAATGTTGATGTCATAAATGTTCTAAATTTCAGAAGAATAAAATGTCACAATATGTAATATGCTCTCATATTTATATGTTCCCTTCACATATATGGCATACGTTTAAGATAAAAACATTGGTCAAAAATACATCATAAAAGATTATAAAAGAGTTCATAGTATCAACAAAATATAACATCTTTCTCAATTTTGTTTTCATCAAAAGCATAAATGCCAAATTAACATAATCTAAAAAGAGATTGAGGAATTATGAAACAAGATCGATATAAAAGACACAGCATACACAATGTATAATTGAAAATAAGAAAATAGAAACTATAGTGATCAAAATCATATCCCAAGAGAATGGAGGGGGTGAAAATAAATAAGATATATTTCTTTGTTGTAATAACATGGATTTATAGCTCACGGTGATTAGGATAATCAATCATTTTAATTAATTGAGGGTCATTTAAGAGGTTATATTGTATTAATCTCATTTAAGATAATAATTAAGAAGTTACGTTTTGAAGATAAGTGAATTAAGACTTAAGAATTATCCCATTGAGTTTATAATGCCGTTTACATATGAAAATTGTATATAACATGTTAAAATCGTATATAACATGTTAAAATCAGATAGCACGATAAAAGAGGATGAAAAGAGAAGATAATGGCATAATAGTAAATAAAATCTAAAAGATTATGTATATTTCTGAAATTCCGGTCTCCACATTAATTCGTTTTCTTAAAAAGAGAAAAGACTTAATTCTGTTATAATTCTCTTCCTAACTTCCATAAATATCAACATAAAAATCCCAAATAAATAAAGGGGCAAGTTTTCATGAATGGAGACCAGGGCTTTCCTCCAGCCATAATCCTCAAATTTTCTTTCTTCTTTATTTTGTCTCTTATAATTTTCTCCTCTTTTTTACGTCCTTTTCTCCCTTAGTCCTAGCTTTTCCTATTTTTGTTCGCTTGCATTAACCGCCTCATGCAAAAACCCTTTCATAATTAGTTTTCCGTTCAGATCTGGCTTCTCCTTCCGCCATCTTTTACATCTGGCATTGCCATTCCATCCCATGAGCTTCCTACGGTTTTACTGATATCTTTTGTAGGGATTTGGGCACCACTCTTGATGCGTCGATTTGATCCGACATGGCGTTGAGTGTTCGCTGGTTGTGATTTTTTCTGGTTGTTGTGTGGAGGCTAGATGTGATTTCAAATCTAGTGCCTTCAGTTTCAGCTTGTAGCCAGCTTCTCTCCATGCCAATTTCTCACCACCACATTATCATACCTGGGTGATTGCTCTGCAATGGGGGTTACTCGTTATGGTCGGTTGTCATGCTAAGCAAAATTGGTGTACGCTACTTGCTTGCCATCTTTTGGTCCATTTTCGAATCTTCAGAACTTGTGCTTTTTTGCATTGGTTACCTGGTTCTGGAATTTTTCCATTTGCAATATGCTAGTGTAGTGATATTTTTGTAATACGCTGGCACACCGATTTTCCTTTGCTTATCTTGATGCCTTGCTTATGGTATTCGTGGTCACATATGTTGGTTTTGTTATGAGTATAGGCACTGAGTTGTGTATAGGTAGCTATGTTTGGTCCAGCCGCGTGGTTTTTACCGTTTCCTCGCCTTAGCGAGCTTCATCTTGACTTTAGCCTTGTGTCGTTTCACCCTCATTTTTGCTCCGTAGGGATTGTCTTGGATAAGCGGTGTGAGATTTTGGGTGTGTGTCGTTGTGCTTCATGAGCATCTCGGATGATGTTTTAGGTGTGCTTACTGCACTGATCTTCATCAGTAGCTCTCTTGGATAGATAAACTTTGGTAATGTTCACTTGGGATATATGTTTGTTTATTACAATATTGGCTTTTGGTGATTAGTTTTTGGAATTGTCTGGCTTCTTGTTGCTGGTTTTGTTGATGCTAATAGGAAAGTCTGGTAGCTTTTGGAAATATGTCGCTTAGGCCTTTTGTAATTATATGGCCTCCTTCTCGGCGCCAACAAGAATTCAGGTAGTTTTTGCGCTACCTATGCAATATTTAAAGTTGGGATGTAGTCCATCTTCCTTTGGATTAGATAATTTTGTCTTTAGGAATTTGGGATGATGTTCTTCATCCCTTTGGATTTGTAGTCTATGAGCACATTTGTGTCGTATTGTTAGTTTTTTGTTTATAGTGCTTGTTGTTTGTGGTCTGTAGTTGATGATGCGCTTTTGCCTCACACTTGTGATGTATTGTTATGGTGGTCGATCCACCTAAAAAACCGGGCTACCGGCCAAGTCTTGTTGGCCAATATGTATGTATTTATGTATATATAATATGACTGTATGATCTTCGGATCATACAAGCTTTTAATAAAAAAAATCCCAAATAAATACTCTAAATCAAGATAGAAGATTCTTTACAAACTCATCTTCTCAAGATGGCAACTTGGCAAGTGTTTTCGAATTCCTAAGTTAAAAGCTTCAAAAGATGATTTAGAGCTTGAGTTAGGGATTCTTTCTTGTAATTTTTGAGTGGAAAAGAATCAGGGTGCTTCTGTAGCTCTCTTCTGTCCCCATCAAATTTACGATGCGTCTGGGAATGGTGTCGAGCCTCATTTTGGTTTGTTCCTTATGCACATGGAAATTGGACCGTTGAAGCTCGAAGTATTAAATGCATCTGATGTCATCTGATGTGTTGTGTTTCAAAGTCCAATTCCCTAGTGTTTCTCTCCTCATTATCCATGTAAACTCACTTCCACTTCAGCAATTATTCCGCACTAATCTCACTCTCTTCACACTTTACAAGATGTTACAAACACAACGCAAAGATACAAAAATATGGTACCATTTTGCATCTTCACACTTTCTGCGTTGCACAGCCGATGCACATTTTCCATTAGAAATAACAAGAAAGGAGTACATAAAAAAGTGAAGTAGCAACTAATAACTCTTTGAAGGAGTGTTTAAGGGAAGCAGAGGTTACCGATGAGCTATATTTATACATATATTTATGTTGGTGTGATATATTTCCAATGTACAGCTGAAATCAAACGAGCATATGTTTGTACTCTATTTCATGTGCATGTACCTGAAGGCTGTTTCTTTCTATTTGTGTGCTTAGGCTGTCATGTATTGGGCACCAATTATTGCATTGTATTGGCTCTCTTGTTTTGTGTGTATTAATACTTAAGTATCTGCATATTTTCATTTTTATTTTATTTTTAGCTGAAGCTTACATCATGAGTATATGACCATGTGTTGTTATAACCTTCTAATGCTCTGACTTATTCAGTTCACCTACTTTTGTCTGTTCTCTTTTCATTTCGTCTCCTTGTCCCTAGTATAAATAAACATTTCACCTGTTACCATATTTGCTTGGATAAATTTCTTTACGTGCATGACTTGTCCTCATGGTACATGCATATTTCAAAGCTTTAAGATATGTTATTGTACGTAATCAATGTTTACATGCCATGTGCAAGCCTTTGTTACATTTTATTTTGATATCTAATATTTATATTAATAAATAACTTATATAATGTAAATAATAAGAATTATAACTAAAAGAATGTCCAGTATATTGAAATTGTAATTAAAGAAACGATGAGTTTTTTTAACGTAATCAATAAATATTTAATAATCGATTAATTTTATATAAGAATGAGTAATTGGTTACACATTATTAATATTAAATTATACTTAAGTTTAGATAACTATTTAATTAATTTTATAAAATGTATTTATTATCCATCTCCTAATGTTTATTTTGTTATATAAAATTTTAGGTCGTGAATGATTTATTGTTATGTATTGATTTGTTTATTTTATATTTATTGGAATACTCCATTCTTTTATTAGTTTTCTGATTATGTTTTTCCTGTTTATTGAATAAAGATTATATGAATGATTTACCGGAGATATTGATTTGGTTGATGATTTTGATATGATATGTTGATGGCATCCTTACTATTTAATTATTGTTATTTATTATGTATGGCAAGAAATTAGAATAAACGGTTTATTGATACCGTCTTGTATGGGACTTTCGGTAACACATTTCTGGTTATTCCTTGAACTTGTTATATAGAATAAAGAAGGGCAAGTGTAATGGAGCACTAAATGAATAGACTAGTAACACGCGGTGGTATGGGACACCGTTGTGTTATTTATTTAGTTATTCTTTGCTCATAGACGACATTCAATACGGGGGTATGTTGAGTATGTGATGTGTGACTCGTTGTGGTGAGCACGTATGGAGGCTACTAGTTAGCCACATAGTTTGTGTACATTATATGTCTGTCTACCTTAGTCCGACTCCCATTATGTTTCTAGAGTGAACCAGATTGGCCAATATCCACCGTAGCGGCCTGATCGTAGGGTCATGCCCTAGATCCATGACACCATTGTTGTTTATAGTATTTGATGCACATCATAGCATTGGTAGTTGGTTTCCCTTATGTCGCATATTGGTAGTCATGGCCGAAGAGGCTACACGTTGTCGAGCCTATTATGGATCCTTGTCATGATACCGAGAGGGGAGAGGTAATGGTTACCGATGACTATAGGAGTCATGTCATAGAGACCACATGTGGCTCCTGGTTTTAGTTCTTTTTTTGGATGTCATATGGCTACACATTGTCAAGCCTATTTTTTTGGATGTTTTAGTTCACCAAACGCCTCTTTCCTAAAGCCATTTTATCGCTTGCTGTAGGAATCATATCTCATGGTTTTTACAACGACCTTAATCGAGTTTTGATGTCTCAGCATTCGCAGAGACACTCTTCAACGTAACATGCTCCCTAGGAGACCAACAAGGAGAGGAAAAGAAGGAAGGATAGGGAGGTGGAAGAGCGTCGCCGTGCCGAGAAAGATCAAGGCCGTGATAGGGGAAGTGGCTACGAGAAGAGGAAGAGCCCGACTGAGCGGGGAGATCCGTCAAAGTGGCAGAAAAGAGATCAAGAGCAAGAATCCGCTTCACAGCTTCCTGCTTCCATTGGAATAAATGTCCCTGCTTCCGGTGTCATGACTTCCTCCACTCATACTGTCATGACTGACCCTTCCCAGATTTCTAGGCGTGCGCCTTACATTCTTCCTGCTGGTCCCTCGCATCTGCAAGCTGCATTCCCTAATTTGTTCTTTAGAGGGGTTGTTTTTGATAAGCCCAATCTGAAGTCAGTTCATGCCGAATCTTATTCACCCTATTTCCAAGCAATTCAGAGCGGTTTGGAGCAAGGTGAGGGATGGGAAAAATTATGCATGCAGTTGTCTACTGTTAATCAGAACAACTACCAAAAAATCCTCTCATTTGAGTCTGAAAAGGATGAGTACGAGAAGCAGCTCATAGATCGCGACGCGGAGATAGAGAGGCTAAAGAAAGAGAAATATGGCGCCCTCAAGAGGGAGAGCAAAAGTGCTTCTTTTCTTACGGAGCTAAAAGAAACCACTAATCGAACCGCAATCATATTTAGAGATGGGATAAAGAAGTGCCATAATGATGAGGCGGCTTTAAATGAAAAGTTGAGGATAAGCGAGATGATGGTTGAGATGTAGAAGAAAACCATCGTCGAGCAGGCTCAAGAAATTGCCTCTCTTCACGAACTAGTTTTGAATTTGGATGCTGAGAAGAAACAGCTAGCGGTAGAGAATGCTAACACGGATGCCAGCTTTTCAGTGCTTCAAGATACCTTCACAAAGAAGATAGAAGGCTTGGATGCTACTATTTTGGACTTCTATGTCAACTCCGTGCTGCATCAGGGGAGTCTTAGTTATGTGGGTCCGTTGTTCCCTCGTACGCTTGCCATAGTCTGGGAAGAGATTCTGACTCGTTTTCAATACATGGGTGGCGGTTATACCGAAGAGGAGTTGGTTCAGGCATATACGAAAAAAGATTCCCGCCAAGCTTTAGGGGAGGGCCAGGAAATCTTGAGACTGGAGACAGAACGAGAAGCTATTGATGTCGCGGCCCTCGCTAAGGCTATAATCAGACATTTTCCTTCAGGCCCTAGTGAGCCATCTTCACATCTTCACGCTGATAAGGGGATCGTTTCTACTTCTCCCGTGATTATGCAATCATCAAAGGAGGGCAATGGCGAGGGCTTCGAAGTTGTGGTGTATGAACAAACCCCCACAATAGGTAATTTTCTTATCTCTCTCGTGTTTGAATACTTCTAATTTATGCCTAATGAAATTGCCAAGATAACCACCCTTTATTCTGATATTATAGATCAACCCTCTCTTCCTACCGAGTTACCTCCTTCTTACGGTACCAGATCTACTGCCATTCTGACTGCATCAACAGTCGTCTCCGCATATTGCTTGCATCTCGATTCGCACTCCGAGCAAATTGCAGTGCCGCATGGTTTGGATGACCCATCTGTATCTCAAAAGGAGGGTTTGAAAGCCACTGAAACATGGGAGCAGGCCGATCAAGCTAGCCAACTAGACAAAGTAGAGGCCGAGCAGTAGATGGGAGCAGTGAAGAAGGAGAAGGTTGAAGAGCAAAAAAGGTCTTTAAAGAGTTCTCACAAATCCCGCAAGCACAAAAACAAAGGAGGGTCTGCCAGTGGTAGTGCATTAGAAAGAGAGATCGCTTTGGGAGGGAAGATGCTTGAGAAGTCGCCGATTAGAGGCGGGAAAGGCGACATGGGAAGTGGTGATAAGAAGTCATGATATGTTCGTGTACTCGTGAAGTGGAGCTTTTGCTTTTTTGGTTGCTTTTTGTACAAGTGCAGAGTCTACACTTAGCATTTCTTCTTGTTATTGCAATAGTAGCGTTTGTATTTTCCTATTTTTGGCTGATATTGTGCAGGTATGGTCCTGGTTGTTTGTGGTTGTACATGAAAAACATTATAAGAGATAAAACTGTTGAAATTTTGATTGTAACTTCACTTGTCTACTTATCTACTTATCTACATTCCATGCACCGTTGCCTTTTTATACCACTATTTTTTTATTTAGCACTTTTTTATTTAGTCCCGTAATTACTGCCAAAATTCTTTGTTTGGGGTAGCAGAATTGTAAAGTATTTGCTATTTTGGTTAAGTGTTGGTGTGTGCACTTCCTAGTTCACGGGACTATTTACTCCGAACACTTGATACGAGACTGGGTACCCCTTTTGGTCTTTCGGATGCCCCCAGTTGGATTTATACTACAACTCCTATCTTTTAGAGCTAAGTGATTGGTGATGCCAGAGCAATACCGATTACTTGAAATTCTGTTAAGTGATTTCATCATAATGCTGACATTCGGTCTATTATGCACACATGTCACCCTTGGAGTGCTATTTCCTTGGCTTTGGAGGTAGTAGGTGGCTTTTTGTAATATGTGAGTTCCTCTTCTTTGGATGCAATTTTTCTTATCCAAGTAGTGGTGTACGGCTTACAAAATGCGCACAGTGGGATCGAGGCTTGCATGGTCGCAGTATTACAAACCAAGAAGCGATGCGTGTCTTACGAGATGCACGGCTTAGGTAATTGTGTTCACTTGGACGTGATTCCACAATCCAAGAGGTGATGCGTGGCTTTGATTTGGACCTTCCCGGTGTCGCCAGAGCAACACCGGTTCCTAGAAAGTTAGGATCGAGTTTTTTCGATCAACGGTTTGAGTCGATTTGCTTCCGTCGACTTGGCGGGTAGATTGGGCGTACTTGAGCATGGTTCCACTATCTTTAGTAGTGATCAGATGGTTTTGAGTTGATTTGACCCCATCGACTCGGCAGGTTACTTATGCGAACATAGTTTTATTGGTTCAGAAAGCAAAGAAATTTCATTACTTGAAATAAAAGTTGGGCAAGTTCTTCCTATTTACAATGCTTTCGCTATCCAGGGATGGTTTATTTGTGGAAATAGGAAATACATATGATAATCCTATATAATGTAATGATGATGCGATTCACTGTTCCAAGCATGGGGAATTTGGGTTCCATTAACGGTTATTAGCTTGAACGTGCCATCCTCTAGCTTCTGGTCGATTACATAAGGCCCTTCCCAATTTGTTCCAAATATTCTTGGTACTGGATAGACTCGTTTGAGGATAAGGTCTCTTACAACGAAAGTACAGTTATGGACCTTGGAGTTGAAATGTCGTGCGACCCTTTTTTGGTGAGCGATAGTCCTTAGCTCGGCTTCTTCCTGCTTCTCATCGATCATATCAAGCAAGTCGAGCAGGAGCCGTTCTTTCTGCCTTTGATTGAAGTTTTGCCTTCGATGAGAAGGGACATCCAGTTCGTCTGGGATCGTTGCTTCTGAACCATATGCCAAGGCGAATGGAGAGTGCCCGATAGATTTGTGCGTTGTTCTGTAATCGCATAATGCAAGTGGAAGTTCATCAACCCAATTTCCTTTAGCTTTAGTTAGCCGCTTTTTGATGGTGGACTTGATGATCTTGTTTACTGCCTCCACTTGCCTATTTGCCTGTTTGCCCGCTTGCCTGCGGATGTGCAACATCGGAAAAGCTTTTCTCGATTTGGAAGCGTTTGCAAAAGTCTTTGAATTCAGCGCTTTCGAATTGAGTCCTGTTATCTGTGATGATTTTTTATAGCACTCCAAACCTACAAATAATGTTTTTAGTGACAAAGTTAATAACTTTTTTTGTGGTAATAGTGGTCAGTGGTTCCGCTTCGGCCTATTTGGTAAGTAGTCAATAACAATGATAGCATATTTGGCTCCCCCTTTGGCTACTGATATTGCACCAATCAAATTGATTCCCCAGATTACGAATGGCCACGGGCTGACCATCTATATTAGCTATGTTGAAGGAGTTCTTTTGATCTTGCCAAATCTTTGGCATTGGTCACACCGTTTGGCATAATCCGCTGCATCGCGGTTGATCGTTGGCCAAAAATATCCATATCGGAGAACTTTCTTTGCAAGGGATTGCCCCCCGGTGTGATCTTCGCAGTCGCTTTCATGAACTTCCCTGAGGATTCTTTGAGCTTCACCATTGGTCATACACCTAAGCAAGGGATAGAGAATCCCCTTCGGTAGAGTATTCCATCCTATATTACGAACCGTGCTAACTTTCGAAGGAGCTTTTTCCATTGATTCTTATTTGCGGGGAGGGTTCCTTAGAGCATATAATCTTTGATCGGTGTCATCTATGTTTCTGGTTCTTCGAGTGTTTCGAAATCCAGTCGATATCCATCTCACCTATGCTTGGAGCTGTCAAAGTTTCAACTAGGACCAGTCCCATTGACCGAGCTTCTCTGAAACTAGCCAGTTTAGCTGGATAGTCCGCCTTCGTATTTTGTTCCCTTGGGATATCAGTTATGGTGTAATGCTCAATGTCGTTCGGCAATTCCTGCACTTTGGATAGATATGGGCGAGGTTCTCTCCCCGAGCTTAATATCGCCTCTTACCTGATAGACGGCTAGTTGAGAGTCGCTGTAGATAAGTATGGACTTTATCCCGAGTTCCTTCACAACTTTCAGCCCGGCTATTAATGCTTCATATTCTACTTTATTGTTTGTTGCAGGGAATTCCAAGTGTAAGGCATAGCAAACTGATCGTCCTTCGGGAGTTTCGAACATGACTCTTGCCACCGAGCAAAAGTTGTTAGATGCACCATCGACAAACAACCTCCAGTGTGTCTCCACTTCTAGAGTAACTTATTCTTCGTTATCTCATATTATAAACTCGGCAATGAAGTCTGCCAGGGCCTTCCTGTTGATCGCCTTTCGTGGATGGTAAGTAATTTCATATTGACTCAATTCAATGTTCCATTTGATAAGCCGTCCGGAGGTCTCGGGGTGGTACAACACCTGCTTCAAGGATTGATCTATTAGTACTTTGATCGGTTTGCCTGAAAGTATGGTCGTAACTTTCTGGATGAGATCAGCAGGCAATATGCTAGTTTTTCCAATTTCAGATAGTTCTTCTTGGCTCTAGTGAATCACTGACTGATGTAATATACGGGTCGTTGGATAATAGCTTCTTAACGTACGAGCGTGGTACCTAATGCATATGGCAAGACTTATAAGTAGATAAACAAGTCTTCTCCGTCTACCGGCTTGGATATGATTGCCGGAGTCTCCATATGTCACAGCAGTTCTTCGAAGGCAGTCTGACAAGCCTGATTCCATTCGAAGTTCTTCTTTCCCTTCTTTAGTGCATCAAAGAATGGTATACATTTGTCAGTTGCTTTTATGATGAACCAGCTTAGCACTGCATCTTTTCCATTCAAGGTTTGTAACTCTTTCTTGTTCCTTGGGGCCTTGACTTCCCATAAAGCGGTAATTTGTTTGGGATTAGCTTCGATGCCTTTGGCACTTACAATGAATCCTAAGAACTTTCCAGTGGCTACCCCGAAGTGACATAAGTGGATTGAGTTTCATTCTATACTTGTGGAGTATTTCGAACATTTTAGCGAGGTTGTCCAAGTGATTTGCGCTACGCGCGATTTAACTAGTACATCATCTATATAGACTTCCATAGTCTTCCCGATTTGATGTTTGAACATGGCGTTCACCAGTCGTTGGTAAGTTGCCCCAGCATTCTTTAAGCCGAATGGCATCACTTTGTAGCAGTATAATCCCAGATCTGTGATGAAGCTAGTGTTTTCCTAGTCAGGTTTGTGCATCATGATCTGGTTGTATCTCGAGCAAGCGTCCATGAATGAGAGCAATTCATGTCCAGTTGTTCCATCCATAAGCTGGTCGATTCTCAGCAGTGGAAAGCTGTCCTTTAGGCAAGCTTTGTTTAGGTTTGAGTAGTCGATACAAGTTCGCCATTTTCCATTAGATTTCTTGACGAAGACTGGGTTGGATACCCCTTCGGGATAGGTTGCATCGCGGATAAAACCATTTTCCATCAGCTTATCCACTTTTTGTCTTAGTGCTTTGGACCGTTTGGGTCCTAGGCTGCGTCTTTTATGCCTTACTGGTGTATACTTAGGATTGATGTTGAGTTCGTGGCATGCTATCTCCGGCAATACCCCACACATGTTGAAATGTGTCGAAGCGAATACATCTAGGTTGGCAAGAACACATTTGATTAGTTCCTGTCGCATCCGGTTTCTAATATGTGACCCAATTTTCAGGACCCGAGTTGGGTCATCCATATTGACTGGGACATGCACTGCCAATTTTGCCGGTGCTTCCCTATCCTCCCTTGAGCTCTTCTTTCTAGGATCCAAAGCCTTGTCGAATCGGCTATGGTCCCCAAGCCAAGGGCGGCCCTGTAATTGCTATGCGGTAGGCTCACGAATGTGGAGAGTTCCCCACATTCTTTTCCTTTTCTTTTCTTCTAGACTCACATAGTTCTACGATGTAGCATTCTTTAGCGAAACTTTAGTCTCCTTTGATCACTCCAACTCCATTCTCTGTTGGAAATTTCATGGTTAGGCACCACTGGACTAAAGCAATCCTGAAATCTACTAAGGCAGGTTGACATAAGGAAGCATTGTAGGCGGACATTTCATCTACGATCATAAAGGTCTGGATGAGGATGACTTTTCGGTCACCTTCCTTAAGTTCTACAGGAAAATCAATTGTTCTAATAGGTTGCTTAGGTTCACCGGTGAATCCTTAGATCTTTGTTCGACAAGCGAATACGTATTTCATACTGATCTTCATCTGATCAAACGTGTGTCTGAACAGGATATTGAAAGAGCTACCACTATCCACCAATACTCGTCGGACCATGGTTGGTCCAATTCCTACCGACATGACCATGGGGTCGAGGGTTGGAGCTTCCATTCCTTTAGTATCTCGGTTCCAAAATACTATATCATCATTCAGGGTTCTTTGCTGCATGGCAGGAGTTCAATCTTCAATCGCAAAGCATGTATCTTTCAGGGAATGTTTCAACGAGCTTGCATATCGCTCCATTTATCTCCAACTCTTTTGTGCCGAATGAGGTCCTCCTGATATTGTTTTGATGTTGAGTCTTTGGTCGGTCCATCTGGATCCTTCTTTGCTGGTTTCGCTTGGTTTCCACAGTCTTTTGGAGCTTCGAGTGCAGCAGGCTGGTCAGGATTTTGTGGTTTCCTCACATACTTCTGAAGCTTGTTTTCTCGAATCAGCTCTTCAATCAGGTTCTTCAGGTGTCGGCACTCATTCATGTTGTGATCATATATTTCATGGAAGCAGCATTATGTTTCGGAATGCTTTTGTTGTTCAAACGCTTCCTTTTTTAGCGGCTTCTTGTATCCTTCATCCCTTACATTGCAAGGTAGATGTTTTCTAGAGTATCATTGAGCGGGGTGTAGTCTTCGAGCCTCAAGCATTTAAGTCGCTTGTTACCTCCGTTTGGTTTGTTGGAATTATTGTTCTTCCTTTTATGGTTCCCATCCTTTCCCTCATTTCTGGTAGTGGTTTGGGAGGCGTTTGCGCCTTGGTTGGCTGCAATGCCATTCTGACCAGCGTTGGTTGGTTGTGGGTTAGTAGGATTTTTTTCTAACTCCTCCGCCTCTTCCAATCTCAAGTACTTGCTTGCCTTTCAGTTAAAGTCCTTCCTAATGGTAGGTTGTTTCATTTTGATCCATTTTTCGAATTCAATGTCGGGGTAGATAGCGTGGACCAGGGCCATGAAGACCATATCTTCGTTTGGGTTACTTACTTCAGTCACTGCGGTATTAAATTGACTCGTGAAGGATTTTAAAGATTCATTTTGTCCCCGGAATAGGCCAGATAAGGACATCACGTCTTTTTGTTGTGCCATGTGAAGCCTAAACTGATCAAGGAATTTTTTGCTAATCCATTGAAAGTTGAGATGGATTTTGGTGGGAGCCTAGTGAACAACATAGAAGTAATTCCCTCTAGGGAGATTGGAAAACATCTACATCGAACAACATTTGAAGCATTTGCTCCATTCATGTACCAACTGTACTTGTACATGTGAGGTTTCGGATCTCTAGTTCCATCGTAAGACGGAATAGTCGGCATAGTAAACTTTTCAGAGTACCATTCATTCAGAATGTCATCAGTGATAGGAGTCCAGCTTGGTGCAGATCCCCATTCATCATCTCTTCTATCCTTACTTTCATCCATCAAGCGCTTGATCATATTAGCGATATATGCCTCTGATGTTCGGTAGTTCGTGGGTTGGTTGTCAGTGACTATGCCAAGTGTTTGATTTTGCAAATAATCTTGGTAAGTGGGCTGAAGCCTATGCACTTTTGCCTTTGAGGGAGCCACTCCCTCGGAGTTCTGTTGGCTTGCAGCTGGTCGGGTAGGGGCAATTTGGACCTCCCTGTCGGTATTGAGTGCATTAGTATTTTCTTACAACTTGTCGTCGTCAAGTTGCTCACCATCTTCACAGTCGAAGAGATCACTACTATATCTTCCCGTGGGGTTTTCGCCCCTAAATTCGAGTTTGTAGCAGGTTGTTTTGCATTTGGTGGAGTGCTTGCATTTCCTTCTATGGTGATTCCTGCAGCTTCACCCACTACTCCTTTTTTCTTCTGCCTTCAGTTTCTCCTATTTAGGCTAGAAATGGAAGAGTTTTCCTACTCTGTGGCAGCCATGGGCTCTGGCATGGTTCTTAGAGCAGCTAGTGATTACAAGGTTAGGAGGGCATTTAATTTGGCCATAAGAGCTTTTTGGCTATTCTCCATCTTTTGGTTGACTTCATCAACTATCTTGTTCAATTCTACTTTAGTGACGACTTCATCCTGAGTAGAAGATCCCGGTACCCAATCTCTGATGTTAGCTCTAGAATTCGCTCCAATTAGCAGATTATTGGTGTTGTTGACTTCAACTTGCTGAGGATTGGTCTCTTCTCCAGCTATAACAACTCCTATGGATTTTACGGAAGCATTTCTCTTTCTCCCCGCTATTGATCTTCAACGGCAAGCTTCAAACTTCCTAGAGCTGATTTGATGGATCATGTTTCTGGATTTGGCAGGTCCAAAGAGGAAAACTAGATCTATGCTTGAATTCACTTTGCTCTCAGTGAAACCACCAAAATGTTAACCTAAAAAATAGATCAACACCCTAGATTGAGTGTGAAAGAACTAGCCCTGTTGATCAAGGCAAATAAAATAGAAAAAATAATAGTAAGTCATTGAAAAAGTAACGAGACAAGATTTTTATAGTGGTTCAGCTATTAATGAAGCCTACGTCCACTTTATATCTTTTATTAGTTGATTGATGTTACAAGATTGATTTGGATTACAATATGATTGAATCACCTAAGTTAGATCTAAATCACAAGTACTTGGAGGCAACCAGAGGATCTCAGTTGCTTCTTTGTAACTATTGTGTGGGAGAAGAAGAGTGAAGAATAGTAATGGTAGAGTTGCAACAGCCAGTTCAGAGAGTCCCCTTTCTATTACAGATGGGATGGTAGTTATAGGAGTTGGAGAGCACTTGGGCCAGAACCACTTCACTAGAAGCCTGCACTTAGTTTGAAGAAGGAGCCTAGAAAATTTAGGGGTCATAAGAGCTAACTATTTGGATCGATACCGATCCAATTGGATCGGATCGGTACCGATCCAATAGTTAAGCATTTTTGATGCTACGACTATTTGGCTATCTTTCTTACTTCATTTCTATGCTCACCGTGTAATTTTGTAGCTTGTTGACTTGTTTTGATTGTGATTCACCTATGGGTTCGACTGATCTATAGTTTGAATCATACAAATTTTTACTTCTTGAACTCGAATGCTTGGAATGCTATCAAACTTGGTAGATAAGCTTAGTGGAGACATAGGAGTGTAAGACAAGTGGATAGGAGATCCAATAAAGTAATATTTTGGATTGGTACCGATCCAATTGGATCGAATTGGTACGGATCCGAAATGTTTGCATAAAAATGGTCCAAACCTCTTAGGGTCATTTGTCTTGTATTTTTAGGCCATCCGATCAAGTTTCGAGTCGTTTTGGTTTAATCTGAATGTTCTAACTCCTATTGAATTCTGCTGGGCTAAAAACCTAGTTAACAATAGTAGATAGACATATAATATGTATAGATGAGATTATATCTAAGGTCGTGTCTAGAGTGTGATCAACCTTGTATCCTTCTCAGGTAGACGACATACTTATTATTGATTTGTTGTTTCTATCTCTTAGGACCTTTCAATTGAGAGGTTCGCCTCTCCAAGGGAAGTGGGTCGAGATATATGATTTTTCACATTGCGGCATTGTAATAAGCTTGCTGAAATCTTTCTTATTGTATTTATTGATTTGATATTGATATTTTATAATATGAGATTGAGAGAGATAATTGGCATTACTTCATTACTGCCCGACTTCACTTGAGGATGTCTCATTATTGATTATTTTGGTTTGATGTTGGTTTTTGGATATGTATGATACACCATTTATATTAATTCTGTTATTTCTGATTCGATGTATTTTTATATGGGCGATGACATCTTTAGATATTAGCGTTGATTATTTTATATGAATTTTAGTTATTTGTGAGGCATGTTGCCTTGATAAATACCTATTGTATGATATAGATATTTCAGACATACATTGCTATACTTATTTATCTTACTTGACATGCTAAATGATTATTTGATTATCTTTGAGTGTGATATTATATGGTTATTTTTTGTACACATTATTTCCATTATTTATGATCCTTGATTAGACATAGTTTGATCCGTATGTTATTTTATAATACTCGGGTCAGTCCGAGGCATTTTAGGTACAGGGATGACAGGTTCAGCTTGTGTTTTATTGGTCTTAGAAGAGTTACATAGGAGTTATAATATAATATTTTTTCAACCTTGATTCACTGTATGTATATGTAATTGACATTGAATTGTATTGTATTCTTATAACATCGTTGTATTTATATGTATTATTTTTTATCGCTGCGTTTGACTGTGTGTTCTCTGTGATGTACTGTATATTATATATTGTTCTATCCTGGAGGCACACGTATCTATTGCTTTATTTCAATACTGTGTACGTATGTATTAGTTATTTATTGGATGTTTTAATACATACCAGTGTTAGTTCAAGGGAATATTCACGTGTGTATCCCATATAGCCTCATTCACCGCATTTTCTGACAGTATTACTCTGTAATACTCTTGGATAGTATGGGTATAGAGGTTGGGTGTTAAATTCTTACACCAAAATTTATAGTAGGGAAGTAGAAGACGTCGAAACGAGACCCAAGGAAAGGTAGGTTATCTTATTAAGATGATATACGAGCACCAAATGAAGAAATCTCGCTTGGAAATGGAAGCCCAACCACTTCCAAATCCAACGGTCAATAAAATCCTTGCTAATTCTATCGGACCGTCTTCATCATAAATTGCTCTTACTAATAATGTTAAGATGATTAGATAAATAATTATATGGAGTATTAACACTGTAAATGGAAAAGGTGAAAAGAAAACATTCATTATTTTAGATGATGAAACTGCACAAATCTAGTTGAGGGTTGAGATAGAAAAGATGAGGCACAACATTCAGTGCCACCAATATTCAATCAACAAATCAACCCTTAATTTGAAGAATTTGTATTTTCTTTCATGTATTAGTATCATATATGTTGTATGTTTTTAGACCTTTTTGTACCAATTTCCTTTTTAATATATATATATATATATATATATATATATATTATTTCGCAATTTTTACATTAATTATAATTTAATATCAATAGCAAAATAGGGACAATGACAAATTTTTTAAAAATTAGGTTGAAGGACAACAAGTTTATTTTTTGGATGGAAGGAAAATGCTAATTATAAGTAGCATTCTGTATAGTGTAAAACCAATTATAATGCTAGTTATGACAAGCATTTTGTATAGTGTAAAAATTGAATATAATGCTAATTATAACTAGCATTCGTCCTTCTGTCCAAAAATAAAACTTGATGTCCTTCAGCCTAATCAACAGATCGAAACCTCCATTAATCCTATCCCTACTTATATCATCATTAAATTATATTATTTTTGTTAAAAACTTGAGATTAGGGAAAAAAGCTTATAGATTAATTAGAGATTGGCAAATTAACATTTTTAGGAGGGAATTTCAAGATCAACGCCGTGTAGATTTAGATTTACTTGGATTTGATATTATTTCATTGACTTTACATTAATAGGTGAGTGGTTTATAACCCGTTACTTATTATATATGCAAATATATGTTTAAAAGTGCTTTGTAGATCCATTTTACAAATCAAAATTGTGATTTTCATATCTAAATTGATTTTAAACGAGAACAAAAATATGTTTTGATGGTTTTAAATGTTTTAAATCTTTTTTATATGAGATGGTTATGCATATTTATACTAAGGCTTATTACTATTATTTTTATACTTGAATGACCTTATATGATGCTTGTTATTTGATTAATGTTCTTGCATGTAATAGTTGGAACACTCGAATGAGGATGAGATATTCAATAGGAAAGAACCTTTGAGTGTAGATGGAGGTTATTCGACAGAGTCTCCGATTTGATTACTCGAAGTTGGAAGATTTCTAGTCGTAGAGTATGCTTCAATGGATCAACTATAGAGCGTTTGGATATTGATCAGTGCAGCGAGAGATGCACGCAGGTCAAAGAGACCAGAACGGGTTGGAACGATGCAGAATGAACTGGAGCAAAAGACTTAGTTGAATTTGATTAACTTTATGGATTGACATTGATCCATACTGGTCCATGCCAACTTTGTACTTGTGCATATTTGGAGCTTTAGGACTTAGGAAATCGATCGCAAGAAGATGTGGTGGGTTTCGGCCAAGTGAATGGATTAGCACCGATCCATATGTATCAACACCGATCCATATGTATTGACTCTGATCCATCTAGATTTTGGATTTGGGCATATTTTGACATAAGAAGCAAAGGTAAGTTGATTTTGGCTAAGTACAAGGACTTATACTGATCCATGATGGACTGGTATCGATCGATGTTGTAGTGACTAAATGATGCTTACCTTAAAATGGAAGCTAGCAGGAGCATCTAGGGATCATTCGAGCATGCAAGTTCTATATAATGATAACTTATAAAGTGGAATAAGGGGATTATACTATCGACACATGTTCTAGGGGTTCGCTGATGGCTCAAAGGTTTTGATATATGCTCATAAAGAAGGAGTAGATGAAGATACTTACCGTAGATAGTCTGAGTGTATATATTATCTCTAGACCATTTAAGTGGGTTTACTTCATATCTGTTTGAGTGGACAAGAATTCAAGCACCGATGGAGCCACGACTTTGAGTAGTTGCTGATTGCCTAAATGGCTTATTTGATTTATCATATATCCAATGACACTGAGTATAATAGATGCAAGATTTTGTGATAGTTGCTATGTTTGCTATGGTTGTCTTCTAATATTGGTATTATCGAGTCTAATACCCTGTCATCCAAGTTTATACTTAGAGGAGTAGTACACCTATACTGATGAAAGCAATTTAGTATATCTTGTGTTTATGTTCTAACTTATTGGTTGTAAGAGCAGGTTAGGTATGCTTTCCATACCATGTTGCACTATTATGATATATCAACTTTATATATATATATATATTTGAGGATTATTGACCACTCATTCTAGACCGTTATTTGACCCAAGATTATTCTCATTGCTTCTTATATTCTCTGGTACTCTTATACGAGTAGATTGAGAGACATTTATGAGGATAGCATATGGAGTTGAGTAGAGGATGAACAGAAGGTTTACGCTTTCTTAAATATGCTATTTTATGGAGCCGCTACCACTTATTTTCACCGTGTAGTGCTATGGAGCTATTAGAACTTATCTTATGTATATGGAGACAAATTTATTATGGTTTTTACATGCTGTACAGGAGATGTATAAACTCATATATATTTTGTTGTGTATAATATGAGAAATCTGTGCTGCGATGTAATAAGAATATTTTAGTTCATTTGATTATGCTACTATCTCACTTATTTTATATATAGGTAGATATTATATTGTGTTTATGCACTGTGAGATATATTACAAGTCATTGCATTGATTGATCATATTAATGGTTTACCTCCATCGGACGAGCACCACTACAGCGCACCACTATCTAGTTTATAAGGATATTGGGTGCCAGAGTTTGAGGAAGGCCGTCACACTTGATATCAAAGCATAGGTTGAGTGACCACCTATGGCCCTTCTAGTAGATCCACTAAAGATAAGGTAAGAGATATGCCTTAGAATGGATCGAAGCGGTATATGGATTGCATACTTGTTATATTTTGATTTTCAAAACTATACAATGTATGTGTGTGTAGTAAAATGCATGTATACATAAGTACCACTTATGCTAACATCCTTTATGAGAGACTGGTCATTCTTATTACAGATTGTAAGAATGAGCCGACTATGACAACCAAAACTTCTAGACACATCGATTGAAGGCCTCAAAGTAACATTTGAACTCGCGTCGTCCAATAAGTGCAGATCGTTAGGTTTTGATGGTTTAGATGGTACATATATAGATATAAAATTTAAACATTCTACACATTTTGATCTCATAGCTGAAGGAAAAAAATAAGTAACCTAAATAACCAAATTATCTTTGTTTAAAACAACTATGATTGGTAGGGAAAACAACTAAACATAATTTTATAATATTTAACTGGAAATACAATGGGTAACTGACTAAAAAAGGTAATAAGATACACATGGAATGGCTGTAAATAAAATAAATCCATAGTGCATGTTCACCTCCTTCACATAACTTACTCCCTCTTATCACATCACCTGACTATCTTTTCTACTTGCAAGTAGGTATAAAGAGGGAAAAATAAAGAGGGCTGGACATAGTTTGGTGAGTAAGATGTATCACTAGTGGCATGGTGCTAATAAGTAGATAAATTATCATTTATAATCTACATAACCTAAGGGTATTTATTTATAGATGCGCACTATATTTAATAAATTAAACCACTGAAAATATATAGGGTAACAACCTACCTAAAGTCCAATAGTAGCCCATAAGATTTCCGCTCAAAGGTTGGGCATCCAAAAATTTGGAAGACCTAGTAATACTTCAAGCATACAGTCTCGATGGTAAACCACATATACTATATAATACATCAAGTATACAATCCCTATAGTATATTTCCTAATTACATTGAGTAATAATGTCAAAGATAAACAACCTAACTATACATAGTGTAAACAATCTTAATGGTAAACCATCTAACTATACATTGAGTAACAGTCTCAATGGTAAACACTCTAAGGCATACACAGAGTATACAATCTCGATGGTAAACTACATAACAAAGCATCGAGTATATAATCTTGATGGTAAACATGTCCTGTGCTCCACATCATTTAACCGATAGCATACAAGGGCTAATAGACAATTTGACTTCTTTCGTAGGCACATCCACCTGAACAATGTATATCCTATTAACATCGATATCACTATTGTCCTCACAGTCCGTATGTTGAAACATGCAACCATGATACTACATGAACAACAGGAGCAACCAATGGTGATAAAATTGCTCGCCCACATTGAGTATCATTTAATACAACATCATGAAGCTACGTGAACTCCAAAACGTCAACTAAGCGGCATGAAGTTTCGCAAGACATCCTACTTGGCCTCGAACAGGTCTAGGTTCAACCTAGGCTATCTACAAGCGATCAGCCGACTAGTTGCCTTTGTATTTATTTGTAACACCCCGTAAAATTTAATAAAAAATAATAATTAAAATAAGGCTAAAAATGGAATTTTTATAAATATCGGAATTTGGTTATGGAAGTTGCACCATTGCGTCAATGGTGATTTTCTAATGAATATTTATATATAATATGCTGAAAATGTAGTCCGTATGGAGAAGTTACGAACATTTGAAGTTTTTAGATTTAAAATAATTTAAAATGAATTTGGAATTTAAAATTATAATTTTGGGAGAACTTCAAAAGTTTGAAATTTGAATTGAAACATTTACTTAGGTCGTAACTAACGTTAAGGAGAAATTAAAGTTAACGGTGAGTTAATCTGGATTAAAATGGGGTAATAAATTAATGAAACGGGAAAGAAATAGAAACGTCACTGGCTGGTATGGGTCGGTCGACTGGTCGGGTCTGTTTAGCTCTGAAATGAGCTGACCGAACGGCCCGGATTCATTTGGTTTCGATCTAACAGTCCTCGTTGCTTCATACCTCTATAAATAGACCTAGTGACTCTCCCTTTTTCTACATAAAATATTGTAATTATGCCGAGACTCTATCAATATCATTTCTTCTCGGGTTTTAGAAGACAGTAAACTACAAGTAAGTAATTCTAAATCCTAATCTCTATTTCAAATTAAGTCTCTAATCTTCCTTCCTTCTATCTTCTGAATTTTAAAACCTAATCCAACTATATAAAATCTATTTGTGTATATTATAAAGGGGGAGATCTACTAGAGGTTCAAAAGCAATTTATTTCAAATCTAAGCCTAAAACAAAGCAATCTTCTATGAGTGGAATTTCACTTTTTCCCATTCTAGTGTCAGTGTTGTACCTATTTGGATTTGCTGTGTGCCTTGGAAAATTATATAAACGCAAAACCCTAAAACAATTAAACCCTAGAATGTCACTAAGTAAATATCAATCTTTGAAATTGTTCGAATTTTAATTATTCTGCTATTGGTATACTAGAATCTAATTAATTGTTAGAATTAGATAATCTATGGACAATTTAACCTAATTTTCCTCTTTTGAAATTGAAGTGTTAAGGGACTCAAAAAGAATATAATTTAGAAATGGTGTGTAAATTATAAGTGGAATTGTTTATAATTTGCATCGCCTATTTCTACCACTTAAAAAAACAAACAACTCTTTTCTCACTTCAAAATATTGTATAAAAAGGTTGAATTGAACATAGGCTATCTAATATGTGAGGTGCTGTTCTTTAAAATAGAAAAGGGGATTCTAGTTTATTAATATGGGACAAATGTAGATATTCCATGTTTGTACAAATCTATTTTATTTGGCTATGGTAGTAGCAGTTCCTGTGGGAATTGTAGATTTGTATGAGATTGAAATTTCACATTATCTTAAGCGAATTGTTGAAATGGAATAATTAGACCCAAAACCCCATACGTAAATATAATATATATAGTGTGCAATATAACGTATTGACTATAGCATATTGAATCTGTTAATTAGTATTATTAGAATAGTGAAGTAATATCAATCTTAGAAGATAGCTAGAGTAAATTAGAGAATCAATCCATAACTAGGGGCGAAATAAGGGGATACCTTATATGGTCTCAATTAGTTTTCATGTAGCGTAATATATGTATGTAGTGGACACACATACAAATTATGACTAAGTTACAGGGATGCGAGGTTAGTCCAAAGCTACATAGAAGTTTGGCTAGTTAAATCTGGCTACCAGCGGTGTGCCTTTCGGGACTAATCTGGGACATAGCCTATAATAAATAACTCCAATGGACGTGAGGTTAGTCCCAATTCTGTAGGGTAAACCTACCCAGTTAAGTTGGCTACTAGTTCCTACGAATAGTCGGACTAATGTGAGATGTTACAAGTGGGTTATGGGTTATAAATTGCACTTTGGATAGGGTAGGTGAAATTCTTAGGAGGTGTCCACTTTGGGTTTGAGGTATATTAAGTGGCCATCGTAGGGTCCACCTCTTTCTTAAGTGAAGTATTAAGTGACCTATTAGGATTTTTTATGGTGTTAGCAAGGAGGAGCCAAATAGAGACCTGCCTTGGGTTAGGTCTTAAATGACAAGGATTTGCCTATTTATAGGTCTTAAATAATCGGAGTCTACCTAAGCCCCAATAAAAAGGTAGTAAGTGGTGTAGGTATTTCCTTATACATCATACGCATTAGCTGTGAAAAATGTAGAGTCAGACTGGAAGAGATTTCAGGCTTACAGTTGATTTTTTGTAGTTGGGCTAGAAGGGCCTTTAGGCCTACAGTTAACTTCATACGTATATGATAATGTTAATACGTAAGACATATTACATTTCTGGATGATGCTGCCCAGATTACTATTATGGTAAAACTTGGAATTTCTTTCCCTAGAATTTGTTGTTCCGACTCCCTCCTCGTTTCATCAAAAATGTTAGAGGTGTAAGGTATTGCTGAATAAGCAAAAAGTGGGAAGGCTGATCATTGTGGCAGTGTTTATCCACTTTTACTTGTTTATTCACCTATACTTTAAGATATGTTGTTGCTATTTTTATTTCTATTTTGAAACTTATGTATTTATATGATTGTGTTGGGATATTTTGAGATTTTATGACAATGTTTCTATGTTTTCTAAAATGGCTTTTATTTATAGGTGCATGTTTTACTATTATGTTTTATCCGTTCCACTGTGAGATTCTAAAAGTTAATAGATAGCTCTGTGTACTATGTAATGTTTTTAATTTTCACCAAGCAACAGCCGTCTTAGAATGGTTCCAAGTTCTGATGGGCCTTTTCTGGGTTGGGATTTAGGTCTGTTTCGAGGAGGGTTGCTATGTTTGGTATCAGAGCTTAAGCTACCCGATCAAACGACAAAAATAAGTATACATATGAGAGCGTACTTGTTATATTTGAAAGTGTTTTTCAAATGTTTTCCAAAAAAACCCTATATATGTATTTATATGTCCTTTAAAGAACGTATGCAACCACACTGGGCAAAATTTTCCTTTCAGCATTAATACTATCTTAGCAAACTATCACCAAACAAGTTTATGAACCTACAGATAGTTGATATGGCTGAGAATTCAGAAGCTAGAAACTCGTCTCCTCAAGGGATTCCCAACATTCATGGCATGCCTAAGTGGTTTAAATAGTATTTAAGACATGTGGGAGAGGTTCCACTTCCACAGCATGTTGCTCCCGCAGCACCACTTGTAGATGCATCACCTAAACATTTAGACTTCCCCAAATTATGCAATGACTTCTAAAATATTGGTGGGCATGCATACACAGGAACTAAGTATTTTCTGGAAACCAAGGCATGGACAGTTGACCGTGACTGCATATTTAGGGAGCTTGGGTGGGAGGATAGAATCAAGAGAAGGACTGCTACTTAGCATCTGAAGAAGGAAGCCTTGGATTGGTGGACTGCTGTTGTAGGAGAAACTGATGAGGAGGAGATTACTTGGATGGCTTTAGAACTTGCTTTGAGTCAAGATTTATGTCTGGTGCAGAAGTTAGTTTGCAATTAGAGAGGTTCATTCAGTTTAAGCAAGGGAGTTCTACTCTTAAGGAGTACATCGACAAATTTATAGAGTTGGCAAAAGTTTGGGATAGGTTTGATAGACACGACAATGAAGAAAGCTATGAAATTTATCAAGGGTCGAAAGTCACCAGTGAGAGAGTTGCTTTTAGCCTAGATTCTAATGGGCGCTACCTATGAAGTCCTTGTTGAGATGCCCTTGTTACAGACTACTACTGGTAAAGAGAAAAGGAAGGAGATGGAGTAGGTCGAGTCGGCACCAAAGTAAGGAGGAGCTAAGAAAGTATTTTAGGCAAATAAGAAGGCCAAGGCTAAGCTGAAGAAAGAGTGGATAGTTTGTATAAGGTGCCAGAAAAAGGGACACATTGCTAAAGATTGCAAGGTTAGCTTAATGAGGATGGAATTGATGGGAAAGTGCCTCAATTGCTTTGAGGAGGGGCACTTTCAGAATAAATGATGCAACCCAATTTGGTGAAGTGTTAGGTCGCGAACGACCTAACGATTCCTTTAAGTCACTCCAGGATGATGCAACCCAATTTGGTGAAGTGTTAGGTCGCGAACGACCTAACGATTCCTTTAAGTCGCTCCAACGACTTAGTGAAGCTCGCAAACGACCTAGCGGGGTAGCAGAGTTACGCAATGAAACATCGGAACGACCTAACGACCTATGCATTCCCAGTAGGTCGGTCATGCTATCATCTTCTTAGGTCGCTTCGACCTTAACAAGTTACGACCTATGATAGGTCGCGTACGAAGCTTATGCCGCCTGGATATCTTGAATCGCATTGTTTTAGGTCGCATGTGTTGTTAGGTCGTAGGTCGCGATCAATGGGCGAAAGTTAGGTCGTGTGAGTTGTATTTTAGGTCGAGGCCGATCTATGTGTTGTAAATATGTGATATCATGTGCTGTAATATTTCGTACTGTGTTGCTGTGTTGTTTCCTTAGGTCGCAGACGACCTTAGTTAGGTCGTAGGTCGCGTAACGACCTAGTGGTCTGGGTGTTGTAAAATGCTATAAATAGTGGGTGAGTTGTAACTTTGAAGTTGGTTGATTTTGAATAAAATTTGTTTGAGTGCTTTGTGCCTCTTTTGAAATTGGTAGTTGAGTGTGATCTCCTATCTCCACCTTCGGTTAATCGAGTGCGCTCGATTCAACGATTGTTGAAGCCGATTCACGGAATCTAGTGCGCTAGATCAACGTCGAAGAATCGTAGATCTTTAAACACGGTATCGTGCGCGATCAATGTGTTTGGGATAGCTAGAATCCGGTATCTTTGGATCAACGGATTTGGGCCATTCGGTATCTTCTATTCCATCGATTGCTACTTTCATCGTCACATTCGTTTTGATTATTCCGTTGTTGCATCATTTGGTATCAGAGCTAGACTTAGCCAATCATAGCTAAGCCGAGTCTTGGAGCCAATTATTATTCAAGAGTTTGAGGAGTTAGTGAAGTCGTGCATCACTGATCATTTTATTTGTTCAAGGCCGAGAATTTGAAGTGTGAAGTTCATTTTGAAGCTGAAGGTCGTGCATCATTCGGTGTTTGAAGTCGTGTATCATTTTGAAAATCCAAGCCGAGAATTGAAGTGTTTGAGAAGTCTCAATCATGCCACCGAGAAGAGCTAATCGTCATCAAAATGTTAAAGATTTGTATAAGCGAGAGGATGCCGAGCAAATGGAACAACGCATTAGTAACAAATTCAATGAGAAGTTAGATGAAGGTATTGGGAGATTAGAGAAATTGATGATGGACATGAATCAAGGTCAAAGGAGAAGGTCGCCAATCTCGAACCATGGAGGAAACAGAGTTTTGCCATCGGTTACGGAAGCAAGAAGGGTGTCGCCATAATCAGATCGAGGTAGAAGAGAGTCATCAGTTTCGATGAGAAGAGATCACCATGATTATAGAGATGAAGAAAGAAGAACTCCACGTGAGTTTGAGTATGAGCCATATCGAGATGATGAAAGACATAGTAGAAGAGACATGCGTGATCGAAGAGATGTTGATGGTCGAGATCGATATCGAAATACACGTGAATATGATGAAGAGAGTGATAGAAGCAATAATCATTATCGAGATCGAGACCAAGGACGAAATGCATATCGGGATGTTGAAGATGATCGACGTTGGGAGTCGGGGATGAAAACTGAAATTTCAGAATTCAAGGGTGGTATGCAACCTGAAGAATTCCTTGATTGGTTGTCTAATGTTGAAGAGATTTTTGACTTTAAAGAAGTTCCCGAGCATCGAAGAGTGAAGTTAGTTGCTACACGTTTGAGAGGAAGAGCTATGGCATGGTGGCAGCAAACTAAACTTACGCGGGAGAGGATGGGAAAGTCAAAGATTGAATCATGGGAGAAGATGACGAAGTTAATGAAGGCTACATTCTTACCATATAATTATCAATCTCTTATGTATCAACGTTTGCAGAACTTGAGACAGGGAACGAAGTCTGTGAATGATTATACGGATGAATTTTATCAGTTGATTGCAAGGAATGACATCATGGAAACAGAGGAGCAGTTGACAGCTAGATTTGTTGGAGGATTGAGAATGCAGATTCAAGACATGGTGAATATGTTTGATCCTAGATCTGTTGCGGAAGCACATCAGAAAGCGTTGGCTTGGGAGAAGCAAGGCAGAAGAGGTGGTGGTGTGTTTACAAATTCCAACAATCAAGTGAAAGGGGCTAGTAGCAATGTGAATATTTCCAAGGCTGTTGCAAAACCGATTGTTAGTGAAGTTTCTAAGACCAGAGTCAATAGTGGTATCAAATGTTTCAATTGTCAAGAGGTTGGTCACAAAAGCAATGAATGTCCAAAGCCAAAGAAACGAGCAATGATGGCTGAGGTTGAAGATGAGGATGAGGAGGCTGAATGTTCTAATTCATTATCGATTGAGGAGGAAGAGTTATTGTCGGGAGATGATGGATATACATTAATGATGAGGAGGAATTGCTTGACACCGAAATAGGAGGAGGAGACTAGCTGGTTGAGGAGTAACATCTTTCAATCGACATGTACTATCTTGGGAAGGGTTTGCAAGTTTGTCATTGATGCAGGAAGCTGTGATAATATTATCTCTACAGAAGCTGTGAAGAAGTTGTCATTGAAGACAGAGAAGCATCTGAAACCTTACAAGCTAGCTTGGTTGAGGAAAGGTGGGGAGGTGAAAGTTAGTCGAAGAGCTTGTGTTAATTTTTCAATTGGGAAGAAATACAAAGACGAAATTTGGTGTGATGTTATGGATATGGATGTATGCCATTTGTTGTTGGGGAGACCATGGCAGTATGATAGAGCTGTGCAACATGATGGGCGTACGAACAGCTATAGTTTCATGTTTGAAGGCACCAAGATTACTTTAGTTCCCAAGAAGCGACAACAAGAAGAAAGCAAGTTGGAGGAGATTGAAGAGCTTAAAACTTTGCTATCTTTGAAGGAGTTTGTTAAGGAAGTAGAGGAGGAGCCTGAAGTATTTTTGTTGATTGGACGGGAGAGTCATGAAGTGGTTGAGATTCCTGAAAAAGTGAAGCCAGTACTGGAAGAATTTGACGATGTATTTCCTGAAGAGTTGCCAACGGATTTACCACCGTTGAGGGACATTCAACATCAAATTGATCTTGTTCCAGGAGCTGTATTACCTCATAGACCACACTACAGAATGAGTCCAAAGGAGCACAAGGAGTTGCGAAGGCAGGTGGAAGAATTGCTTGAACAGGGACGTGTGCAGGAAAGTTTAAGTCATTGTGCTGTGCCAGCATTGTTAGTGCCGAAGAAGGATGGGACGTGGAGGATGTGTACTGATAGTCGGGCACTGAACAAGATTACTGTGAGATATAGATTCCCTATGCCTAGATTGGATGACTTGTTGGATCAACTTAGTGGAGCTGCTATCTTTTCGAAGATTGATTTGAAGAGTGGTTATCATCAAATTCGAATCAGACCAGGGGATGAATGGAAAACAGCGTTCAAGACACGTGAGGGGTTGTACGAATGGCTGGTTATGCCGTTTGGTCTTTCGAATGCACCTAGTACATTTATGCGGGTGATGAATCAGATTTTTAGACCATTTATTGGGAAATTTGTGGTGGTGTATTTTGATGATATACTGATATACAGTGGAAGCGCAGAAGAACACTTGCAACATCTGAGAGAAGTGTTGATGATACTGCGATAAGAACAATTTTATGCTGCAACGAAGAAATGCATGTTCATGACGCATAGTGTTTTATTTTTGGGATATGTTATATCAGAAGGAGGAATACAGGTGGATCAGAATAAAGTGGAAGCAATTAAAAACTGGTCACAACCCAGGATGATAACAGAAGTTAGAAGTTTTCATGGTTTAGCATCATTCTATCGAAGATTCATTCCACACTTCAGTAGCATGATGGCACCAGTTACTGATTGTATGAAGGGGAAACAATTCTTATGGTCAGAAGAAGCAGGGGTTGCTTTTGAGTGAATCAAGGAGCTTTTGATGTCAGCACCAATTCTAGTATTACCAGATTTTCAGTTGTTGTTTGAGTTACATACTGATGCATCTAAAGTTGGGATTGGGGGAGTGTTGAGTCAGAAAGGATGACCTATTGCATATTTCAGTGAGAAGTTATCGGGAGCTAAGATGAGATATAATACTTATGATGTGGAATTTTATGCTATCGTGCAAGCTGTGAAACATTGGAGACATTATTTGTTTCATAAAGAATTTGTTTTATATACTGATCATGAAGCGTTGAAGCATATGCAGGGACAGGACAAGATTGCAGCTAGGCATGCTTCGTGGATTGCATACTTACAACAATTTACATTTGTGGTGAAGCATAAGTCGGGGATTACGAATCGAGTGGCAGATGCATTGAGCAGAAGGAATCATGTGTTGACTACAATGAAGGTAGAGGTGACAGGATTTGAGGTGTTGCCAGAATTTTTTGTCGATGATCCTTACTTTGCGAAGTTTGTAGACGAAGTCAAGGAAGGAAAGACGGATGAGTTTGTATTGGTGGATGGTTTTCTGTTTAAAGGAAATCGATTATGTGTACCAGATTGCAGTTTACGGATGAAAATTGTAAAGGAGTTACATGAAGAAGGCCATGTGGGTAGAGATCGAACATTGCAGCTGATTTCTCAATCTTATTTTTGGCCGTCAATGAGAAAAGAAGTTGAGAGATTTGTGAAGAGATATCATATTTGTCAAGTTTCGAAGGGAACCGCTACAAATGTTGGGTTATATATGCCGTTACCTGTGCCTACTAGACCGTGAGTAGATGTGAGCGTGGATTTTGTTTTGGGTTTGCCTAGAACTCAAAGGGGAAATGATTCTATATTTGTTGTGGTGGACAGGTTTTCGAAATGGCACATTTCATAGCGTGTAAGAAGACAGCGGATGCCGTCCGAGTTGCTCAATTATACTTTAAAGAGGTGTATCGATTGCATGGGCTACCTGAATCGATTGTTTCAGATCGGGATACTAGATTTCTAAGCCATTTTTGGTTGAGTTTGTGGAAGATGGTCGGAACCAAGCTGAACTTTAGTAGCGCTTACCATCTGCAATCTGGTGGGCAAACGGAGGTGGTTAACAGATCGTTGGGGAACTTGTTGAGATGTCTCGTGAAAGATAACTTGAAAAGCTGGGATATGAAGTTATGTCAGGCAGAGTTTGCACATAATCATGCAGCCAATCGAAGTACTGGATTCAGTCCATTTCAGGTTGTATATTCAAGCTTGCCAAAGGGACCGTTGGATTTGACGACAGTGCCATATCAGAAGGGAGTTGTTAAACGAGCTGGTGATTTTGTGACTGAGTTGCAGGAGTGCCACAAGACTGTACATGAACGATTGCTTGCATCGAATGAGAAGTATAAACAACTAGCGGATAAGAAGCGAAAGAGTGTGAACTTCAGAGAAGGTGATTTGGTTTACGCCGTGTTGACAAAAGATCGATTTCCAGTGGGAACGTACAATAAATTGAAGGCGCGAAAGATTGGTCCAGTAGAAATTTTGAAGAAAATCAATGAGAATGCGTATCAATTGAAATTGCCAGATGATGTTCATACTTCTGAAGTATTCAACGTCAAATACTTAATTCCGTATCATGGGGATGAGCGTGTTGTGGAAGAGGAAGGTGCAAATTCGAGGACGAATTCCTTTCAACCGGGGAAGGATGATGCAGCCCAATTTGGTGAAGTGTTAGGTCGCGAACGACCTAACGATTCCTTTAAGTCGCTCCAGGATGATGCAACCCAATTTGGTGAAGTGTTAGGTCGCGAACGACCTAACGATTCCTTTAAGTCGCTCCAACGACTTAGTGAAGCTCGCAAACGACCTAGCGGGGTAGCAGAGTTATGCAGTGAAACATCGGAACGACCTAACGACCTATGCATTCCCAGTAGGTCAGTCATGCTATCATCTTCTTAGGTCGCTTCGACCTTAACGAGTTACGACCTATGATAGGTCGCGTACGAAGCTTATGCCGCCTGGATATCTTGAATCGCATTGTTTTAGGTCGCATGTGTTGTTAGGTCGTAGGTCGCGATCAATGGGCGAAAGTTAGGTCGCGTGAGTTGTATTTTAGGTCGAGGCCGATCTATGTGTTGTAAATATGTGATATCATGTGTTGTAATATTTCGTACTATGTTGCTGTGTTGTTTCCTTAGGTCGCAGACGACCTTAGTTAGGTCGTAGGTCGCGTAACGACCTAGTGGTCTGAGTGTTGTAAAATGCTATAAATAGTAGGTGAGTTGTAACTTTGAAGTTGGTTGATTTTGAATAAAATTTGTTTGAGTGCTTTGTGCCTCTTTTGAAATTGGTAGTTGAGTGTGATCTCCTACCTCCACCTTCGGCTAATCGAGTGCGCTCGGTTCAACGATTGTTGAAGCCAATTCACGGAATCTAGTGCGCTAGATCAACGTCGAAGAATCGTAGATCTTTAAACACGGTATCGTGTGCGATCAACGTGTTTGGGATAGCTAGAATCCGGTATCTTTGGATCAACAGATTTGAGCCATTCGGTATCTTCTATTCCATCGATTGCTACTTTCATCGTCACATTCGTTTTGATTATTCCGCTGTTGCATCAATAAGTGTCCAAAAACTTGCTAAATGTGGTTAAAGTGGATCGGTGTATGCTATAGAGGCAGTTCCTATTTCGAGTAGGCCACCTCCAAAGGAAAAAGGGCAAGCTACTTTGGAAGGTACATATATTATTTCCGAAAATGTTATTCGTTTCTTGTTTGATTTCGGAGCATCTCACTCATTTATAACTGAATGAATAGTTAGATCCTTAAATTTGAAAACCCAAGTTATCACCAACCCAATAATAGTACCAAATCCTTTTGAGGAGTTGGCATCTCTTTCTTTATTTTACAAAGTCCTAGTTGTGGACATATGTAAGGTTGAGTTTACATGCAATGCGTATGTTCTTGGCTTTGAGGGGTATGGACTTATCTTAGGGATGTAGAGGTTACCTTACTATGGAGCTATCTTAGATTGTGAGAGGAGGATAGTGTGGCTAAGGAGTTGTTCGGGGAAATATATCGATGTTCATTATTTGCCCCAAAACTCAGTTGAGTTGAGCTATCTATACTTTCGTAGCTTATCACAAAATGACCTCTCGTCTGTACCCATAGTATGAGACTTTGCTGATGTTTTCGAAGAAGTCTCTGTTCTCCCATCCCTTAGGGAGATCAAGTTTAGAATTGATTTGGAGAAGGATGCTAGACCTGTTGCACTGCCACTGAAGCATATGGCTCCCAAGGAGAGGCGAGAATTAGACAAGCAGATTTTAGAACTATTGTAGAAAGGATTCATACGCTGCAGCATTTCTGAATGGGGAGCACCAGTTGTCTCTTCCATAAAGGCAGATGGCTCATTAAGGCCATGCATCAATTATCGAGCATCGAACAAGTTGACCAAGAATAATAGGTACCCACTACCCAGGATAGATGACTTGTTCGATCAGCTCGTTGGTGCCAAAGTCTTTTCCCAATTGGACTTGGCCACCAGATTTCATCAATTTAGGGTAGCCGAAGATAATAAAGCAAAGATAGCTTTCCGCACAACAGATGGACTATTTGAATGGGAGGTGATGCATTTTAGTTTGACTAATACTCTCGCATACTTTATGGATTTAATGAGCAGAGTTTTAGGGGACAATTAAACAAGTTCATTGTAGTATTTGTGGATAACAAACTCCAAGATGGTGAGCGAGCATGAAAAGCACCTAAGGAAAGTATTAGAAACCTTGAGAAGTCACCAACTAAAAGCAAAATTCTCTAAGTGTCATTTTTGGCAAAGAGAGGTGAGGTTTTTAGGTCATATTGTTTCTGAGGAAGGATTGTCCGTTGATCCGGCTAAGGTGGAAGCTGTTCAAGGATGGAAGGTACCAAAGAATGCTACAGAGGTTAGAAATTTCCTTGGTTTGGCTAGTTATTATCGAAAGTTTATTAAAGACTATGCAAATATAGCAGTACCCTTAACTCGTCTAACCAAGAAGAACCTTGTTTTTGCATGGGACGAAAAGTGTGCAAAATCCTTTGAGACTTTGAAGAGGTTGTTGACTTGTGCACCAGTGTTAATGATTCCTGATGGATCGAAACCTTTCACCGTATACACTGATGCATGTGATACGAGATTCAGAGCTATCTTTATGCAAGAAGGGAAGATGGTAGCTTATGCTAGTAGGCAATTAAAGGATCATGAGAAAAGGTATCCTACTCATGATTTGGAATTGGAAGCCATTATTTTTGCTTTAAAGATGTGGAGGCATTATCTTTTGGAGGAGAAGTTGGAGTTGATTATCGATCACAAATCTCTTAAGTACCTCTTTTCCTAAAAAGATCTAAACCTCATGCAGCGGAAATGGATGGAGTTTATAGCATCATATTATTTTAAGATTCAGTATACTCCTGGCAAAGGGAATGTTGTTGCTGACACCCTCAGTCGGAGGCATGTTACTCTTTATGCTATTTATGAGTGAAGACAGTTGGAGTTCCTCTCAAACTTTAATTTCCAACTGCTAACAGTACCCCGCTCAAGTATATCTTACAGTTATGGAAGTAAAGCCGGTATTAATGGATCTCATAGGAATACGGCAGAAAGAGGATGCGGTATTAATGGAGACTTTCAAAAATATTAGCAAGGGGTGAAAATTTTCCTCATGATGGTATATATGCTTTGGATCAAGTAGGATAACTAAGGAGATGGCGTTTATGTGTCCCAATGAAGGAAGATGTATGGAAGAAGTTCTAGCAGAATGCCACCATTCTAAGATGACTATCCAACTAAGAGGAGGTAAAATGTATAAAGATATGAAAACGATTTTCTATTGGCCCAAAAGATGTCTCTAAGTGTTTGACATGTTAAAAGATTAAGGAAGCCAAGGAAAGGCTGGAGGATTGTTGTTGCCATTGGAAGTACCTATTTGGAAGTGGGATCGTATATCTATGGACTTTATTAATGGGTTACCTAGAAGTCAAAGAAGCAATGAAGCTATTTGGGTTATAGTGGACAGGCTCACTAAGAATGCTCAGTTTATTCATGTTAGGAGTAATAGGACTACAACATCTCTTGTACTAATTTATGTTAAGGAAGTGGTACGACTCCATGGAATTCTAGTTAGTATAGTTAGTGATGGGGACACCTTGTTAACTAGTGAGTTTGAGGAAGTTTGCAATCTGCTTTGGGAATAACTTTGAGTCTTAACACAGGTTATCATCCTTAGAACAACGGGCAAACGAAGAAGGTTAATAAAATCTTAGAAGACTTGTTGAGAGCATGCGTCATGGATTTTGGTGGATCTTTGGAAGTACATTTTCCTTTGGTGGAGTTCGCATACAATCATAGTTATCAAGCAATGATTGACATGGCTCCCTTTGAAGCCTTATATGGGAGGTCATGAAAGTCACCTAATTGTTGGTAGGAAACTACCGACAAAATCATACTAGGACCATACTTGATCTGTGAGACCTCAGAAAAAGTGGAATTGATTAGATGGCAAATTAAGGCCGCACAGGACCATCAGAAGTCCTATGCTAATAGGCGAAGGAAAGAATTAGCATTTACTGTTGGGGACATGGTTTTCGTCAAGGTTTCCCCTCGTAGGAAGGTTATGAGAATTGGTACTTTAGGCAATTTGGCGCCTAGGTTTGTTGTGCCTTTCCCGATTTTAGAAAGGGTGGGGAGACTTGCTTATAGAGTGGAGCTTCCAACCAAGTTAGCAGGAGTTTATGATGTTTTTCATGTTTCCCATCTGAGGAAATGTCTGCATGACACTGCCACTATGGTAGAGCCTGATAGTTAACAGATGTTGAGATGGAGCCGATCGCCCCCCATGTCACCGCACGTATTATGGAACACGATATCAAGAAGATTCATAACAAGAAATTAAGTTGGTACGAGTTCAATAAGTAGATAACCCGGTAGAAAGCACGTGGGAAACCGAAGAAAGTATGAAGGCTTCTCACCCCAAGCTCTTCTTTGGTAAATTTCTCTCTCCAAATTTAATAATTTGGTTGCATCATGGTTGCTAGATTGGATTATAGGCTATGGTTGCCGCACTTTTATTTATTCTATCTTTGCACTCATATAGAACTTTATGTAGATATAGGATGTTTGCATACATGCCTATATGTCACGACCTTGCATCCACGCTAGGACCGAGCTCACCTATAGTATTTTGCGTACATAATCACATTGCACTTTTGGTGGAGTAGATTATTGTAAATAAATTAGTTGTATAACATGGTTGTTGAGTGCGCATTACATTATCTGCCATCGGATTTTGGGGTGAAATCCATCTTAAGGTGGGAGAATGTAACACTTCATAAAATTTAATAAGAAATTAATAATTAAAATAAGGCTAAAAATGGAATTTTTGTAAATGTCAGAATTTGGTCATTTATAATATGCTGAAAATGGAGTCCATATGGGGAAGTTACAGACGTTGAAGTTTTCAGATTTAAAATAATTTAAAATTAATTTGGAATTTAAAATTTGAATTTTGGGAGATTTTCAAAAGTTTGAAATTTGAATTAAAACATTTACATAAGATAGAACAAATGTTAAGGAAAAATTTAAGTTAACGGTGAGTTAATCTGAATTAAAAAGGGGTAATAAATCAACAAAACGGGAAAGAAATGGAAATGTCGCTAGCTAGTATGGGCAGGTCAACCGCCTTTGTAGGGCCGTCGATCGCTAGCGGTCGCCCGCCTCTATAGATGCGGTCGACCAGTTGGGTCGATTTAGCTGAGAAATGAGATGGCCGAACGGCCCAAATTCGTTTGGTTTCGATCTAACGGTGCTCATTTCTTCCTGCCTCTATAAATAAATCTAGAGACTCGCCCTTTTTCTACATAAAATATTATGACTACAACGAGACTATGTCAAAATCGTTTCTTCTAGGGTTTTAGAAAACAGTAAACTACAGGTAAGTAATTCTAAATCCTAATCTATGTTTCAAATTTAGTCCAATCTTCCTTCCTTCTATCTTCTGAATTCAAAAACTAATCTACCTATATACAATCTATTTGTTTATATTAAAAATGGGGAGATCGATTAGAGGTTTAAAAGCAGTTTAATTCAGATCTAAGCCTAAAATAAAGGAATCTTCTATAAGTGGAATTTCACTTTTTCCTATCTAGTGTCTGTGTTGTACCTATTTGAATCTGATATATGCCTTGGGAAATTCTAGAAACGCAAAACCATAAAACAATAAAACCCTAGAATTTACCTAAATAAATATCAATCTTTGAAGTTGCTGGAATTTTAATTGTTCTTGTTATTGGTATAATAGAACCTAATTAATTGTTAGAATTGGATAATCTATGGACAATTTAACCTACTTTTACCCTTTTGAAATTGAAGTGTTAAGGGATTCAAAAAGAATATAATTTAGAAATGGTGAGTAAATTATGAGTGGAATTGTTTGTAATTTGCCCCGCCTATTTCAACCACTTAAACAAACAAACAACAACTTTCTCACTTCAACATGTTGTATAAAAAGGTTGAATTGAACATAGGCGATGTAATTTGTGAGGATCTGTTCTTTAAAACAAAAAGGGAATTCTAGTGTATTAATATGGGACAAATGTAAATATTTCATGTTCGTACAAATCTATTTTATTTGGCTATGGTAGTAGCAGTTCATGTGGGAATTGAAGATTTGTATGAGATTGATATTTCACATTACCTTAAACGAATTATTAGCGAATTGTTGAAATGGAATAATTAGACCCAAAACTCCACGCATAAATATAATATATATATATATACACACACATATGTGTGTGTGTGTGCAATATTGAATATAGCGTATTAATTATAGCATATTGAACCTAATAATTAGTACTATTAGAATAGTTAAATAATATTAATCTTATAAAGATAGCCAGAGTAAATTAGGGAACCAATCCCTAATTAGAGGCGAAATAAGGGGATACCTTATATATCCTCAATTAGTTTTCATGTAGAGTAATATATATGTAGTGGAAATACATATAAGTTATGAATAAGTTATAAGGATGTGAGATTAGTCCAAAGCTACATAGAAGTCTGCCCAGTTAAATTCGGATACCAGCGGTGTGTCTTTCTGAACTAATGTGGGACATCACCTATAATAAATAACTCCAATGGACTTGAGGTTAATCCCAATTCTGAGGGTAAACCTTCCCAGTTAATCTACCTACCAATTCCTATGAATAGTCGGACTAATGTGAGACATCATAAGTGAGTTATGGGTCATAAATTGCGCTTTGGATATGGTGGGTGAAATCCTTAGAAAGGGTCCACTTCTAGTTTGAGGTATATTAAGTGACCATGGTAGGATCTGTCTCTTTCTTAGGTGAAGTATT
Source organism: Allium fistulosum (assembly GCA_030737815.1). Lineage (NCBI taxonomy): Eukaryota > Viridiplantae > Streptophyta > Magnoliopsida > Asparagales > Amaryllidaceae > Allium > Allium fistulosum. Next base: position 661,043,305 of record CM060907.1, read on the forward strand.
AAGTGACCTATTAGGATTTCTTATGGTGTTAGTGAGGAGGAACCATGTAGAGATCCGCCTTTGGATTAGGTCTTAAATGACAAGGATCTGCCTATTTATAAGTCTTAAATGATCGAAGTCTCCCCAAGCCCCATTAAAAAGATAGTAAATGGTTTGGGTATCATACATCGTATGCGCTAGTTTTGAAGAATGTAGAGTCAGATTGGAAGAACTTTTGGGCTTACACTTGACTTTTGTGTAATTGGGCTAGAAGGGCCTTTGGGCCTACAGTTGACTTCATACGTATATGATAATGTTAATACGTAAGACATATTTCATTTCCAGATAATACTGCCCATATTACTATTATAGTAAACTTGGAATTTCTTTCACCAGAATTTGTTGTTCTGACTCCCTCCTCATTTCAACAAACATGTTAGGGGCCTAGGTTATTGCTGAAGAAGCATAAGTTGGAAGGATCATTGTTTTGGCAATGTTTATCTGATATTACTTGTTTATATGCCTAGACTTTGTGACTATGTTGTTGTTATTTTATTATCAGTTTGAAACTTATGTATTGAGATGATTATTAGGTTTTTTGAGATTTTATGACAATGTTTCTGTGTTCTCTGAAATGGCTTTTATTTATGGTTACATGTTTTACTATTATATTTTATCTATTCCACTGTGAGATTGTGAAAGTTAATAGATAGCTCTATGTACTATGTGACGTTTTAATTTCACCAACCAACAGCTAGCCTTAGAATGGTTTTAAGTTTCGATGGGCCATTTCTAGGTCAGGATTTGGGTTTGTTTCGTGGCGGGTTGTTACATTATTTTTTTTAAACAACACATCAGTCGGTTGACTGAACAACGTTAGTCGATTGTTCGTCTAGTTAGTCAATTGATGGCTTAAATTAGTCGATCGGTTGACCCTAAAAATACACTATCGTAACACCCTGAAAATTTTAGTAATAAATCAAAATATAAAATAAGGGTAAAAACATAATTTTACATAAAATGACAAAATATGAAATTTTCACAAACGTTGAAATTAGACCTCGGGACCTATTCCAATGCGTCTAGAATATCTTTTGTAGTTAGAAAACATATAGAACTTGTTAAATTTGATAAAACGTGTCAAAATTATCAAAAACTATAACTAATGGTATTTTCGTAATTATTAATTTCGGGTTTAGATCAGATAGCCCTAGTTTTCAACTATAAATAAGACCCTAACCCTCACTCCTCTTCATCCTAAACCCTTGCTGCCTCCTCATTTCTGTACATTCTTTTCTTATTCTTTTTTCTCCTTAAAAACTCCAATTTTTGAAATTAAAATAAAACAACATTAAATCACATAAAAGAGAGAGAGAGAGAGAGAGAGGAGGAGGAGGAGGAGAGAGCAATGAAGAATCAAAGAGTGCAAAATTCAAAGTGAAAGAAAAAAGAACAAATCAACAAAGAAGCTAAAAGTGGATTCTAATCAAACTAGAAGAGGAATTCCATCGAGGTGAGTAAATAGAATACGATGTTATGATTATTCATAAATAATTAAATTCCATTATACTCTACCTAAATAAAAAAATATAATTTTTGAATTTGGAAGCATAATTTCAACCTTGAGTTTATTTCATTTACAATTTCAACTATAAATAAAAAAGGATAGTAATGATGGAAAACCCTAGGCATTAATTTAATAAAAATAATTATTGAAAAGGGGAAAAAGATAGACTAGTGAAATTAATATAATTCTATGGAGATAAATCTTATATAGTTTGGTTTGATTGGATAAATGAATGTAATCGAATACCTCTTTATCTTACCTTGAATTAACTACATAACTTAGAACACACACACACACATGTATGTATGTATGTATTTGTTTGGAAGTATATAGATAGTTTATTGAAAAGTTATATGTAGATAATTGCTGAAATTAACTAGCTGAATTTGTTTACACAAATTATAGTACAAAAAATGAACCTTAAGTCCGTAATTGAATTAGCGAAGAAGATAAACGAAATGAATAAAATAAACAAATTATTAAATTTAAAAAATCTCTTAACCAGACATTTGAAACGTTAACCTAACGTCTAAATTCACTTTCAGATGTCTAAATTTTAGACAGTGCAAAACCGAAAGAAAATATTTAAATTTGACTCAATTCAGATGTCTAAATGATTTTTAGATGTTTGTAATCAAAGTCGAATATCCGAGGAAGAAACCAGAGGTCCGAATACCTAGAGAAGAATTTTTATACAAATGGCCAGATGTTTGAAATATTTTTCAGACATCCGATTTATTTCAGTAAGCCCAGGTAGAACATGGACCTGGTGTAAGCAAAGTAGGGTGAATCAGGGGACTTGTTCCCACTTTTTTGACTTAGGAGTTCCCATTACTTCATGGAGCAGGTCCAATGGGCAGTATCAGTTCTACACTGGATAACTTACTTAGGTTCACACTTCATAGTAGGCATAATGTGGAACTCAACAAGATGTGTGATTGCAGCACAAATAGAAGCTCTTATTATTACTGGCACATATCTGGTCATATGTTAACATCTTGGACATCAGAGAAGTGAACGGAGACGTCTGCAATAGTAGGGTTATACGGCTATGTAGTGGCTGAATCTACAGGGAAATCGTTATAAGTGATTCTATATAGCTTTAGATTGAATGATAAAGAGCATAGGGCGCGTTTACCAATGAGAAGGTGCCACGAATGCTTCAATGAGCTATAAATCATTGAGGTAGTATACTCGGCGCGAACCCAAGCATTGCGACGTTCGCTCAATATGTATGTCGGATTTACGTGGTTCTCCATTGAGAAGGTTAACTCAATGTTGGGTAGGAGGTTATTTATCAGGGCTATATACTAGGAGTTGACTTAGAATTATTAATTGTGGGTTATTCAACCCTCGGTTAGAAACCTTTGTAAGTTGTTTGCTTATGTAGGTGCAGTAATAATTATATCGCATGATTTGTAAACTAATCAATCCTTTTTATGTCATATACAATCACAAATAGAAACCTTGGGTTATATTGTTGTAGATGAAGTTAATTGCTTGTGAACACCCTACACTAGTAATATAGTTCATTCACCATGCTTTTTTTGATCCACTCCTTTTCTTCTCCTTTTATACCAACTACAAAAGGACAAGCTAGTAGGTGATTTGGCCAGGATACAGTGCTTGGAGGAGGTGATTAGGTGTCTAGAGTTACATTCCTTATAGTTATTATCCATGTATATTGTATTATATTATTCTATCTGTTAGACTTTACGTTGTTATTTAGAGACATCATTGTATGGACTATGTTTGCGGAGACTATTATCTGATTTGCTTATTTTTAGTATTTATATTCTATTTCCTTCCACGTGAGGTCTGAAAGTGCAAAAACTTTAAATTTCATATTAGTCTCTATAACATGCAATGTTCCAAAACCTCGATGACTTGTAATTCTTAGCACGACGCAAGTTTGAAAGCAACTTTAAGCTTTGAATCGGTATGCCCAGAGGTGCGGATTGTCACAGTTGGTATCGAAATTTAGGTTCTAGATCCTTGAGGGATTAGGCGCGTATTGAGAGGGCGTACTTGTAAATTTTCAAATGTTATTATTGCATATATACGTATAACACAAACACAACCTCATATTCCAGTAATGCTTAACATTAGCCAAGGAAAGCTGCTAATAATTCCTACTTACAGACAAGTGAGAATGAGCAATCAAACTGGAAATATTTCTCATAAGGTAGTTGAGGTTCCGAGCATGAACATTCCTATATAGTTACACCGGTATCTATAAGCAAGGGGCCAGACTGAAATCAACCCCAATGGAGGACCCACATCACCAGCATATATAGTAGCCCCAACCCCACCGCCTACTTTGGATTTTCCTAAGTTATGTCGGGATTTCCAAAGTTTGGATGGAAAGAATTATTTTGGAGTTGAATCATTTGTTGAGACGCGGGCATGGCTGAGGAATGGTGATAGGAATTTTTCTATAAAAGGGCGTGTAGGATGAAGTGGGGGAGGCTATTAGCTTCGTGGCATTTGCAAGGAGAAGCCTTAAACCAGTAGAAGATTGTTATTGCTGAGACATATGAGAATGAGATTGCCTTGATCAATTTTAAGAGGTGCTTTGAGACTAAGTTTATTTCAGGGGCAGAATGTGGAGTAAAGTTAAAGAAGTTCATTCATTTGGAGCAAGGTGTCTGTAGTATCAAGGATTACGTAAAGTAGTTTAATCAACTAATGAAGTATGGCTTACATCTTGCTTAGATCTTATTAATACACCCATGAAAATGGTGATGAATTTTGCTAAGTGATTAAGTCCAGCTTTGAGAGATATTTCTTTGAGCCATGTACCTATTATAGCTACTTTTAAGAGCTTAGTTGAGATTGCGTTGCTGAATTCAATTAGGAAGAAGGAACCTAAGAAGGAAGAAGTGAAGTCAGTTTAGCAAAATTACCGCAGAAGTGGAATGAGAGCTTAGGGCAAGAATAAGAAACCAAAGTTTGAGTGGAAGAAGTGCAAAGGCTAAGAGCATTTGGCAAGGGATTACAATACGAGTATTGCGAAGATCAAATGCAACAACCGCAACCAATTTGGGCAGACGAGGAGAGATTGTTCGACTATACCTAAGACTTCTACCTAGGTGGTTCCAACATACGCACTTGATGCTATTCCTACCTCGAGCGCTGCTCCAGCTATGGATAAGGGAAAGAAGGTCGTCATAAAAGGTGCGTTAACTCTTATCAATTTATCTATCTGTACTTTATTTAACATCAGAGCATCACACTCATTTATTTCGAGTAGACTAGTTGTTGAATTGTACTTAGAAACAAGTATACTTACAGACCCTGTAGTAGCATCAAATCCTGTTGCAGGATCGATTCATTTATCCATGATTTGTAAGGGTTTGAAGTTATATATTTTCGGTGTCGAGTTCGATTGCGATGCTTTTGTTTTGGGATTTACTAGGTTTGGTTTAATTTTGGGAATGGATTGGATGACTGTGTAAGCAGCAGTGGTAGTTTGCGATAGGAAGGAGGTTCGATTAGGTAATTACAGTGGGCGCAGCCTTAAGGTTTATTGCAATCTTAAGGGTTCAGTTATGATGAGTTCCATATATTCTAAAGACCTATCACATGATGAGTTAGCTTCAGTACCAGTAGTTTGTGACTACCTATATAATAACCTGCAATTTTAACGATTGAATATTTAAATGACTAATTAAATATTTAATCGTTAATTAACGAAAGGTCCATTATACTTGATTTTTCAAAGATGGATAAATTGGGTCTTGAGACACCCATAATTAAGACCACTTTTCCGATGCGAGAAAATGAGTATAACTTAGCTATGTTTGTAATCGGTTACTTTTTGAAGTGAATAGTGATTTTTTAGAAAGGAATGAAAATTGAATATTAGGCTAAGGCCCGTAAGCTAGCTTATAAGTTAACTAACTCCTTTATGATTTTCATTTCACTTCTTATTCACGTAACACTCCTCTTCCTCTTTTCTAATTACTTCTCTAATTACCCCTTAATCTCAAAAACCTAAGTCACTAATTCATGCTCAAATAAAATTCTAAATTCAAACTAAAATCACCATAATTCCTTTCATCCAATTCCTCACATAACCATAAAGGAATTAGCTTGAATCGAAATTTGGATGGAGATATCTAATTTAAAGAGAGCTTTGATTTGGGTTTTTAGTGATTTGAGCTTGGTTTGGAGAAGAAGAGGTGAGTGAGATGATTCTCCTAACTTATTTACATGTTATACTTCATATATTTGTTCACTAATGAATATGAAGTTATATGATATGGTTTAGATAATTATATGTTATGGTTTAGGCTTGTCATGTTATAAACATGGTTATATCATCTAATTATTAATTAGAAACCTTAATTCCTAATTTTGAGAAAGTTAGTAAGTTATAAAATGGTTTTAGGGTTAATTGGATGATTATGTATGATGTTATGGTTCGATTTGTGATTAATTAAGTGATATAATGATGTACACGTCATTAGAAAGTATTAAACAAACCATTTGAATTGATTTGAGAGAAGTTAGCAAGCTAGTTAAGTGAGTTAGAACTCAACACTTATTATTAAAGTGATTAGAGGTCTAATGAAGTTTAATTAGTATTTACAAATATTATTTAAAAGAAGGAATCAGTTTATAAAAGATGGAATATTTTATAAAATGAAGTTAGTTGGCTAATTAAGTGAGTTATAAGCTCCACACTTGTCATTAAAGTGATTAGAGGCTTAATGAAGCTTAATTAATACTTATAAATATTGTTTAAGTCAGGAAATAATTTATAAGTGCAAGATGTATTTTATAAAATATAATGATATTTTATAAAATAGTAATAAAGATAATTTTATAAAATAGAAGGAGATTTTATAAATAGTATAAATGGTATTTTATGAAATAGAATGGGATTTTATAAAATAGTTATAGAGGTATATTTTATAAAATAGAAGGAGATTTTATAAAATAGTATAAATGATGTTTTATAAAATGAAATGAGATTTTATAAATTGTAAGAAGGAATTATTTTACAAAATACTTGTATGGTTTTATAAAATAATTGTAAGACGAATACTTAATTTTAATGAAGAAATTAAGTATTGTAAAGGCTTAAAATGATTTATAAGCTAGTTTGGAATTTTATAAAATAATAGAATGATTTTATAATATAGTAGAAAAGGATATTAAACTTTTATAGAAAGGATTTGATAAATAAAAGTAAGATTTGATTATTAAATAGTCAAATTGTTAATTAAATATACATAAATGTATACATATATAGGTAAGTATACGTATAAGCACATTGGAAGTTATATAATAATAAATACAATTCTTGAATTGTAATTAGAATTGTTAATAACTGTTGTGTATGTGTGAATGAATGAATATATTTATGTGATTGATTATATATGTGTATAAACACGTTAGGAGCAATCTCGCATAGCTATAGCGACTATCATATGCACTAAGTCGCATGAGAGGCAGAATGACCACTACCATCAATCTCACGTAGCCATAGCGACTATCATAGCCATATCAACTACCGTAGGCTACTCGAGCAGGCGGAATGCAAGGCGAAGCTTGGGATCCTGCTGTAATGTTTAATGATGCGTGTGCGATTAGCGGATACAATATCGATGTGGAGATGGTTGCACAGTTGATGTGCACGTAAATGTGCATATTTTTACCACCATATTTAATCTATTTAAATTAAATAAATGATCATATTGGGTATTTTAACTTGTTTAAACCAAAATTCAAATTATTTGAAATTGTCACATATTCATCTTCATCCAAGGGCAAAATGGTCATTTTTGTGCATATAGTAATTTGAGAAAATTTAATTAGAAATTTCTATATTTTTTATAGGAATTTGACTTCATATACAAGTGGTTACATGATGATATATGCATGCACAAGAGTGAAGAGAACAAATGAAGATGGAAATAATTCAAAGTGAAGATATTGGAGGACCCCACCTACCCACCTACCTTAATGTACAAATTAGAGGCTAATGCACATGCTTATGGAATTAATGGCTTCATGTACATTTAAGTGAGGGATTATTGAAGCTAATGATTACTTGGCCACCACACTTCCTACAAGGGCATTTTGGGCATTCCCCAAAAATATGAATTAGGGTTTAACACTTGTATAAATACCCCTTATGTTTCATGTAACTCCTCTCTTCTCTTAGTCTCTCTTTAGCTTAGTTTAAGCTCAAAATAAAAGAAAGCTTCTCTTTTCTTTTTCCATGGCTACTTAGCCATTTTGTTTCATGTAATTTTTTTATGCAACTTTAATATATTTCTCTTTTCTTCTCTTGTTTATTTTCCTTTCATGTTGTAGTGTAGATCTAGTTTACTTATGCAAGTAGAATAATTTTTCCTTTCATTTTTGCTCTCTTTTTCTCTTCTTGTTTCATGTTGCTTTCTACATTTGTTCATATGATAACAAATATGAGAGCTTAATCCCTTCAATTTAGGGGTAATGAAGCTCTCTAGTATGTAGATCCAACATTTTGTTGTTTATGCTCTCTTTTGTGCTTAATGAGAATGATTGAAGTGGTTTAATGATGTTGTTTAGCTTTGAATTTGATAGTCTATGTTGTTCATAACAAATAGGCTATGCTTAAACAAACAAAACACAAATTGCCTCTTCATCTACATATGATTATGGCAAAGAAGTGAATGTTGGAATTAAAATTTGATGGCTTATATTTCTAATTAATAGTTAATAGGCCATGCTTAAAATAGATTTTGCTTTCAACTTTGTTGTCAAATTTTAGGAGATTTAAAAGTGTATTAGTGGTTGTGTTATAGTTTTATGGTTTATATTGGGTTAATTAATAGCACAAATATACCATACTTATGATAAACACATCAACTAATTCACTAATGACAAGAAAAGAGAGATCATAACTTCATTTTGTTGATTTATGTGATCTAGAGAGTGGAAATTGCCTCTAAATTATCTTAACACTCTCATATTTTTATCAATTTTCTTTTGTTAGTTTTCTACATTTTTAGCTTAACTTTCACTCGACTTTGGTATAATTTGATTGAATAGAATTTTAAAATCATCAATTCCCTACGGATCGACCCGTATTCGCCACGTGCTACATTCGTACACCGTGCGCTTGCGGTTATTTTTATTTCTAAATTCGTTCGACGGTTTTCTAAACCGATAGAATTTCCGTCGACGAACAAGTTTTTGGCACCGTTGTCGGGGAATTTGTTTTGATTTTGATTTTCTATTCTTCAGATTATTTTTGTGTGTTTGTTATATGTGTTTTCACTTAAAAGGAAAAAAAAGAAAAAAAATTGTGTGATTTTTTTATTGCATTTTCTTTGTGTGCTTGTTTTCTTTTCATTTTCCATTTGCATTTTCATTTTAGAAAAAAAAAGAGCAAACACAATTTCAAAAAGAAAAAAAAAATTATTTCGATTTTCCATTTCCTTTACAAGTTTTTATTTTACAACTTTCATTGAAGAAAAAAAAAGAATTACATTGTGCATTGTTGTGCACTACATTCATTCCTATCTAAACTATTCACTGTCTGTTCACAGTGCTTTCATACCTTCTCTGTTCACAACCACCTCATCAAACCATTCCTCTATCCCCTGCTACTAGCATAACATCCACTTCCACAACTACACATTAAAGTTCACCACCAATACTTCCTCCACAAACTATTCCTGCCATCAATCACCATCTTCAATTCAATATTCATACTGTCAAATACAACAGTGCACAACTGTGCATTCTCTATGACATCACCATCCCTACAACCACTTCCACCACACTGTCCATACTACCTAACTGTTGCCTGCCCTTCTCCTCAACAAACTGCCTAACAAACATCCACTGTCATCTCAAACACATTCATTCAAAAACTCCTCCTACCTACCTACTCACCTCCTCAACACTTCATACTACCTAGAAACTCCCCTTCAACTGTCTGACACTCAAATACTGTCAACACACTGCCCATAACTTCCAACTTCCACAAAATCATACCTATCAGTTGTGCACATCGCTTCTGCTCACTATAGTGAACACACTTCAACAAGTGAATACTGTCAAATACTGTCATCGCTTCTGCTCACTATCAGTTGTCAATACACTGTCATCACTTCTGCTCACTTCTCCCTTCCCTCCTACTTCTGCCGAAACCAACTGACAGCAACACAAAACTTGCTGTATACATTAAAATAGCCTTCCCACTTCACTGCCTGTACAAACCTCACCCTTGCCTCGACAACCTGCATACATACCACAGTGCCTATCACATTTACCACTTCATTTCATCACCATATCCCACTGCCATATCCTCATTGCCAAACAACATTTACATACCATATATATACATCAACATCATTCACTTCCTTTGACTATCTCGATTCTCCAAAAAAAAACATAAAATTGACGACATACCATTTAGCAGTCATCTCCGTGACCGCCGCAAATCGCGATCAATAACCCGCTTCATCACCCTGCTCACTGTTCCACATACTTGTTATTCACTTACATACTTCACTTCACCATTAAATATCCAACAGCAGCACTTCACTTTCAAATCCACTACCCACTGTTCAACAAGATCATAGCAGCCCATACAACAACTCTGCCATATTTTCCCATCACTGCACTAACAATTTCCATCACAACTATCCACCTGAAACACTTAAATCATTCACCGACCGTCCATCATTTCAATAATTCATTCTGCTGCACAGTGCTGCTACAACATACAAGTGCAACTCTCCTCATTACATACCATTTCACCACTGCAATCCATCAGCTTCACTGCCCATCGTCACTCTCTCCCGCTATCCACTGCCATTACCAAATCCAAAACCGAGTTCAACATCCATCACCTACGGAACTGCAAACCACATATACAACATCAATTCCATATACTACCATACATTTCTAATTTCATCATCTTTGAACAATACCCGTACCTTTCTAAGCAAGATAAAGATAATAGTCTAATCAATAGTTCTAGTATGGAAAGAAAATACTGAAAGATAAAACTGGGGTAAAATACTTTTTCTGATTCTCTTTGACTGTTTGCTTTGATTGTTTCGATTGTTTGCTCTTGTCTTTAACTGCTATGATTAGGCTGAAACCCTAATCCTATTTCAGTTGCTAATTTGATTAGGCTGAAATCCTAATTCTACCCGTTGATCGGCCTTCTATCTCTGTTGTGCCACTATGAATCCAATCCTGTTGGTCACAGCAAAAGACACCTCTTAGCGCTTGGAACACCGGTAGCGAATTATTTACCCTAATCGATGCCGCACGCTCGGTCATCGCCGGTACACACTAACTGTCGCTCCCTGTTGTGACCTCTTATTTACCCTAATCAGCATAAGCGTGCCCAGCCTCACCTAACTATTGTGAGACCATCAGTCCAAGACCTGAAAGTGAATGCCGCCTAGCCTCACCTAGCTGTTGTGAGACCATCGGTCCTAGTCCTAAAAGGGAATGCTGTCAGTACTGGTCCTAAGAAACAAATTCTAGTTTGCGCCCCTTGCCCAAATCCCCATATTTGAGCTTCTATCTATTGGCCAATTATTTACCCTAATCAGCATAAGCGTGTCCCAGCCTCACCTGCTATTGTGAGACCATCAGTCCTAGATCTGAAAGGGAATGCTGCCGGTACGGACCACTACTTTTGTGTTTGCTTATTAACTTATTCTAAGTTTTAAAATAAGCCTCTTCTGTTATTTCTTTCTTTTTAATTATAACTCATGCATTATAACTATTCTTTTGCTTATTAACTTAATACAAGTTCTAAGTTATAAAATAAGCCTCTTCTGTTACTCTTCTATTTTCTTTTTTTTTATAGTTATAATCACTTGTTATAATTATGCTTGCAAATATCTCAAATTTTCCTATTTCAGTCTATCTCCATCTTATTATAGTTCTTCTTATTTTACATCTGATTTCTGTAAATTTAGTGTTTTTCTATTTTAATCTATATTTGCAAATTCTTCTTCTTTTTAATATTTTATTTGCGTAAAAAGGAATAAAAAGAAACAAACATTTACAAGCTAAATTCCAACTTAAAAAAGATGTAAATAAATGTAAATAACTGTAAATAACTATAAATAACTGAATAAAATAACTGAAAAGAATAGCTGAATAATATAGACTGAAAAGAAATTCTGAAATTTACTTAAAAGTTAATTGTAAATAACTTATATAAAAACTGTCTCAAAATTGTAGAAAAACTACAACTATTGAGAACCATATTATTTTAAATTACCTAAAAATCTAAAATAATTACAAAACACTCACCTGTGGTCCTTAGCTCTAGTCCTTGGCCTTTCTGGATCCACTTCTAGGGCGTAGAATATTTTTATCAAAAAGATCTCCTCCTTAGAAAAAATTTCTGTTTAGGGTCCATCCTTAGGCAATGAACCCAAATAGGAGAAAATCTGAGTGAGAAAAATAGCTAGGCCTAGGGTTCTATTTATAGTGTAACGATCTCAGACCATTGGATTTGAAGATTAAATCTGGTGCAGCCACGTCATATGCTCTCTAGGAATCGTCGGATGGAAGCACGAATGCATAGGATTGAATGAAAATGGAATTATGAGGTGTTTGCTTCGTACTGGACGAAATAACATCCAAGAACTAAGGCGGGTCGACCTAGCTTCCATGGGGGTTGACCCTAAGGTTGACCTGACACCTTTGGGGGTCGACCTATGCCTTTGTAATATTTTTTTTCTTTTTCATTCTGATTTCTTATTTCTTTCATAACTTCTTCATATTAACTTGGATTTCGACAAGTTATATATGGAAATTGACCAGAAAATTACCACGGACACAATGGTGAAACTCCCGTGGCTCAATTCTGACAATTTCACAAACTTATTTTATTATTTAATTAATTCGTTAATTAATTATTATAGCTCAAATTTTGGGTTGTTACACATTCTAGCTTTACATTTTTAAGATACAAAATATACCAACATAGTCATACAGCAGAAATAAATAACTAGATAACTAAGGAGCTGCCTGCTCGATCACCATCTTCAAAGAGCTTCTCAGAGAACCCGTTATTCTCGGACTACCCAAATATAATTGAGTACCCGAGAGTTTAGGGAAAATAAACAACTCGGGTCGGACAAAATGTCTGGTATGAGTAAAACTATGAAACAAATGGGATGTATTTAAACAATAACATGTGGAACTACGCCGCTAACGCGGAACGGGTGTTCTCCCACATAAACAACAACCAAACATAACAAAAATGGAAATGAACCATATGGAAAAAATCCAAAAATAGATGATGGGTACAATTAGTATAACATTTAGACTTGGAAGAATGGCAATAGTCTGAATAAAAATCCAAACTGGATAGAATGGATAAAATAAGACAATAGCCCAAATTCGATAGAATAGACTAAACAAGATAACTATCCAAACTCGATAGAATGGTCGAAACCAATAATTGAACACCGCGAAGAGTGGTGGACTCTTCACGTTATAATAAAGAAAACAGATTCAAAGGTTCAAACCACATAAGAAAAGGAAATTTTCCAACAAATGACTAGGAGGGTGCTCCCCCTACCGAAAGTACCTTTAGAAATATACTGGAGAACTCTGATTGCTATCGGACACGTCCAAGCCAGACCCCGTCAACGGTTACCAAGAATCCGAGTATTTCACATCTCAATGCGCAAAAACCGATTCCAATCTAAAGTGGATGTGAAAATATACTAATGGGAGCAACCCCATATAGCTTGGCCCCCACTCGCTCTTTGGTTTTAGTCATTTCCGACAAAGGATATCAAAGCTTAACGGAGCAACACATCGTCTTAGAATGACGATAATAAAGAAGCTGAAGTAATCGATAGCTGAGAAACCAACTATCAAAGATATAAAACGATCATATATGGAAATTAAGTCGTGTATACTTATCACCACTCATCGAATTACAACTTGTACTATTTCTTGGTTAACGATAATATTGAACAAGTCAAGGTAGTGTTACATCAAAGTCGTGTCTCACGATTATTCTTAACTTTCGAAATAGCGACAAGTCTACTTCTTCGATGTTTAGTGCTAAGTATGCAAATAAATTGTTCCCATATAAGTGAATCGCTTTACGAAAATTAATTCATTTCCGTAAACGAATCGAACTTTTTCTTTTAAAAACTCAAATTCGTGCTTGGCCTCACATTACAAGTATTAGCTTTAAAACACTATGTTAAAAGATTTTACTAACTTCAAAACATTAATTAAAAAAGGATTTAATAACTTAAAACATTCTTATTACATTGATCAATTAACATTAAACTTCATCACACAATTTGATTTTTTAACTTCAAATGTCTTTAAATAATAAAAAGGGTAAACCACTTTAAACCTTATTAATCCAATCAATTAGTAAAATATAATTAATTAAATTAATGATAATTAATTTTCATTCTTTAAAATGAATAACAAAGTCAAAACATCCTGGTTACTTTGATAAATTCACTCTGAAACTTCATAAATTAGATTGATTAATTAACTCCAATAACCTTTAATTTGGAAGGGTAAATCAGCTTTAAAACATCATTAATTCAATTAATTAATAAATTTGAATATAATTAATTAAATAATTAATTAATTAATTCTCATTATTAAAAAAATGATTTATTAATTATAAACATCAATAAAGGAAAGATTAATTAGAGTTAAAACAAGTTGATAAATTTTAAAAATCATTTATTAAAATGATTTATTAATTTAAAAGCATCATTAGCAAATTGATTAATTAGCTTTAATTCATAATTATTGAATGATTAATTATCCTTAAACATCATTAAATAAAATGATTGATTAAATTTAAACATCATTAAATAAAATGATTAATTAATTTAAACAATCATTAACCAAGTAATTAGTTAAATTTAAAATGCATCATTAACTAAGTAATTAGTTAACCTTAATCCTTATTAATTAAGTAATTAATTAAATTAAATAATCAATATTAAAATGGTTAATTACTTTTGAAAACACTGTTAATCAAAATCTTTCTTAACTTGTAAAACAATTCCAAGCATGAAGATGAAACCAAACGGTTTCGATAAAAGGTGATTTTCCGAAAGTGCCGATATAGTGACTATCACAATACGGGCAGTTCGACGGACAAACTTATGACATTAGCCATAAAACAAGCATCATATAGCAATATTTTAAGTAAAATACAAGGTAAATAATGATGATACAACATGTACTAAGCATTTACTAACAATTATATTAACTTTAACTACCAACTTTTCATATAGCTAACAACATGCTTACTAACTTTCAAATGAGATAACTTTTCAAAGCATGAAACAAACAAACAATCATACCATCACTTCACATATACAACAAGCATTCATAGGCTATTAACATAAACATTAACATAGTACAAAATTGGTTTAAGAAGGCGTAGTTTTACTCACCGAAAGCTATCCAAACCTTTGCTAACTTAGGGTATGACCTAGCACTTCCATTCCTAAGTAAAAGATGGAGTCTTGGACTCTTAATACACTAGGTAGGCTTGACCTTAAAAGAAGAAGGAAATGAAACTTGTTTTGGTAAGGTGGGGTTACTTTGGATAATCATTGAACTCTCAAAAATGAACCCGAAAATAGGTCATTTTCCAACTAGTTTTTCAACTATTTACTCTTCGATTTTGGAAAAGTAGTAAAGAGGAAAGTTTTAGAAATTTCTTTTCTTTACAATTTCAAAAAAATAATCACTCAATTTTGATTATTTATGAAGAAGATGTGATCAAAAGAAGAAGGACCATTTTTGGACATGAAATTCTGGGTCCAAAAATACTCTATAAACAATTGAAATTTGACATAGCCTGTGCAGTTAATGCCCAGCTATTACCCCGTTATAACCCCGCTATATCTCATAGCGGATTTCTACCACTATGATTTTTCCATATAGCCCCAAATATAGCCTTTCCGCTTTAAGCCCCGCTATTTCCGCTATACCATGTTATTCCTGCTATATTTCGCTATATCTTTTTTAAAAGAAATGAAATGAAAAATGATATTTATGCATTGTAAAAAATATGAAATTAATTAATTTGATTGAATTTTTAATATATTTTCAGAAATGAAAATACTCTAATATTCTACTAAATTCAAATATGTTATATAACTATTTTACGTTTATTTACAGTATATTCGCACATGTTTTAATTTAAAATTATTTGTGTATTAATTATAATTCAATTGAATGTTAATTTTTCATTTAATTTCCATTTATATATTTGTAAAAACATTAAGTATGAGTTTTATATACTATTTTAGAGTCATCCGCTATATCCCACTATATCATCGCTGTATCCCCGCTATGACTTTTTGCACCTCCGCCGCATTGAATCTGCCGAGCGCTTTAACTGCACAGGACATAGCTATGCTCGAAATTTGAAGAAGTTATAAACAAAAGTTGTAGCACTGGAATTATACATGGTCTGAAAAAAAGAAAATCTTGATTTGGAATAGTATAGGGGGAGTTATGGCCGAATGAAGAATGAGTAAAAATGGAGGAAGTGAAGTATTGAAATGAAAGAAGGAGATATCCAAAACAAGTTTTTGAAAGTGATTTTATAGTAGAAAGCTATGGTTTTAAATACTTAGAAAATAGTTAGGAAGCCATTATAGAGCTTATGATGCTAGAAAACATGAATGAGGAAGTTTTGAAATGAAGATGAAATGATGAAATAGAAAAGAGAAAATGTAAAAAAAAGTTTTATATAAAATGAAAAAGCACAATTACCAATCTACCCTTAGTACTTTTCCCTCCACTCCTTGAATGCCACCTCATCATGTCTCCTCCCCTTCATGTACCACATGCCACCCTAAGCCTCTCCCCTTTCATGTCATAGCCAACATGAAATAATGACTAAGTTGTCAAAATGTCAAATCATGTCTAAGCATGTTTCATTTGATGTGACATTTTCTTTTTCATTAAACTTTTTATTTTAAATTTTATATACTTAAGTATGAATACATATATACATACACTAATACACACATATATACATATGCTAACTCATTTATAAATGTGTATACTTATGCTAAAGTGTTCACAACGTTCGCAATAACTTTTAGCCAATGAAAAGTCGAAAATTCGAAAAACGAATTTCGGTCACATTTTCGATTTTTATTTGAACTAATTATTTTTATAAACTAAATTTTAAAATTATTTTATCTTTAATATTTATTATTTAAAAGTAATTTTATTTTAATTATAAAACCTATTATTTAAATATTTAAAATTAATTAAAATATTCGGAAATTATTATGGTGAAATTCCGAGTCGTTACAAACAAACAAGCAAACAAGTTAACAAACAAATAATTAAAACTAATCATGAAAAAACAAGCAATCAACATCGACACAGTACAAGCAAGAGAAAAATATTCAAACAAGCACAACATAAATTAATAAACGAACAGTCAAACAAACGATACAATTTTCCTAATTATAACTAATAACTTAACAGGTAAATCAATACAAAAATTCATAAAAAGAAAATAGGTACAAGACAAAAAAAGGTCATTGTCATATACACCAAAATGGCAGTCCCAACAAGATATCCCACCTCTTTCGATGAAAAGTAATAACTAGACATTTATACAAATCATTGAGGAAAGTCACACATAACAACCATAAAGTTAACATCTCATAATGGGTTTTAGGCAAACTCAAACCGATATCGCCCAGTCATCTCACACCCAATGTCAGATAGTCTAATCTTACAGTCCTCAAATAATTTATTTTTTTCTAAATAAAATAGCTTTTCAATAACTATTTAACAAACACTTCCAAGGTTTATTATTCAAATCGAATATTTATTTTTTTTCTACTATTTACTTCCAAATCACATCATCCTCATCTTTGTAAAATATTTTCTCAAAGTATTTTAAACTAGATATTTTATAATGCATTATTTCTCAATAATATATTTTTGAATATATTCTCAATAAAATGTTTTTCTTTCCAAATCAGGTAATTTTCTAACTAAAATCCTTTATCCCAAAATATTTTTCCTTTCGGAGCATCGTTTATCAAAGAGTACCCTTTAAATAAAAATCTTTACAACCAAATTAACTTTCAAACAAAAAGTTTCAAAAATCAAAATATTCTTTGGCTAAAGCACTTTCCTCAAACAAAAAGTTTCTGTCATACTTTACTAAAAAGATATTTTTCAAATAAAATTATTTCTATCAAATTATATTATATTTGCAACAATAAACTAATTCCACAAAATATATCATTTTGTAAAAATAGCTTTTCTGTAATAAATCCTTAAAATGATTCATCTTTAAATCATATAGTCTTCATTTTAAAGAACATCTCAAAGTATTTCAAAGTATATCTTTCTTTTCAATTAAGGGCTCTCACCAAATACTCCCAAATTTAACAAACATTTTTAAATCATGATATTTATTAAAATAGTCTTTCCATAAAGCATCCTTTTTAATAAATACTCCACAAATCATATTTATTTTAAAATATTTTTTAAACGACAAATTTCTCTCTCCTGAAATAATTTTTTTATATAAACGCTCATTGACAAAATACCTTTAACAGAGCGTTTCCAAATCATAACACTGTTATAAAACCCTTTCTACTACACACACGTGCAAATACACACACATACATAATTACATTTTTTTTTGAAAATGGGTTCCTTTTATTGCTATTAACACAATTACAGAGCACAATCATATAATATGACCCATCAATAATAGGCCTATATAGTATGAAAAATTAAAAATACATAATTTACATATAATTCCAATCGACGACCATAGATAATTTTATTAAGCCTGAGAAATTTCCACCACGTAGTAGTGTATAAACACATTCCAATCTTTTTAGCAACTGCAAAACATGGTCCACATACCATTTCTTACCCTGACGAGAATTAACAGCTACAAGTAAAAATAAAAGTGAAACATGCGTTGCCTTTTGTCGATACATTTCATGTGGCGGCGGGTGGAACCACATCACGTTTCAGAAATAACTGCTCCATTCACGTGACTTCCCAGAACAGTTTCAAACCTGCATCTTCCCTAGAACCGCCTTTGATGCTTTTCCGGTTAACCAATCGTGATGGTTCTTCTCCCCAAACCTTGGTGCTGATTTTCCACTTCGCTTGGAATCCTTTCCTGCCTCAAATAGAATTGGAACTGTACGAGGCAATCATCATTGATAGTCCAGAACTCGTAGATAATCCAGAAAATTATTTTGCAACCGTTCAGTTATAGGATCCAAAATTGAAAGAATTGACCCATCCTTCTTACCATTGTTGTGGAGTTCTCTCTCTACAAGAGAGTTCATCTCTCTACGTGAACTTTAATCATACATACATATATATACACGCGCGCGCACATATATTCAAAGACATTTCAAATTCAAATATCGATTTAACCGAAATATTTTCTACCAAAACATATATTTTTCAAATATTCTAAACTAGACATCTTTTCACAAAAACTACTTTTAAATAAAAAAATTCCAGAAGTCATTTCGCTTATGAAAACATCTTCATAAAATTGTTTTATTTTCCAAATTAAATACTTCATTTTAACATTTTCACCCACGCAAATTTTTTTTTAACAGGTCACTTTATGTCCAAAAATATACATTTTTCTATTTTCAATAAAATACCTTTAAACCAAAAATGTATAATAGTATCACTATTTTAACAAATACTTTATAGTTGAAAATTCAAAAATAAAACATAGTCTCATTTATTAAGGTTGGGTTCGAATTATAATTTAACGTCGTGTCTCACCCGAATACTAACCAACACTTAATCTTTCCTATATGGGTTCATCTTACCTTGCTCATACTTTATTGATTCCTAAACATACATCGTCCTAGGATGAGGTAACGATGGTTATACAAACAGCCTAAACACACAAAGCATATTATCGTCAATAAAATGCTCTTTGATTTTATACTTTCCACTAGGATGTGGATTAACTTACCATAATTGGTTTAAACATACCCAAGGCTGAGAAAATCGCTAGACCTAAGTTCTAATACCAAGTGTAATTACCCACCATTTTTTGCATTTAAAATCAATGACAAATGCTGTCAAAATACACTTGCACATTAGTTTCAGACATTAAAAGCAGTGGACCGTGGATTTTATAATTTAAAATCTAAGATCAATAGGGAAAAAAAAAACCTCACAACTGAGTAAAAATATACATATTTCATAAAACAAACATCATACATGACCTAATACATCAAATCACAACTGCTTTTTCCAATACATTATTCATCATTAAATAAATAGAGAATTTATACATGATGCAAAAGAAATATAACAAATCAACATTGTGCGGATATGATCTAGATCTGGACATTTACTCCTCCTTTACTGCAACTCTACAAGTACATGTATATAATAAAGGGGAAAAGATGATCAACTTTTGTTTGTACTGCGTCAATTTCTATACACTCCGAACACAAGTAAACCATGGGCTATTGCGTAGGAAAAAACTGCATACGTATCCTTTCGGGATCAAGCTCACGTAGTTATACTTTCTTCTCTTCTCCTGCATTCAAATACTTGTTAACACATAACAACCATAACATTTATGTAACAAATGCAAGCGGAAAACACAACTTCTACTGAGTCATTACAATCAATCATCATATGGAGTAGCAACAATAATAAAACACAATTATAAGACATCGACAATACTCCATATCAACCTCAAGCATTAGATAAGCCAACGACGCAAATATACCTACATATTAATCATCAACTATTAGTAATACATCATCAATGCAGCTATAAACCAAACAAATGTGCACTAACCAACCAACATTAGTAACACAAACATCAAAATCATCCAAACAATCAAAACTATGATTAACTACCCATCATTCGCTAGCAATAATGGTAGAATACTGCACACTCATCAAAATGCGATTTCGTCATTATACATCAAACATATTTAATAATTACAATCAACAATTAACTACATGTTTTACAGTCATCCAAAATAATATATTTACGACCATTGTTTTCTCTTAAGTATAAAAACTCATGCTAACAGCTATTATAATTATAGCAATTATTCATATCGGGCCTGAAACAAAGAGCTATCTATAAAACAAATGGTAAGTCAAGAGAAAGAAGAGCATTTTATCACAACAAGATCAACTAATACAAGTCTGATCTTTTCCCTACGACCTAACCAACCATTCACGGCTAAAGACAATTTTGTCATTTTATTATTATTGTTTATCATAAACAAAACTTTATTTATTTTATCTCAAAACACTAATAATTCTTCAAACGATGATAAAATTCCAAAATCCTTTATTGCTTTATATCTTTAATAATAGTTATAATAGCTTTGGTGTCACACTTTTTTGGTATCAACGTGAACTATCAAAAACGCCCCTCTATATATTATCAAATCTTAATCACTTAAAAATAAGATCTGATATTAAATTTCTTTTACAAATTCAAACGCCCCTAAAAGTAGGATCTAACAATTAAACATGTTTTACAAATTCAAAACGCTTCTAAAAATAGGTTCTAAAATTAAACTTACTTTATAGATTCAAAATACTCCTTTACAAATATACAAATCTTAATATCACTTGAAAATAAAAAAATCATTTTTTTTGACTAGTTTAAACATATACAATTTATAAGGAAAATGATTCACGCGCGAAGCGCGTGCCGTGACACTCGTACTTCAAAACATCTTGATTTGATCAAAAATGGTAACTTACATCAAATTACTTTTCAAGACAATAATATTGTTATTTTACGTCTAATATATATTAAAACAACTTTTATTTTCCAAAATCAATTCATTACTATTTATCTCAAAAGTAACAATATTCTATATAATACTTCAAAACTCCTTGTATCATTATTTATCTTAAAATGGTAATAATTTAACCTAAAACACTTTTGGAAACATATTTTTACTACTACTATTATTATTCCGAAAATATCTTATATTTCATTATCCAAACAACAACAACAACAACAATATTTATAAACACCATATAACTAATGATATTGTCATTTACTCAAAATAACTTTAAAAAACTATATTATTATTTGTGAAATCTTACTTTACATTATAAATAACAACAAGCTCCTCAATTTTAATTTCAAAATAGATTTTTCGTTATTATTCATGAATTTTTTTATTATTCATAAATAATAACTTTAGTAAATTTCTCATGTTATTTTCAATTTAATTCATTAAATCACTTTTATTTACAAATATTATCCAAAAATATGTAAATAACATTATTTTTCATTTATTTATCCATTTTTACACAATTTCATTTATTTTATTTCAATCGATTATTTTTATTCCATTCAAATTCACTATTATTTATAATTAAACATCTAATAATACAATAATCAACGATAAACAATCCAATCAAGGCACAACACAGCCAAAGCATCATAATAACCAACTAGTCATCAATAGAACACAACACATACCAACAAATATAAATTTTCGTTGATGGATATGCATTTAATATTTCAAAACTCAATTGATTAAAATCAAATAATCATATCAATGCGCTTTTGCAAACTCCAAAACTCAGCAATCCAAACGCTAAATCGTTTGAAAATTCGCCACAAGTCCAACGGAAACAAACGAGCGTGAGCCATCACACCTAACTCCACCACCACAGCCACCTAAGTCAAACCCAACTCGTTAATACTTTAACAGGATTTCACACTCAATCTGAATGCTATCTCAACAAACGAACACCACATTGAGTCCTTTCGTCGAGATCTTAATTTTGGTATATAGCATGTAGGGATTTGACGCGGTAATTTGTTTGATATTTGTTTCAATCAATAGATCAGATCCCCACAAAAAGAGGTAGGGCATAAAAACTCAATTTTAAATGCCAGCAAAATTATAGTATACCATATAGGTTTTTAATATTTTTAAACAGAATGAAAACGTCAAAATTTCCAAAAAAAGCAACACTACTCAAAACCATGCTTAAAATTGCCTTTTATCGTCAATTCAATTTAAATGACTATTAAAAATTAATTAATATAAAATGAGTCAAATCTACGGATCATTTAAAAAACCATCTTTACACTGATATCCTCTGTCGAAATCACCACAAAAATGTTGCGCAATGCAAAATAAATCTGGCTAAACATAGAAGCACTGTTATCAATGTCGGAAGAAGAAAAACTGATTATTTTAGTCATGTAGACCAAAAAATACTTTACACAAATACTACCACAAAACTGGGTACAATCGTCAATTGAGAAAAGCATTTAAACATTGTTAAGAAGAAAATCTCACAAACTCTGTATATCTACAAGCGGAAGCATCGGTCTTGACGAAGGGGATGGTGAAATTGACGAAGATGCTATTTGATTATAATATGTTTCCTCTAAGCTTTGGAGAGTAGAAGGCTCGTTCCTTACCATAGTTCGGAATGAAATGGAACCGCGGAAATTAGAGGTATCTGAGCTTCTTCCAGCATCCACATTACTTTGATTTGCAACTAGAGATGCGCTTTCATGGAAGTAGTCATCATATGGCATTTCTGAAAATTCAATCTGACCTAAATCTCTTAATGCTAATGAATCTGCTATCGGGTAGTAAACTAGCACAAATATACACACAAACGCACTAAAGAAAAGCGTGCAGAATGCAAGGAACACAACTGCTTCGAATACTAAACCACCCGGATGTAAAAAGGCAGATAATGCAAGAAGTGATGCTCTTAATGGAAGAACAATAAAGACCAAAGATATTAACCAGTAAACACGTTTTCTTAGTCCCCTGTTTATCACCAAAGATAACATTTTTCTTCCAATGTAGACGGCGTATAGGATGAGAAGAAAATACAAAAGAGCGATGAAACTAGTGCTGATCAATGGGTATAAGCAGACACTTCTTTCGTTAACCATGGAGCAAGTGTCAATAAAATATTTGGCCACCATCCTTCTCCCATTAGCTTTATCATTGAATCTGGGTCCAACAAAAACAAGGCCAAGTTGCAGTAGAAAAATAGGAGAGGCAAAAAACATGACATACAAAATGATTTTTCTGTTCGATCTCTTGCTTTCACTGTTCTGTAACGATGCATGGAGAAGGGATATTAGAGTGAGAAACATGATCGGTTCAGCAAAACCAATGTTGGAAAGAAGGTAATACTTGCACACATTTTTCTGCAATGTTACATTGGAAAAAAGGTTGAATTTCTCTTTCAGAAAAGTTAGTCTGAGAGTTTCCCATAAACCCCACCAAATAGTGACAAGAACGAGAAAGATACGGGCAAGCCAAGGGCCGTTGAAGTAAACAAGGTGAATGAAGTCACGTTTTAAGATTCTTATGTGAAGGTAGAGAGATCGATAAATAAAGAAGAGTCCAAGAATGACGAGGAGAAGGACCAGTGCTACTGTAAGCACACCGAACACTTCGGTTAAAAATATGGTCAGGGGCATGAGCCGTATCAAAGTTCCAACGCATGCTCTCCACCAGCATTAATGCCTCAAAAAACCACAAAATATCAAGTTTACCCCCCTTCAAAATTTACAAACTGCAAATATAAACGAACTGCTGATGCTTCAGTAGCTGATCAAGGGAGGTTGTGTTGCTCGATATTGATGCCCTACGATATCATAAATAAGCAATGTTAGTTGAATGTGTTAGCCAAGAATATCATGCAAAATGGTATTCAACAGTAGGTAGTAAGTATCATGAAAATACTGAGTTTTGCCAATAACTGAGTACATTACAAAAGGGAACCGACATTTATGGAAACAAAAAAAAGCAAAACATGCTAACATTTGTATACCATGAATGGCATGTCACAGCATAACCATACCCCATTTAATCTTACATGGAACATAATCCCAAGCTTTGATCTGAATTGGCTTAAGAGAATATGTACAGCACGTTAAGGATTAACTAATATGGAACAACAGCTAGAAAAAGATTCTGCTAGTCATAAAATTATGCATTTAAAAAGGTGGGAAGGAGTTTCATGGAGCTATTTTGATACAACGCCACAAGGACAAACAAAATAGTATATACCCAACTTGTATATATTTTTTTCCTTCAACTAGCATCATTTAACTCCGCCCGTGTAGTTAACTCCGCCCGTGTAGTTTTCTATGCAGCCTGTCTCAAGCCAGAATAAGGAGGAGGGTTGTGATAGGCTTGATGAGCTAACATAAAACCATAGCCTCTTATGGAAATGGAATCATATTATTTTATATTTAGTACCAGAATATTTTTAAATTACATCTCTATTTTTATTTTCGGTATAAAAATCGTTTTTTTGGAAAATTAAATTTGAACTATTTTTATTATTTTGAAAAAATGCAAATATTTGTATTTTTTTCTGTAAATATTTACAGTCAAAAAACTTCAAATATTTGCAATTTTTTCTACATATGCTAAAACTTAAAAAATGGCGATTTTTTTAAATAAATAAAAACCTTGTTTTTGATGAGAGACGGCTCTGTATTTTGGAACTCAAAAGAGACTGTTTATCTTTACTAATAAATGAAATAGAAACACGATCTTTTGATCCAACCGCGGAGTTCCAAAAATACCCTTATATGTAAACAAAAGATCAGAAGTTTGAATCTCGCAAAGAACAAAAATTTACATTATTTTCAAGAGAAATTTTGGAATGTAAATAATGTTACAAGTTCTCGAAACTCTGTTTCGACAAAAAATTACAATTTTTTTCTTCATATTTTTCAATTTATATTTTCCAAAACTAGGTTGAAATTTTAAATTTTATATAAAAAAATGCACATTTTTTGCATGTGCCATATAATCTCATAAAAACATAAACCGGCTTGCCTTCTCCATAAAAAGAATTGGGTTAAGGGATAGATTTATTCTAATTTACAGTTTTGAAAAAAACATAAATCGCTTTATTATTTTCTTCTTTTACAAATTGGGAACCTAGTGCATACACTTGAGAAGTGCATATATGGCTTAACGTAATAATACTATATAAAAAATAGTGACCTAATACTAAATGTATGTTGAACAAAATCCCAAACGTTGTTACCACTAAATAAAGCAAAAATTACAAAAAATCGAATAAACAACAAAGGACAAATGAACATTTTCTACATGATGTAAAACAGTATAAGAAGAAAGATGCTCAAATA
Source organism: Allium fistulosum (assembly GCA_030737815.1). Lineage (NCBI taxonomy): Eukaryota > Viridiplantae > Streptophyta > Magnoliopsida > Asparagales > Amaryllidaceae > Allium > Allium fistulosum. The sequence continues at coordinate 661,069,019 of CM060907.1, forward strand.
TAAACTACTCAACACCCCACCAGCACTTCTTAGAAGAAATCTAGTCTGGTAAAAACTGTAAAATTAAAACAGGATAAAAAATTAGCAATGGACAAGGAAAGACTGAATTGAAAGACAAGCATCGGATAAAAAATCTAGACTAAAACCAAGTTTACTACTTGGCCATTCACCGTATCTTGAAGATTTGGAAGTAATACAAGCAAACAGTAAGCTACAGTGTCGGAAATATGACCTTCATGCAAGCTAGAAAGATAATATTTCAGTGTAACAGTAATGGCAGACTGGTGGCAGCTTAGAGAATAAAACAGGTGATCCGCAGGATGAAAGATAAATGATACACGACAATGGGCACAAAAATTTAAAACAGCTAGAACCAATATGATAGATGGTGAATGTTCATTTTAAATATAGCTGAAGAGATGTGGCAATGAAAGTCCCTGCATCAACTAACTGGGATTTATTTTATTTTTGCTTTACTAGTCAAGCAACTCCATCATTGTTTGCATTGAGAGAATTTAGAGAATACTCAAGCTACTCTTATGCAAACGCGACTCGCAATTCTTAGAAAAATAATCACCAACCATATCACTCGCATTATTTTAAAAATAGAGATGTTTACCAAAACAGCATACACTATGATCAAACTGGGCAGTATTGTAGCACTAATAGGTAGGCTGTTCAACCCAAATTTCAAATCTCAAATTTAGACTAAATCACATCTCAATATGTTCACATACAATATCTCTTATTGGATGAGGAGAACTAGACAAGTGCATCTATAGCGTACGGTACCGTTCGTCTACAATTTTTAGTCCGGTTATGTTTGTGTCGCGTCCAACGCTTCGCGCGTCCGAAGCATCCATGGTGGGACCCATCATTTTGGTCTATTTGAGTGAATTGATCAAATTGATCATCTGACGTCGGATGTGTCCGACGTCATCGTTAATTAATGATCATTAAAACGTTGGTCCCATTTCCAAACATTTATTAATATCTCGGTCCTCTGTCCAACACAAATAATTAACACTGTGAAACATATAATTAATAATAACAAAACAATTAATTCCTCATTCGCAACACAAGGATACATTTCCTTTTCGTTAAACAGTCTACTTTCCTGCCATTTTCAAATGTCTCTTTCGTTAAATAAAAGAACGCAACCTGCATCTCCAAGTGACGTATAGACCCTCTCGAAGTAACTTATGAGCCAAAATTGATGTTTTTCAATGATTTATTAATATCTTGGTCTCTTTTCCAACACAAATAATTAACACTGTGAAACATAATTAATAATAACAAAACAATTAATTCCTCTTTCAGATACCTCTTTCGCAACACAAAAATGCATTTTCTTTTCGTTAAACAATCTACTTTCCTGCCATTTTCAAATGTCTCTTCAGTTTAATAAAAGAACGCATCCTGCATCTCAAAGTGACATACAGACCCTCTCGAAGTAACTTATGAGCCAAAATTGTCGTTTTTCAATGATTTTATAATAGCCAAGCATGCATTTATCCAAAAATGGCGTACACAATGATCAAATTCAATTGTGTTATAACATTAGTATGTAGGCTTTTCAATCAAGGTTTCAAATCTCGAACTTCAACCAAATCACATCTCAATATTTTCATATAAAATATCTCGTATTGGATGAGATCTGGAGAAAGGACACACGACAGATGATATAGAAAAATAGCATGTGTCTAGATTGTCTATCAAAGGTGTTGTCTATCTAAACGTGTTAAGAATCAATCTCATTGGCATGAATTAATGATGTTAAAAAAACCACATGAAATGAAGTTTGGAAAAGAAACCCAATGCTTCAGTAGACGGGAATTCATGCACAGTGATGCACTTCTGTAACAGTTAAAAGCATGACACAAGGTTTGCCAACATCCACTTAATCACAATGAGTATCTTTCGTTTACAGCAGATCTTGCGTGTCTTCGGAAGCTCAACACTGATGCAACCGAGCTTTTTAACTACATAACAAAAACAAATATCTACAATACAACCATGAAAGCTTCTACAAATCAACCACGCAACTATATATATATATATATAAAATCTTCAATTTTTCTAACATGCTAACTCTTAAAACATATGGCCACAACTCTAGCTAGGTGGCTTAGCAATGGTTCAGTAGTCATTGGCCCTATGTATGTAAACTCTATTGACAGATATTCCACTCAAAACTCGTGTCCTTTCTGATTTTAGAATAAAAAGCAACATCAATACAGTGCAACTCTTCTCAGACTCAGCCAAAATGACAATAATACTCTAGTATTTTTAAACCTTACTTGCCATCATCCACCCCAAGACTGTCGTGTAACCACAAATTAAGACAGGATCATCAAAAGTTGAAACGAAAAAAACAATTTACAACAGACTATATGGAAAATGCTAAAAAATTCAATCGGAGAAAATAAAAAATCGATTATTACCTGAAAAAGGAATCAGCATTAGAAGGAAACGCAGATTTAAAGCAGATCAAGGCTCAACTAAAAACCCAGTGAAGGATGACACGGATCCAGAAGAGGAACGGAAGATATTATAGGAGCGAAGGAGAGAAAATGAACAGCGCAACGACGAACAGAAGTTTGCTAAAGAGAGGAGCAAGGGAACAAAAGTGGAAAGGGAAGTAGTTGTGTTGGGTTGTTGACAGCCTGTGACCAGTTGTATTTCTTCCGTTTAATTTAACATTTCAGAGCCCCTTTTTATTTGAATAGCAATTCAACTTCATCAACGTTTAAATTAATTCAATTTTTCCTATATTAGCGAGAATGTTGCAACGGTTTGGTAAAAGAAATTATCACACGTTAACTGGTGCACTGTGTAGTTTTAATATTTCATTTCACAATGTGCAATAATAAACATATATAATGAAGCAGTTTTTATATTATTTTTGTTTATTTAAATGGGGAATTTTGGCTCACATTCCTCTTTACAAAAAAATTAAGAGCATATCTCTTCGAAGTAGCATTATAAATTTAGTCTCTTTTTATTTCAATGGTTGTCAAGCAATCTGGCAAATATTTGCTAGGCAACATGGCAAAATATTTGTCAGACAACATGGCAAATATTTGCATATTTGCCAAGCAACAAAAAAAAAATTCAACGGTTGCCAAGCAACCTAGCAAATATAATCTGCCTAATATTTGCCAGACAACATGGCAAATATTTGCCCTGGAACATAAATAAAAAATTTGTCAAAACATATTATATATGGATCTTAATAGAAAAATAATAAAATTTGTGATTTAATGGTGAAAACGAAATTGAAATCCGATAAATCTACTAAAAGATGTCACGTTTTTAATATTGCAAATTAACTTCTCATTATAGGATATATATATATATATATATATATATATATATATATATATAGTTGTATGGGTGGTACGGTATAAATTATAGGGACCGAATTTATAATACTGAATTCGAAGGGGGAAAACTTACATTAATTTTGGAAAGTAGGGACGTGTCCCTAATTTCCACTATTGAAATTTTGATTGGGACGGAAAATCAATTTTGCTTCTACAATTACGTTTGTTTAGGGTACTTTACTTCCTTTTAATGTGATGTCTAATTTTTAGAAAATACATTGAGTTCACATTGTGAATTATCTTTTTACACATTGGATTTAATTAACATTCATTCTATTTGGATTGCAGATACTCTAAAAATTGATGTTCCATAAATATTTGTTTTATATGTAAATTTGACCAGGGTCCTGTTTTACTTTATTACATTCTAAAAAAATGAACTAATTTTTATAAGAATATTGTTAATGTATGTCCTGAGTAAATATGTTAAGAATTATAGTTATATGCTAAATGACAAAAATATATAATATTGAATAGGGGTTTTGGACCAACAGTCCCTATTCTCAAAGCCCATGCATAAAAAGTCTCTGCTAATAAACTCATTTAAATTAGGTCCCTATTTTGTTATTTTTTACCAAATTGTCCCCTCCTAGAAAATCGACCCAGCATTGAAATCAGGGGCAAAAGTAGCATAAATTAATCAAAAACTAAAAATAGGGACCAAATTTTCATAACTTATTCGAGAGGGACTTTTCTTTCGTCATCTTCCAATTTTATGGACTTAGCAGCCATTCCTTGTTTTGAATACTTACTTTATCCTTACAACATAAAAAATAAATGGAATTTGGGGAAGGGATTTTACTTTGGTAAGTTAACAAGTTTAGCGTGTGCCCTTGTAACACATATTAACGTTTTCCTTTTTATCACATTAGGGCAGCTTTAAAGGGGGTGGGTTGCGTTCGCAACAATAGGTGTTACTTTTCATTCGATGTTGTAATCATGGAATAATTTTTTTAATATGGTTTGTTTTTAAGTTTCATATGGATTACAATTTGGACGAGGAAGAATAATTTTACTTCTAATCCGGGTTTTTGAATGTCGGATAAGAAAGATAATTAACTTTAACTGTTGAGGTGAGCTGGTGTGGATCAGTGTAAAAAAATAATTTTTTTACCAATAACTCACATTATCTAATGGAATGCTCTTATAAAAAAATAATGGCTACTTTTGGCACCAAGCAGATTGATTTTTACCTCCTTAATATTGGGTGCATCAATATAAATTTGTGTTTACTCAACTCTCAATTGCGTTAATATGATTTTATTTTTTCTCAGCTCAACCTAAAAATTAGCTTATACGACATAGTTGTAACTTACAAGAATGTAAACTTTGTACGAGTGTGTCCCTAGTTGGGATATACTTCTGATATTCACCTTCATTAGAAAATTTTCATATAAATTTATATTTGTGCAAATGTAAACTGGGAATGAATCTTGATGTATATTTACATGATTCCTTGGAAAAGTCTAGGTTAGTTTGCGAAAGTAAGAATCTTAAGGCTAATTTAACACTAAAGAGGAGGTAAATAGTGTTTAATAACTTTTATGAATCATTTTGAATTTTCTTAAGATTATAGTTTAAACGATGCAGATTGATAATCACAAATGCAAACACGGGCATATATAAATGCAGAAAAGCAAAAAAGTAAAGAGTTGGAGAACCATAGATGAGTACATGGAATTTTAAAGATAAACATAAAAGATACATGGATTAAAGCTAGAATTATCCAAACTAAAATTAGAAAATCAAAGGAAATACAATCTATGAAGAAGTGGATGAAGATGGGGACTTTCCACTAAGCTTGCGATAGATCTTTCCAAAGTACTTGTTTACTTTGTTTGAAAGAGAAATGAATGATTTTTTTATGCTTCTTTTGGTTACTAAGAAGCTTCTCCTGATTTTTGAGGATTTCCTTTATGGATGGATGAGAAGGCTTTTCGAAACTCTACAAAGAAGTCTTTTTCTCTTCTTGTTCTTCCTCCTCTTCCGCTTCTATTCCTTCTTCCTCTTCTCTTATTTCACGCTCCTCTCGCCAAGCCAATCTTGCTTTCTTTTCCGAAAGAGTTTCATATGGCTCAAAGATGGGTGAGATGTGCATGAGAGAGATATAGGCTTGTCGAGAAGTTTTCGATGAATGGTTTCCTCTACTCTTAGGTCAACACCAAAATATGTGAATATTCTAGAGAGATACACACTATGAAAAAGTGTGTTCTCATGCCTAGAGATATTTTTAGGAACGAATTCAGCCAAAATAACATATGACCAATTTATGTCGTAATGGCCATAAATTGCAAAAAGTGCTTTGAAAACCTTTTGAGTCAGGTTACTATAATTTTCCATCCTCGGAGTTATGCTTTATTGCAAAATGAGACTTAAAATTCTTTCTTTAGGACGCTAATTTTATTTTTAAACTCAAGATCATCATCATTTCCAAAAATATTATGAATAACTTCACGATTTTGATTTCAATTTTAAAAGTCGAAAGGTTCATTCCACTAGATTTGCATCTGAGAATGTTACCTGAAATTTCACAATTCAAAACAATTTGAGTCCTTTGACACTACTCCAAACATCACCTTCAGTCCCTTCATAAAACTTTCCTTTCAACGCATAATACATTTTTACTAAATTTGGAAAACGCACAAAATCATTTTGAGAAACATCAATCAAACCAAGAACTCCCTTTTGATTACAAAGATCATCAAGACCATAAGAAGGAAAATCATCAAATTTGGCGAACCTTCCGGGAGAGACTTTTCTGAAAGAAACATATTCCATATAAGCTTCCATTGCATCTTTATCAAAGAAAAGATAGCCTTTGGTTTTCTTAGAAAGCCTTAAGGTTTTTGTAGTGTTGCTTGAGGAAGCCATTGATGAATAGTTTGAAGAGATAAGAGAGTTAATGGATTTTTGAATTTTGAAAAACGAGAGTGAAATGAATGGATGGAGATAGAATAATTAAATAAAGAATCAATGGATATGTTCTCCGGTCAAGAGACACCTTTTCAGGACATTGGAGTTGGTGAAAAGGTGGAGAGGATTTCAAATTTTGAATTTGAAATGAAAATTCAAATTCCGAATTCATGTGCATATGTCGACATATGGCTAGGGTGTATGTCGAAATATAGCTCATGAATCTCAAAAGGAAGTATCGAATAAATTATTCCTATTTACTTATACATGTATGTGTGTGTGTGTGTATATATGTATATATATCCTATAATTATTACTAATCTATATATTTAGTAACTAATTTAAAATCAAAAATATAGATATATTTTATATTATTTTATTTAATATTTTATTCTTATAAAAATAAATTTTATAAAATATTTAATATTAATACACACACACACACTATATACATCTAATATTATTATTCATATATAGGTTATTCCTAACAATCAAAAACTCCATCCAAAAATTCAAAATTCAAATTTTAAATGCGTGCCTATTTTTGCTCCATTTCTTTGAACTTTTCTGAATTGATTATTGCTATGAAGCACATATTGGCATCTTCTATATCCAGTTCATTATCACTTGAGAAAGTATCTAAATCGTCTAATATTGCAGTATAAGCTCTGCTCCGTTTTATGAACCAACCAGTATTTGGTGAGATTTTCGGTTTCTCCAATTGTGGACAGCCTCTTTGCATATGGCCAAATTCATTGCAGTGAAAGCATCTAACAATATTTCCACTTTCTAGATTTTTGTTATCATTTTTCCAAAGATTATTCCTTTTTCTATATATCAGAAATTTTCTGAAATTTCTGGTCATGAAAGCAATTTCCTCATTATCGTCGTTGTCTGAATCCAGATCATCTGTTGTTGCATTGAAAGCGATGGATTTCTTTTCTATTGTCTTGCTTTCTTTTTTGTCCTACGTTTGTACTTCAAATGACATTAAATTGCCAATTAACTCTTCAATTTTCAGAGTGCTAATGTTATTAGCCTCATCAATTGCAAGAGTCTTTTGGTACCACTCAAGGTTAAGTGAATTGAGGATTTTTCTAACTTGATTCTCTTTAGAAAAACTTTTACCCAATGCAATTAGTGAATATACTATATCTTGGAATCTACTGTACATATCAGAAGTGGACTCAGTTGGACTCATTTTAAATAATTGAAACTAATTAGTTAACATGGAGATTTTGGTATGTTTGACTTTACTATTGCCCTTATGTGTAACTTGCAATGTTCTCCATATTTCATATGCAGACTTACAAATAGACACTCTATCGAATTCATTCTTATCTGATGAACAAAACAAAATATTCATGGTTTTAGAGTTACTTTGTGCAAGTGTCATTTGATCAGCGGTCCATTATGAAAGTTTATCTATGGCTCAATGTACTCATTCTGTGTGATATTCCAAATATCTAGACTAGTTGACTGTAAATTGATATTTATTCTACATGATCAATATGTATAATTATTGCCATTAAAATGGGGACTAGCAGTAAATTGTCCTTCGAAAAAGATGTTATTAACCAGTGAACTAACAGCGTTGTTAGCCATTTAAAATTTTCAAAAATCAAAATTATGAACACTTTGAAAACTAATGCTCTGATACCAAATGTTAGTTTGCGGAAGTAAGAATCTTAAGGCTAATTTAACACTAGAGGATGGGGGCTGAAAAATGTTTAATAACTGTTATGAATCGTTTTGAATTCTTTTAATATTATAGTTTAAACAATGAAAATTGACAATCACAAATGCAAACAAAGACGGATATAAATGCAGGAAAAGTAAAAAATAAAGAGTTAGAGAGATCACACTAGTATTTTTATACTGGTTCGAAGTTACCCTACATCCAGTCTCATACAATTTCTTGTACAAATTTCTTTTCAAATATCAAAGTTTATGTAATCTCGATTTCAAGGCTACAAAACATACCCTTCAGATATTCTGATCTCTAGGTACACTCACTAGGATCAGACGGGATACTAGACTACCCACTTGGATTTAAATGAGACACCAAGCATACCCACTTGATTCAGACGGGACACAAGCGCACCCACTTAGATTTTAGGGACACCAAGCACATCCAAGAGTATAAGAGTATGATTTGATAGAGTTTACAAAATCAATTTCTTGATCTTGAGTACAAATGATCTTATAACCTCCTGAATAGCACTTTGATCTTGATTTGAGTAAGTGAGATGAGAGAGATCAGTGAGTAAACAATAGGGAATCAAATCAATAGAGTTTAAATTTGAGAAGATTTTGAGTAAAATTTCTTTTAGAAATAAAGAGAGTGAAAGAGAAAATAAAATATGAGAAAGCAGTTAACAAAAATTCGTTCAAAAAACCCCTATTTATAGAGAAACAACAGCTATGTCCATTCATAAAGAGATACAACGAAAAGACGCTTCCATTCAAATTTGAATTTTGAAATTCCTGGCCTATATGTCGACATACATGATGAGGATATGTCGACATATCCTTTGTAAATTTGAAAAATCACTAAATAAAAATTGTTTTGAAAATAGTAAGTTTTGTAAAATATTTTGATACTTTGTAAAATCATTTAAACATAGTTTATACATATTTTAATCATTATAAAACTTAAGAAAACTATCTTAAATTGTTCTATAATATTTTAACACAAAGGATTTAAATATAAATAATATATACAAAAATAATATATTTATAATACAAGTGAATATATATTAAAATCAAAGTATTAATGAATGTCAAAAATATACTTTTGAATACCATATCATTTAGAAATTATAAAACCAAAAACTACATCTAAATATAACAAATTAAAAGTATATTAAAATATAAAATGCTTAAAAACTTAATTACTCAAAATATAATAAACTCGTTAATAAAAATAATTGTAAAAATCATTTGAAAACAATTTTGAAAGGATGTTTGAAAAATTATTTTGAAAACATTCATTCCTTAAAAATCGTTTTTGAAGACCAGGATATTTGAAAATCGTTTAAAATCAGAGAATATATTTTAAAAACCTTTTCGGAAAATGAAGAGCGATCAAAGAAGTACTACCATGGTTTTAACAAAATAATCTATGACTCTATAACTTACCTTGATATCTTGAATCTTCAATACTCATGAGTCTTCAATCTCTAACTCTTTATATCAGCCTCTTTAATTTTCTCTTGATATTGTACAGTCTTCTTAATCAATGCATGTCTAATATCCTGCACTATATACATATATATCTTGATAGAAACATTAGTATCTATATTTTATATAATGTCATATGGTTGTTGTTATCAAAACCAATTTCTAAGGTACTAACAATCTCCCTCTTTTCGATGATGACAACCATGTATATAAAATATGATATAACTCCCCCTGAGTTACAAAACTCTCCATTAATCCATGCTTGGATATTTTATATCATTCTCCCTCTTTGTCATCAACAAAACTAAAATTAAAAACTCCCCCTAACTAAGGTACTATATGATATATAAAAGTAAAATGAATGATATATAAGAGTGATATGTAAATAAGAAGCGATAACATACACCAATTTTATTAATTCAATCCAATACATTCAAATCAATCCAAGCCAATACAAACATAAACCATACCAAAGTCAAACCAAATCACTTGTTATCCTAAATAAGTCAATACACACTAATCCATATTTCTTATTGTAATATATTAATATACAAATTTAAATCAAATCTTATATATATTAAGACTAACCAATCAACTTAAACTTCCCTAGGAACTTCTACCCAACCATCGGAACCAAAAATTGGATCTGCTTTAATGGCATCTCAATCTTCATTGTCTTCGTTGATGGCACAATCCAAATTGTTGGTTGGTTCATCTTTGATAATGGAAGAAATCATCCATCGAATAGCATCAAAATGTTTTCTTGTTCTTTTATCACCTACACTTAACTCAATTCTAAGTGTCTTTGATTTCTAAAGATAAAAGTAAGAATATTCTTGAATGATTGAAGGGTTTGTTCAAGATTTCACACAACTTTTGGTGTGGAAAAGCCATATTTGAAAAGATAAGTTCATAAATGAAAAGGAAGAAGAAAGAGAGCGGAAATGGTGTTTTTTTGTGTGAATAGGTTTATATAGGGCTGAAAAGTCGTTTGAATAAGTTGAATAAATGGTAGTTATTTTATTTTTTATTTTTTTGCAACTTGCCCATTATATGTTAACATATAGTATATACATATGTCGACATATGTACCATATTTTGCAAAACCATCTTATTTTGCTATATTATTGTAATTGGCCTATACACTGCACTTTTATGACTTTCCAGAGATTAATAACAATGTATAGCAGCAAGAAATAAAATTTCATTGATAACCATGGACGAGTACATGGAATTTTAAAGATAAACATAAAAGATACATGGATTAAAGCTAGAATTATCCAAACTGAAACTAGAAAATCAAAGGAAATACAGTCTAGGAAGAAGTGGATGAAGATGGGGACTTTCCACTAAGCCCACGATAGATCTTTCCAAAGTACTTGTTTACTTTGTTTAAAAGAGAAATAAATGATTTTTTAAGCTTCTTTTGGTTATTAAGAAGCTTCTCCTGATTTTTGAGAATTTCCTTTGTGGATGGATGAGATGGCTTTTCGAAATTGTCCAAAGAAGTGTCTTCCTCCTCTTCTTGTTCTTCCTCCTCTTCTCTTATTTCACGCTCCTCCTCCCAAGCCAATCTTGCTTCCTTTTCCGAAAGAGTTTCATAAGGCTTAAAGATGGGTGAGATGCACATGAGAGAGATATTGGCCTTGTCAAAAAGTTTTCGAGGAATGATTTCCTCTCCTCTTAGGTCCACATAAAAATATGTGAATATTCTAGTGAGATACACACCATGAAAGAGTGTGTTCTAGTGCCCAGAGATATTCTTAGAAACGAATTCATCCCAAATAACTTGTGACCAATTTATGTCATAATGACCATAAATTTCAAAAAGTGCTTTGAAATGTTTTTGAGTCGGGTTATTATAATTTACCGTCCTCGGAGTTATGCTTTATTGCAAAATGAGATTTAAAATTCTTGCTTTAGGACGTAAATTTTTATTTTTAAACTCAAAATCATCATCACTTTCAAAAATATCGTGAATAACTTCACGATTTCATTTTTGAATTTTAAAAGTCGAAAGGTTCATTCCACTAAATTTGCATATGAGAATGTAACCTAAAATTTCACAATTCAAAACAATTTGAGTGCCTTTGACACTACTCCAAACTTCACCTTTATTCCCTTCATAAATTTGTTTTTTCAAATCCGCATCATTTTTACTAAATTTGGAAAACGCACAAAATCATTTTAAGAAGCATCAATCAAACCAAGAATTCTATTTTGATTACAACGATCATCAAGATCATAAAAAGAAAAATCATCAAATTTGGAAAATCTTCTGGGAGACACTTTTCCAAAAGAAACGTATTCCATATAAGCTTCCATTTCATCTTTACCATAGAAAAGATAACCTTTGGTTTTCTTAGAAAGCCCTATGGTTTTTGGAGTGTTGCTTGAGGAAGCCATTGATGAATTGTTTGAAGAGATAAGAGAGTTAATGGATTTTTGAGTTTTAAAAAATGAGAGTGAAATGAATGGATGGGGATAGAATAATTAAATAGAGAATTAATGGATATGTTCTCTGGTCAAGAGACACCTTTTCAGGACATTGGAGTTGGTAAAAAGGTGGTGGGAATTTTGAATTTTGAATTTGAAATGAAAATTCAAATTCTGAATTCATCTGCATATGTCGACATATGGCTAGAGTGTATGTCGACATATAGCTCATGAATTTCAAAAGGAAGAATGGGATAAATTATTCCTATTTACTTATATATGTATATATATACACACACATTTATCCTATAAGTATTACTAATCTATATTTTCAGTAAATAATTAAAAATAAAAAATATACATATATTTTGTATTATTTTTATTTAATATTCTATTCTTATAAAAATAAATTTTATAAAATATTTAATATTAATACACACACGTTATATTCATCTAATATTATTATTCATCCATAGGTTATTCCTAATAATCAAAAGCAATCAAAAACCCCATTATAAATTCAAAATTTAAATTTTAAATGCGTGCCTACTTTTGCCCCATTTTCTCGAACTTTTATGAATTGATTATTGCCAAGAAGAAAATGTTGGCATATTCCGTATCTAGTTCATTATCACTTGAGAAAGTATCTAAATCGACTAATGTTGTAGTATAAGCCCTTCTCCGTTTTCTGGGCGAATCAGTCTTTCGTGAGATTTTCGGTTTCTCTAGTTATGGACAGTCTCCCTGCATATGGCCAAATTCATTGTAGTTAAAGCATCTAACAACATTTCCACTTCCTGGATTTTTGTTATCATTTTTCTTGAGTTTGTTCATTTTTATGTATTTTAGAAAATTTCAGAAATTTCTGGTCATGAAAGCAATTTCCTCATCATCGCTGTTGTCTGAATCCAGATCATCTGTTGCTGCATTAAAAGCGATGGATTTCTTTTCTATTGCATTGCTTTCTTTTCTGCCCTGCATTTATGCTTCAATGACATTAAATTACCAATGAACTCTCCAATTTTCAGAGTGCTAATGTAATTAGCCTCTGAATTGCAAGAGTCTTTTGGTCCCACTCTGGGGTAAATGAATTGATGATTTTTCTAACTTGATCCTCTTCAGAAAAACTTTTACCCAATGCAATTAGTGAATGTACTATATCTTAACTACCATACATATCAATAATGGACTCATTTTGAATAATTGAAACTGATTAGTTAACATAGATATTTTGGTCTGTTCGACTTTACTAGTGCCCCTCATGTGTAACTTGCAGTGTTCTCCATATTTCATATGCATACTTACAAATTGACACTCTATTGAATTCATTCTTATCTAAATAACAAAACAAAATATTCATGGCTTTAGATTTACTTTGTGCAGTTGTCTTTTGGTTAGCAGTCCATTGTGAAAGTTTTTCTGTAACTCAGTGTACTCATTCTGTGTGACATTCCAAATATCAAGACCAGTTGACTATAAATAGATGTTTATTCTACATGACCAATATATGTAATTATTACCATTAAAAAATGGGGGTCTGGCAGTAGATTGTCCTTCGATAAAGGTGTTACTAATAAGTGAACTAACAGTGTTACTAATAGTGTTACTAACAGTGTCGTTAGCCATTTAAACTTTTCAAAAATCAAAATTATGAACACTCTGAAAACCAATGCTCTGATACCAAATGTTAGTTTGTGGAAGTAAGGATCTTAAGGCGAATTTAAAACTAGAGGGGAGTAAATAGTGTTTAATAACTTTTATGAACCTTTTTGAATTCTTTTAAGATTATAGTTTAAATAGTGCAAATTGACAATCACAAATGAAAACAAAGGAAAATATAAATGCAGTAAAAGTAAAAAGTAAAGAGTTTGAGAGATCACACTAGGATTTTTATACTAGTTCGGAGTTACCATACATCCAGTCCCGTACAATTTCTTGTGCGGATTTCTTTTCAAATATCAAAGTTTATAAAATCTCGATTTCAAGGCTATGAGACGCACCCTCTAGATTTTCCGAGCTTTGGGTACACCCATTGGATTCAGACAGGACACCAGCACACTCACTTGGTTTCAAACGGGACACCAAGCATACCCACCTAATTCAAACGGGACACAAGCACACCCACTTGGATTTCAGGGGCTCCAAGCACATCCAAGAGTATAAGAGTATGATTTGATAGAGTTTACAAAATCAATTTCTTGATCTTGAGCACAAATGATCCTATAAACTCTTGAATAGCACTTTGATCTTGATTTTAGTGAGAGAGATGAGAGAGATCGAAAAGTAAATCTTACGGATCGTATATATGTTACTAATGTGCAAGTGTACTAACAGTATAGCAAAGATATAAGTAGATATGTAAATGTAAGTAGAAATAAAAACGATCACACCAGAGTTTTTATACTGGTTCGGACCTCCCGTCCTACGTCCAATCCTGAAGCTCCCCTTCGGTATTTCACTAACCAAATACCGTCGCTTCACCCGGAGGAACAGGTCTTTTTACAATAGAGTTTTCTTTGACAATCTTGTGTTCTGATCAACACTGATATTGACTGATAATACAAATCTTCCTATAATCTCCTTTGAGTGATTGTGTAAGTGTGAGCACAGATTTGAGGAAGAATATAACCAATATAAATAGTGGTTATAGTTTTGATTTGAGAATATTAGAAATTAGGTTTCAGAAATCAACTTGATAATAATAATTCAAGAGAGTAGAAATCAGTAAGTTGAATAAGTAAATCTCAAATCAATTTGATAGTATTTATAGAATTTGAAGAGTTATGATTAAAGAGAAGTGACTGGAAACTATTGGTGAAAGGTTGCAACTGTTTGAAGAAGAAGAACGTTTGTTTAAAGTTTCGCAACCTTTCAGAATATAGCCGTTTATAAAAAAATGTTCGTCGTCAGAGGTCTGTAGGAAAGCTCATATGTTTGGAGTTTGTTTCAGAGAACTTCTTGAAACTTACTGCAGACGTCTGAGTATATACTGTAGACGTCTGGAGTATGTTATTTCCAGAATTTATAAAATGTTGTGCGTGTCACTTCATTGGAGATTGTACAATAATTCTATATACTACTTACACATTTGTTTACAGAATAATCTCCTTGTAATCTTCAAATCATAACTCTTTGACGTGATGAATATCTTGAATACCTGCATATGTTAATATATGTATATATATAATATTGTATAGTTGTTGTCATTGAAACCATAGAATGGAGGTTCCAACAGTAAACAATAGTGAATCAAATTAATAGAGTTTGAATTTGATTTAATCAAATTTGAGAAGATTTTGAGAAAAAAATTCTTTTAGAAATCAAGAGAGTGAAAGAGGAGAGAAAATATGAGAAAGTAGTTAACAAAAATTCGTTTGGAAAACCCCTATTTATAGAGAAACAACAGTCATGTTCATTCGTAAAGAGATACGATGAAAAGACACTTCCATTCAAATTTGAATTTTGAAATTCTCAGCTTATATGTACATTACAAATACATGTACACGACTTTACATTTTTTTATCTACATGTCGTGTATATTACGTGATATCTAAGTGTACGCCTTTTGGGAATTTCGAGATGAAATTATTTTAAGGTGGGGAGAATGTAATACCCGTAGATTTTAGAAATTATATTAAAGGTATTTTGGTAATTTTAACTAAAAAGGTAAAAAAAAGGTAGTTTTACGAATATTGGAATTAGACGATAAGACTTATACCATTGTGTAGAGTTCATTTTTTTGGTCAGAATGGTATGTTGGTTTGTCCAGTTCGGAGTCCGTATGAAGGAGTTATGTGGGTTTAAAGTTGCAGGTTTTGTAAACGGGCTTAACCCGTTTAGATTTGAATTTGAAATCTGAATGGACATCATTTTCCCACTTCCCTCTCTTATTTAGTTTCTAAAAAGTATGTACTTCTTATTTTCTTCCTAAATCTATTACTCTCTTCATCCACTTCCTCTGCTTTCTCATCACTCAACCTATTCTCAACCAATTTCAATAAATAAATATACTAAATTGATCCGTACGAGAAAAGGAGCTTGATTATACCATCGGTTTGGTTCAGGAGATTTCAGTTGACTACGTTTTCAGGCCAGCGAGTATTTAGAGGGATTTCAGGGATTTCTAAGGCTAGGCGACTTGATTAGTTGAATGGGAATCATCTCCTTTGATTATAATGTATATATGCAAGTATATCATTCTATAATCACTATTAGGGTTAGTATTGGATGTATATATATAAATAAAATATGCAAATTGAATATATGATTATAATCTGAAATATAGAAATGTTTATTATACTAATTATTGCCTAATTAATGATTTGAAATGATTAAATTGGAGTAATTATGTTTAGATACTGAAATAGCTGGATTTGGGTAAAAATAATGATATGGGATGATTCTATGAAGTTTAAGTGGGTAGGAATATGTAATGTAATGCCCTAAAGATGTAGAAACATTTGGAAATAAAAAAATATGAAGATCTAGATGGATTTTGGCAAGAATTGGTGGCGAAACGGCTTCAGGCTAAGCAAAAATGTCAGCCTGAGGCGTACACTGGCCCACCTGTGTATACCAAACTGGTGCATCGATGCAACATGCAGGCGCCGGTTGAACCTAGGCCCGGTTAGGACCAAATCGAATAAGAAATCGCTTACCTATTTGGTTTATATCTAACGTAAGGATCTCGTACAATGGTTATATGATTGTTTACTAGGTATAGTGTAATATATTGGTATATATGCTTAGATGCGCGTTCGAGTGTTAGTTTTGTTTAACTAATACTAGTGCGTTTGGATACTAGTTTCTATTTAAGTAGTTCTCTGTGTTCGTGTTGTGTTAAACTATGTTTATCTAACATAATTCTCTTTTACAATTAGTCTATGCTTAACTAGTTATGGTTTGGCTATGATTACCTAATTACTGCTCATTTACAGATTAGTTAGTGTTTAATAACTCATACATTGCATGCTACGTAATGCCATGTTATGGTATCACTGTCAAAAAGTAGTTTATGCCTACAAATTATGTTTATTATGTCAAGCTAACTTTGTGAATGCAGGTAAGAGAGGTTGAGGTACGTCTTTGTTCAGATATAGCCTTTATATAATGTTATACGATCATATCTACAAAATATTCTTAGTAGTGTTTTTCGCTCACCAAACTTATATGTAAAGGTGTTTTCTTTCTATTATATACTCAATATAATATGCTATATTGATTAATTAATTCAAATAAAAGTATATTTAATAGAAAATCCATAAATGATATGTTTTGTGATAGTAGTTACAATGTGTTATAACAATGGGTGATTTATCACAATAAAATAAACATATCGTTTTAAATATTCCTAGCCAAGATGTATCGACGCATGATATTGATGCATTTGTTGAGACTAGAGTAAGTAACGCTCGCCAAATGTTGGGAAGTGTATTATTTATGACTACTGGGGGCACAAGGGGTTACGTATTGATAGTTATTTGATAGCTTTAGAATGACTTCCTCGATAGGTTTTTGTTGGTTAATATAATTAAGGTCAGACAGAAAATATCAAGGTGACAAAATTACACATTATTCTTGACTTGAGACTACTGTTGACCTTCAATGTGGAAGCTCCACTTTGATTATAGTTAAATCGTGGCACGACGTCCATCGAGCGACTATAGTCGGGTCGAGTGGAAGCACTAGAAGTGAAACAATATTCAAGAGAGAATTCGTCTCCATAGTTATATGAGGTTACAAGTTAGTATCATGGTCAACTTAAGTCAACTCAAAGTCTCTGGCCAGAGCAGTACAGTTAATAATTATTATTATTTTTAAACTAATGACTTTGTGTTTGGACTATAGAGTTCAATATAGATGATCTTGAAAATTTGACCATTACCAAAATTCCATATGTCCAAAGTGTTATAGTTTTGACAAAGAGAATTAGTGTAAATAATTATCACTAATGGGTAACACTTAATAAAGTAAATTGGATTTTACCTAAACTAAGTAATCGATAAATTTGACCAAAATGTCATACCACCTGCTAAGTAATGGGTGAACGTTAATATTTGAATTGTTCGATATTAATCGCTGACCAAATTTACACCTAAGAGTCACACAACTGAAATGTTGAATACTCCTTTGACCACATGATTTAATTAATTTATAATTATTATAATTTAATTGAATTAATTAATATTTATGAAATATTAATTAATAAAGTTTTGAAATTAAAAATAAAAGGTTTAGATTTAAAATATTAAATTAGAAATACGTAAAATATTATAAATGTTATAATATTGATTTTCGAATTATTTTGAAAATTAAAATAAAAGTTTTAAATTTAAAAGTTAAATTTAAAATAAAACAAATATTATAAATGTTATAATATAATTTTTCAAAATGTTTGAAAATGTTGTAAAATTAATTTCAAAAATATTATTATTAATTAGATTAATAAAATAAATGAATTAATTTAATAAGTTAATTAATTTAACATATATGCATATATAATATATAATGATATATGGTATGTTGTCTTGAATTGAGTATACATATGTGTTTCAAAATTAATAAAATTTAATTAAATTTGTTTAATGAAATAAATTAATTAAAAGTTAATAAACAAATAAATAAATATAAGATATATGTGTATTACTATAAAGATTATATATATAATATTTTGTAATCGAATACTAAGTGTTAATTAATTAAATTAATTAATTATGATTTAATTAATATAACATTATACATAAGATTATTGTATAAGATAATTAAAATATAAAATTTATATAATAATAAAACTTGTATAATATGAATGTATAAACTAAAGGTGGAACATTAATGAAATCCAACTAGACTTAAGGAATAAATACATACGTATAGTACGTATACCGTGATTTCCAATGTGTTTAACACTTGAATCAGTCGATATCGCTCGGTATAGTATATTGAAGATTATGAATCTTTAATCTAAAGTCGTCATCTACCGTTTATACATTAATAAATTACTTGCATACTCTCTAGTTGTTGAGCTTTTCTCAAGCTAGAGATGTTATGTGTAGTATTATTAATGTATAGACTAGACACCGCAAGATACTTATACATATTTGTTGGGCTTTCCTCTAGGTATGTATAGTATACTTAGGCTATTGCGAAATAGTGGGTACGAGTGAATAATCTATTTTTACTTGTTGAGCTATCCTTAAGGTAAAATGAGATAAGGATAAGGAACCATGGGTTAGGAGTTGTATATGGTACAAACGATTAGGAGTTATCCATCGTATATGGGAGTATGATTTGTTGAACTTTCCTTAAGGTCATCATCCCAAGATATACGAGTCCTAACATCCACTAATGAATTCAAAAGACTTCTATGTTTCGTCTTAGGGTTTGGAGAAACATAAAAGATTAGTGGGAGTCTTATTAGAAAAATGAAATGGTTACATTTAACCTTTCTAATATTATAAGAACATCTGCCATATAAAGTTATAATAATCTACATTGATAAATTTATGTACTTGACATAATTGATAAAATGTTTATTAATTAAAATATACAAATTAACTGAATAAAATATTGACAAAGAAATATTAAACATACTTACCAATAAATATTTTTTCATGTTGACACATGCAAGCGCCTAATTATATAACTACTAAATACATTCGTAACTTGGTACTTATGAGTTTAATTGCCCAAGACCATGTATTATTTCATTGAGTTTCAAACTCTAAAAGAAATACAAGAATATAAATATTTGATTTATATAAAATGACATATAAATGTTATATGGTAAACAATCATAAGTCGTAATGTATGAAACCTCGATGAAATTAGTTTATTAAAATAAGCAAATAAACTGTAGTGTGAGGTCATATATTCAACGTGAGTGATTATAATAATGATATTATTGTGTTAAATGTGACACTGAACCAAAGGCTATAGGATAAATCTAAGAAATCGATCGTTGAAATGTCAGTTTGATCAGTTTACATAAAGTGTAATTTATTTTATGTCCTTAAAAGTAAAAGATGACCAAATGCACTTTGATAAAGAGTTTGGATTTTCTTTGAATGGTTCAACCATTTAGAAAGAAAATCGAATGTATAAAAGTTAATGTAACTTAAGGCACAGTTGGGATGAAGAGAATAAAGGGTCACTTCTGCTTTATAAAGAAATTCAAAAACAAGAATTGTAAAATAATTATAGACACTTAACATTGGAATGAGAAATATGATTTCTATTCCAAAAGTAATTTCATATAGAAAATTGTTTTCTATGATATTTATTTCTTTGAATTTTGGATACTTGATTTGAAAATCTCGACTGTAAACCAGTTACAGTAAATGATATAAATAACCTATATTAAGTGGTTGAATTGTTTTCATATGTTATTATAGTAATGGTGGAAATAATGGAAGCATGCCATATAACACTTATTGGTCGCACCAAGTTACAACAAATTGTTTTCGTAAAATGCACCAAACATTATTTATGAAATAATAATTATATTTCGGTATTGACTGAAAAATAGAAACAGTTTCATTTCAATATGAATATTATGAATATTCATTATAGAATATAATTATAGTACTGGCATTTGTGATGCATTGGAAAATAAAAAGTATCAAAATTTATTTGCAATTATTTTGAAATTGTGGACTGAGCCACAAATTTGAGAAATAATTTTTATTATATGATTATGAATCATATAGTACTAGTAAGTTATATTAGAAAATTAAGGGCAAAGCACTCATTCAGTGTGAGCATCATAAGAGTTAGTGAACTGTACAAAATGATACTAATAGATGTATGCATTCAAAAGTTTATTAATTCCAAAATGGTCCATGTACTTTGTTGTTTTCATCAATGAATTATCACAAACATGAACATGTGTGTATGATACACATATGGTATGTTAACGATGAGTTCATAGAATATAAAACAGAAGCAAATAAAATTATGTGCAAAAGAAAATAATATGATTCGATTTGATCGAATAGGCGAGTATATTGGAAAGAGTTCCAAACGCACCTAAAAATAAAAAAGATTCAGTCTCAAAAGTCACTCCTCCCTGTGATACATAATGATGTATATAAATGGCAATAGGGCAGGTTCGGGTGGAATTTTTATGCCCCTGACCCACCCCGGGTTTTTTAAACCCTGCCCTAGATCTGCCCCGTAGATCCGATGATGGTTCATATTTTTTCATCGAACCCGAAATCCGTACGGGTTAGGTAGACCCATCCCGCTCCAAGACCCAGTGGGGCTCTATGTATTGATTCAAAATTGTATACTAATATACATATGTTTGTTTATATTATTTGTAAGAGGGATTATCACTAAATGATACATTAAATATAAATAACAATATGTTTACAATGATAAGGGAAGATGATAAAAATGATGTGTGCATTCAAAAAATATGCATATATTATTATATAATTATCAATGATGCAACTTAATACTATAAATTTTTTTATAGCTTATTGAATGTAACAGTATAATATCCATATCATAATCACTTACATCTAAAAAGATTAACAAATCATCACATAGAAATAAATTGATTTCATGAGATCTCAGTAGTGAGGGTTTGATTTCATGAGGTTTCAGTAGTGCGGGTTTGATTGAAGTTAACTTCTTTCTGTAAGGTCGTGTACTTAAGAGTAGTGCACAATGTTAAAATTAATTTTATCTAAATAATATTTTACAATATCATAAAAGATAAGGGTTTATAAGAAACCCCAACATATTCTAGGCCATGGAGTTGGTAGATTGTGCGAGTCGAAAGACTGCACGTAATAATTATTCATGAGGGATCTCGTATGAATCGCACCAAAAGGAATTTGGGAATGACTGTCATTGAGTGACCTATTTATGTTTTGAACATAAGTATTGTCAAATAAAACCAAATCAGTTCTATATGTAAGGAAATTCATAAAATGTTTGTGAATACTCATTCTATTAAACCGAGAAACAATTGCTGTTTCAAGAAATATTAACTTTATAGTGACAGAATTTCTTTAGAAATTATTGGCAGCGAAATGGATTTGGATACCAAGGATAAAATTGACTACGAGGGATAAAATGAAATTAACCAAACCTAAATGAACACAATGCATTAGAATGTCTAATAGGTATTCTCACACATTGAGGAGAAATTATGAGTTTCTTGTCAATATCGCAAATACATAATCCTCGGTTGTCAATTAAGCCATTAAGAGTATTGATTCTATGATATGGTATGATGCACAAATCCGAAAAGGATTCCAAGTACGTTATCAAAATACGATTTTGATAGCTATACCCGAAGGGATGTGATCCATCGGCCGTGAATGTGTCTTCAAGAGAAAGACTAATGTAGTTGGAATATAATGAGAAACGTTGATAAGAATAACATCGTAAATTTCAAATGTTGAAATTCGCGCAATAGATTTGTCATTGAACATGCTTAAGTTGTTTCAGATTTACTCACAAATTTATCGTTTAGTTGTGTTTTGGTGCATATGTGCTGAAATGGAAAATTCTAAATAATGATTTAGAATAAACTATTTGCATATAACAGCCAAAGTGTCTTGAAGTCAATGGAAGCGATATTGAGTTTTTGGGTTTTTGAATATGATCCAAGTACTGATACGAAAGTATCATTTTATAGGCATTAGAATTGAATAAGTATTTTGATAGAAATATTAATTAGTTTGATTTTCATTCAAAATGCAGAGGAAGCACGTGTCCATAAGAAAGAACCACTAAAAGGTAAATAGATATTTCTAAACTATAAGTAAACAACATACTGCTGATTGTTAACGATGTACTTATATTAAAGTATGCAATTGTTTGGTTATTTAATACTTGATATTGGATTTGTAAATTATATCTTTTATAATAAGTATAAAGGATGTGGGCAATGTCCCAAATGATATGTAAAGGTGCCATAGAACAATGTTTAATATGGAACATGTAAGATGGATTCCTTATGTATTAACAATAGGAATCATCGTACACCTTGAATTGTCTACAATATTTTAATTTGCTTATGTGTTTAGTGCATGAAGAATATCAAATCAGAATTAGAATTACAAAATAGTAGTTTAGAGTGTTCTCAACTTTTTACAAAAACTAGAGAAATGTTTACAAAAACAACGAACTCTTTATGAAAGAGTGTTCAGACTCGGACTTCATAAGTGTTGTCAAGTATAATACATCGATATTAAATTCATGTTCAAATTTTAATTAAGAAGCTTTAAGTTGGAAATATTCCAAATGAAAGGTTGTGGCTGATTCAAAGCCTTGAATAAAGCTGCAATATAAGCAATATATATAAATATAAATGCACAAATATATAACTAGGCTGGGAGTAATTCCAAGTAATAAGAATACTACATCATTTATAAATGATAAAAATGTAATAATAAGAGCTCATAGTGAATTCGATAAACATAATTCAAATAGTTCCACATGATAAAGGTAGTTTATCAACATCAGAGAGAGTTGATTGTAGAGTAGTCAATTAAACCAACATAGCAGATCCATTCACGAAGGGTCTAACTCGATCAGTTCTCATCAAACTGAATGAAGGGATGGGATAGAGATTCCCTAATCAACTCTAAGTGCAGGTGGGAGATTGATTGAGTTAGGGGTATGCCATAGGGGCAATTATGTAATTTGTTATATATATATATCCAACTCGATAACCAATCTTGTTTGAAATAAAAGA
The DNA here is from genome assembly GCA_030737815.1 of Allium fistulosum. Taxonomy (NCBI): domain Eukaryota; kingdom Viridiplantae; phylum Streptophyta; class Magnoliopsida; order Asparagales; family Amaryllidaceae; genus Allium; species Allium fistulosum. The sequence goes on from CM060907.1 coordinate 661,092,647, forward strand.
TGTTTCGTTTCTATTATATACTTGATTTAATATGTTATATTAATTAACAAATTTAATTAAAAGTATATTTAATAGAAAATCCATAAATGGTATGTTTTGTGATAGTGGTTACAATGCATTGTAACCATAGGTGATTTATCACAATGAAATAAACATACTGTTTTAAATATTCCTAGTCAAGATATATAGAAACTGGATATCGATGCATCCGTTGTGACTAGAGTATGTACGCTCTCCAAATGTTGGATAGTGTATTACTCATGACTGCTGTAGGCACAAAAAGTTACATACTGATAGTTATTGGATAACTATGCAATGACTAACTCGATAGTTTTCTGTTGGTTAATATAACTAAGGTCAAACAGAAAATATCGATGTGACAAAATTACACTGTTTTCTTAACTTGAGAATACTTATTGTTCTTCAGCATGGAAGCTCCGCTTTGAGTTAATTCATGGCACTACGTCCATTAAACAACTATATATAGTTGGGTCGAGTAGAAGCATTGGAAGTGAAGCACAATTCAAGAGAGGATTCGTCGCTTTAGTTATATGAGGTTAGTATCGCGGTCAGTAGAAGTCAACTCAATGTCAAAGTCCTTGACCAGAGCAGTATGGTTAATAATAATTGTTTATTGAATCAAGGACTTTGTGTTTAGACCATAGAGTTAAATATAGGTGATACTAGAATTTTGACCATTACCAAATTCCATAAGTCCAAAGTGATAAAGTTTTAACGAAGAGAACCAGTATAAAGTTTTACCGAAACCAAATAAGCGATAAATTTGGCCAAAATGTCACATCGTCTGCTAAGTGATGAGTGAAATTAGTATTTGAATTATTCGATATTGATTGCTGACCAAATTTACACCTAAAAGTCACACAACCGAAACGTTGAATACTCTTTTGGCCACATGGTTTAATTAATTTATAATTGTTATAAATTAATTTAATTAAGTAATAATTAAGAAATATTAATTATAAACTTTTCTTTGATGTGTTGAACAATATTAAAATATGTTTATAATAGTTATAAATATGTTAATCGATATACGATATCGATACGCATTTATATTGGATTTACATGAAATAATATTGTTCGGGCTTGAAGTGGGTTCAAAGCCCATATGGGGCTTAAGATATTCGATTATAATTAGATCATGGTATGGCCAACCATGTGATGGTCTTAACGGTAAGGTTTTGATGTGTTAAAAGGTAGAGAATGAGTAAAAGGAAAATAAGGATCTTGATCCTACTTTCTGTCTCTAGTCTCTCTTTTATACAAGGATCGTGACCCTTGTTCTAAAATAAGTTTTGGAGCCTCCCCTCCATCTCCTTTGCTGGCCAAAAATTATACCTCATCCATCCACCTTTTCAAGCATTTCTAACATCAAATTACAGTCTATTCGATCGTCGATGGTAGCCGTGTTTGGGAAGCTAGCAACTTCTGGATACAGGATTCATTTCGGGGAGTTAAATTCTTCGTTTCAAGGTGTGCATTCTAGGTTATGGTGAAAGGTACAATTCCTTATTTATTATCATCTTATATGAGTATTTAATATGTTTATTATATCATATATTAGTTTAGTTAGCCGTTGATATAACGAATTTTTATATATGTGTGTGGTCTACTTTTAATGCTGATTATATATATATATTTCAATTTTTTAAATATATTAATGACATATAGTTCACGGCTAGTAATTAAAAAAAATGTATTTAAATAATATTAATTTTTTTCCAAAGACCGATTTTAAAACACTTACACAATTGTATAAAATTTATGCATATTTATTTTATTAATATATTTACATTATCGTTTTTGAAAAAAAATATATTTATATTTATATTTTAAATCCATATATAGAAATTATATATATGTAATTCATTTTATTTATTATACTTAATTTTATATATTGTACACATACATATTATAAAATACATATTATAAGTATTTAATAAAATTATACATATATGTGTTAAATAGCTTTCAAAAAAAAAATTATCAAGATTCCCGACGAAAATATTAATTAAAAAGGTTCTTTTAAAAAAAACCTGAAAAATTAAAAATAAAATTTATTTTTAGGCTGTGTATTTATGTTTATATATATATATATTGTTAATTATTTATTCATACTAAAGCTTACATATATATATTATACATATATTTATTTTCAAAAATATTTTTATATTTATATAATATGTATATGAATTAAAATTAATAATTATTGTTTTGAAATATAATATATATACATATAACATTATTATATTAATATGAATCTGAATCATCAAGATATTTCATTGTAAAGACCAAGATCTAAAATTTGAAATTCAAATTTAATTTTTTTATTCATATAACTTATACATATACACATATATAAACATTCATATTTTACAAACATTATTTAATATTATTTATAAAGCTATATGTATACATATGTATGCATGTACATATATATTAGATAACACATATGTATATATAGGGGCAAATATGTCTATTGCGGTGTAAATACCAACATTTATATGCAGACATGTTAAACTATGCACACGATTTATGTAGAATGTGCACATACACAATGTATATGGTACATATATTATACCATATAATAGATAAACATAATAATAATTAAAAATTTAATTATAAATAAAATAAAATATTAGTTTTATTTAAAATAAATTTAGATAAGATCTAAATAAATTTAGATTTCATAGGCCCAACAAGATCCTAATGGAGTTAATTTTTTGGAATTTACCCATTTACTCTGTTGTGTGGTAGCCCAATTCCAACAACGACGGCATCACTATGTATATAGTGTGTTGTATTTATCACTTGATAGTATTAGTGTATGATGTATTGATGTATATGGATTTAGATTTGATCTTGTATATTGGGATATTATTTGATATTTGTTATGTGTGTGTATGTGTGTGTGTGTGTATTGTAACATCCTGTAATTCGGCATTAGTTATTTAATTAGTTAGTTAGTTTATTTCGCTTCAAAAATGGAATTTGTGCAAATGATGAAATTTGACCACGAAACTTACACCACTGCATTCGTGACAAAATTCTAAGCAACTTTAATATTTGAGATTTTGTGATCGAAGTCCAAATGAAGAAGTTACGGACGAAAAACGAATTCGAAACAGAAACAATTCTATTAGAATTAATTAACGTTTTATATTAATTAACTCGGGCCCATAGGTCGACCTGTCACTATAAGTGGTCGACCAAGGGCGGTCGACCGCTTCTTGTGTAGCGGCTAGGGTTAGCCTAGGCCAAACGACCCGAATTTAATATATTTCGATCTGACGGTTGAGGTTGATTCTTACACCTATAAATTCAGGCCTAACCCCTCATTTTCTTCTCATATTATTCTAGAGGCATTAATGAAGCTATGCCATTTCTTCTTCTCCACTTTCTTTCTAAATTATAAAAATAAGATATTTATACCTATATTCATACAAATTGGAGAAAAATTGAAATCTAATAAAAGGAGAAGAGAATTGAATCAACTATATGCATATTTGAGGTAATTTATATATATTTAGATATTTGTATCCGTTTTATCTCCCAATCCCAAATCTCTTCTCAGATATGTAATTCTAATATATGTATATACTCTTTTTATACATATTTCTTGGATTAAAAAGGATTTTGAGATGAATCAAAGGTTCTACTTCATACTTGGAGATTTTGATCACTTTTAAAAGGTGAGTGAGAAATTATATATATTGTTTATGATTTTAAATCTATCCGTTGGCATACGTTTGATTTCTATGCCTAAATTAATTTTATTTGTGAATTGTAGACTTAAATTAGTGTTGAAAACTATTGCCTACATATTATTGTTTTAAATCTAATTTGAAATATGTTTACACATAGATCTGGAAATCAATCCTGAAGATTTTAGAATTTGAATGTTGTATATTTTTAATGCAGGTCTGTGCTTGGGTGTAAAATAGGAATTTTGGATTATTGCCCAATTTGTGCTATGTTGTAGATTTTTCATAGTTTAATTTGTGAGAAGAACATCCATTTGATTCCTTAAAATTTGTTTACCTTTTCCATACTCATTCAAAAGGGCGACATTTGATTTAACAAGGAATACCCACAAACAAAAAGGAAAGAGGTGTGTAAAGTACAAATTTATTCTTCGTAGTTTACACTGTCTATTCCAATTAAAAAGAAATTATCCATTTCTTGTAATTTCAAACGGAATCAATCTTTCCTTTTTGTATTAAACCAATTTATGGAAATCATAGCGGAAAATCTTCCTAAGGAATTTAATTCCAGCAAATTAAATATGGAAAACATATTCTAGTTACATATTCATGACTATAATATATTTACTTATGAATAGGTAGATTTATTAGGCAATTTATACGTATTTATTGCGTTAATAAAGAAGAATGACGTTTATTCGTGCGTTATTTATGTGTGATGTTCTTTAGTTATTATTATATATAGGGACGCGAATAGTTAGGATTATAAAAGGTAGTAATTCATATTAATAAGAAATAAATTAGGAATTTCTATTAATTAATTAATAGGAAATGAAAGATTGTAACCTAAATTAATAGGCACTTAATGAGAAATAATGGATAGTATTAAATTAAAGGTTACAACTAATATAGACAAATGGATTATTGAGACTAAAAAATGGAATAGATATAAAAAAGTTACTAATTTAAAATTAGTAATCATGCATAAATATCATAGGAAATGTGCGGTAGGATTTTATGGACAAATTGACATATGAGCATTATAAGGGGATTTATGGGTAGATAAGTATTTAAGGTAAACCTTATTGCCTTAAATAAAAAGGAAATAGTAAGCTAAGTCCAATGTCAACCTAAGATAGTATAAGTAAAGACTTAAGATGGTTAACTGGACTTAGTAGGTTAGTGATGCGAGGTTAGTAGAGTCACTCGACGGAACACTGCCCTTCACTTTGAGGCTACCAACAATCGGGTGCACTTACAACTAATGTGCGATATCACTAATCCTAGGATCCGTGATGACATGAAAGATTGGACCTACTCTCTTAATTGAAAAGTATTAAACGGTCCAAATTTGAAATTAGAAAGCGGTGAGGGATATCTCTAAAAAGGTTTACTTCAGTGTTGAGGTATCAAGTGACTATCTTAGGGCCCACCTCCCTACCGAAAGAAGTAACCTAATGAGATTCTATATTTATAATTAAGAGTGATGATGGATATCTTGGGAAGGGTTCGCTTCGGATTTGAGGTACTAAGTGACCGATCTAAGGTTCGCCTCTCTCCTACAAAAGAAGCACTAAGTAGCCTAATGAGATTTCTAAGCAATGTCAGCTACATAGTACCAGTAAGGAGTCCGCCTTCGGGTTGAGTATTAAATGGCAAAGGCCTGCCTATAAATAGGTGTTAAATGGTCAGCGACCTGCCTAGTCCTTGTTAATGAGGTATTAAATGGCTTGGGTACTGCCTCTCACATTGCTAAGACTTTAATAACTATAAATGCACCAGTAGTAGTGCTATTATAAAATATAAGGCCGTAGATAGTGGTCAAAGGTCTCTGTAGCTAGGAGCAATAGACCAATAATGACGATGCTAGAAGTCCACCTTAGGAATAGGTCTTAATTGACCGAGCCTACCTCGATTGAGGTTTTAAATGGCAAAGTCTGCCTATTTCTCTTTTAAAAGTATTATGTGATGATAGTAGAAGCCCGCTTCATGTTTAGAAGTATTAAGTGACAAAGGGTATATAAGTATTGGGTGGTTGATAAGGCTTCGTTGGTATTTGGTACCTTGGAAATGGGTGAAATGGGTAGGTAAGTAATCGTGTGTGAAATGCAAGGTTAGATTAGAATTGCTAATCTTAATAGACATAACAATTAAATGGAAACCAATAGGTATAAATTTATGGTATTGACAGTTTATAGATTTTCCAGTCACGAGAACGTTGTTTTGACCCTCCTCATTACAACTCATATGATAGATTTAGAGGAACATGCCACTGGAGCTGGATGTGTTTAGTTGTTGGAGAAGTCTTCTTTTCTCTCATGCTCGATGCTGATGTGACAATGTGATATCCAAGGAATACAATTAATTCCAATGTAGTAGTCATAATCAGTATTCTTACTCTATTATTGTTTCCGTTGTGAGTTTAGATTTCTACCAATCTCTGATGATGCTCATGCTTATTTGCAGGTACCAAATCCAATGATTTGTGCTTTGATAGACGAGTTTTGATTTTTGTCATAATTTAGGCCCATTAAGGTACATGTTGTTACACACACATATATTATGTTTGTTTCCTTCTGTTGTGAGATTATGAAAGTTTTAGTTAGTTGGTTTATATATCTCTCTGTATATTGTATGTTATCCACGATGATCTGCCATTTTCGGTCTCCATTCGTTTACATATGGAGGTCGAAAATGGAGGGTTGTTATAACACTATAGCTGTTAGCGAAATTGCATTATAGCAATCCCCACATGGTCGAGAAATCGACAGTAACATCTTTGAAGATTGATAAAGGGTCCTTCATTGACAATGAAGGAAAGTCCATGTGAAACGATCAATGGGTGGTTTATGCGGATGATAATTGAGACCAGCCAACAGACAACCGATCAAAATAATGTCATGCATGTAGAAGCTTCTCTATGAGGATTCACATTCCTACAACCTCAAAGTCACTCATGCAATGGGTTTCAACCCTTTGACGGGTGCGGTTCTGTGTGATAGAGTGTGTGGACAATGTTTTTCTTAGATAAAACAAAAGTAAAAATAATTACCGAACTAGCCCATGACGGATAAGGTGTGCTCCATGTGAGTGCACCCCTTAGGCAACATTCCTAGGAGTACGCATTGGGGCCCAATGTCAATATAGTCATGTTACAACGATCACCCATTTTACAACATTTTGACAAAATTTTCACTTATAGGCAGGATCAGTTTCATGTTATGGGTTGCCCAAGACGGTTAAAATTTTTGTTGCCCTTTACAAAGCAACTTATACAACCAATTGACTGTGTTCACTTAAAACAATTGATCGTATTACACTTAAAACAATTACATATTCATTCATCGTAAATACTAACCGACGTTTATGTAAAAAGATAAAATTTTGAGAATAATGCATTAAAAAATATTGTAGTATATATGTAGTTTGGTACATTGTTTATACAAGCAATTGTACTAATTAAACAAACGGATAAAATTTATTGGAAATTAGGCTGAAGGGTTTCTCATTCCAGAGTAATATGTTTTAAGGACAACACTTCTGAATAATTAGTTTTAATTTACAGGAAAATATATTTATATTGATAATATATTTATAATTAAAAAAATGGATAATAAATTTTCTTATAAATGAACTGGGTAAAACATTACCATTGATGAAAAAACCGGCAAATAATTCGTTGAAAGAGAAAAACACAAAGAAATTTAACATGATTTCACAAAATTTGTTTATCGTGGACCATAATTCAAAAGTCTAGAACAATGCTATAAATGTGATAATTTACTTCTGTTCAATGGTTAACAACTTAACATAATGGAATTAAAAAAACAAAAAAGCTAGCCTAGCTTAGTTAGTTGTGTCTGCTTAAACATGAATAATTATGCTTCACTCATTATGTCTTATTGCTTTGTTCTTCCAAAAGCATCATTTCAAGCGAAACCATTTTCTTCAAAATTTTATTTAAATTGTAATAACATCAAGCTACAAAACTTAATGAAAATAATAAAATCTAGATAGGACCACAAACACTTCATGCCATCGTTGTGGTTTGCTCCAATTTGCAGCAGCGCTTCGGAAATTATTTTTATGAAGCGATCTTAATATTTTTTCACTGGTTGTTGTCCCTAACAGGGGGTTGCCATATTCCGCCGTCTTGCCTGCCTAGCCTTGAAACCGGCCCTGCTTATAGGTCATGAAATAGAGGGACACACCTAACCGACATTTGTCTAACTTAAAATATAGGTGCAGTTTTGTAATTTTATATGTACAAAATAAGGAAATGAAAAGATTACATGCATGCTTTCTGTATTCTCAAAATCAAGCAAAGACAATTAACACGGTAGCATTTCAAATTGAAGTAGCATTATTCAATATATTGAAAATAACCGCCTAATCATCGAAAGATCTACAAACTACAACAAAGTCAGAATCCAAGCACATTTGTATTGCACCAAAAAATGCCATCCTAGTCTTAGTAGTGAACGCTGAGATTAATCTACGCTACGGTTATCATTCCTCCAAGCATATGGACAATAAAGATCGGACTTTTTTACTAGTTTCAAAACAATAATGACATCATATTTATCGAATTCTCTTAAATCTAGTAGTAGTGCGTCTTAATGGGATGACAAATACAAAGAAAATCAGTTCCAGTCATGAGAAAGAGAGAAAAACCCTATCTTACCATCATAAATAACGTGAATTTAGAAAAATCGGTAGAAAGAATGATGTATTAGAGAGTTGTTTGCAAAAAGAACAAAGACAAGCTTGAGCCTGATTAACTTTCAATTTTGCTAACATCGAAAATGGAGAGAAAGGAGTACATTTCATTGAATAACAATTATAGATCAGAACTGGTGGGAGAACACCAGAGCCGTCTAATTCAACTCATGTGTCAGGTCATAGTGTGGGGCTTATTTTAAAAGAGTGTCTCGAATACAATTTGGTAAAGTAACCCGAGCATACCATCAGCTGTATTTGACGTTAGATGCATAGAAATAACTCGATGACTATAAGAAGACAAGTCTACCCATTTGCGAATAAAAGGAAAGGTTTGGGGATAAGTGTTGCATAAAAAATTCTTTAAAAAACCACAACTTAACCCAGTAGCCCTAGAGTTTGGCCCAGGACATCAACCTGCAAACACCTATGAATATCTGCTCCCAACCCCATCATATATGTGTAAATTTGGATTTATTCTTCTATGTTTAGAGTTTCTTTCTGAAAGTTGCCTCACTGTAGGGGAGATCTTAACATTCGACAAACTGATCAAACATCTCTTGAAGGGGAAATGTGGGATTCTTCTTCATATTTTACTACCTTTTGACTTGCATACCTACTGCATAACTCTATTTGAAACTTTATCTTGCCATTGAAACCAGTTTTGTGCATGTAATTAAGCATATTATCAATAAAGTAAATATTTTAAAAGTGAACCCACACACATATATTCATGAAACAAAATTATTTTATCTTAAACTCATCGATCAAATATCGATCACTTCCTTCACGGGACCAAGGGCAGATGAAAATCGCTAAAATCCATTTATCCGAGTGCATATGCCATTATGGATGCTCGTAGATGACTAACTATCAGGGAAGTCATACATACACATGCATATTAGGTTAATATCATATTTTCAAAGAAGGTAATCACTACTAGAGATACACTGTATTCCAACGGCGATGTTCCAATGGCCTCCAACGGCAGTTCTAACGGCTTCCAACGACGCGTTGGATTTTGACGTAACCGTCTTAAGCCGTTGGAAACCGTTGGAATATAGCCGTTTGCGGCCGTTGGAAGCCGTTGGAAAATTTCCTGCATATTTCACCGAGACCAGACCTGCAACTCATTATCTTCTTCCCAATCAACATTTTCACCCAATTCCCCCATTCCTCCACCTCCTAACCTGCTACCGCCGCCCCAAACACCATCCCAACCACCTCCGACGCCATCTAGAAGCTGCTCCAGCCCATCTCCACTGTTCTAGCTCTCCAAATCGGTAATTTTGCTAAACCTAATATTTAGGTTTTTTTTTATTTAGGGTTTAATTTTGAATTGTGATTGATTCCTACTTGTTACTGTATGCATATTACATCATGTTATCCTGTAATTGCAACTATTATCCCATAATGAACAAGTTATTACCGATTGAAAATTTTGTAATTTAGGATATTTCATTAGTTTATGTTGATTTGGTTAGTGTTGAACGTATGTGTGTGATAAAGTTTATTGCATTTGGAAGCCGTTAGAACAGATATTGCATTTGTGCAAACATGAGTTTTGTATTTGTGCGAACACGCGAATTGATTTAGTGTATTAATGAATTTGTAATAAATGAATTTTGTGTACAAATTTTGTGTATAAATGAATTTAGTACTTATGTAATAAAACGGTAAAATATAAACCAATATTAATTAAACGAGTTATATATTTCAATTTAATATAAACAAATATTTAAATCCTTAGATATATTGGGCCCCGTCTGATAAGTGTTGTATATGATCGTTTTAGGGATATTCGTTTTTTCCACAAAACAGACAACTCTATTCATCTGATACATCATTTGTCGGATTTGTCCCTGTATTGAACAAGTTACAAACACTATAAAGTAATTATATTTCGTCAATCATATCACTTTAAACGGTTCACAAAATTTCGACGGCATTTCCTTTACGTTCCTTGTGTACACGCATTTGTGTACGATACAAGGAACATGGGGGAAATGCTGCCGAAATTTTGTGAAATCGTTTAAAATGATATGATTTACGAAATATAATTACTATTGTGTTTGTAATGGGAAGTAGGATGACCGACCATCAAAGAAGACACATAAGTGGCAATGAATCTCAGTAATTTTTTTAATGTTTAATAAGTAATTATTCATTGTAAATTTGCAGGAGGAGTCAGAAAGGAACTCAGCAAACAGGAGTAGGAATCCAGTAACTCATCGTGGAGGCTCCAAATCTTTCCAGCATCACCGCGAAGATTTGGTAAATTTATCTATTATCACATTTGTATATTGATTAGTTCAGTAATTAGTTACGTAAAGTTAAATTATCCAAATTATCAATTGCAGGAACGAGCTTATGGACATCCCGTTGGCTTAGTGGACTTATTTGCTCACATCCACGCATCTAAGCAAGTAGACGAGTCTGGCAAAATCATATATCAGTGGGGTGGTCAGGATAAGGCGACTGAGGCATATGTATGCGTTTTTTAATTTCTAATACTTACATCAATAAGTTTATTAATTACTAGCTATGTAAAATAAAAATTACATTCTACTATTTTTCAACTGAAATTGTTTTTTTCCATTATAGTCAAGGTTATAGGAGGCACGGGCTTATGCGCTTCAGCAGTCTGGTCGTGATGAGTTGACACAGGAGGAGCAAGATAACATATTTGACGCTGTTATGGATCCGACGCAGCGGAGTAGACGTTATGACTTCGGGAACGTAACGGTAATTAATCCTTTTACATATGTACAACAAATTAGCGTTTAGATATATAGTGTTATAATATTTTATATGCGTTTCCAATCCTTTTGCTATTATTTCTATTTGCAGGCTCGACAAGCTCAAAAGGCCCAAGACAAAGAAGAAATTAAGGAGCTTAGAGCTATGATTGAGCAGCTACAGGGGGAGAATCGTCTGCGAGCTGTACAAATGGAGCAGCCGAATCAAAAAGCTTGCGGAGTATGTGCAGAATCATGGTACCTTTCCTTCGTCGTCTGGTGCTTCTGGAGGCGACGACGAAGATGCTTGAGGAGGTATGATTTTTATTGTTTGTGTTTGAACGATGAATATATTGACTTGGAGATGATTATAATGTGTTTTAATGTTGTATATATTGGTACGGAGTGGGTGAGAATGATATTTTGATGGTATGTACGTGGTTTGTTGACATGTTTTGTTGGTATTTACGTTGATGGTACGGTTTATGATGTTTGAATGGTTTGGTTTGTTTATATTGGTGTTTAATTGATTTATGTGTGTTGTTTATATTGATATTGATATATATATGTGTGGAATGGATTGGAAATGTATTGGAAATTTATTGGAAATGGAATGGATTGGATATGGTGTGGTTGGAAGGTTAATAGGCTTGCTGTTGTACAGCAAAATGAACCCAGATTTCCAACGGTTTCCAACGGCTTATTGGACATTTTATTCCAACGGCTAGTAACGGTTTCCAACGGCTATTAACCGTTGGTCGCCGTTGGAATTACCGTTGGAAATTATCCATTGGAAGCTGTTGGAAAGCGTTGATTATATTCCAACGGCTATTCCAACGGCTTCCAACGGCCGCTAACGACTTGTAGCCGCGGGAATAGCCGTTTAATCTTGTAGTGAATATAATTCATATATGTACATGTGTATATATCAATGTTTATCTCAATGTATGTGTCGATATGTCTGTGCATACACTAGTTTATTATATAATTCTATGCGTAATATTGTGTTATTGATGTAATGCAAATCTTACTTTCTCCCTCTTTATGGTAATTGAATATTAATCTCGACATAGAGCTTCTGGAGTGTGTCCAAGATGCATGAGTCTCGGTCCTAGGAGCGTCATCAGTCATTTGAGTGATAACCTGATCCTTTGTAGGCGATAAGGCCCTCTGGACTGATAACTGTGATCACATATAGTATGAAGATTATGGTCTCCTTTACTTTTATGGGTATGATTGATCATTAGTTGATGGATTGGCAGTTTCCCCGCTACTACCACAACTATGACGATGACCATGAGCAGCATATCTATTACAAGAATACAACATATACAATTATGTATTAAAAGATGTATACGAGCTAAACAAATGAACATTATTTATAACCTGATCTAAACAACTAAATATATGAAGTTAACTAAACACACGAAAGTAACTGAACTACGTATAAACGACAATAATCAAACAATTATTTATCCAAACATATAAAGAAAAAGTCTAGCAATTAATACCTGCTACCAGTCTACATTCTCGTCATCGCTCGTGTATTTTTTTGAAAAGATTCAAATTCCTTTATCACTATAAAAAAACGAGTGCAAACTCATGCTACGCATACGGAGGTTGGTATATAATTCTATTAACGGTGTATTTTTTAGATTTTATAGTATATGAAGATGAAAGTACATATTTATGAGATGTAAATTTTTAGATTAATTTTTTCTTGAATACTACTAACAAAAATGTGTTGATAAATCTACTTAAATAGTCTTGAAGCATATAGAGTATAATTAATATTTTAGAGCACAATGCCTTTATATAGAAAAAGTTACATCAACCATCAGTTGTTACTGACTTGGTAAGCACTATACTACTAAGCATGTCATTTAATTAATTTTCAAATGTAATTTACATTGGTTCAACATAGTTTTATCCTATTTTTAACATATAAATCTAAATATGTACATAAATTTGTTTGATCATAGTGTTCCAAACCTAGTGTAGAGAAATTATGCTCGAAATGTGATAGTATTTAAATTTGGCTTAGTAAAACAACATTTCCATTATTACACATTTCGACATTATACTATACTAATTAAATTAGAGAAAATATTATAGTAGTTTTCAAACATCATGTTCTTTAATACATATAGCATAATATGACATAAGAAAATATATGAAATGAGCAGTCAAAATTTGTATCTAGAGTATCATTTTGGTTTATAGATCATGCAATAATTTGTTAACTAATAATTATGTATATAACACTCATTGTATTATTGTTACTATATTAAGCTTTTAAAAAAAATTTGACCAGTTAACTATGCATATTCCAACGTTGATGATTCCAACTAATTAAACATTATCCTTGTTTGTTTCAACTAATCTGAATAAGAGCTACACAACATGATTTAATAAATGCAAATATTTGAAATATCCAATGAAGTAAAATTAAAAGTTAGTTTTAATCCATCAAAAATAAAATGTTATATTGAACTAAAAGTGGATACCAGTTGATTATTATTAACCAAAAATATATATTTTCCATAATTATTAATTAATTATTATCAATTAATGTATAGTATTGAATATGAATTTAATTATTTACAAAAAATTCAAAAAACAGGAATTACGTCCGACTTATCTCAGAATAGTCGAACATGATTAATACATCTTGTAAAAATGCTACATTTTTTAAGTCCAAACGCGAATCATTAAACCGCTGACGTATCAATTATATCAGACTTATCTAAGATAAGTCGGACTTAATTCTCGCCAACCGCTTTCTGGTTAACGTTTCCGGTGTCCATGAACGGGGACATAGTATGAAACTATTCTCTAATTGGATTAAATATTAATAAAAGAGAATTCATTATAATAATTCTCAAATTAGTTTGAACTGGAATCAAATGAAATTAGCAACAATTTATTCAGTTTTAACACTGTTATCCCGCCTTTTGGCAAGGTCGTGACACCAAGAACTTGACTAGAGACCGAAGACAGTTCGTCTAGAGAATCGGTTACACGTAGGTTCACTATGGATATCGACGAATTTTTTCCGAGTCCGGATTGAGCCAAAATTAATATGACACGACTAGCTAAGCTATGTGAGTCAACGTTCCAAATCTCAAGTCAATCCGAGTTCGTATGCTCAAGTTACAATCGATGCAAAACTGAATAAAAATAGCCTTCTTCGACTCGCTCAGTTCGCATCCCTCAGGAAAGTCTATTTCGACTCGCTCCAGTTCGAATCCATCAGGAGTGATAGCTTCGACTCGCTTCGCAACAGACAGAGGTGACATCTTCGACTTGCTTCGCAACAGACAAAGGTGACAACTTCGACTCGCTCCGCAGCCATCAGATACCTTCTTCGACTCGCTCCGCTTCGCTTCCATTAGGTGCCTTCTTCGACTCGCTCAGCTCGAACCATTGTTCGACTCCATCAACTTCGACTCCATTGGCGAAGCCACTGTTCAAATCTCTCAGGAAGCTCCATTTCGACTCGCTCGACTAGTGCATACTTCGACTCGCTCGATCTGGGCACACTTCGACTCGCTCAATCGGTGAACATTTCGACTCGCTCGAAACAACATCAAGTGCAGAGTGAGATGCAGGCACCACGTCACCGAGTCGAATGGAAGCGAGTCGAAATAGAAGCGAGTCGAAGGAAACAGCATACCGAAAACCTCATTTCGTATCGATCATATCTCCCAATCTACAAGTCCAAATGCTATGAAATTTTCACAGAAGACTACGTGCATGCTAAAGAACGTTTATGCCAAATTTCGACTCCATTGGATGAAATCTTGATCGAGTTGAAATCTGTTCATGTCGACCACAGATCGGACCAAAACTTCACGGGCTTGGGCATGCGGGCTTGGTCACGTGCCAGAGAGGGTCTCCCGAGATCTGAGCGAAATATCAGCCTCCTACACCTATAAATAGACCCCCAAAGCCAACAGAAAAGGGGTTCTTCTTCTTTTTTCAAGCTCTCCAACACCGAGACTCTGCCAGATCCAAATCTAAACTCCATTGCTGCTGCTACCAACGAGATTCACTACTGCAAATCATAGTTATCTGATGTAATTCATTGAAATCAATTGTAAACATCAAAGAAAGATCAATAAAGCAAACTACTTCAAAGTGGACGTAGGCAAGATCGCCGAACCACTATAAACCTTGTGTCTCTGTCTATTTCTTTCTGTTTTAAGTTTATTATTCTTCATTTTTATCCTCTACAATACTAGATCTGAGATCTGTGATTACATATTGGTGATTTGTGTTCATACACTGGTGCTTTCACGACATTTGGGGTTTGTGACCATTTTTGGCGCAAACACTTTGGTGCTTTCACTAAGAGCTGAACTCAGGGATCCTATCGTTTGAAAATTGAGTTTGAAGGCTTAGAGATTCAGATCTGAAAAACTATGACAAGGAAATCAAATAGAAGACAAAGGGCGGAGAGAGGTCAACATGAAGGGAGTCAAGAGGCTTCCTCAGTTGCAAATCAGACATCAATCTTCATCACCAGGGATGAGATAGAGACAATGATGAAAAGACAAGAGGAAATGATCCAGAACTTGCTTCTTCAGATTGGGCAACTTGGAGCGCAAAATCAAGGAGCAACTAGAGTTCAGAACGGAGCGGGACCGTCTGGTACATCGCCAGAGATACGGGGCAACAACCCAGAGCATGTTGGCCCAATCCCGAGCGGAGTACCAGGTGGAACTGCGCAACTCGACATTGACAAAGAAACGAATGCTCGTTCAGGAGAGCAGACTCCAGGAGTCCCTCGTGAACTCGGGGGGCAAATCGGAAGCAACAGACAAGGACTACAACTTAGAGACAATGACAGATTGACGGAGATGGTCAGACGAGCCATGA
The DNA here is from genome assembly GCA_030737815.1 of Allium fistulosum. Taxonomy (NCBI): domain Eukaryota; kingdom Viridiplantae; phylum Streptophyta; class Magnoliopsida; order Asparagales; family Amaryllidaceae; genus Allium; species Allium fistulosum. The sequence goes on from CM060907.1 coordinate 661,108,707, forward strand.
GAGGCGGACTAGTGAATAGAGATCTGGAGGATGTGAATAGGAGTCCCTTTGCTCCTACGATCAGGCAAGCTAGGAATCCACCGGAATTCAAGCTACCAACATTGGAGACGTACGATGGAAGAACAGATCCCGCAGTGCATCTGACACGATACATGAGGCATATGGAGGTATTGGAGGCATCGGAGGAGGTCATGGCCTAGTGCTTCCCATTGTACTTGACAGAAATTGCAGCGCTTTGGTTTAGACAGCTGGAAAGCGGTTCCATTCGAACATGGGCTGATTTAACTGAAAGATTCATGAGGCAGTTCAGGGTTCACATTTCAAGACCCAAAAATGTGATGAGTTTGGCAACACTGAAGCAAAGAACCGGGGAATCTTTGAGGAACTTTCTGACACGATTCAATGCAGCGGCAGCGTCGGTGGATCGACCTGATCCATCCATGGTTTTGATGGCAGCTGTATTTGGCATAGCTGATGGCACAGAGTTCAAGAATTCATTAACAAGGGATCCCCTATGGATCTAGGAGAGTTTTATCACGAGGCTGAAGGATTTTTACGATTAGAGGATGCAAATGCTGAAAGAGAGGAAGGAGAAGGAATTGAGGTTTACACGGTCAAGGGTGAAAATCCTCCTAGATCATATTCAGGGACTGGCAAAGGGAAACGAAAGGCTGAAGATGATAGTGACGAACCGACGCGACCCCGAAAGGAACCAAGATTCACCTCTTACATGGAGTTGAATGAGACTTTGGAGCGAATCTACCAGGATACTAGGGGGCAGATTCCCTATCGAAGGCCGATGAGAAGGGATCCAACCAGCAATGAAAGAAGATCCGACAAGTATTGCTTATTCCACAAGCTGAACGGTCATAACATGAATGACTGCAGACACTTGAAGGATGAGGTTGAGGGGCATATCCGGAATGGTATGCTATCACAGTATGTAAGAAGGGGAACGTCAACGGTGGAACGGGAGCGACCACCACCTGCACCTACTTGGGACGGCTTAGGATCGCGGCGTCAGCTTATCATTAATTGATTCGGGTAATGACGAATAAGTAGCAAACTCCACACCAACACGATTAAGTCATTTACACATGTACAGGACCGCGAACGATCTTCAGGCATGCTCTGATACGACTACTAATCGTAACGGTGTAGGTGTTTGCACTTTGACGTCCCTGTTTTACTTTTATTTTCCATTTCCAATATTTGAACCTAATTTTGTTGAACATTTCTGTTGAAAAAACTCGTTTTGAATAAAAGCATGCCATTTGTGATACCATGACGGCTAAGCCACTTATACATGTAAGGGATCGCGAACGGTCCTCAGGCATGCTCTGAGACGGTAATAAATCGCCACCACAAACAACTCAGAAACTCACTCGAATGTGAAATCTGACGTTGTTAACACTAAGTCCCCCCCGGGCACACAAAATTCGCCTCGAACGGCACCCGACCACGAACGGTCACAAATTGCCTCGAACGGCACCCGAACACGAACGGTCACAAATCGCCACGAACGGCACCCGACCGCGAACGGTCACAAATCGCCTCGAACGACACCCGACCACGAACGGTCACAAATCGCCGCGAACGGCACCCGACCGCGAACGGTCACAAATCGCCTCGAACGGCACCCGACCGCGAACGGTCACAAATCGCCGCGAACGACACCCGACCACGAACGGTCACAAATCGCCTCGAACGGCACCCGACCACGAACGGTCACAATTCGCCTCGAACGGCACCTGATCGTGAACGATCACAAATCGCCTCGAACGGCACCCCGACCGCGAACGGTCATCATTCGCCGCGAACGGCATCCGACCGCGAACGGTCACATATCACCTCGAATGACATACGATCCCGAACGATCGTCATTCGTGGTCAAATAAAACTATCAATTTCTTTGCAGGTCATCAACAGGATATGAACATCCAGCTTATGGCATTACAAAACACACTTTCTTGTCACAAGGCATGTTTTGGGGGGCAAATGTTATCCCGCCTTTTGGCAAGGCCGTGACACCAAGAACTTGACTAGAGACCGAAGACAGTTCGTCTAGAGAATCGGTTACACGCAGGTTCACTATGGATATCGACGAATTTTGTCCGAGTCCAGATCGAGCCAAAATTGATATGACACGACCAGCTAAGCTATGAGAGTCAACGTTCCAAATCTCAAGTCAATCCGAGTTCGTATGCTCAAGTTACAATCGATGCAAAACTGAATAAAAACAGCCTTCTTCGACTCGCTCAGTTCGCATCCCTCAGTAAATTCTATTTCGACTCGCTCCAGTTCGAATCCATCAGGAGTGACAGCTTCGACTCGCTTCGCAACAGACAAAGGTGACAGCTTCGACTCGCTTCGCAATAGACAAAGGTGACAACTTTGACTCGCTCCGCAGCCATCATATACCTTCTTCGACTCGCTCTGCTTCGCTTCCATCAGGTGCCTTCTTCGACTCGCTCAGCTCGAACCATTGTTCGACTCCATCAACTTCGACTCCATTGGCGAAGCCACTGTTCGAATCTCTCAGGAAGCTCCATTTCGACTCGCTCGACCAGTGCATACTTCGACTCGCTCGATCTGGGCACACTTCGACTCACTCAATCGGTGAACATTTCGACTCGCTCGAAACAACATCAAGTGCAGAGTGAGATGCAGGCGCCACGTCACCGAGTCGAATGGAAGCGAGTCGAAATGGAAGCGAGTCGAAGGAAACAGCCTACCGAAAACCTCATTTCGTATCGATCATATCTCCCAATCTACAAGTCCAAATGCTATGAAATTTTCACAGAAGACTACGTGCATGCTAAAGAACGTCCACGCCAAATTTTGACTCCATTGGATGAAATCTTGATCGAGTCGAAATATGTTCGTGTCGACCACGGATCGGACCAAAACTTCACGGGCTTGGGCGTGCGGGCCTGGTCACGTGCCAGAGAGGGTCTCCCAAGATCTGAGCGAAATATCAGCCTCCTACACCTATAAATAGACCTTCAAAGCCAACAGAAAAGGGGTTCTTCTTCTTTTTTCAAGCTCTCCAACGCCGAGACTCTGCCAGATCCCGATCTGAACTCCATTGCTGCTGCTACCAACGAGATTCACTGCTGCAAATCATAGTTATCTGATGTAATTCATTGAAATCAATTGTAAACATCAAAGAAAGATCAATAAAGCAAACTACTTCAAAGTGGACGTAGGCAAGATCGCCGAACCACTATAAACCTTGTGTCTCTGTCTATTTCTTTCTGTTTTAAGTTTATTATTCTTCATTTTTATCCTCTACAATACTTAGATCTGAGATCTGTGATTACATATTGCTGATTTGTGTTCATACACTGGCGCTTTCACGACATTTGGGGTTTGTGACCATTTTTGGCGCAAACAAACACAATTCTTTCCATTTGAAGTTAGCCTACTCATGAACATTATTATTAACCCATCTTCAATTCGTAATGATTTATAAACATGTCCACACTGCAAAAAAATCAAAACAATATAGCATAAACAATCTTTATCTAGATTTTTTATTCAATGTACATATACCAAAATTCAAAATCATATCGAGCAATAATTTTGCAAGCAAAATCTGAATTAACATAAGTACGTTAATGGACGAACCTGTTACACTAATTTCAATAAATGAAATTTTCGATGTTATCCTATCAACGTAGCTCACCGTATATTGACTGGATTGGTCTTCTTTTTGGAGACACTTTTGTGGCTAATGGATCATATCCCCTTTGGGTACGACTATCAAAATCATATTTTGATAATAGACTTGGAGTCCATTCTGGCTTTGCGCATCATGCCATATAGTAGAATCAAAGATCCAAATGGCTTATTGACAACTGATGAAATTCTTTTGTGGACATCGATGAAAAAAATCAAAGTCCCTCTTTAATATGCTAGAGTTCTTATTAGATATTCTAATTAGTTGTGTCCATTATGGTTTGGTCAAATTCATTTCATCCTTTGTAATTGGTTTTATATTTGGATCATATTCAAATCCATTTTGTTACCAATAATTTGTAAATGAACTTCTTTTGTAATGAAGTTGGTGTTTATTGAAATAACAATTGTCTCTCGGTGCAATGAAATATATATTCATAAACATTATATGAATTGCATGTATAAACATTACAAGAAAATTGGCATTTGGTAGTGCACAAATAATGCTATTATAACTTTTGGTAGCGTTTTAGATAATGCCGTTATACGACATGTAACTAAATTCAGGACATTCTGTTGCGATTAAACCAAACGCTATTGAAAAATGACTTTTTGCAGCGTCCACAAAACGCAATGCAAATTTTTATTGTGGCGCTTACAAAACGCCACCAAAAGCTTACAATCGCATTAAAAAGTACAACCTACCACAACAAAATATTTTAGTAGCGTTTTTTAAATCCCACCATATATATTTTATAGCGTTAATTTTGCTGCATATTCTTTTTTATAGCTTATTAAACGCCGCTAAAAATTGTTGATTTTATATGCCGATTTCCCTCGCTGTTGTAGGTCGTTCAGTTTCCACTTCATTTTTTCATAACATATATATTATATAGTAATAATTAACATATTTCAACATAAAACTAACAACCACTCCTGTAAAAATCAAATTCAAACAACCGAAAAACACATTAATCATATAATGGAATATGATATACAAACAGTCCAATATAAAATATTTTAAACAAAATAACCAAGTTCGCAGAAAATCCATAACCGTATAGATACAGTACCAATTCACTACTAATAAGATGGTATAACATAGATGATGATTAAAGGTAAGTACCAATTCATTGCTACAACTGATCATTTCTTTAGAAAAGCTTATGTACCCAAAGACAAGTATAATAATCAACAATGAGAACTTGTATAAAAATCTTCCCAGAAATATGGTACATAACTAGGTTAAATTGCATTATATGATATAGATGATAAATATGGTACATAACTAGTTTAAATTGCATTATATGATATAGATGGTAAATATGGTACATAACTAGTTTAAATTGCATTATATAATGTAAATTCTAGTATAGAAATAAAACTAGTCAAATAGATGTAATTTGGTAAAAGAATAATGGAGGTTAGATGTAGGCAACACCAGTGATGAGAATGAGTACTTAGTTCCACAATGATGCGAACTATCAAAGTATTAAGCAGGTTAATAATTAGAGAATGTGACTGAGGTGATGGACCATTGTGTATCTTTAGTGTTACAAGATAGAATTTATTAGATGGTTATTAGACATGTGTAAAAATATAGTACTAAGTGAAACCTAAGTTACCACCTAACAAGTGCTTGGATTTTGTTAGGCAATCAAGTTAGCAAACCAAATAAGAACAAAGCTTTAAGTAGTTAGATATCAGTATTTATTTATCCGTATTTAGATTTATATAGAAATTAGGCATGCTCACAATTAGTTGTAGGGATGTACAAAACATAGCAACACAAGCACAAAGGAAACGTTCATATCACATCAGTCACAGTGCAAACCCCAACACTGAAAGCCAGAATAGCTACAAAATTACTTTTGTACTATAATGCTTATTATTAGTAATCCATTGCATCAAAAAAACAATTAGAAATATCGAATAGAAATGAGCAGCCGAATGTAATATGGGCAAAGTATATTGTATCATTATATCAGATATTGGTTCATGGCCCTGAGCATATGTAACTGGCCCACTCTGTTTTTTTTTGAATCAAGACTGTATAAATAGCAAAGCACTGTAAACATTTCAGTATTCAATACAACAACTATTCTCTTGCATTTTATCATTCAAAATCTTTATCTTCATCAATTTCTAATATGGTATCAGAGTACTTGAAAACTGTTTAAAAACAGAACAGTGCCTTGCCAATATTCATCAGATTTATATTCATCACTTGAATAGGCTGCATCTATTGTAGTTCATCGGAGTTTTCCTCATCATCTGAAACTGCTCAAATTGCGGTTTCTGAATTTTTCTTTATCTTTCAAAAACATCACAAAGCCGTGCCAAGAGAGGCTATCAGAAAAATCATCATCTAACCTCTCCGGCTGCTTTCAGTCAAAACAAAATTCAAGAAACCACAAAAGAAAAAGAAAGAAATCATCAAAAAACTGTGTTAAACGGTTTTTAGACTCAAAGATCTTCAAGAAATCAGAATAAATAGGATCTTCATCAAGTCTCGCCAGCATCAAATTACTGGCTGCTTTCAGATCCAAATTTAAACTTGGTCTTAAGTCACCTGAATCTCCGGTCTTCAAAGAATTTTCTGCATTTTTCCCAGTTTTCTTGCCTACAAATCAGGTCACTGATTTCTTTTCAACTTTTGAATAATTTGCCTTTCATTCTTGTGCATTAATCATGGCAGAAGGAGATATTGACAACAACTCATCTACCTCACCAAGATCAGACCCTGTTGTATCCAATGCTGCGGACAACACATCAAAGATTATATTAAGTCCACAAACACAACTAATACAAACACAACTGGCTGAAACAAAATATATCGTATGAAAATTTCAAGTTCAAACAGCAACATGAGGTTATGGGTTAGAAGAGTATATTCTTGGCAGAAAACAAGAACCAGAGCAATATGTCAAAAATACTAAAGGAAATTCCATTGTAAATAGAGAGCATACAATATATCAAAGACAAGACAGTTCGCTATGTTCTTGGATACTATCTACAATAAGTTCAAACTTATTTCCACAATTAATAGGTTGCAAGAACTCTCATGAAATTTGGTCAACTGTGGAACAAATGTTTAGTTCTCAATCAGCAGCAAGGGTATTACATTATAAAAGACAGTTGCAAAGCCTTAAGAAAAATAACATGTTCATGCGTGAATATCTATCAAAGATCAAAACTCCATGTGACTTACTTGGAGCAGCATGGTATGGTGTGACTGACACAGAGAAAATCTTGTCAATCTTGGGTGGATTAGATGATGAATATGAAGCCATTGTGGTTGTGATATCATCAAAGGATGTTGCACCAACCCTATCATATGTTCACTCTACTCTTTTGGCACATGAAGGCAGATTAGAACATAAAAAACCAACTGTTTCTGACCTATCAATCAACTATGTTACAAATAAAGGCATAAATCAAGAAAGAACTCAATCAAGAAGTGAGTCAGACAACAATCAAAGAGGATATCAGTCAAATAGATACAGAGGCAGAGGTGGCAGATGGTCTAATAACAACAGTGGCAGACCAAGATGTCAAATTTGTGAAAGATTTGGTCACACAACAAACAAATGTTAATTCAGGTTTGATGTCAACTACACACCTGGACAACAAAGTCAAAGACCTAGTGCAAATCTAGGCAATATGCAGCAAGAAACCAAAAATCAAACAAACTCTACTAAGGGAAATTACATTGAAACAACAAAAATAGAAGATATTCAAGATGATTCATGGTATCTAGATTTAGGAGCTACAAATCATGTCACTAATAACCTCAACAATCTAAATATGGGAAATAAAGAGTACAAAGGTAAACAATGTATACACATGGGTAATGGTGAGTCAATTTTTTTTCTTATACTGGTTATGGTTATATACAAGGTGAAAGAGTACTTTATCTCAATAATCTTTTAAGAGTCCCACAAATTAAAAATAATTTACTTAGTGTATCTCAATTTGCTTGTGATAACAATATATATTTTGCATTTTAACCAAGATACTGTTTAATAAGAGACACACTAACAAACAAAATTCTTTTGCAGGGTAAAACAGTGAAGGGACTCTAAAAATTTACTCTGCCTAATTCAAGAAGTACAGGAAACAACAATATGTACTGTAATCTGTGTCAATCATCTGAAAGTAAAAAGAGTATGAGTAAGTTTGATGTATGGCATGCTAAGCAAGGCCATCCAAGTGTTGATGTTGTAAAAGGAATATTGAATAATAATAAAATTTCATTTGATAAAGTTTCAACCCCATATGTTTGTACTTACTGTCAGTTTGGAAAAAATCATAAACTGTCATTCAAAGATTCTGAAACTAAATATAATAAACCATTAGAGCTTGTTGCTACAGACTTATGGGGGCCAGCTCCTATTGACACTGACTAGGTTTTAAATATTATATATCATTTATAGATGCTTATTCAAGATATGTCTGGGTATATTTTTTGAAAGCAAAATCTGAAACATATCTTGTAGTTCTTCAATTTACTGCACAAGTAGAAAAACAAAATGGCAGTGTAGTCAAAGTAATACAAACTGATGGAGGTGCAGAGTACAAATCATTAAAGGAGTATTTTCAAAAGAAAGGAATAATATAGAGAATTGCATGTCCTTACACATCCGAGCAGAATGGCTTAATAGAAAGAAAGCACAGACACATAGTTGAGACAGGGCTTACCATGCTAGCTCAGGCATCCCTACCTTTAAAGTTCTGGCCAGATGCATTTGGCACAGCAGTTTACCTAATCAATAAACTTCCAACCAAAGTTCTTCAAGGAAAGAGTTCAACTGAAATGCTGTTGATTGTTAAACCCGATTATACAAGTTTGAAAGTATTTGGGTGTTTGTGCTTTCCATGCCTAAGATCATACAACAAACACAAGTTAAGCTACAGATCTTCTCCATGTACATTTCTAGGATATGCCAATAATATTAAAGGATACAAGTGTCTGGACAGTAAAGGAAGAGTCTTCATTTCAAGACATATTGTCTTTAATGAAGATACATTCCCTTTTAATGAAATAGATATCAAGACAACTCAGAAAATTTATAATTCAAAGTTCTCCATACCTTCCTTATCATATACTCAAGAAATGTACTTGGAAGATCAATCAAATGATTCTAGACCACAACACAGTGCCAAATACTATGTGTTGTGATCATGAATCTGAAAGACCTCAAACAAGCAACCATTCTCCAACATATCAGGATATCAGTCACCATTCTACTGATCAACAAACAAATGATCAAGCTCAAGTGTCAAGACCACAGTCTGAGTCTGAGAATAGATCAAGTCATCAATCTCCTGCTCCTGCAACAACCGGTTATCATATGATCACTAGAGCAAAGAGTGGAATTTTTAAACTAAAGATATATACTACAAATCTTGAAACAGAGGAACCATATACTTATCAGCAGGCTATAAAGAGCAAAAAATGGAAAACAGCCATGGATGAAGAGTATACTGCTCTCATAAAAAAGAATACTTGGAGTCTTGTGACCTTGCCAAGTCATAAAAATGTTATTGGCTGTAAGTGGACTTACAGGCTAAAAATTATGTGGATGGGTCAATGCATAAATACAAAGCCAGGCTTGTAGCCAAAGGGTACTCACAGCAACAAGGATTTGATTTTAATGAAACATTCCCACCAGTTGTCAAACCAACATCCATTAGGATTATTCTTACAATTGCTCTACATAGAAACTGGCAAATAAAGCAACTGGATGTTAACAATGCATTTCTAAATGGAATTCTTAAAGAAGAAGTATATATGGAGCAACCTGATGGTAACAACCAAGCGGGAGATAAACTAGTTTGCAAACTCAACAAAGAAATTTATGGTCTCAAACAGGCACCAAGGGTGTGGTTTGAAAAATTAAAGACCACATTAGTAAAACTTGGCTTCAATCACACAAAATCTGATAACTCCTTATTTACCAAATTTACAAAAATAATGTTATATATGTTCTAATATATGTGGATGATTTTATTATGACAGGAAATGATAGCAATCAGATTAGCAATCTTATTCATCAGTTAAACAAGGAGTTCTCTATTAAAGATCTTGGAGACGTACATTACTTCCTAGGAATTGAAGTCAATAGATTGTCAAACTCGGTTATTCAATTACATCAAAGGAAATACATATCTGAAATTCTCATCAGAACTAAGATGAATGAAACAAATAGTCTACCTACACCAATGACAACCAACCTACACTTATCAAAGGACAGAGGTGAACCAATCACATATGCAAGGCAATACAGAAGTACAGTTGGAGCATTACAATATGCAACAATTACAAGGCCAGAAATTACATATAGTGTAAATAAAGTTAACCAATTCATGCAAAATCCTCTAGATGAACACTGGAGAGTAGTAAAAAGAATTTTAAGATATCTAAAGGGTACAATGGATCGTGGTTTAACTCTCAGAAATTGTACTAATTTAAATTTATTTGGCTTTGTAGATGGTGACTGGGCAACAGACCCAGATGATCGTAGATCAACATCTGGTTATTGCAACTATCTAGGAAGCAATCCAGTGTCATGGTGTTTTAAAAAGCAAGCAACTGTTTCAAGATCTAGTACAGAAGCCGAGTACAGGAATGTTGCAAATACAACAGCAGAAATGATGTGGATTATTTCATTATTAAGCGAGCTAAAAATTACTATAAAAAACAAGGCTGCAATTTGGTGTGATAATTTAAGCATTGTGTCATTAACAGCAAAATCCAATTCTACATTCCAGAACCAAACATATAGAATTGGACATGTACTTCGTCAGAGAACAGGTTCTTAAAGGAATAATCGAAGTAAATCACTTACCGAACACTTACCAAAGAGCATCATCCTCACCAAAGCCTTGTCAGCTAAGAACTTCCTGCGTTTGAAGTAGGAACTGTGTGTTGAAGACTTCACCCATCAAAGCCTCGATTCATGCCATCTCTCTAAATATTGAAGTCTCACTGAGCAATCGAAGCAGTCGAGGACCTCTGTTGTCAGAATATCAAAATACTAGATTCGAATCAAAGGCCAGATCTGGTTGTTTAAAGTCTCGATTCTCTTCATTTCTCAAAGATTGAAGCTTCACTGACCAATCTCCTTAAAAGTTGAAGCATAAAATACTTGGTCAGAGAAGCTCAACGAATCTGTTGCCTAATTCATCTCATTGATGTACCAGAGAATCTCAAGAGATCAAAAGCTCGGATCTTTCTTTGTAGATCTGCATGACTTCTCAAAAAAATCGAAGTTTACTCAAGTGGAGGCGGAAATCCTAGCGCCATTTGAGGGGAGATATTAGAAATATCGAATAGAAATGAGCAGCCGAATGTAATAAGGGCAAAGTATATTGTATCATCATATCAGATATTGGTTCATGGGCCTGAGCATATGTAACCGGCCCAACTCTGTTATTTTTTTATCGTTATAATAATTAATTTTAAGAACTGAAAATGTTAAGAAAAATCCCTCTTGATTACCATTATAGTGAATATATACTATTGCGCAGGAAAAACTATCAAACCTGATAAAATCCAACTGAGTTGAGCATTAGAGATAAATTCATTGCAGTGATCGGCAAATTAGCAACAACTGAGAGCCATAAAAGCTCCCATAGAGGTACCTGCTTTGGTACTGAAATCCCTAATGCATTAGAAATCCAGCTAACCAGCGCCATAACAAAAAAGTGTCAGTCAAGGATGCAGCTATAATATACATTGTTCTTAGAAGAAAATTAAACTTAATTTATTCATAGTAAAAAAAATTCTACAAATCCTTTATTTTTCTTTCAGCTAATCACAATGTATCCGGTATCATGTCGTTTTCCAAACATACAGCTAAAACGACAAGAAAATAATGTCGTTCTTCAATACAGCTAAATTGACACCACTACAAAACATGGCGGCTTTAGCGACAGTAAAAAAGCATCGCCGACCGTCGCAAGCCGTCGCTATATGACCCGCCGCCACACAATAGAGCGATGGCTTTAGCAACGGCTGACGATGCATTGCTGTACACGTGGCAAATTAGTTAACACCGGGATGGTACCTTAAGACAACGCTAGCAGTCGCTAACCTGGAACCAAAAGGCCGTCGCTAACCTGGGCCATATAGCCGTCGCTAGCCGTCGCCAATCTGGGCCAAATTTCATATCCAGTTCTGCTCTATGATCCATCCAACCACACAACCAATTTCATATCTCTTTCCAACACATATACATTCAATTTCACAGCTAATACCACTCCATCCATCATATAATCTCACACATATCACAAATAATCATATATATAATGCAACATATAAATTTACATAAACATTTCATCACCACCATATAAATATATCATACCAATCGAACGGAACATTCCAAATCCATCAAACAACTTAACCATACGTACAAATACTATCCATCAATCACATGTATACACAAATGTCCACTAACCCATCAAACACCACAACCAACGAACAAGTATCAAATATATACACAAATGTCACATAACTGCAAAACAAGATGATAAAAATCTGACAGAAACACAAGCATACCTACTCATCCTCGTCGCCCGACCCATCCTCTCCAAGAATCGTCCCATGTTATGCCAAGTATGCTGCAATATGCTCGTCTAGCTGGTGTGCCGATGCGCTCTTCCTCCAATCGTTCATCTCCTCCAGCTGTTTTTTCATTTGAGCAATCTCCTCCAACTAATATACGAAATTTAAAAAAATTATAACAACAATGTAAAAGTATATAACTTACTTTCACTTCAGGAGTTTCCCAGAGCCGGAGATACTCAGCCCACACATCAGCGCCCATCCAATTAGGTTTTTTTCCTGCATTTTTAGCTTTAGACAAAGTGTCCCTATAATTTTTTCTCATCCTCTTGTTCCAGTGATTGGTAAAAATACCCATATCCTCTGGGTCTACACGCACGGCTGCTTGCATATTGAAATTAGTTTGAATTATGTACATTGTATTAATTTTCAACAGAAATACAAACTTATACTTACCAGTACATCAGCCAATATAGCATTCTTAATATGCGGTGGGATGTCATCCCAATGAGGCCAACAGCCTGACATCCTACTCATAAACGCCTTCCTGGAAACATGTAAGATAAAATCCGAAGGCTCCACCTCAAAGCCCCTGTATAAATTTTGATGTAGATATTTAATAAATTTTATAAAATATACTTCAAATAAATTTGATACTTACTCTGTGCTTTTCGGAACTACCTCCGCAAGTGGGCGTAAATCCGGTGCCGTGCCACTAGCACCTGCACTGGGAGAAGGAGAGGGCTCGGATCTCCGGCTATGTCTCCTGCCAGACATATCTACCATAGACAGACAATATCATAGAATGAAAAGACATAAATTTATTAGTACAAAGCATGTTTCAGTAATCATCACATAAAACTTCCACTAAATCATAATAAATGGGACAAGATCTCATGAATACATATATAGAAATTTCAAAACAGAATAGTACATAGCTCATAACAGAGTCATCATTATTCATCATTATTAATACATTATACAACAAGCGATGCAAATATTCATAATTTTTAGTCTTCGTCGTTTTCTGATTCAGACTCAGTCTCGTACTCTATCTCGGTTGCCTCGGTACTTTCAAATGCATCTAATAAAACATTTGATTCATCATTCAATGGCCCTAAATCAATGTCATTGGTTATTATTATTTCTGTATTTGGTTCAAGATCCGCTCGATACGCTGCTTCGTTTGGAATATTATTTCCGTCAAACGTAAACCTTTGCTTTGTTTTAAAAATAGCTAACCAATCTGTTTTATCTCTTTTTAAAGATGGATACGGAGCAAAATAAACTTATAATTCTTGCTTGTCTAATACGAAAGGATCATACTTATAGTAATGTGAGGTATGCTTTATTTCAATAAGCTTATAATCTTTGTGCACGTTGATTCCAGAACCAGGAACATTGCTAAACTAATTGCATTTGAATAAAAAAAAACTTTTTCTGTAGGTTCTATATAATATGTCAACTCTAGAACCTATGTTAAGACGCCGTAAAAATCTTTTATATGCTCATCTGGATCATCACTACCTTTGACAAATACACCGCTGTTATATGTTAATTTTTCAGCCCTGTAATCTTTCGTGTTGAACTTAAATCCATTGACGAAGAATATTGGATAATTCTTGATAAGATTTGCAGACGATAAGTTCACATCGTCGCTGAAGTAATGAGAGAAAAAGAATGAAGCTTCTTCTTCAAGATATGATTTGCAAATTGAACCTTCAACTCGTGCTTTTTGTTTAACTTTTTTCTTCAGATAATTCAAGTACCTATTACGAAACAAATTTAATTTATATTTAGATATAGAAATCTGAATTTTAAACTGACATAAATATTGCAGATATTTAATATTACCTCTCAAATGGATACATCCATCCATATTGCACAGGACCTCGAAGAACTGTTTCGGATGGAAGATGAACAGGTAAATGCTCCATTACATCAAAGAAACCTGGCAGAAATATTTTCTCCATTGCAGAGCAGTATGGGGATTTCTACTTTTAGTTTACATATACGATCTACTTTTAATGTCGTCGAACAAAGCTGTTTATAAAACATACTTAATTCTGTTATAACACTCCATACTTTTACAGGTAACAGTTCTTTGAGAGCCACGGGTAGTAAATATTCCATCATGATATAACAATCGTGACTTTTTATCCCACTCAATTTACTGTTTTTAAAGTCAACACATCTACGAAGATTAGAAGAAATCCTATTGGGAAATCTTAGTTCTTCCACCCACTTTAGCACGAGTTTTACTTGCTTGCTATCTAGCTCATAGCATGCTTTGGATTTTTTATTGTCATCGGGCTTCATATGAAGTTCAGGATGTTTAGAAAAGTGTGCTATATCAAGTCTCGAATTCAAATTATCCTTAGTTTTCCCCTTTACATTCAATATTGTATTAAACACATTATCAAACACATTTTTTTCGTTGTGCATCACGTCAATATTATGTCGGAGTAAGAGATCTTTCCAATATGGTAACTCCCAAAATATACTTTGTTTGCATCAATTATGAATGTCCGATATTCCTGGAATTTCAATCTGTACTCCAGTTTCATGTATCTTTGGATAGTCCTTTACAATTTTATATAATTCTTCGCTTGATCAAATCTTTGATGGTTGCATATTATCTTTTCTGTTAACTATAAAGTTTTATCTATCTCTTCTAAAAGTATGATTGGGATGGAGAAAACACCGATGACAATCAAACCAAGAAACTTTCTTCCCATGCCATAAAGAAAATGCTCGTGTTTCTTCCATGCAATAAGGGCAGGCTAGACGACCGACCATACTCCAACTAGAAAGCATCTCATATGCAGGAAAATCATTAATAGTACATAATAAAGAAGCGAACATACGAAGAAAAAAATTCTCGAAATGTCGTATGTTTCAACTCCTTCATTCCCAATTTTTTCAACTCTTCGATCAATGGTTATAAATAAACATCGATTCCTTGTGTTAGATCATGAGGGCCAGGGACGACAATAGTGAGAAACATATATGGTGTTTTCATACACATCCATGGTGGTAAATTATACGGAGTAACGATAATTGGCCAGGATGGATATTTACTACCAAACTGAGAGAATGGTGAAAATCCATCCGTACATAAACCACGTTTGACATTACAGCTTTCTGCAGCAAATGCGGGATAAGTCTTATCGAAATGTTTCCATGCTTCTCCGTTAGATGGATGTATCAAAGTTCCTTCTTCTGGTGTTCTCACAGCGTGTCATCACATATGACATGCCGTAGCAGAAGATGCATATAACCTTTAAAGTCTGGGAGTGATGGGTAAATAATGCATTCTCTTGTATAGAACTTCTTTTCCTTTCTTCTTTCTTGGTTTGTTTCTTTCCTCGTTACATATTTTGCATTTTCTAAGGTCAACGTCATCTTTCCAATACAACATGCAACCATTTACACATGTATTTATCGTTTCGTACGGCAGACCGAAAGCGGACATCAGTTTTTTCACTTTATAATGATTATCGCACATCAAATTATTGTGTGTCATGTGTTGTTTTGCAGCTTGTACAACTGCTGTAAATGCAGCTTCTGTAAGGTTGAATTTTGATTTCATAGTAATGTATTCGGCGGTTACTGATAGTTCGGTTCCGCTTTTACAACCGTCTCACAACGGCCTCTTAGCAGAATCCAATAAATCATATATTCTTTTAGCTCCCATAGTCGGTTCTTCTTCGGCATTTACGTCTTCGTCGTCAGCTTGAATGGTAGAAAACATTGATCGTGCTGCATCTTCCACCATATTTTCTATCGAATTTGTCATAATATTATCGTCCTCTAACACTACAGGATTAGGTGTAGGTTCAATAAGTTCTCCATGACGATCCCAAAAATAATAATTCAGCACGAAACCATATTTATACAAATGTACTTCAACTATATTTGGTTTCCAATGCTTCAAATGTTGGCACTTACAACTCGGGCAATGAATTTCTTCGTTATTTCGATTATTAAATTTAGAGAATCTAATAAATTCGTGTACACCATTATAGAAATGTTTTTTATTGAACCTTTCCTACCAGTTCTGACTTCATACATCCAAGTACGGTTGAGGAAATAATCGAACATTTTTCCTGAATTAAAAATATATGTTAGTAATTTCGACAGCACTTCGGTTCACTTCTCTTCTACGCATAACTTGCACTCAAATGGTATATTGTTGTTGTATTTTCTAAAATAAAGTAAAGGCATTTAGGACTAAAGGCTTCACACACCACACTTCTGTCTAATTTCGACAGCACTTCACTTCACTTTTCTACTACGCATAACTTTGCATCCAAGGGGTGTATTTTTGTCATTGTATTTTCTAAACTAAATTAAAACCTTTTGGGACTAAAGGCTTTAATTTTTTAGCGTCAATTATTTGTTGAAATAATATTTAATGCTTATTTTCAAATCAACATTATATTCATTTCAAATTTTTTTAAAAATCTATTTGGGTAAATTATTTATTCTTGTTATATTTATTTCTCAATTTTTTGGAAAATCGGTTTTAGTACAATATTTGTTCTTATATTCATTTCTTAATTTCTTTACAAAATCGATTTTAGCAGAATATTTGTTGTTGTTATATTCATTTCCTAATTTTTTTTTCAAAAAATCGATTTTAGAAGAATATTTAATGTTCTTAAATTCATTTTTTCATTTTTTTTACAAAATCGATTTTAATAGAATATTTGTTGTTGTTATATTTGTTTCTTAATTTTTTTTACAAAATCGATTTTAGTACAATATTAGTTGTTGTTATATTCATTTCCTAATTTTTATTAGAAAATCGATTTTAGCAAAATATTTAATGTTATTATATTCATTTCTTCATTTTTTACAAAATGGATTTTAGTAGAATATTTATTGTTGTTATATTCATTTCCTAATTTTTTACAAAATCGATTTTAGTAGAATAATTATTGTTGTTATATTCATTTCTTAATTTTTTTACAAAAATTGATTTCAGTATAATATTTGTTGTTGTTATGCTCATTTCAAAATTATATAATTCAGTCAACCATTTAAATATTTTATTTAATACATTTGAAATTTCAAAATGTATTTTAAAATTCAGTTAACAATTTAATTTTTTTTATCGATTTTGTAAACGAAAATCAGATGTTAGCACTTGCAATTAACTATATTAATTTTATTTTATACTAACAACTAATACTTATAATGTACACATGCTAATTAAGTAAAATAATATTACTTATGTTTAACCGTACCAATCTAGTAGCATATTAATCAATAATTATACACTAATTTTTGCACAAACTATAACAAACATTGTTCTAATTAACTATAACAAATATTCACGTAAACTTATATATCCATTAGCATATCAATTAGTAATTATACACTAATTTTTGGATTATAAATAAACCCTAATTTTTAATTACAAATTAAACAATCAAACCACTTATTAACTTCCTTAAATCAACTAACATACCATTATCATCAACTAATACATACTAATCATCTATTTCAAATCCATAATCAACTAATTTTCTAAATAAGGGTTTTAATTTTATCCCCAAATCAACTAATAAACTATTACCATCATCTAATATCAATTATTCTAACATATTCAAACCAATAATCAAATTATTTTCAGAGATTAAGGTTTAGAGATTATATGACGTAGCACGGAAGTAGATCTGAACCAGCGGTCAAATCTATCCGGATCTAATCACGAATTGCGGAAAAATGAATCGTTGAAACAAGATAAATTGATGAATTGAAGATACCCAAGTTCCCAAATCCGTCGATCTCTCGAGATGCCGGATTCTAGCTATCTTCAACACGTTGATCGCGCACGATACCGCGTTAGAAGATCTATGATTCTTCGACGTTGATCTCGCGCACGAGATTCCGTGAATCGACTTCAAGTTCGTTGATTCGAGCGCACTCGAATATCCGAAGATGGAGAAAGGAGATAACACTCAACTTCCAATTTTAATGGTGGCACAAAGCACAAACCAATTTTTATTCAAAAATCAACTCTTTTACAAATGACACAACCCGCCTATTTATAGGCAAATACAACTCATACGACTTAACCTCGTACGACCTAACAATATACAAATTACAACACAACGACTTAACAAATACATCACATAGTACAAACGACTTAAAGCGAAACAAACGGTTACAATATAACACGACTTAACAATATTCGACCTAAGAAAACGACTTAAGTATCTTCGGCACAGCAACCAGCGACATAAGGAGTTCGCGAGTTAAATGGAAGCGGCATAAGGATTCTTCACACGATCTAAACTTCAGCGACTTAAGAAACTGTTCGCGACCTAACTTTCACTCGCGGCCTAAGGAAGAAGCACGACATCAGAAATGTTCGCTCGCGACTTAACATCAGCGACCTAAGCAATGTTCGCGACTTAACATCGCTCGCGACCTAAGGAAGAAGCTCTACTTGTTCGCGATTTAGGCTCCGCGACCTATGGTCTTGCGACCTAGGGATCTGCTTCAATTCAGCGACTTGGGGTTTATGTCGTTCGCGATTTAAAGAGGAGGGTGAGCGACCTACGAAATTGCCTTGCGACAGTGCTGGAGTGACATAAGGCGGAGGAGCGACCTACGACATGCTCTGGTCGTTCGCGACTTAGGATAGGTCGGAGAAGAATGGAGATTCGCGACTTAGGGTTAGTCTATCTCGCGCTGCATCATCCTCCCCTGGTTGAAAATAATTCGTCCCGAATTCACACTTTCTCCTTCTTCGAGACGCTGTCTTCCATTCATTATCTGGTCTGACGCGGTTCTGGTGATAACCACTCTTGATATTGATCTTGTCTTGACCTTTTGAAGATGTGGCTCGACCTAAGGAACGCATGGCAATAAGTAGACGTGGCATTAGGCAGGCGGCATAAGGAAGTGATCTGAGGGAGATGACCTCATGATGCTTGTGCCAATAGGAAGGTGTGATATAGAACCAAATCGTGACGAAAATGCGAGACGATATAAGGAAGTTTAAAATCGCGGAGCGACTTACGAATAATTACGACTGAAAAAGTGTGATGACTCATGCCCAGATTCTTGTCTTTCCTTATCTCGTTCAAATGTATCATCATTTATGTGTTGCAACAATTTCTCCTGATTGAAATGACTTCCCACTCGCTTCTTCTTTGACATGTTTATTTTCATGAAACGGTTCTAAGCAGTTGACGTTGACAATGTCAGCAGTATGGACATGATTAGGCAACTCCAACTGACAATCATTCACTTCCTCCTGTCTTTTCAGATTCACAAGACCATACGATCCTTGCAGTAAAATAACATCTGGTACTAGTCCAGTTTGAAGTTGAATGTCCTGTAGTGGTGGTAACTCTTTGGGTAATTCCTCAGGATATTCGACTTCCGACTCATCGAATTCTAATCCAACTTCCTCAAAAACCTCAAGATCTTTACTCGTTCCTTGCCCGGTCAACACAAACAATTCATTACTAATTTTCACCTTTTCAACAGACTCTTCCAAAAATACCAAACTAGTTTCTTCAGGCACTTCCTTAGAAATCTCATCTTCCAACTCTTCAAATACTTCAACCTCTTCAGGATTCTCAAAATCAGAACATTCTCCAGATTCAATCAACATTGATAATTCATCACCATCTTTCATTTTATTGACGAACTCTTTCAAAGCTAATAAACGATCTAATTCTTCTGTTTCAATTTCACTTTGTTTGGCCTTTTCGGAAAATAAGAAATTTACACTTGGCTGGCTCTCATCCATAAGCTCAGGTGTTAAACAAGAATCTTCCGTCATCAAGTTATTTACCTCAACTCCGAACACAATTTCTTCTTCCATACTATCGACATCAATCTTTGGCGGTGAAGAGTAATCAACTTCTACATCCACATACTTTGACGTTGAATAAAATCCCATCAACAAATTACATTCATCGTTCTCTAACTCGACCTCTTCATCTTCGTTGTCAAACTTTGGTGGTAATTCTTCGAACGATTCCGTAGGACCGACCTCTTCAAACTCTTCTAACATTGGTTTAACCTCCTCAGGAGTTTTAAGCTTTTCACTTGCCTCATACCTAACCAACGATTCAGCACTACCTTCCGCTTCTTCAACACTTTTGCTGAAAAATAATGGACTAGTCGGTTCCTCTTCCTTTTCCAGTTCGCTTTCAGTCGAATCATCCACATCCTCGTTTTCACATTCTTCTACAACTAAGGCTTTCTTCTTTGGCTCCGTACATTCAATACTTCTATGGTCATACTCCTGATAATGATATCGCTTAATTCGGTCATCAACATTTGCCTTAGTGATTCCATATACAATTGGTTTGTTGACTCTCTTAGAAATATTTATACTGCAATTAACACCTTTATTCTGATTGCTGGGGCTTGTAACCACACCCTTTTCTCGACTCCTTTGACTCAACTTCTGCAACTGTTGGTTCATACGAGCTTGATAATTATAGGGTAAGAAATTTGCCTTCACCATCCTTTTCATCTTATCCCACGTGACAACTTTGGATTTCCTCATTCTCTCTCTGGTCGATTTAGTTTGTTGCCACTAATCCATAGCTCTTCCTCTCAGTCTTGTAGCAACTAAATTAACTTGGCGATCTTCAGGCACGTTGTTGAGTTCAAAAATCTTTTCAACCTTTGATAACCAATCAAAGAATTCCTCTGCTTGTAGACCACCTCGGAATTCTGGAATTTCTGTGTCCATCCTTGACTCCCGTTTATGACCATTCTCTTCAACATTCCTATGTCGATTTGGCCCTTGACTTGGATATCGAAAGTGAACACTATTACCATAACTATCTTCTTCAAAATTAGATGAGCTTCGATGTCGATTCTGAACATTGAATCTTCTATGTCCGCACGTCCTCTCTACTTCTTCTTTCCTCTACTCGAAATCTTTCATAATCACAATATGGCTCATGCTCGTAACCACGATAAGCTCTTCTTTCTTCATTCCGATAATCATGATTGTCTCGAAATCCACGATCTTGATTTATCGACAAAGATGGTTCTCTTCTTTTTCTATCATAATGTGGCGACACTCTCCTTTGATTTCGATTCATGTCAGACATCATTCTCTCCACTCTCTCGAAACTCTTATTGAACCTTTCATCGATACTTTGTTCCATCTGTTCAGGATCTTCACTCCCATACAAATCTGCAACATTATGATGATGGTTAACACGTCTCGGAGGCATGATCAAATCTTCAACAGCTCTAAACACAAACTTCACTTTGATCCCAAAAATTCTCGAATCAAAACTTCCCCACTTGTTTGAAATCTCACGAACACCCAAATAAACAAACAACTCAATTCGAACTCCAAAAACTTCAAATCTCAAAATTGACGCCCAACGAACTTGGATAAGTTCGTCTCCTAGCTCACAAATCTCGCACGAACTTGAACAAGCTCGCTTCTAGCTCTAATACGAAAAGATGTAAACTTCTAGCTCCCAACAAGCTCTTCAAGCTCTGTACAACTTTCCCACTTCGATCCAAAACTTTCAGAATCAAAAATTCCAATTTGTTTGAATCTTCACGAACACAAAAGGACAAGCAAACTCACCTTCGAATTCCACAAACTTCAAATCACGCAAACTTGAAATCCAACGAACTTGGAAAAGTTCGTTTCCTCGCTCTGATACCACTACTAGAAAAACAGTATATTCCAACGCCCCTGTTCCAACGGCCGCCAACGGCTTCCAACGGCCCGTTAATTTTTTACGTAGCCGTTGGAAGCCATTTGAATCCATTGGAAATAAGCCGTTTGCGGCCGTTGGAAGCCGTTGGAAATTTTCCTGAGATATCAGCCCGCGAGCCATCTTCTCCCTCATTCTCATCTTCCCCAAATCAAATCCCCAAATCCCCCATCTCCTACCAAACTGCCGCCACCCCAAAACCATCCAAATCTCCTCCTACGCCATCTACAAAGTACTCCGGTCCATCTCCATCCTTCTACGTCTCCAAATCAGGTATTTTTTCTATACCTAAATTTTTGGTTTTTTTTATTTAGGGTTTAATTTGACTTGTGCTTGTTTCCTACTTGTTATTGTATGCATATTACATCATGCTATCCCCTAATGTTAGTTATTATCCCATAATAAACAAGTTATTACCGATTGAAAATTTTGTAATTTAGGATATTTTAATAGTTTATATATGTTGATTTGGTTAGTATTGAACGTATGTGTGTGATAGAGTTTATTGCATTTGGAATCCGTTAGAACGGATATTGGATTTGTGCGAATACGATTTTTGTATTTGTAGGAACACGTGAATTTGTAAAAAATGAATTTTGTGTACAAATTTTGTGTATAAATGAATTTAATATATTATGTAATAAAACGGTTAAATGTAAACCAATATTAATTAAACGAGTTATGTATTCAAATTTAATATAAACAAATATTTAAATCCTTAGATATTATTCGGCCCCGTTTGACAAGTGTTGTATATGATTGTTTTAGGGATATTCGTTTTTTCCCCAAAACGGACAACTCTATTCATCTGATACATCATTTGTCGGATTTGTCCCAGTATTGGACAAGTTACAAACACTATAAATGAATTATATTCCGTCAATCATATCACTTTAAACGGTTCACAAAATTTCGATGGCATTTCCTTTACGTTCCTTGTGTACACGCATTTGTGTACGATACAAGGAACACGGGGGAAATGCCGCCGAAATTTTGTGAATCGTTTAAAATGATATGATTTACGGAATATAATTACTATTGTGTTTGTAATGGGAAGTAGGATGACCGACCATCAAAGAAAGACACATAAGTGGCAATGAAACAATAGTTGCTTATTATGGCAATGAAACACATAAGTGGCAATGTTTACTTACAACCGTTAATCGAAGAGTTGAAAATATTATGGTATGAAGGAGTTGAAACATACGACATATCAAAAAAGAAAATTTTTCAGATGTTCGCTTCTTTGTTATGGACTATTAGCGATTTTCCTACATATGCAATGCTTTCGGGTTGGAGTACGGCCGGTCGTTTTGCTTGTCCTTATTGCATGGAAGAAACACGAGCATTTTCTTTGCCAAATGGAAATAAAATTTCATGGTTTGATTGTCATCGATGTTTTCTTCATATTAATCACCCTTTTAGAAGAGACAAAAAAACTTCATAGCTAATAGACATGAGACTCTACGACCACCAGTGGTATGGTCAAGCGAGGATATATATGAACTTGTAAAAGATTATCCAAAGATACACGAGACCGGACAACAAGAAGAAATTCAAGGTAAATCGACGTTTCATAATTGGTGCAAACAAAGTATATTCTGGGAATTGCCTTATTGGAAAAATCTATTAATCCGTCATAACATTGACGTGATGCATAACGAAAAAAACGTATTTGATAATGTGTTTTATACAGTTTTGAATGTGAAGGGCAAGACTAAGGATGATCTGAAATCTAGACATGATATAAAGCAAATATGCAATCGTCCTGAGCTTCATATGACTCCCGACAATAAAAAACCCAAAGCATGCTATGAACTAGACAGCAACCAAGTTAAAGTACTGTTACAATGGGTGGAAGGATTACGATTTCCCGATGGAATTTCCTCTAATCTTCGTAGATGTGTCGACTATAAAAATGGGACTCTGAGGAGTTCAAGGTAAATCTACAATAAATCTCAGTAATTTTTTACCGTTTAATAGATAATTAATCATTGTAAATTTGCAGGAGGAGTCAGCTAGGAACTCGGCAAACAGGAGCAGGAATCCTGTATCACACCGTGGAGGCTCCAAATCTTTCCAGCATCACCGCGAAGATTTGGTAAATTTATCTATTATCACATTTGTATATTGATCAGTTCTGTAATTAGTTATGTATAGTTAAATTATCCAAATTATCAATTGCAGGAACGTGCTCGTGGAGGCTCTGTTGGCTTAGTGGACGTGTTAGCTCACACCCATACGTCTAGGCAAGTAGATGAGGCTGGCAATATCATATATCAGTGGGGTGATCAAGATAGGGCGACCGAGGCAATGTATGCATTTTTAAATTTTTAATACCTACACCGATAAGTTTATTAATTTCTAGCTATGCAAAATAATTACATGCTACTATTTTTCAACTGAAATTGTTTTTTTTTTCATTATAGTCGAGGTTGCAGGAGGCACAGGCTAATGCGCTTCAGCAGTCAGGTCGTGATGCGCTAACACAGGAGGAGCATGATAACATTTTTACCGCTGTTATGGATCCGGCGCAACGGAGTAGACGATTTGGCTTCGGGAACCTAACGGTAATTAATCCTTTTACATATTTACAAAAAATCAGCGTTTAGATATATAATGTTATAATATTTTATATGCTGAGACAACCCTTTTGCTATTATTTCTATTTGCAGGCTCGACAGGCTCGACAAGCTCAAAAAGACCAAGACAAGATCAAATCAAGGAGCTTAGAGCTATGGTTGAGCAGCTACGGGAGGAGAATCGTCTACGAGCCATCCAAGTGGAGCAGTTGGATCAAAAGCTTGCGCAGTATTTGCAGAATCATGGTACCCTTCCTTCGTCGTCTGGTTCTTCGGGAGGCGACGAGGATCCTTGAGGAGGTATGTTTTTGAGTATTTAAGTTTGAACAATGTATATATTGACTTGGAGATGTTTTGATGTTGATGGTGATGTTGTATATATTGGTACGGAGTGGGTGAGAAATATTTTGATGGCATGTACATGGTACATTGACATTTGTTGATGGTATGTACGTTGATGGTATATTTTGTGATGTTTGATCGGTTTGGTTTGTTTATATTGGTGTTTTATTGATTTATGTGTGTTGTTTGTATTGATATTGATATATATGTGTGGAATTGATTGGAAATGGAATGGAAATTGAATGGATTGGAAATGGTGTGGGTGGAAGGTTAATAGGCCTGCTGTTATACAGCAAAATAAACCCAGTATTTCCAACGGCTTCCAACGGCTTATTGACCATTTTATTGTAACGGTTTCTAACGGATTCCAACGGCTCCTAGCCGTTAGCGGCCGTTGGAAATGGTCCGTTGGTTCCGTTGAAAAGCATTGAAAGTCGTGGGATTTATTCCAACGGCTATTTCAACGGCCGCCAACGGCTAGGAGCCGTTGGAATAGCCGTTTTATCTAGTAGTGTACCAAATGACGCAGCACGGAAGTAGATCTGAACCAGCGGTCAAATCTATCCCGGATCTAATCACGAATTGCGGAAAAATGAATCGTTGAAACAAGATAAATTGATGAATTGAAGATACCCAAGTGCCCAAATCCGTTGATCTCTCGAGATGCCGGATTCTAGCTATCTTCAACACGTTGATCGTGCACGATACCGCGTTAGAAGATCTACGATTCTTCGACGTTGATCTCGCGCACGAGATTCCGTGAATCAGCTTCAAGTTCGTTGATTCGAGCGCACTCGAATATCCGAAGATGGAGAAAGGAGATAACACTCAACTTCCAATTTTAATGGTGGCACAAAGCACAAACCAATTTTTATTCAAAAATCAACTCTTTTACAAATGACACAACCCGCCTATTTATAGGCAAATACAACTCACACGACTTAACCTCGTATGACCTAACAATATACAAATTACAACACAACGACTTAACAAATACATCACACAGTACAAACGACTTAAAGCAAAACAAACGGTTACAACATAACACGACTTAACAATATTCGACCTAAGAAAACGACTTAAGTATCTTCGGCACAACAACCAGCGACATAAGGAGTTCGCGAGTTAAATGGAAGCGGCATAAGGATTCTTCACGCGATCTAAACTTCAGCGACTTAAGAAACTGTTCGCAACCTAACTTTCGCTCGCGACCTAAGGAAGAAGCACGTCATCAGAAATGTTCGCTCGCGACTTAACATCAGCGACCTAAGCAATGTTCGCGACTTAACATCACTCGCGACCTAAGGATGAAGCTCTGCTTGTTCGCGATTTAGGCTCTGCGACCTATGGTCTTGCGACCTATGGTCTTGCGACCTAGGGATCTGCTTCAATTCAGCGACTTGGGGTTTATGTCGTTTGCGATTTAAAGAGGAGGGTGAGCGACCTACGAAATTGCCTTGCGACAGTGCTGGAGTGACATAAGGCGGAGGATCGACCTACGACATGCTCTGGTCGTTCGCGACTTAGGATAGGTCGGAGAAGAATGGAGATTCGCGACTTAGGGTTAGTCTATCTCGCGCTGCATCATTATACCTAAAAATTGAGAAATCGAAAATGATGGAGGAAACGCAGCAGCAACGGAGGACAACGGCTTTTGGAGGCGGTTGGCGTCGGCAGGAGGTGGTTGGAGGCAGGGGGAGTGGAAATTTCGGCAGCGGCTTGGGGGGAAAGAGGGGAAAGTGAATTTTTTCTGGTCTCGGCTTTGCTGTATATCCCGTGTTTAGCGACGACCACATTTTTTAACCGTCGCTAGCATCCGTCACTAAACCAAGCATGTTTTGTAGTGCACAGAAAAGGACTTCAAAATTTGGATGAATACAATTCTAGCATCAAAGAATGAATACCATTTTTAATGAAAACCATACCATGAAAATGAGAATCAAACATAAGATTAGCAAAAGAAAGTCAATATCCAAAACTTGTACCCATATGTTGTACCAACAAAATGAGAAACACACATACCATGAATATCGAGGGTCCTCAAGCTCTTCAGCCTTCGAGTGGTGCTTGGGATAACCCATGGGTTAACGAGCACTTTAATAGGCATACATACACCTGAGATGTTATTTATTAGGTAAAATATAATGAATGTATGCTTATTGTATCGCCTTTGATTTTTCTTTGGGATATCATCTTCATCATTATATAACTTGCATGGATCAATTATATAATTTGTGTTGTCATTAAAAAATGGTGTGCATAGTATCAGCTTATATTCAAGAACATACGACTTTGCAACTGAGGCTAAATGAATAGATAAGAAATCCTATTTTTTGTGGAATGTAATTGCTTCGATCTGTTTTCAAGAAATAATACATTCAATAAAAAAAGTAGGAAAAGGTAGTTGCTTAATTATAGAGTAAAGTAGCTAATTTGAAACTTTATATGAGTGGATGGATCCGAACGATGAAAACATTGTCCAGTAATACAAACTTACAAGTACAACTCATTTTAAAAGTCATTTCCTCTTTTGGCCAATAAACCTTCATGGGAGTTCAGTTCCAATCAATAACAACTAAACAAACATATTTTCAAGCTTTTGTTTTTAATTTCGATTGGTTTTAATGACTGTCATTTTCCTCACTTGTTTAGGCTTAAGCTTAAGCTTTATATAAACAACGTATACAATATTTATATGTTCATGTAGCTTTCCAAAAATGTCTACAACTTTTCTTTGGTAAAAATATATGTTATATCTTGTATATTTTTATGCTATTTCACTCATAAAAAGTGTTGTGCACGCTGACAATAATTTAAAAAGTAAGTAAAAAAATAACAGTGCTAGAGATGTTAATCCATAGTACCAGTTTACTGAACAGTCCATAATATTATACTCAAGCATACCATGAATGGTTAATGAATCTTGCCAAGCTTCCATCGTCTGGGTGATTGTTCCCTTGTCTTGGATCAACTAGTTGTTTCAAATGTTTATAACTTGGACCAGACTTGTTAAGAGCTTCTTCAAACTTGAACCAAGAAACTAATTAGAGGCATTAATAACACTTGAAACCCTACTAGCATGTTATTTTACTAGTTTACAATGTGGTCAGAAGAGACAGAAATATCAAAAAATTGTTTGTGATATTTATTTTAGACTAAACCAAAATTATAAATTCAAATGAATACTGCAGGGAAGATGTTAACCATAGCAACCAGTCCCATTGATTCAGTACCAGATCCTGCTCTTACTACAGCTTCTTTAGCAGAAATAAGCTCGTAGAGGACGACACCAAATTTATATACATCTTTCTTTGGAGAAACATCACCAAACTGGGCATATCTGCAAAAAAGCATAAAATGTAACCAACAAATTTAAATACAAGAAAACTGACTTAAAGTTAGCTTATATTGAAAAAAAAATGAAGCAATTAGTATTTGTTTAGCCAGTGGCCATGCTAATTGAGTTTTGAGTAAAGGTGCAGAAGAAAATAGTCAAATTTTTTAGTAAGGAAAAAATGAAGCAAAAAAGTTTGATTTTCATCCGATTAACATTATCTAATTATTACATGATGTATCCTCCCTTTATTTGTAACCAGTGCAGAATTCACAACTGTACCCAAATAGCAATTGCATTGATTCAACTTTTAGAACCTGGCCAGATACGATATACATAAGTCGGATTATTTAAGAACAGTAGATGCTTTAAAACGCCACTTTAATTTATTAAAATATCAAATTATTTTCAACGTTCAAAAGAAACGTTTGTGCAGAAATCCATATATAAAATTTATATTGAACCGTGTAAAATTCATATATAAAATTAGGATTTTGTAGCGACCCACAATTTGATCACTTTAATTAAAAATAATTAAATTATTTTAAATATTCAAATATAAATTATTTTTCATAAATAATCAAGTTTTAAGTGATAAGTAATAATAATGAACTTATTTTGGAAAGATGTTCAAAAAAGTATTTCCGTTAAAAATATATCAATAAAATGACCGAAAACCGTTTTATCGATAAACAGCTCTATAATCATAAAACATCGCGCACGGAGCTGGATACATACATTTATTTTTATAATTGAACAAGAATATTAAATAAAATTAATTATTTTACTTTTGAAAATATAATGTGTTTATGACATCATCACTGATGCTCTTATTTAAATATTGATTTATGAATTTAAATTGAGATTTAATGATTTAATAATTATTATAATTATTTAAATAATTGTTTTTAAATGATAATAATTCATTTTAAATAGCTATAAAGGGATAATAAATCATTCGTAATAACTTTACGAAGACATACACTTGATTTAAAAATATAAGAAAATTCATCACTTTATCCACTACAAGAAACATGACATTTTCCGACGGCTCAAAACCGTCGGAGACCGTCAGAAAAAACCATAGCAAAAAAATCCATCGCTAAGTAAAATTTACGACGGCTTTCGACAAAACCCGTCGACGTATTTCCGACGGCTACCGACGGCCAACCGACGGCTCCCGACGGACGTCGGAAGACACGTGGACGATCACGGGGGGTGCCGAAAACCGTCGCCAGCCGTCGGAAGCGGTCGTTCTTCTTCCGTCACCAACCGTCGGAAATTTTCGGCCTACAGGCCGTTGGGAGCCGTTGGAATTCCTGAACCTGTTTTTGCTTTTTTCTGCTGCATTTTTGCCTTCCATTCACAATCCATAAACACTATATTCCACCACACAATCACATATCCTATTCAGATATCCAATATAAAATCAAACCTTATAAATATAATAAAATCACATAAAGAAATAAACCAAACATAATTCGTATAAAATCAAACCAACACTTCACTAACATAATTTACATACTCTCATTGTACAAAATATACATCAATCCTTCATCAACTCCCCACCATCAACTCCCAAATGTCAAAATTACTATCACCAAATGTATCATCAAACAATATACACAACATTTCAAATGCAACTCCACCAACTCAATGTATCATCAAAAATTACTAAACAATGACGCAAAACAAAAAAACATACCTATCACTCCGGTCACTCCGGAACCAGCTGAAGATGGAAAACGACCACCATACTACTGCATATACTTAGCAATACGCTGGTCCAGCAGCTGTATCATCTCAATGGACTGGTTCTGCTCTTCCAACTGCGCCACCCTAGCTCTCAACTCTTCGATCTCTGCTAGATCGATTTGAGCTCTGCCCGTTTGGCTGGCTCTCCTCTGTCTGCTGGCCTGCAATACTTATTTAATTTAGTCTATAATTGTACTATCAAAGCTACAGCATAATGTGTTAATTGTTATATCTATAAACTTATTATTGAAACTAAAGTGATGTGAAGTTCTTTAGAACTAAAAGATTACTAAATTGTTGTATCTTAATATATTATTCATTACCACTTGATTGCCAAAGCCGTAACGCCTGTTCCGTGAAGGTGGATCCATGACTAACTCAAAAATGATGTCCTCCTCGTCCGTCGTCAGCTGCTCTCGACCAGTTTCCTACAGGAGTTTCTGTCGTTGTTCCATAAACCTTGCCTGCATAAACAAATAAAAATACAGTTAAAATTAATAGCATGATATCTTAATTCATTATACTTTAATAATTAAAGCAGTTACTAATAGTATATAAACTAAAATATGCTTACATGGTTCTTTTTCGATTTATCTTCATGTCATGTATATGAAACTGTCCCGTCTGGATTTACATGCTCGACGATATGAGTATGGGTAAATACATCCATGTACGATACAAGACCCTACGCCTTAGCTTCCTGAAATTGATTATTATGTACTATTATTGTATATTCAAAATTATACAGCACAATAACTATTTACAATTCACATTTAATAAATTTACCAACTCCGGGCGATATTGTTGGAACGACTTGGACCTTCCTCGATGAGTGGCAGGATTTCTATTCCTATTTACAGAGTTTTTTTTCGACTCTGCCTGTACATTTAAATTTAATACATTATTTACTTACCAAATATTTTTTGATATTTACATATCAATCAAATAATTAATAAAAGTTTAGGACACTTACCTTCGTTTCGTCACTATTCCAATGTGCCAGCCACCCTTCCCACACACTCACTCCCATCCAGTTCGGCTTCTGTCTTTTATGCTTCACAGCTGACATAAAATCCCTGTAGTTCTTCCTTATCTTCTACATCCAATAGTGTCGTACCAGCTGTAGGTCATCTGATTATACGTCAACTGCGGCCTGCATTTCATGATAAACAAGCAACAAAAATTGAACAATAAAAGGTGAACAATAAATAAGCAAAAAAAAAATTAAGAATGAAAAACAGAAGATTATACTTACAATGAAATCCTTCCATATACACTCCAGGATGTGGGGAGGGATATTATTCCACTTTGGCCAACAAGCCGTCATCCTACTCTTGTACGAATCTCTCGAAACTGATAGAACTACAGCTGACGGATGTAGGTCAAACCCCCTGTGTTAAATATGATATAGATTATTATATCGTACACAAAATATTTAAGATGCTGAAAAAAGTTTAATACTTACCCCTCCGCTTTAGGTACTAAATGTTAGGAACTGGAGATAGTGGTTTTGTTGACAACAACCTTTGTAACTTATTTTATTATAACTTATATACTAACACAATTGTCTAGATATATATGAATGTTATTATGCATGATATATATAAGAAAGATACTGATTATTGAAGACTGTACAGTATAAAGATCAAGGATGAAGAAATCAAGTTTGAAGACTCATGAGTATCAAGATCAAGATTTCAAGATATGTGTCTAGTTTATTGTTAAAACTTCATAATAGCATGGAAATCTTCATTCCGAATTTCATTTGGGATGGAACCCATTTCTACCTTCTTAGTAGCTTGCAAACCCATAACAAGTAGCTTATAAACCTATGACAAGTGGCTTACAAACCCGATCATCCTGGTTTTGTACAAGTTCTCGAGTATTGATGTGATGAGATATTCTGCAGGAAGAAGCTTGCAATTCTACTTCAAAATGGTTTTTCAAAACTGCTTTTCAAAGTATTTTATCCTTCAAATTATCTTTTCAAATGATTTCCAAATAGATGTTTTAGCCTTAAAATATTCTTTGTTTTTGTGTTTTAAAACATAGTAAAATTAGTTTATTTTACTCCAGAGTCATTTCATTTTGTTTTCATTTCAATACCATTTTCAAAACAAATTTTATATTATTTTTAACATAGGGATGTCGACATCATGGGATACCCCATGTCGACATGGTGGCCGTTGAATTCAAAAGTTTCAATTTTCAAAAGAAGTGCCTATTCGTTTAAATCTCTTCATGAATGGTTATGACTATTGGTGCTCTATAAATAGCCTTCACAAACGAATTTTTTAACTAACTAATTTTATATTTTATTCACTCCTTCTTCTCCACAAATCGATATTCTAAAATTTTCATATTTTTAAGATCGTGCCGAAATTCTGCCGAATTCTCAAGTGAATCAAATTAGAATCTCATTCTTGTTTGGTTCTCTACCCTCTCTCGAAGATCAAAGTGCTATTCAGAGTTATAGGATCAATTTGTAATCAAAAGTTTATCGAGTCTCTCTATAAGGTGTGGTTATGCCTGGAAATCAATTGGGTAATCTTGTGGCCCGTAAATCAATAAAGTTTGCCCTGGACTCGTGAGACAGGAGGGTACCTCAAGGCCTTTAGAAACCGAGGATTATAGTCTCGAATTTGGTATAATAAAAATCTGTATGAGGTGTTCTGCCTTGGTACGGGGCTGGATGTAGGGTAACTCCGAACCAGTATAAAATTCGGTGTGTTCTTTCCTTTTACTGCTTTTTATTTACTTTCTGCGTCTGTGTTTGATTCTATGATTGTTCTGTGATTAAGTTCTGCATTTGTTTGTGTCATAATTTTAATTTTGTCCATATAAGTCGTAGAATCCATTAAACACTATTCACCCCCCTCTAGTGTTAAATTAGCCTTAAGATCCTTATTCCGCACTCCCTTTCACTAGATACACAGCGGGACGCTGTGGCAGCTGCGATGGACCGCTGCCATCGCCTCCTGAAGAATGGGAAGAACTCCTCCTTTTGGACGGCATGATACTTGTCATAGACACATCATTTTAAAAGAGAATAATAGCATAATAATGAAATATATTTTATAGTTAAATGACATAAATGAGATAAAGTACATAAAGTGCAAAGTACACCTGATTCAGATTGGGTCTCATATTCCGACGATAAGCAGAATACATTGCATTTTTAACATAAATTGCTAAATAAATGACAGAAATGGTAGTGACATAGATGATGTAAATGATGTAATGACATAAATGATGTAATGACATAAATAATGAAAAATAAATCTCATCAATTACATAAATTGCATAATACATAAGAATTAAACATAATATATATATATATATATATCAATCCTCATCGTCTTTTGATTCAGATTCGGTTTCATATTCTACGTTATTTTCCTCCCTACTCTCGAATGCTTCTACCAAAACGTTTGATTCATCGTTCAGAGGTCCAAAATTAGTACGATCGTCTGTTGTTATTATTTCGTTGCTTTGCTTAAGATCGGCCCGATAAGCTTGTTCGTCTGGAATATTCTTTCCATCAAACGTAAATCTTGCCTTTGTTTTAAAAACTGCTGACCAATCTGCTTTATCTCTTTTTAGAGACGGATAAGGAGCGTAATAAACTTGCAATGCTTGTTTGGCTAGTACAAAAGGATCGTACTTTTGATAATGCAATGTGTACTTTATTTCAATAAGATTATAATCTTTGTGAACATTAATTCCAAAACCTGGAACATTGCTAAACCCATTGCATCTAAACAGAAACACCTCCTCTATGGGTTGTGAGAAATATGCCAGTTGTGAAATTTGAGTTAAAACGCCATAAAAATCATTTATGTGATTTTGTGGATCATCACTATCTTTAACAAATACACCTGTATTATTAGTTAATTTTTCTGCACCGTATTCTTTGGTGTTAAATTTATATCCATTGACGAAATATATTGCATATGTCTTGACATTTCTTTTTGGTCCCAACGCAAGATGTTTCAAACCTTCGTCGACCACACAATTTCTCGGTTCATAAACGTACTTTGAAAACCAATCAAAATTCATTACTGAGATCTCCATGCAGATGTTCTATAACGGCCCAAAATTCTCGATCCCGAAAATTCCAGATAGTTAGAAAAAGAAGAAAAGAGATAGAAGAAGAAAACAGAAAATAAGTCACAGAACCTCACATTCGCAGCGGATCAAAATAAAATATCAAATAATAACAGTTATACAAAAGAATACTATATCTGTCAATTACATTTTAATACATCAGAGTTACACACATACACAAACACTGGACATATACAAATCATCATGTCTCAGATAAACAGAAATATCTCACAACGGAAACACTCCATACATTCCTGCCATCCAGCTCGTCTCCTGAGCTCCAGAACGTCCTTACTTGAAAATCTGTAATACTCGGTCTGACCCGAGCATTACATCAAAGTAACACCCGGGTCTGGCTGGAAACCAGCGTGAGTAAACCCATCTAACATGGAATACAACAGCATAAAACTTACATAAACCCAGGGTAACTCGTATCAATTTACAAATTCACAATTTGTTATAGACATCACTTATTTCACATATCAATTTCTAAGTACCAAAACTTAGATTAAATGGTCCAATTCACTTAAATCATTCCATACCAGCCTATTGATTTCACATATCAACCTATACAGAATCGAAGTGGTTTCGGGTATTAACTGATACCCGACCCCGGTCTCTTCGAGTCCAATGTCATCTTAACCCAAGTTATTCAATTAAATACAACTCAACTTTAAATACATGATGTCACCCTTTTACGCAGCAATTTCGTCATTGATAGATACCACATTATTTCTGTCCACCCAACATATCATATCACCAAACATTTCATATTAGAGATATCAACCAATTCAAGGCATTTAACATCATTCAATCAAGATTGATCACTTCCAAAATTAATTTAATTTATCTCTAATTAAATTAATTTACTAATCTTTAATCACTTGGATTACCTTTACTGAACATTATTTAATTACAACCAATTAATTAATCATCTTTTGATTATTCATCTTAATTAATCACCCTTGATTAATTACCCTTAATCAATCAATCAATTCTTAATTAATTACACTAGGTAATTAATCATTAATTACCTCCATTTAGTAATTTCCCTTCAATTAATTACTTCCATTAAGTAATTATCTCATTGGTTAATTATTCTCAATTAATTAACCTTTAATTATAAATTATCTTTTAATTACTTTCATTAAGTAATTATTCTTTAATCACTTGATTAATCAATCGTTAATCATTAATTAATTATCCTTAATCACCTTCATTAATTAACCTTAATTAATTATCCTTTAATTAATTTTCCTTAATTAATTACATTTATTAATTAATCACTTAATTAAGCAACCTTTAATTACTCCCATTAATAATTATACCATAATTAATTACTTTAAATTAATCACATTCATTAATTATTTATTAATTAATCACCTTAATTAATGACATTAAGTAATTAACTATCATCTAATTACTTATATTAATTTCATCACTAAATCTCATTTAAAAATCATTTAGGAGTATATTATTATTATTATTAGCTTGGTTAACTTACAAGTGGAAAACACCCGAACCAAAAAACTTCATCCCCGAGCTAATACCCGAGAACTCACGTCTCCACTTTCCTTCGAGTTGAACCACCAACAACCCCGAGATCATCCCGAGCCAAAGCCTTCGTCCCCAAACAACAACATCTCCCAAACACAAGCACACACGCGTGCACGTGTACAAGAATTCCGATCACCTTCGATCAAGTCTCCGACCACCACCAAGTCGTCGTTCCTCCCCTCAGCCACCACAAACACCAAGATCATCGAAACGATCACGAAGTCAAAATCGAGCTATGCTATCACCTCTAGGAACACAGACCATCGAATTTCGCCTCGATACACCGCCACTGACCACCAACTACCCTGAAACTCCGTCCAGAGCGTCATCACGTCTCCACGCTCTCATCCCCCTCAGTGCGATCGACCCTAAAACTTCAATGACGACGGAAACAGATCGAGAACGACATCCTCCCAAACCATACCTTAAACCCTACTATCACGTCGACCAGCCACCACAGCAGCCTAGAATTCAAGCGAGCATTTTTCTGATGATCTTCGATCCTCCAGCCAACTCCAGTATCAACCACGACACCCAGATCATCGCCAATCACCGGAATTTGATAGAAATGTCAATTCCGTTCAACCCCATAATTCTCAGCACACCCAAGATTAAAAATCAAGATTTTAATACCAAAATTCATCATTTACACATACGAATCAGATTATAAGACCCAAACTTGAAATTATATTCATTGATTTTTCTGTTTTGAAAAGCTTTTACTGTTATTTTACAATTCTTAAATGTTTACCAAATATTTCTACTAAAACCTATTTTTAAAATTAAGACCTTGCTAATCTAAACACATCTTGTTCATACACCATGACTTAAAAGAAATTAGGTGAAAAGATTTTAAATTTTTGAATACATCTTAAGTCTGTAAAACTATAATCAGAGACCTGTATACCTCTAACCAACCATGCACACCCATTTTCACACATATATATCACATGCAGGCACAATGATCTTCTATACAAATGCTTTTCACAACAAACATACAAATATATATCATAAATATCAGATACATAGGCAGTTTCAAGATTTTGGATTTATCAGTTTACTCACCTGTCTGGTTTTGAATAGAGGAGCAGATTTACTTTGGAAAACTGGAAGTTGTCTGGATGCTGAACTTTGATTTGTTTTTGTTTGAGATGATCTGATACTTGATTTTGAAGTTGATCTACTAGCTTTCAAATTTGATTTTGAACTTTGCTTTGAGTTTGAACTTGAACTTCCAGGTTTGAATTTGAATAGAAGTTGTTTACTTTGTTTTGATTATTAGTTGAGATGTTTTAAGTTTGTAAAATGGTGATACTTCCTTATTTCTGGTTTGCTTAGTTTTTGTGAATGGACTAGAACAAGCTGGATGTACATATATAGAGGAAAAAGGTGTTTACAGGGAGAGGTGTTTGCTGGTACTATTCTTTGATCAGAGATTTTTCTTGTTTTGGAGGCTGAAATGATTTATAAATATTTTGAAATGACTTTGTTGTGCTTGAATTGATAGCATACTTATCCCATTGATTATATTTGTACATATATATATATATATATTTTTATATTTTTGTCTTATTTTCTTGCATATCTACATGTATTTCCATAGTGTATATATATTCTAGAATTATCTTATGCATTTACTTTATGTTCTCATGTAACCATATAATTTAACTTATATACTTATTTCTATTTCTAACATAAATTCTTATTTTTATTTCTCATGACTGTTGGGGGCACCTAGGGGTTACATACTAATAGTTATTGGATAACTATGGAACGAATCACTCGATAGTTTTCTGTTGGTTAATATAACTAAGGTCAAACAGAAAATATCGATGTGACTTATTTACACAGTTCTCTCGACTTGAGAATACTGTGAATTTTCAATATGAAAGCTCTGCTTTGATTATAGCCAAATCATGGCATGACGTCCATTGAGTGACTATAGTTGGGTCGAATGGAAGTATTAGAAGGGAAGCACTATTCAAGAGAGGATTTTTCTCCTCAATTATATGCGGTTAGTATCACAGTCAACTCAAAGTCAAAGTCTTTGGCCAGAGCATTTTGGTTAATAATAATTCTTATTATTGAACCAAGGACTTTGTATTTGGACTATAAAGTTGAATGTGGATGAGGTTGGAATTTTGACCATTACCAAATTCCATAAGTCCAAAGTGATATAGTTTTGACGATGGGAATTGGTGTAAACAAATGTCATAACCGGGTAACGCTTATTAAAATTAAATTGAATTTTTATCAAAAATGAGTAAGCGATAAATTTGGCCATAATGTTACACCACCTACTAAGTGACGTGTGAACGTTAACATTAGAATAGTTCGATGTTAATCACTCACCAAATTTACACCCAAGAGTTTCACAGCCGAAATGATGAATTCCCTTTAGACCGAACGATTTAATTAGTTTATAATTGTTATAAATTAATTAATATTTATGAAATATTAATTATGAAATTTGAATATGATTTGAGAAATAAATAATGTTATATATATTTATAACAGTTATAAATATATCGATCGATATACAATATCGACAAGCGATTAAATTAGATTTAATCGCATAATATTTTGGCTTGGGCTTAGATAGGTTTAAGGCTCATCATTAGGGCTGCAAAATTTTGGTTTTGGGAAGGTCTAGGGGTGGCTAAAACATAGGGAATTGGCTTGGAGATAATGGGTTAAGATCAAGTGAGAATGGGTAAAAATGTTTTCCTCGTTTCTCTCTAATACAACCCTATATATCTGCGTATCTCTAAAAATAATGATGAACTTTTTTTGGCCGCTATTACCTTCTACATTGATGGTTAAAACATAGCTCTCAATCCACTCCAAAATTCTTAAATATATTTCAAATTAAAATAATGTTATTCGATAGTTAGAGGTCGGTGATTCCGGACTTGCAATCTGACTAATCAAGAACAGTAAAAGGAAGGGAAGTCATTGCTTCAACGTGGATTCAAAGGCATCATTAAATTGGTAAATTTAATTCATATTATAGCAATTAAATTATATTATATGATCCTATAATAAGCAATTTCATATCTGTTTAAATATATTGCTATTATATGTTTAGTTAGGTGAGATTTTGTAAGTAGATGTGGTTGTCATGAATCAGTTTGGTTATGTGCATGATTTGTTTATTATACTATTTGATTTATGTATAAACAAATGTTGTTTATTGTACAAAATCAAATTTTGTCATTAATAATTGTTTTATATATATTTATTAATAAATTCATATATATATATATATATATTAGTGTATATTTCTCTCTCATAATAGCATTTATGCATATATATAAGATATATATAAGATTTAAAAAATTTAATACACTTATTTATATATAATACGAATTTACAAATTCGAAAATTAATTATCATACATATATCCATATTTTTAAATTAACATTTATTTAATTTTGAATTGTTTATTATATATAAAATAATTATTACATTAAAAATTCAATTATATTTTTTTTAGACATATATCATTTCATAAGCATATAGAAAAATTTTAGGAATTTTTCAATAAAGATTATTAATTTTATTAATTAATATTATTTCGGAAAAACTGTTTATGATTTATTAAAAATAATAATTTAATTGAAAAATTCTTCAAAATTTTTCATAACCTTTCATTCATGATCCTATATTAAATTTTAAATTTTGAATTTTTAATAATATATTATTTTATATTAAATAATTATTTCCGAAATCAATGTATTTGTTTTTAAAAATAATATTTCAACTTTGAAAAATCTCCAGATATTTTCTAAGCTTTATTTTATGATCCTAGATTTTCAAAAATTATAAAATTTGAATTTTCATCAATAGATTATTTTATGTTAATTATTCATGGATGAAAACATTATTTTATTCATAATATATACAAATTAAAATACTAAAATTATTATGTTTGCAATACTAAGTTAATTTTGAATTATAAATAATTTTTAATAATTGTTCTCTCTCTTTATATATATATATATTTATCTATATATAAATATTTTATGTTCATATATTATATATAATATATTTATACATACATGTGTGTGTGTGTTTTGTAACACATATACATGCACATATTTGGACAACATACATGACATACAAAATGAGCTAATATGTCTGTTGCGATGTAAATTCCAACATCTACAAATGGGCATATTATACATTTCATGGATTATTGTGTTACACATGCACTCACACATATATGTATATGATACATTTATGTATAAACTAAATCAAATAAAATTAATTTCATATCTTAATATATTTGAATTTAAATAAAATAAATGGTTTTATTTAAATGAAATTTAAAAATGTTCTAATTCAACTAGACTTCATAGGCCCAATAAAAGATCCAATATGGTAAAATTTTTGAAATTCACCCATAACTTCCGCTGTGGGCTAGTCCAGTTCCAACATTGCATAGGCAGGAAAATCACTTATAGTCCACAACAAAGAAGCAAACATACGATTTTTTCTTCTTCTTTGAAACGTTGTATGTTTCTACTCCTTCGTTCCACGGTGTTTTTAACTACTCAATCAACGGTTATTTTACTCCAGAGTCATTTCATTTTGTTTTCATTTCAATACCATTTTCAAAACAAATTTTATATTATTTTTAACATAGGGATGTCGACATCATGGGATACCCCATGTCGACATGGTGGCCGTTGAATTCAAAAGTTTCAATTTTCAAAAGAAGTGCCTATTCGTTTAAATCTCTTCATGAATGGTTATGACTATTGGTGCTCTATAAATAGCCTTCACAAACGAATTTTTTAACTAACTAATTTTATATTTTATTCACTCCTTCTTCTCCACAAATCGATATTCTAAAATTTTCATATTTTTAAGATCGTGCCGAAATTCTGCCGAATTCTCAAGTGAATCAAATTAGAATCTCATTCTTGTTTGGTTCTCTACCCTCTCTCGAAGATCAAAGTGCTATTCAGAGTTATAGGATCAATTTGTAATCAAAAGTTTATCGAGTCTCTCTATAAGGTGTGGTTATGCCTGGAAATCAATTGGGAAATCTTGTGGCCCGTAAATCAAAAGAGTTTGCCCCGGACTCGTGAGACAGGAGGGTACCTCAAGGCCTTTAGAAACTAAGGATTATAATCTCGAATTTGGTATAATAAAAATTTGTATGAGGTGTTCTGCCTTGGTACGGGGCTGGATGTAGGGTAACTCCGAACCAGTATAAAATCCGGTGTGTTCTTTCCTTTTAGTGCTTTTTATTTACTTTCTGCGTCTGTGTTTGATTCTGTGATTGTTCTGCATTTGTTTGTGTCATAATTTTAATTTAGTCCATATAAGTCGTAGAATCCATTAAACACTATTCACCCCCCTCTAGTGTTAAATTAGCCTTAAGATCCTTAATCCGCACTCCCTTTCACTAGATACACAGCGGGACGCTGTGGCAGCTGCGATGGACCGCTGCCATCGCATCCTGAAGAATGGGAAGAACTCCTCCTTCTGGACGACATGATACCTGTCATAGACACATCATTTTAAAAGAGAATAATAGCATAATAATGAAATATATTTTATAGTTAAATGACATAAATGAGATAAAGTACATAAAGTGCAAAGTATACCTGATTCAGATTGGGTCTCATATTCCGATGATAAGCAGAATACATTGCATTTTTAACATAAATTGCTAAATAAATGACAGAAATGGTAGTGACATAGATGATGTAAATGATGTAATGACATAAATGATGTAATGACATAAATGATGCAAAATAAATCTCATCAATTACATAAATTGCATAATACATTAGAATTAAACATAATATATATATCAATCCTCATTTTCTTCTGATTCAGATTCGGTCTCATATTCTACGTTATTTTCCTCCCTACTCTCGAATGCTTCTACCAAAACGTTTGATTCATCGTTCAGAGGTCCAAAATCAGTATGATCGTCTGTTGTTATTATTTCGTTGCTTTGCTTAAGATCGGCCTGATAAGCTTGTTCGTCTGGAATATTCTTTCCATCAAACGTAAATCTTGCCTTTGTTTTAAAAACTGCTGACCAATCTGCTTTATCTCTTTTTAGAGACGGATAAGGAGCGTAATAAACTTGCAATGCTTGTTTGGCTAGTACAAAAGGATCGTACTTGTGATAATGCAATGTGTGCTTTATTTCAATAAGATTATAATCTTTGTGAACATTAATTCCAAAACCTGGAAC
The DNA here is from genome assembly GCA_030737815.1 of Allium fistulosum. Taxonomy (NCBI): domain Eukaryota; kingdom Viridiplantae; phylum Streptophyta; class Magnoliopsida; order Asparagales; family Amaryllidaceae; genus Allium; species Allium fistulosum. Next base: position 661,150,579 of record CM060907.1, read on the forward strand.
ATTGCTAAACCCATTGCATCTAAACAGAAACACCTCCTCTGTGGGTCGTGAGAAATATGCCAGTTGTGAAATTTGAGTTAAAACGCCATAAAAATCATTTATGTGATTTTGTGGATCATCACTATCTTTAACAAATACACCTGTATTATTAGTTAATTTTTCTGCATCGTATTCTTTGGTGTTAAATTTATATCCATTGACGAAATATATTGGATATGTCTTGACATTTCTTTTTGGTCCCAACGCAAGATGTTTCAACCCTTCGTCGACCACACAATTTCTCGGTTCATAAACGTACTTTGAAAACCAATCAAAATTCATTACTGAGATCTCCATGCAGATGTTCTATAATGGCCCGAAATTCTCGATCCCGAAAATTCCAGATAGTTAGAAAAAGAAGAAAAGAGATAGAAGAAGAAAACAAAAAACAAGTCACAGAACCTCACATTCGCAGCGGATCAAAATAAAATATCAAATAATAACAGTTATACAAAAGAATACTATATCTGTCAATTACATTTTAATACATCAGAGTTACACACATACACTAACACTGGACATATACAAATCATCATGTCTCAGATAAACAGAAATATCTCACAACGGAAACACTCCATACATTCCTGCCATCCAGCTCGTCTCCTGAGCTCCAGAACGTCCTTACCTGAAAATCTGTAATACTCGGTCTGACCCGAGCATTACATCAAAGTAACACCCGGGTCTGGCTGGAAACCAGCGTGAGTAAACCCATCTAACATGGAATACAACAGCATAAAACTTACATAAACCCAGGGTGACTCGTATCAATTTACAAATTCACAATTTGTTATAGACATCACTTATTTCACATATCAATTTCTAAGTACCAAAACTTAGATTAAATGGTCCAATTCACTTAAATCATTCCATACCAGCCTATTGATTTCACATATCAACCTATACAGAATCGAAGTGGTTTCGGGTATTAACTGATACCCGACCCCGGTCTCTTCGAGTCCAATGTCATCTTAACCCAAGTTATTCAATTAAATACAACTCAACTTTAAATACATGATGTCACCCTTTTACGCAGCAATTTCGTCATTGATAGATACCACATTATTTCTGTCCACCCAACATATCATATCACCAAACATTTCATATTAGAGATATCAACCAATTCAAGGCATTTAACATCATTCAATCAAGATTGATCACTTCCAAAATTAATTTAATTTATCTCTAATTAAATTAATTTACTAATCTTTAATCACTTGGATTACCTTTACTGAACATTATTTAATTACAACCAATTAATTAATCATCTTTTGATTATTCATCTTAATTAATCACCCTTGATTAATTACCCTTAATCAATCAATCAATTCTTAATTAATTACACTAGGTAATTAATCATTAATTACCTCCATTTAGTAATTTCCCTTCAATTAATTACTTCCATTAAGTAATTATCTCATTGGTTAATTATTCTCAATTAATTAACCTTTAATTATAAATTATCTTTTAATTACTTTCATTAAGTAATTATTCTTTAATCACTTGATTAATCAATCGTTAATCATTAATTAATTATCCTTAATCACCTTCATTAATTAACCTTAATTAATTATCCTTTAATTAATTTTCCTTAATTAATTACATTTATTAATTAATCACTTAATTAAGCAACCTTTAATTACTCCCATTAATAATTATACCATAATTAATTACTTTAAATTAATCACATTCATCACCTTAATTAATGACATTAAGTAATTAACTATCCTCTAATTACTTATATTAATTTCATCACTAAATCTCATTTAAAAATCATTTAGGAGTATATTATTATTATTATTATTAGCTTGGTTAACATACAAGTGGAAAACACCCGAGCCAAAACACTTCATCCCCGAGCTAATACCCGAGAAACTCACGTCTCCACTTTCCATCGAGTTGAACCACCAACAACCCCGAGATCATCCCGAGCCAAAGCCTTCGTCCCCAAACAACAACATCTCCCAGACAGAAGCACACACGCGTACACGTGTACAAGAATTCCGATCACCTTCGATCAAGTCTCCAACCACCACCAAGTCGTCGTTCCTCCCCTCAGCCACCACAAACACCCAGATCATCGAAACGATCACGAAGTCAAAATCGAGCTATGCTATCACCTGTAGGAACACAGACCATCGAATTTTGCCTCGATACGCCGCCACTGACGACCAACTACCTTGAAACTCCGACCAAAGCGTCATCACGTCTCCACGCTCTCATCCCAATCAGTGCGATCGACCCTAAAACTTCGATGACGACGGAAACAGATCGAGAACGACATCCTCCCAAACCATACCTTAAACCCTACTATCACGTCGACCAGCCACCACAGCAGCCTAGAATTCAAGCGAGCATTTTTCTGATGATCTCCGATCCTCCAGCCAACTCCAGTATCAACCACGACACCTAGATCATCGTCAATCACCGGAATTTGACAGAAATGTCAATTCTGTTTTAACCCCACAATTCTCAGCACACCCAAGATTAAAAATCAAGATTTTAATACCAAAATTCATCATTTACACATACGAATCAGATTATAAGACCCAAACTTGAAATTATATTCATTGATTTTTCTGTTTTGAAAAGCTTTTAATGTTATTTTACAATTCTTAAATGTTTACCAAATATTTCTACTAAAATCTATTTTTAAAATTAAGACCTTGCTAATCTAAACACATCTTGTTCATACACCATGACTTAAAAGAAATTAGGTGAAAAGATTTTAAATTTTTGAATACATCTTAAGTCTGTAAAACTATAATCAGAGACCTGTATACCTCTAACCAACCATGCACACCCATTTTCACACATATATATCACATGCAGGCACAATGATCTTCTATACAAATGCTTTTCATAACAAACATACAAATATATATCATAAATATCAGATACATGGGCAGTTTCAAGATTTTGGATGTATCAGTTTACTCACCTGTCTGGTTTTGAATAGAGGAGCAGATTTACTTTGGAAAACTGGAAGTTGTCTGGATGTTGAACTTTGATTTGTTTTTGTTTGAGATGATCTTATACTTGATTTTGAAGTTGATCTACTAGCTTTCAAATTTGATTTTGAACTTTGCTTTGAGTTTGAACTTGAACTTCCAGGTTTGAATTTGAACAGAAGTTGTTTACTTTGTTTTGATTATTAGTTGAGATGTTTTAAGTTTGTAAAATGGCGATACTTCCTTATTTCTGGTTTGCTTAGTTTTTGTGAACGAACTGGAACAAGCTGGATGTACATATATAGAGGAAAAAGGTGTTTACAAGGAGAGGTGTTTGCTGGTACTATTCTTTGATCAGAGTTTTTTCTTGTTTTGGAGGCTGAAATGATTTATAAATATTTTGAAATGACTTTGTTGTGCTTGAATTGATAGCATACTTATCCCATTGATTATATTTGTACATCTATATATTTATATTTTTGTCTTATTTTCTTGCATATCTACTTGTATTTCCATAGTGTATATATTCTAGAATTATCTTATGCATTTACTTTATGTTCTCATGTAACCATATAATTTAACTTATATACTTATTTCTATTTCTAACATAAATTCTTATTTTTATTTCTATTTTAAGTTTAAACTATTAAACACTTAATTTATATTCATATATTTTTATACTTATATTAGGTATTGATAAGATTGATTTTACTTTAAACTTTATTATCTACCTTTACATCCATATATATACATATCTAGATTAATTGTTAATAAGGTAGAGCTTTGATTTAATTTAATGTGAATAAGATAGATTTTATTTTAAATATTTTTGGAAGACTTCATTGTAAATTTTCAAATTGTAGCTTTTCTTCCCAAATGCATATATATATATATATATATATATATAAATGGTAAATGGTCAAAAGTCTAAAGTTGTATTTTTTTTAAATAAATCAGATTAAATGCTTATTAAAATAATACTGCCAAAATCTCGGGTCGTCACATTCCTCCCCCCTTTAGAACTTTTCGTCCTCGAAAAGGAACGAAGCCAGAATTATTAAAATGCTTAAAATCAGATAAATTTCCTTTGATCATTTTTAAAATACTTTAAAAACCTATATAATATTACTCTAAAGTGGTTTTTATGAAGATATTTTTCTAACTCGATATTCCAACAAGTCCATTCTTGTTCTCACAGAAATTCGGTCATACGTTGATCAGGCGTAGGACTGAAAATCTATAAGTACTTGGTAAACCTGTTTCAATACCCAGTGAAAGTACCTTGGAAAATAATTTTATTGAAAATATCGAAAACAGTTTTTGAAAATAGAGGAAATATCTTTGGTAAGAATGCTCTGGAAATCATCACTCCCATCCATGGTCGCAGTTACATCCTGGGTTACGTTGCCATCATAGCAAAAGTCCATGTAACTGTAGGTACTTTGCGCCCCTCGATACGCCATGGAAGCCACAACAGATCGCAGTTACATTCCAGGGTTACGTTGCCATCACAGCAAAAGTCCATGTAACTGTAGGCATCAGCGCCCTCGATTTTCGCTGTCAAAAATGAAACTTCTCCACTCTTACATAGGTCGCAGTCTACCGATATAAAATCAAACATAGACTATTGGCTCTCAGCGGCACACACGACTTTCGCTATGTTACCATAGTGTCGCAGTCTACCGATGTAAAATCAAACGTAGACTGTTGGCTCTCAGCGGCACACACGACTTTCGCTATGGTATGCAGTAGATCGCAGTGACATCGAGTTACACTGTTGTCACAGCATAACCCAAATGCCTCTGTAGGCATCAGCGCCCTCGACTTTCGCTACACAATAATCCTCAGGAACTAGTTTGTCCGGACTCCTCACAGGATCAACTTTAGAACTTCCCCCTTTGTGGATCAAGGCAGTACCAACCTATGGTACTCCTGAGAAGTTCATTTCAAGGGAGCGCCTTTTTCCCCAGAGCCACTTCAAAACACTTTATACTATACACATATAGTATTTTCAAATCATACACCGAGTATGAATTCCATATAAAGCTCCTTTACAAAATCGATTCCCAAAATCGATAATTCTCATATTAGGCTTTTCCAAATTCCAATATTGGTTTTACCCAAAAAAATCAAAAGCCTTTCCAAATGCCATAGGTTCCCAAAACCTTTCCTCAAAATCATTTTCACAAATCCTTTTTATATATACATATATATAATAATCTTGGAAAATCTTTGGTTCAATTCATACTTGTATAAATTCATTTTTATACTTCAAATACTTCCAAAACCTTTTTTTTATGGCAATAGATTCATTAATGGGAGTTTACCATATAACAAAGATATATAACTTTGTTTATTCCAAATCAAATATTCAAATTTGATTACTCTTTTATAAAGTTATTAACCACATTACCTTCTTCATAAAGTGAATCTTAAATCATAGAAATTTCCAATTTCCATTTTACCTCATCATATATTTCACAAAATATACTTTTCATTTCAAAAACCATTTTACAATTCTTATCCATAAATTTTCAATATCAATTTCATTCAAACCCGTACGATGTACACATATCATACATACGCTATATCAATCTGATCGCTCACTCGATCACACAATTTCACTTCCGAACTAGTATTGTCCACCCGACTTCCTAGTGCGGACTCAGATCTGGTTTCTTGATCAGAAACCGTCATTCTCCTTGCATAGTCACAACTATGATAGAGAATATCCAGAACCAATCAAAAATCCATATCCAGGTTCGCCGTCGAAAATCGAGCGAAAAATTTCAACTCGGATTGATAATACTATCTCGAAATTCTATGCTCGAATCTGGATCAAATCACTATGCGAATGGAATAATATACGTACATCCTACGTATTTATCTTCATTGATTATCAGTTAAACAATTTCCTTTCTATTCACATTCACTTTAATTTTCATTCACTTATTCACAATTGCTTCAATCCTCTCTTGGATTACCATTTCAATTCTTATCTCGGTTGGGTATTTAATCATAATAGTTTGAACTCCGACCGGTTTATATTTAGAAAATAGCTTGAAATTTTTTAAAAATAGATAAATAGTTGAAAAATAATTATTAGTTTGTAAATAGCTGTAAAATAGTTAAGTAATCGTAAAATAATTGAAAAATAGTAAAATAATTGCAAAATAGTTGTAAAATAGTAACTAGTTATAAAGTAGTAGGAAAAATAGTGATTAATTTATAAAATAGTTGTATAATAGTTAAATAGTTCCAAAAGTAGTTGTTAAATAAATACAAGATAGTTTTGGAATTTTAAAAGAAAAGTTGTATAGTAAATAGTTAGGAAAATAGATTAAAAACAGTTTATATCAAAATGATTTATTTAAAAATAGTCCAGAGCCAAACTGTTCAATCCCCATCAATTCAATTTAAATTTCCACTTCCATTTAAATTGACTCAATTCTAATTTGAATAACTTCAATTTCCCTTGAACTTGGTTTATCCTAATTCAATTTGAATTAACCTCAATTCCGTTCCAAATTCAAATCAAATTCCATTTGATTTTAAACATATTCACTTTAATTACAATTTCAAATTATTCAAATTAATTTAGACTAATTTCAAATTGAATCCACTTCAATTTTAATTTCTATATGAATTAATCCAAATTCCCACTTGAATTTGAACTCATTCAATCATTAATTTTATTTCAAATTAATCCAATTCAAATTTTCCATTTGAATTTTATACTTATCCATCTTCAATTCTAATTAATTCAAACTAAATTCAATTTGAACTAATGAAACCTGAATCTCAACTTTAAACCATCTCGAATTATATAAATTCGAGTTAAATCTTCAAATGTTGATTTAACCCCTTAAATCAAGTTAACCTTTATTTTTAAATCAATAATCCAAATCTTAAAATAATTTAATTCTGAGTCAAATTCTCAAAATTCCATTTTAAATTATCTTTACTTAACTTATTTCAAAGTTCAAATAAGAGTTCAAAACAATTTTATCTTAAAAATTCAATTTATTACCCAATTTCATCTTCCAGGTTTTGAAACCAGTTCTTAAACAATTTTTAATTTACCAATTCAGTTATCCAAATTTTCAGTTCAAAGTAATTCCATATCCTTAATTTCAAATTAAAGTTTAATTTCCCTTTTATCTCAATAATGGATATACTACCACAATCCATTTATTCATTCATTTAAACAAATCCAATTCACAATGTAAGGATTATTAATAACAATAGGATGACATCATCCAATTTATTCCAAAACATCCATCCATTTCCAATTTCCAGATCTCAAACCCATTTTGAGATCACACAAACTCCCAATTTAACCATTTAACTTCCCAAGTTAAATCTAAATTTCATCTTGAAATTTCCAATTCAGGTTGCTTGTTAACTTATTTAACTTCCCCAAAGTTAAATTCAATTTACTTAATCCAGCCAACCTTACCTAAATTTGAATTCCCATTTCAAATTTTAAAATTCACATTAATAATCTTATAAGTTCAAATCTTATCACTTTAGGTATCACATCTCATTCCAAATTTAAAACTCAATATTTATAGTTTATTTCAAATCATCTTTGATATTATGAATATTCCTCATATATACATATTATTTCCTTTACACTCTAAGTTATCCTTAAATTTTAAACCACCTTTGGTTTTTTTTTCAAAACAAAATTTCAAACAACCCTTGTTTGCAACAAGTCCCTTTATTTCAAATAATACTTATTTATTATTCTTTTAGCACTTTGAAACAAATTCCAAATTTTCTGGCTTAGATTAAAAACTTCACAATCTAGATCATCTTCAGTTCCAATTTATAAGTTATACTTATCTAAAACATTTCATTTTGCTTACTCATTAATACACATTTTATTATTAAACACAACAATCATTTATGATAATAACCAAGATTATCATATCAGGAAACCAATTCATTATTATCTTATTCTGAAACTTTTCCCCAAATTCAAGATTTAATTTCAGTTTGAATCCATTTCAAACTTACCTTTATTTAATTTCAATTTGGTTGTATTTCTATTACCTCTTAATTTAATTCCAATAATTTAACAACCAGTTACCTTAACATTTATTGGTTAAGGAATATTGCTTTATATATATCAAATATAATTTTATATAAAATCATTTACCTTTAAAACCATTTAAAATCTTTATATAGGAAAATAACAATTACGTTCTCTCATATATATTACACTCAACTCATTCGAGGGTACTATTGACCCGATCTTTAGATGAGTACACCCACCAGAGCCAAGGTTCTCGCTTAACCTTTGCTCTGATACCAAATGTAACGGCCCAAAATTCTCGATCCCGAAAATTCCTGATAGTTAGAAAAAGAAGAAAAGAGATAGAAGAAGAAAACAGAAAACAAGTCACAGAACCTCACATTCGCAGCGGATCAAAATAAAATATCAAATAATAACATTTATACAAAAGAATACTATATCTGTCAATTACATTTTAATACATCAGAGTTACACACATACACAAACACTGGACATATACAAATCATCATGTCTCAGATAAACAGAAATATCTCACAGCGGAAACACTCCATACATACCTGCCATCCAGCTCGTCTCCTGAGCTCCAGAACGTCCTTACCTGAAAATCTGTAATACTCGGTCTGACCCGAGCATTACATCAAAGTAACACCCGGGTCTGGCTGGAAACCAGCGTGAGTAAACCCATCTAACATGGAATACAACAGCATAAAACTTACATAAACCCAGGGTAACTCGTATCAATTTACAAATTCACAATTTGTTATAGACATCACTTATTTCACACATCAATTTCTAAGTACCAAAACTTAGATTAAATGGTCCAATTCACTTAAATCATTCCATACCAGCCTATTGATTTCACATATCAACCTATACAGAATCGAAGTGGTTTCGGGTATTAACTGATACCCGACCCCGGTCTCTTCGAGTCCAATGTCATCTTAACCCAAGTTATTCAATTAAATACAACTCAACTTTAAATACAGGATGTCACCCTTTTACGCAGCAATTTCGTCATTGATAGATACCACATTATTTCTGTCCACTCAACATATCATATCACCAAACATTTCATATTAGAGATATCAACCAATTCAAGGCATTTAACATCATTCAATCATTCATAAGCAAGATTGATCACTTCCAAAATTAATTTAATTTATCTCTAATTAAATTAATTTACTAATCTTTAATCACTTGGATTACCTTTACTGAACATTAATTAATTACAACCAATTAATTAATCATCTTTTGATTATTCATCTTAATTAATCACCCTTGATTAATTACCCTTAATCAATCAATCAATTCTTAATTAATTACACTAGGTAATTAATCATTAATTACCTCCATTTAGTAATTTCCCTTCAATTAATTACTTCCATTAAGTAATTATCTCATTGGTTAATTATTCTCAATTAATTAACCTTTAATTATAAATTATCTTTTAATTACTTTCATTAAGTAATTATTCTTTAATCACTTGATTAATCAATCTTTAATCATTAATTAATTATCCTTAATCACCTTCATTAATTAACCTTAATTAATTATCCTTTAATTAATTTTCCTTAATTAATTACATTTATTAATTAATCACTTAATTAAGCAACCTTTAATTACTCCCATTAATAATTATACCATAATTAATTACTTTAAATTAATCACATTCATCACCTTAATTAATGACATTAAGTAATTAACTATCCTCTAATTACTTATATTAATTTCATCACTAAATCTCATTTAAAAATCATTTAGGAGTGTAGTATTATTATTATTAGCTTGGTTAACTTACAAGTGGAAAACACCCGAGCCAAAACACTTCACCCCGAGCTAATACCCGAGAAACTCACGTCTCCACTTTCCTTCGAGTTGAACCACCAACAACCCCGAGATCATCACGAGCCAAAGCCTTCGTCCCCAAACAACAACATCTCCCAGACACAAGCACACACGCGTGCACGTGTACAAGAATTCCGATCACCTTCGATCAAGTCTCCGACCACCACCAAGTCGTTGTTCCTCCCCCCAGCCACCACAACACCCAGATCATCGAAACGATCACGAAGTCAAAATCGAGCTATGTTATCACCTCCAGGAACACAGACCATCGAATTTCGCCTTGATACGCCACCACTGACCACCAACTACCCTGAAACTCCGACCAGAGCGTCATCACGTCTCCATGCTCTCATCCCCCTCAGTGCGATCGACCCTAAAACTTCGATGACGACGGAAACAGATCGAGAACGACATCCTCCCAAACCATACCATAAACCCTACTATCAAGTCGACCAGCCACCACAACAGCCTAGAATTCAAGCGAGCATTTTTCTGATGATCTCCGATCCTCCAGCCAACTCCAATATCTACCACGACACCTAGATCATCGCCAATCACCGGAATTTGACAGAAATGTCAATTCCGTTTTAACCCCACAATTCTCAGCACACCCAAGATTAAAAATCAAGATTTTAATACCAAAATTCATCATTTACACATACGAATCAGATTATAAGACCCAAACTTGAAATTATATTCATTGATTTTTCTGTTTTGAAACGCTTTTACTGTTATTTTACAATTCTTAAATGTTTACCAAATATTTCTACTAAAATCTATTTTTAAAGTTAAGACCTTGCTAATCTAAACACATCTTGTTCATACACCATGACTTAAAAGAAATTAGGTGAAAAGATTTCAAATTTTTGAATACATCTTAAGTCTGTAAAACTATAATCGAGACTTGTATACCTGTAACCTACCATGCACATCCATTTTCACACATATATATCACATGCAGGCACAATGATCTTCTATACAAATGCTTTTCACAACAAACATTCAAATATATATCATAAATATCAGATACATAGGCAGTTTCAAGATTTTGGATGTATCCGTTTACTCACCTGTCTGGTTTTGAATAGAGGAGCAGATTTACTTTGGAAAACAGGAAATTGTCTGGATGTTGAACTTTGATTTGTTTTTGTTTGAGATGATCTGATACTTGATTTTGAAGTTGATCTACTAGCTTTCAAATTTGATTTTGAACTTTGCTTTGAGTTTGAACTTGAACTTCCAGGTTTGAATTTGAACAGAAGTTGTTTACTTTGTTTTGATTATTAGTTGAGATGTTTTAAGTTTGTAAAATGGTGATACTTCCTTATTTCTGGTTTGCTTAGTTTTTGTGAACGAACTAGAACAAGCTGGATGTACATATATAGAGGAAAAAGGTGTTTACAGGGAGAGGTGTTTGCTGGTACTATTCTTTGATCAGAGATTTTTCTTGTTTTGGAGGCTGAAATGATTTATAAATATTTTGAAATGACTTTGTTGTGCTTGAATTGATAGCATACTTATCCCATTGATTATATTTGTACATATATATATTTATATTTTTGTCTTATTTTCTTGCATATCTACATGTATTTCCATAGTGTATATATTCTAGAATTATCTTATGCATTTAATTTATGTTCTCATGTAACCATATAATTTAACTTATATACTTATTTCTATTTCTAACATAAATTCTTATTTTTATTTCTATTTTAAGTTTAAACTATTAAACACTTAATTTATATTCATATATTTTTATACTTATATTAGGTATTAATAAGATTGATTTTACTTTAAACTTTATTATCTAGATTACATCCATATATATACATATCTAGATCAATTGTTAATAAGGTAGAGCTTTGATTTAATTTAATGTGAATAAGATAGATTTTATTTTAAATATCTTTGGAAGACTTCATTGTAAATTTTCAAATCGTAGCATTTCTTCGAAAATGCATATATATATAAATACATGGTAAATGGCCAAAAGTCTAAAGTTGTATTATTATTTTTTAAATAAATCAGATTAAATGCTTATTAAAATAATACTTCCAAAATCCCGGGTCGTCACATGTTCACTTTCATAAATACTGCATATATGAATAAAATATTGCATTAAATTCTACACGTGCATGCATTATGGAAATGAATAAATCATAAATTATTATTTTAGATTACCTAACAAATGGTGCAACCTCAGCACAATTAACAAGAACATAAGTGTGTGCTGCAAGAAGATCTCTATCGTCTAACCATACTTCTACACATTTTCCAGAAGGTCGACCATGTTGTCTAAAAATAGATAACATTGTTTGAGAGGACTCTTGTTCATCACCTTCATCAGTATGAGGAACACTTTCAAATGATATGTTCACATGGTCACTGAAATAGTGAGAGAAAAAGAATGAAGCTTCTTCTTCGATGTAAGATTTACGTATCGAATCTTTAACTCGTGCTTTTTGCCTCATTTTTTCTTCAGATGATTCAAGTATCTATGCAAAATTAATTTACATTAACTTTAACTTCCGAATGTAATTAAATTAATAGGTAACATATTTCATACCTCTCAAATGGATACATCCATCCATATTGCATAGGACCTCGAAGTTGTGCTTCAGATGGGAGACGAATAGGTAAATGTTCCATTACATTAGAAAAAACTTGGTGGAAATATTTTCTCCAATTTGTAGAGCAATATTGGAATATCTTTTTCAAGTTTATGTAAACGTTGCACTTTTAAAGTAGTCGAACAAAGCTCTTTGTAAAACAGACTAAGTTCCATTATTACCTTCCAAACTTTTAAGGGCAATAGTTCTTTGAAAAGAACGGGTAATAAATTTTCCATCATTGTGTGATAGTCTTGGTTTTTCATTTCGCTCAATCTACCGTTTTTAAAGTCAACACATCCACGAAGATTTGATGAAATCCCATCAAGAAATCTTAATCCTTCCACTCATTTTAACAAAACTTTAACTTGATTATTATCTAACTCGTAACACGCTTTCGGATTTTTACTGTCATTTGGTTTCATATGAAGCTCAGGACGTTTGCATAATTCTTGTATATCGCGTCTTGATTTCAAATCGTCCTTAATCTTCCCCTTGACATTCAAAATTGTGTTAAAAACATTATCAAAAACATTTTTCTCATTGTGCATCACATCAATATTACGACGAAGCGGAAGATCTTTCCAATAAGGCAACTCCCAAAATATACTTTGTTTGCACCAATTATGAGTAGTCAATTTGCCTGCAATTTCGGTTTGCACTCCAGTTTCATATATCTTTGGATAGTCCCTTACAAGTTCATTTATGTCTTGCTTAACCATACCATTGGTGGTTGTCCGGTTTCTACTCTATTAGCCAAAAAGTTTTTCCTATCTTTTCTGAAGGGATAATTGACATGGAGAAAACATGGATGGCAGTCAAACCATGAAATTTTCTTACCATTCGGTAAAGAAAATGCCCATGTTTCTTCCATGTAATAAAGACAAGCTAGATGTGACGCCCCACCTCTATACTCACACTAGCCAAGGACACTACGGGGTAATGCCGTCGACTAGCACGAAGAATAAGGCTGTTGTGGAGCGACCATCTGTGTAATTGCTTTGTTCGAGTACCGATATGTCAGATAATATGGCATGCATTTCATTTCAAGAGGAAATCTGGCATATCCAATACAAACACAAAGCTACTACATAGTGGCTATGAGGTCTTCGGAAACAAATATAAAAATAAGCATAACACAAATCAGTCCCAGATATTCATATCACAAAGGCGGAAACAGATATGAATATAACACATAGAAGTGTACATCAAAGTAGTCGTCAAACAAGATCCACTACATCATAAAAGAATAAGTATACATCAAGGAATCTCTATCTCGAATGTATAAAAACCAAAACTAATAAGCTAAAGTAGTTAGCCAAAAGTCAAATGATGGTCCCAGATAAGAAGTCAAGTAGAAGCACCTGAAATACCTCGATCTGACCCGAGTATTATTTAAGAAGAAAATAATAAACGGATCAGTCTAGCTATAAATATCATATAAAATGAGATAGGATAAGAGATATGGCAAAACATATGATAATAATAATGTCATACTGTGACAAGTATACATCAGATAATAACCAAAAATCATGAAATATCTCAAATCTTCTCAAACAACAAAAAGAATGTCATATTCTTTAACTTATTCACCAAACCAAAAATATTGATAAAGCTTATCAATGCAAACCACGAAAATTGGTGAAACACAAATTCTAGAAATCATCAACTAGAAATCCAGAAATCATAAAAAGGGGGAAGGCCTATCACAAACGGGAGCATGAAAACTCACCAACATGTGTATCAAAAATGAGACGCTATCCCATGAACCAAACATCGACACACCTAAAAAGATATGCCTCATGCATAAACGAACATCGACGCACCTAAAAAGATACGCCCCATGTATAAACGAACATCGACGCACCTAAAAAGATACGCCCCATGCATAAACGAACATCGACGCACCTAAAAAGATTCGCCTCATGCATAAACGAACATCGACGCACCTAAAAAGATACGCCCCATGCATAGTCGAGCATCGATGCACCTAAAAAGATTCGCCCTATGCACCGACTTATCGAGCCGATTGCTCCATGAACGGTCCAAAGACCATGGGTTGTTAGCCCATAAAAATGAGACGAAGCTCAATAGAACGAGGTACAGTCCCCCACGTGGACAAAGAGACATCGCATATCGCTAGTCTAAATCACCAAAGGATCATCATTGATCGATAAGTGTAAATTACACTAAGCTAGTAAATAAACGAGTTTAGCTTCATGTCCCATAACCACTGGCTTAACTTAAATATTTACGAACAAATTGTAGATTTCCACTTAAAAATTGTCACGAGAGTTCAATCGAACAAGTCCAAGAATTAACCGATGAAGTAAACGCAAGCGTTTCATACCATTTGTTTTGCTAAGCCATTTAATTAGATTTCTCATACGAATGAGGTAAAGGTTTGTATATACTAATAGATTGGAAAACGGTTTTAAAAACGAGCTTTATATTGAAAGTAAATGTTGAAATCGTTTTGATGAAAGAGTTTTAATATTTACTACTAGTATAGAAACCTTTGTATTTTAAAGTGACAAATCACAGAAATGATCGTAAAAACAATCAATTACCAAAAATTCACATACGACAATGTAAATTAAATCCATAAAAATCGACATCAACTCCATTAAATGGATATTCCCAAAAATCCAAAGAAAGAAGTCATCAACGTCAATAATAAGTGATAACAACTAGCCGGATCAACAAAAATCGATTAAAATTGGAAATCCACTCAAAAGCAGCCAAAATAGGCAAAATGAACAGTTCTAGACGTCTGGTAGGTATTTCCAAACGTCTGGCCCTAGGTTCTGGAAAATATATGCTTTTTCTCCTTTCTCTTTTTAATTCCAGAACCATATTAGACGTCTGGATTTTTCAACCAGACGTCTGGATTTTGTTCCAGACGTCTGGATTTTTGTTCCAGACGTTTGGATTTTAGCTCTACCCTTTTTTATATTTCTAGAACCCTTTCAGACGTTTGAATTTTCAATCCAGACGTCTGAAATTTCCTGGGAGGCAAAAATCATCCTAGCCCAAAGAGGGCAAATCCAAACCGAAAGCGATCGAACGAGCGATGGTTGCTAAGGATTTATGTCAAGCGAAAACCCAGCCCTATAGGCTCTTCGATACACCACAAATAACATGTCCAAACATCCATAATAGGATTTTCATAAAATTGGACTCCAAAACCAAAATTGAAAAATTCACAAAACCAATTCAAATCAAAGGCAAATGAACATGAATAGATGTTAGGAATTCATACCTAACAACAATGAAAGTTATAGACGTAGATGTGAGTTCAAAAACTCACCTTTAAACCCAAAAACAATAAATGAGAAGCTTTAAGACAAGGCAAGACCAATTCCTTTTCAATACACCTCTAGAATCTTCAATCTATTATCAAAGTTGAAGTTTTTCCTAAGTTAGGTTATAGGAATTTCTGAAAATTGAAGAGAGATTGAGATGGAAAAGATGAAGAGGATGCTTACCTAAGCTTCTCTTTGATTTCTAGAGCTTGAATTTGAATTTCCTAAGAATCTAGGGCTTAGGAATTTTAGTTTCCTATCTTTTCCCTCATTTTAACTTTAGCTTGAGAGTGTTAGGAAATGGAAATGAAATGGATGAAGAGGAGTTGAGTTAGAGTGTTTGATAAAGGAGTTGGGTTCTCTTATTGGGTTAGTGGGCTGAAACCCAAAGCCCTAAATGAAAATATCAAAATTCTAATCAACTCCAAACATATTGATGTTTATACTCAAAAAGGTCGCAAACACCATTTTGGACTCAATAGAAGTGGTCTCGAGTCCTAATTCGACTGTTTACAAAAAGTAGGATTTCGGACCTTAATCCGACTAATGATGCTATATTTAAATAAAACATTTAAATATACAATCATAAAATATGCCGGTTGTTACACTAGACGACCTAATGTACTCCATCCTGAAAGCATTGCATGATAGAGTTAGGGGTATGCCTTAGGGGCAATTATGTAATTTGTTACATATATCTAACTCGTTGACCAATCTTGTTCGAAATAAAATATATTTTCTTCCTATTATATATTTGATATAATGTGATTATATTAATTAATTAACTTAATTATAAGTATATTTAATAGAAAAATCCATAAATGATATATTTTGTGATAGTAGTTACAATGTGTTGTAACCGTGAGTAATTTATCATAACGAAACAAATATACCATTTTAAATGTTCCTAGTCAAGATGCATCGAGATTGGATATCGATGTATCCGTTGAGACTGGAGTACGTAACGCTCTCCAAATGTTGGACAGTGTATTACTCATGACTGTTGGGGGCACCTAGGGGTTACATACTAATAGTTATTGGATAACTATGGAACGAATCACTCGATAGTTTTCTGTTTGTTAATATAACTAAGGTCAAACAGAAAATATCGATGTGACTTATTTACACAGTTCTCTCGACTTGAGATTTGAGAATACTATGAATTTTCAATATGAAAGCCCCACTTTGATTATAGCCAAATCATGGCATGGCGTCCATTGAGTGACTATAGTTGGGTCGAGTGGAAGTATTGGAAGTGAAGCACTATTCAAGAGAGGATTTTTCTCCTCAGTTATATGCGGTTAGTATCACAGTCAACTCAAAGTCAAAGTCTCTGACCAGAGCATTTTGGTTAATAATAATTCTTATTATTGAACCAAGGACTTTGTATTTGGACTATAAAGTTGAATGTGGATGAGGTTGGAATTTTGACCATTACCAAATTCCATAAGTCCAAAGTGATATAGTTTTGACGATGGGAATTGGTGTAAACAAATGTCATAACCGGGTAACGCTTATTAAAATTAAATTGGATTTTTATCAAAACTGAGTAAGCGATAAATTTGACCATAATGTCACACCACCTACTAAGTGACATGTGAACGTTAACATTAGAATAGTTCGATGTTAATCACTCACCAAATTTACACCCAAGAGTTACACAGCCGAAATGATGAATTCCCTTTAGACCGAACGATTTAATTAGTTTATAATTGTTATAAATTAATTAATATTTATGAAATATTAATTATGAAATTTGAATATGATTTGAGAAATAAATAATGTTATATATATTTATAACAGTTATAAATATATCGATCGATATACAATATCGACAAGCGATTAAATTAGATTTAATCGCATAGTATTTTGGCTTGGGCTTAGATAGGTTTAAGGCTCATCATTAGGGCTGCAAAATTTTGGTTTTGGGAAGGTCTAGGGGTGGCTAAAACATAGGGAATTGGCTTGGAGATAATGGGTTGAGATCAAGTGAGAATGGGTAAAAATGTTTTCCTCGTTTCTCTCTAATACAACCCTATATATCTACGTATCTCTAAAAATAATGATGAACTTTTTTTGGCCGCTATTACCTTCTACATTGCTGGTTAAAACATAGCTCTCAATCCACTCCAAAATTCTTAAATATATTTCAAATTGAAATAATGTTATTCGATAGTTAGAGGTCGGTGATTCCAGACTTGCAATCTGACGAATCAAGAACAGTAAAAGGAAGGGAAGTCATTGCTTCAACGTGGATTCAAAGGCATCATTAAATTGGTAATTTTAATTCATATTACAGCAATTAAATTATATTATATGATCCTATAATAAGCAATTTCATATCTGTTTAAATATATTGCTATTATATGTTTAGTTAGGTGAGATTTTGTAAGTAGATGTGGTTGTCATGAATCAGTTTGGTTATGTGCATGATTTGTTTATTATACTATTTGATTTATGTATAAACAAATGTTGTTTACTGTACAAAATCAATTTTTGTCATTAATAATTGTTTTATATATATTTATTAATAAATTCATATATATATATATATATTAGTGTATATTTCTCTCTCATAATAGCATATATGCATATATATAAGATATATATAAGATTTAAAAAATTTAATACAGTTATTTATATATAATACGAATTTACAAATTCGAAAATTAATTATCATACATATATCCATATTTTTAAATTAACATTTATTTAATTTTGAATTGTTTATTATATATAAAATAATTATTACATTAAAAATTCAATTATATTTTTTTAGACATATATCATTTCATAAACATATAGAAAAAATTTAGGAATTTTTCAATAAATATTATTAATTTTATTAATTAATATTATTTCGGAAAAACTGTTTATTATTTATTAAAAATAATAATTTAATTGAAAAATTCTTCAAAATTTTTCATAACCTTTCATTCATGATCCTATATTAAATTTTAAATTTTGAATTTTTAATAATATATTATTTTATATTAAATAATTATTTTCGAAATCAATGTATTTGTTTTTAAAAATAATATTTCAACTTTGAAAAATCTCTAGATTTTTTCTAAGCTTTATTTTATGATCCTAGATTTTCAAAAATTATAAAATTTGAATTTTCATCAATAGATTATTTTATGTTAATTATTTATGGATGAAAACATTATTTTATTCATAATATATACAAATTAAAATACTAAAATTATTATGTTTGCAATACTAAGTTAATTTTGAATTATAAATAATTTTTAATAATTGTTCTCTCTCTTTATATAAATGTTTTATGTTCATATATTATATATAAAATATTTATACATACATGTGTGTGTGTGTGTGTTTTGTAACACATATACATGCACATATTTGGACAACATACATGACATACAAAATGAGCTAATATGTCTGTTGCGATGTAAATTCCAACATCTACATATGGGCATATTATACATTTCATGGATTATTGTGTTACACATGCACTCACACATATATGTATATGATACATTTATGTATAAACTAAATCAAATAAAATTAATTTCATATCTTAATATATTTGAATTTAAATAAAATAAATGATTTTATTTAAATGAAATTTAAAAATGTTCTAATTCAACTAGACTTCATAGGCCCAATAAAAGATCCAATATGGTAAAATTTTTGAAATTCACCCATAACTTCCGCTGTGGGCTAGTCCAGTTCCAACATTGCATAGGCAGGAAAATCACTTATAGTCCACAACAAAGAAGCAAACATACAAAAAAAAAATCTTCTTTGAAATGTTGTATGTTTCTACTCCTTCGTTCCACGGTGTTTTTAACTACTCAATTAACGGTTGTAAATAAACATCGATTCCTTGTGTCGGATCGTCAGGGCCAGGAACGACAATAGTTAGAAACATATATTGCGTTTTTATATACATCCACAGAGGTAAATTATTAGGTGTGATGATAATGGGCCAAGATGAATATTTAGCACCAAATTGAGAAAATGGTGAAAAACCATTCGTACATAATCCAAGTCTAACATTACGACTCTCCGCTGCAAAATTGGGATAAGTTTTGTCGAAATGCTTCCATGCTTCTCCATCGGTTGGACGTGTCAACGTACATTCTTCCTCTGTTCTCACACTATGCCACCTCATATGAGGTGCAGTTACAGAAGATGCATATAATCTTTGAAGCCTAGGAGTGATGGGAAAATAATGCATATGTTTGTATGGAACTTACTTTCCCTTCTTTTTTCTTGGTTCGTACCTTTCCTCGTTACATATCCTACACTTCCTAAGAGTGATGTCCTCTTTCCAAAACAACATGCAGCCATTTAAACATGTATCTATTTTTTGATAAGGTAAATCAAAAGCCAACATAAGTTTTTTAACTTCAAAGTAATTTTCACACATTAAATTATCGGGCGTCGTATGTCTTTTTGCAGCTTGTACAATGGTTGTAAATCCGACTTCGGTGATATTGTATTTTGACTTCATCGCAATGTATTCTACGATTACTGATAGTTGGGTGCCGCTTTTACAACCATCCCAAAGAGGTTTGTTAGCAGCATCCAGTAAATCATAAAAGTAATTGCTTCAATATTTGGTTCTTCAATATTTACATCATCGTCGTCAACTTCAACCATAGGGAACATTGATCGTGCTGCATCTTTAACCATATTTTCATATGGTTTGTCATAACAATTTTATTACCAGCAATCTCTAATTCAGACTCTGTAGAAGTACGTGCTACAACTTCTCTATGACGATCCCAAATATAATACTCCGGCACGAAACCGTTTTTGCACAAATGGACTTTTACAATATCGGGTAACAAATACTTCAAATGTTTACACATACTACATGAACAACGAATTTCTACATCGTTTCCGTTATTACTTTAAGAGAATTCAACAAATATGTTTATACCATTATAAAAATCTTCTTTTATTGAGCCTCTCAATCCCCTTCTTTGATACATCCATCTCCTCCGATCAACAAAATAATCGATCATTTTTCCTATTTGAAAAAATATGTCACAAATTCAAAAATAAATATTGGTCATTTTACAAATTCACATTTTATTTTTCAATGTATCGATACTGTTCGAACAATGGATTTTTTATCGGTTTAGAAAACCGTCGAACGAATTTAGAAATAAAATTTTACCGCAAGCGCACGACATACTATCGAAATACGTGGCAAGTACGGGTCGATCCGTAGGGAATTGATGATTTTAAAAATGCTATTCAATCAAATTATACCGATTTGGAATGAAAGTTAAGCTAGAGAATTAGAAAATTAGCTAACTAACTAAAAGAAAAGAGATGCAAATATTAGAGTTAAATGACAATTTAGAGAATAAATCCACTCTCTAGATCATGTAGTTCAACACATATGAAATCATGATATCTCTTTTATGGTCATTAGTGCTTTAATTGATGAACCTATCATAAGTATGGCATATTTGTGCTATTGATTAGCCAACATAAGCCATCAAACTATAACACACCCCTAAACCACTTACTAACTTTGATGAAACTTGACAATGAAATTGAAAATAAAATCTATTTTAAGTATGGCCTATTAACTATTGATTAGAAATATAGACCATCAAATTTTAATTTCAAATCACTCTCTTTTGCCATAATCATATTTTGATGAAGAGGCAATTAGTGTTAGTGATTGTTTAAGCATAGCCTATTTGGTGTCAACAATATAGGCTATCAAATTCAAAGCAAAAAAAACTAGTAAACCATTTCTATCGTCATCATTAAGCACAAAAGGAGAGCATGAATTAACAAATAGTTGAAGCTACATAATTAGAGAGCTTCATTACCCCTAAATTGAAGGGGTTTAGCCTCTCATATTTGTCATTTGATTAACAAATGTAGCTAGCAACATGAAAGTAAAATGAAAGGAAAATGAAAGCAAATGAAAGAGAGAACTAATCTAATTGCATAAAAGAAAATCTACACTACTTGCATAAGTAAACAAATCTACACTACAACATGAAGGGAAATAAACAAGAAAAGAAAACGAACATGTATTAAATTGCATAAAGAAAAAAAGGAATTACATAAGAGAAGAAATGGATAAGTAGCCATGAAAAGAAAGAGAGCTTTGATTTATTTTCTAAGCTAAAAACTAACTAAGAGAGACTAAGAAGAGAGGGTTACATGAAACATAAGGGGTCTTTATACATGCATGAAACCCTAATTCATAATTTTGGGGAATGCCCAAAATACCCTTGAGAAAGTGTGGAGGCCAAGTAATCATTAGCTTCTACTAATCATCATTTAAGTGTACATGAAGCCATTAATTCCATAAGCATGTGCATTAGCCTCTAATTTGTACATTAAGGTAGGTTTGTAGGTGGGGTCCTCCATTATCATGCCTTTGAATTATTTCCATCTCCATTCCTTTGTATCTTCTTTGTGCATGCATATCTTCTTCATGAAACCACTTGTAACTGAAATCAAATTCCTACAAAATAGTATGGAAATTTCTAATTAAATTTTCTCAAGTTAATTTATGCACAAAAATGACTATTTTGCCCTTGGATAAAGATGAATATGTGCCCATTTGGAATTAATATAGATTTTGGTTAAAACAAGTTAAAATACCCAATATGGTCATTTATTTAAATTAATTAGAATAAATATGGTGGTAAAAATATACACATTTACGTGCACATCAAATACCCCCACACTTATCTTTTTATTCGTCCTCGAATAAAGGAAAAAAAACTAAGATAAATTTGTTTTCGTAGGAAACATGATTGCATTGAGCGTATGCAACAAGCCGTTAAACCTCTGGGTGTCCCCAGTAGGACGAGTGTTGTCTCATGAGGGTTTTCAGCGGATACTACCCACAAAATCCAAATGCAAGATGAAAATATTTACAAAATGCAAAATTTATTTACAAAGAGATGAATGCGAGTTTTTGAAAATATTTACAATGAATGATTTATTTTTAAATCGACACAAATAAGTTAATTATAAGTTTTGGTCATTATCGTGAAAATTTAAGTCATTTACTCATCAAAATTTCCAATAAAAACGAAGTTATCGTAACAAATGGGTTATAGTTTAACTCGTTGTTTCGGTCGATAATACAGTGTAACTACGAAATGGATCCTTAGTTGATTATCAAAGTTTATCAAAGTGGTATTTTCATTTCTTTTAGTAACAAGTCAAATCAAACAAGTTAAAATAATGCTTGAATTTCAATTGCTTACTCTCTCTAATTTTTATTTGAAAATTTTATTTATATTAACAATATTTACATATGCCTAACTCAGATAAATTGGGGCCATATATATTACCCATGCACTGCCTTGTGGACTGATATGAGGGGAATACAGAGCATGGCGAGTGAACACACAAGTGTGAACACTTATCGACTGTAGGTGTTATTAAAAAGAATTTTTATATACATACACCTAACTCAGATAAACTGAGGCCAGGCACTGCCTTCCGGGCTTACGTGAGAAGGGTACAGAGCATGGCGAGTGAACACACGAGTGTGAACACATGACTCTAGGTGTTAAAAATATATACATACATATAAATGTTTTTTTTATTTATATTTTTTTTTGAGAAAGAGAGAGAGTTTTGCAAAATCATCTTAGCACCCTTTAACTTAGAAGACAAAAAACATGTTATATCCTTTACTTTAAATTCACCACTTTTTTAAACAAAGATTTTCAATTAGGATGTATTTCATAATTAACACGTATGAATCTTCCTATATACTAGTTAAACCATTGTTATTTGTAATCAAACTTCATTTTTATTTTTTTTAAGATGAATAAATTTTCAAAAATTCTAATTTAATTAACCAAAACCATATATTTATCCTATAGTGTTTCTTTAAAAATAAATAAAAAATGCTTTAAAATTTTTTGTTTTTTTTTAGATTTTTTTGTTTTAAATTTTGGAAAGAAAAATTAAAAATAAACCATGAAAAATTGAAATGATGGCGAGTCTCCAAAAATTTTTTTCAATTTTATTTTAAAAATTTTGGAAAGAAAAATTAAAAATAAACCATGAAAAATTGAAAATGATGGTCAGTCTCCCCCCACACTTGATTTTGATTGTGTCCCCACAGTCAACCCAAGTGAAATGAGAAAAAATAAAATAAAACGATGACCTATATTTACATGAAGGTGAACGGTATTTACACGAGATCAGAAAGTATATCGTCAAAGCGTAAATGAAACGGTCTTCTAAAAACCGATTCATTGCCTCGTCAAGTATACGGACACAAGTTAAGCTTGAAAAACCAAATCGTAAAAGATTTCAAAGTTGAATGTTGATTTGGAAAAACGAATGTCGTTTTATTGAAAACTGTACGAGTTGTTTTATTTTCGATGATTTTCGAGGTTGATAGAATAATTGATTGAAATTCAAATTTATTATCACCAAATTGAAATTCAAATTTATCATTGAAAACTTCTTCAAAATTATTGAATTCAAAATCAAAATGGTGATTTAAATCATCCCTTTCAGAATTCGACAACTTGTTTTCAAAAAGTCCAAAGAAATCGTGTTCGCTAAATTCGTCTTCCTTTGTTTGATTATCAACAACTTTATCGCATATATTAAGTTCAAAATCCAAAGTTGTCATATTCAAAATTTTGAAATCGAGAAAAGTAAGATCGAATTTCAAATTTGGTTCCACACCCTCAAAAGAATTGAAATCCAACTCAATTACCGTGTTTTCAACAACTTCACTAAGATTGTTATTTTCAATTTCAAAAGTTGTTATTTGAAAATCGTCGATTTGGGTAAAAGATGGATTATTGTTTGACTCGTCACATGTTGGAATTTGATTTTGTTTTTCACATTGTTTCATATATGTTTCAAACAACGAATCTATGTGATCATCGTAGATTTCGTTCATTTGCTCAACAAAATCCAATTTATAGTTATTAGCATGAGGATTTTCACTTTGAAATTGTTGAGAACAAAGATTTTCAATCGTAGCGTGGTTAAGATTATTCCCATTGCCAAATTCGTTTGAAAAGTTGTTTCCATTTTCATTTTGAGTTTGAAATTCATTTTGGAGTTCGAAATTGAATTGGCATGGGTTATAATCGAAATTGTTTGAATTTTGAAATCCTTGACTCGAGTTATTACACAAATATGAATTATACAAGTCATTTATACTTTGATTCTATTGTGTAGAGATTTCAATTAGAGATGAAATGCAATTTTCGAGATTCGCGGGTTGTTCGTCATTTTGAAAATTTTGTGGTTCAAAACTAGAATCATTTAAACAATAGTTGTTGTTGAAATATCCATAAGAATTTGGAGTGAAATTATATAGATTATATTGATTTTCACAACTATATTCAAGTGAGTAAGGAAAAGGAAACTCAGATATTTTCAAGAAAGTTTTTTTTATAAAGGAAAAATATTTACAAATAAAATTTATTTTTCAAAAGGGAAATTGATTTTTGGTTTTTCAAATTTTTTTCTTTGTTTTTTGAAAAGGTTTTATAATTTTTTTTTGGGACTTTTGGTTTTTCTAAATTTTTTTTTGGATTTTTGAAATTTCAAAGAAAAAGGATTTAAAAATTTCAAAGAAAAAGAAGAGGAATATTTATAATTTTTTTTAGTTTTGGATTTTTTTTTAAATATGCATGAACTAATGCAACTAAATGAACCCAAAATTGTATAATCACACTTTGTCTTAAATCAACAAGATAGTTCTCAGCCAGGTAACGAACAGGGGTTATCGGTGCACCACGAATCATCGTAGCAATGCAGCTGAAGGTTTAAGTACCTTTAGAGAAACAATTCAGTATAATATTTATGAATCACCGTAATATTTATAACTGATTATTGCTCTGCTGTAGCCTAGACACCGAGAAATTAAATTATTCAAAGAAGACAAATTGTCAATATACAATTAAGAGTTAATGATGTCTAACCGTTATTACTAAACAAAATTCTAGAATGAAATGCAAAGCAGAAATTAAACGTGTATTAACAATGCAACTACGAATGGAATTTTGTTTTTGTTTTTTTTTGAATTTTTTTTTCAAATGCAAGTAAACAACAATGCAAGACAAACAAAAACAATATATATATACAATGTAAGGCAAGCGGTTATTTTTTTTTGGCAAGCTCAACAAAGCAAGCAATTTATTTTAGCAAGCACTTCTGGTCCTTCTGTAATTTTGTTGAGGCAACCTGAAATAAAAATAAGATATATAGGAAAAAAAATTATAAACAAAGTAAGACAACCCTAATTAAAACAAAACAAAACAAATTTTAAAAATTCAAAACCCCCTTTTTTTAAGACAAAACTAAACTAAAACAAAGTAACCAAAACAAATTGAGCAACTCTCTTTTTTTTGTTTGTTTTTTTAAACTAAAACAGAAAGAAAGATAGATTAAAAAAAATCAAAACAAAACAGCCCGGCCTATTTAAAACTAATTACACAATCCACTTCTTCATTTAAAACCAAGTCTAATAAAATTATTAGATCGGTTAGCTTCAAATTACAGACCAACATAATGTAATTAACAAATTCCCTGAAACGAAAATTTCTCAAAACAAAAATCCAATTCCAAATCGAAATCGCATTCAACCGCTCGTTCGCTTGAATGTTCAATTTCCCCAAACTGAATTGCAATTTCGTGGGTCTGTATGGCGATGATGGGTTCGATTATGGGGATTTCGATGGGAAGTGATTCGAGGCTTGAATAGATGTCGCGATTGGGCTGGCGATTTAGGGGGAAGTGGTTGCTGTTTTTGGAAGTTGCGATTGCTCTGGTGGGTATTCGTAGAAGTCGGAGGTTGCGAATTGGTGGTGATTAGCGTTGTTGAGGAATTCGCAAGTGATGTCTGTAGCAATTGATGACTGTGCGACAGTGAGGTAGTTCGATTTTGATGCCGATTCAAGGTGATGCGAAGACTTGTTCGCGTCGATGATGGATAGTCGATGGTGCAGGGGTATTGGGAGATGTATTGATGCTGTGGCAAGTGATGTTATTGATGGAAGTTGTGGATGTGGAAGGGTCTGCTTGTATGCAGAAGTTTGTATTGTCTGATTGGGCAGCAACAAGCAACAGGGTGGTATGTAGGTGGTTGCTTGAGTTGTATTGGTGATGGTGAGGAAGAAATGAAGACAACAGATATGTACAATGTAGAGAGGAGAGTGCACAGTAGCAGTTTGAACAAAAATAGTTTGTAATGTAAAATTGTAAAACAGAAATTGTAAATATAAATGAAATTTTTTTTTCTTTTTTTTTCTTTTAAACTTGTGTATTTTTTATATAAAAATGCAAATGCAAAACAAATAGAAAACAACAATCATGCAAACAAAAATGAAAACGACAAACACACCGCACAAACTTTTTTTTTGTTTTTTTTAATGCAAACAAACAAACAAAATAAAACACACAAAAATCATACAAAGAAAAATAATTCAAAGAATAGAAAATCAAAATCAAACAAATTCCCCGGCAACAGCGCCAAAAACTTGTTTAACGACTAAATTTCTATCGGTTTAGAAAATAGTCGAAAAAATTTCAAATTAAATTTTCTCAAGTTAAGAAAAGTGACAGTGAAATTTTGTGAACCGTTTGAAACAAAATAATGTACAAAATGTAATTGCTTACTATGTTTATAACTTGTCCAATACAGGGACAAATCCAACAAGTATTGTACCAAATGAATATAAATGTCCATTTTGTGACAAAAACGAATATTTACATAACCATCATGTACAACACTTGTTGGACGGGGCCAAAAACTCTCTAAGGGACGTAAATAAAAAGTAGTTTATAAAAACGAATATTTACTAATTTTATATATTCAAAAAATTATTAATTTACCATATTTATTCCGCGTATTTTATCGAATAAGGTTGCTTTAATATTGTTGTCATTTTCCGTTGTAGTCAATTTTTTTTTGAGACTCGTGCATTCATTATTGTTATACAAGTCAAGATGTTATACAACTCATGGCTTATTTCAATTAATACAAGTAATTGGTAGAAACAACACATATATAACTGTTTTCGCATACACACAAAATCACAAATTATACATACTCTTTAAAATTTCACGATAACATATGAAATAGGTATACCGTGGGATACTATAAACCATTATTAGACTATTGGAAACAATTACAATCACTAATTATCCCTAATTTATCAACTTATGCAAATCTAGATTTAGGGTAAAAATTAGTTTTTTCATGAAAATAAGAAATTATACCTGAGATTGAAAGCAATAGAGTGTGATTTAGCAGCCGTGGAGGATCTGGAAGCTTGAAATTGGAGATTGGAAGCTTGAAATTAGAGATTGGAAGCTTGAAATAGGGATTTGGGGTTTTTTTTGTACGTACTGAAAAATGAGGAAGAAAGGGGTCGGCCGGAGCCTGTAATTCGCGAATTTCTGACGGTTTCCAACGGCCGCCGATGGCCCATTGGAAGCCGTCGGAAATACGCCGTCGGAAGTCGTCGCTAGGTTATATCGCTATTTCAGCCTTTTCTAGTAGTGATCAATATAGTAGCGATTTTTATAAATATTTATTAATTTTAATTTATATGGTTTTATAAATAAAATGTGATCATTTTAATTAATTAGTAATGATGAGAAATTTATTTTCAAATTTTGTTTACATTTATATGTTAATTAATTTATAAGTAAAAGTGTGACCGGAAATCGGTTTTTCGATTTTCAACGGTTTGACAAACGGAAGTTGTTCAAAGTCGTTGAAACGTTGTTTATTCTCTTGTGCACATACATGTACATTTATATACATGTCACATGCACACATGAACATATATTTTATGTATAAACATGTATAACAAAATATCTAAGGTGTTTTCACAAACTTCATCCTTAAGCTTCCATAAGTTAATGCATGTGGCTTGGAAGTGAAATGAAGTGATGGAGCACATGGGGGAGAAGGATTAACATGTGTAAGGATGAGGTAGGGGAAGAGAGAATTGGTGATGTATTACACCAAAAATATCATGATATTTTTCCAAGTTTTCTTCCTATAAATACACACACTTCATCCTCTCACTTCTTAAAACCATTCCACTTCTTCTTCCTCTTCTTTTCAAGCTCTAATGGCCTCTCTAATGGCTTCTCTTCATATAAAAAAAATAGTAAGAAAGTTATGCCGAAATGCTGTAAATATTATAAACATATGAAATACATATCCATAAACCTCAAAACCAAGCAAAATCCACTCCTCTTCCTCTTGCAAACCCACGGCCACCACCATTTCCCATCAAAGCCGAACCTTTCTCCCTCCAAATCCAAGGTTGTTAGCACCACAAGGCTAGGCCGAGCCCATCCAAGGCTCTCGAGCTCGATTTCGTGGAGTTTTATTTCATGTAGCAAAGTTATAGCCATTTTTAGGTTAATCATTTAATCCGAGGTGGGAAACTCTTACTTATATTATATTTTTGGATGATGATATGATGTTTGCAATATATTTTCACTATGCTTTGATCATCATGTTTGGTTGCTTAATATTTTTGTTTAATTGTATTAACATTCACGATTAATACAATCGAAAATCACAAATGAAATCACTTTCCTTTTATTTAGGAAATGGTGTATATGGAATGTTTAAACCTCTTAAAAATGGTTTAATATGGTTTAGAAATGTTTCATAAACATTTAAAAGTGTTTTGGCAGAGTTTAATAAATATTGATAATTTAGTCAAAAATAGGCGCGTCGCGTAACGGCAGTTCGCGATTTTGCATCTTAAAAGTTAAATCCATTTATAGGATGGATTCGAAATCAGATTTCTTTGAAATAAGAATTTTCCAAACTCTTATAATCACAGTTTTCAAACAAAGAAAAGGATTGAAATTTTGTTTAGTATATTTTGAAATATGAGCAAATTAAGTTTTAAATAAAATTGCGCTTTGGCAGTTCGGAGGCCAAAGTAGTAAATGTTTTAAAATGGATATTTTTAATTCTTTAAAAATGTGAAAAAATCTTTATAAATATATTAAAATGTTTTAAAAGAGATTTGAGTTATAAATATGGACTTCCAAATGATAGAAAAGTTGTTTAAAACAAACAAGCTTTTAAAACACTATTTGCATCATTTTTTCGCAGCACTATTTTTAACTTTTGCAAACAATGATATTAACTTAATTATTATTTCATGAATCTTTTTCGAACCTTTTCAAATAAATAATTAAGTAATTTAAAGATGATTAAGACGTTTTAAAATGAGTATGTGGAAACGACTAGTACATTTGTTTTATTTGTGAATGTCATAGAAAATCCGACCAAGGAATGGAACAGATCGAAAGGAAAGCCCGGATGCTCTAAAATAA
The DNA here is from genome assembly GCA_030737815.1 of Allium fistulosum. Taxonomy (NCBI): domain Eukaryota; kingdom Viridiplantae; phylum Streptophyta; class Magnoliopsida; order Asparagales; family Amaryllidaceae; genus Allium; species Allium fistulosum. The sequence goes on from CM060907.1 coordinate 661,180,685, forward strand.
CCAAAAATTAATTAAGTATATTAAAAGATTTGGAGTTGATCAAATAACCTGTCCATCTTATGGGTGGCAGAGAGGTAGTCTCTAGGCTTGGGTTTGGAAAACCAGTTGTCTGCCCTCTCTAGCTACCCGGACTGGCCCGATGGAGGGGATAGTAAATTTGATTTATTCGAGTCAAAATTTCTCAAAGTATAAAAGATATAATTTTCCAAATTCAAACAACTTAGATTGCATAGAAATAATATTCTTATACTTGGTATTAAATTCCGAGGAGGGACTCCATACTATCCGTGAGAATTTAAAAGGTGGTCACACCGTTATTAGACAGATAGTAAAGGCTGAATACGGAAATTGATATTGAGTAGAATTAGTATAATTTCCATGGATCTTTTTTTACTCAATGATGTTTTCCAAAATGGCTTAAATGAAAATGGGTTGGTATTTCCAAAATTAAAAAGCAAGGTTTAATGATTCCGTATACACCTGAAAGAAATGTTTTAAAGATATATATCTCTAAAAGGTAATTTTGATAAAAAGAAAGTAATTAATCAAATTATAAGCACCTATTTACCTAACATCTTTTTGTCGATGATTGGTTCGAAGGAACCGGGGTATGATTTGAAGTGATTCTTATCCGAAAAACACTTCGAACTAATTTATGTATTCGAAGTGAAGACATGAAATGACAGTAAATGAATGAAGGGCTACTTGTCACTGACCCTCGGGGGGAATTTCCCATATCATATTTATGTGGCGGTAGTTCTTCATTTGAGATCTTTGATGCAGGGACTTCTCGCTACTAATCCTAGGGGTAATCCCCGACAGGATATGGTAGGAGAGTGTCTTCGGTATGTCCTGTTCCTGGACGACTTGTATGGACAAATGTCTGCGTTGCATTTCTGGTTACATTGATTGATCTCTATGAACGTATCATCTGTTTGGTGGTGGATAATGCAACTTCTCTTAGCCTAACATCCATTCCTGAGACATACGATCTCAGGAGTTATACGTTTGTAGAAATCAGTTGTGTGTTCATGGAATCGCAGTGTGACATTCAAAGTAGAATGTGCTATGTGAAAGGTAATCGTTACCTTGGGTCTCATCAATCGAAAATGGCTTAAACAAGGCATGTCGTGAGGCTAAGTGGGTCACGCCCATTAGGGTATGGTCATCACCCTTCTAGATTACTCTATATATGTCGAGTATGTCGAGTATGTTGTGTATGTTAAGAGAGCTCTCAGAGGTCGGTTACGACTGGGGTTGTATCATATTCAGTTCTATCCACCACCAGGCGGGTCTATGGGTAGGCTGGTTTTGCCAGGTGCAGAGGTTTCTAAGTCATCGATCCTTGATACATCCCTCTAGAGATGTACTATACGGAAGGTAGTCCCTTACCTGCCATTGTATGGAATACATTCTCCAATAAGTGCCCTCGGACTTAGTTGTGAACCTATTATACCGTCAAATTTAGCCAATGGAACAATTTCGGCTATTTTAATATGTTTATGCGGAGAAACATTTTTCAAAAAATGTCATTAAAAATAATATTACCAGATTTTGCGCAACAAATGTTTTGGTTATCATAAAGTGAAAACCTGTTTCGTGTTTATGTGCGGCGTGGTTTTATGAGATACCATTTGTTTTCAAATATCCGTATTTTAAGTTTCTCACACCAGTTTCATGACTGACCCGGAGTTTATTTTCTTATCCCATTAACTCAGGGTGCCATAATTTTCCCAAGAAGCCTAGTAGTCAGGTTTTGTTAGAAGAAATCTGTAAGAGCTCGGAGCTGGAGTTAGAAGATTCTTCTGATGATTGTTATCCGTTTCCACCACATTTGTGTATTATTGTTTTTCGCATTTGTAAGGACAGATATTTATAACTATCCATGTTTAACTCTGATAAATGTATTTAAAACTTCCCACTATAAAGACTATACATTGAAATAATATATGTTATTCCATTCGTGTTAGATTATGTTCTATCTTTATTTTCTTTCTTACCTTTAAAGAACCGCCTCTTCGAAACTTGGATTTGCGGCATGTGAATACCGAGAATGTATTAGTGTCGATTTCCAAAGGTCGAAGAAACATATCTTTACATTTGGTACCAGAGCTTAGGTTGAGTGAACACCTAGGCTTTGGTAGGAGTAAAATCTCATTAGAGATAGGGTTAGTAATGCCCTAGGATGAGTAACTCCTTAGAGATAGGGTTAGTAACACCCTAGAATGAGTTTGAGAGTATTATATATGAGCACGTATTTGTTAATGATATATACAAATGATTCTAGTTTTGAAAGTTTGTAAATGAAATAATTTTACCTAGGATTATATTTTGAATATAAAGAATATTTTTTAATATAATTATCTGATTAAGGAAATGATAATACTCAATTATTATCATTGATTGGTTGGTTGTTTAATTTAAAATTTTAAGTGCTAACACCTCGTGAATTCAGTTTCACAATTTGACTATGGGGTATTCGATAAATAATAATGTTGGTTTAAGATTAAAGGAATTTATTTAAGATAAATAAAGCTTATGAATATGTTTTATATAAGTGATTTTATAAAACGTGCTTTATAAAGGAATTTTTGAGAATTTAAATTCCAGTATTTTTGAAAGGAATTTCAAATGATTTTTTGGAAAAGGAATAATAATGGTATTATTTCTAAAATGGGATTTTGAAAACGAAAAACAATCTTATGATTAATTAATTCGAGTGGCTCGAAAGTAACTAAAAATGGGCAAGAGATATGTGGATGGTAAACGCTTCTCTTAAGTATTCCCCTTCTTGTTAAGGAAATATGCGATACTATTGGTGGTGCCCAGTTCCTTGGTATCATTTTTGAGTTACTCAAACTATATAATTTTTTAAAATTAAAAAGGATAATGTGAATCATTAATTGATAAATTAATTGATGGTTGCCAATTTTTATAAAAGTGTATTATCTTAATTCATAAGCATGGGTATGCTTTGATCTTTAAAAGAAATGGTTAAAGTTATTAATGAATGGTTCTGGGTTTGTAGTAAATGATGTTTTAGCAACATTTGTTTTTAAACCCTTGAATGACACTTTGGAAGAAATCTTATGGGTATATTTAGATCTTTATAATGGTATTTTAAAGATAATAAAAAGTATTAGAATCTTTTATAAAAAGATAGTAAATGTTATATGTTTAAACTTATAAAAGAAATGGGGTTTATTATAACAATGTTTTGTTAGTAATTGTTTCAACCTTTTTGATTATATTTAAAGTATGCTTAAAACATTTGAATAAGTATATGAATACTTTTAAGTATTGAAAATGGTATAAGTGGATATTTAATAAATAAAATAGGTCTTGATTAACAAAAGAAGTTTTATTAAATATAAAGGTGTTTGCATTTAATATTGGTTAAAAGGAGAAAATTATAATATAAGAGGTATATTATAATAAAAGATAAGTTATCTTTAACTTGAATAATTTCTTAGAAATGTTAGCAAATGGTTAAATATAAAGAAGCATCTTTATAAAAATGTCTGAATAAAGAATGAAAGTTTTATGAAATGTTTCATAAGAATTTTGGAAGGGTTAATAAGTACGTATGAAGTATGTGGATTATTTTGTCGCACAATTTGATCTAAGATTCGAGTACAGAGCTTTGAGGTGTTTTCATCGATCCAAAAAAGGATTTATCACTTGATCCTTGACGACGAACATTGATGAGGGTTTGTAGTTGGATACTTAAGTTCTCTATCATGGTTGAGAGCTATGCAAGGAAAACTAAAATTTTGATTAAAGAGCCTGATCGTCCGCACTAGAGGATCGGAGGATCAATACTAGGTCAAAAGTAAAGTTGTGGATTCGAATAGATGATCGAATCAGATGTTATAGATGATCTGTGTATATCATATAGAATTGAGTTTATAAAATAATGTTTTGGGTAAGTATTACCGGGTTTTTGTTTTGGGTAATTTCGGGGACAAAATTCTTTTAAGGGGGAAGTATGTGACGACCCGCAATTTGATCACTTTAATTAAAGATATTTAAATTATTTTAAATATTTAAATACAGATTATTATTCATCAATAATCAAGTTTTAAGCGGTAAGTAATAATAATGAACTTAGTTTAGAAAGATGTTCACAAAAATATTTTCTTTGGAAATATATCGATAAAATAGCCGAAGACCGTTTTATCGATAAATAGCTCTATAATCATAAAACATCATGCACAGAGATGGATACATAAACTTATTTTTATAATTGAACAAGAATATGAAATAAAATTAATTATTTTATTTTTGAAAATAAAATGTGTTTATGACATCATCAGTAATGCTGTTATTTAAATATTGATTTATGAATTTAAATCGAGATTTATTGGTTTAATAATTATTATAATTATTTAAATAATTATTTTTAAATGATAACAATTCATTTAAGATAGTTATAAACCGATAATAAATCATTTGTAATAATTTTATGAAGATATATCCTTGATTTGAAAATATAAGAAAATTCGTATCACTTATCGATATAGTAGCGATTGTAAATATTTTTTAATATTAATTTATATGGTTTTATAAATAAAATTTATCATTTTAATTAATTAGTAATGATGAGAAATTTATTTTCAAATTTTGTTACATTTATATGTAAATTAATTTATAAGTAGAAATGTGACCGGAATCGGTTTTCCGATTTTCAACGGTTTGACGAACGGAAGTTGTTCAAAGTCATTGAAACGTTGTTTATTCTCTTATGCACATACATGTACATGTATATACATACATATAACATATATACATTTATATATAAACTTATATATCAAAATATCTAAGATATTTTCACAAACTTCATCCTTAAGCTACCTTAAGTCAATGCTCATGGCTTGGAATTAAAATGAAGCGATGGAGCACATGGGGGGAAAGGACTAATGTTTGTAAGGATGTGGTAGGGGATGAGAGAAGTGGTGATGAAGTAGTGATGTATTACACCAAAAATATCATAATATTTTTCCAAGTTTTCATCCTATAAATACACACCCTCCATCCTCTCATTTCCTAACAACATCCATTTCTTCTTCCTCTTCTTTTCAAGATCTAATGGCCTCTCTAATGCTTTCTCTTCATATTAAAAAAATAGTAAGAAAGTTATGCCCAAATGATAAAATATTATAAACATATGAAATACATAACCATACATCTCAAAAACAAGCTAAATCCACTCATCTTCCTCCTGCAAACCCAGGCCACCACCATTTCCCATCAAAGTCGAGCCTTTCTCCCTCGAAAGCCAATGCCGTGAGCACCTCAAGGCTAGGCCGAGCCCATCCAAGGCTCTCGAAATCAATTTCGTGGAGTTTTATTTCGTGATTGCGAAGCTATAGCCATTTTTAGGTTGATCGTTTAATCCGAGGTGAGGAACTCTTACTTATATTACATTTTTGGATGATGATATGGTGTTTGCAATGAATGTTTACTATGCTTTGATCATCATGTTTGGTTGTTTAATATTGTTGTTTAATTGTATAAACAAGTCACGTTTAATACACGTCGAAAATCACAAAGGAAATCACTTTCCTTTTATTAATGAAATGGTCTATATGGAATGTTTAAGCCTCTTAAAAATGGTTTAATATGGTTTAGAAATGGTTTATAAACATATAAAAGTGTTTTGGCAAAGTTTAAATAAATATTGATAATTTAGTCAAAAATAGGCGCGTCGTGTAACGCAGTTCGCAATTTTGCGTCATAATAGTTAAATCCATTTATAGGATAGATTTGAAATCGGTTTTCTTTAAAATAAGAATTTCCAAACTCTTATAATCATAGTTTTAAAAAGAAAAGGATTAAGATTTCGTTTAGTAGATTTTAAAATATGAGCAAATCAAGTTTTAAATAAAATCACACTTTGGTGGTTCGGAGGCCAAAGCAGTCCAAAGTAGTAAATCTTTTAAAATGGATAGTTTTAATTCTTCAAAAATGTGGAAAATCTTTATAAATATATTAAAATGTTTTAAAAGAGATTTGAGTTATAAATATGGACTTCCAAATGATAGAAAAGTTGTTTTAACTAAATAAGCTTTTAAACACTATTTGTAGCACTTTTTAAAACTTTTGCAAACAATGGTTTTAACTTAATTTTTCTTTCTCGAATCTTTTCTGAACCTTTTGAAATAAATAATTAAATAATTTAAAGATGATTAAGAGGTTTTAAAATGAGTATGCAGAAACAAGTAGAACATTATTTTTATTTGTGAGTGTCACAGAAAAGCTAACCGAGGAATGGAACATATCAAAGGAAAAGCCCAAATGCCATGAAATAACTAAAAGTTGATTAAGTATATTAAAAGATTTAGAGTCGATCAAATAACTTGACCAACTTATGGATGATGGAAAGGTAGTCTCCAGGCTTGGTGTAACACGCCATATTTTTAGTAACATTATTTAGGAAATTTAATTGGTTAAATTAAATTAAATAATGTGGGTTGATTTATGGATGAAGATTGGTGATTTAATTAAGGGGTAGCCGTGCCATGTTAATGAGTAAACAATGAACCAAAGAATTGAAGTGTTAGGAAATAAGGGAGGGCAAAATAGGGAAATGAGTAAACTTATACCCTAAACCCTTAGGAAACCAAAACACATGTTCATTTCATATTTTCTCAAACAAAAATACTTCTAAGCCGGCCACCATTAGCAATCTCAAGAGAATATAAAGCTAAGATTCAAGATAAAGAATCAAATCAATTAATCAATATCAAATCTCACATCCTAAATCGAAAGGCTAAGGTGAATAATGACTACATCTCACTTTTCTAATTGTTTTCGGTTTTAAGGTAAAATCTGAATTATTTGCAAGTTTATGAGATGTTTTTAAATGGTTAAATGTGTATATATGTTTGTTGATGATTTATGCTTGTTCATATAGATTTTATGATATGTTTTGATAAGAAAACCCTATTAAATGACATCCAAATGTCTTGCAATTTTAGATATGGATCAGAAATGATATTTTAAAGAAGGGTTTCAATTTTAATAATTTTATAAATTAACGTGGATTTTATATTAATTTTCTAGTGAAGAAAATGAATTATTAGGTTATAAATTATCTATGGTTAAGTTATAAATAATTTGGGTCTGAGATTTATATATGTTAGAAAAAATATTAAAAAGGATTTTTTTGGAATTTTTGTAGAATTTTCCAAAGTGTTTTGATGAATATATAAAATTATTTAAGGTATGAGACTTAAATGTTTTACATACTTGTAAAAGGAGAAGGTGTATTTTGTAAAAAATTAAATTGTTATTTCTGAAATTATGGTAGTTCTTTTAGAAAAGAGAAACTAGCAACCAATAAGATTTTGACAAACAAGGCGGGTTAGTTAAAAATATTACTTAAAAAGGTTAAAAATCAGATTTTAATGCCAAAAATATGTTTCGCCACTTTCGACACCTTGCTTCCGACTTAGATGGCTTTCGACTTAGTTCCTCCCCCTCCATCAATAACAAAACCAATGCACATGGCATAAAAGACTTGGTGCGTAGTGAATTGGAAGGAAGACGGAAGGTATGAGGTCGAAACTAGGGATTCCGAAGGGGTTGAAGCGCTACTTTGTTTTAGATGAAAATTGCGCCTCCTTTTCTTTTGACTGTATAGCTTTCGACACAGTTAAAAGGTTTTAAAGTAATGGTTGCGCCTTTGTTTTGAGCAAACTGCTTTTGACCTGGTTAGCTTTCGACTAGGTCAATGGTTTAGAAAGAATGATTTTAAAGGTGTTGCGCCTTTGTTTTTAAGTATAGGCTTTCGACTAGGTCGAAACCTTAGCTGCCGCTTCTTACCTTTCGAAGCAATGCCTTCGAAAGGGTGTACTTTGTTTTTTGAAAACCCTACCGCTTCTCCAATTTTTTTGGAAGGGTGGTTTCGACACCATCACTTCTTTTCTTGGTTTTTGGCTTTCAAAAGAGTTGCTTTCGACCCTGTTGTTGTGACCCTTAGAGATTTAAAAAGATTAACCCAAAGGTTTCGAAAGAGATGGTTTTGAAAGGTTTCAAAAGGTGTTTCCACATGTTTTAAAATTGAACCCAAATGCTTTCGAAAGGTTTAAGGTTTTGATGCTTTGAAAGGTTTTAAGGAAGATTTCTAAGGGGAGGTTCCCTAACGGTTTCGAAAGGTTTAACCAGAGGTTTCGAAAGGTTTAAGAAATGGTTTTTCTAATGGTTTCGAAAGGCTAAGTTTAAAGGTTTTAAAGATAGGATGTCCAAGTTCTTTAGCTTTCGAAGGAAAAGGCATTTCAATGGTTTCGAAAGGTTAATGTAAATGGTGAAATGAAGGTTTTGGCCTCTCGGCCTAGATGAAGGAAAGGGTTTATTTGGTTATGAAAGGAGTACTTTCAATGGGATCGAAAGGGGTACTTTCAAATGTTTAACGGTTTTCATCAAAAAAGATTTGGGTAAAGTGTGTGTGTGTGTGTGTGTAACATGGCAAGGTGATTTTGAATAAAGCATAGAGTATATGTGTTTTCCTTGTTTAAGTTTGGTTTAAAAGGGTTTTAATCAATTTTAGAAGAAATAGTTTTCAAGGAAAATTTCGGAAGGTATCCCTAAGTAAAATGACTCGGATATTAGAATACCATATGGAACTGGTATAGGGTCGCGTCCTTTACATTAGCTATTGACTCCAGCTAATTTAGTCCAAAATTCCAATGTGTAGGGCTTTGTCATAGGTAGACTAAAATTATGGTTACACACAAACATGAATATATGTTTGTGTATAGATAGGTTATTAGTGAGCCCGCAAAACCATTAGGATCAGGTGACCCTGGGAGATGTTAAGTTAGGGACAGACCGTAAGAGAAGTATTTAACAGATACTGATAGACCATCCAGAAAAAGTGCGTCTAACTGATGTTAGATTATTTTCTTATACTGTCTGGTAGGCCCGAGTCAACCAAAGGTTAATAGTAAGCCAAACAAAACTTTAGTGCTCGGACAGATAGTTTATTTGTTACCTGATATGTATGATTACATGATATCGCTTTACAGTTTTAACCAGTTTTGGTTGTAGGATAAAGATTTGCAAAAGATATGTTTTAAAAGGATGTTAGTGAGGGGAAACCCATTTCACTAAGCAGCGTGGTCTCACTTAACATTAAATAGCCGAGATGTAGAGTATTATTCACACCAGGATTTATGTCTGACTCGAAGTTTATGTTTTTCCCCTTAAACTCTCGGGTGCTCAAAATTGATTTGAGTAGGCTTAGGGTTGTGGTTTTACAGATTTTAGTAGGTCGATGAATAAAGATTCCGGAGATAAGCAAGTGGCTGGCAGATAACTATTTAGGAGTTGCAGTTTTATTTTGTTTTATTCCGCTGTGTTGTGTTTAAGACAGTTATGTCTATTTAATACTCTGGTCAACCAAGTGGGCATCATCATATGTCGCTCTTGGTGTATTTATGTAATAATTATATTTTATCTGAACTTGGGAAACGATTATGGGATTATGTAATTGGAATGTGAAACATATGTTTTGAAATATAATCAGAAAAATGTTGTTTTTTTGGAAATCTATGATTTTGTTTCATATTCAAGTGCTTCTGATATTATGGATACCATTAACATAGCCGTATTTAGTCGCCGGAAGTTAATACTATGGATGACTGCAACATTTGTAGCGCTTAGCTTTGGGCCTCTAGATAGGGGATGTTACAACTTGGTATCAGAGCATAGGTTTATGAAATACTTTAAATAAAATGATTTGAAAACATAATCCCTAGGAATTAGAGTTAAGATCGGGGTATGGGATAACACTATAGTAATGTACTTGTATTTGTTATATATAAGTATACGCTATATCTTTAGTTTCCTATCTCTCTTAGGTTATTCTTCTATATCTCACGAGGCTTGAATACAGATATGGATGCAAGAAGAGGCGGAGTTAACCTAGGATGGGACAACACCACCACCAATGGAAATGCCCGACCCAATACAAAAAGGACTCAAGGTCAGGCTCAAGCTGAGAATGTTGGTGCTGGAGTCCCTCAAGTAGATATGGGGGCTATGTATCAGTTTTTCGTGAACATGATGCAAGCTGGAATTGCCGCTAGGGTTGTTGGAGGAAATGCTGGAGGAGGAGTTCAGGAAGCTCTGGTGGTAAATCATTATGCTATGTTGAGGAAATATTATGCTAGGCTTGGAGGAAAGCCATTTATTGGGACCGGGGATGCTATAGAAGTGGAGAATTGGTTGCTACACTGTGAGTGGATCTTTACAGACATGAGGCTTAATGATGAGCGGAAGAGAAGGCTAGCTTCGAGACAGCTTCAAGAAGCAGCTTTATTTTTATGGAATAGTGTGACGACTGGAGTTAATGAAGAGGAGATTACATGGGCTGATTTTAGGAGAAGGTTTCAGGAGAGGTTCATGTTGATGATGGCGTATTTTGCTTTGCTCAGAAAGTTCGCTGAGTTAGAGCAAGGAGAAATGTCTGTGTTGGAGTATGCTAGAAGATTCGAGGAGTTGGCTAGATACGGTTATTCCACCGTTGATACTATGCTAAAGAGAAATGAGAAGTTCATCAGGGGGTTGAAGCCTGAGCCGGCAAGGGCTACACTACCTCATATCAGAGACCGTTGTGATGTGGTAGTGGAGATGGCTTTAAGACAAGAGGAGATGCTTGCTTGTCTAGAAAAGAATAAGGCGAAGGAGGTCCAGGTTGGGCAAAGCCAGAAGAGAAAGTTCTTTCACAAGAAGGGTGCTCAGAAAGGTGGAGCAGCAAAGAAGGGGAAGTCTGAAGTGATCTATTACAAGTGTTATAAGAAAGGCTATTATGCTCATAAGTGTCGGACATGCAAAGGAAAGAAGGCTGTTGAGACGAAAGGAGTTACATGTTTCAACTGTGATCGAGTTGAGCACTACAAGAACCAGTGCAAAGAGCCAGCTAAAGGAGATAAAGGCAAAGTATTTGCATTGGAGCCTGCTACTTCGAAGCCGACAGTGCAGGAAAAAGGTAAGGCGATTTTGGGAGATACGCTTCAGATCCATGATATGTCTGTTAGCGTTTTGTTTGATACTGGTGCATCTCATTCTTTTATATCTCGATAATTGGTAGATAGGCTTAACTTAGAACCCACATATTTAGTTACTTCCTTAAGAGTTGCAAATCCGATGGGAGGGTACGCGACACTTAGGATGAAGTGTGACCACTTAGAGTTTGATTTGTTAGGTCATACCATTGTTTGTTGTTTGCACGTGTTTGACTTTGTAGGTTCGAAATTATATTAAGAATAGATTGGTTAAGTAAATACGATGTTAGGATATTTTTCCACGATAGGAAAATATCACTTAGACACCCTGATTGTAGTGATCGGATTGTATATACCGTAGAAACCCTAGCAGCGAGGTGAATGCTTTGTTGGGAGCTATGGAGTTAAAAGATGAGTTGAATCGTGTTTTCGTGGTTAGAGAATTCGCGGATGCATTTGAGCCGGTAGTCAGATTGCCACCAAAACGTGCCATTGAGTTTTAGGTAGATTTGGTGCCTGAAGCAGAACCGGTGAGTAGACCACCAAGCAGGATGACACCGACATAAATGAGGGAGTTGAAGGCTCAGTTGGTAGATCTAGAAGGTAAGAGTTTTATCATGAAAGAGAGTGTGGATCATGTAATATGGATATACAATAATACAGAGTATAGTGATGATAGTTATACAGTAAATAGTGCGGAATATAAAAGCGGTATAATAAAAATGACACCAGGGATTTTTATACTGGTTCGGAGCTCTGTCCTACGTCCAGTCCCAGACTCCTTTTGGAATTTCACTAAAACAACAACCCTCACATAACCCGGAGGAACAGGTCTATACAACCCCTGAGCAGCCGAACAGGGACCTGAGCAACATAACAGGATTTCGCCTCAGCAGCCGAAGAGGACTTCACAATGCCTGAGCAGTAGAACAGGACTTCTACAAGTATATAAAATTGTCTGACTAATGTGTTCTTGATAACACAGATATGTCAATGCATGTACACCCTTTCTATAATCAAATCCTCAAGAGTATTTGTGTGTGTATTGATTGAAAGGAAGATAATCACTTAGAATCGAAGTAGGTATAGATTAACTTGAAGATTCAAGCGATATAGAGTTTGTGATTGCTTTGAATTGTAAAGAATAGAGCAAGAGTAGATTCAGAGAATAAAACAAGAAATTGTCGTACGTGTAATGAATCAAAACATGTTTATATAGAGGATATATAGATGCAATTATTCATGAAGGATCTCAATCAAAAGTTGCATCCGTTCTTCTTGAAATTGGACTGAAAACCCTTCGCGAATGATCGTGTCTTTTCAGAAAAATAGCCATTATTTTTCGTTCAGTCAACTGACTCAGAAGTGCCAGTCAATTGAATTTCAAAAGTGTGCATGTTTGTGCAAATATTTGTGCACTGGCACAGGTCAGTCGACTGGTTGACCTGAGTCAGTCGACTGACCTGTGCTAATTTGCACAGTTCACACTAAAAAATTTATATTTGAATTTAAAAACATTTGTGTATGTGTGTGGCTACTTGAGGAATGATTTTAACAATATTTTCACATAACTAAGACTCTAAATCGTGATAAATATACATACTATATCCTGATTTGAAATCTTGTCTTGTTTGTAGTTCCATTCTCTTTTTGTCGCCACGTTACACCATCTTGTAATCTATGTTCGTCAACAGTTGTCGAAGTTCTTTGTCATGAATCAAAACCATGATTCAACATTCTCCCCCTTTTTGATTGATGACAACATATATATTGGGCGAAGCAAAAATAATAAACTATAACACGATATAATATTAGTTTTCTCCCCCTAAATGTGTGGCGATAATGTAATCTGCATAAAACTTGTTAGTAGACATTTTTCTCCCCCTTTGTCATCGACAAAAAGGAGTAGACATAACCAGTAAAGCATAGAATAAGCATAACTAACATAATAAACCAAGAAAGTTCCGTAAACCAAAATAACATAAGGCTATTTAAGTACAAGGCTTGATAGAAAAGAAAGTTGATCATTTCTTAAGTGGGACTTGGAAAAAATAAAAGAATAACATTGGTACCCACTTTTTAATAGGGTCCTAAGAGTTAGGTCTTAGGAAACCAAACCCAAGAGGGTTCAGTATTCCCTTTATATAAATAATTTTTATTTTTATGAACATTTTTCAAAAAGGACTCAATATATTTATTCCTAATCAAATTGTTGTTTGTTTTAGGAACCCATATTTTTATGGTTTTTGATTTTTGATCCCTTTTTGGTTGAACTATGGTAGACTTAGGTTTAGAAATATTTCTCTTATTCTGATTAATTTTTGGTTGAGCTACTGATTTCTTAGTATAACCTAGTCCTTTCTTATTTGAGACAGACTGAGAAGTTTCAATAATTTTAGATAAATTTTCTCTGCCTTTATTAAAGTTAGACACATTTCTAGTAATATCTTCTAACTTAGTTTTGAGACGAGTGTTATCTAATTCGATCATTTTAACTTTTGATTTTAGCTCATGATTTTCAGAAACTAGAGCATCATTCTTTTCTTTTTGAGTCTCTATTTCTTGACTCAATAAGGTAAGTTGGGAATTAACATTAGAATATGAATCTTGAATTTTCTCAAGTTCTTCTTCCAATATTTTCTTCTCATCTTTAAGCATATCTCTTTCGAATTCTGCTCTATTTTGATTTTCGAGAGATTCTTTATATTTTCTTTTGAGAGTTTTCAAAGTATCTAATAATTCAGAATTTATTTCAATCATGTCATCAAAAGTAAGATCATTTACCTCATTATCAGTAGCCATGAAGCAGACATTTGCTTGTTCATTTTCACTATCACTGCTACTTTCAGAAGACGAAGAATCTGAGTCATCCCATGTCACCGAAAATGCCTTCTTTTTCAATTTGTCCTTTCTGTATTTATTCTGTTTTCCCTTCCTTTTTTCTAGACAATCTTTTTGTATATGACCCATCTTATGGCAATTGAAGCATTCTAGTACTGAGGATGATGGCTTATTGTTGAAGTTTCTTTTGTCATTAATTCGATTTCCTTTTCTGTACTTCAAGAATTTCTTAAAATTTTAGCTATGAAAGCTAAATCTTCATCCTTTGAATCTGATTCCTCTTGTTCTGCATGAAATGCCATATTTTTCTTGTCTTGTGCTTGAACTCTTTTTGCTTGTAAATTTACTTCATAGGACATTAAATTTCCTATTAACTCTTCTGGTTTCATGGTAGAAAGGTCGTTTGCTTCCTCAATAGCTAAGACTTTTCTTTCCCATTCATCCGTTAAAGAATTTAGGATTTTTGAGACGATATCCAAATCAGTAAATTTTTCTCCTAGTGCCAAAAGTGAATGATATATATCTTGAAATCTAGAGTACATATCGTTTATAGATTCATCTTGCTTCATTCTAAAATTCTGAAATTGATTCTTAAGCATGGAGATCTTGCTTTGTTTGACTTTGTTAGTACCCTCATGAGTAATTTTCAATGTGCGCCATATTTCATAAGTAGTAGTACACATGCTAACTCTATTAAATTCATTTTTGTCTAAAGCACAAAATAGCATGTTCATAGCTTTTGCATTTGCAGTAGCATCTAGTTCTTGTGTGTTAGACCATTCCGAAAATTGAGTAGTTGGTATGTGAAATTCAATTTGAGTGATATTCCATGTGTCATAACCATTAGCTTGCATATAAATACGCATTCGTGTTGCCCAATAGTTGTAATTCATGCCATTGAATAGTGGAGGTCGTGCAGTAGATTGACCTTCAATAAAACAAGTGTTAGTGACAGTGCTTGTCCTGGTGTTGTTTTCCATATTAGCAAAATATCAAATAACCGTGTAACGGTTATAAGATGCCTTGCTCTGATACCAAATGAAAGAGAGTGTGGATCGTGCAATATGGATATACAATAATATAGAGTATAGTGATGATAGCTATACAGTAAATAGTGCGGAATATAAAAGCAGTATAATAAAAATGACAACAGGGATTTTTATACTGGTTCGGAGCTCCGTCCTACGTCCAGTCCCAGACTCCTTTTGAAATTTCACTTAAACAACAACCCTCACTTAACCCGGAGGAACAGGTCTATACAACCCCTTAGCAGCCAAACAAGGACCTAAGCAACATAACAGGATTTCGCCTCAGCAGCCGAAGATGACTTCACAATGCCTGAGCAGCAGAACAGGACTTCTACAAGTATATAAAATTGTCTGACTAATGTGTTCTTGATAACACAGATATGTTAATGTGTGTACACCCCTCCTATAATCAAATCCTCAAGAGTATTTGTGTGTGTATTGATTGGAAGGAAGATAATCACTTAGAATCGAAGTATGTATAGATTAACTTGAAGATTCAAGCGATATAGAGTTTGTGATTGCTTTGAATTTCAAAGAATAGAGCAAGAATAGATTCAGAGAATAAAGCAAGAAATTGTCGTACGTGTAATGGATCAAAACATGTTTATATAGAGGATATATAGATGCAATTATTCATGAAGGATCTTAATCAAAAGTTGCATCCGTTCTTCTTGAAATTGGATTGAAAACCCTTCGCGAATGATCGTGTCTTTTCAAAAAAATAGCCATTATTTTTCGTTCAGTCAACTGACTCAGAAGTGCCAGTCAACTGAATTTCAAAAGTGTGCATGTTTGTGCAAATATTTGTGCACTGGCACAGGTCAGTCGACTGGTTGACTTGAGTCAGTCGAATGACCTGTGCTAATTTGCACAGATCACACTAAAAAATTTATATTTGAATTTAAAAACATTTATGTGTGTGTGACTACTTGAGGAATGATTTTAACAATATTTTCACATAACTAAGACTCTAAATCGTGATAAATATACATACTATATCCTGATTTGAAATCTTGTCTTGTTTGTAGTTCCATTCTCTTTTTGTCACCATGTTACACCATCTTGTAATCTATGTTCGTCAACAGTTGTTGAAGTTCGTTGTCATGAATCAAAACCATGATTCAACATTCTCCCCCTTTTTGATTGATGACAACATATATATTGGGTGAACCAAAAATAATAAACTATAACACGATATAATATTAGTTTTCTCCCCCTGAATGTGTGGCGATAATGTAATCTGCATAAAACTTGTTAGTAGACATTTTTCTCCCCCTTTGTCATCGACAAAAAGGAGTAGACATAACCAGTAAATCATAGAATAAGCATAACTAACATAACGAACCAAGAAAGTTCCATAAACCAAAATAACACAAGGCTATTTAAGTACAAGCTTTAATAGAAAAGAAAGTTGATCATTTCTTAAGTGGGACCTACAAAAAATAAAAGAATAACATTGGTACCCACTTTTTAATAGGGTCCTAAGAGTTAGGTCTTAGGAAACCAAACCCAAGAGTGTAACAACCCGCATATTTTACGATTTTATATTTAAATATATCGTCGTTAATCGGATTTAAGTCCGAAAAACTACTTTTAGAAAAAGGTCGAATTATGACTCGGGACCACTTCCATTGAGTCCAAAAGAGCGTTCGTGACTTTTTTGAGTATAAGCTTCGATATGTTTGGAGTAAGTTGAATTTTGCTATTTTCTGTTGGGCTTTTTGGGTTTGAGTTTGACCCAACTCATCATATAACCTAGTTCAGCCCCTCTCCTCTCCTCTTCACTTCATTTCTATTTTCTTAAACACTCAAGCAACTGAAAATGGGGAGAGGAAAGGGAAATTAAAATTCAAAACCCTAGATTCAATTGCAAACTTCAAATTCGTGCTCCAAATTCAAAGAGAAGCTAAGGTAAGCTCCATCTTCATCTTCTCCATCTCTTCTCCTCTTCAATTTCAGAAATTCCTAAACCCTAATTTAGGAAATACTTGTTTTGATATTAGATTGAAACTTGTAGGGTTGAAGTGAAGAGTGGTTGATCTTCTTCTTGTAATACATGCTAGCTGAAATTAAAATTAGTATATTGCTGTTAGTAAATTAAGCATATCTCATTCATCTTAAATCGGAATTAAGATTTCCTTGATGTTCTGGAAAGCTTATTTTGTAGTCTATAACTTCAATGTTTTGAGCTTTGCATGATTTTGAGGTTTGAATGGTCGAAATCACGTTTGTTTGTTGCTGACCAGACAACAAACTACAGGGTTGATAAAATAAAAACCTGAAATTTTTTTGGCCATAAGTTACTCGTTTCTTATCCAAATCTAATAATTTTGGATGTTCTGGAAAGCTTAGATATAGGGCTAAAAGTTTTATGTTTTGAGTTTCATGAAATTTCGAAGTTAATTTGGTCAAAACTGTGCATTCTTACTACTATCCCGAGAGCAAAACGACAGTGATATAGAATTTAGATCTGAGAATTGTTTTAGTCATTGAATTTTCATCCCTGATCGGAATTTGACGGTCTTAGTCATTCCGAAAAGCTTAGAAACTAAGATACAACTTTTATTTTATTCATTTTGCCAGAATTTGAAGTTTACTATGCCAAAATTGTGGGTTTTCGTCTCTGGCCTGTTAGTGCATAGCTACATGCCTTAATCTCTTTTCTCCCGTTGTTTTCAGCGTAGAACCCCGGCTTTGCGACACCATCCCGGGCTCGTCCCATGTCGGATTTCATCGATTTTGATCTCGTTGGAAAGATGAGGTCGAGATATACTACCCTGTAAAATTTGGTTAAGATCTGGATGGGTTTGATACTTCTTTTTTATTGCCGAAGTAGCACCCAGAAACTGTTTTGAAAAACATTGATTAATTGTAGTTCAAACGTCCAACTTCACGACCTCGCTGCGAGCGGGTCCGATATCGGATTTTATCGATTTTGGTATTTTTGAAAAGATGAGGTCGAGGTCTTCAATCCTGCAAAGTTTGGTTTAGATCTGGGTGCATTAGTTACTTCGTTTCTATTGCCGAAGTAGCACCCAGAAACTGTTTTACAATAGTGATCATTTTCAGTTATCGTCGGACCATATTTGAAACATTGCCATTTCTTTGTTTCAAGTCAGAACCAAACGATTCTTGTTGCATATCAAAGTAGGAATACTGTACTATGCTCCTGCAAATTTTCATCAAGATCTGGGTTCATATGACCCTTCGACAATGTCGTCGAAGTGGGACTTTTGCACTGTTTTGACACAGCAGAGTTTTGTGATTTTTGTCCGACTTTGAGACGACGCCGTTTCTTCGTTTCAAGTCGGAATTGCCCGATTCTTCTTGAAGTTTGGAGCAGGGATGTTGTTCTACATGCCTGCCAATTTTCATGCCATTTGGACTCGATTTGCAGATTCAAATCTGCCGTCGAACTAGGGACTTTGACCTATTTCCAGCGATTTTGTACTTGGTATAATTTCGACTATTTTTCTGAGTTTTTCCGATTTCTTTGAGATTTGTCTCTATATTTCATGCACGGATTTTATAAATCATTTTAAAGTGATTTTCCATCAAATTGGATTTTGAAACTATTATTTAGTATTATTTTTAATATTAAATTAATTACTCCATAATAGGAGAATTTCAAAGACTATTTCTAAAGAGGTTTTTCAAACGATTAAAAATCCATTTTCTTCAACTATTTTCTAAGTAAAATATACACTCTTCTATACTTCGAGCGAAGTGGAAAGGTGATTAAATGGTTAGGTAAAACACGGACCATGAATCTGCATGTTTATCTTTCCGATTAATCCTCGACCTATTTGATTGATCGTTTTGGCCTTTTGGCCTAGTTTACCGATGACATGAGGTGAACTTTTACTGCTTTGAGTGTGGAAGCTTACGATTGGTTAGTAAACCGTTTAGTGCGAACGTTGGGGTATGAGACTCACGTTACTACTTTACGGGTTCCTTGCTAATAGTTCGTGACACATTCCTACCGTTGGTGGTAAACGAGTACTAGGCCTACGAGCCTTTACCACTACGGCGTCTTTCCTGAGTGATACCTCTGGGATAGTGTCTTCGGACTGTCTCCCTTGGGTTTATTTGCCTTTGGGATAGTGTCTTCGGATTGTCTCCTTCTGGATCATCACCTTCTGGATAGTGTCTTCGGACTGTCTCCTTTAGGTGTTGCCCCTTAGCTAAAGTGATGGGTGTGTCACTGGGGTATATTTCCTGTGTGATTGAGTACAGTACTAGCGTGCTAATGTTTTCCTGTGTGATTTATATTCCCTTGTGTAGCGCCATTCGGTGATGGTTTTATGCAACCACACGATATAAGCACGACTACCTTGTGGAACTTGTTTTATGCCTACACTGGCACTTGTGCTTATGTTACGCCGATGATATGAGGCTTGTTATACATCTCTACTTAGATGTTTGTTTCTTCTCTATGTGAGAGATTTTGGTCTTTATTACCATGATATATGTTTCTCTTTTGGAGATTATTATGTTATATGTTGCCTCATTATCTTATCATGATTATTGTTCAGTTTATCTAACTGATTTGTTTAGCTAGCCTGACCCGAGTATTTTATGCTTGGGTTAGACCGAGTTGTTTCAGGTTAGGTCGCTTTGGACTTAGCTTGCTTCGTTGCTTCCGCTTTGGATATATCCGCTATACTATAGATAGCCTTACTTGTTATCCATCCTTTATGATACTCTGATATTATGACTATTTTGTGTATATTCTTTTGACTCACGGATGTGTGAGTGGTGGCTTTATACCCACTTTTATATTTGGATCTGTACTTGATGTTGTATTGTGCTGAGACTATTTGCTTATTATCTGATGCTGGTCTGTGATGATGTTCATTTTGCTATTATGCTTTGTTCTGATAGATCTTTTAGCCATTGTAGTTTTGCATTAAGTATTTATTGAATATGTCGAACCAAATGAGATGAAAAAAAAATATTCCACTTTTCGATGTGTTCAGTAGATAGTTAAAGTAAGATTACACATGGTCGCTTCCATTATACTCCATTGTCCGCATTAGCAGACGGTATTATCCATATAATACTCTTTGTTAATGAGGCTCTCGGCGTGGGGCGTTACAGCTTGGTATCAAAGCAAGGTTCAGAACTAAGTATAATAAACACAGAACAGTAACACTTAGTACAATACATCCTAGTATGCTTCAAATATTACAAAGCCCTTTCCTCATGACATTGGATAGATAAGTTAGGAATATGTTGCATCATTCGAGGCCTTATCTAAGTATGGTCTTGAATTCATTAGCACTTCTTATAAGAAGAATATGAAGTTTTTCTCTGGTCTTAAGAAATATCTTAAGAAGTCTTTAATGCTCCAGCTTTCTTTTGAGGAGTTAGTTGATTCGGCACTTCATCTCGAAGCCATCGAGAAGGAGTGTGATAGTGGTGATGATGTTGAGGTTCATAAGAACCCCAATAAGAAGAGGTTTCCATTTCATAAGCAGGGATTTCACCCTTCTAAGAAGAAGAAGTCGTTGAATCTGGTTCTAACTCTCAGTCAGCTAGAACACCTTCCATTAGGAAGTGTTTCAATTGTGGTTCTCCTGATCATATGATTCGAGCTTGTCCTAAGACTCTCTTCTGCCATTATTGCAAGAAGGAAGGTCACCGTGTTTCCACCTGCCCTACTACTCCTGCTTTCTTTATTGATCTTATGAATCGAGTATTTCGAGAATATCTCTATAAGTTCGTCCTTGTGTTCATTGACGACATTCTTGTTTATTCTAAGTCTGAAGCCGAGCATGCTAATCACTTGAGAATTGTCTTGAGTACTCTTCGTCACCTTCAGCTTAAAGCCAAATTCTCCAAGTGCCATTTTTGGGAGAATAAGGTTAAGTTCTTAGGCCATGTTGTATCTTCCGACGGCATTTCGGTCGATCCCTCAAAGATCGAAGCTATCCAGAATTGGAAGAGGCCTGAGAATGTTCATGAGATTCGTAGTTTCCTTGGATTGGCGGGTTATTAACATCGGTTCATTAAGGATTTTTCCCGTGTTGTGCTTCCTCTCACCAGCCTTACTCGGAAAGGCATTCGTTATATTTGGTCCGATAAGTGTGAAGCTTCCTTTCAGACATTAAAGGAACTTCTCACTAATGCTCCTATTCTTGTGGTTCCCGAGGGGAATCATGATCTTGTTGTCTACACCGATGCTTGCGGTAGTGGTCTCGGTGCCATGCTTATGCAGAAGGATCGGGTAGTTGCTTATGATTCTAGGCAACTGCGTCCGAATGAGGTTCGCTATGCCACTCATGATCTTGAGTTAGCCGCCATTGTCTTCGCCTTGAAGATTTGGCGACACTATTTTTTAGGCGAGCATTTCATTCTCTATACCGATCATAAATCCTTGAAGTATTTGTTCACTCAGAAGGAACTCAATATGAGGCAACACCGTTGGCTCGAGTTTCTTGCCTCCTATGACTTTGATATCCAATATACCCCTGGTAAGAGTAATCGTGTTGCTGATGCGCTCAGTCGCAGTCATTCGGCTGTCGTTTTTATGATGCTTGCCGAATGGGATATTCTTGAGACTCTATCTTTTTGTGATATTCGTGATCGAGCTCCATCCTCTGATTCTCTAGTGGTATTATTCAGTTTGGAAGCTCGACCCTCTTTATTGGATCGTAGTGCCGATGCTCAGCGGTGTGATCCTGATCTTGTGCATCTTATTCATCTTTGTGAGACCGAACCCCGTGATGAGGCGTTGCGGGATTTCAGCATTGATCTTCATGGGTGTCTTTGCAAGAAGAACCGTCTTGTTGTGCCTTTTGATTCTGCACTTAGGCATGACATTCTTGATGACTGTCATCGTTCTAAGTATACTATTCATCCTGGCAGTAGTAAGATGTATGCTGATATGCATCGCCTTTATTATTGGGAAGGCATGAAGCGCGATGTGGCGAGTTATGTGAGTAATTGCATGACTTGTCAGTGTATTAAAGCCGAATATCAGCGCCCTTCTGATCTCCTTCAGCCTCTAGAGATTCCATTGTGGAAATAGGATCAGATTTCGATGGATTTCATTGATGGCCTACCTCGTACGAGATCGGGCCATTCTAGCATTTGGGTTATTGTCGATCGCCTAACCAAGTCAGCTCATTTTGTTCCTATTAAATCTAATAGGACTGCTTCTCTTTTGGCTAAGTTATTTATCAAGGAAATCGTGAGACTTCACAGTGTTCCTAGTTCGATTGTGAGTGGCCGTGATCCTTTATTCACCAGTCATTTCTGGAAGAGTCTTTAGCATGCTTTGGGAACAAAGCTTAATTTCATCACAGCTTATCATCCACAGTCTGATGGACAGACTGAACGGGTGAATCGTATCTTAGAGGATCTCCTCCGTATTTGTATTCTTGATTTTGGAGGTAGTTGGGAGGATCATCTACCCCTTGTAGAGTTCTCCTACAACAATAGTTTTCAGTCCGGTACCGGTATGGTTCCTTTCGAAGCCTTATACGGAAGGCCATGTCGATCACCTTCTTGTTGGTTAGAATCTGGGGAGAAGCTTATTCTTGGCCTGGAGTTTGTTCATGATTCTTCTGAGAAGATTGTTCTTATTCGGCAAAGAATCAAAGAGGCACAAAGCCGCCAGAAATCCTACGCGGATAACCGTAGGAAGCCTCTCGAGTTCTCGGTTGGTGATTTTGTCTTTATTCGTGTTTCTCCTTTGAAAGGGGTTATGCGCTTCAGTGAGACAGGGAAATTGGCTCCTCGCTTTGTAGGATCATTTCCTATTACTGAACGTATTGGCCCTATGGCTTATAGAGTTTCACTTCCGGCTCATCTATCCGGAGTTCACAACGTGTTTCATGTCTCTCAGCTTCGGAAGTGTCTCCGAGAATCGGATTCTGTTATTGACTCTCCTGATTTGCAAGGGCTTGAGATCTCACCAGATTTATCTATTGTATAGCAGCCTATTCGCGTACTTGCCTCGGAGGTGAGACACCTTCGAAACAAGGACGTGCCGCTCATTAAAGTTCAATGGTCCGCTAATCCCAATGACTGTACTTGAGAAACCAGAGAGTTTATCGAGTGATCCTATCCGGGTTTTCTATCTTTGCTTTGCATTGGTGAGAATATCTTTTTATCTCAAGCTTATTTTTCTTGTCTTCTTGGTTGTAAGTATGTAGTTGTTGCAAATTCTTCTCTAGGAATTGCGTGGATGCAATTTTGTTAAGGAGGGGAGATCTGTAACAACCCGCATATTTTACGATTTTATATTTAAATATTTATTTAAATATATCGTTGTTAATTGGATTTAAGTCCGAAAATCTACTTTTTGAAAACGGTCGAATTAGGACTTGGGACCACTTCCATTGAGTCTAAAATAGTGTTTGTGACTTTTTTGATTATAAGCTTCGATATGTTTGGAGTAAGTTGAATTTTGCTATTTTCTGTTGGGTTTTTGGGTTTGAGTTTGACCCAACTCATCATATAACCTAGTTCAGCCCCTCTCCTCTCCTCTTCACTTCATTTCTATTTTCTTAAACACTCAAGCAACTGAAAATGGGGAGAGGAAAGGGAAATTAAAATTCAAAACCCTAGATTCAATTGCAAACTTCAAATTCGTGCTCCAAATTCAAAGAGAAGCTAATGTAAGCTCCATCTTCATCTTCTCCATCTCTTCTCCTCTTCAATTTCAGAAATTCCTAAACCCTAATTTAGGAAATACTTGTTTTGATATTAGATTGAAACTTGTAGGGTAGAAGTGAAGAGTGGTTGATCTTCTTCTTGTAATACATGCTAGCTAAAATTAAAATTAGTATATTACTGTTAGTAAATTAAGCATATATCATTCATCTTAAATCGGAATTAAGATTTTCTTGATGTTCTGGAAAGCATATTTTGTATTCTATAACTTCTATGTTTTGAGCTTTGCATGATTTTGAGGTTTGAATGGTCGAAATCATGTTTGTTTGTTGCTGACCAGACAACAAACTACAGGGTTGATAAAATAAAAACCTGAAATTGTTTTGGTCATAAGTTACTCATGTCTTATCCAAATCTAATAATTTTGGATGTTCTGGAAATCTTAGATATAGGGCTAAAAGTTTCATGTTTTGAGTTTCATGAAATGTCGAAGTTAATTTGGTCAAAACTGTGCATTCTTACTACTATCCCGAGAGCAAAACGACAGTGATATAGAATTTAGATCTGAGAATTATTTTAGTCATAGAATTTTCATCCTTGATCGGAATTTGACGGCCTTAGTCATTCCGGAAAGCTTAGAAACTAAGCTACAACTTTTATTTTATTCATTTTGCCAGAATTTGAAGTTTACTATGCCAAAATTGTGGGTTTTCGTCTCTGGCCTGTTAGTGCATAGCTACAGGCCTGTCTCTTTTCTCCCGTTGTTTTCAGCGCAGAACCCCGACTTTGCGACGCCATCTTGGGCTCGTCCGATGTCGGATTTCATCGATTTTGGTCTCGTTGGAAAGATGAGGTCAAGATCTTCAACTCTGTAAAATTTGGTTAAGATCTGGGTGCGTTTGATACTTCGTTTTTATTTCCGAAGTAGCACCTAGAAACTGTTTTGAAAAACATTGATTAATTGTAGTTAAAACGTCAAACTTCGCGATCTCGCTATGAGCGGGTCCGATGTCGGATTTCATCGATTTTGGTCTCGTTGGAAAGATGAGGTGAACTTTTTACTGCTTTGAGTGTGGAAGCTTACGATTGGTTAGTAAACCGTTTAGTGCGAACGTTGGGGTATGGGACTCACGTTACTACTTTACGGGTTCCTTGCTAAGAGTTCGTGACACATTCCTACCATTGGTGGTAAACGAGTACTAGGCCTACGAGCCTTTACCACTACGGCGTCTTTCTTGAGTGATACCTCTGGGATAGTGTCTTCGGACTGTCTCCCTTGGGTTTATTTGCCTTTGGGATAGTGTCTTCGGACTGTCTCCTTCTGGCGCATCACCTTCTGGATAGTGTCTTCGGACTGTCTCCTTTAGGTGTTGCCCCTTAGCTAAAGTGATGGGTGTGTCACTGGGGTATATTTCCTGTGTGATTGAGTACAGTACTAGCACGCTAATGTTTTCCTGTGTGATTTATATTCCCTCGTGTAGCGCCATTCGGTGATGGTTTTATGCAACCACACGATATAAGCACGACTACCTTGTGGAACTTGTTTTATGCCAACACTGGCACTTGTGCTTATGTTATGCCGATGATATGAGGCTTGTTATACATCTCTACTTAGATGTTTGTTTCTTCTCTATGTGAGAGATTTTGGTCTTTATTACCATGATATATGTTTTTCTTTTGGAGATTATTATGTTATATGTTGCCTCATTATCTTATCATGCTTATTGTTCAATTTATCTAACTGATTTGTTTAGCTAGCCTGACCCGAGTATTTTATGCTCGGGTCAGACCGAGTTGTTTCAGGTTAGGTCGCTTTGGACTTAGCTTGCTTCGTTGCTTCCGCTTTGGATATATCCGCTATACTATAGATAGCCTTACTTGTTATCCATCCTTTATGATACTCTGATATTATGACTATTTTGTGTATATTCTTTTGACTCACGGATGTGTGAGTAGTGGCTTTGTACCCACTTTTATATTTGAATCTGTACTTGATGTTGTATTGTGCTGAGATTATTTGCTTATTATCTGATGCTGGTCTGTGATGATGTTCATTTTGCTATTATGTTTTGTTCTGATAGATCTTTTAGCCATTGTAGTTTTGCTTTAAGTATTTATTGAATATGTCGAACCACATGAGATGAAAAAAAATATAGATTCCACTTTTCGACGTGTTCAGTAGATAGTTAAAGTAAGATTACACATGGTCGCTTCCATTATACTCCATTGTCCGCATTAGCAGACGGTATTATCCATATAATACTCTTTGTTAATGAGGCTCTCGGAGTGGGGCGTTACAAAGAGGGTTCAATATTCCCTTTATATAAATAATTTTTATTTTTATGAACATTTTTCAAAAAGGACTCAATATATTTATTCCTAATCAAATTGTTGTTTGTTTTAGGAACCCGTATTTTTATGGTTTTTGAGTTTTGATCCCTTTTTGGTTGAACTATGGTAGACTTAGGTTTAGAAATATTTCTCTTATTCTGCTTAATTTTTGGTGGAGCTACTGATTTCTTAGTATAACCTAGTCCTTTCTTATTTGAGATAGACTAAGAAGTTTCAATAATTTTAGATAAGTTTTCTCTGCCTTTATTAAAGTTAGACACATTTCTAGTAATATCGTCTAACTTAGTTTTGAGACGAGTGTTATCTAATTCGATCATTTTAACTTTTGATTTTAGCTCATGATTTTCAGAAACTAGAGCATCATTCTTTTCTTTTTGAGTCTCAATTTCTTGACTCAATAAGGTAAGTTGGGAATTAACATTAGAATATGAATCTTGAATTTTCTCAAGTTCTTCTTCCAATATTTTCTTCTCATCTTTAAGCATATCTCTTTCGAATTCTGCTCTATTTTGATTTTCGAGAGCTTCTTTATATTTTCTTTTGAGATTTTTCAAAGTATCTAATAATTCAGAATTTATTTCAATCATGTCATCAAAAGTAAGATCATTTACCTCATTATCAGTAGCCATGAAGCAGACATTTGCTTGTTCATTTTCACTATCACTGCTACTTTCAGAAGACGAAGAATCTGAGTCATCCCATGTCATCGAAAATGCCTTCTTTTTGAATTTGTCCTTTCTGTATTTATTATGTTTTCCCTTCCTTTGTTCTGGACAATCCTTTTGTATACGAACCTTCTTATGGCAATTGAAGCATTATAGTACTGAGGATGATGGCTTATTGTTGAAGTTTCTTTTGTCATTATTTCGATTTCCTTTTCTGTACTTCAAGAATTTCTTTAAATTTTTAGCTATGAAAGCTAAATCTTCATCCTCTGAATCTGATTCCTCTTGTTCTGCATGAAATGCCATATTTTTCTTGTATTGTGCTTGAACTCTTTTTGCCTGTAAATTTACTTCATAAGACATTAAATTTCCTATTAACTCTTCTGGTTTCATGGTAGAAAGGTCGTTTGCTTCCTCAATAGCTAAGACTTTTCTTTCCCATTCATCCGTTAGAGAATTTAGGATTTTTGAGACGATATCAAAATCAGTAAATTTTTCTCCTAGTGCAAAAAGTGAATGATATATATCTTGAAATCTAGAGTACATATCGTTTGTAGATTCATCTTGCTTCATTCTAAAATTCTGAAATTGATTCTTAAGCATAGAGATCTTGCTTTGTTTGACTTTGTTAGTACCCTCATGAGTAATTTTCAATGTGCGCCATATTTCATAAGCAGTAGTACACATGCTAACTCTATTAAATTCATTTTTGTCTAAAGCACCAAATAGCATGTTCATAGCTTTTGCATTTGCAGTAGCATCTAGTTTTTGTGTGTTAGACCATTCCGAAAATTGAGTAGTTGGTATGTGATATTCAGTTTGAGTGATCTTCCATGTGTTATAACCATTAGCTTGCATATAAATACGCATTCGTGTTGCCCAATAGTTGTAATTCATGCCATTGAATAGTGGAGGTCGTGCAGTAGATTGACCTTCAATAAAACAAGTGTTAGTGACAGTGCTTGTCCTGGTGTTGTTTTCCATATTAGCAAAATATCAAATAACTGTGTTATGGTTATTAGATGCCTTGCTCTGATACCAAATGAAAGAGAGTGTGGAACGTGTAATATGGATATACAATAATATAGAGTATAGTGATGATAGTTATATAGTAAATAGTGCGGAATATAAAAGCAGTATAATAAAATTGACACCAGGGATTTTTATACTGGTTCGGAGCTCCATCCTACGTCTAGTCCCAGACTCCTTCTGGAATTTCACTAAAACAACAACCCTCACTTAACCTGGAGGAACAGGTCTATACAACCCCCGAGCAGCCGAACAGGGACCTGAGCAACAAAACAGGATTTCACCTCAGCATCCGAAGAGGACTTCACAATGCTTGAGCACCAGAACAGGACTTCTACAAGTATATAAAATTGTCCGACTAATGTGTTCTTGATAACACAGATATGTCAATGTGTGTACACCCTTCCTATAATCAAATCCTCAAGAGTTTTTGTGTGTGTATTGATTGGAAGGAAGATAATCACTTAGAATCGAAGTATGTATAGATTAACTTGAAGATTCAAGCGATATAGAGTTTGTGATTGCTTTGAATTGCAAAGAATAGAGCAAGAATAGATTCATAGAATAAAGCAAGAAATTGTCATATGTGTAATGAATCAAAACATGTTTATATAGAGGATATATAGATGCAATTATTCATTAAGGATCTCAATCAAAAGTTGCATCCGTTCTTCTTGAAATTGGATTGAAAACCCTTCATGAATGATCGTG
The DNA here is from genome assembly GCA_030737815.1 of Allium fistulosum. Classification (NCBI taxonomy): domain Eukaryota; kingdom Viridiplantae; phylum Streptophyta; class Magnoliopsida; order Asparagales; family Amaryllidaceae; genus Allium; species Allium fistulosum. The sequence goes on from CM060907.1 coordinate 661,208,942, forward strand.
TTTTTTCAGAAAAAAAGCCGTTATTTTTCGTTCAGTCAACTGACTTAGAAGTGCCAGTCAACTGAATTTCAAAAGTGTGCATGTTTGTGCAAATATTTGTGCACTGGCACAGGTCAATCGACTGGTTGACCTGAGTCAGTCGACTGACCTGTGCTAATTTGCACAGATGACACTATAAATTTTATATTTGAATTTAAAAACATTTGTGTGTGTGTGTGAGTACTTGAGGAATGATTTTAACAATATTTTCACATAACTAAGACTCAAAATCGTGATAAATATACATACTATATCCTGATTCGAAATGTTGTCTTGTTTGTAGTTCCATTCTCTTTTTGTCGCCACGTTACACCATCTTGTAATCTATGTTCGTCAAAGTTGTTGAAGTTCTTTGTCATGAATCAAAACCATGATTCAACGTTCTCCCCCTTTTTGATTGATGACAACATACATATTGGGCGAAGCAAAAATAATAATCTATAACACGATATAATATTAGTTTTCTCCCCCTGAATGTGTGGCGATAATGTAATCTACATAAAACTTGTTAGTAGACATACGGAATGCTCTGATACTAAATGAAAGACAGTGTTGTGGATCGTGCAATATGTAAATACAATAATACAGAGTATAGTGATGATAGTTATACAGTAAATATTGCGGAATATAAAAGCAGTATCATAAAAATAACACCAGAGATTTTTATACTGGTTCGAACTTCCCGTTCTACGTCCAGTCCCAGACTCCTTCTGGAATTTGACTAAAACAATAACCCTCACTTAACCCGGCGGAACAGGTCTATACAACCCCTGAGCAGCCGAACAGGGACCTGAGCAGCAGAATAGGATTTCGCCTCAACAACCGAAGAGGACTTCACAATGCCTGAGTAGCAGAACAGGACTTCTGCTAGTATATAAAATTGTCTGACTAATGTGTTCTTGATAACGCAGATATGTCAATGTGTGTACACCCTTCCTATAATCAAATCCTCAAGGGTATTTGTGTGCGTATTGATTGAAAGGAAGTTAATCACTTAGAATCGAAGTATGTATAGATTAACTGGAAGATTCAAGCGATATAGAGTTTGTGATTGCTTTGAATTGCAAAGAATATAGCAAGAATAGATTCAGAGAATAAAGCAAGAAATTGCATACGTGTAATGAATTAAAACATGTTTATATAGAGGATATATAGATGCAATTATTCATGAAGGATCTCAATCAAAAGTTGCATCCGTTCTTCTTGAAATTAGATTGAAAACCCTTCGCGAATGATCGTGTCTTTTCAGAAAAATAGCCGTTATTTTTCATTCAGTCAATTGACTTAGAATTGCCAGTCAACTGAATTTCAAAAGTGTGCATGTTTGTGCAAATATTTGTGCACTGGCACAGGTCAATCGACTGGTTGACCTGAGTTAGTCGACTGACCTGTGCTAATTTGCACAAATCACACTAAAAATTTTATATTTGAATTTAAAAACATTTGTGTGTGTGACTACTTAAGGAATGATTTTAACAATATTTTCACATAACTAAGACTCAAAATCGTGATAAATATACTTACTATATCCTGATTTGAAATCTTGTCTTGTTTGTAGTTCCATTCTCTTTTTGTCGCCACGTAACACCATCTTGTAATCTATGTTCGTCAACAGTTGTTGAAGTTCTTTGTCATGAATCAAAACCATGATTCAACATATCAGACCGAGTAGTTCACCTTGGGGAGCAGCCGCAGTGTTTGCTAAGAAGCCGGACGGATCGTTGAGGCTATGTGTTGGTTATCGTAAGTTGAATGAGAGGATGATAAAGAATCGATATTCATTACCTAGAATTGACGATTTGTTCGATCGGTTGAGTGGAGCCAAAGTGTTTTCTCAATTGGATTTGGCTACAGGTTTCCATCAGCTTAGAGTAGCTGAAGATAATATACCTTTGATGGCGTTTAGAACAAGGTATGGGTCATACGAATGGTTAGTTATGCCATTCGGACTCACTAAAGTGCCGGCATACCTTGTAGACTTGATGAATCGAATTTTCAGATAGCACTTGGATAGGTTCGTGTTGGTGTTCATAGATGATATTTTGATATACTCTAAGGATGAGAAAGAACATGAAGTTCATCTTAGAGTGGTTCTTGAAACTTTCAGATAACATCAGCTGAAGGTGAAGTTTTCGAAGTGTCATTTTTGAAAAAAGGAGGTGAAGTTTCTTGGTCATGTAGTTTCAGAAAGGGGATTGGCAGTTGATCCAAATAAGACCGAAGCTATCAATAATTGGAAGAGACCAAAAACAATGACTGAGATTAGAAGTTTTCTTGGATTGGCTAGATATTATCGGATGTTTATAAAAGATTTTTCACGGATAGCAACGTCGATAACCAAGCTAACGCGAAAAGATGTGAAGTTTGTGTGGACCGATAAGTGTGTGGAAGCATTCCCGAGCTTGAAACACTTGTTGACCCATGCACCTGTGTTAGTGGTTCCAGAGTGGAATCAGGACTTGGTAGTTTATACGGATGCGTATGGAACTGGATTAGGAGTTGTGTTGATGCAGAGAGGTAAAGTGATTGCCTATGCTTCTAGACAGCTTAGACCGCATGAAGTTAGATATCCAACGCATGACTTGGAGTTAGCTGCAGTTATTTTTGCTTTGAAGGTGTGGAGGCATTTCCTTTTGGGAGAAAGGTTTGAGCTTTATATGGATCATAAATCGTTGAAGTATTTGTTCTCTCAGAAGGAGCTAAATATGAGACAGCAGAGGTGGTTAGAGTTTTTAGCCGCTTATGATTTTGGAATTGAGTACACACCGGGGAAAGGCAACAAGGTTGCGGAAGCACTTAGTAGGAAGCATCAGAATGTAGTGTTGGAAATGATAGCAGAATGGAAGACTTGGAAGCGTTGTCGATCGACTTGTAGAGTGCAGTGGGGATCCAAGGCTGGATCGAGTGGAGAATCTTCTATGTTATCTTTTTTAGAAGTTCGACCGGTATTAATTGACAAGATTGCTTCTAAACAGAAAGAGGATCCCGTGTTAGTTTAAAGGATCAGGAAATTAAGGGATAGAACGAAGAGCGATGACTTGAAGGATTTCAGTCTTGACCAAAGTGGGTGGTTGAGAAAGAAGGGGCGATTATGTGTTCCAGATGTTGAGAACTTAAGGAAGGAAGTTTTAGAGGAATGCCATCGTTCGAAGTTCACTATTCATCCAGAAGGATTGAAAATGTATTATGATATGAAGAGAAGTTTCTTTTGGGAAGGAATGAAAAGCGATCTTGGCTCATGGGTGAAATAGTGTTTGAACTGTCAGCAGGTGAAAGCCGAGCATCCGAAGTCAAGTGGGTTGCTTTAGCCATTAGATATTCTAGTATGGAAGTGGGATTCTATTTCTATGGATTTCATACACGGGTTGTTGAGATCTAATAGAGGAAATGAAAGTATATGGGTCATAGTGAACAGATTGACTAAGAGTGTCAATTTCATTCCCGTTAAGTCAAATAGGACGGCGCCTGTATTAGCTAAGTTATTTATGAAGAATGTAGTTAGGCTTCACAGAATTCTTAATAGTATTGTTAGTGATAGAGATTCTTTACCCATTAGCAAATTCTAGAAGAGCCTACAGGAAAGTTTAGGAACCAAGCTCAAGATGAGTACCGCTTACCATATGCAGACAGATGGGCAAATGGAAAGAGTTACCAAGATCTTGGAAGACTTGTTAAGGGCTTGTGTATTAGACTTCGGGGGATCATGGGAAGACCATCTACACCTAGTCGAGTTTTCATATAACAATAGTTATCATACTAGTATAGGGATGGCACCGTTTGAGGCTTTGTATGGAAGACCATGCAAATCCCCTGCATGTTGGTTAGAGACCGTAGGTAGATTAGACCTTAGTCCCGATTTGGTAAGAGAAGCAACAGAAAAGATTGAGCTGATAAGAGCAAGAATGAAGGAAGCTCGGTCTAGGCAGAAGAGCTATGCAAATAGAAGATGGAAAGATTTGGAGTTCTCTATTGGAGATCATGTTTTCGTCAAAGTATCGCCGATGAAAGGTGTTATTAGGTTCGGGAAGAACGGGAAGTTAGCACCGATATTCGTAGGACTGTTTCCTATTTTAGAGAGGATCGGGAAACTCGCGTACAAAGTAGAGTTACCGAGTAGTTTGGCAGGATTCCACGATGTTTTCCATGTATCTCATCTGAGGAATCGTGTTAGGGATCCAGACACTACTATAGCACCGACTGTGTTAGAGGATTTAGTAGTGGAACCAGACTTGACTATAGTTAGGAAGCCTATTCGGATAGTCACAAAAGATGAGAAGAAGTTGAGGAACAAGATGGTCATATTAGTAAAAGTCCAGTGGAGTGACGATGCTAGAGATTGTACTTGGAAGACTGAGAGCAGGATTCGAGATGCTTATCCTGATTTCTTTGATGGTATGTTTTACCTTTGACTGTTTGATGTGTACCTTATCATAATTTCGAGGATGAAATTCTTTAAGGAGGAGAGATTGTAACACCCCATATTTTTAGTAACATTATTTAGGAAATTTAATTGGTTAAATTAAATTAAATAATGTGGGTTGATTTATGGATTGAGATTTGTGATTTAATTAAGGGGTATCCGTGCCATGTTAATGAGTAAACAATGAACCAAAGAATTGAAGTGTTAGGAAATAAGGGAGGGAAAAATAGGAAAATGAGTAAACTTATACCCTAAACCCTTAGGAAACCAAAACATACGTTCATTTCATATTTTCTCAAACAAAAATACTTCTAAGGTCGACCACCATTAGCAATCTCAAGAGAAGATAAAGCTAAGATTCAAGAGGAAGAATCAAATCAATTAATCAAGATCAAATCTCACATCCTAAATCAAAAGGCTAAGGTGGATAATGACTACATCTCACTTTTCTAAATGTTTTCGGTTTTAAGATAAAATCTGAATTATTTGCAAGTTTACGCCATGTTTTTAAATGGTTAAATGTGTATATTTGTTTGTTGATGATTTATGCTTGTTCATATAGATTTTATGATATGTTTTGATAAGAAAACCCTATTAAATGACATCCAAATGCCTTGCGATTTTAGATATGGATTAGAAATGATATTTTAAAGATGGGTTTCAATTTTCATAATTTTATGAATTAATGTGGATTTTATATTAATTTTCTAGTGAAGAAAATGAATTATTGGGTTATAAATTATTTACGGTTAAGTTATAAATAATTCGGGTCTGAGATTTATATATGTTAGAAAACATATTAAAAAGGATTTTCTGGAATTTTTGTTGAATTTTCCAAAGTGTTTTGATGAATATATAAAATTATTTAACGTATGGGACTTAAATGTTTTATATATTTATAAAAGGAGAAGGGGTATTTTGTAAATAAATTAAATTGTTATTTTTGAAATTATGGTAGTGCTTTTAGAAAAGATAAATTAGCAACCAATAAGATTTTGACAAACAAGGCGGGTTAGTTAAAAATATGATTTAAAAAGGTTAAAAATTAGATTTTCATGCCAAAAAATATGTTTCGCCACTTTCGACACCCTACTTCCGACTTAGATGGCATTCGACTTAGTTCCTCCGCCTCAATCATTAACGAAACCAATGCGCATGGCATAAAAGACTTGGTGTGCAGCGAATTGGAAAGAAGGCATAAGGTATGAGGTCTAAAGCAGGGGATCCGAAGGGGTGAAAGTGCTACTTTGTTTTAAATAAAATTGCGCCTACTTTGCTTTCGACTGTATAGCTTTCGAGGTAGTTAAAAGGTTTTAAAGTAATGGTTGCACCTTTGTTTTGAGCAAACTCCTTTCGACCTGGTTAGCTTTCGACTAGGTTAGCTTTCGACTAGGTCAATGGTTTAGGAAGAATAGTTTTAAAGGGGTTGCGCCTTTGTTTTTAAGTATAGGCTTTCGACTAGGTCGAAACCTTAGCTGCCACTTCTTACCTTTCGAAGTAATGCCTTCGAAAGGGTATACTTTATTTTATAAAAACCCTGCTGCTTCTCCAATGTTTTCGAAAGGGTGGTTTCGACACCATCGCTTCTTTGCTTTTTTTTGGCTTTCGAAAGAGTTGCTTTTGACCCTGTTGTTGTGACCCTTAGAGATTTTTAAAGATTAACCCAAATGTTTTGAAAGAGATGATTTTGAAAGGTTTCAAAAGGTGTTTCCACGGTTTTAAAATTAAACCCAAATGCTTTTGAAAGGTTTAAGGTTTTGATGCTTTCGAAATGTTTTAAGGAAGATTTCTAAGGGGTGGTTCCCCAATGGTTTTGAAAGGTTTAACCAGAGGTTTCAAAAGGTTTAAAGGAAAGGTTTTTCCAATGGTTTTAAAATGCTATGTTTAAAGGTTTTAAAGATAGGATGTCTAAGGTCTTTAGCTTTCGAAGGAAAAGGTATTTCAATGGTTTCGAAAGGTTTATGTAAATGGTTTCGAAAGGAAGATTTTGGCCTCTCGACCTAGATGAAGGAAAGGGTTTATTTGGTTATGAAAGGAGTACTTTCAATTGGATCGAAAGGGGTACTTTCAAATGTTTAACGGTTTTCATCAAAAAAGATTTGGGTAAAGTGTGTGTGTGTGTGTGTGTAACATGGCAAGGTGATTTTTAGTAAAGCATAGAGTATATGTGTTTTCCTTGTTTAAGTTTGGTTTAAAAGGTTTTTAATCAATTTCATATGAAAAGTTTTTCAAGCAAAATTTGGGAAGGTGTCCCTAAGTAAAATGAATCGGATATTAGAATACCAGATAGGACTACTATAGGGTCGTGCCCTATACATTAGCTATTGGCCCCAGCTAATTTAGTCCATTCCAGCATGTAGGGCTTTGTCATAGGTAAGACTAAAATTATAGTTACACACAGAAGGGAATATATGTTTGTATATAGATAGGTTATTAGTGAGCCCGTAAAACCATTAGGATCAGGTGACCCTGGGAGATGTTAAGTTAGGGACAGATCGTCCAGAAGAGAAGCATTTAACAAATAGTGACAGGCCGTCCAGAAGAAGTGTGTCTAACAGATGTTAGATATTTTGTTATATTGTCTGGTAGGCCCGAGTCAGCCAAAGGTTAATAATAAGCCAAACAAAACTATAGTGTTCGGACAGATAGTCCATTTATTATCTGATATGTATGATTACATAATATCGCTTTACAGTTTTAACCAGTTTTGGTTGCAGGATAAAGATTTGCAAAAGATATGTTTTAAAAGGATGTTAGTGAGGGAAAACTCGTTCCGCTAAGCGGCGTGGTCTCACTTAACATTAAATAACCGAGATGTATAGTATTATTTACACCAGGCTTTATGTCTGACTCGAAGTTTATGTTTTTCCCTTAAACTCTCGGGTGCTCAAAATTTATTTGGGTAGGCTGAGGGTTGAGGTTTTACAGGTTTTAGTAGGTTGATGAATAAAGCTTCCGGAGATGAGCAGGTGGTTGATGGATAGCTATTTAGGAGTTGCAGTTTTATTTTGTTTTATTCCGTTGTGTTGTGTTTAAGACAGTTGTGTCTATCTAGTACTCTGGTCAACCAAGAGGGCATCACCATATGTCGCTCTTAGCGTATTTATGTAATAATTATATTTAATCTGAACTTGGGGAACGATTATGGGATTATGGAATTGGAATGTGAAACATATGTTTTGAAATGTAATCAGAAAAATGTTGTTTTTTTTGGAAATCTGTGATTTTATTTCATATTCAAGTGCTTCTGATATTATGGATACCATTACCATAGCCGTATTTAGTCGCCGGAAGTTAATACTATGGATGAATGCAGCATCTATAGTGCTTAGCTTTGGGCCTCTAGATAGGGGATGTTACACTTGGGTTTGGGAAACCAGTTGCCTACCCTCCTTAGTTACTCGAACTAGCCCGACGAAAGGGATTTTAAATTTGATTTACTCGGATCAAAATTACTCAACGTATAAAAGATATAATTTTCCAAATTCAAACAACATTGATTGCATAGAAATAATCTTCTTATACATGGTATTAAATTCTGAGGGGACAATCCGTACTATCCGTGAGAATTTAAAAGGTGATCTCACCATTATTCGCCGGACAGTAAAGGTTGAATACGAAAATTGACTTTGAGTAGAATCAGTATAATTTTCATGGATCTTTTTTTTACTCAATGATGTTTACCAAAATGGCTTATATGTAAATGGGTTGGTATTTTTGAAATTTAAAAGAGAGGTTTATTGATTCGGTATACACCGGAAAGAAATTTTTTAAAGATATATATCTCTAGAAGATATTTTTGACAAAAAAAAGTAATTAATCTAACTATAAGCACCTATTTACCTAACATCTTTTTGTCGATGATCAGTTCGAAGGAAACGGGGTCGGATTTGACGTGATTCTTATCTGAAAACCACTTCAAACCAATTTACATATTCGAAGTAAAGACATGGAATGGTAGTAAATGAATGAAGGGCTGCTTGTCATTGACCCTCGGAGGAAATTTCCTATATCATATTTATGTGGCAGTAGTTCTTCATTTTTTATCTTCGATGCAAGGACTTCTCGCTACTAATCCTAGGGGTAATCCCCGACAAGATGTGGTAGGAGAGTGCCTTTGGTTTGTCCTATTCCTGGATGACTTGTATGAACGAATGTCTGATGTTGAATTTCTAATTATATTAATTGATCTCTATGAATGTATCATCTGTTTGGTTGTGGAGAAGGCAACTTCTCTTATTTTAACACCCTTTCCTGACACATACGAGTTCAGGGGTTATACATTTGTAGAAATCAATTGTGTGATCATGGAATGATAGTGTGGCATTCAAAATAGAATGTGCTATGTGAATGGTTATCATTACCTTGTGCCTCATCAACCAAAAATGGCTTAAACAGGGTATGCCATGAGGCTAAGTGGGTCGCGCCCATTAAGGGGACGGTCATCACCCTTCTAGATTACTCTATATATGTCGATTATGTTGTGTATGCTAAGAGAGCTCTCGGATAGGTCGGTTACGACCGGGGTGATGTCATATTCGGTTCTATCCACCACTAGGCGGGTCTGTGGGAAGGCCGGTTTTGCCAGGTGTAGAGGTTTCGAAGACGTCGATCCTCGATACATCACTCTAGAGATGTATTGTATGAAAGGTAGTCCCTTACCTGCCATTATATGAAAATCCATTCTCCAATAAGTGCCCTCGGACTTAGTTACAAACCTATTATGCAGTCAAATTTAACCAATGTAACAATTTCGGCTATTTTAATATGTTTATTTGAAAAATCGTTTTTTAAAGAATGTCATTAAAAATAATATTCCTAGATTTTGTATAGTAAATGTTTTGGTTATCATAAGGTAAAATCACGTTCCGTGTTTATGTGAAGCGTGGTCTTATGAGATGCCATTTGTTTTCAAATATATGTATTTCGAGTTTCTCACACCAGTCCTTTGACTAACCCAGAGTTTACTTTTCTTATCCTTTATACTCTGGGTGCTCTAATTTTCTCAGGCGGCCTAGTAGTCAGGTTTTGTCAGAAGAAATCCGGAAGAGCTCAGAGCATGGAGTTAGAAGATTCTTCCGAAGATTATTATCTGTTTCAACCATATTTATGTACTATTTTATTCCGCATTTGTAGGGACGGATATTTATAACTGACCATATTTAATTCTGATAAATGTATTTAAAACTTTCTACTATAAAGATTATATGTTGAAATAATATATGTTATTCCATTCGTGTTAGATTCTGTTCTGTCTTTATTTTCTTTCTTACCCATAAAGAACCGCCTCTCTGGCACTTGGATTTGCAGCACGTGAATGTCAAGGATGTATTAATGTCAATTTTCGAAGGTCGAAGAAATGGGTCTTTACAGGTTTGTGCAAAAACTAGGTTGCGTATAATTAACATGGACGAGTAGCGAATTAATGTATGTTGTAGAAATCCATTTAAAAAATCCACATCAAATATATAAAATCCATAAATATCATAAAATTCATATATAAAATCCTAACTGATTCACTGTTTATGCAAAAATCTCAATCAAATGGTAGCAGACTGAACGAGGGGTCGATCGGCTATAGGGAGAGGAGTGGATCAATAGAGAGGAGCAACGCGACGATGAAGATGGAGGAAACGTTGGGGATTAGTTTAATATTGATGGATAGGGGCAATTAATTATTTTGTGAAATAAAGAGGAAACATGGGGATGGGGGGAACGTGAATGAGAAAATGTAAACGAGTGTTTTACTCTTGGCGGGGAGGGCGGGAAATTTTGGCAGTGTTGATACAAATAAAATATACCTAAAAGTAAACAATAACAGTTGCACTTACCTTTGAAATGCTACTATTATGTACGACTAAAAATAGATTTTCCTGTATTGAAAGCTAATTTGTTTTTAAATTTATGAAATTTATGTTTATAATATAAATAAATCAATCAATATTGATCAGTCCCAAACTCATTTGGGGTAGTCCATATATAAGATAACTCATGAACATGATTACTCCTTGTTAACACATCATTGTGTATCATATGGAGGAGTGACTTTTGAGATTGAATCTTGTTCGTTTAGGTGCATTCGGAACTCCTCTCTAATACACTCGTCTATCTAGCGAATCATTCTATTTTCTTTTGCACATCATATTATTTACTTCTATTTTATGTTCTGTGAAATTTATCATAAACATACTACATGTTTATCAAATACACATGTTTATGTCTATGATAATTCATCTGTGAATTTAATGAAGAATGTGGAACCGTTTTGGTACCATTAGACCTATGATTGCATATATCTATATGTATCAATCCTAAGATTTCACCAACTCTTATATTTCTCCCACTTAATGGATGCCTTGACCTTAATCGTTCGAGATACAATTCATTAGTAACATATGATTCAAAATCATATGATTAAAGAATTATTTCTTAAAAATTGGCTTAGTCTATAATTCTAAGATAATTGTAAGATTTCAAATACTTTTATATTTTACAATGCATCATTTTGTTATGAAACCAAACACCATTTTTATAATTTTTTCTTATAACGAATATCCATAACATTCACATTGAAATAAAACTATGTCTGTTTTCAGTCAATACTAAAAACATTTTTTATTTCGTAAATAATATTTGGTATTCTTACCAGAACAATTTTCCGAAACTTGATGCATCCACTAAGAAGTGTTATATGTTATGCTTCCACTATTTTCGTCATTACTATAATAGCTTACGAAATATGGAGCTTCATTCAACTAATAGCGTATGAAATAAAAAATTATCTTGAACTCGAAGAAATAAATTTTATAAAAAACAATTTTCTGTATGAAAATACATTTAGAATAGAAATCACATTTCTCATTCCATATCAAGTATCTTTCAGTATTTTATATAATTCTTGTTTTCGATATCTCTTCAAATAGCATAAGTGACTATTCATTCTCTTCATTCCAACTGTGCCTTAAGTTACATCCACTCTTGTATATTTGCTCACTTTTCCAAATGGTCGAACCATCCAAAAGGAGACCCTTACTACAAGACCGTAATAAACTCTTTAAAAATACATTCGGTCATCACTGTGCAGTTAAAGCGCCCGGCATATTCAATGCAGCGGAGGTGCAAAAAGTCATAACGGGAATACAGCGAGGATATAGCGGGATATAGCGGACTCTAAAATAGCATATAAAACTCGTACGTAATGTTTTTACAAATATATAAATGGTAAATAAATGAAAAATTAACATTCAATTGAATTATAATTAATACATAAATAATTCTAAATAAAAACCTGTGCGAATATACCGTAAATAAACGTAAAACTGTTCTATAACATAATTGAATTTAGTAGAATATTAGAGTATTTTCATTTTTGAAAATATATTTAAAATTCAATTAAACAAATTAATTTCATAAATTTTATAATGTATAAATGTTATTTTCAATTCATTTCTTTTAAAGAAGATATGGCGGAAATAGCGGAATATAGCAGGAATAGCGGGATATAGCGGAAATAGCGGGAATAACGAGATATAGCGGAAATAGCGGGGCTTAAAGCGGAAAGGCTATATTTGGGGCTATATGGAAAAATCATAGCGGTAGAAATCCGCTATAAGATATAGCAGGGTTATAGCGGGGTAATAGCGAGGCATTAACTGCACAGGGTCATCATTAACATTCAAGGATGTTGAATAAGTTGCACTTTAAACTGACATTTCGGTATTCGAATTCCTAGGTACATCTTGTAGCTCCTGGTTTAGTGCTACTTTAACACAATAAGATTCTTACTGTAATCATTCATATTAAATACATGATCTCAAACTATGGTCTACTTGCTTACTTAGAATGAACTTATTTTATCGAAGTTTCGCACATTATGAATCACGACTATTCACCATATAACATTTATATGTGATAAAATATGGATCAAATATCCATATTATTAGATTTCTTAAGAGTTCAAAAATTTTAAAAGAGAATACACAGTCTTGGATAAATAAACCGGTGAGTTACCAAGGTACGAATGTATTTAGTAGTTGTATTATTTGGCTCTTCCATGGGTCTTGAAGTGACAACATGCAAAAAGATTTATTAGTAAGTGTATATTTATATTTCTTTTGTCAATCTTGATTCAGTTCATTTGTATATTTTAATCAATAATCATTTTACCAATTTATATTAGTTGCACAAATTTATTAATATATATTATTTTAACTTCACATAACATACATTCTTACAATATTAGAAAAGTTAAATGTAACGATTTCCTTTTTCTATTAAGGCTCCCGCTAGATTTTATTTTTCTCAAAACCTTTAGAAAAACATAGAAGTCTTTCGATTTCTCTAGTGGGTGTTAGGAATCACTTGTCTTCTGACTCAGACCTTGAGTTTGCTCAACAAATCATAAGCCCATGAGCAATGGATAACACTTTATTTGTTATATCATATACAACTCCTAACTGATGGTCTTTGTTCTAATCTCAATCTCGCATCAAGTTTGCTTCGAAAGAGATTATTCACTTTTACCCACTAGTTCACAATAGCCTAAGTATAATGCACATACATTGAGTTTGCTCAACAAGTACATGCATGCATCTTATATCGTTAATCAATATGTTAATATTACTATACATAACATCCCTAGCTTGAGTTTACTTAACAACTGAAGAGTGTGCTAATGATCTATTGATACATAAATGGTAGAAGACAACCAATATATTAAGGATATATAATCTTTAATATATATTTATAAATTGAGTGATCGATGTAGGGAACAACGTATTTCTTATGAAATTCCTCGTGACCAAGTGTCGGACATATCTGAAATCACGGTATACATACAATACGCATGTACTTGTTTCTTGAACCTAGGTTGGATTTTTTACAATCCCACTTTAGATTTATACATTCATATTATACAAGTTTAATAATTCATAGAGGGAATTAGAGAAAAGGACAAACTTTGAAAAAAATTAGGATGAAGGACATCAAGTTTTATTTTTAGAATGAAGGACATCAAGTTTTATTTTTAGGCTGAAGGACAAATGCTAGTTATAATTAGCATTATATTCTACTTTTACACTATACAAAATTCTAGTTATAACTAGCATTATATTTAGTTTCACACTATACAAAATGCTAGTTATAACTAGCATTGTCCTTCGGCCAAAAAATAACTTGTTGTCGTTCAGCCTAAATTTGTTTCTAAGTTTTCCTTATGCCTATTTTTCTGTATATATCAAATATTATTTAATTAGTTTTATATATTAATTCAATTATCAAATTAATTAAGTTACTTTAAATTTCAAAATTTTATTTGACTCATTTTAAACAGTTTAAAATGAATAACTATAACATTTATAGTTTTACATACATATGCGATTATATACATATATTGATTTATTAATTAATTATTAATTATTATATATTCATTGAATAAATATTCATTTAATTAAATCATTTTTAATTAAATTATTTCCTAATAAATTTTGAAAATTAATATTTTATACACCTTAAACATTTTAAGATATATATATATATATATATATATGTATGTATGTATGTATGTAAGTATGCATATACATCAATATATATATGTGTGTGTGTGCGCGCGCGCGTGCACGCTCACGCATGTGTTTATTTTGATTAATTAACCTTTAGTTATTTAATTAATCCAATTAATTAAATTATTAAATAATTTTTTAAAATATTAATTTATTTTTAAAACAATTTTGAAATATATTTTATAACTTCTATAAAATTTATTTCATATTTTAAATTTAGCTTTTAAAGTCAAATATAATTTTAATTTTTCGAACTGGATTTTGCAAATTAGCCCAAGTCCCTAAAAATTATTTTGGTCTTTATATTGGGATAATGTTTGGGCTTACACTATCCTTCGGGTCAGTCAAATAGCTAGGTAGGGCAAAGTACTTGATTATCCAAACCCAACTTTAGACACTACCTTTTTAGATACTCCACTATATAGGTAGGCTATAATAAGTTAACCATACTATTGTTAATTTAGACCACAAAGGTTATTGGCTCTAATACCATTGAAGGAACCAGGCCTATCGGAAGCGGATGAAATAGATAGGTTTCAAAATAAAATTCTATTTTTTGGATATATCGGATCTATGAAGTCTAAAAGGTTTATTATATCAAATCTAATATAGTTTTAATAGAAACTTATTTCATTAAATTTGTTTAAAAGGAGTTTCATTTAATTTAAATTGAATATACTATAATGAGCGTATCAAATGCGCTCATGTGCGTATAGTTCGAGTACAACATATAAATATTGTACATGATTATGTGTATGTTTGTAGATGTTGGGATTTACACTGCAACGAATACATTTGTCCCTTTATATACGCCTTTGTTATCCATAGTTGTTTTTAATTATATATAAAATAAAAACTATATATATACATATTAAAATTGACTTTCACTACTCTAAATGTTTTGAAATCTAAAATTAACAATTTGAAATCTAAATTTGACTTTAGAAGGAGTTCAACATTAGATCTGTAATTTTACACAAAATTCCATTTATAAATTTTGAATTGAAATAATATATATACATATACGTACATACATGTATACACACACGTATATAAATATTAAAAAAACAATATTCAAATTTAAAATAGCATGTTTGTGTATGTAAAACTTATAATATTATTTGTTTTATGGTTAAAATTAACGAAATCTAGTTTTGAATTAGGAAGAAATTCAACACTGGATATATAATTTTACACAAAGGTCCTTTTATAAATTTTGAAATAAAATAATATAAATAAACATATGTATATAATAACCAAAAGTATTTGCTATTCAAAATAATATCTATGTATATGTGTGTGCGCGCACGCGCATGCATGTGTGTGTGCCCACGCGCGCGCATGTGTGCGCGCGTTTGTATGTGAAACTTACATTCAATTTCATAAAATAATTTCAAATAGATTATGTATGTGTTTCACTTATATTTATATATATAATTTGTCACAAAATATTTCAATCGATTAAAATTAGATCTAGGTCTGAATATTTTTCATTAAACTTTAATTTCTCAAACAATAGCAAACAAAAGATTGGACAACATAAGCATATATAAATTTGTTGGATAAGATATGAGCTAAACTAAATTTACAAGATGTAACATACAACCATAATGAGATGTAAAGAGAAGGCATCTAAAATATTATAACATGATGTAACATATATTAAAAGAGATTGAATATTACCTTTTAATGAATCGAAAAATCACAGGTTGAATGAATAAAAACTCATAGATCCGATAGAATCACCTCTAGAAATTGCAATGATCTAAAGCACCACATTTATATTTATTTTAGTTTATTTTGTTTTAGGAATCTTTTATGGCTTGGAGGTCATGGATTTTCAACCCTAGGAGAGAGGAAGAGAACAAGGTAAAATAAATTATGTGAAAAGAATGTTGAATGAATGAAAGGTATTTTGTTTTGAAGAAACCATCGAAACCTTTCCAATTCCATCTTTAAGACCATTCCTCTTTAATTCCTTATTAAATCAAAGTCAAATTCCCTCACCCTTATCATGTTTGGCCGACCAAGATTGAAGCAATGTTGGCCCTCAAAATTTCCAAAACCATTTAGTAATTAATCAGTTTAAATCAAATTTAAATATTTTATCGATGTTGCATATCGATACGTACATATATAACTTTTATATATACGCTTTCATTAAATACTAATGGCATTCAAACAACAAATCAAATAAAATATAATAATTAGTATTTCATAAATATTAATTAATTTACAATGATTATAAATTAATTATATTGTGTGATTTTCGGAGTATTCATCATTACGGTTGTGCGACTCAAAGAGTAAATTCGGTCAACGATTAATATTGAACAATTTGAATATTAACGTTCATAAATCATCTTAGCTAGTGGTGTGACATTTAGGCTGAACTTATCGCTGACACATCTTTTCAGTAAAATCCAATTTTACTATTATAAGTGATACCGGTAGTGATAATTATTTATACCAATTCATTTCATCAAAACTACATCACTTTAGGACTTATGGAGTTTGGATTTTTTCAAAATCTAATATCATACAAATTCAACTCGATTAGTCCAAACACAAAATCCATGGTTCAATAATAACAATTATTATTAACCGTACTACTTTGGCCAAAGTGTAACATCCCTCATTTTGTGGCCTGAAACTAAGTGCTATAGTTGCTACAGTCATCTATAGTTTTAATTTCCGATGTTAAAATGCGGCCATGTTAATGGTATCCATAATATCAGAAGACAAATATGTGAAATAATTTAAAAACAATTTCAAAAACAACTTTTCTCATTACATTTCAAATCAGCATTTCATATTCATTACATAATCCCAAAACGTTGCCTAGGTTAAGATAAAATTATTAGGAGTTACGCCAAAAGAGACATATGAAGATGCTCATTGGATGATCAAAGTTACTTAATAGACAGACACGTCTACTATCAATACATTCATATAATAACCAATATAACACAACAAATAACAAATATAGATAGACTCTAACATAGCTATCTTGTTCATCCTACACATCTTCGGAAGCTTTATTCGTCAAAACCTACTTAACCTATAAAACCCTTACTCCCGACCTACTCAAATCAAATTTTGACACCCTAGAGTTTGAGGGGAAAACATAAACTTAGAGTCAGACAAAAAGCCTGATATGAATAATAATATGCCCTCTTGGTTAATTGATATTAAGTGAGACCACGTCGCTAAGCAGAACGAGTTTTCCTCTCACTAATATCCTTTATATATCTTTTGCAAATCAGTCCTGCAACCAAACTGGTTAAGGTAACAATATAACAACAATAGGTATGCATGCAACCTACATAATCTTGATTATCCGTCAAATCAGTGGATTATCCGTCCTAACATTTAGTTTTTATAAGGTAACTACCAACCTACATGGCTGACTCAGGCATACAAGATATACCAAATTTTCTAACTGGCTTTTAAAAGAAAACTGGATGGTTTGTCCAAATACACTTATCCTAGTGTTTACCTCACTACATGTCAATCTCATAGTTTTGCTAGGCTAACGATGAACCTAAAGGTTTTGTAAGCCAACCAATAACTTGTCTTATCTTTATGTATTCCTTTCTGCACGTAAACCTACGTTATTTCTTACCCTTGACAAAGCCCTAACACTGGAATTTTGGACTAATACAAGTTAGGGGCTAACAGCTGAAGTATAAGGTGTCACCCTACACCAGCCCTATCTGGTTTTCTAATCTCTGAGTCAATTTTATCCTATTACGGTGTATCTAAAAGTGATAAGAACAATTATCCCTTTAGTAAAATTCTTGTCTAAACACCCTATTTACTTCCTTGAAAACATACTTCTTTACAAATGATTAACCCCTTGAGATCATACTTTCAAAACAAGGAAAATTATAGCCCTTTGCCTTACCCAAAAAAATTATGCCATGATATATGCTTTAATAAAACAATATTGGTGAAGTTCAAAATCATTAGAAATCATTGCCTCTCAAAACAATAGACCATAAAATCAAAACAATGTAAAACCTTTACAATGATAAGGCTCGACGACTTCATCGCCATTAAGGGTCTTCTCCCATCTTTGGTATAAAAAAGTTAAAGCTTTTAACTTTTAAACATAAGGCCATAGGATCAAAATAATATTACCCTTTATATTGATAAATGCGACAAGGTTAAGGTCGATGAGAGTCTTCGCCCCTTAATATGTTAAGGTCTTTCATTTATAAAACTCAAGGCCATAAGGCCAAGATAAACCACTTCGCATATATGGGTCGCCGCATACATTCGGCGTCTCCAAAGGTATGTATAATGGAATGGTATAACACTTGAAAATGAATATCATAGTGCCTAAGTCAATATCAAAACTTGTGGCGTCATTACTGCCACTATAAAGCTCTTCGAGAGCATAACGTTCGGCGACTTTATTGAAGAAAAACGATGACATGCCTTTATATAACATGCGACGTCATTAACATCGAAGACGTCTGTGCCGACGTCGTCTCTAACCTCAAACGAATTCATTCCATATCTCCCGTTAGTGACATCCTTTGCTTTCATTCAGGTTGAAGATGTATAATAGCAGCGACGTGGTCTTCGACGTCAACGAAGTCAAAGTGGCAGAACCGTAATTAACAAGAAGGCTGTTTTATTGCCAATAAAAGTAATTTTTTTTCACCTACTCCAAATGTTTGTCAAATTCTTATTGGTTAGTAAAACATTATCACTTTCGTTTCTAGAAAACTATCGCATACAAATAATTTCTTTGTTAAAACATTTTGCAAACTAACCCTTTTTATTAATATCATAATGTAAAAATTAAGTCCTTCAAGCTAAAATAGATTATTAGATACTCTTAAACGCTTGGGAAAAATCCCTAAAAATCATAATAAATCAGATTTATTAATCTCTTCAACGTATAAAAATTTCAGGACCAAAATCATAATTTAACTATTTTTAATATTTAAAATCTGAAATAATCCGTTTTCTTCCGTTGAGAAAATCATAAAATATTCATAGATTATTAGAAAATTATGAAATTTAAAAATCATTCCTAAAATAGTGTTTCTTGCATAATATCCAAATTCAAGTCATTTGGGTGTCATATGATAAGTTTTCCAACTCAAACATGTCATTAAATTTCATAATTAAATTCTATAAATTCACCAAAAAGCATATAACCATTCAAACATCAAAAGCATGGCATAATTCATCAAAACATTTCAGATTTTATACTTAAAATCAAAAACAACAATCAAAACTTGAGATGCATATATTATTCATCTTATATTGATTAAGAAGGTTGAGATTTGTATTGTCGATTAGAATCACATATGCTTTGATCTCGTTTCTAACTTACCTTCCTCTTAAATACTTGGTTAACGGCAGGCCTATGCCTCTATATTAATTCGTTTGTTATGAAATGAATGAAAGTGAGGGAGGAAATGAGAGAGTGATGGTTTATGTTTAGGTTTCTAGGTCTTTTCCCCATTTTGCTCTTAACTCGTATTCCTCCTTCATATTTTAATTTTAATTCATTCTTATTAACCCATTCCTTAAGGCACGACCTTTCTTATTTGCCAAATCTCAATCTCCTTATCATTCTACATTATTTTATTTTATTTATCCAATTAAACATCCTAAATAATGTTAGTTAAAATTGAAACACCCCACACCCCTTAGTATACCCAAAAGGACACACCAAAGATGTAGTGCGTTATATGTATAACTAAAACTAGCAGAGACTAAGATTCACAAGACAAAATAGATAAAACAGCAGAAACAATTAAAATAATAATTTGCTAAAAGTCAAACTTCATAATATAGAATTATAAAACCAAATACATCATATGTCTCAAAATACCAATATATGTCTCATGAAATCAAAACCTAAGTCTCATAAATATTAGAGTACAAACTATCCTCACAAAGTTCCAGTACATGGAATAAGCAAAAAACTGAAAATAAAGAAGAGAAATACATAAGTAATTGCTGCCAAAGAAGTCTCCAAGTGTCTGCAATCTATCATCCTTGCTCTTGCTAGCCTATGGGTGGAAAATGGGAAAATGGAGGAGTGGGACAGACTAAAAGTCTGGTGAATGATAGTAATTACTAGAATCTTTAAGCAAAGTAAAAGTAATAGACTTTACAACAGTTCTAGTATATAAAAGTAAAGAAAGGAAATAGAGAGAAGGAATAAGCTGGAAATAAATACGTATTAACTAAACTGACATAATTGATTAACTTTGATTATTTCCACTTGTCTTTGATAGCTGCTTTGATTAGGCTGAATTCATAATCCTATAATTATGCTGAAATCCTAATTCTACCTTTTGATCGGCCTGCTACTCCATGGACCTTACTACGGACTAGACGCTATATAACTCCCTACACAGTAGCCAATGGTAACTATGAAAGATACACAAAGCACCCACTGTGGACTAGACGATACATAGCTCCCAAATGCAATGGTATCTGCGAAAGACACACATACTAAGCGCTTGGAACTCATAGCGATTAGTGAGCACCGAAATGGAAGTCGCATGCGTAACTGCCACCATGCTCATGCTACATGTTGCTCTACCTATTGGGTCATATTATTACCTCGACTCAGCATAAGCGTGCCCCTCGTCTCACTTCAAGATTATGTGAAACACCGTGTCCATAGAAAATATAGGGGAATGCTACCGGTACTGGCCCGTCATCCAAACAATATCTAATAGAGACCTTGTCCAAATCCCCCGTGATTTGAACATCTCTATATTGACCAATTACTACCACTACTAGCATAAGCGTGCCCCTCGTCTCACTTCTGGTTTATGTGAAACACCGTACCGATAGAAAATAATAGGAGAATGCTATTTGGTACAGGTCCTACTTTAATTCTTTGCTTATTAACTTAGATAAATTATTTAAATAAGCCTTTACTCTTGTTCTTACTATCTGTGCTTATTAATTTATCATAAGTCTTAAAATAAGCCTTATTCTATTCTATTTCTTATTATAACCTACGTTATAATCATGCTTATTACTTAACCCAAGGTCAAAGTGTGAAAATAAGCTTCTTTTCTTCTTTTATTCTTTTTAGTTATAATCCTAAGTTATAACTAGGCCAATCTCTTTAATTCAGTCCAATTAATATCATAATTAGGCATAATTTCAGTCCAATTCCATTTATTTTACAGTCTTTATAATTTACATCTTATATTCCATTATTTCAGATTTCTTATAATTTAATCCAATTTTACGTTAATTCTATTCTAATCCATATGCGAAGAAGAAGAAGGAGAAATAAAAGAAAACTGAAAATAAAAGGAAATCCAAGGCGTAAGAAGAAGATGTAAAAAACGAATAAATAACAGTAAAAAACTAAAATCCTGTAAATAAACTGTAAATTAATGGAAAAGCTAGAAATAAAATTAACTGAAAATAATTCTAAAAACTATAAATAAATTACTAAAAAGGTTACTCCAAAAATCGTAGAAAAACTACAACTATTGGAAACCCTATTATTTTAAATTACTTAAAGAAATTTAAAATAATTACAATCACTCACCTGAGACAAAAGCTATAATCCCTTTTTTTACAGCAACCAAAATTCTCTAGAAATCTCCTCTAATTTGTACAATCTCCATCTTTTATTTGAATGTATATATATAATATAATTTTATTTTATAAATGAAGAATGTAGGTAAATATTTGAGAGATAGAAAAGCGGGGTAGACACACGGCGTGGGGTTTACTTAAGTGAGTATCAATGAATACCATGATCATAAGATTCCCCATGATCTCAAAAAAAATATTTGAGAGATAGAAATGGAGGCTAGGTTTTGATTTTAGAGTGAAAACCCAGGTTAGTTTAGGTCCTATTTATAGTGTATAAGGTGTGCTTTCAACCGTAGATTAGAATCTCTAGAAACTTCTGCTAACTCATTGCTGTGTCAAATCTTACAATATGCATTGTCAGCGCCTTATCTTATATTTAATTTAATTAATTACACCCTCAATAATATACAAACTATAAATAACGTTTTCTTCTCCTTAATTAATTTCTAATTTGTGACATTTTATTTCATATTAAATTTCCATGCGTCTCTCTTTATTCGCATGTTTCATTTCAATTTTCAACATCCCATTTAATTTACATATTTATGTCTGAAATAAATAAATAAACAACATATCAATATCTTTCCACATTTACATCTGAAATAAGTAAATTAACATGTCAATATTTCTCCATGTTTATTTCTAAACTAAATTAATAGATAACTAGAAATTCTTATGCCAGTATTGTACATATTCACGTTTGAATTAATTGGATGAATAACATGTGAATTGTTATGTCAATATTCTATATATTCAAATCTGAATTCATTAAATAACATGTGAATTGTTATGTCTACATTTTTTTTCCATATTCACATCTGTTGTAATTAGGTAAATAACATATGTCTACAAACGTGTATATATGTTGTGTATTAATTATTAACCTAATTCTTTACCTTTAAATTAAGCAATCAATTACATTAATTGATTGGTATTAATGTTTTTATGTTTAAAAATCAAATCGACCCTTGTTCTTTACTAACAATGAAATAACATACCTTATATTTTCTGTAAGAAATGTAATCCTTCCATAATACACTCTAGCCTTTTCTTTTTAAAATATAACGTTTATTTTATTAAATGTCTTCTTTTTATAAATATATGGTTACATTTTCTCTCATTGACAATAACCCATCTCATTTGAAAATCGTCATCTAAATTTATAAAGGTGGATGCCTTCTTTTTAAATACACTGTTATACTATTTTTTTTCTCTTTTGTAACAAAACAAACTCTCTGTTTATAAAATCATACATATATTCAAAAATGAGAAGTTTATTTTATTTATCTCAAAACATGCATTTATTTTTATTTAAAATGTTCATTCGATTTTGACACAAATGCAAGTTTTTATATTAAACTCAATCATTACAATTTAATTCCTTTTTCCCTTTCTAATTGAAACATTTCAATAAATCTACTGCCAATTAATTTCAATACTAATTTCAAACGTTCTAATTATAAACACTATTTCTTTTCACTTATAATTATTTGTTAATTCCTCCTTAAATTTTGGGTTGTTATATTCTCTCCTCCTTAAGGGATTTCGTCTCTGAAATCTCTAAGGATAGAAGAATGAAATAAAAGTTTTCATCCAAGTTCTACAACCAACTACTCAACCATCACCCATTACATCCATTGTCCTTAAGTTTTTCTAATGCGATTTATGATACTTATGCAATTAGTGTAGTGTCAATGTCCCTAACTAATGCAAAATATTAAGTGGTCCACTGATTCAGTTGACCTCCTTTTATGCAATCATGTCTGTGCCATGTATCCAAATGAATGCAAAAATTCCCTAAAGATAACTGATAGTTCTATATGCGTGCGACGGTCATCATCCAAATGCAACAATCATATGATAATCATTCATTTAAAGCAACCATGGAATAAAATAAAATGAAAATGCACATACATCCATATGCATATGCTCTAGTGTCCTAATTAGGCCGATCCCTAAATAAAATAGTGCCTAGTGTAAGTATATACGTCATTAGCATCCACTAGCAAAGACTTGCAACCACTAGCATCCATCATATATAACATGTTCTAATAACATGTTTACATCAAATCCTATTATCCGTAGGTTAAATCCTAAGTTCTACCCTCCCAAGGGATGATAAAGGAAAGAATCTATTCAAAACTAAAGATGGAAATAGGAAATTCGAAGTTTACTATCAAAGAGAGAGGTGGATAATAAGTACGCATTTTCTCCTAATCAATTTAATCTTCTCCGAAGTCTTTTTAACCTCTATAGATTCTATCCAACACGAAAGCGACCTGCGCGGTCTTCCATAAAAAGCTTCGGAAGGTGCTATTCCAATGCTAGCTTGAGAACTACTATCTTATGCGAATTCCACTAAAGAAATATGCTTTTCCTAAGTCCTTCCAAAATCAGGAATATCCATTCTCAACCATGCGTGTCATACAATTTTACTAACTCCATTTTACTGTTCTTCTTTAATCTTCTCACATGAATCAACATTCCTATGTTCTCACTAGGGTCCTATACACTCTATGGAAACTCTATTATTACTTCCAAAAGTAATACTGCTGTCTTCTTTGTAGCCTTACACCTTTTCTGTACACCTAGGAAATGATTCCTATCTACTTTACATTTAGGAGTTTGGTTCGGTGTTTATAGTTCCATTTTAAAAATTAAGGTTTCTAAATTTTGGAAACATCAAATCCCAAAACCTTTGTCTTTAAAAGTGTTATCTTTAAGTTTCTATTAAATTCAAAAATACTAGGTTACTTAAAATCTTATCTTTCTAGACTTGCATCTTCAGGGCTTTTTGAATTTACAGTATTCCCCAAACCTAGAGGGAAAAACTTTTAAGTCCAAAACTTATTCCTCGTTTTCTTTTAAAGACCTTTTTAGTTTTCTATAAAAATTTGAACTTTCAAATTTTACTTTTATTAAGTTTTCCAAACACTAATTTACCTTTTCATCAAACTATTTGCTTTTAGAATATCCTTAAAATATACTTATGTGTTTTCAAAACATCTTCTCATTATACCTAACAGTCTCATATCTTAATGTATTAGAACTACTTTCTCCTATGAGAAGTTATCAACACTAAAATCTTCTATGAACCTTTTTAAAAGAGGACTTCATGTTTAGGTGAAACTACAAGGAGCTTATTTTATACTTTTCAAAATAGGCTATACAAAATATGTTACTTCTCATACCTTGTACATCTCTTTCATGTATTCCTTGTAACTTGCTCAAAACATTTTTATTGGTTTCATAGAAAATTATGCCATTACTTTTTTTTTCATTCCAATATATTAAAGTATGTTTAATTTACATTCATCCTCTTATGATAGACATCTTCTAATATCTAAATTACTCTTTTCTTTTCAGAAAAACTCACCTCCAAAACTGCTTTAATATATCCATAACCAAAAACATTTCCTTATAATAAGTGTATTTTACAAATCACTTTATTTTTACTCTTAGAAATTATCTTTTTAAAATTCATTTTTATTTGGGTTTAAAACAGATGTTGTGTAAAACACCGTTACTACAACCCAAAAATTCTACTGTATGAATTTACTTAAAAATAAATACTAATAAACTTCATATACTATGTAAAAACATTTCCTTTCAGAGTCACCTGCTATAACAATAGTGTTATAGCCTATGCTCCCTTTATTTTCCATGAAAACATCTATTACAACAATAAATGTTGTAACCTATGCTTTCGATACTTAATACACTCTAGGCTTTTATATTTAAAATCGTTGTTTACCTATAAAGAAACCAGCGAGCTATATATGCTCTATAATTCGTCAAAAAGAATTTCACTTTCAACAAAATTTACATCATATAAAAACCAATTTAAATTTCATACCACTTTTTTTTTCAAAAACGCAATATTTACTTCTTCAAAAATATTGACAATTATATTTTTCAAATTTTCAATTCTAACTATTTCATTTTATTGGGCTAGGCATAAAGTGGATTTTCTTCTTACTACCCTAAGAGTACCCTTCCTAAATCTTGGAAATCTCATTTCCTTACTAAAGTCTTTTACTTCTATTCCTCTTTTATGCTCATATTTATTCCAATGCACTACCCTTAAATCCATTTATCTAAACCTTAATGTACAAAATCGTTTCTCAAACTCTTTCCATGAGTTGACCTTCTCACTTCCTTACTCCAAAAGTGACACTTGAAGAATTTTTCCTTCAACCGATGAATGCAAAGTGTACAAAGAACCTCCTCAAAATGTCTGGGAAATCTTTAACGAATGGAACAGAATCTAGCTCTCATAGTGATGAATCAAGGGAATAAAGGAAGCTCAACATGACTAACCCCTATGGGTCGCAAGAAACTTCGAGAATCCGTCCACTACATGTCCCTAATCTAACGACTCCCTTCTCGCAGTCTAATATCGCACCATAAGTGGATAACCGATCCATCCCCAAAACCATCCCATACCCCGAAAATCCCAGTACATAGGCATCACAATCAAACTCTACGCCTAGTATAAAATTTTTCAAACCCCTACAAATCATAGACAAGTGTGTCGATCCTCCTATGGGGTTTGAAACAAAGATGGGGTCTACTACTAAAGAAATGTCTAAGTGCAAACAATCCACATGAGAACTAGAGATAAAAGAGTGTGATGCTCTAGAATCGAAAAGAGTCCAAATGGGAAAATAAGAAATAGAAATCAAATTTTCCTACCTAGATTTGGTCTGCTGTTGGAAGGTGTTGTATCCAAAGTCTGAATCTGTGCTACTGGTACACCCGCATCTTACCCCGTCTGCTGGGGGCAACTCCTACTCCAATGACCGGGTTGCCCACAACTATAACACCTTCCCCTCATCTTCTCATTCTTGCAGTCTCTTGCGTAATGACCAATCATTCTGCAACCATGGCACTTCACTTTTTTCTTGATTCACTTCTGAGGGCCTTCCCTTTTCCTCTTATCCTTCTTTCCCTTCCACCATGGCTTCTTACAGCTTGTAGGAACCCCCTTAATCTCTTCTTCTAGCTGCCAAGATATAGGTTGAACACTCTGTCGGTCCTCCAACCCTAACAACCTAAACCTTTGCACCAAATTCTCAAAACTAACCCGCGTCTCCTCGGAATCCTCCGTGCCAAAAAACATTCTACCTCCTATACTAGCGAAGTCCATGCATAGCTCAAAAAAGGGGGCTGATGTGGGTGGATTAAAGGGATTTCCACCTACTGGTGTTGTATTGGGCACTTGCCCTTGCACCTCTGTTACCATAGCTCTACGGAACCAGTCAGCCATTCTATACAAAGAAAAGAGAATTTAGGCTCGAAAGAATCGAAAGAAGATTACACTGGACTTGGAGGGGATTTTTATAAAAACTCTTTTATACTTAAAAACTACTTCTTTTATAAGAGTTTATTTTTGAGAAACATCTTTAAAACAAGTTATTTTGAAAAATAATTTACTTTTAAAACAAATTTTTAGGAATCTTGTAACCTTAGGCTCTGATACCAAGTGAAACACCCTCACATCCCTTAGTATACCCAAAAGGACACACTAAAAGATGTGGTGCGTTGGAGGTATAACTAAAACTAGCAGAGACTAAGATTCACAAGACAAAATAGATAAAAACAACGGAAACAATTAAACTAATAATTTGCTAAAAGTCAAACTTCATAATATAGAATTATAAAACCAAATACATCATATGTCTCAAAATACCAATATATGTCTCATGAAATCAAAACCTCAGTCTCATAAATATCAGAGTACAAACTATCCCTCACAAAGTGCCAGTACATTGAGTAAGCTAAAAACTGAAAATAAAGAAGAGAAATACATAAGAAATCTCTGCCAAAGAAGTCTCCAAGTGTCTACAATCTATCGTCCTTGCTCTTGCTAGCCTATGGGGGGAAAAGGGGAAAATAGAGGAGTGGGTCAGACTAAAAGTCTGTTGAATGATAGTAATTACTAGAATCTTTAAGCAAAGTAAAAGTAATGACTTTACAACAGTTCTAGTATATAAAAGGAAAGAAAGGAAATAGAGAGAAGGAATAAGCTGGAAATAAATACGAATTAACTAAATTGACATAATTGATTAACTTTTATTTTTTCCACTTGTCTTTGATAACTGCTTTGAATAGGCTGATTTCCTAATCCTATAATTAGGCTGAAATCCTAATTCTACCCTTTGATCGGCCTGCTACTCTATAGACCTTACTGTGGACTAGACGCTATATAACTCCCTACACAGCAGCCAATGGTAACTATAAAAGATACGCAAAGCACCCACTCTGGACTAGACGATACATAGCTCCTACACAGAAGGCAATGGTGTCTACGAAAGACACACATACTAAGCACTTGGAACTCATAATGATTACTGAGCACCGAAATGGAAGTCGCATGCGTAACTGCCACCATGCTCACGTTATCTGTTGCTCCACCTATTGGGTCGTATTATTACCTTGACTTAGCATAAGCGTGCCCCTCATCTCACTTCTGGATTATGTGAACACCGTGTCCATAAAAAATATAGGGGAATGCTGCCGGTACTGGCCCATCATCCAAACAATATCTAATAGCGCCCTTGTCCAAATCCACCGTGATTTGAACATCTCTATATTGACCAATTACTACCACTACTAGCATAAGCATGCCCCTCATCTCACTTCAGGTTTATAGGAAACACCGTACCCATAGAAAATAATAGGGGAATGCAATTTGGTAATGGTCCTACTTTAATTCTTTGCTTATTAACTTAGATAAATTATTTAAATAAGCCTTTACTCTTTTTCTTACTATCTGTGCGTATTAATTTATCCTAAGTCTTAAAATAAGCCTTATTCTGTTCTATTTCTTATTATAACCTACGTTATAATCATGCTTATTACTTAACCCAAGGTCTAAGTGTGAAAATGAGCTTCTTTTCTTCTTTAATTCTTTTTAGTTATAATTCTAAGTTATAAATAGGCCAATCTCTTTAATTCAGTCCAATTAATATCATAATTAGGCATAATTTCAGTCCAATTCCATTTATATTACAGTTTTTATAATTTACATCTTATATTCCAGTATTTTATATTTCTTATAATTTAATCCAATTTCGCGTTAATTCTATTCCATTCCATACGCGAACAAGAAAAAGGAGGAATAAAAGAAAACTGAAAATAGAAGGAAATCCAAGGCATAAGAAGAAGATGTAAATAACACATAAATAACAACAAATAAACTAAAATACTGTAAATAATTGGATAAGCTAGAAATACAATTAACTGAAAATAATTCTAAAACTGTAAATAAATTACTAAAAATGTTACTCCAAAAATCGTAGTAAAACTACAACCATTCGAAACTCTATTATTTTAAATTACTTAAAGAAATTTGAAATAATTACAATCACTCACCTAAGACAAAAGCTAGAATCACTTTTTTTACAGCAGCTAAAATTCTCTAGAAATCTCCTCTAATTTGAACAATCTCCATCTTTTATTTGAATGTATATATATAATATAATTTTATTTTATAAATAAAGAATGTAGGTAAATATTTGAGAGAGAGAAATGGAGGCTAGGTTTTGATTTTAGAGTGAAAACCCAGGTTAGTTTTAGGTCATATTTATAGTGTTTTAGATGTGCTTTCAACCGTAGATTAGAATCTCTAGAAACTTCTGCTGACTCATTGCTGTGTCAAATCTTACAATGCGCCTTGTCAGCGCCTTATCTTATATTTAATTTAGCTAATTACACCCTCAATAATATACAAACTATAAATAACGTTTTCTTCTCCTCAATTAATTTCTAATTTGTGACATTTTATTTCATATTAAATTTCCATGCGTCTCTCTTTATTCGCATGTTTTATTTCAGTTTTCAACATCCCATTTAATTTACAAGCTTACGTCTGAAATAAATAAATAAACAACATATCAGCATCTTTCCACATTTACATATAAAATAAGTAAATTAACATGTCAGTATTTCTCCATGTTTATGTCTAAAATAAATTAATAAATAACTAGAAATTCTTATGTCAGTATTGTACATATTCACGTTTGAACTAATTGGATGAATTACATGTGAATTGTTATGTCAATATTCTATATATTCAAATCTGAATTCATTAAATAACATGTGAATTGTTATGTCTACATTTTATTTTTCATATTCACATCTGTTGTAATTAGATAAATAATAAATATCCACAAACGTGTATATATGTTGTGTATCAATTAGTAAGCTAATTCTTTACCTTTAAATTGAGTAATCAATTACATTAATTGATTGGTATTAATGTTTTTATGTTTAAACATCAAACTGACCCTTATTCTTTACTAACAAAGAAATAACATACCTTATATTTTTTGTAAGAAATGTAATCCTTCCATAATACACTCTTTCCTTTTCTTTTTAAAATATAACGTTTATTTTATTAAATGCCTTCTTTTTATAAATATATGGTTACATTTTCTCTCATTGACAATAACCTATCTCATTTGAACATCGCCATCTAAATTTATAAAAGTGGGTGCCTTCTTTTTAAATACACCGTTATACCTTTTTTCTCTTTTGTAACAAAACAAACTCCCTGTTTATAAAATCATACATATATTCAAAAATGAGAAGTTTATTTTATTTATCTCAAAACATGCATTTATTTTTATTTAAAATGTTCATTCCATTTTGACACAAATGCAAGTTCTTATATTGAACTCAATCATTACAATTTAATTCCTTTTTCCTTTTCTAATTGAAACATTTCAATAAATCTACTGCCAATTAATTTCAATACTAATTTCAAACGAATTCTAATTATATGCACTATTTCTTTTCACTTATAATTATTTATTAATTCCTCCTTAAATTTGGGTTGTTACAATAATTAGCATTGTTACAAACTCCCCTCCTTATGGAATTTCATCCTCGAAATTATGATAAGGTACATACATCAAACATAAAAGCGTAGATGTAAAACATACCATCAAACAAGTCAGGATATGTGTCCTTAATCCTGCTCTCCGTTTCTCAAGTACAGTCTCTCTCATCGTCACTCTACTGAACTTTTACCAATTTGGCTGTCTTTTTCCTTATCTTTTTCTCATCCTTAGCTATTATACCAACTAGATGTCTAAATATTGTCATGTCTAGCTCCACTACTAAATCTTCCAATGCAGTTGGAGTTATAGCAGCCTCTGGATCTCAAACACACTTCCTCGGATGAGAAATATGGAAAACTTTGTGGACTCCTGCCAAACTGCTCGGTAACTCTATCCTATAAGCGAGTTTCTGGATCCTCTCTATGATAGGAAATGGACCTACATATCTCGGTATCAATTTTCCCATCTTTCCAAATCTTACTACACCTTTCAATAGTGATACACTGACAAAAACCTGATCTCCATCTGAGAACTCTAAGTCTTTTCGTCTCTTATCTGCATAACTTTTTTGTCTAGACTGAGCTTCCTTCATCCTTGCTCGGATTAACTCAATCTTTTATGTGGCTTCTCTCACCATATCTGGACCAAGAACTAACCTATCTCCGGTCTCTACCCAACATATGGGTGGTTTGCATGGCCTTCCATATAAAGCTTCAATAGGTGCCATCCCTATTGATGCAGCAGCGAAATAACAAAATGATGATTCTGTGAAAGTAGCAATCGATGGAATGAAGAATACTGAATGGCCCAAATTCGTTGATTCGAAGATACCGAATTCTAGCTATCTTCGTCACGTTGATAGCGCACTATACCGTGAAAGAAGATCTTCAATTCTTCAAGCGTTGATCAAGCGCACTTGATACCACGAATCGGCTTCAACAATCGTTGAATCGAGCGCACTCGATTATCCGAAAGTGGAGATAGGAGATCACACTCAACTACCAATTTTGTGAAAGCACAAAGCTAACAAAACAAAAGTTTTTATTCAAATCAACTAAACTATTACAAATGGCACCACCGGCCTATTTATAGAAGTTACAACACACGCCACAGAAAAACTGTACAACCCATAGGTCGTCCACGACCTAAAACATCACGACCTAAAAGTAGACGACCTAAAACAACAAATAGTTACAACTCAGCGACATATGAACAAAACATATTACAACACATAGGTCGGCCGCGACATACGACCTAAAATACAAACCCATCACGACATACGACTTAAAGAACAGCAGCAGTGAGCGACCTAAGAACAAGCGCCATCCAAAATTAGCGACCTAACTCTCTCTGCGACCTAACTTAGGTCGTAGGTCGTTTACGCGACCTATCATAGGTCGTAGCTCTTCTTCAGCGACCTTAAACTTAGGTCGTAGCCTTTCTTCAGCGACCTTAAACTTAGGTCGTAATTCGTTATGTCGTAGCTCCTTACTCTTCTTTTTAGGTCGTATACGACTTAAGAGTATGTTAGGTCGCTCGCGACCCAAGTCTTGGTCTGTTTGGCCTGCCTCAATGATCAACCTGTTAGGTCGTTCCAGCGACCTACTCCTCTGCTTTAGCTCGCTATTCTTGAACCCGTTAGGTCGTCCACGACCTAAGACCTCATCTTCCCATGTTTCTTCACAAAGTTTTAACTCGTTAGCTTCCTTGTTAGGTCGTACTCGACCTATCGACATGTTAGGTCGTACACGACCTACGACTTCATCTTTCTGGGCAACATATCACCTATGCTAGTTTGATAACTATTGTTATATGAAAATTTGACTAAGTGTAGGTGGTCGTCCCTTGATCCTCCAAAATCTAGCACACAATCTCTTAATAAACACTCCAAGACTTTCTTAACTCTTTCCGTCTGCCCATCGGTCTGTGGATGGTAAGCGGTACTCATGCTGAGCTTGATACCTAAAACCTCTTGTAGACTCTTCTAGAATTCGCTAGTAAATAAGGTATCTCTATCACTGACTATACTACTAGGAACTCCATGTAGTCTAACAATATTCTTTATGAACAACTTAGCCAATACAGGTGCCATCCTGGTTGACTTAATGGGAACGAAATGTGCACTTTTGGTCAGTCTATCCACTATGACCCAAATAATTCCATTTCTTCTACTCGACCTTGGCAACCCGTCAATAAAATCCATGGATATCGAATCTCATTTCCAAACTGGTATATCTAAAGGCTGAAGCAATCCGCTTGGCTTCTGATGTTCGACTTTTACTTGCTGATAGTTTAAGCACCGCTTTACCCATAAGCCTACATCCTTTTTCATACCATTCCA
This sequence comes from Allium fistulosum, assembly GCA_030737815.1. NCBI lineage: Eukaryota > Viridiplantae > Streptophyta > Magnoliopsida > Asparagales > Amaryllidaceae > Allium > Allium fistulosum. The sequence continues at coordinate 661,241,747 of CM060907.1, forward strand.
GAAGAAACTTCTCTTCATATCCTAATAAATCATAGTTCCTCCAGGATGAATAGTAAAATTTGATCGATGACACTCCTTTAGAACTTCTTTCTTTAGGTCACCAACATCTGAAACACACAATTGTCTCTTCTTTCTCAACAATCCATTCTGGACAAGATAAAAATCCTTCAAATCATCAATCTCGGTTCCACCTTACAATCTTCTAGCCCTTTCAGCTAAGATTGGATCATCTCTTTGTTTAGAAGCAATTCTTTTGATCAATAGTGGTCGAACTTCCAAACAAGATAACATTTCAGTATTCTGACTAGAAATGGCAGTCGATCTTAACTGCAAACTATAAGTAGTCAATGCTTCCAAGTCTTTCATTCAGCCAACATAGCTAACCCCATGTTCAGATGTTTCCTGCTAAGTGCATCTGCAACTTTGTTTCCTTTCCCGATGTGTACTCATTTCCAAAATCATAGGCACCTAAAAATTCCAACCATCTCTGCTGTCTTATACTCAACTCCTTCTAAGAGAATAAGTATCTTAGCGACTTATGATTCGTATACAACTCCAATTGTACTCCCAAAATGCAATGTCTCCACCTTCAAAGTAACTATTATAGCAGCCAACTCCAAATCATGAGTTGGATATCTAACTTTGTGTAGTTTGAGCTGTTGCAAAGCGTAGGCAATTACTTTACTCCTCTGTATTAACATAGCTTCTAACCCTGTTCCACATGCCTCGGTGCACACTACCAAATCTTGGTTTTCGTCCGAAACAACTAACACGGGCGCGTCGGTCAATAAATGTTTCAACTTTTGAAATGCCTCTTCACATTTATTGGTCCAAACAAACTTCACATTGTTCCTCGTTAGTTTAGTCATCGGTGTTGCTATACAAGAGAAATCCTTAATGAATCTCCGGTAGTAGCCAGCTAATCCAAGAAAACTCTTTATCTCATCCACCATCTCGGGTCTCTTCCAATTATTTACCGCTTCTATCTTAGTTGGATCTACTGACAACCCTTTTTCTAAGACTACATGACTAAGGAACTTTACTTCATTCTTCCAAAAATGACACTTCGAAAACTTTGCCTTTAGTTAATGCTGTCTCAACGTCTCCAACACTATTCTAAGATGAACTCCATAGTCTCTTCTCTTTCATCATTAGAATATATCAAAATGGCATCTATAAACATCAACACAAATCTATCCAATGTTTTCGGAAGATCCATTTCATCAAATCCACGAAGAAAGCAGGCGCATTTGTTAACCCGAATGGCATTACTAACAACTCATATGAACCTATCTTGTTCGAAATGCCATTAAAGGAATATTGTCCTCCGCTACTCTTAATTGATGGAACCTTGTCGCCAAATCCAACTGGAAAAATACTTTGGCTCCACTCAATTGATCAAAAAAAATCATCTATCTCGGCAATAGATATCGATTCTTTATCGTCTTCTCATTCAACATACGATAATTGATGCACAATCTCAACAACCCATCCGGTTTCTTCACGAACACCACGGCTGCTCCCTAAGGCAAAATTCTTAGTCTAATAAAACTCTTCCTTTCTAAGTCAACCAGCTGCACATTTAACTCCTTCATCTCTGTAGGTTCCATTCTGCTAGGCGATCTACTTACGGGTTCAGCTTTTGGTACAAGATCTATTCGAAACTCAATAGCTCATTTCGATGGTAGTCCTATAACAGGCTCAAAGACGTCTACAAATTCCTAACTATGAAAACTTGGCTTAACTCGTCTTCCTCCTCCATTACACCCAACAGAGCACAAACATCAAACTCGGGTTTTCCACTGAGTATATAATTCGGTCACTACTATTAGGGTGTCTTAGTGATATTTTCCTATCTTAGCAAAATATCCTAGCATCATATTTATTTAACCAGTCCATACCCAATATAATTCCAAAGCCACTAAATCAAACACATGCAAACTGCAAGCGAATAAACGATGCAATAGTTCAAGTTCTAAATGGTCATGTCTCATCCCAAGAGTTGCATAGCCTCCTATCGGATTCACAACCCTTAAAGAAGTAACTAGGTATGTGGGTTCTAGGTTAAGCTTATCCATCGAATAACGAGATATAAAAGAATATGATGCACCGGTATCAAATAATACTCTAATAGGTATACCATGAATCAAAAACGTACCTTCCATCACAACTTTCTCTTTCTCCTCAGTTGTTGGTCTCGAGGTAACCGGTTCCAAAGCAAATACTTTTCTTTTTTCTACCTTGGCCACTTCTGGACATTTATTCTTATAATGTCCCACCTGGTCGCAGTTAAAGCACTTGATGTTCTTCTTTCCAACGACTTCCTTTCCCTTGCCAATTCGACATTCATGAGCATAATGTCATTTCTTGTCACATTTGTAACACAGAACCTAAGACTTTCCTTTCTTGGTAGCACCACCCTTCTGAGTTCCCTTCTTTTGGTAAAACTTTCTCTTCTAATTTTTTTCTCTTTAACTCTCTGTTGGTTTGTTATTACTGAACAAATCAAGCATCTCTTCATTTCTCAAAGCCATCTCCACGACTACATTACATGGATCCCCGAGATGTGGCAAAGTTGCTCTAGGAAGCTCAGGTCTCAATCCATGGATGAACTTCTCGTTTCTCTTAATCACTCTGTCCATAGTAGCATATCCATATCGAGACAACTCCCCAAACCTTATTGTGTACTCAGGCACAGTCATATCGCCTTGCACTAATTTAGCAAACTTCCTCAACAGCGCTGACTTAGCGATTTCAAACATAAACCTCTCTTCAAATCTTCTTTTGAATTCAGCCTGAGTCAAAGTCTCCTCTCCTACCCCGATAGTCACACTATTCCACCAATACAACGTAGCTCCTTGCATTTGCCTAAACACCGGTCTCTTCTTCTATTCATCATTTAAACCAAGATCAATGAAAACCCTTTTACAATGAAGTAACCAATTATCCACCTCAATTGCATCCTTAGTTCCAATAAATGGCTTCCCTCCAAGTCTTGCATACTCCCTACTTAGAATAGCATAGTTATTAACAACTAGGGCCTCCTAATTCATTTCTCCAACATTTCCACTAACTAACCCAACAGCAGCTCATGCCTGCGTCATGTTGATAAAGAACTGATACATTGCTCTTGTATCAACCGGTGGTGTTCCTGCACCTACGTTGGTAGCTATTGGTTGGGTTGGATTCCTCCTAATATTGGACCTGACATTTCCATTTGTTGTGGTTCTTCCTCCACCGATATTCACTCTTCTGTTCCCTGCCTCCATATCTTACTTCCTTAAATATGCATTCGAACCTTAGTAAGATACATAAGAACGCTTTAGAGAGGGAGAATAGTGATAAAGCGTATACTTATATATAGCAAATACAAGTATGTTACTATAGCATTATCCATACTCCAATCTTATTCTTTGATTCATTTGAATTATGCTTTCAAAAACTTTTTTTATAGTTCAAAATTCTTTTAGTTTTACATGAACCTATGCTCTGATACCAAGTTGTAACATCCTCCATTTTGAGGCTCGAAACTAAGTGCTACATATGTTGCAGTCATCTATAGTACTAAATTTCCTATGATGAAATATGGTCATGTTAATGGTATCCACAATATCAGAAGCACAAGAATATAAAATAATTTAAACATAATTTCAAAAACAACTTTCTCATTACATTTTAAATCAGCATTTCATATTCGTTACATAATTCCAAAACATTGTCCATGTTCAGATAAAATATAATATGCAAAGAGCGGTATATGAAGATGCCCCCTTGAATGATCAGAGTTACTAAATAGACAGACACGTCTACTGTCAATATATTCATACAATAACTGACGTAACATAGCGGTTAATAAATATAGATAGACTCCTACATAGCTATCTTCTACCTCCTGCACATCTTTGGAAGCTTTATTCATCAAACCTACTTAACCTATAAAACCCTTACTCTCGACCTACTCAAATCAAATTTTAAGCACCCGAGAGTTTAAGGGGAAAATATAAACTTCGAGCCAGACAAAAATCCTGCTGTAAATAATAATATGCCCTCTCAGTTAATTGATATTAAGTGAGACCATGCCGCTGAGCGGAACGGTTTTCCCCTCACTAATATCCTTTAAAATGTATCTTTTGCAAATCATAGTCCTGCAACCAAATAGGTTAAAATAACAATATAACAACGGTAGGTATGCATGCAACCTAAGTAATCTTGACTATCCATCAAATCAGTGGACTATCCATCCCAATGTTTAGGTTTCATAGGGTAACTACCAACCTACATGGCTGACTCGGGCCTACCAGATATACCAAATTTTCTAACTGGATGTTAGATGCAAACTGGTAGGTCTATCCAAATACACTTATCCTAATGTTTACCCGACTATCTGTCAATCTCATAGTTTTGCTAGTCTTACTATGAACCTACAGGTTTTGCAGGCCAACCTATAACCTGTCTTATCTTTATGTATTCCTTTCTATTCATAAACCTACTTTATGTCTTACCCTTGACGAAGCCATACATAGTGGAATTTTGGACTAATATTAGCTAGGGGCTAGGAGCTGAAGTATAAGGCGCTACCCTACAACAGTCCCATCTGGTTTTCTAATCTCTGAGTCAATTTTATCCCATCACAATCTATCCAAAAGTGATAAGAACAATAATCTCTTTAGTAAAATTCTTGGCTAAATACCCTATTTACTTCCTTGAAAACATACTTCTTTACAAATGATTTAACCCTTGAAATCTTACTTTCAAAACAAGGAAAATTATTGCCCTTTACTTTACCTAAAATAATTATGCCATGATATATGCTTTAATAAAACAAATCATTAGAAACCATTAGAAATTATTGCCTCTCAAAACAATAGTCTATAAAGCCAAAACATTGTAAAACCTTTACAATGATAAGGCTCGATGACATCATCGCCATTAAGGGTCTTCGCCCTTCATTGGTATAAATAAGTTAAAGCCTTTAACTTTTAAACATAAGGCCATGGGACCAAAATAATTATAGCCTTTATATTGATAAACGCGACAAGGTTAAGGTTGATGAAAGTCTTTGCCCCTCAAATATGTTAAAGTCTTTCATTTATAAAACTCAAGGCCATAAGACCAAGATAAACCACTTCGCATATATGGGTCGCCGCATACATTTGGCATCCCCAAAGATATAATAGAAAGGTATAACACTTGAAAATGAATAAGGTCGGCATCCTAAGGCCGAAGTCAACATCAAAACATGCAGCGTCAGTACTGCCACTATAAAGCTCTTCGAATAAGGTTCGACGACTTTATTAAAGAAAAGCGATGATGTGCTTTTATATAACATGCGACATCATTAACATCGAAGATGTGTGTGTTGACGTCGTCTCTAACCTCAAACGAATTCATTCCATATCTCCTATTGGTGATATCGTATGCTTTCATTCAGGTCGAAAACGTATAATAGCGGCGACGTGGTCTTCGACATCAATGAAATCAAAGTGGTAGAACTGTAATTAACAAGAAGGTTGTTTTATTGCCAATAAAAGTAATTTCTTTTCACCTAGCCCAAATGTTTATCAAATTCTTATTGGTTAATAAAAACATTATCACTTTCTTTTCTAGAAAACTATCGCATACAAGAAATTTCTTTGTTAAAACATTTTGCAAACTAACCCTTTATATTAATATCATAATGTAACAATTAAGTCCTTCAAGCTTATATAGATTATTAGATACTCTTAAATACTTGGGAAAAATCCCCAAAAATCATAATAAATCAGATTTATTAATCTCTTCAACAAATAAAAAATTTGAGACCAAAATCATAATTTAACTATTTTTAATAATTAAAACCCGAAATAATCCATTTTTTCCCTTGAGAAAATCATAAAATATTCATATATTATTGTAAAATTATGAAGTTTAGAACCCATTTATAAAATAGTGTGTCTTACATCATATCCAAATTTCAAGTCATTTGGGTGTCGTATGATAGGTTTTTAAACTCAAACATATCATTAAATTTCATAATTAAATTCTATAAATTCACCAAAAAGCATGTAATCATTCAAACATCAAAAGCATGGCATAATATCATCAAAACATTTTAGATTTTATACTTCAAAACCAAAAAACAATAGTCAAAACTTAAGATGCATCTATTATTCACCTTGTATTGATTAAGAGGGTTAAGATTTGTATCATTGATTTGAATCCCCTAAGCTTTGATATCGTTTCTAATTTATATTCCTCTTGAATACTTGGTTAATGGCTCGACTATACCTTTATTTTAATCGTTTGTTATGAAGTGAATGAAAGTGATTAAGGAAATGAGAGAGTGAGGGTTTATGTTTAGGAATTTAGGTCTTTTCCCATTTTGCCCGTAACCCAAATTCCTCCTTCATATTTTAATTTTAATTCATTCTTATTAACTCATTCCTTAAGGTATGACCTCTATTATTTGTCAAATCTCAATCTCCTTATCATTTAATATTATTTTATTTTATTTATCCAATTAAATATCCTAAATATTGTTAATTAAAACTAGGGTTGTTACACAAGGACTTGGACTTTGAATTAACTGTAATTGACCGTGATATTAACCCCATATAACTAAGGAGACGAATTCTCTACTGAATAATATTTCACTTCAAATTCTTCAACTAAAACCAACTATTGTTCGATGGTTCACCATGCTATGATTTAACTATAACATCCATTTTGGAAAATTAACACAAAGATCTTTTAGCACAATGGTTAGTGCATGATATTTCTTGCTTGGGTGGTACGTGTTCAAATCCTATGGTCGTCACATTTGGTATCAGAGCCAGTACCCAACCAGAATTATATGTTGTAATGCTTCGGATGTCAATCAATGTGGTACTGATGTGGGTTACAAGCATAACGCCTGGGTGGTGTGTGATGATGAGCCAACGAGGACGTTGTGTGATAACCTACACCCCAATGGGCTTGAATTTTTTCTAAATCGAAAACCCAAGTTCACCAAACTATGGATCGTTGGTTTGGTATCCTGCAAATAAATAAACGCATATAGAGCACTATCGATATAACTCACAGTGGAATAGTAAAGTATAATAAATCATATAACATTGACCAAGATTGACATTTCCAATAACTAGTGTCCTTGTCAGTGTTGTGCGTGCATAAGGAAACTTGTCCTTCCATTGTTCCCGCCTTGAACCAATACCTATCCCCCTAAAGCTATCGTGTAGTTTGTAGTGAGGAGGGGGTCAGAATAACGTTCTGGTGACTAGTAAATTATACACTTTATACATAATAATAGAGTATGTCGATTGCCTTCCATCATACATTATGTCCTTTTATTTTACTTAGTTGGGTCGACTCTATGTACGCATACGTTACGCCCCATCTACCTGCAGTATACCATGACTGCATACGTATATATATATAATATATAAGTACCACAATCCCTCTTTGGACAAAGATACTATCCATGCTAGTATCCTTAACCAAACACCTCATCAGGATCCATCATCAGCACAGTATCACATCCCTGTCGTTGTGCATATCAAGTAACTCCTGTAGTGCCCAATAACGGCGTCACAATAGTTTAGCTGTATTATATCTCACCTTAGGGGTTTACTTACTTGTCTGCTTCTTATTATGGACTCAGATCCATGGACTATGGAGGACTCGGCTCCTCAGACTACCCCGCTCATTTTGAAAGACCTCACTTAAGGTTTATCTAGCCTTGCCTCTTAACAAACAAACTAGCAAACAATTATGGCGGTGCATGACCTAAACATGACCTACACTAGTAGGAGGTGTAGCTCATTTAATGGTAACACTCGTCTTCCACTGACTACTCAATACCGATGACGTTTTCGACCTATGTACAGATCATAATCCCTAATATGGTACAAACACACTTACATAGCATCGAGCCTTGCTCACCGTCCCATTTAGATTGTCTAATGCAATCAAGGCAATACCACTACTAAAATGTTGAAGCAGACCCTACTGGAGTATTCCTTCACCTAAACGCAAGCATATATAATTCCATGGGTCCTATAGTTGGATATGTCTCACTATATTATAATGTATACACAATCGCTGGTAGCTCCTTGCGGTGGACATACTTCTGTTGTGTAACACTGCTGACCTTGCATTCCAACCCATTTTAATGACTCTGTCATTTCTATCTATCAAAATTATTAGCTAACTTTGATAATTCACAACCGTCATAAATGTATACTTGAGGCTATGTACATATATTCATACTTGTTTAATTATTACGCCTATAATGTTCAATGGTTCATAATATTTCTTTACTATTTCATGCGTTTACTTCTTATCTCCTTAATATCAATTTAATGTCATTTACCACTTTCGTTAAAAGATCTAAATATTTTTTCCTGTTTACTTTCCTTTCTCATTGTTGAATCTTTTTTTTATTTCTCTTTAACTTTTATCGCTTTCCCTTTTTAGTGGACTTTCCATACCTGTATATTTTATATACTTCTTGTCTTTATTCATTTTTTTACGTGCCTACCTTATTATCGTTTACTATTTGTTTTCCATCTTGTCTCTATTGCATATGTGTGTGTGTGTGTATTAAATTAACCATTATTATTATCACTACTTCAATTCTTTAATTCATACTTAGGGATTTCTGTATTTTAATGCATTGGAATTACATCTTTCTCAAAATGAAAGGTTAACACTATAAATCTCTATATCTTATTCAAAAAGGAAATTTGTGTTATTTTTGGAATTACAAGGAATAATATTTTGTAATTATTGAAACAAATAGTACAAAATACAATAAAATATCCCTATTTTATACATTTCTTTCTTTGAGGCGTATTCCTTGTTATTTCAAACGATGCACTTTTATTTATGAATCTTAACTTGATAATCTATAAAAAATTATATTGCAACACATTACATTCCAATAAATTAAAATACTGCTTAAATCCCCATAATTTATTATGATAAATTTAATTTACATTTTACTTGCATAAGATATTTAAATATACAAATCTGGAACTACTACATAATTTATCACTTTCAGGGACTACCACTCAATACTTTCCAGATTCTCATACATGCAATATTAAAATTAAGCCATCAATCACAAAATATGTAGGCAGGATTTATAAATTCATTACACGCATACAATTTTAGCCTACAACTCCAAGTTTACATTTAGGAAAACAGGAAAAGATTTACAACAATATAAATCCAATATTATATAAAAATATATAATTTCTCACTCGCCTTTTTAGCTTTCTAAATCTCCAGATCTAATCCATGTTATTCAGTTCAACACCATTTTTCTTCCTATTTGAATACATATATCGCATGCATACATATATCTATCAGAAATCTAGATCAGAGAAGAGATTTGGATTTAATTTAGATTTTAGATCTGGATTTAACATTTACCTTGGCTTTGACGATTTGATTCGACCCTATTCTTCTTCTCTATTATATTCTGTTATTGTCCACTTGTATATATGTATATAGACTATAGATTTATTTAGATTTAAGAATACATGGAGAAGAGAAAATGGTAGAGCTTCACCATTGCTTCGGAAAATATGAGAAGAAAAGTGAGGGGTTAGGCCTGTATTTATAGGGGGTTCGAATCAATATCAGTCATTAGATTCTTTTATTTTAAATCCGGGCCGTTCTGACCTAGGTTTAATTTACAACCGACATACTCAAGTGGTCAACCGCCTGAGCACCACTGGTCGACCGTTGGTCGACCGTTGGTCGACCAGTCCCAATCAAGGGGTCGACCGGTGGTCCAATTATGTTACACGTTATTTCTTTCCCTTAAAATGTTGTTTTATACTATATTTATCAAATACGATTAACATTAACTGTGCTTAAGGGCTAAGTATTCGTTAACGTTAACTGACGTTAATTACGTTAGTTAATTACATTTATTTCCATAATTACATATAAAATATTTACGATTCAAAATATTCAAACGTTAATAAATTTTTTGTTTGAACTCCGATTGGAAAACTTTATATATGAAAATTGATCAGAAAATCACCACAACCTAGTGGTGCAAGTTCCGTAACCAAATTCCAACATTTGTGAAAATTACATTTTCAATGTTGCTAATTATTAATTAATCAATTTCTTTTTAATTTATTATTGTTAAAAATTAAGGGTTATTACACTCTGGGATCTTTAATGGGGATAGTCTGTAGCATCCATTTCGAAAAGTTAACACAAAGATCTTTTAACATAGTGGTTAGTGCATGTTATCACTTTCATGGATGGTAAGGGTTCGAATCCCACGGTCATCACATTAACCATAATCAAAGTGGAGCTTCCATAGTATCTCAAGTCGAGGGAACTATGTAACATCATTATTTCGAGATTCTCTGTTTGACCTTAGTTATATAAACTAATAAATAACTCTCAAGTGAGTCACTCCATAGTTATCCAATAACTATCAATATGTAACACCTTCGTGCCTCAACAGCCATAAGTAATACATCGCTCCATTTTTGTAGGGCGTTATATATTCTAGTCAATAGATGAATCGATATCCTTTATCGAAACATCTTGGCTAGGAATATTAAAAATAATATGTTATTTTAAAGTAATAAATTTCTCATGATTACAACACATTGTAATTACTATCGCATAACATATCATCTAAGGAATTTCTATTCAATATACGTTAAATTAATTACTTAATTAATTATGTCACAATATAATAAAGTATATTATAGAAATCAAACACGTTTAACGTGAACAAGAATGGTTATCAAGTTAGATATGTAACAAATTACACAATTGCCCCAAGAACATACATCAAACTCTATCACCTACCAATTACACCTACACCCTCATACTCTAAACAATCCCTAATATAACCATGGAAACAAATGTCTCCATCCAAAAAATAAAGTTAACCAACCTCTGAACCACATAATTATGTATGTCCTCTAATCGGACATACTCATCATCTATGAATTAGAAATGCTTATAATACCACAAAGGCCTCCATGCGGACTTTGCAGCCTTTTTGTTTTTGGCTCCACCTTGATTCAGATAAATTTGCCTCTCCAACATCACTTTGCGAACTCTCTTCATTCTCCACCATTTTCCCAAGAAATTTGTATGTGCTCGCTTCCCCGTTTTGTGTGCAATATCGCCCTCTCAAACACTTGTGACTCCACCCTAAGTTGAAAAGTTGCAGGTTTTCCTTCCAACCATCCTATTAAAATAAGATTCTTCTTAATTTCTGAGGCATACCAAGCTCCCGTAAGCTTCACTTCCCTTCCAATGTAAAATTTTAGCCTAATTAAACCTATGCTTTCAACATGCAAGTCTCCACCATTAGTAGATTCTACCTTGCTTTCTTACATCTTATAGTCAATGAATGCCGCCTTTTGGTTGCATATATGGAAACATGCACCCGAAATGGATTCGAAGAGCATATCATTGTGGAATGATTCAATACCTTCATGAATTGTGTTTTCCATTCCAGGAAACCTTTTTAAAGTATCAACTAATTGAGAAAGAGTTATATAACTCACCTTTCCTGTAGAATATGCTAGTATATGATTTTTGTTTGATGATAATAAACATATATATATTTGTTTAAATGTATTTGTTATTGTACTATTTTATTTTTCACATAATTAAATAAATATTTGTTGGATAAAATATTAACACAGAATTCAAATTCAAACAAATATTTTATTCAAACAAATATTTTATTACAAATTCAAATTGTACAAATTTGAGCTCTCACTACATTTATACATTGCCAATTACAATACAATTTCGATTACATCACAATTTTTCAATTTACATATTACTCCTCACTACATATTCACTCAACACTCGTGTTTTTATCTTCAACTCTTTTCCAGCCTGAATCCAACATCTAAGCTATCTGCAAAATAAACACTAACGCAGTAAAATTGAAAAAGAAATATTTTGCAGTTCAAAATGAAGAGTGTGTTTTGAAAATTTTATTTGCCTCAGTTATTTGGGTTGTTCGTCATCATTTTCTTTTGAATAATCATAAACGAACAACTTGTGACATGCATAGTGTATCACTGTACATGCCACAAAGTCGTGCACACCGATATACACTTGCATGTTAAAACTACAGGGATAGGTGAGCACAAGGTCAAACCCAAGCCAATGGCTGGATTCAACTCAAGTGCATATGAGTCTTGACCAAATCAACCAAAACCAGATATGTACAAGTTCATATGCACAGACTCGAAGCACAGGCAGTTCAACTCGAAGCAGTAAGCACTCAAGCAATAGATCAATGCACACAACAACTACAACCATCAGGTCACAAATGTTCCAGGCATGAACAAACACACATCGAACCATATTCAACAAGCTATCATACAAGTGATCGAGTGCCAAATGCATTCAAGGCTAACAAGACTGCAACAACAAAATGACTCAATGGAACATCAGTTCAGATATGGGTTGCAACCAGATCAGTAACACACAGCAGACTCCATGATGCAACAACAATGCAGACTCAAGTCCAAAACCAAGGAACATGAAGTCCCAAATCAAAGTCAACATGAATACAACCTTCCAGATGAACACAATGACTAATACAGGCCAGAACAAAAATGCACATAAAACAGATGCCACAAGTCATGTACATATTGAAGTGGTCCAAACTGTTTAGAGACAAGCAGTGGTAGACTCAAAGGATCAAAAAGATTCACATGAATACAAATGTACACTTGAAGAATCAATTGCAACAGCAAGTTCATAAACAACTGAAAACGAGTGAATGGCAACCAAACAAGGTCAACAACATCCAGACTCTACATGATTCAAAGTCAAACCAAACTGCAACAACACATAGAACCAACCAGACCAGAGGCTCTGAGTAAAATGAAATGGTGATTAACTCAACATGTCGACAGACCACATGATAATGGAAAACTACGGACATGATTCAAGACCATAAGATCAATATGAATGCAAATCCAACTACATGAAGACATGAACAAAATCATGAACACTTGAACCAGACTCCAAGAAGATCACAACAGAGCCGTGATAGCATACAAGTGAAGTGTCAACCAAAACATAAATGCTCACACATGAAGACTGCAAGAACCAGATCGGTCAAAAGTGCAGACTTATATATGAATGACTACAAACTGATACAAGTGCAATCAAGTCAATCACACACATATATACATACATATATGTATGTATGTATGTATGTATGGAGACAATCAACCAAAGGAGTATAACATGAATGAATTAACTCAACTGCATGAACATCAACACAACAATCAGACATAACACATATATACACACATATCTATGTATGTATACACATGGTGACACATTTCAAGTGGAACAAGTATATACATATGCAACATGAAGACATTCGAAATAAAGCAGCAGTTGGAACAAGTCGAAAGCTAGCAGTCTATATGAAGCAGTGTTTAAGAAAATCAAGCTGTGGGTCATACATTTTCAAACAGAGGTATATGCAGTAACGTGAACAAGTTGAAGTCAATTTTTATCTCAAAGTCAGCAAATTCAAATGCCAAAATCAATGGAGCAAAAGAAGGAACCACTTCAAAAGTATTCAACTGATAATATTATGATCAAGTCAGAATTCATCTCAGTCATTAAATCCAAAATCAATGCCGAAGTCATAGGAACAAAGAGTAATGGGATAAACAAGTCAATGTCCAGATTATCACAATAATCAAATGCCGAAGTTATAGGAACCGACCCAAAGCAATGTCAAGCTAAAATTCAGAGATGAACAAGTAAAAGAATTATCTCAAGCATTCAAGTAATAATCATATGGCCGAGCAAATTAATAGACGAATTCAAACCAGAAATATACGAACGATAAAATAGGGTTTTAATCCCTATAAATTCCCAGTTACATCATCGGCATAAAATTCATTCGATTTTAAACAAATACTTAGAACACAATCCAAAACTCGAATCAGAAGTCGAGCAAAAATCAAAAAGGAGCAAATCACATACCAATTCGAGCTCGACATTTGAAGCCACCGCAAGTAATAAAGCCAAAGATTCAATTGAAGAAGCATTCGAAGAAAATTGAAGAACGAAACCATATTAGCAATCATTTCGAACAAAGCGGCGGCTTCATCACAAAGCCCTAATTTTTGAAGAGGATAGGCAAAAGGAACGGCCTCATATACAAAAGGGAGACGACCTAATTTCTTTAATTTGGTAATAAAATTAAGTGGGCCGGTCATATTTACTTTGGGCTTAAATATATAAATAGGGTTTTGTCTAGTTTTTATTTTATTTGAAACTTTTCTTTTTTAATCGTGTCAAACTCTAGTTGTGTAACTAGTTGACGAACTAGGCGGTGTAGTTCGAGAACTCGCAACTCAGTGGCTGAGTTGTGGTAGGGTTTTGAGCGTAGAGTTAGGTTAGTCATTAGCGGGTGTCGCAAGTTTACGTGTGTGAGCGTTTGACTACTTAATTTCTAGTAGAAACCTTGGGGGCAGCACGTAGGCAGGGTTTTGTCGAAGCTGAGTAAATTTGTGTGTGATCTCTTATGCATTATCTTTATGTTTTATTATCTGTGATTGCTTTTATTTTCGCATTAATTTTTATTATTATTAGTATCACCCTATTCACCCCCCTCTAGGGTGAAATCAATCCTACAAGTGGTATCAGAGCAAGGTTAATAGCAAGGATGTCTGACCCTAGTTGCAAATCTAGCGAGAGTCAGTCCAGTATTATTCCCCCTATTTTTGATGGAACGGATTTTTTAAATTGGAAATTAAAAATGGAATTTTATATAAAATCTATTAATTTTAAATGTTGGGATATTATTAAAAATGGGTATGATATAGTAGACAAGAAAAATACTTCGATTAATGCTTTTGCTATGCATATACTATATTCTCATATTAATCAAGATAATTTTAACTATATCTCTCATTGTGAAAGTGCATAGGAAATCTGGAATACTTTTGATGCAATATATGGTGCAAAAGTCAACAACGGTGAGAAATTCTCCACAATCTACTCAGTTGAAGAAATGTGCTTGACATGATTTGCAAAAGACAACAGTGATGAAGATTCAATAGCTAATGAGATAAGTGATCTTTCATTTCATGATTTAGTTCTCTTGTGCCGAAAATTAATTGAAAATAATGAATCTCTTGAGACGAAAAATAATAAGTTGAAAAGGGAACGATCTAAACTACGTCAGAAAAATAATAATTTGGAAAATGAGCTTAAGAATATTAAGAAAAATAAAAATTCTAATTGCAAAAGATGTTTGGACTATGAAAAAGGATTTTCTTGTTTTCATGAAAACTTTCAAAAGTTAGAAAATGAAATTTTATTTCGGAAGAAAAACAAAACTGAGTTGATTTGTAAAAATAATATTTTGCAAAAAGAGTTGGAGAGTTTTAAGAGGTCGAAAAGTTCTAAATGTGCAATTTTTGAAAAGAAATTAAATGAGCTCAATGAAAATTTCAAAACCCTTGAAAAAGAAAACGTGATTTTAAGCAAATCTGAAATTATTCAATTAAATCACGAGTTTGAAAAGGAGACTGAAAAAATCAAGGATTTTGAAAAAACTGAATTTAAAAAGCTTCAACTCTTTGAAAATGAGATGCTAGAAATTGAGACTAAAATTAGAGAGCTTGAAAATGAAAACATGGGCTTGTAAATGAATAATTTTGAAAAGAGAGATAGTACCATTAGTTATTGTTCGAAGCTAATGATTGAAAATAAACTTTTAAAATCCAAAGTTAATAAACTTGAGTTGATTACTCGAAAAAATTTCACTGGAGAAAAATCATTTAATATGCTCTTAGAAAATCAGTTCTTCGTGAATAAAAGGAAAGGATTTGGATTTGCGAGAGTGTCAAAATATAAACAAACGACTAATAACATTGTTAAAGGGAAAATTTTGATATCCAAATGCGTAAAGTGTGGAAATATTGGACATGGCAAGAATAATTTTCGAAATATATACAAACACAAAACCGTGAAACAAATATTGATTCCAAAAGGTACGAATATAAATAGTTTGAAATTTCAACAAATTTGAATTCCCAAAGGTACAATTGTAGATGCTAACGGTTTGTTATATAGACAAATTTGGATGCCAAAGATTTCAATAGATAATAATAGTGGTCCTACATCCTTAGTTAGACTACTTGCCTTCTCCAAAATTTAGACACATAGGTGGGCTAAGGAACAAATCTGATGGAGATAGATTTCGAGTTGTTCTAGGTGATTGATAAACTAAAATTTAAATGTTCCTTAGCCTATAAAGTTTAGATGGAGATCATCGCATTTCGGATATCACGAATTGAAGGAAAGTAAGGTATGATCTCTTAACTCAATTTTGTTCACATATTGTTAACTATGTTTTGATCGACATTGTTGAAGTATTTCTGCCATATCTTGAACATCTCAACTTTGATTTTTGAAATTCTTAAAATGCTAGAAAGCTAACCGATAAAGCTATAACTTTTCTGTTTTTAGTTTTTATTGATTCACTTTGGAATGTCATAAAAAAACTGCTTTGACGAATTTTTTTTAATGTGTGTATGCTCAATTTAGATTACTTTACTTGCAGACGTGCTGAAAAATTTCAAAAAAACAATTCAAGTGTTGAGGAGTACACGTTTTTTGATATATATACCACAATATATCACAATGAATATCTCAAATACAAGTGGTATCTGATATCATCTCATGTTGAAATCATTTTTGCAATTATTTAATTATTTATATTGATTTTCAACTAGAATTCATTTTCACAAAACCCCCTTAACAAAAAATTGATTTTCACTTATTTTAATTTTTGAAACTTGGGTTTTAATCATGTTAAAAATACTCTAGTTTATTTCCATAAGAGATGTACTCTTGAAAAGATAATCATTGACTAATTGATTCTTTTGGAACTCATCAAAATTATCGTAGTGCTTGAAAAGTGATGGATAGTGATTAAATTATATTTCATAACTAAAGGAAGTATAATTTTATAATTTCACGAAAATTAAAAAAAATTATAATATTTTTAGCTTAGTACTTATTCCATGATCATTTCTATCATTTTCACCTTTCTGTCAATTCGTACATCATAATATAGTGTGCAGAATTTGGTATTTCGAAATAAGGAAATATTTTTTTGTAAAATAATTATATCCTAAAGTATTCACTCTCATTTAAAAGTCCTCGCGGTTATGCATGGATGAATTACTTGAATTTCTATATATGGGTTTCCACTCTCATTTAAAAGTCCTCGCAGTTATGCATGGATGGGGCGCATATAAGAAAGGGATAAATATCAAGTATATTCTAATCTCATTTAAAAGTCCTCACGGTTATGCATGGTTAGAAAATACTTGACATTTTTTAAAAAAAAAAGGTAACTACTAACCTCATTTAAAAGTCCTAACGGTTATGCATGCTTAGTAAGTGCTTTACATTTTTTTACAATATTTGAAAAGGGAAAATGCATAAATTATTCCTTTATTGAAAATATCAAACTCTTGTCACTATATAAAATTTTCCACAATCCTACCATTTCTCTAAAGTGGAGTTTGTCTCTAATTAATAAAATATTATGATTTTTGTTTGATTAATTGGAATTTAAAATTTATATTTCCCTCTTGATTTGATTTTATATTTTTAATCAAAATCGTAGCTATTTCAATTACTATTATTATTTTTGATGATAACAAAAGGGGGAGAGAGGTTAAGATTTTGATTTTGGAGCGATATCCTTACTAATATTCGAGAGTGTTTTTATTCAAAGTATTTTTAATTAATTTCTCAGTTTTTAACTACACGCATCTGTGTAGGGCAGTTTTGTGTAGGGGGAGCATTCAAATAGGGAGAGCTAATAGAATCCATCAAAACCAAATATATATCCTTACAAATATTCGAGAGTGTTTTTATTCAAAGTATTTTAAATTAATTTCTCAGTTTTTAACTACACGCATGTGTGTAGGGGAAGCTTTGTTGTAGGGGGAGCATCAAATAGGGAGAGCTAATAGAATCCATCAAAACCAAATACATTTAATAGTGTCAAAATCTTAATATATGTTTGTTATCATCAAAAGGGGGAGATGTAGAATATGCTAGTATATGATTTTTTTTTATGATAATAAACATATATATTCATTTAAATGTATTTGTTATTGTACTATTTTATTTTTCACATAATTAAATAAATATTTGTTGGATAAAATAAATAACACAGAATTCAAATTCAAACAAATATTTTATTGCAAATTCAAATAGTACAAATTTGAGCTCTCACTACATTTACACTTTGTCAATTACAATACAATTTCGATTACATCACAATTTTTCAATTTACATATTACTCCTCACTACATATTCACTCAACACTCGTGTTTTTATCTTCAACTCTGTTCCAGCCTTAATCCAGCATCTGAGCTATCTGCAAAATAAACACTAACACGGTAAAATTGAAAAAGAAATATTTTGCAGTTCAAAATGAAGCGTGTGTTTTGAAAATTTTATTTGCCTCAGTTATTTGGGTTGTTCGTCATCATTTTCTTTTGAATTAATCATACACGAACAACTTGTGACATACACAGTGTATCAATGTACATGCCACAAGGCCGTGCACATCGATATACACTTGCGTGTTAAAACTACAGGGACAGGTGAGCACAAGGTCAAACCCAAGCCAAAGGCTGGATTCAACTCAAGTGCATATGAGTCTCGACCAAATCAACCAAAACCAGACATGTCCAAGTTCATATGCACAGACTCGAAGCACGGGCAGTTCAACTCGAAGCAGTAAGCACTCGATCAATAGATCAATGCACGCAACTACTACAAGCATCAAGTCACAAATGTTCCAGGCATGAACACACACACATCGAACCATATTCAACAAGCTATCATACAAGTGATCGAGTTCCAAACGCATTCAAGGCTAACAAGACTGCAACAACAAAAAGACTCAATGCAACATCAGTTCAGATATGGGGTGCAACCAGATCAGTAACACATAGCAGACTCCATGATGCAACAACAATGCAGACTCAAGTCCAAAACCAAGAAACATGAAGTCCCAAATCAAAGTCAACATGAATACAACCTTCTAGATGAACACAATGATTAATGCAGGCCAGAACAAAAATGCGCATAAAACAGATGCCACAAGTCATGTACATATTCAAGTGGTACAACCTGTTCAGAGACAAGCAGTGGTAGACTCAAAGGATCAAAAAGATTCACATGAATACAAATGTACACTTGAAGAATCAAATGCAACAGCAAGTTCATAAACCACTGAAAACAAGTGAATGGCAACCAAACAAGGTCAACAACATCCAGACTCTACATGATTCAAAGTCAAACCAAACTGCAACAAGACATGGAACCAACCAGACCAGAGGCCCTGAGTAAAATGAAATGGTGATTAACTCAACATGTCGACAAACCACATGACAATGGCAAACTACGGACATGATTCAAGACCATAAGATCAATATGAATGCAAATCCAACTACATGAAGACATGAACAAAACCATGAACACTTGAACCAGACTCCAAGAAGATCACAACAGAGCAGTGATAGCATACAAGTGAAGTGTCAACCAAAACATAAATGCTAAGACATGAAGACTGCAAGAACCAGATCGGTCAAAAGTGCAGACTTATTTATGAATGACCACAAACTGATACAAGTGCAATCAAGTCAATCACACACATATATACATACATATATGTATGTATATATGTATGGAGACAATCAACCAAAGGAGTATAACATGAATGAATTAACTCAACTGCATGAACATCAACACAACAATCAGACATAACACATATACACACACATACATATGTATGTATACACATGTGACACATTTCAAGTGGAACAAGTATATACATATGCAACATGAAGACATTCGAAATAAAGCAGCAGTTGGAACAAGTCGAATGCTAGCAGTCTATATGAAGCAGTGTTTAAAAGAAAATCAAGTCGTGGGTCATACATTTTCAAATAGAGGTATATGCAGTAACGTGAACAAGTTGAAGTCAATTTTTATCTCAAAGTCAGCAAATTCAAATGCCAAAATCAATAGAGCAAAAGAAGCAACTGACTTCAAAAGTATTCAACTGATAATATTATGATCAAGTCAGAATTCATCTCAGTCATTAAATCCAAAATCAACGTCGAAGTCACAGGAACAAAGAGTAACGGGATAAACAAGTCAAAGTCCAGATTATCACAATACTCAAATGTCAAAGTTATAGGAACCGACCCAAAGCAAGTCAAGCTAAAATTCAGAGATGAACAAGTAAAAGAATTATCACAAGCATTCAAGTAATAATCATATGGCCAAGCAAATTAATAGACGAATTCAAACCAAAAATATACAAACGATAAAATAGGGTTTTAATCCCTAAAAATTCCCAGTTACATCATCGTCATAAAATTCATTCGAGTTCAAGCAAATACTTAGAACACAATCCAAAACTCGAATCAGAAGTCGAGCAAAAATCGAAATCAAAAAGGAGAAAATCACGTACCAATTCGAGCTCGACATTTGAAGCCACCGCAAGTAATAAAGCCAGAGATTCAATTGAAGAAGCATTCGAAGCAAATTGAAGAACGAACCATATCAGTAATCAATTCGAACAAAGCGGCGGCTTCATCACAAAGCCCTAATTTTTTAAGAGGATAGGCAAAAGGAACGGCCGCATATACAAAAGGGAGACGACCTAGTTTCTTTAATTTGGTTATAAATTTAAGTGGGCCGGTCATATTTTCTTTGGGCTTAATTATATAAATAGGGTTTTGTCTAGTTTTTATTTTATTTGTAACTTTTCTTTTTTAATCGTGTCAAACTCTAGTTGTGTAACTAGGCGACGAACTACGGCGGTGTAGTTCGAGAACTCGCAACTCAGTGGCTGAGTTGTGGCAGGGTTTTGAGCGTAGAGTTAGGTTAGTCATTAGCGGGTGTCGCAAGTTTACGTGTGTAAGTGTTTGACTACTTAATTTCTAGTAGAAACCTTGGGGCAACACGTAGGCAGGGTTTTGCCGAAGCTGAGTAAATTTGTGTGTGATCTCTTCTGCATTATCTTTCTGTTTTATTATCTATGATTGCTTTTATTTCCACATTAATTTTTATTATTGTTAGTATCACCCTATTCACCCCCACTCTAGGGTGAAATCGATCCTACATTTCCTTCCACCCACTCATTTCATTTTCTTTCGTCAACATAGAACACATCATTGCTAATACCAAAATTCACCTCATCATTACCACCTTCCTCAATCTTGTCTTTGTCTTTCTCCAATAGTCCATCTTCTCTTTATCCCCTTTTAGCTTGCTGCAAAATCTCAACTGATGACCTAATTTTTCATGGTAGTAGCAGATGAAATCTCTTTCCATGTTTGACCTACTTGACCACTTTTCCATATTTGGACTATTACCCCTCCTTACATGATGCACCTTTTCAATTGGATTTAGTTTTTTCCTTTCTTCATTAACCTTTTCTTCCATTAGGTCATTCATCGCATCCCCTTATTAAGAAGGCTACTAATCACTGATCTCATTGAAATAACTTAATCAGAATTTGAGTTGTTTAATGCAACCATAAGTGTTTCCCAACATTTCGACAATGAATCCATCAAAATAAAGGCTTGTGTCTCATCATCAACCATATAATTCACGACCGCCAACTGATTCACAATTGCTTGAAAAGAAATTAAAATGTTCACCAGTTGACCCACATTCCTTAAGCTTTAGATTTACCAGTCTTCTCATAAGAAGAGCATAGTTTGTTGCAAAGTTCTTTGCATGGATTCCATCAAATTTCTTCCAAATTGCACAAGGGTATATTTCATTGGCAACAATATGAAACACCTTATTCTCTAGAAAAACACGGAGTAGCTGTCACAGCCTTCTTATCCAAAATTTCCCACTTTGCCTCAGTTACACTGCTAGGTTTCTCCCCTTTATTCTCCAATGATTGGTGAAGATCATTGAGGTATAGAAAATCCTCCATCTTTGCCTTCCAAAATCTCCAATTTCTTCCATTAAGTTTTTCAACGCTTATCTTCTCCACAACTAAACCTCCTTAAGATAAATGTGTGTAGTAGGCTCTAATACCAACTGTTAGGGTTATCTCAAAGATCCCTACATAATTAGAATTGAGATGAGATAATAAGTGAAGAAAAAACAACATAGATAATTTCATTCAAGCAAACTTTATTAATTCCTCTAAAAGATCACAAGAGAAAGACTTAAAATTGAGAAGAAATCTCAATCTCTAAAACCTTAATACAACAACTTTCCTTCTCTCTAATCACAAGGAACCCTGTAAAAGTCTATTTATAATAGCCTTGATAAAATAGATTTTTTAATCAACTGATTAAAGAAATGATTGATAATTTCTCTCTCCAAACAATTCATTTCAATGTACATAATTGCTTTCATTTTTTTAATGCAATAAAAGAGGCAATGTATTCTTTAATCACTCTTCAAAATCTCTAAAATCTATTAAAAAAAGACAATATATTTGAGTCGCAATTCCATCTTAAATCGAAATATCTCAAAAAACTACTTTAGAAATATTGTATCATCAAATATAACACTATGGTTGTTATGGCAATGGTAGTCGTTTACCAATACGAGAAAACCGTTACCATACTGATACAATTGATAAGTCATAAATGAATACTGATACATTATTGTTACATTAGAAAAACGATCATTGGTATATCGATAAAATGGTAAACCATTGATTGGTAACCGTAAATTTACCAGTACACAAAACATGAAAACTTCATTGCATTAAAATTTTGACGATGATATAGAAAGTAAAATTTTATTCCTAAATCTACCTCCATTGATATTTATATTAACAAAATGATTTATTTTATTTGGTGTAGAAAATTTTCTTAATTCATAATATATTATTTACAATAATATAAATAATAGCTTTGCTAATCTTAAACATTGAGCCTAATAAAACTAAAAAGGTAACATCAATCATAAATAATACTACAAACATCTTCTTAAAAACGGATACACCTTCAAAAGTGTGTGGTATACTTTTATTGTTCATTATTGGTTACTAAATGTTTGGTATTGGTATGTTAATGATAAATTTACCATTACTATAAAACCATATCTAACATGATGTTAATTAACTCATATGATATGGGTCGGTTACGGTCTGAAATTACATTAACTTGCCCTATGTTGCTATTATCGAACATGAGTATTCGACACTTATAACAGCAATGAATGTTGCTGAACTTTTGTCAGCTATTCCACATTCTCTTTGTAATATCACACATGTTATCTCTATGAATTCTGGTTTATAGAAGAATAATCACAAATGACTTTACTGAGTCTTTTAGGTCATTAGCATACAACCATATTCTTTCATGGCCACTAATACCTCTAAAATTCTATATGAGGAATGTCGTTATTGGTTATGATTAAGTCTACCGCTCCTTCTAGAAGCAAAACCTTCACCATTAGTGTTCCTTTTATACGTTTTTTTAATACTTAAAACTTTAGCTAACTTTCTCATTTTCATTCTGGATTTTTCTGGAAAAAATGTGGACTTATTTATTTGTTGGACATTTTGATTTAGACTAATGTTGGTTGATGTAGGTAAGGAGCCATCGAATCGCTAACATTATGCCTTGAATGCTTCAAATCAATATCAGAAAACTACAAGAAGGAGATACAAATAATTAAAATCAAATTATTATTGATTTGGAAGTTAATAGCCTTAATATGTCTTTATGTTTGGTTATCTGATTACTCTTTTTTTAATGATGAATCACCTTGTGCAATGACCCTTTCATATCTGTTTGTATCAATGGCCTCAACAACACACCATTCTGAAGGGTGTCTTTATGAAATCAGGTATCTAGGCTTCATATCTGCACTTTTAGTTGCATCCCCTCTCATCGCTCCACCTTTCGATAGTTCTTTTTATCGTCTACTATGACGTTAGCATGTTTCTCCCTTTTCCTATTAACAAGCATCTTCAACTCATCGTTTTTTCATTGCATTGCCCATCATCATCAGGGGATATTTGTGGATTTAGACTGAAATTAGCGTTAATCATTAAAACTATTTAATTAATTGATTTTTCTATTAACAAATTTGTAACGAACCGGGCTCTGATCCTTGAAAATCGACACTAATACGTCCATTGTATTACATGTCAAGTACTCAAGTGCTGAAAACACCGATCGTTAGGGGAAAGAAAGAAGATAGATGAACAAAGAACAAATAAAGAATCTCACAACGCAACAGAATAACATATATTAATCAACATAATATTTACAAAGTCATTTACAAAATGATACATCAGAGTCATACTAATACAATTCCTAACTTAGGACAATTATAATAGCCTGTCCATATACACAGATATAGAGTACAAAATATACAGTGGGAACAAGATGATAACTATCTGTCGATGAAGCCTCCTGCTCCAAGCTCCTCCAAGAAAATGCATCCATAGAAACTTGAACTACTTGGCTGCTCATAAAAATTTGAGCACCCAAGAGTTTTAGGGAAAGAAAAATAAAACTACGGGTCAGACATGGGTCTGGTGTGAGTAAACTCAAAGCAACTGAATTGTTACTTTTAAAACTCTTTTAAAATCAGACGTATCTCGTAAGTCCACGCCGCACATAAACACGGACGTGTTTTTACCTTACGATAACCAAAACACTTTTATAGAAATTCAGTGATATTATAATAATGTCTAAGGGTTCAAAGTAAATTATTAAAATAGCTGGAATGCTTGCATCTCACGTTCCAACATATTTAGTATACAACTAAAACTGTAAAGCTCGTATTGGAGAATGAATTCCAACTAATGACTGGGCTACTAGGGTACCGCCCATCACATTACATGTCTAGAAAATGTACCGAGATCGTACCTAACGACCCCTGCCAACACAAGATCAGCTTACCCCTTACTGAATAGTACCGAATATTTCATCGCCCTGGTTGCTTTGCAACCCATTTCATATCGAGCTCTCATGCACAACCAATCAATAAATATATAGATGTATCGTATCTAGAAGGGTGACAACATACCCTAATGGGTGCGACCAACGTAGCCTTGCTGCATCTCCCATGTTTTAGTCATTCCCGATTGATGAGGCTTGAGGCTACGTTTTACCTTTCTGAATAGCAATCCCTCTAGGAATGCTAACACTGTCCTCCAGGCAGTAATGTAGTGCCAGCATTCATCCATACAAGTTGTCCAAGATAAGGACAAATCGAAGGCACTACTTCTACTACATCCATTTTGGAACCACCCTCAGGATTAGTAGCAAGCAGCCCTTGCACTTCAATGGCTCCATCTTCGATACCATACTTCAAGATGTCTTCATTTTGAAACGCTTGAGTTAGATTGAAGTGGTTTTCAAATAGCATATTCGATCTCGGTCCCATCGAAACAACTTTCGATATTTCCGGTAAACTCAACCCCAGTTCTTTAGGAAATAAACAGGCAAATGACAAGAGTGGAGTTCACCTCCTAACCCTTTGTGGACGGATTTCCTTATCATTCATCTTAGAAGAACGAAATGAATTTATACGTACAGTATAGACCCTTTGACGGTAACTGTACCATATAATTCTCATGTTTCTCCTAGATATTTCCAAAGTTACATTTTGTCCAGATTTAATAGTTGGTTATTTAACTATCAAATAAACAAACATCCAATCATAGTTTAATTTCCATACGGGATCCACTAAGCCTTTATTAATTCTCTTTAATTAATAAAACCACTTTATAAAACCCGATCACAAGATCTTTTCAAAACACTATTCCCAAACCCCTTACATTTCCTTTTATACCTAGGAAACATTTATATACTTATCTCAATGTTATAAGTATATTACCAAAACATTTTACTTTTCATGCCTTGAAACAAAATCATATATTTATCATATCAGCATAATTAAATTTACAACTTTTCAAAGTTTTCTTCTTTCCAAATCCTATATTAAATAACCAAACATTTCTTCCAAATTAAACATTTCGCTTATCCTTTATCAAAAATTCCCTTTTTAAAAGCTCATCTCATATTTCAATTAACTTATAACTTTCAAAATAAAGTTATAACCCACCTTTATAAACCTTTAAGTTAATTTATAAACCTCTTTCCAAATCTCTGAAATGATTTATAAACCTTTTTCCTATTTTTAAAACTCTTTATATAAACCATTCTATACTCCTTTATAAATATAATTTATAAAACATCATTTGTAAAACACCTTAATAACCCCTTCTGATAGTAAAACCCTTTTCTATACACAAGTTATCATTATAAATATCTTTATAAGGATTATACAACTTGAAAAACCATTTATAAACCCTTAGTCTCAAATTGATTAAAGAATGTAAGTAAATTCGAAACCATACTTTATAAATTCCAAATGAGGCATAGCAGTCCCAATGGTACTGATTTAAGTTACCATTTTATTTCAATTTAATTCCAAGGCACTTATCAATTGTTTACATGGACCAACATATATTTAAATCCAACCAATTATCAAATCAGAGAATAACATGTCAATACAACTCAACTAGCATATACAAGTCTAAACAAAATAATAGTAGGATGGTGATTTGTCATGCTAAATAGATGTCCGAAACAATTTAACCAAATAATAGCAGAACAGGGATTTATTCTGTTAAACACATGTCCAAACAATCCAAACAATTACCATATAGCAGAATAGTGTTCTATTTTGCTAATGAATGTCCATACAACACAAACAATCACATTCTAACTTATTCACAGTTGTTTGTCTATTTAATATCATGGACAAGGGATCCTTTAGTTAAAATCAAACCATGTAGAAAAGAACCCAACTTAAAACATAACCGATAAAGTTTAAAATAACTTTTAATAATTAGATCATAATTTAATATAAATTAAAGCTTAATTAAATCTTAAATAATCAAAATCAAACCATAATTATGTCTTAATTAACTAAAAGTAAATTAATAGTTAAACTTAAACAAATAAACATTTACTTAAAATTAATCCCTAATTAAGTAATAATTAAGTAAATAATTAATCTTTAATTAAATAATAACTAATTAAATAATTCAACTTTAATTAAAATAATTAAAATAATTAAACTTGATTAAATAAAAATAATTACCCCTTTTAGCTTAATTAATCATTAATTAAAACTTCTTAATAACTTACTTAATTATCACAAATTAGTCACTAATTACTTAACATAATTACTGATTAATTAATAGATAATTATCCTTAATTAATCATTAAACATACTTAATCAAATTATAATTAACTTATGTGTTGCCAATTATGTTTGAAAATAGGTTTTCAAATCATTTTTAAAAGGAAACTTTAAAGTTAGAAATCAAACTTTTCCGAACTGCATCCATAGCGACTATCGCTATGGACGCAGTAACTTAGAATTTGCTTCTCTAAGTTACCATCTAAAATTTTAACCTTACTTTGGATTACTTTTTAATACATAAAAGAAAAGGTTTTCAAAAACCTTAACTCGAGTTAGAATTTAAAAAAAACATTTACTAACTCAAAACTAGTAAACGATTAGATTTTCAAAATGGATCTCAAGTCCCATACTAACAACTCAAGTTCCTATCTTCTATACCATTCAACCATAATACGAGCATAAATAAAAGATACCAAATCACATCATCGTCATATTATAGTAAATCACCACATTCATATCCAAACACATCACCTAACCATCAACCTCAAATCAAATGCTAAACTACAAGTTAGCACATACACAAAACATCCAAGCCATATCATAATCCAACCACAACATCATATATATATATAATTGTATAACCAATAAATATATAAAGGTAAGACCTTTCCCAAAAAGTTAAGAATTTACTCACCATAAAGCTTTACTAAACTTGAATGCTTTAGAACTTGTAAACTTGAAAACTCAAAAAGCAATCTGAAAATAGCTCAACTTCCTCTTAGCTTTTCGATATGATAATCTCAGAATTTTGAAAAGTTGTCAACAATAAAGTTTTAGAAAATTCTTTTCTCTATCATTTTGAAAAAAGAATCACTCGATTTGGATAAATTTTAAGAAAAAATGGTATTTTCGGCCTTTAAACATAGGTCTGAAAATGGGTCTTAAAGACAAGCGTTTTTGACATAGCTAGACTCAAAACTTGAGGAAGTGGTCAACATGAAAGTTGTAGCCACTGGATTTATATACGGTTTGAAAAAAAAATCATGATTTGGAGCAGCAAGGTGGAAGTTATGGTCGAAGGAAGTAGGACGAAAATGGGGAAGATTTGAGTGGATTTTGAACAAGTTTTCTAAGGATTTCCTTTTTTCTCTTCTTCTTTTGTTTAAGAGGAAGGAGGACATGAATTGAATGGAGAGGTTAGAAAAATGAATATGGAAAGTAAAATGAATAAGAGAGTTGTATGTGGGTATTTATAGATAGGGAGGAGGGAGCAAATTACCTTTATACCCTTGGCTTTAAAAATATTCTAACATGTCATGATATTGAGAGGTCATATCACCATGCCTTATAACATCACTCTCTATTATTATTATATATATATATATTCTTTTTAAAACAATGATTTGATACATCAAATTCATATATATCACATCAAATCTCATTATATTATATATATATATATATATATTTAATCCATGACTTATCACATCACCTTCTTGATATATATATATACACAAGTTAAATTATTAATTAAAGCTAACACGTGACAAGAGATAATGATGGTTAATGATTACAATATAAGATGTGACAAGAGAGGAATATATATTTATATATATATGTATGTATGTATGTTTGGTGCACAAAGACGAACAACGTTCCCGACAACTTTCCGGTGTCGGAAGGTCGAAATTTCAGAAAACGTTCTCCGGTCACATTTTCTATTTTTCTACGAACTATTTAATTTGGTAAACAAATTTTGAAAACTATCTCACCGTCACTCTTTATTACTTAAAAGAGTTTTATTTTAGTCATAAAACCATATTTTGAATATTAAAATTAACAAAATATCCACAAATTCAAGTAGTGAAATTTCAGGTCGTTACAAAAATTATCTATTGAAAAATATTTCTTTTATATTTATTAATTTTAGGTTTTCCTCGTCCGGACCATTTTATTTTAGCCATTTTATTTTTTCCTTATCCAAATAACTTCTATTTTAACCAATTCCATTAAAATACCTTGTTCTAGATTTGAATGGGTCTGAAAATGAATCCACTGTGATTGACTAACCTAGTTAAGAAAGTAAAGAAAAGTACATCTTATTGCCTAATACAATCGAGCTTCACCTTCCTTCCATCATACACTTTCAACACAACTGAACATATGCTTTTAACATGCAAGTCTCCACTATTAGCAGATTCCGCACTGCTTTCCTGCTCCTTAGAGTCAATGCATGCTCCCTTTTGGTTACATATATGGAAACATGCATCTGAATCAAGCATCCATTCATTTTCTTTTATTTCATGAACATAGAATACATCATTGCTTATACCAAAATTCACCCATCATCGCTACCTTCCTCGAGCTTGTCTTTGTCTTTCCCACTTTCATCTTCTCTTTATCCCCTTTTAGCTTATTGCAAAATCTCAGCATATGACCTGGATTTTCACAGTAATAACAGATGAAATCTCTTTCCATGTTTGATTTATTTAACCGCTTTTCCATACTTGGACGGTTGCCTCTCCTTGCAAAATGCACGTCTTCAATTAGATTTACTTTTTCCCTTCCTCTATTGACTTTTTCTTCCATTAGGTTCATTCACCGCATCTCCTCATTAAGAAGGTTAATAATCACAAATCCCATTGAAACAACTCAATCATAATTTGAGTTGTTTAATGCAAACATAGGTGTTTTCCAATTTTTTGATGATGAAATCATCAAAATCAAGGCTTGTGTCTCATCATCAACCTCATAATTCACAGCCGCCAATTGATTCACAATTGGTTGAAAGTCATTAAGATGTTCTCCCGTTGAGCCACATTTCTTAAGCTTCAAATTTATCAATCTTCTTATAAGAAGAGTCTTATTTGTTGCAAAGTTCTTTGTAGAGTCCTTCTAATTTATTCCAAATTGGATAAGCAGATGTTTCATTAGCAATAGTATGTAACACCGTATTCACCAATAAAAAACCGAATAGTCATCGCGGCCTTCTTATCCAAAATTTCCCATATTGCTTCAGGTACACTACTAGGTTTCCCCCCTTTGTTCTCCAATGATGGGGGAAATCATTGATGCTCTAATTTCTCCCATATAATTTTTCAACACTTATCTTCTTCATAACCAAACTCTCTTCAGAAAACTTATGTAGTAGGCTCTGATACCAACTGTTAGGGTTATCCGAAAGATCCTTACACAATTAGATTTGAGAAGAGATAAGAAATGAAGGAAAAATAATACACAGATAATTTTCTTCAAGCAAACTTTATTGATTCCTCAAAAAGATCATAAGAGAAAGACTTAAAATTGAGAAGAAATCTTAATCTCTAAAATCTTAATATAACGACTCTCCTTCTCTCTAACCACAGTGAACCTTATACAAGCATATTTTAATAGCCTTGATAAAATACCTTCTTTAATCAAATAATTAAGGAATTGATTCATAATTTCCATCTCTCAAAATAATTCATTTTCATGTAGATAATTGATTGTGTTTTCTTTAATGCAATTAAAGAGTCAATTAATATTCATTAATCACTCTTTAAAATCTACAAAAACAATATATTTGAGTCACAATTCCATCTTGACTCAAAATATCTCCAAAATCTTCTTCGGTTTGGAAATATTGTGTAATGACCTAGAATTTTTGAGAATTGATTTTTGAAATATTTAATTGATTTTAAATATTGAATTTTTTTTTGCAAGTTAAATAACATAAATTTCAAATATTGGAATTATTTAATAATTGAATCTTGGATTTAATTAAATTAAAAAATGATTTTGAGAGCTTATTCAAATTCTATTTAAATAAGAATAAAGATAGTAAACTTTTAATTTAGATTTAAAAGTGATTAATTTGGTTTTTATGATAATTCGTTTTAATTAACATGTAAAAATAGCTTTCCGGGGAACTATCTCGGATTTTGACGAAACCAGTTTTATTGGATCCGTAATAATGTATTAATGTATATTGACGAATTTCGTGGCGATTGGATGTACTGTTTGGCCGTGCGAGTTTGAAACACTTATAAATTAATTATAGAATTTATATAATATAATGGGTTTGAAAGCAATCTTCTGTATATGATCGAATTAGGTCTCAAGACTAGTTCCATTGTGTTCGAAATAGGAGTTCGAAATAGGAGTATTACATATAGAATGCCAGTTGACATGACTCGTTTGGAGTTAGAGATTTTCGGACGTTTAGAGCTAGATATTTTCTAATTAAAATAATAAATATATACTAATTTATAACCATACTTTGCCCATCCCTTCCCATACGTGCTGCCCCATACCCCTCCTCTTATTTATCCTCGACCGTAAGAGAATGGAGCTCTTTCTTTAATTCAAAAACTTTAAAAATCAAGAGCCTAAGAATTACTTAACCAGAAATTACAAAGTTTATATCTTTGTGAAGATTAAGCCTAGATTTATCTTGTACATGGATTTTGGAGTATATAGTCAAATTTGGCATACAACAGCATGGTGTTTTAGTCTTGGCAAACTAGGGTTCCAGATTTTGATAAGTTTATGCCTTGATTGTTGAAATGGAGTAGTGTATTGGGTTCGTGGGGTCAAGGAGCAAGGTTGGTCGAAGTTTGGAAAGGCGCAACTACTGGTGGGGGGTTGCGATCAAGTGGGGTCCACGCACGATGGGCTCAGGGCGCGATGTAAGGAAGAGGTGCGGACGGTCGGAGCAGGTGATGTTCGGGTAGCCCGCAAGGCGAGGAAGATGTTGATGAAGTCGATTTGGAATATCATTGAGAAATGAAGAGTGGAGGTGGATTTGAACTTTGGCCATGGTGACTAGGTACGGGTGGGAGTAGAAATTTTTGGGAGAGGGAAGAAAGGTTTGAATGTGATTATGTACTTAATATATTTAATTGGTAATAAAAAATCGTTTAACTTATAAAATCAATATCTTATACGTACGAGGTCCAGTCGAGGCATGGAAATTTGCGTTACGCTCATGGTGACGTAAGCTGCACAATGGAACTGGTTTGGATGAATTTGGAGACTGTTGAAAAATGAGCTAAAATCAAACGTCGTTCGATTTTTGTTCCAAATCAGATCCCTTCGGCGACAACAGGAATTTTGATGCGTTAATCTCACCTTTTTGGTTAACCAATAATATTATATGGTCGATAAAAATTATTGATTGGATGTTTGGATGTTATATGTTGATTGTTTGTTTTGATGAATTGTCGCTTTTGGAAGCGGTTAAAATATGATGATATATATGAGTTGTGATGCAGGGGGACAAGTTGGAAGGATCCAACAGGATTACTCGCCATTGTTGATTTTAAATTTCAATAATATTCCTGTTATACGATTACTGAATAAGAAACCCGATCATGGACACTATGGTTTATGACATTATTATATGTTCAAACTTAAACCTTGTAGTGATAGAAAATCAATATTAATATTGGTTGAGCGTTTAGTAACTATTAGCCTTAAATTAGTATTTTTAAATACTATAAATTGCCATGTGGGGTTGGGATTGATTTTAAGACAGGAAATGATTTTTAACCCAAAATTGGATTTCAGAAATATTTTTTTTAAAGGATTTAATTTCTATTTATTCCAACCTGTTTATCAATCCTTTTCTAAGATATTTATATAACATTGTTTTTAAAAGTTATTTATTATATTTAACATTGTTTAAAAAAAATATTATTATATTTAACATTGTTTTCAAAAGATTATTTATTTATATTAATATTGTTTTAAAGTTATTTATTTATATTTAATATTGTTTCAAAGTTATTTATTTATATTTAATGTTGTTTAAAAATTATTTATCAATATTTTAATGTTTTGAAAGTTAATTATTTTAAAAATAATTATGACTTAAAATTAATAATAAGGATTTATTATTCATGTTTTGGAAATAAATTATTACTATTTATAATAATGGTAAAAGATTAATTATTATTATTTATTTAACAATGGTTTGAAACTATCTATTGTTATTTTTAAGATGTTTTGAAGTAATAATAATTATTTAGTTAAAATGTTATTATTCCTATATATTATCATATAATAATGGTTTTGAAGTAAATGATCATTATTTATTTATAAATGTTCTGAGATTTATAAATAGAGTTTTATTGACAGATTTGGGTTTATAAGAAGAATTTTATATAAAGGTTCGGAGACTTAAAGGAGAAATTGTTTATGATGTATAAAGAGAGATTTGTAAATGATTGAATATTTATAAACAAATTTAAGAAATGGGGTTTATAAATTTATAAGCAGAGTTTTATAAATAGTTTTAAGGATTTATTGAGAGTGTATAAATAGTTTGAAATTTATAAAAGAGTTTATAATTGGAAATGGAGGTTGGGTTTTATAAGGGGTTTCTATATATAGTTCTATAAATGGGTTGAGATTTATAAGGGATTTATAAATGATTTTTGAATTGTATAGAAAGGAAATCTTTCTCATTATACTTATAGCGTTAAGATGAGTATATGGATGTTTTTCGAGGTATTGAAAATATAGGGATTTGTGGGTATATGTTTGAAAGGTATTTATATACAAGTATTACAAAGTGATTTTATTAATGAAAAGATTAATTAAAGGGCTAGTGGTTGTTTATGTGCTTGACCAATGTTAGTTTTCCCTTGAAATAAATCCCTAATTTGGATGTGTGTTTGTTGATAGTCAAATAACCGACTATCGAATTTAGACCCAAAACGTAACTTTGGAAATGTCTAGTAGAAACACGTGAGTTATATGACACAGTCATATCTGGTGATGGTGCATTGTGTATATAAATCTCGTTCATTCTCTTAGGACAAATGATAAGGAAATCCGTCCACTAACGGTTAGGAGTTGATCTCCGCTCTTATCTTTGACTATTTATTTTCTAAAGAACCGGGGTTGAGTTTACCGGAAATTATTGAAAGTTATTTCGAAGAGACCGGGATCAGATATGTTATCTGAAAATCACTTCGATCCAACTCAAGCATTTCGAAGTGAAGACATCTTGAAGATGATGGAATTGAAGACAGAGCTCTCAAGCGTTTCATTCAGTCCCAAAACGAACTTGTATGGATGAATGCTGGCATTGCATTTTTACCTAGAGGGCAGTGTTAACATTCCAAGTGGGAAGTGCTATATAAAAGGTAAAGGTAGCCTCAAGCCTCATCAATCGAGAATGACTAAAACAAGGGAGATGCAGCAGGGCTAAGTGGGTCGCTCCTAAGCAGAGTATGATCATCCCTATCTAGAGTCGATATTGTCTCTCGTTTGTATGCTTTGGGGCCCATTAACGAAGATGTGATCATATTCGGTACTACTAGTCAAGTGGTAGGCCGGTCATGTATTGGCAGGGGAACCAGGCGAGGTCCTTGGTGTTATTTTATCTAGAGATGCACCATGACGGGCGGTACCCTAGTAGCTCAGTCATTGTATGGAATCCATTCTCCAATAAGCGCCGTACGGACTTAATTCTGCCCAACTATGCTAAAATGTGAGATGCAAGCATTTCAGCTATATTCATATTTTACTTTGACCCCTAGACATTATTATAATACCAACGGATTATCTATAGAAATTTTTTTGGTTATCGTAAGGTAAAAGCCATCCGTGTTTATGTGCGGCGTGGTCTTACGAAATACATTTGTTTTCAAAGGTTTTTATAACTTTAAATTCAACTGGGTGTGTTTTCTCACGTTGATTTCCCAGTCTGACTCGGGTGTTATTTATTATAATGCTTGGGTCAAACCAAGCATATTACAGACTCAGTTTGGATGTTTTGGAGCTTCAGGAAACGACCTGTAGGCTCAAAGACGTATTCACGTATATGGTTATTTTCCACTACATTCATTGTTGTATTTATCAGCAATTGTGAGGATAAGTTGTTATAACTGTCCGAGCTAGAATAGGCTAGTATACTCTGATTGATGTCTGTATATACATATTTTACAGTTTTGCTTTTGTGTAAAGATTTGTTGTATATTATAAATTATTTATTCCGTTATAAGATTATATGCTGCTAGTTTTATCTCTCTCTTCTTTCTTCTTTCTTTCTACCTTCTTCTTTTCCCCTAACATTCGGTTTTTCCGGCATTCGATTGCTCGGCGTGCAATATAGTGGACGTATTAGTGTCGATTTTCGAGGGTCGAAAATCCCGGTTGTTACATATTGCATCACCGAAATCTAATAATAGGGTTGTTATGGTAATGGTAACCATTGCTTAATTTTCTTGCAAGTAATTAGCAAGCCGATTAAGGCATGGCTAAGCCCAATCAAAACCGGCCCAATTATTATACGACCGACCAACTCTTGCCAGCCCAAACTTGGATTGATATTAGGGCAACCTATCTACTCAAGTAGCACATCAAGCTGCCAACCAACCATCTTACCCAAAGCAGCTTTGATGCAGCCCAGAAAGAAGAAGTCATAGGTCGTGTACGACCTAACATGTTGGTAAGTTGGGTACGACCTAAGGAGAAGGCTAATGAACTAGGTTCTGGTAAAGAGTCACTAAAAGTTGTAGTTCTAGGTCGTATGCGACCTACCAGTTCCAAAGATCACATGTTACGACCTAACAGACTAGGAGGAAATGAGCTACGACTTAAGGGAAGTGCTGAGCTACGACCTAAGGGAGGTGCTGGGTCACGACCTAAAGCTACAGGAACAACAAATGATAAGTCGATGACGAGATACGACTTAGTTAAGTCGTCAAACCGACCTAACGAGTCACCCAGAGGAAAGGCAAAACAAATTGGTGAAGTATTAGGCCGTGAATGACCTAACGAGTCAGGAGCTAGGTCGCAAGGCTTAGGTCGTGAAGTTTCTGATGCCGCTTTTGTTTTAGGTCGCAAAGCTCTGGATACCGTTGAATCTTCTGACGAGTTAATCTCTGCCATTGATTTTCTTAAGTCGCGTGAAGATGCTATGGTCTTAGGTCGCTGATAGATACAAATGTTATGTCGTGTGATTGTATAGTTCTTAAGTCGTATGTTTTCTTGTACGTTGGTTGCATTGTAATATGTTAGGTCGCTGCCGATCTATACTAAGCCGTGTCTGTTCTTAGGTCGCGCCATGTTAGGTCGTAGGTCGTTTTCGACCTAAGTACTTGTATTTTTTTGAAGTTTTGCGTATTGAGTTGTAAAGCTATAAATAGCAAGTGTGAGTCATTTGTAAAGGTTGTTGAATATTGAATAAAATTCTCTTTTGTTAGCTTTGTGCTCTCAAATTCAATTGGTAGTCGAGTGTATCTCCTATCTCCACTTACGTCATTCGAGTGCGCTCGAATCATCGTTTGTTGAAGCCGATTCACGGTATCTTATGCGCAAGATCAACGTCGAAGAATCGTAGATCTCTTTCCCGGTATCTTCGGATCAACGAGTCAGAGATAGCTAGAATTCGGTATCTTCGGATCAACGAATTTGGGCATTTCAGCATCTTCCAATCCACCGATTGCTACATTCAACGATCTACGTTGTTTTTGTAATATCCGCTGCGTCATTTTGGTATCAGAGCTTGTTCTAGCCAATCATAGCTAGATCGAGACTTGGAGCCTAATCATTGTGAAGATTTGAAGCTTTGTGTATCACGGCCGAGGGCTAGTTGGAGTTGGTCGCATTTTGTTTGAAGTTGGAAGATCGGATTTGTCTTGAAGACCGAAACTTTGTCCATCGTGTTCATCGCGATTTGCTACAAAGTGGAAGTTTTCGATCCGTTTCATTTTGGATCAAAGTCCGAATTGTGTTTGAATTTGAAGTGTTGAAGAGTTGTGAAATTTTCAAGTATGCCGCCAAGGAGAGCTAATCGTCACCAAAACGTAGAAGCTTTATATCGAAGAGAAGAAGCTGATGAGATGGAGCAAAGAATCAATGAAAACTTTAGTGAGAAGCTTAACGAAGGAATTGGCCGGTTAGAGAAGCTTATGACAGAAATGAATCAAAATCGGAGAAGGGTTTCACCTGAATCTAACCATGGGGGTAGTAGAGTCTCGCCACATTCCAATCGAGACCGAAGTGTTGAAAATGATCAAGGGCGTGGAAGGAACGTGAATGGTCGTGAACGGAGGAATGTAGATAGAAGGGATGATGGTGGTAGACGAGAAGGTAGTAGAGATGTGGGTGGACGAGATAGACAACAATATACATCTGATTTTGAAGAGGAGTATGATGGTGGTAGTGTTCGAGGACAAGGAAGAAATCACTATGAGTATGATCACAAGTGGGAGTCGGGGATGAAGACTGAAATTCCTGAATTCAAAGGTGGTATGCAAGCGGAGGAGTTTCTAGATTGGGTAGCTAATGTTGAGGAGATTTTTGACTTTAAAGAAGTTCCAGAACATCGTAGAGTGAAGTTGGTTGCTACGAGGTTGAGGGGTAGAGCTTTGGCATGGTGGCAGCAAACTAAGCTTACACGTGAACGAATGGGGAAGTCAAAAGTTGAATCTTGGGAGAAGATGAAGAAATTGATGAAAGCAACGTTTTTACCTTACAATTATCAATCTTTGATGTATTAACGTTTGCAAAACTTGAGGCAGGGCACAAAGACAATTAATGACTATGCTGATGAATTCTATCAACTTATTGCAAGGAATGATATTATGGAAACAGAAGAGCTGACATCTAGATTCATTGGGGGATTGAGAATGCAGATCCAGGATATGGTTAATATGTTCGATCCAAGATCTGTAGCAGAGGCACATCAAAAAGCGTTGGCTTGGGAGAAACAGGGACGACGAGGAAGTGGTGTGTTTACTAATTCTAACAATCAAGTGAAGGGTGTTGGTGGGAGTTCTAGTGTTACCAAACCTATCAGTAGACCAGTAGTGAAGGAGGCTGAGAAGACAAAGGTTAACAACGGTTTCAAATGTTACAATTGTCAGGAATTTGGTCACAAAAGTAGCGAATGTCCAAAGCCGAAGAAGAGAACCATGATTGCAGAAGTTGAGGATGAGGATGAAGAAGCTGAATGTTCCAATTCACCACCTGATGAGGAGGAAGAAGAAGTGTCGGGAGACGAAGGTTACAATCTAATGATGAAGAGGTCCTGTTTAACACCAAAGCAAGAGGAGGATTGTAGTTGGTTGAGGAGCAATATTTTTCAGTCGACATGTACTATTCTGGGGAAAGTTTGCAAATTTGTTATTGATGCTGGAAGCTGTGATAATATAATTTCGTCTGAAGCTGTGAGGAAGTTGGCATTGAAGACTGAGAA
Organism: Allium fistulosum; assembly: GCA_030737815.1. Lineage (NCBI taxonomy): Eukaryota > Viridiplantae > Streptophyta > Magnoliopsida > Asparagales > Amaryllidaceae > Allium > Allium fistulosum. The sequence goes on from CM060907.1 coordinate 661,280,154, forward strand.
ACATCCGAAACCGTACAAGCTAGCTTGGTTGAGGAAAGGCGGGGAGGTGAAGGTTGGACGAAGGGCTCGTGTAAAGTTTTCCATTAGGAAGAAATATAAAGACGAAATCTGGTGTGATGTTGTGGACATGGACGTTTGTCATTTGTTGCTTGGGAGACCGTGGCAGTATGATAAGGCGGTGCAACATGATGGGCGTACCAACAATTACAGTTTCATGTTTGAAGGCACAAAGATTACTCTAGTTCCAAAGAAACGACAACAGGAGGAAAACAAGTTGGAGGAGATTGAAGAGCTCAAAACTTTGTTATCGTTGAAGGAGTTTGTGAAGGAAGTAGAGGAGGAACCTGAAGTGTTTTTGTTAATTGGGCGAGAGAGCAGTGAAGAGGTTGAGATTCCAAACGAAGTTAAACCAGTTTTGAAAGAGTTTGACGATGTATTTCCGGAAGAGTTACCAACGGAGTTACCGCCGTTGAGGGATATTCAACATCAGATAGATCTTGTTCCAGGTGCTGTGTTGCCACACAGACCACATTATCGAATGAGTCCGAAGGAACATGAAGAGTTGCGGAGGCAAGTGGAAGAATTGCTTGAACAAGGGCGAGTGCAAGAGAGTTTAAGTCCTTGTGCTGTACCAGCTTTATTGGTACCCAAAAAGGATGGAACGTGGAGGATGTGCACTGACAGTCGAGCATTGAATAAGATTACTGTGAGATATAGATTTCCGATGCCGAGGCTTGATGACTTATTGGATCAAATAAGCGGAGCTACTATCTTTTCGAAGATTGATTTGAAGAGCGGATATCATCAAATTCGTATCAGACCAGGCGATGAGTGGAAGACTGCTTTTAAAACCAGGGAGGGTCTATACGAGTGGTTGGTCATGCCGTTTGGCTTATCAAATGCACCAAGTACTTTCATGAGGGTGATGAATCAGATTTTTCGACCGTTCATTGGAAAATTTGTGGTGGTCTATTTTGATGATATTCTGATTTACAGTGGGAGTCCAGAGGAACATTTGAATCATCTTAGAGAAGTGCTGATGGTATTACGACAAGAACAGTTTTATGCTGCAACGAAGAAATGCGTGTTCATGACGCATAGTGTTTTATTTTTGGGGTATGTTGTGTCGTAAGAAGGAATACAGGTTGACCAAAGTAAAGTTGAAGCTATTAGAGATTGGCCGCAGCCCAAGACGATAACGGAAGTTCATAGTTTTCATGGGTTGGCTTCATTTTATCGAAGGTTTATTCCACACTTTAGTAGTGTGATGGCGCCTGTGACTGATTGTATGAAGGGTAAACAATTTGCATGGACTGAGGAAGCCGGGGTTGCTTTTGAGCGAATCAAAGAACTTTTGACGTCTGCACCAATTCTAGTATTACCTGATTTTCAGTTAGTGTTTGAACTACATACTGATGCATCCAAAGTTGGAATTGGAGGAGTGTTGAGTCAGAAAGGACGTCCAATTGCATATTTCAGTGAAAAGTTGTCAGGAGCGAAGATGAGATACAGTACATATGATGTGGAATTCTATGCTGTTGTACAATCTATTAAACACTGGAGACACTATCTATTTCAGAAGGAGTTTGTTCTGTATACTGATCATGAAGCATTGAAGCATTTGCAAGGGCAAGACAAGATTTCAGCGAGACATGCATCGTGGATTGCATATCTGCAACAGTTTACTTTCGTTGTTAAACACAAGTCCGGGGTGACGAATCGAGTGGCTGATGCTTTGAGTAGGAGGAATCATTTGTTGACTACCATGAAGGTTGAAGTGACGGGGTTTGAAATATTGCCAGAATTATTCACCGATGATCCTTACTTTGCAAAGTTTGTCGATAAAGTCAAGGATGGGGAGACGGATGAGTTCATAATGACAGATGGTTTTCTGTTCAAAGGAAATCGATTGTGCATACCAGAGGGTAGTTTGAGAATGAAGATTATCAAGGAGTTACATGAAGAAGGGCATGTTGGAAGAGACTGTACCTTACAGTTAATTTCACAGTCCTACTTTTGGCCATCAATGAAGAAGGAAGTGGAGAGGTTTGTGGAACGATGTCATATCTGTCAGGTTTCGAAAGGAACTGCGACTAATGCTGGTTTATATATGCCGTTACCTGTACCAACTAAACCATGGGTTGATGTGAGTATGGACTTTGTGTTGGGGTTGCCGAGAACACAGCGTGGTAATGATTCCATTTATGTGGTGGTTGATCGATTCTCGAAAATGACACATTTTATTGCTTGTAAGAAGACGGCGGATGTTGTTCATGTTGCTCAACTGTTTTTCAAGGAGATCTATCGACTTCATGGATTACCAGAATCGATTGTGTCGGATAGGGATACTCGTTTTCTGAGTCATTTTTGGCTAAGTTTGTGGAAGATGGTGGGAACGAAGTTGAACTTTAGCAGTGCTTATCATCCGCAAACCGATGGACAGACTGAGGTGGTTAATCGATCATTGGGAAACTTGTTGAGGTGTCTTGTGCAAGACAATCTGAAGAGTTGGGATGTGAAGTTATGTCAGGCTGAATTTGCTCATAATCATGCTGTGAATCGAAGTACTGGGTTCAGTCCATTTCAGATAGTATATTCAAGTTTACCGAAGGGACCGTTGGATCTAACGGTAGTGCCACAATCAAAGAAGACAGTTAAGAAAGCTGCTGATTTTGTTGAAGGGCTGACGGAATGTCATAAAATCGTTCAAGAACGATTAGAGAAAGCAAATGAGAAGTATAAACAATCTGCAGATTTGAAACGAAGGAGTGTTAAATTTCAGGAAGGTGATTTGGTTTATGCAGTGTTAACAAAAGATCGTTTTCCGGTAGGCGCTTACAATAAATTGAAAGCACGGAAAATTGGTCCGGTGGAAGTTGTGAAGCGAATTAATGAAAATGCTTACAAATTGAAACTACCAGATGATGTGTATACGTCCGACGTGTTCAATGTCAAACATCTCGTACCGTATCACGGGGATGAATTTGTTATGGAGGAAGAGAGTACAAATTCGAGGTCGAATTTTTCTCAACCTGGGGAGGATGATGCAGCCCAGAAAGAAGAAGTCATAGGTCGTGTACGACCTAACATGTTGGTAAGTTGGGTACGACCTAAGGAGAAGGCTAATGAACTAGGTTCTGGTAAAGAGTCACTAAAAGTTGTAGTTCTAGGTCGTATGCAACCTACCAGTTCCAAAGATCACATGTTACGACCTAACAGACTAGGAGGAAATGAGCTACGACTTAAGGGAAGTGCTGAGCTACGACCTAAGGGAGGTGCTGGGTCACGACCTAAAGCTACAGGAACAACAAATGATAAGTCGATGACGAGATACGACTTAGTTAAGTCGTCAAACCGACCTAACGAGTCACCCAGAGGAAAGGCAAAACAAATTGGTGAAGTATTAGGTCGTGAACGACCTAACGAGTCAGGAGCTAGGTCGCAAGGCTTAGGTCATGAAGTTTCTGATGCCGCTTTTGTTTTAGGTCGCAAAGCTCTAGATACCGTTGAATCTTCTGACGAGTTAATCTCTGCCATTGATTTTCTTAAGTCGCGTGAAGATGCTATGGTCTTAGGTCGCTGATAGATACAAATGTTATGTCGTGTGATTGTATAGTTCTTAAGTCGTATGTTTTCTTGTATGTTGGTTTCATTGTAATATGTTAGGTCGCTGCCGATCTATACTAAGCCGTGTCTGTTCTTAGGTCGCGCCATGTTAGGTCGTAGGTCGTTTTCGACCTAAGTACTTGTATTTTTTTGAAGTTTTGCGTATTGAGTTGTAAAGCTATAAATAGCAAGTGTGAGTCATTTGTAAAGGTTGTTGAATATTGAATAAAATTCTCTTTTGTTAGCTTTGTGCTCTCAAATTCAATTGGTAGTCGAGTGTATCTCCTATCTCCACTTACGTCATTCGAGTGCGCTCGAATCATCGTTTGTTGAAGCCGATTCACGGTATCTTGTGCGCAAGATCAACGTCGAAGAATCGTAGATCTCTTTCCCGGTATCTTCGGATCAACGAGTCAGAGATAGCTAGAATTCGGTATCTTCGGATCAACGAATTAGGGCATTTCAGCATCTTCCAATCCACCGATTGCTACATTCAACGATCTACATTGTTTTTGTAATATCCGCTGCGTCAAGCTTCCACAACCAACTCATCAGATGACAAGGCTAAGTATAGCCCCAGTCCACACCGGCCCAATTCAATTACGACGGCCTCTCTTTTCCAGCCCACCTCTAGCCTGATTCCAGGTTAGCCTGTCTTCTCAGCACCACCTCAATTGCCACCCGACACGACTCCAAACAGCCTAAATATTCAACAAAACCAGCTTAGGCATGGCCCATCTTCGGCCCGACTTCATTATAGCCGTCTTCGACCAGTCTCAAGAAGTCTGTCTCGTCGTCTCATAACCAGCCTGTCATCCCTCTTGTAGCATAGTCCTTATCACTAGTCAACTCTCAGCAAACCTAGGCATTGGGCAACTAGCCCGCTCGTGATGATCTATATCCAATGTAGATTTAGGACAGTCCATGAAGACCGACTCCATGGTCGGCCGACACTCTCGGGACAGCTCCAAATAGCACTCATTTATCAAGATCAACTCAAGCATGACCCGCCTTTGGCTCGGCATCATCACAGCTGCCTTCGATTGGTCCTAGATAGCCCGTCTATTCTCCACACAACCAGCTTGGTACCTCCTTCAAAACTTGGTGCTTAGTAGCATTCAGCTTCCTTCATATCCTCGGTAATCAACCAGCCAGCTCAGCTCGCGTCACCACATAGGCACGCAAAAGTAGACAAGCTATACAACCAGCTATACAAGATACTGTAGCAAAGAGGCAAAAGGCATGCCTACTCCCATAGCAAGCCGTCATCATTTAATGCGCATTAAATGTAAAGTCTACGCCTATCACAGAAGGACAATTGGCTTGTTTCTCAGCCACATATTCCATTCTACATTTACAGCTATCTCCTATCAACCTACATGGCAAGATCAATGGTTATGCATGCTTCCTGCCTTTTTTACCGCACAATCTCGGTCATTCATCATTCATTTTTGCTATTATAAATGCCCTATGCATTGCCACTTCAAAAGGCTAGGAAAATATTATAATTTTGGTTATTATCTCTATCTAGAGCTCTCCTCACAGCAAATCAAAGCCCTACGTACTACCTTTTAATCTTAAGTACTTTATTTCTTATTATTCTCTTGTAATTTCCTGTAACTGTAAAAGAGAAATATAGTAAGAGATCTTCATAGTGAACGTAGGCAAGCTTGAAGAACTACTTTATATTTGGTGTCATTTACTTTGCTTTGCTTGCATTCTTACTCAGTCTCGATTTTTAAGCCTGGTGATTAGCAAGTAACCTTTGCTTTCATAGCATAACTAGGCTAATTTCGAGGTTGGCTAAATCTTTAGTTAATAGTAGTCATTACCGATACGAGAAAATTGTTACCACGCCGATACTATTGGTAATCAAAAATGAATACCAATACTTTACTGTTACCATTATTAAAACGTTTGTTGGTATACTGATAAAATGGTAAACCGTTGACTGGTAATGGTAATTTACCACTACACAAAACAATAAAATTTTATTGCATTAAAATTTTAATGATGACATAAAAAGTTAAAATTTTATTCCTAAATCTAACTCCATTGATATTTGTATTAACAAAATGATTTATTTTATTTGGTATGGAAAATTTTCTCAATTCATCACAAATTATTTACAACAATATGAAATAATAACTTTTCTAATCTTAGAAGCGAGTCTAATAAAACTAAAAAAGAAACATCACATAAATAAATACTACAATTTTTTTCTTAAAAACCGATATATCTTCAAAAGTGTATGTGATATGATTAATTCAAAAGGTGAAAATCAAAATCAATATAATTGGTAAGTTTACCGTTACCATTGGTTTTGATGTTGCTTTATCACTATATTTACCATTAACAATGGTAAATTTACTATTACCATACCGATAACAACGGTATCGCGGTGTTGTTCAATATTGGCCACCAAATGCTTGGTATTGATATGGTAATGGTAAATTTACCATTATCATAACAGCTCCATCTAACACGATGTTAACTAACTCACACGACATGGGTCGGTCACTGTCTGAAATTACATTAACTTGTCGTATATTGTTGTTATCGAATGTGAGTATTCTTATATTAGTGATGAATGTTGTGAACTGTTGTCAGTTACTCTACATTCTCCTTGTAATATTGTACATGTTATCTTTATGAATTCTGGTTTATAGAAGAGCAATCACAGATGATTTTACCGAGTCTTTTAAGTCATTAACATACAACCATCTTTTATGGTCACTAATGCCTCTTATATTCCATACGAGAAATGACATTATTAATTATGGTTAAGCCTAACGCTCCTTCTAGAAGCAAAATCTTCACCATTAGTGTTGTACTTTTTTTCTTCTGTTTTTAGCACTTAAAACTTTAGCTAACTTCTCATTTCGTTTTGAAATTTTCCGAAACAGACATGGACTTACTTATTTGTTGCATATTTTGATTTAGGTCAATGTTGGGTGGTGTAGGTAAAAAAGCTATCGAATTGCTTACACTTTGCCGTATACGCTCCAAATTAGTATCAGTAACCTACAAGGAAGAGGAGATACTATTAGGTACCGTTCTTTTCGTGGACTGGGTAGTTAAAGTTCGCGTCCGCGTCGGATGCGTCCGAAGCGTCGACGCGGGCCGCCACTCCCCAACCCAGTTCGCACGAACGGTTCAAAATGAAGCTTTCGTTGTCCGGTTTGTTTCCTCCCCTATTTTACACCCCGTGCCCCTTCTCCATGCCCCTTTCGTGTGCAAAAAAGAACACATTCTCATTTCGTGAACCAACCCTTTTCCCTTCCACTTTCCCGTGCCCATTTCGTTTGCCCCTTTCGGTTGAACACAGCCTTAGTTAAAATCAAATAATTATTGATTTGTAAGTTAATAACCTTAATTTGGTTCCCTGATTGCTCTTTTGTTTGATGATGAATTATCGTGTGTAATGACCCTTTCATCTCTATTTGTATCAATGGCCTTGGCACACACCATTCTGAAGACTACACATCATCTACTCCGACATTAGCTTGTTTCTTCCTTTTTCTATTAACAAACATCTTCAAGTCATCGTTTTTGTCGTTGCATTGTATATCATCATCGGTGGAATTTTGTGGATTTAGATTGAAATTAGCATTAATCATTAAAACTTGAATTATTTCATTTTTCTTTCAATAAAATTATTTATTGAAAAATATTTCTTTTATTTATTATTATTATTTGTTTATTTTAGGTTTTCTCGTCCAAACTACTTTATTTTAACCATTTTATTTTTTCCTAGTCCAAGTCAATTCTATTCTAACCAATTCCTTTTAAATACCTTGTTTTAGATTTGAATGGGTCTAAAAGTGAATCCACTGTGATTGATTGGCTTAATTACGAAAGTAACAAAAAGTACATCTTATTGCTCAGTACAATCTAACTTAATTTCGTGTTCCAATATCTTATATCAAGCCATATATTTTATTTTTTCCCTTTCCGATCACGCGTTTTCATACTTCAGGATTAAGATCTTGCCTTTCTCTTAATTCTAATTCCTTTTCCAATTTGTCTTCACGCTTTTGATCCTTCAACCTATAATATCTATTATTTTTCTACAAAAAATCAGGTAATATTGCGCCGGCTATTACTCCACCGTTGGCGAATTTGGCATCAAAATTCAATTTTTGATTCATTCCTACCGTTTTAATCGGTTTCTCATCTGGGTGTCAATTGCGTGATCCAGTATTCCAATTGTTTTGTTGATTTAGGGATTTATGCAATTTCGCAAATTGATCGATAGTATTTAGTTAGTGCTTATGGGCTGCATTTGCTCTAAAGGAATTGAGTCAGATGAGCAGAATGCGTCCGAAAGAGTAAAGTCACGTAGATATTCAAAAAGGTTTGTTATTTCGTCTAAAAAGGATGAAATTTTGGTACCTGATAGCAATGGTTGTTCTAGTAGTTATGTAGGGAGGGAGAGGCTTATATCTGATGATTTAGAAGATAATACTACAAATCCAATTCCGAGATTATTGAATGAGGTTGACAAGAAAGTAGAAGAGGTTGCTAATAGAGCGCATAGAAGAAATATTACTGATCCGCATAGTTCTGGTCTCATTATTGAAGATAATCATGATTTGAGAATACCCAATGGGCCTAATGGATTTAGGAGGGAACGTGAGGTGGCGGGTTGGCCTCCGTGGCTTATGGCTGTGGCCAAAGAAGCAGTTGAAGGATGGCTTCCTAGAAGAGAAGATTCTTTTCAGAGATTGAACAAGGTAAATTCTTCTTTTTATATAGAAAAAGGTAAATTCTTAAACATGGTTTCATGATTTTTCACTAAAAAGTAGTTGCCCTTGTAATAAAATTCTTTGAGCAAAAACGTGATGGATAGCCAGAGATAGGATGAATTTATTTTTTCTACATATTTTGAGCATAATTTTCCCTTTTAAGGATCAAAAACGTGTGCTATGTAAAAATATAAACATGTATTGTTATCTTATTTTGGAGTTTTTCCCACAGACTTTGGGCTGTAGAAAGAGACTATAGCTGAATTTATTTGGATTTGGAACATGAGATCTTATTCTTCTATCATGGATGTTACTTGATAATCTCCCTTGTCCCACAACACAAATATAAATAGTAACTCTCTTGCATCAAATAGCAATCATTAACCAGTAATATTTATGGACTGACTAAAATTGGTACTATGGACTTTAATTATGCAATCATGAATCGTATGCACATTCAACATTATACATGTGTAAACCATTTACTGAGTATCCTAGAAGCATAAGAGCATCAGATGCACATACGGCAGTGTCCACATAACTCATCAGGCAGTACCGTGGACAACATAGATTTAACCAAATACATGTGCATTTATCTTTATGTCTAGCATTCAGGTAGGTATTATAGCTATTATAGTGGACATTTATCTGCATCATATGCAAAATTGTATATATGACTAGCATAATTATTCAACATTCACTGGTTGATGAAGGAACACTCGTGTGTGTCATACTTTTGCTTATAAGTTGGGTTGTCTGCTTAATATATGATTCTGAATAGATATCAACTGAAAGTAAGTTTAGTTTTCTGAAAATGTTGTTATTTGGACTGACATATTGGAAAGGAAGTTCCAATATCAGTGTCCCAAGCGCGGTACCATAATGAAAACTAGGGCCATTCGTCAGTTTAAACCTGCTGTGGGCATTGCCCCTTGTACTCACCTCTTCACTGCAGTATTACAAGTAAAAGTCGATTTATTTATTTATTTAATCATCTAGTGGTTAGAAAACAATAGATTTCTGATAGAAGGTAAATGGGGGAGATAACAAATGCATATCACTGTGGATAAGCATAGAGCTACAAACAGTGGCGAAACCAGGATTTGTGCGCGGTGGAAAGAATTATATAAATGATCAAGCGTTTTATGTAATAAAAAACAAAGTATAAATTTTGACTATACACATCAAAATAACAATTTGAAGTAATTGCGTTGATATCAGCAATATAAATCAATACAGACAACAGAAAACTATACTAGCAACAAAAAATTTAATACGCAGCAGTCATCAGTGGGGAAAAAATTCATTGACAGTATCAAAAAAATGATAAGCAACAGGCATCAGCAACCAAAACATTCAATGCTTAGGGAATTCACCCGAAATAAATAGAAGTCATAAGTCGCAGCAAGATCTATAGTTGCTTAGCCATTGCAAGTTTCGATAACTGAAAAACCAGTGAATAATTTTAGGGCAACTATTTTTGAGCACTCGATTTAGCAATTTTAGATCAGTAAAGTAGTGGGAAAGCGCAAATTTGAAGTACGGTGGTATTTTATTGTGAGAATAGAGAAAAAATTGATCAACTTTCAATTGTCAAATTGGCAAACTTTTCTGATATCATATTGAAAGATGAAAATTTGTCAGGGTTACATTTTGTTGGGTTCACATTCTTTATTGCTTTGTTTTCTTAAGGTATCTTGGGTTGGGCAACTGCCCACCCAACTCAACACATAGATTCGTCACTTGCTATATGTCTGAGGAGTAATACTTCAAAGCGAACAACTTTTTGATGAATATTTTGGTAGATGGTTAGCAAATCATGGACTTTGGCTTTCTCAAATTGAATTTTGCTGGTGCTATGTAGTAGGAACAATGATTATGTGAATGCATATTCAACATTTTCTTATTAACTTGTATGCCATCTATCAGAATACCAGGAGGGTTATGGCTATATTAATCAAACTATTATTATCTGAAAAATGCTAATGTGCATTCATCAGTCACAGGTTAAGATATTACATTTATTTCATTTGCCCTTATTAAATATTGATACTTAATTCCACTAGAAAGGGAAATTTGGTATTTAAACATTAAAATACTTGGTCTTGTGTAATAAAACTTTGTTTTCTTGACATGTCCCGTGGATACATGTTAACACAACCCTGCTTGCTGGCTGGTTGGAAAGTTAGCTATTATCTAGTGAATCAAAAAAGCACACCCGAGGCGTCCGTCAAGGCGAGGCGTAGGCTATAAAGCCTCCACGCACACTCCAGGTAGTGTTTAGCGGTGCATGCCTTAATTGGTTGAGGTGTGTGCCTCAAAAACAAAAACTTTTGCCTCCTGTTCAAAGCTGTCGGGTTATTCAAACCCTAATCACTTCAAACCAGCTTCTCAAAAGAGGAAAGAGGAAATGCAGAATGATAATCATTTTTTTCTCCCCTGAATTAATCTAAATTTGAAATTGATCAGGAATCAATATCTGAAATCCTGGAGTTAATTTCATAATAATTTCATAAATCGATTCCGCTGGAATCCGTTATATAAATCAATTCCATTTTTGGAATTGATTTAAACATACAATAGATATATATTTTTTTTGAAAAAAATAAAAAATAAAAAAATAGTGCTAATAAGAAAAACACAGATGAGAGGAAGAAATGAAAATAAAAATTAAATACTTAGGCAGTGTTTGGCTTGAAATCGGGTTTTGTGTATGTCAAATGACATGGAAGACAATGAGGAGTTGGAAAATCCTAGTCATTTCAACAAGTGGGATGGGAGAAGGTAGATTTTGATATTTCACAAAAGCAAAAAATAAATAAAAGCGGTTTTCAATTTTATATGTTAAAACTATTTTTCAATCGACCGTTTTCCATCACCTTCTCATGTTCCATGCATTTTAAAGTACATGTTGAAAACACGAAACACAAAACTCGTTTTCAACCAAACGCTGCCTTGTCTTTTACTTGACAGTTGAGAGATAAGATTACCTACTGCTAGTTAGGAGTTACCTGAGAATAGAAAAATACAGTGGATTATTTATACTTAGCTGCTACTAGTTAATTGAGAAGTGTTAAATAAATAATTTATTAGTTATACTATTACTCTTTGATAAATAATGCATTATTCCGTAGAAAAATTGTATTACTGACTACTCTTTAGATCGTTAATTGATTTTTTCTTCCTTTAGATTGTATATTACTTTGTTTTATGTACATTTACTATTCTATTTCTAGTTCTTTAATATGTCATGTGTATAATAGTTACCGAAAAACTTACACTTCAATGCCTCGAGGTTTACGCCTTGCCTTACAAGCATAAAAAACGCCTCATATACGCCTTCATCTTTTAAAACATTGCTATCGTCTCATAAATGTTTTGCAAGGAAATCCTAACTTAGGAGTACATGTATCTTAGCCTATAAGATTAGGATACAAGAAAATTGGACCAATTTAGTATAATTTTCTGCATATTGTCTTCCTCAGTAATGTTTTTATTCCAAAAGCCATGAGCCATTCAAAACAACCTTACTTATAAACCTCCATAGTTCACAGATATTATAAAAGGCAAACCCTAGTTTCTAGCTGTAGTATGCATGCACATGAAGGTGAAATAGATATGCATTCTGGTATTATTGCCCAGTATAATGGATATGCATAAGAAAAACATGGAATAAAGTAAACATATTATGTTTCTATGGCATGGTGCACTGAATGATAATACACAACTTTAGATAGTACGACTTGAAACGATGCACCAAATGATGAACAATGCAAAAAAAAAGATGCGTCTTTTTATATTTTTGGCGTTTTTCTTCAATTTTTTCCCCTTTCTTTTTCATAATCCAAAAAACACATGAAAAATTGTATTTTTTATTGCATAATGTTTTTTTTAATGAACTTCAATTCTTTTTTGCATGTTGTAAAAAGCAGAAAATATGAACAAATTCTCTACACTTGAAGACTAATGGATGTAGTAGTTATTGATCTGGAAAGACTAAACTGTTTTATGTAATATTCTCTACGAACACTTCATTATTCCATCATGTATATAGAGATCAGTTCGTACATTGTGATGGTTTAGAAGAACTAATTAGAGTATTTTTAGGAACTAGTTAGCATTTTTGTTTGGAAGAATTTATTTGTATGAGACTTATGTATATAGTTGTTTTGAGTTGTTTACACGCTTGTTTATACAATTATACAACATTACTTTTCTTTTAAATACATTTATATAAGGACAAACTGGATTATGGTTCAAAAAATAGTTTTCCATAGTTTTCAATGTATTCAAAATATTTCAAATAACTACAAAAAATGTAAAATAACACAACATAAATTATATAAATCGCTATATTAATTTGTACTATTTTTGGTAAATACACAGTATTTCAACAGAAGTGTGTGTCTTTCATGTCGTACACCAAGCCCCCAGAAAAATTGGCTTTGTGGCCCTTTGATCTCAAATTAGGAAGTAACCTTTCTTTTTTACTTCTATATTTTTTGAACGTTGGCAGTTATGTATGCCTGTGGGATCAAAACCAGATCTCTAGTAACTACTTAAATAAGATGTTTTACCACTATTATGTGGTCATTGGTTTTTTCTCTTCTATTTTATTTGGAAGGTTTCGTTTAGACAATGCACCAAAGAGATAACTGGTATTTCCTTATTGCCTATCCTGATTTTCCTTGTTCTCCTTTTTCGGTTGTCTTATTCTCCTTGTTCGGTTGTCTTCTCATCCTAAATAATACTTATCATTTTTTTCCTCAAATGTTACCGATGGTACATAATTTTATTTAATTCCTTTAAGCATGAAAACAGCTCCTTTTAATATACTACTCAGCAAATCAGTGTCTCTGGTATGAATCATATTATTGTTTGCTTCTTCTGCAGATAGGACAAGGAACTTATAGCAACGTTTACAAGGCTCGTGACCTTGAAACTGGGAAAATAGTTGCTCTAAAAAAAGTGAGATTTGTTAATATGGACCCTGAAAGTGTTCGTTTTATGGCAAGAGAAATATATATTCTTCGCAAACTGGATCATCCCAACATTGTGAAACTGGAAGGTCTAATTGCCTCAAAATTCTCAAATAGCTTGTATTTAGTTCTTGAATATATGGAGCACGATCTAGCTGGACTTGCTGCCACACCTGGTATCAAATTCAGTGAACCCCAGGTACTTGTTAAAGTCACTATTCATGTTTATTTTGCTATAAATGTCGATTTTCTGCATCAGGTTAATACTAACTGGTATGTACCATTTCTATTGCTTGTAATGGATTTTGATATGGATCTAAGAATAAGTTTTGTCATTATAAAGTATGTTAATGAATTGGATTCGAACAAAGAAAAGATCCTTATATAACTTTCAAATTAATGTGGCTTAAGACGGTAATTTGACTACATGTTATAAACCTAATAAAGTTTCAATTTTAGTTACAAAATCAAATATTTTTTGGCATTTACATTTGAGTATTTTGTGAGTGGATTTTAGACCAATATCACATGCGCAGAAATAGGTAATTGTGTACGTGAATCACCTACAATGATACAAGCAGTACTTCTTTTTTTTTCTTTTCGTAATTCCTAATTTTTGGAAGTGTAATTCATTGCCTTGAGTCAATTCAATTCAAATTTGTATGTGCCTAACTTTCTATTAACATTAATGATTTTACATTGCAATTCTCCTTTATGTGTTATATTCCATTCTTAATTCAGATTAAATGCTATATGCAACAACTACTCAGTGGACTTCAACATTGCCACAATCACGGGGTTTTGCATCGTGATATAAAAGGCTCGAATCTTCTAATTAACAACGATGGAATACTTAAAATTACTGATTTTGGTTTGGCTACATTTTACAATCCAAATCATAAACAACCATTGACTAGCCGAGTCGTGACACTGTGGTACAGACCACCTGAGCTTTTGATGGGAGCCACAGAATATAGTGTCTCTGTTGATTTGTGGAGCACTGGCTGTATCCTTGCAGAGTTGCTTGCTGGAAAGCCTATAATGCCTGGAAAAACTGAGGTTTGTTTATATGTTATACAATTGTACTCATATTCAAATTTGTTGAAATTCAAAACCCACGAGTGTTTTATATGTTGTAATAAACACATTTATTTGAAAATAGAAAATTGAGTATGTGTTGCATATTGGTACAGCTATCCTATTCCCAATGCCTAGGCTGTTTAAGTTTTTTACTAGTTGTTACAACTTAGTGGTGTACTCTTAATTATATGCATATCACAGCATTATATGACAACTGCCCTTTTTTGTACCATTCATTTATCATACATGATCAGTGTATGACATTTTATGGGTGATAAAAACTTAGAATTTACACATCCTTATTATTATTACTACTACTGATTCTAATTTGTCTTTTGTGCTCAATTTTTGACATCAAAGGGAAGAAAATAGTTGCACTGATCTTATTGGTATACAGATATCATATGAATAAGATTCATTGTTGTTTTTCCACATGATACTATATGTACATAGAAATGAAGCTAAACTGCAAATATATTGCGACATACTGTTTGATTAATCTTCTGAAAAATATATATCCAACTCTTCCTATTTTCTTTTGCATTCAATTTTATATAGGTGGAACAGTTGCACAAAATATTTAAGCTTTGTGGCACACCAAACGAATCATATTGGGCAAAATATAAGTTACCTCATGCTACCATATTTAAGGTGCCTCTTCCTTGCCGTCTTAGAGATTCATTTAGAGATTTCCCTCCGACAACCGTAAAGTTAGTGGAGACGTTGCTAGCAATAGATCCGGAGGATAGGGGGACAGCATCTTCTGCATTGAAAAGCGAGGTAAGTTAGTCTTCCACTTTTTTAGGACAAAATTTACAACAAGGCTTCATAAATAAACTTATTTCAAGTATAGGCATCAATGCAAAGTTATTATAAAACTAGACCTTGTTTTCACAAGTTTATATTTTATGCTTGCTCACTTTAAAAGTGAGCAAACACATTTTTTTCTAAAAAAAATTGTGCTTGTGCACAAGTATATTTTTTGTGCTTTCTCGGTTTAAAAGTGAGCAAGCACAAATTTATCTATAAAAAATTTGTGCTTATGCGCTTTAAAATTGCACAAGCACACTTATTTTTCCCCCAAATTTTGACCTGCTGAAAACCAGACTTGTTTTCTCGTAATAAGTTTGCATTCATGCTTAAAGTTGGAAACATTTTTTTAAGCTTAGTTTCAAATTTGTCATTTTTTTATATTGTAGGACTATAATACTTTTTTTCTGTATAAGTGACTAACTTTCAATCATTTCGAATTTATTATAGTTCTTCACTACAAAGCCATTGGCTTGTGAACCTTCAAGTTTACCTAAATATCCTCCGACCAAGGAGTTGGATGCAAAGCTTCGTGATGAAGAAGCTAGAAGGTTTCTCTTTTATTTCTATTTCTCGAAATAGTTGATTATATAACCTTTCCCTTAGTCCGTACATAATGTCTCTCTTTCCATGTCCAAACTTCTCTTATTTTTATTTTTGAGCATTAACATATATTATTATGTTATTGTGATTGGAAGAATTGACCAACACGCATATTTTCAAATTTTTTAACGAAATGTTAGATAGTTAAGAATTTGTATACTGCAATTCTTACATTTTCTAAAATTCTTTAGTAGTTGTCATTTTGATTTTCTTAATCGAGTTAACAAGTATCAACTAATTTCGCAAAGATGAGTACGTACTTTTTTTTTAAATCAATCAACTTCAACGTAAAAGGATATAATCTAGTTCAAAAGGTCATTTACTTTTAATTTACCTAGTCAAATATATCTCACATTAACATGACTTGATGGCGATACTTTAAGTTAATCTGAGTTTGAACTTGAGACGTATTAGCTCTTATTGAAGAATGGGTTAAATGTAAGCTTATTTGGGTTTTGATAGGTTAAGATAGATTAGGATTCAGGAAAGAATACATGATCAAGTAAACGTTGGTGCTTGAAGAAATAAGATGAAGGGCATGTCGTCTGCTCCATTATGTAGCTTTTGCACTCCACCTTTGGGGTGCTGATAGTTCCATTAAAGGTAGTTTAGGATGGAACCTAGATATCGAGGTATCTGTGAAAAATATTGAGGTGTGTGGTGTGATATTGTGTACTGAATAATTTGATTGGTTGAAATAGCAAACACTAATATTCAGTTACTTATATTACTCTATCTGTTTACTTATCACATTTGATGGTTTTCTTATACTACCCTTATGGAGAGTTAGATATCATTTTTACAACTCGGAACCATCTATGATAGAAGGAAGATATTAAACTTTGTATATCGATTGCAATAAAAACAGACAGAGAGCAGCAGCTATAAAGGATAATGGACGAGAAGGAAAAAGAGAACATAATATGTCGCCGGGAGGAGAAGCCAATGCCGTTTTACCGGTATGCACATAGCTGAACTTGTTTTCCAGTTCCTAAAGTAATTGTTTCGTGCTTTCTAAATATATATATTTTCATAATTACATCCAGACATTCAAAGTTGAGTCAAAATCCTAAACTTATTGTAATGAACAATGGTTTTGTTATTTAAACTCAGTCATAAAGTAAAGATCCTGAAAAGTAGTAGTAGTAATAGCAATAGTAATATTTTTCCAGCACGGAAAAGTTTGAATCTATTGATGAATAATAATTGTTTGTGTGTGTATATGTTTGTGCATGCATATTGTACATTTTTATATATCAAATTACTTAGCTACTTTCAAACCTTTATCAATACTCATCAATCTGTTATAATGTTACATTATGATAATCAGAAGAATCGAATGCAAGATCACAAGATGATGGACGAAAGACGCAAGGCCCATGGATTTGCAGTCTCCGCCTCAGGTAGAAACGCAGAGAATGGAATGACGCGACCTGCAAAAGTGAAGGATGATGAGCCTAGAGCTTTCCCATACCATACATCAACCAATATGAGTCGATCACAGCGCTCTGAATTTGGAACACAAGCACCTTACTCTTCTCAAGTCGGCAGTGGGATTCTACCTAACTTTTCAGGGCCATTAGGAAGGTCAGATATTCGACATGAAAAATCAAAGCATCAGCATTGGCCCGAACGTAGAAATGGATCGAGATATCCAGTTGATGCTGGTGATGCTTCAGCTTCGCATAATTTGCTCGACTTACCTTCCTCTTCTTCTCAAAAGAACGAAAGATTGAGAATCAATGATTCCTCTTCTACTACTGTAAGTTCTTTCTCATTTGAACTGATCATTACATTTTTATCTTTATTCTTCTTAAGATGGTTAATAAATTACTTTGCTTTTATTATTGAATGTAGGGATATAAAAGTAAGAAGAACATGATCCACTTCTCAGGACCTTTGATGCCCCCAGGTGGAAACCTCGATGAAATACTAAAAGAGCACGACAGGCAAATTCAACAGGCAGTTCGAAGATCTAGACTCGATAAAGTCAAAACTAAAAGCTCCGGCGATCCTGCCCTCTCTGAATCTCTTCTCTTCAGCGGCACAAACAGATGATCACATGATCACATGTGTCCTAACAAATAATACTAGTTGATATCATGGCCATTTTTCTCAAAGAAAAAAAGAAAAAGAATATAAATGATATACAGATTATATATTTTGTTGCAATTCTATGATTTTTATTTTTTTAAATGAATTTTGCCTCCTACTTGTGTATAATAATTTTTTGAGGCATCAGTAGGTTGAATTTACTTGGAATGCATGCTTAGAGTTATATGAATAAACCTGGTATTTCATATTCATTATAAGGAACTTCCATATATATATGTATTCACATTTCGCTAGATGAAATCAACGCTTGATGCGAATGATAACTGACTTTACAATGAAGAAATTAGTAATATCAGGTACATACATACAAAAAGCTACCTCTAACGTTCAGGAAGGACACAACACTCGTTTAACCTATGCAAATAACTCACAAATAGCTCATTCAGTAATTGTCTTTCCTCGGTTTTCGACTCATTTCAGAGTATCTACCGCCCATAAGTTGTAAAATCTCTTCCCATAACCCGATAGAGGAAGACTCCATCAATGTCTCTCTGCCTATCAAATACGAACTACAAGCAGCTACGACCCAATAACCCGAATTGATTTCCTCTCTCAACTGATCATATTGCCACCCTGCATACCCTACAAAAAACTTGAAATCTTCAGCTTCTAACACTCTTTTTTTCACTAATTCAGCTGCTCCTTCTAAACTATTTCTTGCACCGAAACATATGCCTGGCACCACTTCTTCTAAGCCTGGTAACGGCGATTTATTACTGTTTCTGACCAGAAACATGCTTGTGTCAAGAGGCCCTCCGAAATGGACAGGGCATTCGGCAAATGTGTTGGCTAAGTCGGCATTTGAGGGGTTTGTGTTCTTGATTTTTTTGTGGAGGGGGCGATTGATGATTACGCCAAATGGGCCTTCCCTTGGGTCTCGGGTTCCCAGTTTTAGGAGGAGGACTACTGTTCTTTCGAAGCTTGAAACACCGTCGAGTTTCTCGGTCGCTACTAGCACACAACCGGGTTCAGGTATGGGTATTGGATGGGCCCATTTATGGCCCAACTTCATATTTGGTGCCTTGTGGGAGGCTACTGGGTCTGATGTGCCAGTATCTAGCAACTCCTGGATTACAAAAAAATTAAGCATGGGATTCAAAATTAGCCATTATGCAAGATGAGAGGTCAGACATGGATTTGGATACTCTTAAGAAGTACATTCATATCAAATGATGGAATATATTGTTCGAAAATATTAGCTGCAATGAATGTTAAGCCATCGAAAACTTGTTCAAAAAAATATACTTGCTGTGTAAATTTTCTTAGTGAAAAAACATAGACTTCATATGTTGGATTAAGAAAAATAAGCAAAATTATCTGTGGAAATAAGCAAACTGTATTTGCGATCTAGGATCAAGTATCATACTCTATTTTTATTTTTTGAAATCAAAAACAAATTTCAGTTTTAATTTGATTGAATAAACTTTGATTTATTATTTTCCCAGTGTTTGGACACGAACCTGCATACATTCTACTTTGTTAGCATGCCTTGTTATTTATAATTTCAATTGTGATTTTCTAATCAATAAAAATATTAATGTGGATCAAAATTAACTGAAATTATTAAATGATATCAGGGAAATTTTTTTGTTAAAATCTTATTTACATATAGGCAAACCATATTCAATCTACAGAAAGAATATTCTACAACAGATTAATGTTTTTTAGACTGTACATTTTTACGTTAAGGTCCTCTAAACTTGAAAACTCACATATTTATGTGCTACAAGTGATGCCCTGAAATCTCGCCAATCGACCAATGAGTGAGGCTTTACATGAACTGAATCGACATTTTCTGGAATGTCTTCCTCCGGAAATTGAGGTTCATTGTTCCCTGCCGTTCAGTAGTAGCATAGCATATTTAGCACCTTACAATTTGTATATGTAGAAATAAGATGCATGCTTCACATGCAACAATCGTGTCCAGAATTAAAGTCATAAGTAAGATCTGTGGAATAAGTTTAATCTGGCTATACATGACCAAAATATAGTGAAGAAGGCATCAAACTACCAAAATATACCAGCAGAATAAATAAAAAACCAACATATATAACAACTAAGGAGATGAAGTAATTGTTGGGCATCAAGAAATGAACACGTGTCAAGTTTACAAGTGTGAAGTTAATGCTACCAACCTAGCCAAAAGGGGACAGAGCTTCAGCAAATAAAGGTAAATAGCACATGCAAAGCAGGTTTGATCGTCGGTATTGAATTAGAAAAGGTAAGTAGTTTAATTATCCATATATACCATTTAATGTTTCTAGGTATGAGTGAACTCCAGTTATATAATTAATAATGCAGCTATTGGAAAATTAAAGCTGTGGGGTTGAGATGCAACAATTCGCTACCGAGGCCACAACAGCAATATGATCACATAGTAGTGCATTAAGATTAAAAAAGTATGCAAGGAAAAAGCCTCAATTGATATTTTAAAATGACTCCCACATGGTTGTTTAAATATTAATTCAGTCAAAAGCAAGGCGGCTAAAAAATCAATGTACATTAAACCAGGTGTAGCTCTTTCTGTCATATCCTAAAATATGATATCATACATGAATATGACTTTCTTGGAATATATCAATCATTTTACTATAGTATTTCAGCAAACTTCAAAGAAAACAATATTAAACAAAATTTCTTAAATATGTTAAATAGAACTTGCGTCATTAATACAATGCAATGTAAGCAATGTGCGCAGGGATTATTACAGCTTTCATCTGTACAGAAAGGAGCAAGTGCCTCAATTCAACGTGTGGAGAAAAAGTCCATGGAACTTAAATGTGTGTGTGCAATGTAAGCAAAGGGTTGAAAATCCATGGGACTTGGACTTGTATAATTTGAAGACTAGATGGGTGTAGACCAGTGCTTAAAAATCCACTCAAAGAAGAAATATTGTCTTGGACAACTTTGTTGATGTTTGCAAATAAGGAGGATACATCTCAGACAACCAAAGTGAATGTAAGAAGAAGAAAAAGAATATCACGATGAAAAAAGAACAAATCTACGGCGGATAAACAAAATAATTGTATATATACTGTAAAAGTGAATACGATGCTTGAAAGTATGGTGACCGAACAGAATTATATTGTGGATTACATAAGACTTACCAATATGATATCATACATGAATCTGACTTACTAGGAATATTTTAACCATCTTACTATAACAATTAAGCAAATTTCATAGGAAACAAATATGTTAAACATATATAACTTACCGTCGTTTACACAACTCAGTGTAAGCAATGTGCACTGCAAAGGGATTATTACAACTGTTATCTGTATATATCCGTATAGAAAGAAGTATGTGCCTCTCAATGTCTTGAGCAAAAATTCATGGGACTTAGATGTGTGTTTGTGATGTGTGAGCTGGCTTATAGGCCATTGCAGCCATGCACGCTTTATTTCTGATAGGTATACGTCATTTGTATCAGAAGAGTATGAATGGAACTTCAATCGTATATAATACTCAGAGAATATGCAAATATTCACAGAAGAAGTCAAAGTAGCACCATGAATAACCATTGACCACATATCACTTTGAAGGGGCATGTATGCGAGCAACATATGATATTATAGTTATTCATAATTACATGCTAAATAACTAAGAGAACCATATTGATGTTCAGGTAATAAACTATATTAATGTTGACTAATACGTCACTTATGGTCAAACAACCATCAAAGTAACTGGTTTTTATTTTTAACCAAAAGTAGATACTTCCATTTAATCCTAATAATCAAAACAAATACAACTATCTGGTTTCCAATAATACCCGCGATCAACCACATAGTATTCAACCAACATATCTACCAATTCTATCATCAAAGACATAACTTGGGCCATAAATATATCAATACATTCAACAACATATTTTCTGTTACACAAAAGCATCAACTCATTTAAAAGCATAATAAGAAAACCAATCAAAATCTTAAAATTCCACAACCCGTAAGTAATGAATCAAAATTGATACCTGATAATAGCACATACATGATAAAACGCGTATTGAAATGCACAAATGATTGACACTTGCACATACAATCAAAAGAATTCATCAAATTTTAAAACACGATCAATAGTACTAACCAGAAGAAGGATTATCGCGATTTTTATTCTTCCCAGTCGCACTCACAACCAGAGCCCGAT
This sequence comes from Allium fistulosum, assembly GCA_030737815.1. Taxonomy (NCBI): domain Eukaryota; kingdom Viridiplantae; phylum Streptophyta; class Magnoliopsida; order Asparagales; family Amaryllidaceae; genus Allium; species Allium fistulosum. The sequence goes on from CM060907.1 coordinate 661,302,244, forward strand.
ACTTGACTGAAATATTAAGAAATTTCACTTCCGAAACCCGTTTGAACCCAAAACCGTTAAGAACATCATCGTCGAGCGCTTTTACGGGTTTCCGACACGACAGAGGACATCGGGCTCTGAGATTAAGGGCATAGGCATTCATATCGTGCTGAATTGGGATGCAGAATTGCTGGATCGGTAGATTGAGGATTAGTGATAACGAATCTCCGATAAGAAAGGGAAAGGGAGATGAGTTTTGGTTTGTGGTTGGGTTTGGTTGGCTTTTGGTATTTATTCATGTGGAGAGCGATGTGCGGAATGGGTACAGAATTTTGTATGGGTGTGAGAATATCAAACTCAAAAATAAATGTCAAAAATATTATTTATGAGCCGCGGAATTTTGTTATAGCTGAGGAAACAAAAAAGGACTTTAATAATAATTACAACTCAAAGATCTGAGTATATTAACTCAATATGACAGGACGTGCAGAATTCTACGTTGTATGTTAATACTTAGGTACAGTTAGCGGTCTTTTTTATCTGGTTTCTTTTTTTCGACGCGTCCGATGCGTGAAAAACAGAAACGGGATAAAATTCACATTCAGATGAAGGATTTTAGTACGTTCAGTTCATTTAGGTAACGTTGATCTGATGCATCCTCAACGATTGGTATCAACAGCCATTGATTTCTTTTCTCTTCCACCATCCCTTCAATGCCCCATTCAAATATCTTATTTGTAGTCACAAACGTATTTCTCGTTCATCAATCTTCTCCGTTCAAATTCATTCGTTGCAAGTTTGTCCTGAATAGACAGAAATAATTACATTGAATATTTGAATCAAATTTGCATGTGAAGAAGTATAATCACTTCATTAAGTATAATACCGATGATAATTAAACCTTTTTGTAATATGGTTCGGTACGGTTTTAAAATCCTGCTCACTTGCTTTATGTTTTAGCGGATAATTTTTCTAAAATAAAATTGAAACTTAACAAATAAAATCGAGGACTAAAAGTATGAACTTTAGTCTTGAAAAAAGTGTAATCTTTAAAGTGATTACATTAATAAAAGTGAAGTGCCTGGCAAGAAAAGCATACTCTTTCAAAACTTGCTCTATCCTATCCTCCACAGGGGTAGAAGGTCGCTGGTCGAGAATACAATTTTGTTTACATTTTTTTTAAAGTGTGAATAAAACACTTTTCTCTTATTGGAGGAATTTGATGGATTACATATAGGATCCCCTGAATTCCTCTAATAGGAGCCGAATGTTTTGTTCACACTTTGAAAAAAGTACGAACAAAATCACTCTCGCTGGTCGCCTTTCAGTCCTGTACGGTCACGGTAATAAAATATAATAGCCAACTGGATGCGAGAAAGACAGCAAATTTCCACATTAAATAACAAACATAGAATTCCTTGAGCAATATTTTACACTGGGATGTATCAAATTTTGATATGTCTCCTTGTTTTGTACAACATGACAAACCATTGTATTTCCTAAAACGTAAAAATAAAATATTAAGGGGTCGTTTGGTTTATTTTGTATTTTATGTTTTGAGTTTTCAACATTAATTACAAAATATGAAAAGAATGAAGGGAGGTCGGAAGGGATGAACGGAAGATTGGAGGGGACCACGAAGTGGATGAAGGAACGACGGAAGGATGAATTGTTACTCGTGCTTCCGTTTTTCTCAAAACATGAAAAATGAAAAAAAGTTGTTTTCTATTTTGTGTGTTAAATTCGTTTTCTAAAATGATCATTTTTCATAATATACATGTGTCGTGCGTACTTTTGTATGGACGAAAACTCAAAACTAAAAACGGTAAACCAAACATAGCCTAACTTTTTTCAGCACGCATATCAAAATTTGGAGGCTTCTGTATGATTTTGATAAAAAAAGTCCACACATGTTACCTGTCTCGAAATATATTTAGTTTTCAACTTTTTTTTTCTTCTATTTTTAACAGTTTTTTGGAAAGGATTTATCATTGTATATGTTAAAACACTCGTGCTATTAGCGAAATAAGTAGTCATGTAAATAAAACTTCTGAAATTTTCCGAAGTAAAATCACATGCAAAATTATCACGATTCAAAATCATTAATTTAAAAGTAAACATGTTTCTCAAATTTTCAGGCAAGTATGATTAACGAACAGATTAGGCATAGTTCAATACACCTCAAGCGATCTTGAGCAGCATCGTCCAGCCAGTACATGTCGTCCCAAACCTAGTCTGGCCTCAAGCCGGTCCACCTACTCAGTAACCCTCAAAGTCCATTGTCAGCCTACACAACTTAAGGTGGCTCCAGTAGCCAACTTACCAAATAAAATCGACTCAAACGTGATCCGTCTTTGGTTCGGCTTCATCACACACGTTTGAGGGGGGGGGAGAGGGTGGTCGTGGGCACGTGACCTCTTCATAAATGTGTTTTATATAAAAAATTTACTTCAAAGAACACCACATCTCTTTCAGAACGAAAAAAATTAAAAACTTAAATCACGTTCTAATTTTCTTCATTGCTGTTTCAAAGAGCACGTGCGACCTCTCTAATTTTCTTCTTAATTTCGCTTCTCAAACTGCTAATATTCATCGTTGCTCGCTGCTGATGGGGCTCATCGTTGTTCGTTGCTCTTCGTCGTTGAATTGCTGGTGCCTGGTGGTGTTCGACGCCGCTGCTTTTGCTGTCGTCTCTAATTGCCATCTGATTCTCTGGTTTCTATGGGTAAATCTTGATTTTGATTTGTGATGAAATTGATTTGGATTGATCTAAGCATGTAGTAAATTAAGATAAAATTGATCCTTGTATTACTTATAAATTGGTTTTATCAATAATTTTGATGAAATTGGTTCTTGTCTAGTCTGTGCATGAATTCATTGGGGTTGTTAGTTAGTTTGAGTTAAGTAAGTTAATGAATTTTTTTAACGGAGTTAATGAATTTTCAATTAATGAAATTAATAAATTTGCTTCCTTCAAATTACAAAAATATTTCAAACAATCATTTAAAAATATTTCCAATGAAGCTGGATCTTCTAATGGTATTGCGAGCAATGATACTCAAGAAGCAATTATTCCTAACACAATAATTTGAAGTCGCATCCAAGTGGATTCATAAGATCTTCCATCTGATCCTAGTTTGCGACATCAAATTCTAAACTATGATCTGGATGATCAAGGTATAGTCCAAAGCGCATATTTACAGAAAGGCCAGTGTCAACCTTCTTTACAATTGTTTCCACAAACAGTAATTGGTGAAAAAGCTCGTCATTTTAATCAATCATGGTTTAACGATTATAAAAATTGGCTGGAATATAGTGTGAAAGAAGATGTTGTATATTGCTTATCATGTTACTAATTTCAACCCCAATCGATGAGAAGAAATACAAGTGATGCATTTATCCGATGTGGGTTTAGAAATTGGAAGAACCATCAAAGACTTCAAGAACATGCTAATTCGATAGTTCATAATACTGCATATTTGAAAGCTGAGAATTTGACGAATCAAAATCAGCCTATTGTGATGATAATTGGGAGACAATCAACTCAAAGTCAAATTGATTAGCGAAGTCGTTTAAATTGACTCTTTGTGCATATGATATCTTTTACACCAAAATTTTCCTTTTCGTGGTCACGATGAATCTTAAAAATCAACAAATAAGGGAAATTTTCTTGAACTTCTACAATGGGTAGCCAATGAAAAGCCTACGGTTAATGCTGTCATTTTGAAAAATGCACCACAAAATCTTAAAATGACATCACCAGATATTCAAAAGAATATTGTGAATTGTATTGCCGTGAAAATTATAGATGTTATCCTAAAACATCTTTCTAGAGGATTATTTGCAATACTAATTGATAAAGCACGTGATATTTCGATTAAAGAGCAAATGACAATTATTTTGCGATTTGTGGATGAGACTGGAAGTGTTATTGAAAGGTTTATGGACATGGTACATGTTTCTAACATAACATCAATTTCTCTCAAAACATCCCTTGAAACCTTTTTTAGTAAACATAAATTGAGCATGACAAAGTTACGTGGTCGAGGTTATGATGGTGCAAGTAATATGCAAGGTATGTTCAATGGTCTTAAAACACTTATTCTAAATGAGAACAGTTCTGCTTTCTATGTTCATTGTTTTGCACACCAACTTCGACTAGCACTTGTTCGTGTCGCTAAAGATATAGATCATATTTCTGAGTTTTTTTACTTGGTTGATATTGGTAAATTTAGCCGGAGCTTCATGTAAGCGTCGAGATATTCTTAGAGAAAAAGAGGCAAATAGAATATTTAATCAACTAGAAAGTGACGAACTATCTAGTGGTTGGAGGCTGACTTAAGAGTGTAGTTTGAAATGACCGAGGAATACATGTTGGGATTCACATTATGGCACACTAATTAATTTGATTGTTATGTGTCCTTTGGTTATTGATGTCCTTACCGATCTAGTAGAAGATATGTAGGGTGATAATAAAAGGCGAACCTTTGAATATGATAAAAGCGCTATAATCTTATGATTTTATATTTATTTTACATTTGATGAAAAATGTACTTGCAATTACTAATGATCTTTCCAAAGCACTACAATGAAAAGGTCAAAATATCATAAATGCTTTGATGTTGGTAAAAGTTTCTAAAGAACGTTTACACAAAATGATAGATAATGGATAGGATACTCTTTTGAACGAGGTTGGATCTTTTTGCACAAAATACAATATTCCTATTTCAAATATGGATGATAATTATCTTCTTTTGGGCAGATCAAGAAGAGGACCAATGATTAAAAATTTACATCACTATCAAGTTAATTTGTTTTATCTTTGTATAGATAAAGAAATTGTTGAACTTAATAATCACTTTGATAAAGTTAATTCAGAATTGCTTCTTTGTATGTTAGCACTTAGTCTGATTGATTCATTTGCTGCTTTTGATAAAATAAAGTTGATTCGTTTATCTGAATTTTATCCCAATGAATTTTCCGAAGCAGAGCGTATGGAGCTCTCCAGTCAACTGGAGATTTATGAAATGGATATGAAATGTAATGATAGATTTAAAGATGTGAATGACATTGGTGATTTGGCTAAGATAATGTTGTTAATGCGAAAGAATATCGTATATAATTTTTTTTATAAGCTCGTAACTTTTTCTCTTATCCTACCTATTTCTACTTCAACCGTGGAGAGAGCATTCTCCGTTATGAATATAGCAAAAAATGATTTACAAAATCGAATGGGAGATGAATGGTTGAGTGATAGTTGTGTTGCATACATTGAGAAAGATATATTTACTTAGATAGGCAATGAAGCAATCATCGATCGGTTTCAAACCATGAGAACTCGACATGGACAACTCTAAATTACTAGTATTTATGTTATGGTTGTTAAGTTTGAAAAGATCAAAATAATTGATTGCTTTTGTAATGACATACTATTGTATCGCTTACTATTTATGCTTGTTTAATGCTTTGTTATGAAATTTTCTTACTATTGTTCGAATAACTGTCGAGTTTTTTTTAAAGGCCTATCATCCTCAAACCGCCTAACCTTTTAAATATGTGAGCCCGACAAACTATGTTGCTGGCTACGCCACTAATCACATCATACCTTCGATTAGTCTCAGGCAACCCATCTCGTCATCCCACAGCCAGCCTGGAACATCCCTTGCAGCTTGGTCTTTTGCACCATTCAGCTTTTCTTGGCAAGCTTCGGCAACAAGCGACCGACCCACTCATGATGACCGACATCCAATCTGGCTCCAAGCTAGCTCGTCCACTCAACAACAACCCAAGTCCATTGTTAGTCGGTATAACTTAAGAAAGCTTCAACGGCCAACTAATCTGGAAAGAACGACTCAAGCATGACCCATCTTTAGCCTAACTTTCTCATAGTTCATCTCATCATCTTATAACCGACCTAAAACATCTTTTGCAACCTGGTTCTTAGTCTTTAGCAATGTTCATCTTTCCTCAAGTGTCGTTAACAACCAACCGATCAGCATAGCCCGAAGAAAGTCATTCATCTGCCTTGCCACGTAGGCATGCAAAATAAAATGAAAAGTCATTCAGCCAGCTGTACAAGGTACAATAGTAAGATGACCAAAAGCATACCAAATCCTGTATCACATCGTTAGCATTTAATGTACATCAAATGCAATGCACGAGCCTGGTATAGAGGGACAACTAGCATATTTCTGAGTGACACATTCAAGCATCCCTTTACCGCTGCTTTATATCAGCCTGTGCGACCAAATTGACGGTCGAGCATACTTCCTGCTTGTTTTACTGTGCAATCTTAGCCATCAATAATCCACTATAACCACTATAAGTACCCCATGCCATGTAACCTCAAATGGATTGAATACTGGTTTCTTGGTATTCATATAAGCAAAAATGTCCTACAAGCAATTTACAGCCATGAGATATAAAGATTAGCAACTTCTTGGTCTTAATTGCTATATTACTTATTATTCTCTTGTGATTCGTTATAAATATAATTGTAATAGGTAAGTATAGTAAGAGATCTTCATAATGGACGTGGGTAAACTTGCTAAACCACTATACATTCTTATGTTATTCACTTTAATGTTTTGTTTACTCCCTTATTTTACATTTTAAGCCTAATGATTATCAAGTAGCCTTTGCTTTCATGAAAACATTAGTCTAATTTCGAGGTTGGCTAATTTATTAGTCAACATTTGGTGCTAGCAAGAGGGCTTCCCGTAACTTCTCTCATCTTTCTTTAATTTTTCTTTTCTACACATTATTTTTACATTCCACCATGTTGAATCCTACTGGAGAGAACAACCTCATTAACTGTAATGAGCATGAAACTAATGGTAACATGGTTGCCTACGTTGCCAGTCCCATCCTAGACCCAGGAATGACATATGGCAAAGCATGCTCCAATGCTGAACCAACCGTGGACTTCGGCCCACAAGGTGAATGAACCGAGGATAGGGTGTGTGACGACTCGGGTTTTGCCCGCTCGAAAATCAACATCCGTACTTCACATTGTACTAGAATGTCGCAGATTCGACCGTACAAATCCGATTCGCCGGAGCTATAACACAATTAAGTAAATAACACAGCGGAAGAAAAGAATAATACATTGATATACAATATCTGATACAACAGAGTGATACAATGAATATCAATATACATCAGAGATGATACAACAAATAGCAGCGGAAAAGAAAATGATAACACCAGCAGCGGAACAATATCAATAGAAATGATAACTCCAAAATGATCTTCAGACAAGAATGAATCCACAACTCCAAGATAAGCAACTCCGATGAATGAACTAGCTCCAGATAATCTACTAAACCTGAATATCTGAAAAACCCAACTCTAGACTGCCCGTGTGGAAAATGGTGGGCACCCAGAGTTTAGGAAGGGAACAATAAACTCCGGATCAGTCATGGGACTGGTGTGAGCAACAAAAACAGTTTATCTTTAAACAAACACAAAAGGTTTTAAACATTGAAATCCGCAATACTTTTGGAAAATGAAACTACCATAAGACCTCCCACCACAGACACAATGCAAACGCAGAATTGGAGGAGATTTCTTCTTATGATAGTCAAACATGCTTACTACGCAAATCATTGGATATTATTATTAGTGCATAGTGCAGAAAACATTTCGAAAGTATAATATTAATCTTAGCCAACATACGACCAGTATCGTATGCCTACTATAGCTACCATCTAAACAGTGGTGACCACCGTACGTAAATGGCAGGTTCTACAACTAAAACCGTACAAGTTCCGTATTGGAGAAATGGATTTCCAACAAATGGTCAGGCTAAGGAACTTCCTTCCGCCGCATGGGAACGCCTCTGGCGGGACGTCCCGAGAGACAAACTGCTCTCTGCAAAACAAGGCCGGGTTACCCCTGTAACAGGTAACTCACGAATATGCCACCTCCCCGGTCCTTTGGGACCTTATCCGAGGCCTCGATAACCAACATCACACATAATAAAGTGTATCCACATGAGTAAGTATCTGGGCTCCATACCATGACACCACCCTTTTCCAGAAGGAAATGACATACCCTAAAGGGCGCGACCCTCATAACCTTGCCGCAACGATCCTGTTTCGACCATTTCCGGGTTGTGAGGCCCTGACGAAGTCTCGTCCACAAAGCTACGCTTTGTTCACAAAGCCATGCTTCGGGTCAAACAAATGATCAACCTATGATCACAAAGATATAAGATCAAACAAATGATCATATCACAAATGATCAAACACTGATCATCACACAGCTACACTCAGCATGCCACATTACCAAATTGGGATATATCGCTGATAAATTTCAACTACATAACCTCTGAGCTCGTACGTCTCAGAGAAGGGTGTTAAGCTAAGAGAATAAATTCTCCGCCACCAACAGAAATGTATTTGAAAGAAATCGGCTTTATATCTCAAAGTGTAATGTCAGACATACAATCCATACAAGTCTGTTCCGGGATCGAACAGAACCGAAGGCACTTCTCACGAAGCCCTTGCAATTCCGGATAATTTTCAATCACGTCCGGACTTCCCGTCACTAAGGATGATAAAACCTCTATATCGGGGATCAGCCGATGCAGAGTAACTCGACGGTAATCCTTCCGTTTTCAAAAATATCCGGTCTTCAACACCGGTCTTCAAATGCTATCCATATACGACGTATCACATATTCGGAATGGGTTATACGACCCAAAGGTCCTCTCCCGGCTAAACCGAATAGTGCGCGAAATATTTAAAAACATATGGATATGGGATTTCAATTAAGTCACAACTTAATAATTCAACTTCTTTTTAAATGGTTTCAATCGATTACCATTTCAAATCTTTTAAACAAAAAGATTTATTTTAAACAACCTTCAATGGTTTAAACAGTTTCACCTTAATCTTTTAAACAAAAGATTCATTCACAGATTTTCCAAATTAATTTCCATTTCAATTTGATTAACTCGTTAAACCTTTAAATCAAGATTTAACTTATAGCTTTCAAAACAATCTCATTTCAAATGATTTAAACCAATCATTATTTTAAATCTGTTAAAGATAACAGATTCAAATCATAGCTTTTCAAAACAATTCATTCATAACTTGGAAAACCATTTTTCAATTCAATATTGAAATTCCTTTAATTAAACTGGAATTTCATTGCTTATCTGAAAGCTTTTATCATTTGAAAACAAACAGTTTCATTTCAGAAAATCTGATTCATTCATACGAGTTAAAGTCGTTGGGTTAAATCCAAATTTTCAAAATTACAATTTTAAATGGTTTAAATTCAGATAAACACATTCATAATATCTTTAATCCCTAGTTTCAAATCATAGGATTCAATTTCAAATATTGAATTCAAATTTAAATCAAATTATTTAAATTTTCATAACTCGATTAAGTTATTCGAAATAACTTTTATCTTTGAAATTCTATTTCAAAAGCTTTTCACTTTAAACCCAAATTTCTAATTTCAAAAATCAATTGAAATTAAGATTTCAATTTCAAAAACATCAAATTTAAATTATCTGTGACTTAACCGATTTCCACGTGAAATCCATATTTGTGTGTGTAAAAGTGTAGTCCAGGGGTTTTACACAGTAGTGCAACATCAATCATCACAGATATATCAATAAGCGGTATAACCCATAACGCTTATCTTCATTCACAGATTTATAGATAAAGTAAATTTATCAGTCACAGGGTTCATCATTACAATTCGATGTGGGTTTCGGATAACCAACTGGAATCCGACTCCCTGCCGCATCGAAATTCAAATGTCGTTTATGGGTCAACGGTTTTCATATTCACATAGTAATATATCACAGAAATAGATATATATATATCGCAAATAATCAATTACATTCATCCCAGATAAATATATTACAGATCACAACACAATTCGGGGTGTATCACAAAGCATCATATATCAGGGATATCAAACAATCAAATCATTCAATAGAATCCAAATATTCATAAGTAAGGTCAGTTAATATCTGATTTTAATTAATTTATACCAGGTTAATTACTTATGAATAAACTATAAATTTTGGTTAATTAACATCAATAAATTACAAATCGCTTTGATTAATTATTCTTTAACCATTAATTAATTAACCATTAATAATTAATTAACCTTTAATTATAATTCATCAACCTTTAATTATAATTAAATCAAACTTTAATCAATAAATAATTTACTTTCAATATTTAATTTTTCTTTAATTGATTATCTTTAATTAATTACATTAATTAACCCCTAATTAATTTTCGTTTAATTAATCACCATGAATTGGTTACAAATTTATTAACCTCAAATTAACTACAAAATTTATTCATTCTTAATTAATAATCATTCCTTAATTACTTTCGCCAATTCATTACTCTTGAATAAATTAATTATTCTCAATTTATAAATTAATCCAAATTCTAAATTTTAAAATCAATAAATAAGTCATTCCTTAATTCCCTTAAGAATTAAATTCTTTTATTATCTTAATTACTTCTAAGATAATTCATTTACTTTATTAATGACTTCATTAACTTTCAAGTGTATTTAAGTATTACATTTCTAAATCTTGATTTAAATTTCATTTTTGAATCTAAGATTAAAAATGATTATTCCTTTAACATTTATCCAAATTTAAATTAAACACTTCGTAAATTTTCATTCAAATCTTCGTATTAGTACTTGATTTAAAACTTAATTTGAATCTTGCTTTAAATTTGAATTTTAAATTTAGATTGAAAAGCAACCTCAACACTATCAGGTTATAAAACTGGAAACCTGGAACCAGATTAGCAAACCCGAGCTACCCAAAAATACTTCGAGTCGAATGCTTGAATTACTCGAGACAACTTCGAGTTCCACCCTTCCATTTCCTGCTTCGAGTTATTTCTCCAATTGCTCGAACAATTGCCCGAGTCGAACTCATCTTCCCCAACACCTCGAATTTCCAGTGCACACGAACGTGCACGGTGCACGTCTCCACTCAGCCCTGGCCAACTACGATCGTCGCGGCCACCTTCTCCGACCACACTAACCTGCACGAATACGATTACAAACCCAGATCAACAAAAGTGACAGCGAAACAAAATCGAACCATTTGCTTCTTCCTGTAACCAACCCATTCGCCAAAAACCCTCTACCGCCGATGATCTCGACTACCGGAAACCCCCAATCTCGGCCACGCATTCGCCTACGACCAAACTACCAACCCCTAAAGCCCCGCTCAACTCGATCATCCCTAGGGACCGTACCAACCCAAACAAGTTTCACAACCAAAACTAGGTTAAAAATTTTCAAACCCAAATTCCACAACCCACACAGCTAAATTCTTCGATCCAATATTTTTTTAAACTTCCATGATCACTCCTTTAACCTCCGAGCCAATCTCGACTTCTCCGATCAAGTGTGTTGTCCGGGGAAACCCCATCTTCCCAAAATGATCAACACCGCAATACACATTCTACCCATTTCAAAAAAATATGAATTGAGCTTTAAAAATCCTATTTTTGGTTTAGCAAACAGTTGGTAAACCTGGAAAAATAATTCGTGATGATTGAAAACATCACTTATGCTAACTTTGTACTGTTTTATGTTTATTACCAGAGCAATTCAGTTTTATTGGCAAATATTTAATTTTTAAAATTTACTTTGTGCTCACCTAAACATAATTTGTTTATATAATTTACTCTAACAATCAATGGATTGATCAATAATGATTTTTTTCTTTTATTAAGCAACTCAGGCCTCTAAAATTTTTTTGAACAGAGCATCATCCAGAAAAGAAGATGAGCAGCAGGCCTCATCTTGTCAAAACTTAATGGAATGCATATATTTCATACAACAATGTACCTGATAGTCATCATACACTAGATTAAACTTAGGATATTTTAAACATGAAGTTACTCACAGATTTTAAATCAAGCAACCATCCAGAGATATATTTAAGCATAAAAAAGAATGAAGTTGCTCACCTTAAAAAAAAGAAAGAACAGAGAAGCTTGAAAAATGGTTGAACTGGAAACACTGAATTTGATCTTGTGCTTGAAGTTGAATTAGTTACTTTGCTCTTGATTTCCAGGTTTGAAGACTTTGAATTGCTTTTGTTTTTAAGTTTGAAAATGAACGAATGGATAAGAGTTGATATATGGAAGGCTTGATAAAGAAAATGAGTTCACTGGGTATTCATTTGTACAGGGTGTTAAAATGTAGTTTGTACAAAACAGGACAGGGATATTTTTTTCCTTGTTTCATAATTTATGCAGATTTTCTTAGCTCTTTGGCGGCTGAAAACATTTTGTATATGTGATATAATTGCTTTGTACAAGTTGTTTATGCTTGCCTACATTTTTTTAGCTCGGCTGATGGATATGGCATTAATTGCACGTGTACTTCATGTTCCTACTTATCCTATTTTATAAAGATATTTTACCTATTTCTTACTTCTTGTTTCGGCTGGAAATGATATTGAGGAGATTTTGTGGTAGCTTGTTTGACTTGGCTGATGATATTTTCCTTTCTTGTTTTGTATTTTATTTTGTTTGAGACTTGTTACTTACATATACACATGTTAATAGTATATATATTTAACTTTGTTTTAGTATGCTAGTTTGATTTCGGCTGAGATTATATTTGCTTTGCCTTATTATTTTTGTTACATGAAGATTAAGTCTGGTTTTAGCCTTTAGAAATGTACACATATTTTCTTTTATTTGTTTTGGCCTTAATACTTCGAAACCAAATAAAGTTCTATTTTTATTTTATTCGTTATAATTTTACAAATTTGTTCACTCTATATTTTATATAGTTTATCTTATATTTATATGTATATATTTCTATTTCAATTTTTAACTTAAATATTTATTAATAGAATTTTGTTATACTTACACAACTTCTAAAATCCATAGATTAAGATTGAATTCAAATACCTTTACGTTATTTATAACTCCAATTCAATTTTTATTCGAATACATTATTTCCAATAATTCATAATTAATCCATAACTTAACTAAATCAATATTGATTACTAATTAATTAAACAATTTAAATTCAAATCAAATATATATATCTATATATTTATTATTTCAAATTTAGTCAGATATGTTCAAATACAGATATATATTCACATATATACAAGAATTTAAATTTTTTAAACAATTTATACAAATATACTTGGATATCGGGGAAACTCGCTCCATTTTATCGATTTATTTTACTATTTTTATTCAAAATTAAATTAAATTATCAATTTAAATAAAATTAAATTTCGGGGTCGTTACAGACTTCCCCCCTTAAAAGAATTTCGTCCTCGAAATTACCAAGGAGACAAAAAGATAGATGGAGAATATTTCATCAACTCAAACTGAACATTTATTCTGCATTTGGCTCACCAAATCAGAATATCAATAACAGATACACGAACGAATCTGTTGAATTCTTCACAAGATACTCGGGTTATCCAGATCTACGAAATATGGAGTGGCATCGGTCAGTTCGAAGTGATAACTAACCATTCGTAGAATATACTGGGACCCAAAGAATAGATAGATACGTGGATACGATTTTGAAATTTTTAGTTTAGAAACTAAATTATACCTATCAATCATAGCAATCAAAGCAGCCAATTCATCCAAACAAACAATTTTTTTTTTTTTTTTTTTTGTCCATCCGGAGTTTACGTCCCAAACAAATATATCGAATTTATTCCTGGATCTACCAGAAACTATCGAAGAATTGAGAAAAGATGACGAACAAAAGAGATCGATAGAGAAAAGATAGCTTCCTTGTTGTTACAGAGTATTGACCATTTCATAGTGGTATCCCCCTGTCCTCTATCTCATCCTCTTCTTGCACTCATACTCACTATCAGTGGATAGCAAGAGAATTTACTGAGACATTCGAACGGATATCTGAGGATACTCATTCTAGAGTTTACTTCACTCTATCTCTAATGAGCTACTTAACGTGTTATACTCCTGAGCTAAAGTTCAACCTTAGCTCTGATACCACCTGTGACGACTCGGGTTTTGCCCGCTCGAAAATCAACATCCGTACTTCACATTGTACTAGAATGTCGCAGATTCGACCGTACAAATCCGATTCGCCGGAGCTATAACACAATTAAGTAAATAACACAGCGGAAGAAAAGAATAATACATTGATATACAATATCTGATACAACAGAGTGATACAATGAATATCAATATACATCAGAGATGATACAACAAATAGCAGCGGAAAAGAAAATGATAACACCAGCAGCGGAACAATATCAATAGAAATGATAACTCCAAAATGATCTTCAGACAAGAATGAATCCACAACTCCAAGATAAGCAACTCCGATGAATGAACTAGCTCCAGATAATCTACTAAACCTGAATATCTGAAAAACCCAACTCTAGACTGCCCGTGTGGAAAATGGTGGGCACCCAGAGTTTAGGAAGGGAACAATAAACTCCGGATCAGTCATGGGACTGGTGTGAGCAACAAAAACAGTTTATCTTTAAACAAACACAAAAGGTTTTAAACATTGAAATCCGCAATACTTTTGGAAAATGAAACTACCATAAGACCTCCCACCACAGACACAATGCAAACGCAGAATTGGAGGAGATTTCTTCTTATGATAGTCAAACATGCTTACTACGCAAATCATTGGATATTATTATTAGTGCATAGTGCAGAAAACATTTCGAAAGTATAATATTAATCTTAGCCAACATACGACCAGTATCGTATGCCTACTATAGCTACCATCTAAACAGTGGTGACCACCGTACGTAAATGGCAGGTTCTACAACTAAAACCGTACAAGTTCCGTATTGGAGAAATGGATTTCCAACAAATGGTCAGGCTAAGGAACTTCCTTCCGCCGCATGGGAACGCCTCTGGCGGGACGTCCCGAGAGACAAACTGCTCTCTGCAAAACAAGGCCGGGTTACCCCTGTAACAGGTAACTCACGAATATGCCACCTCCCCGGTCCTTTGGGACCTTATCCGAGGCCTCGATAACCAACATCACACATAATAAAGTGTATCCACATGAGTAAGTATCTGGGCTCCATACCATGACACCACCCTTTTCCAGAAGGAAATGACATACCCTAAAGGGCGCGACCCTCATAACCTTGCCGCAACGATCCTGTTTCGACCATTTCCGGGTTGTGAGGCCCTGACGAAGTCTCGTCCACAAAGCTACGCTTTGTTCACAAAGCCATGCTTCGGGTCAAACAAATGATCAACCTATGATCACAAAGATATAAGATCAAACAAATGATCATATCACAAATGATCAAACACTGATCATCACACAGCTACACTCAGCATGCCACATTACCAAATTGGGATATATCGCTGATAAATTTCAACTACATAACCTCTGAGCTCGTACGTCTCAGAGAAGGGTGTTAAGCTAAGAGAATAAATTCTCCGCCACCAACAGAAATGTATTTGAAAGAAATCGGCTTTATATCTCAAAGTGTAATGTCAGACATACAATCCATACAAGTCTGTTCCGGGATCGAACAGAACCGAAGGCACTTCTCACGAAGCCCTTGCAATTCCGGATAATTTTCAATCACGTCCGGACTTCCCGTCACTAAGGATGATAAAACCTCTATATCGGGGATCAGCCGATGCAGAGTAACTCGACGGTAATCCTTCCGTTTTCAAAAATATCCGGTCTTCAACACCGGTCTTCAAATGCTATCCATATACGACGTATCACATATTCGGAATGGGTTATACGACCCAAAGGTCCTCTCCCGGCTAAACCGAATAGTGCGCGAAATATTTAAAAACATATGGATATGGGATTTCAATTAAGTCACAACTTAATAATTCAACTTCTTTTTAAATGGTTTCAATCGATTACCATTTCAAATCTTTTAAACAAAAAGATTTATTTTAAACAACCTTCAATGGTTTAAACAGTTTCACCTTAATCTTTTAAACAAAAGATTCATTCACAGATTTTCCAAATTAATTTCCATTTCAATTTGATTAACTCGTTAAACCTTTAAATCAAGATTTAACTTATAGCTTTCAAAACAATCTCATTTCAAATGATTTAAACCAATCATTATTTTAAATCTGTTAAAGATAACAGATTCAAATCATAGCTTTTCAAAACAATTCATTCATAACTTGGAAAACCATTTTTCAATTCAATATTGAAATTCCTTTAATTAAACTGGAATTTCATTGCTTATCTGAAAGCTTTTATCATTTGAAAACAAACAGTTTCATTTCAGAAAATCTGATTCATTCATACGAGTTAAAGTCGTTGGGTTAAATCCAAATTTTCAAAATTACAATTTTAAATGGTTTAAATTCAGATAAACACATTCATAATATCTTTAATCCCTAGTTTCAAATCATAGGATTCAATTTCAAATATTGAATTCAAATTTAAATCAAATTATTTAAATTTTCATAACTCGATTAAGTTATTCGAAATAACTTTTATCTTTGAAATTCTATTTCAAAAGCTTTTCACTTTAAACCCAAATTTCTAATTTCAAAAATCAATTGAAATTAAGATTTCAATTTCAAAAACATCAAATTTAAATTATCTGTGACTTAACCGATTTCCACGTGAAATCCATATTTGTGTGTGTAAAAGTGTAGTCCAGGGGTTTTACACAGTAGTGCAACATCAATCATCACAGATATATCAATAAGCGGTATAACCCATAACGCTTATCTTCATTCACAGATTTATAGATAAAGTAAATTTATCAGTCACAGGGTTCATCATTACAATTCGATGTGGGTTTCGGATAACCAACTGGAATCCGACTCCCTGCCGCATCGAAATTCAAATGTCGTTTATGGGTCAACGGTTTTCATATTCACATAGTAATATATCACAGAAATAGATATATATATATCGCAAATAATCAATTACATTCATCCCAGATAAATATATTACAGATCACAACACAATTCGGGGTGTATCACAAAGCATCATATATCAGGGATATCAAACAATCAAATCATTCAATAGAATCCAAATATTCATAAGTAAGGTCAGTTAATATCTGATTTTAATTAATTTATACCAGGTTAATTACTTATGAATAAACTATAAATTTTGGTTAATTAACATCAATAAATTACAAATCGCTTTGATTAATTATTCTTTAACCATTAATTAATTAACCATTAATAATTAATTAACCTTTAATTATAATTCATCAACCTTTAATTATAATTAAATCAAACTTTAATCAATAAATAATTTACTTTCAATATTTAATTTTTCTTTAATTGATTATCTTTAATTAATTACATTAATTAACCCCTAATTAATTTTCGTTTAATTAATCACCATGAATTGGTTACAAATTTATTAACCTCAAATTAACTACAAAATTTATTCATTCTTAATTAATAATCATTCCTTAATTACTTTCGCCAATTCATTACTCTTGAATAAATTAATTATTCTCAATTTATAAATTAATCCAAATTCTAAATTTTAAAATCAATAAATAAGTCATTCCTTAATTCCCTTAAGAATTAAATTCTTTTATTATCTTAATTACTTCTAAGATAATTCATTTACTTTATTAATGACTTCATTAACTTTCAAGTGTATTTAAGTATTACATTTCTAAATCTTGATTTAAATTTCATTTTTGAATCTAAGATTAAAAATGATTATTCCTTTAACATTTATCCAAATTTAAATTAAACACTTCGTAAATTTTCATTCAAATCTTCGTATTAGTACTTGATTTAAAACTTAATTTGAATCTTGCTTTAAATTTGAATTTTAAATTTAGATTGAAAAGCAACCTCAACACTATCAGGTTATAAAACTGGAAACCTGGAACCAGATTAGCAAACCCGAGCTACCCAAAAATACTTCGAGTCGAATGCTTGAATTACTCGAGACAACTTCGAGTTCCACCCTTCCATTTCCTGCTTCGAGTTATTTCTCCAATTGCTCGAACAATTGCCCGAGTCGAACTCATCTTCCCCAACACCTCGAATTTCCAGTGCACACGAACGTGCACGGTGCACGTCTCCACTCAGCCCTGGCCAACTACGATCGTCGCGGCCACCTTCTCCGACCACACTAACCTGCACGAATACGATTACAAACCCAGATCAACAAAAGTGACAGCGAAACAAAATCGAACCATTTGCTTCTTCCTGTAACCAACCCATTCGCCAAAAACCCTCTACCGCCGATGATCTCGACTACCGGAAACCCCCAATCTCGGCCACGCATTCGCCTACGACCAAACTACCAACCCCTAAAGCCCCGCTCAACTCGATCATCCCTAGGGACCGTACCAACCCAAACAAGTTTCACAACCAAAACTAGGTTAAAAATTTTCAAACCCAAATTCCACAACCCACACAGCTAAATTCTTCGATCCAATATTTTTTTAAACTTCCATGATCACTCCTTTAACCTCCGAGCCAATCTCGACTTCTCCGATCAAGTGTGTTGTCCGGGGAAACCCCATCTTCCCAAAATGATCAACACCGCAATACACATTCTACCCATTTCAAAAAAATATGAATTGAGCTTTAAAAATCCTATTTTTGGTTTAGCAAACAGTTGGTAAACCTGGAAAAATAATTCGTGATGATTGAAAACATCACTTATGCTAACTTTGTACTGTTTTATGTTTATTACCAGAGCAATTCAGTTTTATTGGCAAATATTTAATTTTTAAAATTTACTTTGTGCTCACCTAAACATAATTTGTTTATATAATTTACTCTAACAATCAATGGATTGATCAATAATGATTTTTTTCTTTTATTAAGCAACTCAGGCCTCTAAAATTTTTTTGAACAGAGCATCATCCAGAAAAGAAGATGAGCAGCAGGCCTCATCTTGTCAAAACTTAATGGAATGCATATATTTCATACAACAATGTACCTGATAGTCATCATACACTAGATTAAACTTAGGATATTTTAAACATGAAGTTACTCACAGATTTTAAATCAAGCAACCATCCAGAGATATATTTAAGCATAAAAAAGAATGAAGTTGCTCACCTTAAAAAAAAGAAAGAACAGAGAAGCTTGAAAAATGGTTGAACTGGAAACACTGAATTTGATCTTGTGCTTGAAGTTGAATTAGTTACTTTGCTCTTGATTTCCAGGTTTGAAGACTTTGAATTGCTTTTGTTTTTAAGTTTGAAAATGAACGAATGGATAAGAGTTGATATATGGAAGGCTTGATAAAGAAAATGAGTTCACTGGGTATTCATTTGTACAGGGTGTTAAAATGTAGTTTGTACAAAACAGGACAGGGATATTTTTTTCCTTGTTTCATAATTTATGCAGATTTTCTTAGCTCTTTGGCGGCTGAAAACATTTTGTATATGTGATATAATTGCTTTGTACAAGTTGTTTATGCTTGCCTACATTTTTTTAGCTCGGCTGATGGATATGGCATTAATTGCACGTGTACTTCATGTTCCTACTTATCCTATTTTATAAAGATATTTTACCTATTTCTTACTTCTTGTTTCGGCTGGAAATGATATTGAGGAGATTTTGTGGTAGCTTGTTTGACTTGGCTGATGATATTTTCCTTTCTTGTTTTGTATTTTATTTTGTTTGAGACTTGTTACTTACATATACACATGTTAATAGTATATATATTTAACTTTGTTTTAGTATGCTAGTTTGATTTCGGCTGAGATTATATTTGCTTTGCCTTATTATTTTTGTTACATGAAGATTAAGTCTGGTTTTAGCCTTTAGAAATGTACACATATTTTCTTTTATTTGTTTTGGCCTTAATACTTCGAAACCAAATAAAGTTCTATTTTTATTTTATTCGTTATAATTTTACAAATTTGTTCACTCTATATTTTATATAGTTTATCTTATATTTATATGTATATATTTCTATTTCAATTTTTAACTTAAATATTTATTAATAGAATTTTGTTATACTTACACAACTTCTAAAATCCATAGATTAAGATTGAATTCAAATACCTTTACGTTATTTATAACTCCAATTCAATTTTTATTCGAATACATTATTTCCAATAATTCATAATTAATCCATAACTTAACTAAATCAATATTGATTACTAATTAATTAAACAATTTAAATTCAAATCAAATATATATATCTATATATTTATTATTTCAAATTTAGTCAGATATGTTCAAATACAGATATATATTCACATATATACAAGAATTTAAATTTTTTAAACAATTTATACAAATATACTTGGATATCGGGGAAACTCGCTCCATTTTATCGATTTATTTTACTATTTTTATTCAAAATTAAATTAAATTATCAATTTAAATAAAATTAAATTTCGGGGTCGTTACAGGGTGGGAGCCCCGACTACTATGAACTTTATTCCACCACCCCATCCAACTATCGAACTAACTCATGTCCAACTTGTCCCACTCTATGCCTATGACCTCATGAAAACCGCCGAGGCTCGTCATAGGGTTATGCCTGAAACCTCGGTCGTGGATGATCATGCCCATCCAAGGAGACATGTTGTGTGTGTGCCATGTCTTTATTGATATTGACCCTGAGATGTCCATGCACAGGGAGCCAAGGCATCACTGCTCTCCTTTAGTAGAATGGTGGTCATTTTTTGAGCACCGACTAGTGGTAAATGGTGCTCAAGACTTGAGGTATGGACGTCTCAATGGTGGTGCCTACACCATCGACAGAGAGCAAAGGGCCCCATCGATGAATTCCTAATTCCATAGTGTGCAGTCAGGCCTGGATCAAGAGAGGGATGGACCATTCATTCATGGTCGCCTACTATGCACAGGCAGAGGAGGTCTCCCACTCCAGCTCATCATCGTCATCACAAGTTTCCTTACCGCCATCGATCTCCCATTACACCAAGATGCCGGTTGAGCCCATCGTTGGTCATTGGACTGACCATCATACAGCAAGCAAAAGCTGGCCTTGAGAAGAAAATAAATATCCTTCGTCGAAAGCTCAATAAAGTACAAGCCCAGAACACTAGGGGCAAAGCTTTTTCTGACAATGAGAATGTTGGTTGATTTTTTAAGGATATCTTAAATACATACATCCATATGCAATATGCTTTGACGCCCATTGACATGTATAATGGGAGTGGTGACCCATCTGATAAAATCATCACATTTAACTCCATCATCCGCATCGATCAGCTTTCTGACCTAGAAAGGGCTTACTCTTTACCTCCTCCCTCATAGAACCGACCTCCCATTGGTTTCTACATCTACAATAAGCCAGCATCAATTCTTGGGCCCAACTATGCATGGATTTTAAGACTGGTTTTTTAACATCAAAGACCCATGTTATGATGGCTTGTGGACTAGGTAACATCAGACAAGGGCCAACTGAGATTCTTCGATCATATGTCAATTGCTTCAACAAAGAATCCACCCGGTCTAGGGGTGCTGACACATACAGCCTAGTCATAGGCCTTTGTTTTGGGATCGGGTATAAAATAAGAATGTGGAGGGAGCTTCAGAAGCATGCAACTACATCCTTAATTGATTTCTATTAGCGAATGAACTTATGTGAATGGAGGATGCAGATCTTTTAAACGACGACAATGAATCCTTGCATACCACTCAAGATGATCCTTGTGAAAATATCAACGGTCGACCTAATGGTCGGTAGAACAAGACTAAGTGGCATGTAGAGGCCGGCACATAATACATGTCCAGGTACACTAATTATGCTACTTTGAATAGAGATATGGAGATAATATATCTCGCTACCTGGGACTAGGTGCAGTTTCAATGACTAAGCTCTTTCAGAGCTGACAGAAGGGGGTACCTCGTGGCAAAGGAAAATACTGCCAGTTCCATCAGATCAATGACCACTCCACCAATGAGAGCCAGGTGCTCAAGGATGAGATTGAAGGACTTATCGAGAATGGATACTTTAAGAGTTTATTCGAGGTTAAGTAAAATGAAGGAACAACCACAACAACCAGTAGGCTCCGTCCTAGCAACCTAACAATAATGTTGTGGAAATAACCGATATCTTGACAATATGTAGAGGGCCGCGTATGGTCGATAGCAGTCGGAGATCATAGTCCCGATATCAAAGGGAAGTGGATTCAGCTGACCAAGTATATTCCTTAGAGCATTGAGCATCTAAAGCACCCAGGCTTGTTTTAGATCAGCCCATCGCTTTCATTACCGAGGATAGAGAAGCAATATCCTATCCTCATCACAATCCTATGGTCATCACTTTAGAAATGGCCAACTTGATTATGCATCGAGCCTTCATGGATGGTGGCAGCACAGTCAACGTCGTGTACAGACATGTTTTTAAGGCTCTCAAGCTTCTTGCCTCTAGCCTCACCCCTTGCACCTTATCTATTTACATCTTTGAGGTATGGACATTGTTCCAATAGGTATCATATTGCTTATGACAACATTCGGCTGAGAACCCTTTGCAGCAAAGGTTCAAGTTAAATTTGTTGTGGTAGATTGTCCTACTTATAACCTTTTGATAGGACGATCGACGCTTGTTGAAGTGGATGCCATCTTTTCTTTTAACTGGCTCTTCATGAAAATCCCTATCTAAGTGGGATTGGCAAGATCCGAGGCAATCAACAAAAGGCTACAGAATATTATAGGACCCCCCTCAAATAAGCATAAAAGGGTGTTCTCATGCTCAAGCAAGAACTTGAAACACTCAGTGGCGAGTCACGTGAGAGGACCAACGAGCCGATCAGTGCTCTTGTTCATGCTATGACTGCCATTAACTCTGAAGCATCAATATTAATGGCTCCTCTCTCCAGTAATATCTTGCCCAACCATATTACAATAAACAATGATGTGTCTCCCAAGAGTAGCCTTGAGCCAAACAACATTCATGGTTGTGCCGATACCATCCTTGCCATTAAAGATACAACTGCTAACGGTGTTTCACCCAAGAGTACCCTCGAGCCTAGCAATGCTTAAGGTCATGCCGGGACCACCCTAGGCCACAAAGCTATGTCAACTGGCTATGTGTCACCTAAGAGTACCCTCGAGCCCAACATCGTTCAAGGTCAAGCTGGATCGTCAACCACAATGAAGACAAGGATGGCAGGAACCTAATATCCTTCTCCTTCCCCTAGAGAACTAGAGTGCTCATCATGACATAGAATGAAAAATAGCTCCCTATTGGTAAGCGTGGACATCCAATATAGGAACTCCTACCTTCTCAACATCAGTAGACTCATCTATGAGAGCCAGGGGAAAAATCAATATTCGGCTTGATCATAGATGTGTTTTCCAGTCGAGGATGTCATAAAGAATATGATTTATGCGCTGGAACAATGGACATGGAACTAAACATGGATGTTATGACAACGCGCTCGAACCTCGTACGAGTAATTCAAACATTGAGGGCAAGTCGGCCACTCCACTGGGTCAATATCTCTACGTTGTGTCAACCCTAGAAAAATTGTTCAAATTAGCACATAACTCAGCCCAAAAGTTAGGAAGGATCTGGTCAAATTCCTACGACAAAGCAAAGTCATCTTTGCATGGAGGCACGCTGACACGATCGAATCTGGTCCCAAGATCATTTGTCATGCACTCAACATTGATCCTAAAGCCACCCTCATCATCAATAACATCGAACACTCAACCCAGAAAGGTACCAAGCTCTCGAAGAAGAGGTAGAGAAGCTACTAGCCAATGGCTTCACTCAGGAGGCAGAATATTCGGTCTGGGTAGTTAACCCAGTACTGGTCTGGAAAACCAAATGTGTATTAAAGGACTTGCATTGAATTCTCTTACCTTAACAAAGCCTGCCCCTAAAGGTAGCTTTCCCTTACCCTGCATCGACCAGCTTGTAGATGTGACTAGTGGACATGAGATCCTTGCTTTCATGGATGCCTACCTATATAGTTAAAGCCTTGTTAAAACCCCGTGAAATCCCACTATAACACATAACGCTCTTGGAATGCTATGCTATTTCAATTTAGCACTATTAAACAGTAGATCCACTTTTCGAGTCCTGCTATTTTCTGCTACACTCACTAAAGTAAGGCTTTTTAGCATCCACTTTAGCAACATTAATATACAAAGGTTTATTTGATTGGTTCTCTTTTAAACAAATCAACAAAGTTAAGGTAAAGATCTAATTTTAAAGCACAAGTGCTCAATACAAGATATAAATATATTGTAGTCACCAAATCCAATCTATATAAATTATGGTATCGAAATAAATTATAATTTTTGAATTTTTGAATTTGAATATTTAGTTGTAACAACCCTGAATTTTGAGAAGCAATTAATCAAAGTTTGAATGGCTAGGAAATATATTATGTTTTCATTTGATTATTTATGTGCTGAAAATGAGAATATATATATATATATATATATATTGTTTGAAAAGAATTTCATATGCTCAACTTACTTCACAAGCCCATAATTCATTAAGGTCTTATCTAAACTTGCTAACTCTAGAATTTTCCCATGACTTCTTAAATACACTTCATATTGGTTGATAGCTTCTCTTGCGAGCTTTGTTTTGACAGCGTTGCTTGAAAACACCGTTAACTTCTCTTGGAAGCTTTGTTTTGATAGCACTGCTCGAAAGCTTTGATGGCTTATATTGGAAGTTTTATTTTGATGGCTTCTCTGGGAAGCTTTGTTTGGAAGCTATGTTTTGCTAGCTTCTCTTGAAAGCTTTGTTTTGATATCTTTGCTTAGAAACTTTGATAGCTTCTTTTGTA
The DNA here is from genome assembly GCA_030737815.1 of Allium fistulosum. Taxonomy (NCBI): domain Eukaryota; kingdom Viridiplantae; phylum Streptophyta; class Magnoliopsida; order Asparagales; family Amaryllidaceae; genus Allium; species Allium fistulosum. The sequence continues at coordinate 661,326,929 of CM060907.1, forward strand.
AGCTTTATTTTGATAACATAGCTTGGAAGCATCGATAGCTTTTCTTGGAAGCTTTGTTTGATAGAGTTGCTTGGAAAGTTTTTATAGCTTCTCTTGGAAACTTTGTTTTGCCTATATACATGTAGAGTTCATTTGTAGAAGGAATAACAAATTTCTTAAGTTCAAAATAATCTTTAGAAAACCCTCCTTCTTTCGGTCATATCATTCAAACTAATGATCCAAATCAAATGATTCTTATTTTCTTGGAAATTTATCTCAATAAGAAAAAAGTTTTACTTTAACCATGTTACAAGATTCGGAATGTAGGATTTTCGAAAATCACTTGGAAGTGAAGTTATTTTTTGGCCCAGATTTTATTGCTAGAAATACATACCCTTAGTTTTTAACCCATAACTTTCGAATTACTTATCCAAGTTTAATTATTCTTTTTTTGGAAAGGTGATTCAAAAAGAACAATTTTCGTTTGTATCAAAATTGGGTTGTGAGATAGAACATTTTTTAATCGAAGTTTTAGAGGCAGAATATATACCACAGTTTCCAAAAATCATATTAAATCCAAAAACGATCCAATCGACCTCAAGTCTTCACCAAAACCACCCATTTTTAACCCTCTTTCCATGTTCAAACAAAGGGTGTGGCATTTCCTTGGAATAATTTGGAGAAAAATAAGCAAGAAGGAGTACGACCGTGAGCATGAGAGGAAAAGGTGGAGATAGTCTTGGTTGCTTTGCTTTTAGTATTAGTAGGAAGGCTCTAAGGTTCTTGCTTTAGCCTAGGAGGGCTTGGACATGGGATTAAGGAGTTGACTAAATTTTGTAAGATTTTTAAAATTTTGTTGAATTATATAATGTCATATATGCAAGTTTAATGCGTACAGTGATCATAACACATCAAAATGTTAAGTTTGAAACCCTTGGCTTTTAAAGGTAGATAGATAACTCTAAAATAATTACTATCATTTGTATGCCTTTTATAACAAGTGAGATGGTCTATATTTAGTATATGAATGCTTGGTTGAAAGTATATATGAAGTTAGAAAAGTGTTTATAAATGTTTGATAGAATGAAGTGTTAATTATCATTTGCTGCTGTGTTTATTTCATGGATTGATTGTAAGACATGTGCTCGGCTATTCCTATGGGAATTTCTCTTCTACATGGGTTGGGTAGAAATAATTGCGAGCATTTAACAGCTAACACCTTATGATTAGGATTTCACAATTTGATTAGAATGTGTTTAGATATAATATTTGGTTATGGTAGATGATAATTACATATGAATCGAGAATGAACATCTTAGGATTAGAATCTCACATTTTGACTATAAAATGTTCGAATATGATATTTGTTAAGGAATTAATTATAAAAAGGAATTTATTATAAATGTAAAAAAATAGATTTATATCTTCAAATGAAATGTTTTCCAAAGAGATATTTAGATGTTTTGGAAATAAATATTTATATAAGTGCTTCCCCATATTTTGGATATAAAAAACATATTTTGGGAATAAACATTGATTCTAAAAGTTTTGGATCAAAGAAGAATTGAAAAGCTATTATTTTAAAAACTGAAATCCCGAAGAAAAAGTACGATTTGATACAAAAGATGTATATATTGTTATTTCAAAAGGATTTGAAATGAAACGAGAATTTAGTTCGAAGAGATTATTTTCAAAAAGGATTATACTTTGAAAATAATAAAGTTAATTAGATTTAAGAAATGTAAATGCAAGGATTAAGTCTAAGCGGGTAGATTTGGAAGCTACATTTGCATGTTATATGCTATGTGGTTAGGGAATTGCATTTATGTTTATGCATCATAGGCTCTTTGAGTCCTATTCATGGTAGGAGAACTACGTTGGCTTGGTCCTGTATCTACTTGGCTACCCAATTAGATAGAGGTACGTAGACAGTCACAAGTGGTAGTGATGCAGTCCTAATAATAAGATAACATTTTTCTGTATATTGTCTGCTATGTATGTTGTGTTGATATATCTTTCTTGCTTTCCAATTTATTTTGCATTGACATGTTTATTGAGTTCGCAGAAATGGATATTGCTGTCTCTCTCATCAGAGTTGCACAACGGTAAAGTTTACAGTTTTGATTTTAGTATGTATTAAAGCACGTCCTATATATATATATAAATACTCTGATAAGTTGTATTAATTGAAAGTGTATTCTATATATTTAGTAATGTTGAATATCTATCGAATAATGTTGTATATTAAGTTGGTAGTTATCATTCATAGTTTTAGAACGGATGGGTTTTCAGCGATTTTGACTTGTTCGAAAATCTGGGTCGTTACAGCTTGGTATCAGAGCTTAGGTTAGGTGCCTAAGTAAAATTTCTCTAAGTTAGCAAATCAACCAAGGAATTTTAAAATGAAACTGCCTTAATTTGGTAAATAAAAAAGGATAGGTTATGTCACCGTACCTCCGACCGAGGTTACGGGTAATATTATTTTTGGCGTGTTTAACTTTTATTTAGTGTTTATACTAATAAGTATAATGTGTTGATCCGTCATCCAATACCATATAGAGAGGCCTAACAAAATTTATATCTATGTTCATACATTTATCTACATATTTTCTTTTAGTTTACAAAACTAATGGTATATATGTTTATGTTTATGAACATGTAGGTTAGGTCATGATGTAACAAAGAAAGGAATGTTCTTGTGTATAAAATGACAAGTGTAAATAAGCTAATTTATCATCTGAATTTAACCCATGCATACATTTGTCATATTAAAAAGTAATTTGAGAAGGAAGGAATGAAGTGGCTTGTGAAGAATTGAATAAAGTAGCTTAAGAGGGAAGGAGAATGTGGCTTGTGGAGGAAGGAACAAAATGACTTAGGACTAAAGAAGTGGCCTCATTATAAATAAGATCATCCAGTGTGCTAAGTGGAAAATATTGCACTCATAGATAAGAGGGGCACTCTCTCTAATTGAAAAAAAAGTGAAGGCGTGAAAAGTAAGGAGGATCAAGAGGAATGAAATAAAGGCTACATTCACACAAACTTAAGGTGAGAAAAAGCTTTTTAAATATATATATATATATATATATATATATATATATATGTCATTCCATAATGTGGTGATTAAGTTGTTTAGCATTGGTAATATTAACACAACACCAGAATTGTCATTTCATAATGGTTATAATCGTTACAAATCAAATTTGTAACGGTTATAACTGTTACAAAGAGGTACGTGGCAAAATCCACAACATATTTTCCAACGGTTATAACCGTTAGAAATTTCCATATTCCCAACGGTTATTGTAACGGTTATAACTGTTGGTAAATGATGTATTTTAGTAATGTATTTACCAAGGGTTATAACTGTTGGTAAATGATGTATTTTAGTAATGTATTTACCAACGGTTATAACCGTTGGTAAATTTATTACTAAAATACATCATTTACCAACAGTTATAACCGTTAGTAACCATTTTGATCGGTTACACTAATGAGTGTTGGAAATTTGGTTTAGTTGAACCATATCATGTAACAAACATTAAACATAATTCATTCAAAAATACAAATACAAATTTATAGTAACAACAAACATGCAACCAAATTTCAAAACCAACATATCATCAAATTTCAAAACAAACAACATACATACTAAATAGTTTATACCGTACATACTAAATACTTCATACCATTTCTACAAAGTTCATTGTGTAATAACTTTAAATTTACTAGTACAAAACATCTAAAAGCTTACAACTAATGAATGCGACTTTCTAGCCAAATTACAAAACCTCCATCAACTAACCTAGCCAAATTTTTCTCGCTTTTGATTTTTTGCTTTTCTTCTGCATCTTCTATTGAAGCCTACATATACATAAAAAATGCTCAGTTGATAAAACAGACAGAAGGAAAGCTTCATTGTACTTGAAAATCAAATTGCACTAAATCTGATAATAAAATTGAGCTTACTACTCAGTTTATAATAGAGCAAAGCGCTTAGTTTATAACTGAGCATAGCCCAGTTTACTAAGCTTCATGGCTCAGTTTGTAACTGAGCTTCACCGCTCAGTTATCAACTAAGCAGTAAGCTTGGTAAAAAATGAGCTAGCTCGGTGTTTATAAACTGATTGCTCAAAACTGAGCACGCTCGGTTTATAAAAACCAAGCTCTGCTCGGTTTGTAAACTGAGTTGGGCGCTTAGCACTGTTCCCTATGAAGTTGGAGCACAGTGGCATTGTTTTTTTGTTCCAAGAGTGAACATTTTTAACAGTCATGGTGCTCATTTTATTTGGAAAGAACATATTTTTTATGCCTTCATAATCAGCTGTTAATAAAGAGAAAATAAATAAAAGGCAATATACCCAGTAAAATCAACAAAAATATTCTAATACAGATCACATTACGGGACAAACAAAATAATTTCAATTTGGAAGAATAACCGAGTGAAATATCAGTATAACTATAAGAGTATATATGGGACAACAAAAATGTTTTTATTTGCTAAGGAAAAGTATCATCTATGAGACAATGAGATATTTTAATAATGTTTTTACTTGTAGAGTTGACAAAGGACTAAGTTTGTATTATTAACAAATAAAAGTACCATATTAGAGAAAAGTAATATGAAATAACTATCATTATTGTCCTAAAGTGAGGTTTGAAACAATTATCAATAATTGAAATTGCAATGATTTTGAGATGAGATGAATAATACATAGAATGATTCTCAAATGATAAGATAATTTTAAAGTAAATATCTTGGACAGATTAAGATGCAATAATAAAGCCACCATTAGACTTACGGGATATTAATTACTTTGGATAGCAATTTTGATGTCAATGAAGAGTACTGTATAATTGGTTCTTCTATAATTGGTTCACACTATTTTTATGTCAATGAAGATCACTCATAGGATCCAATGCAACTGTTGGTTCTTCTATAATTGGTTCAGGAGCTTTGAATAAATCTCCTTCAGCACCAAGATCATATTCTAATATATTGGATCCTTATTATAAAAATTAATACATCACCTTATTACTTTATATATACTGTTACTAACATTAGTTTCAAAGGTTCAATTTTAATTAGAACATAACAGGCTAATGGTTAATAATCCTTGTTGAAAATATACAATCAAAAATGGAGAAAATATCAGCTTGTGGTTGAAAAAGATTGCATATTTGAAGCATAAGCAAATTTCAGATGATTGAAACAAAATTGTACAATATATGGTTTCAGTAATAATAATGGAAGGAAGAAACAAACCCAGAACAATCCATTGGTATAAGGAGAATCTGATGGTACATGAATGGTCTAGTTGCGAATCTCTACTTTACTGCATCACAGGAAAAAATAGAAAAGAAAACACAATTGAATGCTCCATAAGTATCCGAAACATAATTGCATTAGTACAGAAGGCAATACAAAATGCTCACAGCATATGAAAATGGTAGTTTGTGTGAACTGTTGTGCAATCAATTATATATTAAGAAGTAACATACATTAATTATGCACCATGTGAAAATTAAAAAATGGATAAAGATCAATGGATAACGGAACAAATACAAATCAGAGAGAAATTCTTACCTCCACGAATAAAGTATGCAAAAGACTGCCACAAACAGTTGTGATATTTGTGCTCATGATTTTAAGTTTAAGGAACTCAATGAGCTCGCACAGTACAACTATGGTTCATTTCTTCTTGTTGCATGTTACACTTATCACCACTGACTTTTCTCCTGCTTCTCTTATCTTAATCTACATTGCCACATAATTGAAATATTAAACTAAATGTAGTTCAACAATGAATCAAAAACCGAATGAAATCAAAATAACCTAGTTTTATTTACCTCTGTAATTTTAATGGTGCCTATGTTTCTCCTTTTTGGAACACTACTGCAACATTGTTTTTTTGGTGGCTTGCTTAATTCCAATTCATTAATCTCAACCACAATCCTCTTTTCTTGTTCTTGCAAATCTTGAACGTATTCGATTACATCCTTGATTATCGATGCCTTGTCCATCTGAACCCAAATCATAATATTCAACCACTGTTTTTAGCTAACTATCATCAATACAAATTGTGTCGTAATTTATGGAATGTTAGCATATAATACCTTGGTAATATTTGGAACTAGGCTACGAAGAGCATATAGCTTATCATTGACCTTTCTTCTCCTGTTTCTTTCCATTACTATATTCTTTCCTGCATTAACATTGGAAGTAGAAGGAAAGTTGTTTATTGTTCCTTCAAGGGAGCCGCTTGGCTCATAGTTTAAGAATAAATCATCGATTCCCCAGCTATAAATGTTTATTAAATTTAATATCAACGTTTACATGCAGCTTAAGAAGTATAAGTATATAAGTATAAATCAAACACTGATGACCAGTTCAGATTGCAAGAGAGTATCGTTTAAATTTTTTGAAAGCAAAAGGAAATCATAGAAAAAGAAAACAAGAAAAAAATGATATATAAACTTAGTTATTATGTTTAGAAACTTATTAATTTAATTTTTAGAAACTTATTAATTTGATTTTTGAATTAGTTAACTTAGTTAATGTTTATAAACTTAGTTATTATGTTTATTACATTACTATTACTATTACTATTCTATTATTATTATTTATAAAACTTAGTTAAGTTAATTAATTTGTTATTATTATAAACTTAGTTATTTTTTGCCAAACTATAGTTTATTATTATTACTACTACTATTATAAACTTAGTTAATTGTTATCAAACTTGGTTTATTGTTGTTGTTGTTAACTTTTTAATTTAAAAAAATATAGTTAACTTAGTTAAAATTTTATAATACTTAGTTAATTTTTATAATATGATTTCTTTTATAATACTTAGTTAAATTTATAATACTTTGTTGTTGTTGATGTTATATAAACATAGTTAATTTTTATGAACTTAGTTAATTCTTATAAGACTTAGTTAAATTTTTTTACCATAACTAATAATATTGACATATCGTCTACTTTTCATACTTGTTTGTTTTATACATCTATTTTAAAATAAAAACATAATATTGATAAAACAATGAATCTTATATCTTTATTGTTTAATCTTTTATTTTATTTTTCATGTCTATCTTTAATCATTCTATATATAAAATGATTTCAAATAAAGAACCAAATTGTGAATCATAATTTTATTCTTTTATGGTTCTAAACAAACGATAATTATTTTTATCATCTCATGATAAATTAAATCATTTGTTGTTTCGAATGTCAACTTACATGAGTTATAAATCATACATGAACTCACTTATACAATAGGTTGCAATTTTATACAGTGTCTGAAATGAAAAATCACTAGCTACTCCTGAGCTCCATTTGGATTAAGACATTTAGTATATAGTGGGAGTAAAAGGGATTAACTGTATATATCAGTTTACAATGGCTATATGCAACATTTTAGCCAAAAGACAAGCACCATTGTCCCAGTGGTTAAGTGATTTGACTTTGGTGCGAGGGGTCACAAGTTCGAAACTTGCATAGCGTGATTCGAACATTTATTGACATGTGAGTTGTGATATGTTGTCCTAGTGACATGTATCTAAGTACAACTCATTAAGGCATCAACAGATCCATGATGTGGCATTAAACCACTCATTCTTCACAATAATGAATGTTGCTTCTTTATCAAAACAAATCCTAACTCTATTTGCTCCTAAACCATTGCTTTCAAACACCACAACAGTACCATTATCAAACCTCAACTGGATCCCTCTCGACTCTGCCTGCCACAATTGTATCGAACAACAATAGTAATCATTAATGTTTTATACTAATATCAAAGGTTAAATATTTCATCTGCCACACCAACACACGCCTAAACTAGAGTACACACAACACACACCTATGTATAAAAACGGATATTTTGCATCTTAAAATGGAAGAAACCAAGAAAAATAAATAAAACTATTGGCAAAATATCTGAATACATTACATAAAAGTATACTGATATGTAAAAAGAAAATGTTTCTATCCGCAAACATCCATAACTGCAAAGATATTTCTGGCATACATTGATTTAATGTTTATTGTGTGTAAAACTTTATGTCAACAGTTAATGACTTTAAATGGTTCTTAAGAAAGGCAAGTATACTGCATATTTCTAAAGCTTTACTAGTCTCTAACAACTATCAATTAATAGTAAATATATCTCAACATCCAACAACGAAAAACTATTAGAAGATAATATAGGTTGGATTTCTATCCAATACCAAATCTAAAATTAGTTTATATACAGGCTTTTATATACATAGTTAAAATATAATATTCAATCCTACAATGCATAAAAACAAAATTAAATAATAAACAAAAGACATCAAATAAGGAACCACATGTACATATGAACAAAATCAGTTTCAATAAAACATTGGTCAAAATAGTGCACAGTTGAACATTATCGATAAAATAGAATGAAAATTTTGTACAAAGTAGATGAAATGTGTATATCATCTCAAGCTCATTAAGATATATGTGATATATTTTAAAACTTCCAAAGCAATCTCTAGGAATTAGAGGTGGCTAATGTTGGCACACTTTCAATCGTGCAACAACAAGCGATGAAATCAAATTTGGATCTCACTATATAAAATAATGGAATTCAAAGATTCTGCCTATATACTTCATTGGAAATCGAAATTCTTGGGAAGCAAAAATAACTTTGACTGGAGTCGGCTATATAAAAAATAGAGATCATCAATAGTAGATTCACACTTTGATAATGTATGTTCCATTTTAAAGTTGAACGAAAAAAGATCAAAATAAAACTACCTGCATCGGACGAGGCAGAGGCTGACATAACAAGGCGGAGGCGGTGATAAAACAAGGAGGAGGCGTGACAAAATGAAGCGGTGCCAAAACGAGGTGGAAGCGATGTCTGAACATTGCGGAGGTAGTAACCCTAGAAATTGGGGCAAATTAATGAAATAGGAAAAACATATGCGCTAGAACTGGGAGTAGAAAAAATAAAAGAGAAATTACAATTCTATCCACTTAATTTTGTCTATTTACAAAAGTACAATCTTTACCAACAGTTATTACCATGGTGACTCTTTGCTATAGAAATAACTGTTGGTAATTTGTAACAGTAATAACCATAGGAACTGAAAACAAAAAAGTGTTGCAAAAAGGTCTATATGGTGTTGTGATTGATTCGAAATTATTAAAATACATTTCAGTAATTCGGTCATAACTTTTGCAAATCTAATTGGAATTTGGATTTCATTAATGTTTTGGAAAGCTAACTTAAAGAGCTACAACTTTTATGTTTATGCATTTTCCAAATTCCTATATCTTAAAGCTAAAATCATGGTGCAAATTCGAATTAATACCTAGGCCAAAATGATTAGGAGGATCATCCAAAATCATCTTGTAGTATACCGACCATAACTTTTGATTGCTTAAATGGATTCTATCGAAATTTATCTTATTGGTAGCTAGTTTAATATTCCACAACTTTTATTTTATATACTTCTAAATTTTTGAATGCTTACTATCCTTTATTCATATAATATTTTTGAGATCCATTAAATAATTTAAAAACGATAATCAAGTTGGATAAACTTTCATAATTAATACCTCCTAAATGATTTCCTAAGTTGAAAGTTTGGATTTTTCAAAAGAAAAGAGTTATTTATATTGAAAGATGATTTACGAAGTATAAAAATATTTTGGGAATACTTTGCTCCTACTTATGAAAGAGTTTTTGTAGATCATTTCATCAATGATGGTTACCTTCGGATGATGGATGTGCAGTATAAGATTCTAGATTTTAGGTAGTGCACTATTACTCTATGTTGGTAATAAATCAAGTAGAGCACATCCTTACTTGGTGTTTGGACGCCGGCCGTAATAGGATCTAATCCAAACTGAATGTGCGATTTAGTTCCATATGAAGTAGATCGAGAGTCAATGTGGTATAAGACTGTAGATCTTGGGTAGTGCACTATTACTCTATGGTACATATTGGTACTGCGACAAGTAGGGTACATCCTTACTTAATGTTTGATTTTCAATCAAAATGCAGAGGAAGCATTTGTTTGTAAGAAAGAATATTAATAGGTGCAAAAATATATCTAAAACCTTAAGTAATTAAAAAACTTATGATTTTTAAGATGTATTCGTCTTAAAATCATTTTAGTTTGGTTATTTAATTCTCGGTGTAAGATTTGAAAAACCATCTTTTATAATTAGTATAAAAGGATGTTGGGAATGTCCCAAGATGGTATACACATACAGTTTATTAAATTATTTAATATGGAGCATGAAAGATGGGTTCCTACTATATTTACCTAAATAGTATTTGAGATTCATTTACCGCTCACACTAGACTGTTGTTTGATCAAAGGTTTTATACTTTGCTTCTTATTATCTTAGATACTCTTAAATGAATAGATTAGGTAATAGGTCTAGGTGAGATAACATAGATTCATAACGCAAGTTATTACTGTCTCTTTTGTTATATTTGTGATATTATATGTTGTCCATGCGTTGTGAGATATATGACAGGTTATATGTTGTAATCGTTTCATTTTTCAACCTTGATGATCGTTCTATATCGACCAGGCATGACAGTAGAGCACTACTTGTATACTATTGGTGCCAGAGGTATAGGTCGGTCATCACATTCAAGTCTTTGGTTATGTGATTAACCCAAATTGGTACCATAATCTGGTAGAGATAAAGAAGGAGTTATCGTCTTAGACTGGGTCTAGAGTGTGTGTATATATGGGAAAGTGCATACATGTTATATGTTTTGGTTTTTAAAACTATCTAGTAATATATTATATAGTATAAGTCGCATGCATATGAGCAACATAGATACAGTTTTCTTTATGAGAAACTGATCATTCTTGTTACAAATAAGAATGAGCTGGCATATAAGGAATACTATAAGGAATTATGCTTCAGGAGTTGAAGAAGGCAAGTTATTATGCCTGATTTTTAAGCTATGTTCAATGCTATGATGGTGAATATGATAAGAAATACTCATGGTATAGCTATTGGTAGAAGTACCCCCATGCAAGCTTCTAAGGCTGATTTCGCCAAGTTGAGTAAAGATTATTCTACTCTAGAAAGAAAACCATTCTACGGAACAAAATCGGCTATAGATGTCCAAGATTAGAATGATAATTATGACCACATATTTAGTGATATAGAAGTGGATGATTACATAAAGAGAAGGTTGGCTTCCAAATAGCTTCAGGGGTAGACCATGAATTGGTGGAATGCATTTACCATTGCTACCCCAGAAGACCAGTTTACTTGGGACTAGTTCAAAGCAAGGTTTGAAGAGAAGTTCATTCTAGCTGCTCAGAAATCGATGCTATTTAGGAAGTTGCTGATCTTAAGCAAGGGGAGATGTCAGTTTCTGAGTATATTAGAGAATTTGATGCTTTGTCGAAATATGGGATTTCATTCATCGACACTCCATTGAGGAAGAATGAGAAGTTCATCATTGGTTTGGATGACTATCTTAGAGAGAAATCAGTGGACCACATTGATGAGTCGTTTGAGAAGCTTGTTGAGAAAGCTCATCATCATGAGAATTTGTATCCAAAGTCTAAGACGGTTGTTGTTGCTTCTGCTAAGAAATAGGAATATAAACACCAGTAAGGCGGTGGAGGCAAGAAGAAGTGGAATGTAAATAGAAAGCGGTCTCAAGGAAATAATGGTTGGAAAATGGGTAAATGGGAACCTACTTGCTATGGGTGCAAGGAGAAGGGTTACTTGATTAAAGAATGCAAAGTAATCGACGAGAGAAAGTGCTACAATTGTGATAAGCCTGGGCTTTTGAAGAAGGTTTGTCCGAAACTGATAAAGGATAAGTAGGTCGTGAAAGAGTATGCTTTGGACGCGGTCTCGACTTTGTCGAGTGCTCCCTCGGCGAAGGAGAAGGGAAAAAGAATCGTTATTCAAGGTATGCTTTCTATTGGTGATGATCTTATTCGAGTTTTGTTTAATAATGGGGCTACACACTCATTCATATGTAATGACCTATTAACATATTGGGATTGAGATGTGAGATAGTAGACCAGCTCTTGACCGTGACAAACCCTGTTGGAGGCTCTGCTAGCCTGTGCATGGTTTGTAGCGGTTTAGTTTTATCGAGTCATGGATGCTCTTTTGTTTTTGATTGTTTTATCTTGAATTTTAATGGCTTCAAGATTATCTTGGAAATGGACTAGCTTAAGAAGTATGCGGCAATAGTGGATTGCGAGAAGCTATTAGCAACAATCAGAGATGTGGAAGGGCAAACGGTAGTGATTAGCTGCCTACCAGAGGATGAGGAGATGGTTAGCTTTCTATATTCGCTAGAGGTTCCACAGGTAGGGTTGTCTTCAGTGTAATTGCTAGATAGTATTCGAATGTCTTTGAGGAAGTGACTGGATTGCTACCGCATAGAGAGATTGAGTTTTGGATAGACTTAGTGAAGGAAGCCAGAACTATAGTTATGCCTTTGAGGCATATGACACCCTAATAAAAAAGGAATTAGAGGTGCAAGTGAATGACCTGTTAATTAGAGAATTCATTTGAAGAAGCATATCTAAGTGGGGTGCACCTGCAGTATTCACAACTAAGATGGATGGCTCTTTGAGGTTATGTGTGGATTATCGTGAGCTGAATAAAGTGACAAAGAAGAACAAGTATCTACTCCCACGCATTGATGACTTGTTTGATCAGCTTCATGATGCAAAGGTGTTCTCTCAAATGGATTTGGCAATGGGATTTTACCAGTTGAGAGTAGCAAAGGAGATTGTGCATATCATTGTGTTTCGTATGCCATCGGGTTTTTATGAGTGGTTGGTGATGCCGTTCAGGTTGATCAACGCTTAGCATACTTTGTGGATCTCATGAATTGGGTTTTCAAAAACCAACTGAATAAGTTCATGCTTGTGTTCATGGCTAATATTCTAATCTATTATAGAACTGAAGCGAAGCACAAGGCGCACTTGAGGATTGTGCTAGAGATATTGAGGAAGCATAAGTTGAGAGCGAAGTTCTCTAACTATCACTTCTAGAGGAAAGAAGTGAGATTCTTGGGTCATGTCAGTTTAGAATAAGGCATAGCAGTGGATCTTGCGAAGGTGGCAGCGGTTCAAGATTGGAACCAGCCCAAGAGTGTTATGGACGTGAGGAGTCCTAGGATTGGCAGGATACTATAGACTCTTCATCAAGGACTTTTCATAGATAGCGGCACCGTTGACCAATTTGATAAAGAAGAATCAGGATTTTGTTTGGGATGCAAAGTGTGAGCATGCATTTGTAATTCTAAAAGGGAGGTTGAGGAGTGCACCAATGTTGATCATTCCAAGCGAAAATGAGGAATTAACAGTATATATAAACGTTTGTGGTATTGGATTGGGTGCGGTATTGATGTAGAAGGGAAAAGTTGTTTCCTATGCAAGTTGACAGCTAAAACCGCATGAAAGGAGTTATCCAACTCATGATTCGGAATTGATGGCGATAGTTTTTGCTTTGAAGTTATGGAGGAATTATCTACTAGATCAAAGGTTTGAGCTGCTTGCATACCACAAATCCTTCAATTACCTTTTCTCTCAGAGGATCTCAACCTTCGTTGACAATGGTGGTTAGAGTTCTAGCCTCCTATGATTTTATCATTTCCTATTCACCAGGCAAAGGGAATGCAGTCGTCGATGCATTGAGTATAAAACATGCTAGTTTGGGAGCAGTGTTCTTGGAATGGAAGCATATAGAGTATATTGCTAGTGATGATTTCAGACCTCATTGCAAGCTGGTGCCAGAGATATCGACAAGTTTGTCGATCGGACCTACTCTAATCGAGAGTATTAGTACTAGTTAGAAACAAGATGCTAAGATAGTAGAGATCATAGTAAGGATAGAAGAAGGAGTAAAATCTAAAGACATGGAGCAATACGAACTCGACCGAGAAGGTTGGCTTTGTATGGATGGGAGATAGTTTGTTCTAGATATTGATAGGTTGTGAGATGTAGTGCTACGGGAGTGTCACCATTCCAGGTTGACTATTTATCCCAACGGTAACAAGATGTACCGAGATATGAAACAGATTTACTACTGGAAAGTATGAAGAGGGATGTTGGGGCATTCATCTCGAAGTGTATGAACTACCAATTGGTAAGGCAGATCAGAAGAAACCCAATGGATTATTGCAACCGCTAGATATTATTGAGTGGAAATGGGAGCATGTATCAATGGATTTGATTAATGGACTACCGAGGACTTGAGCAGGGTATGATATCATTTGGTTTGTGGTTGATCGGTTAACCAAGAGTGCAAGATTTATACTCGTCAACTCAAGTAGAACAGCGTCCAAGCTGGTAGAGTTGTATGTAAAGTGGATAGTATGATTTCATGGTGTGCCAAAGAGCATTATGAGCGACCGAGACCCATTTTCACCATGGGTTTTGGAAGAGCTTATAAGTGGCGTTAAGGACTGAGCTGCATCTTAGTATAGCTTACCGCTTATAAACAGATGGGCAGACTGAAAGAGTAAATTATATATTGGAAGTTTTTTTTATGAGCGTGCATTATAGATTTTGAGGATTATGGGATGATCCTCCACATCTGGTGGAGTTTTCATACAACAATAGTTATCAGTCGAGTATTGGTATGGCTCCTTATGAAGCATTGTATGGCCGACCGTGCAACATTCCTTCATGTTGGTGGAAAGAGGGAGAGAAAAACTGATACTTGGACTAGATATTAATAAGGAGACTACAGAAAAGATTGAAATCATTCAACAATGAATGAAAGCTGCTCGGGATCGACAGAAAAGTTACACTTATAGAAGACGAAGAGATTTAGAGTTTTCTATTGGAGATATGGTACTTGTGAAGGTTTCTCCTCTGAAGAATGTAGCTCAATTTGGTAGAAAAGGGAAGTTAGCATCAAGATTTGTAGATCCTTTTCTGATAGTTGAGAGGATTGGAAAGCTAGCATATAGAGTCGACTTACCTTAGAAAATGGCGAGAGTGCACAATGTTTTTCATATCTCTTATCTATGAAAGTTTGTGCAAGGCTCAAGTGTGATGATTACACCAGATTAACTAGAAGATTTTGAGGTAGAACTAGAAGTTTCTATATTTCATTAGTTGTTGAGGTGGAACCAGAAGTTTCTAGACCTCGTTGGCCGCTTCATATTGTTTGTTGTGATACGAAACAACTTAGGAGAATGTTGGTGAAGCTAGTGAAGGTGTAATGGAGCGAAAGTGATGACGATTGTACGTGGGAGACTGAGGAGGGCATGAGGACTATGTGTCCGGAGTTCTTTGAATGGTAAGATCCACTGTTTATTTTATCTACATTCAATATTGTATATTATATTTGATAGTTTAGTATTCCGCATGGTAGGTTAAGTTCACTTATACTATTGATTGCATGGTTTCATGTTTGAGATGTTGATAGTTGCTTATGATTGGTAGGTATGCCAGATAACTATGGTTGCTAATGTTTTGGCATATTCAGGGATTTCGGGCATGAAATTCTTAAAGGGGGAGAGAATGTAACGACCCGTATTTTACATATTGGAGGATTGTAAAATATTTTTATTTTATTCATATGAGGTTGTATGATTCTATAATTTTGGGATATGACTCTTAAGAATATTTTGCACACTATAATTTTTTTCAAATTTCTATGTGGCCATTTTATCCATGGAAATGTTGTTTGGGCTATAACTTTTGATAGGAGTCAAATTCGATCTCAAACCAGTTTCATTGCTTCAGGATGATGGTTTCCCATTCTGTAGAGTGGTCATAATAGTAAAACAGACTTACGATTAGGAAGTTATCCTTTTTAAAGTTTGGATAATCGCTGGCCAAAATTAATGTGTAATTAATTAAGCCTATGATTAGGCCCATTAGTCTAATTTGAGATTACTATAAATAGGTGCTGTGGGAGTCAAATTTAAAGTTTTCCCTCTCTCGCAAATTAGATCTAAACCCCCATTAACCCATGATTCATCCAAAATCTCCCAAATTATTCTCTAAATCAAACCAAATTGATGATTAGTGAATAGATCATTAATTAGAAGATAGAGATCATCATTTTGGTTGATTTGAATTGCTTTTCATTGTTGTCCGCTTTGGATCAAGATTCAAATAGGTTGAATTCGGTGATTGATGAGTGGTTTTGTAACGTCCCCTACTTGGAGGCCCAAAACTAACAGCTACGGATGCTGCAGTCATCCACAGTTATTAATCCTTGGCGACAAAATACGGCAATGTTAGATCCATTGATACATAGGAACACATGAATATGGAAAAAAAATTAAAACACCAAACAAAGTCCACATTCCATTTCAAACTATTTCAAATTCCTTATATAATCCAAGTGCGTAGACCACGTTCAAACAAAATATGCCAAGGGTGACATATAAAGATGCTGCCTTGGATGATCAGGGTATATAATAAGGCAATAAAATAAGTTTGCCTTTACAACCAAACACAGTGGAAATAAAAGAACTCTAAGTAGCTAGTATGCCTCATGCACGTCACTGGAAGATTTATTCGTCTAAAAGAACACTTGAAAACCCTAAACCTCAAACTACTCAAAATCAATTGAGTACCCGAGAGTTAAAGGGAAAAAAAACTTCGAGTCAGACATAAAGCCTGGTATGAATAATAATCTAACATCTCAAATTATTTAGATATCTAGTGAGACCATGCACTTAGCAGAACGGGTTTTCCCCTCACTAGTATCCTAAAACCTTTATAAAACCATATACTGTGCTCCTGCATCATAATGGTTAAACCAATTCAAAACGGTATAATATGATGATATGCAAAACAAGTGAATCAATTATTGATTACCCATCCCCATTCATTTTGACGATCTGTCACAGTTATAGTTTCTAGGGTTACTATTAACCTAATAGTTTTCATGGGCTGACTATTAAACGGTAAAGTGATTATAGACTCCCTGTCCAGTTACATAGTTTCCATGGGATCACTAAGAACATATTGGTAAATCCAATATCTTTACTCTTATTCTAGTTTTCATGGGGTTGACTAGGAACCTATTGACTAACTGTCAATATCTTAATCCGGATATAGTTTTCATGGGCTAACTATAAATCTATTGGCCCCTGCCACTATCAAATCATAGTTGTCATGGGCTGACTATGAACATATTGGCCACTGCCAATATCTTTTCCTTTATACAGTTTTCATGGGCTTACTTTGAACCTATTGGCCCTTGCCAATATCTTTAATTAAGTTTTCAACATTTCTTAAATTATATTCACTATTGGGTCAACCTAGCTGGGCATTCCGCCCTTTCCCAAAGTACTGTTATGGGTTAATTACAATGTGAATAAATATATGAAGAAGCAATCATAATTATACCAACCAATGTGGTTTAATGTCCTTGGAATCATTTTATATAAAACTTGGTTAGACCCTTTAACCTGTTGATCAAGAAAAACTTCTTCTATTTCAAAACACTTTAATTTATTTATGCCATGGTTTTTCCTTAAAAATGAGATTGGGTTATTTGTTTTGAAAACCATTAAACATCACTTTCGAAACCCCTGGATAACCTCCTTTGAAAGCAAAGAAAACTCCTTTTCAAAACACAATGTATATACCTTTTAAAGCCCTTTTAAAACATCTCTTTCGAAACCATATATATCTTTCGATGGTACCAATACTTTACTCAAAAGTCTTTAGAAACATAGCTTCGAAACAAATGAAAGTACCCTTTTCGAAAGTATTAGGTTTTACTTTTAGAAACATCTTTTGGGTCAAGGTGGTCATAGGCGAAAGTATCTCTTTCGAAATCTTTAATAAAATAGTTTTAGGGAAAAATTGATGGTGTCGAAACCACCTTTTTGAAAGCTCAAAACATTTGAGTAAAACTTTGAAGGATAGCATTGAAACCCTCTTTCGACACTATTGCCTTCGAAACCCCTGAACCCCTTCTAAAGCATTTAGGAAGTGACTTAGCTTAAGTTTAAAACAAAGAGAACCCTTCAAAAGCATTGATGGCTGCAATACATTTGAAAGGTAAAAGAATAGCGGCTGGGTTTCGACCAGGTCGGAACCACCTCTTTCGAAAGCATTATTTAAAAACAGAGGAACCCATCTGGAAGCTCCTACTTAAAGCATGATATGGCAACTTACCTCGAAAGCTATTTAAAAAACCCCTTTTAAAGCATATGTTTTGACTACGTCGAAAGCCTTAAGTAAAACAAAGCAGGCACTTAACATTTGAAAACAAAACTAAGGTTTCAACCCCATTGGAAACATTGCTTTCAACACCTTTCGCCTTTCCTCCAATCCACTACGTACCATGTGATAACCCTGATTTTTGTGAGTAATTTCATGATTTAATTTAGTTTGTATTTGTTTGAAATTGCATTGGGAAAAATAGGAATAGGAAATTGATTTGCAGATACAAAGTATAAAACATGTACATGTGCACAAGACAGTGTACACATGCACACAGATTTCTGTGTAACAAAATTTGGCAGAAATTAATAGAGAAAATAAAATAACTGATTTAGAAATACATATGCATAAAGATAGAATTTTGTCTTTAAATAAAATAGAGTACAAAGGAAATAAGAGCTAGGCTGAAATAAATTTAAAATTATTTAAAGAAAGAAAGAAAAATAAAAGGCTTAGGTATACATAGGTTATACATGTATACAGTCAATCAATCTCTGGAAGGAAACAGAGTTGCATGAAAATGGCATGAGTCCCTAAACAAGCACTTTATCTATTCTCAGTAATTTCTTTTATTAAGAAAATAATAACAATAATAATAGGAAGTCATGCATATGACATGACCAGGGAAAATTAAAAGAGAGAAACTAATTTCTGGAAAGGAAGACAAGGACCACATACCCTTTTATTTTCTTGAATCAAACCAGAGGCAGGCTATGTTTGGGATGGGGTAGAACTGACATTGGGTAAGTCCATAAACCCTAGTAACAGCCAAGATTTATATAAAAGGCCTAGTATAGTAAGACCATATATTTTTGTTCTTCATTAACCTAAAGAAAAATATACAAGGCATAAACCAGAGAAAATAGGAGAACGCAGAAGACTAAAAGGGGGTTCATAAGGCATAGGAAGAAGAAGGATTAAGGTGAGTAATCTCACTGAAAACTTTGGCATTAAGACCTGAATATTGAGGCAGCCAGTTTGAACTAATTTTCTTTTACAAGTTATGTTTTATGTTTGGATGACTTTGGTTTGTTAATGATTTGTTTAAGGGTAAAACCTCTATCTGATTTACCCAGAAAAATAAGAGTCATGGATACATGAACTAAAATGTTTGTCTGAGATATGGGTTAGCTTTGAGATTGAGTGTTTTCTTTTATAAGTTTTCTTTATAAGTTGTTTATAAAAAAAAATCCCCGGATTCAAGTAGTGGGTATATGGTCTGAAGGTAGAAAGAAATATGGGCTGTAACATTGTGTTGTTGCTTATGTCTCATATTAATTAAAACAAAAGAAAATGTAGAAGTGCAATGTTGTACATGTGCTGAGCTTCTATGTTTTATGAAATACCCAAATCAAATATACTTGTGGTTTAGCCAGATCATGAATCTGATTGAACCAGGGGTAAGGGAAAATATATATATAGCAAATTACTCAGGACCATATGCTTACATCTTGATCCAGTGAAACCCACAGGCAAAAATAATGTGCTAAGAAGTCACTTCCCTCTTTCATGATAAAATGTTTGCTTATGAGAATATAACTTACCAAACTCTGGATGAATACATATTGCTTGCATTATTTATATTTCCCTGATTAAGAAGTGAGATGCAGAAGGGATTAGCACTGCTATGAAAAATAATAATAACACTTAGTAATTTAACTAAGGACTTGGGATCTTAGGGCTACCAAAGTATAGCTTGGCAATGGGAATATTGCAAGTTCACACATGGTATATTTATACCCAGGGGCCTGAGTGTGCTGGGTTAACAGAGAAAGGTCCCAGGCAGTGTGTGTTTAAAAAGAAGAAAGTAGCTAAAGACCCTGTTATATTTGATAATGAATTCTAGGAATAAATTCAGGAGAGGTCTGGGCAAAATCCCTGATGGCCAGTAAAGTTGAAAAGGGGATGATAACTGAATTGATGTTTGTATTTGGTTGTTTTGGTGTTTTTTATGGATGAATCTTATGATTGTTTTCTATGAATCAAGTCATGGTGAATATATGTGTAAATAATCTGTTAACACTGAGATGAAGGAACATGCTTCACAAAAACAAAAAAAAACAAGCATAAGGAAGATACTGAGTTTCTTATTCATGTAAAGTTTGTTTATAAAGAGAATTGAATGAGATCATGTTTTCAGTTGGATTATTCATACCAGACAAATAGTCTGACCCTTTTGTGTTTATGCACCATTGGGTGTCTCATATTCATATGGGGCAGTTCATGGTGGTTTTGCAGGGAAATAGGAATTGCTTTGATCAGGCTTGGATGTTAAACTGCTTAAGATTCGGATGCTATGTTTTTAAAAGACTTTGCTGAAGTAAACTACACCTTCATGATGAACTAGATTAAGACCTATTGTTTAAAATTACTTTGAGAAACCAATGTATGGTTAATTACTGTTTTGTAGTTGTTGAACTTATATGTCTCAGCTGAACTATGTGCTTTGTTTTGTTAAATGCTTTGCTAAGAAAAATGAATTTCAAGCTTCAAGAACAGTTAGGCTATAATGGTAGAAGATCTGAGATTAAAAGAATTTGTGGTTTGTATGTATATCTACAGAACTGGCATAAGAAAATCCATGTTCAAGTCAAAAATAAAATTTGATAGAAAGAGTTTGAATTGCTTTAAAAAGAAAATAATATAGCAGGTATTTTGTAACTGAGTAGTGCAAACCAGAACAAGGCTAACATAGCCCTTTTTCTTGAGCCTGGGTCAAGCCAGCAACTAAGGATTTAAATTAAATGTTTGGATCTGTTTCATAGCCAAAGTATATAATAGGTTCAGACAATTTTGTTCACAGGAGAAAAATAAAAGAGAAAAAAAAACAAAAATTGGGTTTGAACCGACCAGCATAGCACTCGAACTCGTGACCTCTCATGTGTTAGTTAGGCGCGTTTCCATTACGCCTAGATGTTGCTTGTGTTCACTTAGGATCCACTTTCTTTTAGCCTGAATTTGATACTATACAGACTTCAACACAATCATCCATATAAAAAGCTTGCTTTCCACTGATTATTACTTGATCATTTCTCAATTAGAATAACAGACTAAAGTACATGTTTCCAATGGATTCTATGGTCAAAAATCAGATTACAATAATTAATCTTTTTAAGGAATTATCACATTTTAATAGATTTAAAAGGAATTCTACTTACATAATAACATGCTCTGATTCTAGTAGAATATAACATAGATATCTTCATATATGTATGTTAGGGATGATTTAGATTTAAAACAATATTTTTATATTGTGAAAGATCCTGGATATATTTTGTTTATTGGAGAAAGAAAATGACCCTGGCAAATATATTTGTAATGAATGATATATCTATATATCATTTCTTAAAAAAAAAATCCTTATGAAATTAGGGTGGAAATTGGAGGGTCATTTCAGTTGGTATCAGAGCTATGTTGTTAAATAACTTAGCAAAAATTTTGTATGAATTTGTTTGCATTGGATGTATAGAAGTGTTTACTGCTTTGGATGTTTTGTTTTTTTTATTTACACTATTGATATCTATTATGACAGAATAAGTGATAAATTAAAATGAATTAGTCTATAGAGCATTAGGCAAAACAGACTAACCTAAGTGTTATATCCATAGAGCTATGGTAGGACCCAGACATCAAAATGTAGGAACAAGTGAACCACCCATGGTGAATGTGCAAGAATTCATGAGGGCCATAAGAGATGGAGTAGGCAACAGGCAGGAAAATCCACATGAGGAACTTTCCAAACTACTCAAGACTTTTACCAATCTTGGAGGCAAAACCTTTGATGGCACAGAAGGAGTTATGGGGGTTCAAAATTGGCTTAGAATTTTGGAAAGAATCTTTGCAGACATGCAAGTTGAAGACCAAAGGAAGAGGCAAATTGCATCCAGGCAATTGAGAGGAGCAGCTTTGGATTGGTGGGAGGTTATCATAGCTGGAAGACCTGAAGGAGAAGTAACATGGGATCAGTTTAAAGCAATGTTGGAAGGCAGATTTATCCCTGCATCAGCTAAGGAATCTTTAC
Source organism: Allium fistulosum (assembly GCA_030737815.1). Classification (NCBI taxonomy): domain Eukaryota; kingdom Viridiplantae; phylum Streptophyta; class Magnoliopsida; order Asparagales; family Amaryllidaceae; genus Allium; species Allium fistulosum. Next base: position 661,349,121 of record CM060907.1, read on the forward strand.
TGGAGGAATTCATCAAATTGAGGCAAGGGACTATGAGTGTCACTGAGTACACTCAGAAGTTTGAATCATTGGCAAAGTATGGTGCAGTGCTCATCACTACTGAGGAAGCTAAGAATGGCAGATATATCCAAGGGTTGAACTCTAGCCTTAGTAGAGCCATGCTACCATATAAGGATAAAACTTTTGATCAAGTTTTGGATTTGACTCTGAGCATTGAACAACATGATAAAGCTAGAGAGAATTTCAGGGCATTCAAAAATAATCAAAACAAGAAGGGAAAGGGTAAATTTCACCCTTATGATAAAAAGAAAACAGACATAACTTCCACCAAGAAACCAGAAGAAGCTAGAACTGCTGAAATTAAGAAGAGGATCACTTGTTACAACTGTGGACAAGAGGGGCACATGAAAAATAGGTGCACCAATCCTAGACCAGCATCCTTCAATTGTCACCATTGTGGGAAGGAAGGTCACATAAAGTGGAACTGCCCAGATTTTAAGCAAGGAAAATTAGGGGCTTTGGAAGGGAAAGGCAAGGCAGCTGAGGGATCAAATGTTGAAAAGCATGGTCAAGTTGAAGGTACTTTGCTTATCCATTCAATACCTTTAACAGTAGTATATGATACTGGGGCTACACACTCATTGATCTCTCATGATATTGCACAACAATTAAAATTGAACTGTATGATTGTTGATAAACCACTGCTAATTAGAAGCCCTATAGGTAGTTCATGTGTCATGGGTATGATGTGCATGCAATTGGGATTAAATATAGGAGGACATGTGTTTGAGTCAAACCTATATGTGTTGCAATATCCAGACATAGGAATGATTTTAGGAGTTGATTGGTTGAGTAGATATAAGGCTATCATAAATATGGAGACATCCACCATATCATTGAAGGTTTCTGATGGACAAAGAATAATCGTCCTTTGTGAGGCAAACAAAAATAGAAGTATAGCCAACCTTTCTGCATTGTCAAATGAAAAACCCATGCCTGCATTAGAAGAGATCCCCATAGTTAATCAATATGATGATGTGTTTGGGGAAGTAAGAGGAGTTCCTAATCACAGGCCAGTTGAATTTTCAATTAGAATAATTCCAGGAGCTAGCCCAGTGGTTAAAAGACCAACCAGAATGGGGCCTAAGGAATTGATGGAGTTGAAAAAGCAATTAGTTGAACTAGAAGAAAAAGGTTTTATTAGACCCAGTAGCTCATCATGGGGAGCACCAGTAGTCTTTGTTAAGAAACATGATGGATCCCTGAGATTATGTATTGACTATAGGGAATTAAATAAAGTCACAGTTAAAAATAAATACCCCTTACCAAGAATTGATGATCTCTTTGATCAATTGAGTGGTGCAAAGATATTCTCCATGCTTGATATAGCTTCAGGCTTTCATCAGATGAAAGTAGAAGAGGAAAGCATTAAGTATACAGCCTTTAACACCAGATATGGACTTTATGAATTTTTGGTGATGCCATTTGGCTTAACAAATGCTCCTTCCTATTTTGTTGATTTGATGAATAGGATTTTCAGAGAATACTTGGATAAGTTTGTATTAATATTTATTGATGATATACTAATTTATTCTAAGTCAGTTAGAGAGCATGAGAACCATTTGCATATAGTATTTGAGAAATTGAGACAGGAAGACTTGAAAGCAAAGTTTTCAAAATGCACTTTTTGGCAGAATGAAGTGAACTTTCTAGGCCATATTATATCAGAAAAAGGAATAGCTGTGGACTCCAATAAAGTCATTGCAGTTCAAGCTTGGAAAAGGCCTACTAATGTCACTGAAGTCAGATCATTCATGGGAATGGCTGGTTACTATAGAAGATTTATAAAAGATTTTGCAAAAATCTCAATCCCATTAACCAGATTGACTAGGAAAAATCAAGTGTTCACTTGGACTGAGGAATGTGAAAATGCCTTTGGGAAATTAAAAGAAGCACTGGTACAAGCTCCAATTCTTAAAGTACCTGAGGGAAATGAAAACTTGGTGGTGTATACTGATGCAAGTGGACAAGGGCTTGGAGCAGTGTTGATGCAACAACATCAGGTAATAGCTTATGCTTCTAGGCAGTTGAAATCAAGTGAAGTAAGGTATGCTACTCATGACCTTGAATTGGCTGCTGTAGTGTATGCCCTTAAGCTATGGAGACACTACTTGTTAGGGGGAAAATTTGAAGTATATACAGACCATAAATCACTCAAATATTTGTTTTCACAAAAAGAACTAAATATGAGGCAGCAAAGATGGATTGAACTCTTAGCCTCATATGATTTTGAAATATTTTACACACCAGGTAAGGCTAATAAAGTAGCAGATGCCCTAAGTAGACAACATGCTAAAGTGGCTAGATTAATGATAGAAGAGTTTAACACGTTATCATTATTAATTGATTCAGAGATAAAAAGTGATAACATAGAAAACATGAGCTTATGCAGTGGGAAGGTAGAAATGGGAAAATTAAGTTTTATTACTCTGGGATCAGAATTGAAAAATAAAGTTGCAATGCTACAAAACCAAGATCCATTTTTATTTGGAAAGAAGACACAAATATTAAATGGTGAGACAGTAGAAGGTTTTCAGTTGGATGATCAGGGCCATCTGAAGAAAGGAGAAAGAATATGTGTTCCAGCAATGGATGAGTTGAAGCAAGAAATTTTGGATGCTTACCACAAAAGCAAATATACTATACACCCAGGAAGCACAAGAATGTATCACAACCTCAAGAGAGATTATTGGTGGAGTGGTATGAAGAGTGCAGTGGCAACCTATGTATCAAAATGTATGGTTTGCCAGCAGGTGAAGGCTGAGTATCAAAAACCCTCAGGAATGCTTCAACCTTTGCAAATACCACAGTGGAAATGGGAAGACATATCAATGGATTTTATTGATGGTTTGCCTAGAACTAGGAGGGGAAATGATAGTATTTGGGTAATGGTGGATAGGTTAACCAAGTCAGCCCACTTTATACCAGTGAAATCAGAAAGAAATGCTAATACCCTAGCCCAGTTGTTTATTAAAGAAGTAGTCAGACTGCATGGTATACCAAAGACTATAGTGAGTGATAGAGATACCATCTTCACTTCAAAATTTTGGCAGAGTTTTCACAAGGCAATGGGGACTGATTTATGTTTGAGTACAGCATGCCATCCTCAATCTGATGGCCAAACAGAAATTGTGAACAAATTGCTTGAAGACATGTTGAGAGCATGTGTATTGGATTGGGGAGGAAGCTGGGAAGATTACATATATCTAGCTGAATTTGCATACAATAACACCCATCACAGTAGCATAGGCATGGCCCCCTTTGAAGCTCTCTATGGAAGGCCATGTTTATCACCTTCAAGTTGGCATGAGTCTGGAGAAAAAGTGGTCTTAGGACCAGAAAATGTGAAGGAGACTTCTGAAAAGGTAGCCTTGATCAGAAAAAGAATTGCCTCTGCCCAAGATAGGCAAAAGAAATATGCAGATCAAAGAAGGAAGGCAGTACAATATGATGTTGGGGATTATGTGTTCATCAAGATATCACCCATGAAAAAGGTTCTAAGGTTTGGGAAACAAGGAAAGTTGATTCCTAGATATATAGGACCATATAAAATTCTAGAAAGAATAGGGACAGTAGCCTATAAATTAGAATTGCCAAAAGAAATGAGAGCCATGCATGATGTCTTTCATGTGTCTCAACTAAGAAGATGGGTTCATGATAAGGAAGCAATACTAGAATCCTCTAAGGATGTGCAGATTGATCCTAGAATGATCTATGAAAAGGAACCAGTGGGCATAGTTTCTAGAGAAACCAAGAAATTGAGAAACAAAGAAATTAAATTAGTAAAAGTACAATGGAGTCTAGACCCAAATGATTGCACATGGGAAGTGGAGGATAAAATCAGAAATGATTATCCCCAGCTGTTTGATTGAAGAAAAGGTAAATCTATATATATATATACATACTAATGAATGTGTTGGTTGAATATGCATTGTGATTTTTATCTTGTGTTGATATGCATAGTGCTTAATAGGTGATTGGTTTGAAAATGGTTTTGAAATCAGAAAAATTCATTTTTCTGAAGAGATGATACTTAAGTTAAGTATGAAAGAATTGTGGGACACAATTCCTAAAAGGAGGGGTATATGTGATAACCCTGATTTTTGTGAGTAATTTCATGATTTAATTTAGTTTGTATTTGTTTGAAATTGCATTGGGAAAAATAGGAATAGGAAATTGATTTGCAGATACAAAGTATAAAACATGTACATGTGCACAAGACAGTGTACACATGCACACAGATTTCTGTGTAACAAAATTTGGCAGAAATTAATAGAGAAAATAAAATAACTGATTTAGAAATACATATGCATAAAGATAGAATTTTGTCTTTAAATAAAATAGAGTACAAAGGAAATAAGAGCTAGGCTGAAATAAATTTAAAATTATTTAAAGAAAGAAAGAAAAATAAAAGGCTTAGGTATACATAGGTTATACATGTATACAGTCAATCAATCTCTGGAAGGAAACAGAGTTGCATGAAAATGGCATGAGTCCCTAAACAAGCACTTTATCTATTCTCAGTAATTTCTTTTATTAAGAAAATAATAACAATAATAATAGGAAGTCATGCATATGACATGACCAGGGAAAATTAAAAGAGAGAAACTAATTTCTGGAAAGGAAGACAAGGACCACATACCCTTTTATTTTCTTGAATCAAACCAGAGGTAGGCTATGTTTGGGATGGGGTAGAACTGACATTGGGTAAGTCCATAAACCCTAGTAACAGCCAAGATTTATATAAAAGGCCTAGTATAGTAAGACCATATATTTTTGTTCTTCATTAACCTAAATAAAAATATACAAGGCATAAACCAGAGAAAATAGGAGAAGGCAGAAGACTAAAAGGGGGTTCATAAGGCATAGGAAGAAGAAGGATTAAGGTGAGTAATCTCACTGAAAACTTTGGCATTAAGACCTGAATATTGAGGCAGCCAGTTTGAACTAATTTTCTTTTACAAGTTATGTTTTATGTTTGGATGACTTTGGTTTGTTAATGATTTGTTTAAGGGTAAAACCTCTATCTGATTTACCCAGAAAAATAAGAGTCATGGATACATGAACTAAAATGTTTGTCTGAGATATGGGTTAGCTTTGAGATTGAGTGTTTTCTTTTATAAGTTTTCTTTATAAGTTGTTTATAAAAAAAAATCCCCGGATTCAAGTAGTGGGTATATGGTCTGAAGGTAGAAAGAAATATGGGCTGTAACATTGTGTTGTTGCTTATGTCTCATATTAATTAAAACAAAAGAAAATGTAGAAGTGCAATGTTGTACATGTGCTGAGCTTCTATGTTTTATGAAATACCCAAATCAAATATACTTGTGGTTTAGCCAGATCATGAATCTGATTGAACCAGAGGTAAGGGAAAATATATATATAGCAAATTACTCAGGACCATATGCTTACATCTTGATCCAGTGAAACCCACAGGCAAAAATAATGTGCTAAGAAGTCACTTCCCTCTTTCATGATAAAATGTTTGCTTATGAGAATATAACTTACCAAACTCTGGATGAATACATATTGCTTGCATTATTTATATTTCCCTGATTAAGAAGTGAGATGCAGAAGGGATTAGCACTGCTATGAAAAATAATAATAACACTTAGTAATTTAACTAAGGACTTGGGATCTTAGGGCTACCAAAGTATAGCTTGGCAATGGGAATATTGCAAGTTCACACATGGTATATTTATACCCAGGGGCCTGAGTGTGCTGGGTTAACAGAGAAAGGTCCCAGGCAGTGTGTGTTTAAAAAGAAGAAAGTAGCTAAAGACCCTGTTATATTTGATAATTAATTCTAGGAATAAATTCAGGAGAGGTCTGGGCAAAATCCCTGATGGCCAGTAAAGTTGAAAAGGGGATGATAACTGAATTGATGTTTGTATTTGGTTGTTTTGGTGTTTTTTATGGATGAATCTTATGATTGTTTTCTATGAATCAAGTCATGGTGAATATATGTGTAAATAATCTGTTAACACTGAGATGAAGGAACATGCTTCACAAAAAAAAAACAAGCATAAGGAAGATACTGAGTTTCTTATTCATGTAAAGTTTGTTTATAAAGAGAATTGAATGAGATCATGTTTTCAGTTGGATTATTCATACCAGACAAATAGTCTGACCCTTTTGTGTTTATGCACCATTGGGTGTCTCATATTCATATGGGGAAGTTCATGGTGGTTTTGCAGGGAAATAGGAATTGCTTTGATCAGGCTTGGATGTTAAACTGCTTAAGATTTGGATGCTATGTTTTTAAAAGACTTTGCTGAAGTAAACTACACCTTCATGATGAACTAGATTAAGACCTATTGTTTAAAATTACTTTGAGAAACCAATGTATGGTTAATTACTGTTTTGTAGTTGTTGAACTTATATGTCTCAGCTGAACTATGTGCTTTGTTTTGTTAAATGCTTTGCTAAGAAAAATGAATTTCAAGCTTCAAGAACAGTTAGGCTATAATGGTAGAAGATCTGAGATTAAAAGAATTTGTGGTTTGTATGTATATCTACAGAACTGGCATAAGAAAATCCATGTTCAAGTCAAAAATAAAATCTGATAGAAAGAGTTTGAATTGCTTTAAAAAGAAAATAATATAGCAGGTATTTTGTAACTGAGTAGTGCAAACCAGAACAAGGCTAACATAGCCCTTTTTCTTGAGCCTGGGTCAAGCCAGCAACTAAGGATTTAAATTAAATGTTTGGATCTGTTTCATAGCCAAAGTATATAATAGGTTCAGACAATTTTGTTCACAGGAGAAAAATAAAAGAGAAAAAAAAACAAAAATTGGGTTTGAACCGACCAGCATAGCACTCGAACTCATGACCTCTCATGTGTTAGTTAGGCGCGTTTCCATTACGCCTAGATGTTGCTTGTGTTCACTTAGGATCCACTTTCTTTTAGCCTGAATTTGATACTATACAGACTTCAACACAATCATCCATATAAAAAGCTTGCTTTCCACTGATTATTACTTGATCATTTCTCAATTAGAATAACAGACTAAAGTACATGTTTCCAATGGATTCTATGGTCAAAAATCAGATTACAATAATTAATCTTTTTAAGGAATTATCACATTTTAATAGATTTAAAAGGAATTCTACTTACATAATAACATGCTCTGATTCTAGTAGAATATAACATAGATATCTTCATATATGTATGTTAGGGATGATTTAGATTTAAAACAATATTTTTATATTGTGAAAGATCCTGGATATATTTTGTTTATTGGAGAAAGAAAATGACCCTGGCAAATATATTTGTAATGAATGATATATCTATATATCATTTCTTAAAAAAAAAAATCCTTATGAAATTAGGGTGGAAATTGGAGGGTCATTTCATACCATCTAAGTGATACCTTGTGTATTGGTTTCGACTAGGTGGGTTTCGACTGGGTTGGTTTCGACTGAGTTGGAGCGGAAGTATTGGAGTCGAAATGCACTACTATAGGAGGAGGAACCAACTTTTCTAAATAAAGGCTGAAATTATGCTATTTTTAATAGTTGCTTTATAACTACCTGCCTATTTGTAATCCTTTGATTGATTGCCTAAAAACTTTTCAAATACTTTACATATTAACTGCCACATTTATCAGATCTAAATCAAGGGAAAAAGTAACATTTAAGCCCTTCCATTAAGCAAAACCAATACAAATAAGTCTTTCTTTTAAAATAATTTATTTTCCATAGCAAACCAGTAAGGAAAAATTCCCAAAAATCATAGAAATTCACTTTCATCATGTTATCAAACATATTAAAATTTCAGACCCAATTTCTTCCTGAAATAATCGAAATAAATTTTAAACCCAAATATATCATATTTTCCTTTAGAAATTAATAATAAATTTTCCATAGCTTGGAAAATTATGAAAATGTAAACCCATCTCTCAAATCATGGTTTACCTAACATATAATTTTTCCATAGCATTCTAAAATCAATAACAATCAGTTTTCCCCTAAACCATGCAAATTCATATGTAAGTGAATTGGTTTAAATCAAACATATAATAATTCAAGCATATCATCATCCAAAACATCATAAAAACGAATTTAATATTAAATCCGAAAACATACGATTTTAACAACAAAATAGAGATGAAATGATTTATTATTCACCTTGAATATGATAAAAGCTTTGAGATTTGATTTAAGATTAATCCCCTTGCTTTAATTCCTTAGCTTGATTTAATCTTCCCCTCTTTTCTTCCTTGTAATGGTCGACTTTCTTAGGTTTTCATTTGTTTTGTTTTTGAGAAATAAATTGAACGTGAGAAAATGAAAGGATACGTGAATATGTGGGTTATAGCAATGAAGATGGTTATTCCCTTATAGGCCTTTATATAAATTAATAACATATTAGTCCACTTAAGCCCATTTTATAACTATTAAGCACGACCTTAAATTTTATTTTCAAATCTCATCCCCTTATCATTTTAATTCTTACATTATTCTATTTAATTTATCTAATTAAATCTCCTGAGTAATGTTACCAAAAATTAGGGATGTTACAGGCTCTCCCCTTATAGAATTTCATCCTCGAAATTCAGTAAGGACTAAATACTAAATATAGCAATCATATGTAACAACTCTTAATAAGCATACTAGCCTACCTGACTAGCAACTATATATATGTATCTAATATATACATACCCTCAAAGCAGATCAGGATAAGTATCTCTAATCCTGTCTTTTGTCTCCTAAGTACAGTCCTTCTCGTTGTCGCTCCATTGAACTTTTACCAACCTGACTGTCTTGTTCCTCAATCTTTTCTCATCCCTCGCTACAACCCGAACTGGTTGTCTAACAAAAGTCAAATTAGGCTTTACTATCAAATCTTCCATCCCTGTTAGAGGAATAGTAGTCTCTGGATCATGCACATACTTGTGAAGATGAGACACATGAAATACATTATGGACACCTGCCATACTGCTCGGCAACTCTACTCTATATGCGAGCTTCCCGATCCTCTCTAAAATCTAGAACGGTCCAACATATCTTGGTGCTAGTTTCCCTGACTTTCGAAAACGCACCACACCTTTAATCGGTGACACCTTAATGAAAACCTTATCTCCAACTGAGAACTCTAGGTCTTTACGCCTCTTATCTGCGTAACTCTTCTGTCTGGACTAAGATCCCTTCAACCTTCCTCATATCAACTCAATCTTTTCTGACGCCTCCCTAACCAAATCTAGACCTAAGACTAATCTGTCTCCAGTTTCCAACCAACATGCTGGTGATTTGCATGGCCTTCCATAAAAAGCTTCAAAAGGCGTCATTCCTATACTAGTCTAGTAACTATTATTATAGAAAAACTCAACTAAATGTAGGCGATCTTCCCAAGATCCACCAAAGTCTAAGATACAAGCTCTCAATAAATCCTCGGTTACCTTGTTGACTCTCTCTGTCTGCCCATCCGTCTGAGGGTGATATGCAGTACTTATATTAAGCTTGGTACCAAATACTTCCTGTAGACTCTTCTAGAATTCACTAGTGAATAAAGCATCTCTATCACTTACTATACTACTAGGAACTTTATGTAGTCTAACTATGTTCCTCATGAACAGCTTAGCTAATACAGGTGCCGTCCTAGTTGACTTAACTGGAATGAAATAGGCACTCTTGGTCAACCTATCCACTATAACCCATATACTTTCACTACCTTTATTTGACCTTGGCAACTAGTCTATAAAATCCATGGATATCAAATCCCATTTCCAAACTGGAATCTCTAAAGGTTGAAGCAACCCACTTGACTTCTGATGTTCAGCTTTCACTTGTTGACAGTTTGCACACTGCCTAACCCACAAGCCAACATCCCTTTTCTTACCTTCCCAATAGAAGCTCCTCTTCATATCCTGATATATCTTGGTTCCTCCAGGATGAATCGTAAACTTGGATCGATGACATTCTCTAAGAACTTTTTTCCTTAAGTCTTCCACATTCGGAACACACAATCGTCCCTTCTTTCTCAACCATCCTCTTTGGTCAAGACTAAAGTCTCTTAGATCACCGATCTCAATTCCACCCTCAAGCCTTCTAATCCTCTCAACTAACACTGGATCCTCTTTTTGCTTAGAAGCAATCATTTTGATCAGCACTGGTCGAACTTCTAAGCAGGACAACATGGCGGTACTTTGACTCGAACTAGCAATCGAATTTAATTGCACACCACAACCGGCCAAAACTTCTAAATCCTTCCACTTTGCCAACATAGCCAATACCACGTTCTAATGTCTTCTGCTAAGAGCATCCGCTACCTTATTACCTTTCTCAGGCGTATACTCTATACCAAAATCATAAACAACCAAAAACTCCAGCCACCTCTGCTATCTCATATTAAACTCCTTCTGAGAGAATAAATACCGTAAAGACTTATGATTGGTATAAAGCTCAAAACTCTCTCCTAATAAATAATGTCTCCAAATCTTCAATGCAAAGATCACTGCAGCCAATTCCAGATCATGAGTTGGATACCTCACTTCATGCAGTCTAAGTTGTTAGGAAGCGTAGGCAATAACTTTACCCTTCTATATCAATACTGCTCCTAATCTAGTTCTACATGCATCAGTATACACCACCAATCCTTGGTTTCCATCTGGAACTACTAAAACTGGTGCATTGGTCAACAAATTCTTTAACTTAAGGAATGTCTCCTCACATTTGTTAGACCAGACAAACTTCGCCTCCTTCCTGGTTAACTTAGTCAAAAGGTGCTGCTATCTGCGAGAAATCTTCGATGAATCTCCGGTGGTAGCCAGCAAGTCCAAGAAAACTTCTAATCTCAGTCACCGTCTCTGGTTTCTGCGAATTATTCACAGCTTCGATCTTCTCTGGATCGACTGACAAGCCTTTCTCTAAAACCACGTGACTAAGAAACTTAACCTCTTTCTTTCAAAAATGACACTTGGTAAACTTCGCCTTTAGCTGATTCTATCTCAGCTTCTCCAGTACCACTCTAAGATGAACTTCATGCTCTCTCATCCTTAGAGTGTACTAAAATGTCATCTATAAACACCAACACAAACCATCCAAATATTCTCGGAAAACTCGGTTCATCAAGTCCACGAAGAAAGCATGTGCATTTGTTAATCCAAATGGCATCACTAACCACTCATACAAACCATATCCAGTCTGAAATGCTGTCAAAGGAATACTGTTCTCTGCCACTCTTAACTGATGGAAACCTGTTGCTAAATCAAATTGGGAAAACACTTTGGCTCCACTCAACTGATCGAACAGATCATCTATTCTTGGCAAAGGATACTTATTCTTAATCGTCCTTTCATTCAACTTACGATAGTCGATACACATCCTCATCGACCCATCTGGTTTCTTCACGAACACCGCAGCCGCTCTCCAAAGTGAACTACTTGGCCTAATAAAATTCCTTCCTTCTAGATCCACTAGCTACACCTTCAATTCCCTCATCTCAGTCGATGTCATCCTGCTAGGTGGTCTACTCACAGGTTCAGCTTCGGGCACAAGATCTATACGAAACTCAATTGCTTGTTTTGGCGGTAGTCCTGTGACTGGCTCAAAGACATCTACGAACTCCCTTGCTACTCGAACCTGACTTAATTCATCTCCTATCTCCATAACACTAAGGAAAGTACTCACACTCCGGTCATAATTCTCCACTGAAAATATTACCAGGTTATGACTATCAGGATGTCTCAGTGATATCTCCCTATCCTGGCAAAGTATTCTAGCCTTATACCTACCCAACCAATCCATACCCCAAATGATCCCGAAATCTACGAAATCAATTACATACAAGCTGCATGCAAACTTATGACCTAAAAAATCAAGTTCTAACCGGTCGCATCTCAACCCTACAGTTGCATACCCTCCTACAGGATTCACAACTCTTAAGGAAGTAACAAGGTAGGTGGGTTCTAAGCATAATCTATCAACCAAACACTAAGGTATAAATGAATGTGATGCACCGGTATCAAAAAGTACCCTAATTGGAATACTCTGAATCAAAAATGTACCTTCCATTACAGTCTTCCCTTTATCAGCTACAGTAGGCCTAGCTGATGCTAGTCCAATTGCCAAAACTTTCCCTTTATCCGTCCTAAATGGCTTTGGACACTGATTCTTGTAATGCCCAACTTGATTATAGTTGAAGCACTTCACAGTCTTCTTATTTGCAGCCTTCTTCTCATTACTTGATCGGTACACATTCGCATAATGACCCTTCTTGTCACACTTATAGCAAACTAACTCTACATTTGCCTTCTTGACAGTATCTCCCTTATGGCTCCCTTCTTCTTAAATAACTTTCTCTTCTTCCCGTGAGAACCCTGAATTTCCACTGGCTTCTCTCTAGCACAACTAGCAAGCATCTCCTCATGGCGAATGGTCAACTCCACAACTAAATTACTAGGATCAAGGAGATGTGGCAGGGTCGCCCTAGCAATTTCGTGCCTCAGTCCCCTAATGAACTTCTTGTTCCTTCTGATGACGGTGTCTACAGTATTATGTCCATAACGGGACAACTCCTCAAACTTTGTGGCATACTAAATAACTGATCTCTCTCCCTGCTCCAGATCCATAAACTTCCTTATCAGCTCTGACTTAGCAAACTCAAACACAAACTTTTGCTCAATTCTCCTTCTAAACTCAGCCCATGTCAACTGTTCTTCTGAAACTCCTACAGCAATACTGTTCCACCAGTGAAGCGCTGACCCTTACAACTGCCTGGAGGCCAACCTTCTCTTTTGCCCACCATCTAAACCCAAATCATCATAAATATGCTCACAATGCAATAGCCAATTCTCTACCTCAATAGCATTTTCCGTTCCCATGAATGGCTTCCCACCAAGACTGGTGTAGTCACTACTTAGCCTAGCATAATTATTCCCAACTGGAACCACGGGGTTAGCTCCTCCTACGTTTCCAGCTACTCCAGCAGCAACTCCTGCATGCATCATATTAACGAAGAACCGATACATCACCTCCATATCTACTGGTAGATTTGCAGCAACCACATTGGCATCAACATTTTGGTTATTAGCATTAGCCGGTCGACCCTGGTTTCTCCTGGTGGTGGGTCGAGCAAATCCATTGGTAGTGGTGCTTCCTCCACCGAGATTTTCTATTTCGTTTCCTGCTTCCATATCTCCTTTCTTGTAAATCTACATACGAGCCTTATTAAGATATAGAAGAACGGTCTAAGAGAGCGGGGAATACATACTTATATATATAACTATATATCAAATACAAGTACGTTACTAAAATGATAACCCAATCCCCAATCTTGTTATCTGATTCATTGGGTTATGTTTGAAAATCTTTTAGGTTTAAATTTCTTTTAAGTTTCATAAAGCTATGCTCTGATACGAACTTATAACATCCCCCTACTTGGAGGCCCAAAACTAACGGCTACGGATGCTGCAGTCATCCATAGTTATTAATCCTCGGCCACCAAATACGGCAATGTTAGATACATTGATACACAAGAACACATGAATATGGAAAAAATTTAAAATAGCAAACAAAATCCACATTCCATTTCAAAATATTTCAAATTCATTACATAATCACAGTGCGCAGACAACGTCCAGACAAAATATACAAATTATAAAATACGCCAAGAGCAACATATGAAGATGCCCCCTTGGATGATCAGGGTATATAGTAAGGCAATAAAACAAGTTTGCCTTTACAACCAAACACAATGGAAGTAAAAGAACTCTGAATCATTAGCATGCCTCCTACACATCACCAGAAGCTTTATTCGTCTAAAAGAACATATGAAAACCCTAAACCTAAAACTACTCAAAATCAATTGAGTACCCAAGAGTTTAAGGGGGAAACAAAAACTTCGAGTCAAACATAAAGCCTGGTATGAATAATAATCTACCATTTCAAATCTGTTAAATATCTAGTGAGACCATGCTGCTTAGTGGAACGGGTTTTCCCCTCACTAGTATCATAAACCCTTCATAAAACCATAAACTGTGCCCTTTCATCCACAATAGTTAAAAAAAATTCAAAACAGTATAATATGATGATTTGAAAAACAAGTGAATCAATTCTGGATTTCCCATCCTCATTCATTTTGACGATCTGTCATAGTTATAGTTTCTAGGGTTGCTATTAACCTAATAGTTTTCATGGGCTGACTATTAACTAGTAAAGTGATTGTGGACTCCCTGTCCAATTACATAGTTTTTATGGGATCACTAAGAACCTATTGGTAACTCCAATATCTTTACTCTTATCCTAGTTTTCACGGGCTGACTAGGAACCTATTGACTAACTGTCAATATCTTAATCCTTATATAGTTTTCATGGGCTAACTATAAACCTATTTGCCCCTGCCAATATCAAACCATAGTTTTCATGGGTTGAATATGAACGTATTAGCCCCTACCAATATCTTTTCCTTTATACAGTTTTCATAGGCTTACTGTGAACCTATTGGCCCCCGCCAATACCTTTAATTTAGATTTCAACATTTCTTAAGTTATATTCACTACTGGGTAAACCTAGCTGGTTATTCTACCCTTCCCTAAAGTACTGTTATGAGTTAATTACAATGTGAATAAATATGTGAAGAAGCAATCACAATAAAACCAACCCCTACGGTTTAATGTCCTTGGAATCATTTTATATAAAACATTGTTAGACCCATTAACCTATTAATCAAGGAAAACTTCTTCTATTTCAAAACTCTTTAATTTATTTATGCCATGGTTTTTCCTTAAAAATGAGATTGGGTTATTTGTTTTGAAAACCATAAAACATCACTTTCGAAACCCTTGGTTAACCTCCTTCGAAAGCAAAGAAAACTCCTTTTCAAAACACAATGTATATACCTTTTAGAGCCCTTTAAAAACATCTCTTTCGAAACCATATATATCTTTCGATGGTACCAATACTTTACTCAAAAGTCTTTAGAAACATAGCTTCGAAACAAATGAAAGTACCCTTTTCGAAAGTATTGGGTTTTACTTTTAGAAACATCTTTTGGGTCAAGGTGGTCATAGGCGAAAGTATCTCTTTCGAAACCTTGTATAAAATAGTTTTAGGGAAAAATTGATGGTGTCGAAACCACCTTTTTGAAAGCTCAAAACATTTGAGTAAAACTTTGAAGGATAACATTGAAACCCTCTTTCGACACTATTGCCTTCGAAACCCCAGAACCCCTTCTAAAGCATTTAGGAAGTGACTTAGCTTAAGTTTAAAACAAAGAGAACCCTTCAAAAGCATTGATGGCTGCAATACATTCGAAAGGTAAAAGAATAGCGGCTGGGTTTCGAACAAGTCGAAACCACCTCTTTCGAAAGCATTATTTAAAAACAAAGGAACCGATCTGAAAGCTCCTACTTAAAACATAATATGGAAAACCACCTTAAAAGCTATTTAGAAAAACCCCCTTTTAAAGCTTATGTTTCGACTATGTCGAAAGCCTTAAGTAAAACAAAGCAGGCACTTAACATTTGAAACTAAACTAAGGTTTCGACCCCGTCGGAAACATTGCTTTCGACACCATTGCCTTCCGCCTTTCCTCCAATCCACTACGTACCATCTAAGCGATGCCTTGTGTATTGGTTTCGACTAGGTGGGTTTCAGCTGGGTTGGTTTCGACTAAGTTGGAGCGAAAGCATTAGAGTCGAAAGGCACTACTATAGGAGGCGGAACCAACTTTTCTGAATAAAGGCTGAAATTATGCTATTTTTAATAATTGCTTTACAACTACCTGCCTATTTGTAATCCTTTGATTGGTTGCCTAAAAACTTTTCAAATGCTTACAAATTAACTGTCGCATTTATCAGATAAATCAAGGGAAATATTTACGTTTAAGCCCTTCCATTAAGCAAAACCAATATTGTAAATAAGTCCTTCTTTTAAAATAATTTATTTTCCACAGCAAACCAATTAGGAAAAATCCTCAAAAATCATAGAAATTCACTTTCATCATGTTATCAAACATATTAAAATTTCAGACCCAATTTCTTCTTGAAATAATCGAAATAAATTTTAAACCCAAATATATCATATTTTTCTTTAGAAATTCATAGTAAATTTTCCATAGCTTGGAAAATTATGAAATTTTAAGCTCATCCCTAAAATCATGTTTTACCTAACATATAATTTTTCCATAACATTCTAAAATCAATACAATCGGTTTCTCCCTAAAACCGTGCAAATTCATATGTAAGTGA
The DNA here is from genome assembly GCA_030737815.1 of Allium fistulosum. Lineage (NCBI taxonomy): Eukaryota > Viridiplantae > Streptophyta > Magnoliopsida > Asparagales > Amaryllidaceae > Allium > Allium fistulosum. The sequence goes on from CM060907.1 coordinate 661,365,371, forward strand.
ATTGGTTTAAATCAAACATATAATAATTCGAGCATATCATCATTCAAAACATCATAAAAATGAATTGAATCTTAAATCAAAAAACTTATATTATAATAAAAAAATAGAGATGGAATGAATTATTATTCATATTGAATATGATAAGAGCTTTGAGATTTATTTTAAGATTAATCCCTTTACTTTCTTAGCTTGATTTAATCTTCACTTCTTTTCTTCCTTGTAATGGTCGGCTTTCTTATGTTTATGTTTGTTTTGTTTTTGAGAAATAAATTAAACATGAGAAAATGAAAGGATACATGAATATGTGGGTTATAGAAATGAAGGCGGTTATTCCCTAATAGACCTTTATGCAAATTAATAACATATTAATCCATTTAAGCCCATTTATAACTATTAAGTACGGCCTTAAATTTTATTTTCAAATCTCAATCCCCTTATCATTTTAATTCTTACATTATTCTATTTAATTTATCTAATTAAATCTCCTGAATAATGTTATAAAAAATTAGGGATGTTACAGGTTTATGCCTTCTCACTATCCTATGGTTGTTTATATGGTAGAATTATAGGTTTTAACATGATTTTGATCCAAAAGATCCTTTCCTAACCATAATTATATGTTAACATATGTTTATGAGCTAAATAGATGAATTCTAATATGATTTGTAGAAATGGTTTATAATTCACCTTGTTCATATTCATATATTCATTGATTACTTAGATTTGGATTAGAATTTGTTTGATTGCTATAATTCTATATATTGCTTGTTAGAATGGATGTAATTTCATGTTTGTATGTTGTGCTTTGATATTGTTTGCTAGTGTTTTGGATGTTTAGGAAGATAGGTTGAAGAATAGGGAAAATTGAAAGTAAAGATAGTCGGAATTGACGAAACTTGGAGGGGAGGCTCTGGAGTATGGAGGAAGCTAGTAGCTCAAGTCATAAGTTCCATTTCGCTAAGCAAACAAGTCGGCACCAACTTGTTTATGTTGCTCGAACGGGTCGGCGGTTTTGGGGATCTCTAAAGTATGGCTAGTAGATGTGGACTATGGAAAGATACAAGAGATTGCTAAGTGTTGGATGCTATGCTGAGTTGTTTTTAAAACTTGAAGTTAATGCTATGGGATGGAACCGAGTTGTGTTGAAGAACGAATTGGGGTCCGGAGCATTTAGGAAGGAAATACTAGAAGCAAGGAAGAAGAACTAGCCAATAATTGGCTAAGCAAACAAGTCGGTGCCGACTTTTTTAATTCGGTACTAAATTTTTTTGTTGGGTCCAATGGTGGTGGAACTTCTTGGGAATGGAGTAGAGGTTCTATAGATTATGCTGGAAGTTTTGGGTCATGCGCATCAGGTTGGAATTGGGGGTTCCTGGATAATGGAAACTAGATTAAGTAAGAGAAGGGCTTAGATCTGAATGGAGTAGAGGAGAGCTCAGATGTATATGTGCTAAGGGATTGTTGATACTCGGAGTGTTTTCTGTTGTACTCGAAGTAGGGGTATTATAAATGAGAACGCCCATAGATCAACAAAGGGATCTGTATACCCTAGACCAACAGCTTTGGGTCTAATGTCTAGCTTTGGTCTGTGGGACACATATCGAGTTTAAGGCTACATGATACAAGAGTACAACGAAGACCAGGATTTCCATTAGTTTATGGCATGGGGGTCATAGGAGTTATCATATATTCAGGGCACAGGGATGAGTGATAATGAGTATTACTTAATGGATGCTATGGTTACTTTGGTTGCTTTCCTTAGTAGGCTATCACCCATAGATATCATTGGGAGTAGGTACTGGAGATAGAGATATCTAGACATCCACCATTCTATTCTGTTTGGTACCTTTATGATATTGCAGAGTAGCATATTATATTGTTATGTGCTAACTCTTTGGTTGTAGGGACAGGTCAGGCATGATTCGTGTACAGTATTTTAAGATCCATTTACCACTCACACTAGACTATTGTATGGCTCAAGGTTTTATGCTTTACTTCTTATTATCTTGGGTACTCTTAAATAAGTAGACTAGATAACAGGTCTGGGTCATGCAGCAGCTGTACGGAGGATGAGATGGATGGAGCTATCTCGTATTATATACATATATAGATTTCTACGCTTTCCATTGGCAGCACCATGGAACCTTGGCAGTGCTCGCTTACTTCCTTTTTGTTGAGACAATTATTTGAGTTGATTCTATTGTATATATTCTATGACTATTGATGGATAACTATGTGGACCTTATACTCTGATAATTAGTTCACATTATTATTACTATCTCTTTTGTTATATCCGTGATATAACATATTGTTCATGCACTATGAAATATATGATAGATTATATGCTGTAATTGTTTTATTTTCAACCCTGATGATTGTCCTATATCGACCGGGCATGACAGCGGTGCACTATTTGTATACTATTGGTGCCAGAGGTATAGGCAGTCATCACATTTTGTATCAGAGCTTTGGTTACGTGGTTAACCCAAGTTGATACCGCAATCTAGTAGAGATAAGGAAGGAGTTATCGCCTTAGACTAGATCTAGAGTGTATATATACGGGAGAGTGCGTATATGTTATATCTTTTGGTTTTCAAAACTATAATAGTAGTATATTTTGTAGTATAAGTTGTATGCATATGATCAGCATAGATACCGTTTTCTTTATGAGAGACTGATAATTCTTGTTACAAATAAGAATGAGCCAGCATATGAGGAATACTATGAGGAATTTTGCTTCAGGAGTTGAAGAAGGGGCAGGATCAGGAGCTGCTACACCTAATTTTCAAGCTATGTTCAATGCTATGATGATGAACATGATGAGGAATACTCCTGGTATAAATATTGGTAAAAGTGCTCCCATGCAAGCGCCTAGGGCATATTTCGCCAAGTTGAGCAAAGGTTAATCACTCTTGGAGGAAAATCATTCTATGGAATGGAATTGTCTTTAAAAGTGCATGACTGGATTAATACTTTTGAGTGCATCTTTAGAGATATCGAAGGGATGATGCCATGAAGAGAAAGTTGGCTTCCAGACAGCTTTGAAGTCGGGCCATGAACAGGTGTACCAAAGCTACCCTAGAAGATCGATTTACTTAGGACCAGTTCAAAGCGAGGTTTGAAGAGAAGTTCATTTCGACAGCTCCGAAGTCAGTGATGTTTAGGAAGTTTGCTGATCTTAAGCAATGAGAGATGTCAGTTTCTGAGTATGCTTTAGAATTTGATACTTTGTCAAAATATGGGATGTCATTCATCGACACACTATTGTGGAAGAATGAAAAGTTTGTCACTGGTTTGGATGGTTATCTTGGGAAGAAATTGGTAGACAACATTAATGAGCCATTTAAGAAGCTTGTTGAGAAAGCTCTTCGTCGTGAGAATTTGTATCAAAGTCTAAGATGATAAATAAGCCTACTCGAATAAATACCAGTGAGTTTGTGGAAAATAATAAAAACATTAGTCAAACATAAAGGTCGATATTAGTAATACTTTACCCTGAGCAAACAATCATATAGTGAGACTATTTCTGTTAACCGGCTTTTTATTCAAGAAGATTTTCAACAAAAGTTAGAATATTGAGTTGAAGACGAAATGATTCATGAACTTGAAAACACATTTAAAAGAGCCAAAAGATGGCACTGAATAAGTTTCAAAGGGAATGGAGCAAAGTCGACCACTCGGTACCGAGAGGAAGCTCTCGATACCGAGAGTTTTTCTCTTCCACTTTTGACCTCCCGAACCCTTTGGATTTTAAGCACTTTATCAATTAGTCATCATGGATTACTTTTCCCAAAGAATAGATGAACAACTCCAAGGATTCTCGAGAAGAAAGCAGGAAAAGACAAGCAATATCAAGGAAATCATCGGAAAAAACTCAATCTTCAAGAAAAAGTGTTTGGAATGCAATGAATTGGAGATAGGAAGGAAAAAAAAGGAGGATACTTTCCCACAAAAACCACTTGGTACTGAAAGCTTCCTCCTTGTACCGATAGGGTTTTATTAGTATTTGGGCCGGCTTTGGCTCTCTTACACCGTTGGACTTAGATCAGGACATTCTACTCCGTGGGCCTCCAAGTCTACCGGCGAATTCTCCTACAAATACATACCCTATGGCTACTAAAACATGATGTTTTTAGCACTTCATCTTCTTCATCTCCTATCTCTATTCACCATAGTCACTAAGGCAGACATTGTTGGCAGTTCTAGACTTAAGAACCTATGAATCCTTTGTACTTGTGGCTTATAAATCTCTCTAATCCTCTCAAACTCTCTTTCAAATCAATAATCAATAAAGATAATAATGGACGTAGGCCATATATTATCGAACCACTATAAAATTTCTTGTGTGTTCTTTAATTTTTTTGCAGAATTTGCTAGATCTCAACTTTTCAACAGGTTTTTGGGTGTTGTACCACTTTTGGCGTTAATATTTTGGTTCTTTCATTAAGAATACTGAACTCAGGGTTAGATCTAGCTTGTTATTTTGCATTTTGGGAGATCCAGTAGTTAGATTCAAAATATTTACTTTGAATAATTCAGAAATTTGTTGGTAGAAGTCAATGGTGCCTAGGAAAACTGGAAGATCAACTGGGATGGCTCTTGGTATAGAAGGAATAGTAGTTGATGGTGATGAAGAAAATGCTCACCAATTAGAGGTTAGTAATCCACTGGCAATACCAGGATCCTCTGCTTAATAATAGATGGTTACTAGTGTTAAATTTAATAAGATGATGCAGAAGCTTAACTAAAAGTTGGTGGATAGTCAAAAGGATCAATTAGATAGGATGGATTCTAGTATAGCACTGTTGATCCAATAACCATAAAGGACTAAGAGGAACAGGAGAGAAGCTTCTCCCCTCATATCTGAAGAAGCGAATTCATCTGTTTTTGGTTAGAACAACGAAATGGAAAGGGAAAGCAGAAGGAAGCAGTTATTGGGCCAACTGAAGAGATTACTGGAGGAAGTCCGGGTATTTCTTCCAAAAGAAAACAACTTGGTGCCGAGAGGAATCAACTCGGTATGAAGAGGTTTTTTGGACAGCAGGGACAAGGAACTAAAGCTTTGAATTTGTCTGACTCGGAACATGACCTACAACTTGACGATGATGATTATGAGCCAAATGTTGAAGTTAATGATGCTGGAGTCCAAATAGTCACAACAAAATCAGCTGAATGTCAACGGAAGACCAAAGGAGTGTTTAACTCAAAGAATGGAGAAATTAGTGAGAAAACAAGGATCATTTGCAGAGTCAAACACTCAGTGCGGCTTTGTCGACCTTTGGAATACCGTGCTAGCAAGGAATACATAGAAGATAGGTTAAAAGGTTGGTAGAGGAAGCAAAGGTAGAAAGAATGATGATTGGGGTTCCGCGCAAAACAGAACTCCGTTCACAGAAAATACTCTGAGAGAAGAAAATCCCAGGAAGTTAGTGATGCTGACTATCCTATCGTATAACAGGACTTCTAATCCTAGAAAAATTAACTCAAGTATGAACAGCACAAGGACTGTGCTAGGGATAACAGATGTTGTTCTATGTAGATGATTTTTCTATCTTCTTGGAAGGAGTTGCATCGATGTGGTTCACTAGGCTTGCACCGAGATCCATATCGACTTTTGATGAGTTAGTAAGAAAGTTCATGGAGTAATATCGACTCCACACTACTCGGTCTAAGGATATCCTTGTCGAGTCTATCTCAAGGACCTAAGGAGTTCCTAAAGGGGTTCTTGAATAAGTTCAATATTGCTGTTATAGAAGTAAGTAATCCGAAGGAGGTTCTAGTATTCATGGTGTTGGTCCGGGGCATACACCCGGATACAAATGTCAGTAAATAGCTGAAAATGAAATAATCTACAACTATGGAAGAGTTTCATCAGAAGGCTAACCAGTTTATGTGATTGGAGGAAGCGAGTCTAGCTGTTGGAAAAGCTGATGACGAACAGTCAAAGGAAGTTATCTAGAGCAATATTGTGATCTAACAAGCTGGAGAAAGCTCTGGTAACGTAGTAGTTAATGTTAGAAATTCTGGTAACTAGAAGAAAAGGAATAAAGGCCCTGGTGGTAGACAAATACAATAAGAAACACCCGAGGAATACGTAATAGGAAGATTATATGCCTCTCAATGATAAACTAGAAAACATATACCTTGCTACTAAAGGAACAGAGCAATATAAGAAGCCGCCCCGAAAGAAGGCAACTAAGTAAGAAAGGCGTTTCAGAAAGTTCTATCGTAACTCTGAAACTCACGGACACAACACAAACAAGTGTCGACATTTAAGGGATCTCATCGAAGAACTGATAAAGAAAAACAAGCTCTAACGGTATGTTAAAGAGCCACGGGAAGGTGGTCAAGCTATTAGACCCCAAGGGCCGCTTTCCCAAGGGAACCAACCTAGACCAAGTGGAGAAGGGCACAAATGTAATGATGAGAAATTAATTATCAACACCTTAATTAGAGGTCCCCATCCACCGAAGAAAAGCTGGAGAGAAATGGAATGGTACGCAAACTTGCTAAAGCACATACCATAGGAAGATTGCTTTGCCATAGAAGATGGAGCTTTGGCTAAGCAGCAAAAGATGATAACTGATGATATCATATTTAAGGACAAGGATGTTGATGGAGTCATAGTGCTAACCTTTGACCCCATGGTAATAATGCAAGTATATGACCGATAGCAGTAGATCGGGTCTTGATGGATACTGGAAATTCTGTAAACATGCTTTTCTGGAAACTTAGGGCCTCGTGAATTGATCAATAATAACATTTATATCATGTGAAAATCAAAGGAGAAAGTCAATGTCCAAACACAAAAGGAAGTTGCACATCATGTTCATCTTAAAGATAATATGACCCCACGGTTGGCATAGGAAATGTGGAAGAAGGAAAACATCTGCACCTCAAGTGACATAGAAAGGGAAGCATGGGCATCAAGCTATAAAGAGAAAGTTGGAAGTCATGCAAGAGCTTATTAAAGCTTTAGTTTCAAAAAAATATTCAACGAAGAGAGTAAAAGAGACAAACGGAGAGGAAGTTGAATCTTCACCCAAAAAGGAAATGGAGTCAAACCTAAGACGTAAAAAAGTTGGAAAAAGCAATTTAGGAACACAAAAGAAGGAATAAAGTCTCTAGACTTAAAATCCAAATAAATGTTTGAGATCATAATCTACAAGTTTCGCTTCGCAAAAGTATTATAAGATGAAGCAAGAAAACTATGAGGATGAAGAAGCTTGTCCCAGGGATTTAGCAGTTAAGATGGCTAAAGACATGGTTGAATTAAAAGGAAAGAGAACAATGGATCCTAAAGTCTATACAACTTTAAGGAAGCATCGTTTACTGAAAGAATTATGTTTGTACCATTGCCCTCTTATATCAAAATCTCAACTATTAGATATGATGGTACCACTGATCCAGATGATTTGATGGCATTCAAAAGTCAAATGGACTTATAGAATGCTCCAGGTGCAGTGTGTTGCAAACTATTTCTGACCACTTTCTTTGGGGTTGCGAAGAAGTGGTACCAACGCTACGAAGAAAAGAAAATTTATTCATGGGAAAAGTTCTCATATGAGTTTTCATTCCAATTCTGTACTTCAAAGGAGCCTACAATCGATGCTAGCGTATTGGCTAACATCGAACAAAAACCAAGAGAATTGCTTAATGATTATCTAAAGCGATTTAATGAGGAAGCCAATAGGGCAGAAATAGTAAGTGATAGAGATAAATTGATGGCGGTCAAATCTGGTTTGATCAAAAATACACTATTCTAGAAGGATCTATACATTCGTGGATGCAGTGATTTGAAAGATCTCCGCTTCTAAGCAGACAAATTTATGCGAATGGATGAATACTTCATAATAGGAGAAATCAAGGGGGAGAAGAGGAACTTTTCGGCCATGAACAAAAAAGGAAAATGGAAAGAATTTCTAAGGCAAATGCTATTGAACTTAGCCACGCTTATATATGTTGTCACAAGGACAAACTTGATTACCTAGTTTCATTAAAGGTAAAGACGAATCTAGAATCGAAAAGAGGATGAGATTACTGTGCCTACCATAAGGTAAACTGTCACAAAATGGATAAGTGTAGAGTCTTGGCAGGAATTATATAGAATATGATTAGGAAGGGAATCCTCAAAGAATACGTAAAGATCGATCAAAAACCCATTCATAATGAAAAACCACCCATAATACTAACATCATGGAAAATGAGCTTCCACCTAGATTGCTACAGCCAATGAATCATATGTATGTGATCCGTGGAGGACCACACATTGTAGGATTAAGCCAGGGATCAAGAAGTATGTACGTGAGAGAAGCTAAAAAGGGAATCTTCTCATTAGCGATGGACCTCCATTGAAGTCTTTCATAAGCGCGATCAAAATGCTAGATTTGGTTATAACCCCTCAAGAGCTGAGAGGAATCCGACATTCCTATAATGACGCGTTTATGATAATTGCTCAAATAGGACTGTCACTTGTATTAAAAATTCTAATAGACATATGCAACGCAGTAAATGTCATCTTCAAAGGTGCTTTTGAAAAAATGAAGATTTTGAAAGAAAAGTTTGAACGTGGCCTAGAGCTGATCTTCGAATTCAATAATAAAGGCTTTACTCCAATAGGTTAGATTAAATTGTTTGTACAAATCGGCACTCCTAATCAGTCAAGAATGTTTGAGACGTTGTTCGTAATCATGGATCAACCTTCCTACTATAATGCATTCTTCGAAAGGCCTGCTCTTGATGAGACCGATGATTTTGTATCACCGAAAAATCTGTTGGTTAAGTTTCTTTGTAAGCGGGATAGGGAAACTGCTCGTGGAGAGTAGTTTAATTCTCATGAAATGTATTTTGTTACACTTGAGCATTTTAAAAAAATGAGGGGATCTTGCTATAAACTTGATCTGGTAAATGTAATCAAAATCAAAAGCCCTTGCAAATCAGTCTATATGATTTGGTATCTATGACAAATAACCTACATTTCCCTTCAGTGGTACATCAAGTAATCAATAAAGAAGGTGGTTTCCAAATGGGAAAGAGAAAGTATGTTGGATATAACTAAGTAAGTAGTGATGAGAATGAGGTTTTGAAGGAAATAGTCCCAAAAATAGATTCATGAAATGGCCAAGGGAATGCATAACCGATAGAAAAGTTAGAAGTAGTAAAATTAGACTCTAAAGACTCTGCCAAAGTAGTGAAAATTGGTAATGGAATGAGCAAGGAAACCAAAGAGAAGTTGATCTCGTTTTTGCACTCAAATATAGGAGTATTTGCATTGACCCACACAGACATGGAAGGAATTGATACATATGGAATATGCCACACGCTTAACATCAACTCAAAGTTTGTTCCCATAAGATACAATAAAAGGTTGTTTGACAAGACTTGCACTGTAACGCTAAAGGAAGAGGTAAAGAACTTGCTAGAAAACAGATTTATTAGAGAAGTGTTTACCCTAAGTGGTTCGCAAATCTAGTTTGGTGAAAAAATCCAATGGGAAGTGGAGGACTAGCATCGATTAAACAGACCTCAACAAAACATGCCAAAAAATTGTTATCCACTACCTAGAATCGACCAACTAGTGGACGCAATTAGCGATCATAAACTACTATCTTTTATGGGTGCCTATTCAGGATATAATCAGATTTCATTATTTAACCCGACGAGGAATATACAAGCTTTGTCACAGACTGGGTATCACATATTTGAGAACTACAAATTGCATAAGTGGATATGCAACTCTTGGGATGTTATGTAAAATATTATACACATATGCGGATTATCATTTTTCTATGATTTACATGTATTCGAGTGCTTGGAATTTGGCATGATCCTAGGAATGGATTGGCTAGATAGAATGAGGCTGATTTGTTTTACCTAGAAAGAGTAATCACTCTAAGTTGTCAATAGCGAGTGAGCCTAGTTCATAACTCTGGAAGATAATAGTCAGAGTACGGGTGGTTCTTTAATTGCGTTGGAGACTTGTGATGAGGATGAAATAGCCAAAATTCCCATTACTTGATATTTTGTTGATATGTTTGAGCCTATTACTGATTTACCTCCAAAGCTGGGGGTCGAGTTCACAATTGAGTACATTTCAGGAGCTCAATCAGTGGGCCATCCTTACATGAGGATGTTAGCGAAAAAGAATGAGGTTTTGAAGAAGCAATTGTTAGAATTAGAAAGCAAACATTTCATTCGGTCTTATAGTTCTCCATGAACCATTGTCATAGTATTGCGAATACGGTAGATAGTTTCCTCCTTTTATGTATAGACCACAGAAAGCTGAATTGACTTAAAGTGAAGAATAAGTATCCACTGACCAGAATAGATGATATGGTTGAAAGCTCAATGGTGCTAAGCTCTTTTCCTAGCTCAACCTAGCTAGTTGTTTCCATCGGCTTAGGGTGGCAGAGGATAACATCCCATTGATTAATTTCTACACCAAATATGGTTCTTCAGAAGCTTGTAATCTTGTTCAATTTAGCGAATATGCATGCGTACTTCATTGATCTTACGAATAACATATTCTAGGATTATTTATATTCATTGATGACATTCTTGTATACTCTATGTTCGAAGATGAGCACAAGAAGCATTTTAGGATAGTTTTGGAGACACTTAGGTAGCAATAGTTGAAGACCAATTCTCAAAATGTCACTTGGTAGAGAGGTCAAGTTTTTTGGATGTGTAGTATCTGATGCAGGTATTTTAGTTGATCTAGCAAAGATTAAGGTTATCTGGAACTAGAAGAGATCCTAGTTGATCATAGAGATCCATAGCTTTCTGAAATTGTTTGATTATTACCGCCAATTTGTTTAAGACTTCTCAAAGATTGTTATGCCTCTTACTTCCTCACTAGAAAAAGGGTAAAAAAATTCTTTGGAGAAATAGATGCGAAGAAGCATTTTAGAAGTTTAATGACTTGGTCACCCATGCTCTAGTGCTCATAGTCCCAAAAGGCAACCAAGCTTATTGTCTATACGGATGCATGTGGTTTTGGTTTAAGAGAACTACTTATGTAAAGAGAGAGTGGTAGCTTATGCATCTATGAGGTTAAGGCCTAATAAGATTTATTATGCTAAACACGATCTAGAGCTCGTTGCCATAGTCTTTGCATTAAAGAAACAATGTTATTATTTGCTTAAAGAGAAATTTGTATTATACACAGATCATAATTCCTTGAATGTCTGTATACTCAAAAGGAACTTAATGTAACACCCTAGATTTTAATAAAAATAAATAAATAATTAATTAATTAAAAAACGGTAGTTTGGTAATTTTACATAAAAATTTGAAAAAAGATTTTTTACAAATGAGGGAATTTGTAAAATCTAACTTTTGCATTGCATCAAGTAGAATTTTCTACCTTAAATTCATATTAAAACTTTAGAAACAAACATCTGATGAATGAGATTAGGACTGTTTACCGAAACGCACATTTTTAGGCAAGATGGGTGAAAACCCGGATGGGTTAAGGGAGATATCTGGATTTTGCCTATATAAGGGGAACTTACAACCCTAATTCACCCAAATATCATTCTTCTTTATTCTATAGCCGTCACTAAGCCATAGGCCTAAAACTCCATTCATTTTCTTCTTCTTCAAATCTAAATCAAAAACTTCCAAATAAATACCAAATCAAATAGAGAAGAAGGAATCTAATCCAAACCTTAGCAAATAAAATATAGGTAGAGATGCACTAAATTCAAATCAAATCAGAGAAGAGAATATGGAGATTTTTACCAAAATCAGCCAAAGCAGCGAATTGAGGTGATTGGGATTATCTACAAAATGGTTATGTTGTTATATATGCATTAAAATTCATTTATACATCTATTTAGATTTCGAAATATGATTTTAAAACTGATTTTATATTTTTAATTGATGATTTATATGAATTGGTTAATTTGGAAAACCCAAGAATGACATTTTGATCATCCAATTTATATGAATTAGGGAGAGGGTAGACTGAATGATAAATTTTCTTTAACATCATGTAGATTTAATCTATGCAATAGACATGGATTAATTTAGGATGAACAAAAATGATTTTTATATATTTATTGATCATAAAATAGTTTATACGGTCAAGTTGGTAAATTACACCAAAAATGTAATACACCAAATTTTTATTGCACATTATTTTAAATACTTAATTATGGGATAACTAAATTTATGATACAAATGTGGGATTTTCCAGGTTAATGAATTCAACCATTAATTAAGTAATAAGGAGAATGGTTTAAAAAAGAAAAAAAAATTATAACAAACATAATTAACAAAGGGTAACTAAGGAAGAGAAAATTATTATATCACTCTCCCCCTCATTCTTTGTTTATTTTATTGTCATTCTCAAACTAAATCTAAGAAAGCGAGGCTAGCTACGATTAATCATCTCCACTAACTCAACTAAGAAGAAAAAGCCTATGGAAAATCTCTTCATTCCAACAAATCAAGGTTAATAATTTTTGCATCCCTATATTTTTGGATGTTTTGATACATATTTGATTGGAAAACCAAATTTGATTGTTTTTTATTATTCACATGGGATAAATAATTATTTTTTGAGGTATGATTACCATTTGTTTATTTTTATGGGATTTTCCTAAGAGGATTTTGGGTATAAGAAACTACATTTTTGATCTTCAAGTGCTTTGAATTTTTGGTAAGATGTTTGGAATGATATTTTGGAGATGGGTTTAAAGTTTATAATTTTTGGAATTATTATGAATTTAATATGGATTTTCTAAGTAAGAAAATATGTAAAAAAAATTAATTATTTAAAATATGAAGAAGAATTATTATGCTTCGAAATTTTTATATGATGTTGAAGAGGGGAATTCTGATTTTCAGAGATTTTTCTTAAATAATTACAATTTAATATAAATTGTTTTATGTAAAAGGGTTTTACTTGCAATAAGAAATTAATGGCATAATTAAAGGAAAATACATATTTCAAGAAATATGAGAAATTTTCCTCTTTGATTGCTGCAAAATTCTAAAAAGATTTTATGTAGCCAATGGAAATTTAAGAAATAAATTGGTTTGGTGAAATGTTATTACTTCGAAAGGAAACAAATCAGTTTTGCAAATATATATGGAAATGCCATTACCAACTTGCGATGGCTATTATTTTATTAACATGCGATAGCCATTATTTCAGCAACATGTGGTAGCTATTATTTTATCAACTTGCAATATCTATAATTTTATCAACATGCATAGCCATTATTTTATCATCACGCGATAGCCATCATTTTATCAACCTATGTAAGCTATTATTTTATCGACTTGTGATAGCTATTATTTTGTCAACTTGCGATAGCAAATTTTTGCCATCTTGTAGTAGCTATTATTTTATCAACCTGTAATGGCTATGTTTTATCAACATGAGATAGCTGTATATACTATCGAATAACGATGGCTATATATGAATTGCCAACTTATGATTGCTTTATTTTGGTTGATATGCATAGATGTCAGTGTGCAATGGCTATAGGTAGTGTCAACATGCGATAGTAATAACTTATTTGACATGCGATGGCCAAGGTTTTCAACATGCGATAACATGATGCATTTTAATATGTAATAGCATAAGCTTTTGAAACGAATGATAGCTATTTTTATGACACATAACAATTTTTAACTCTATGTTGGGCTAAGTTTTACTTAAACAAAAAATGGTTTTATTAGGTATTTTTGCATGTCTTTAGAGGAAAGAAAGGAGGTTTTAGCCCATTTTAAGGATTTTAGAAAAAAAGGAATTTTACTTATTTATAAGTGATTTTGTGTAAAAATTGGCCATCATATGAACATATATTTTGATGGTTGATAATGTGTTGTTTGTTCATTTTTATAGCTTAATCGGTTAATTTTGTATATGATCATTATTGACATGTTCGCTTATGTGTTAATTTTATTATCCAAGATTTTGCCTTGGGGATTGGGAACTGACGGTTAATTAAGGTTGTTCCAGTAGTAGGTAAGGTCAGGCTTAAACTCCTAAGTGAGTAGAATTGCATATAGGAGATCGGGAAGATCAAGTTGCGTTACGACCCCTTTGACTAATAAAAAAGAAATGACTCGTAGATATTTTAAAATCAAATTGTGGGTGGAGACTAGGGAAGAATCGCGCCCTATCCTGAAACCGTTAAGCCTTCGGTTGGTCAGGTTTTTGATTCAAATGCATAAGGCTTTGCCAATACTGAGGCTAAGAATGGAAGTTACCGATCCGAAGGAACTCGTAGCAAATTGCTCACATATGTTTTTCTCCTAACTTTTTTAACCGTTGTTATTTTCTTCTATTATTTACAGAAGACCATGAATATTTTCTTCTACCGATCTTAGGAGACCATTAATATTTTCTTATGAATGAATTAGAAGACCGTTGGATTATCTAGTACATCTTTTCCCGAGTCAGCTCTATATAGGTATTTAGTTGACCCAATAAAACTAATATAGGTTCATACTGACCGTTGTAAAACTATGTCATTGAATAGACCATTTTTGTAACGATCTGCCTTTTCGACCATCGAAATTCGGCACCAAATAGATCTACGGTAAAATTGTCACTTTAAAATACATGTATATCAGATCATCAGCCTGGACAGCTATACTTCCTGATCTTACAATTGCTGATGGGTATATATAATAATACAGCAGAAAATAAAATACTACGACAAGTGAACATCTCGGTCTACTCCATGAGCTCCATGTCATACCAATGACAATCTGAAAAAACACTTGGTCTGGCCTGACCATTATAATAAAATGACACTAGGATCAGTCTGGAAGTACCAGCGTGAGAAAACTCAAGTAATATGATGAACATATAATTATTCTATGAGACCACACCACTAAACATGGAATGGTTTTTACCTCACAAGAACAACATCCATGCACGAAATAGTGGAAACACGATTAATCAAAACCAAACTCGAAAGGATGGGTATAAACAGGGTCAAAATCAAAACTTAAAGAATGGACACAAATAATTAAACATCGAGAAGAGCTCCAGTCACTTCTCAATGCAATTAAGAAAACAATTCAATGATTTGAATCAACAACAAGAAAAAAGAATTTTCCAACAATGATTAAGAGGGTGTACGCCCTCACCGAAGTATACATCTATAATTTGAGAACTATGATGGCTCTCGGAAACCTCTGAGCCGGACCCTGCCCACCTTACCGAGAACCTGAGTATTTCACATCTTCACACGCTTACCACTGAAACTGATCTAGAATAGATGTGAAAATACCTTAATAGGAGCAACCCCACAGGGGTTTGCCCCCACTCGCACTTTGGTTGTAGTCATTTTCGACAAAGAATATCAACGCTCAAATGAGCAACAAATCGTCTTAAATTGACGAGACACGAAGAAGAAAGTTGAATCGATAGTCGATAAATCAACTATCAAGAATATTCAAAATGATCATATATGGAAATTAAATCTCATACCCATACCACTACTCGTTGATTTCAAACTTGTACTATCCCTCGATTGAAAATGAAGCCGGGCAAGTTAAGGTAGTGTTACCTCTAGGCATTATCTTGACAACAATTTTAACCTTCGAGAAAGAAACGCGTTTCCTTAGCTCGACGTTTAGTACTAGCAGTATGACTAAATCCTTTCCATATAAGCAATACCATTACGAAAGTTAATTTTTTTTTTCATTCCGTATCTGGATCAAACTTTTAAATTTTTAAAAGCCAAACTTGTGCTTGGTTTTCACATCACAAATATTTGTAAAACACTTTAAAAATACTTCTTTAAAAATATTCCTTTTTAAAGATTTTCTCATTTATAAACTATCATTTGTAATTTTCAAACAACATTTATCATTTCGAAAGATTATAAATCAATTAAAATACTTTTATGAATTAAAAGCCACATTAATTATTCCAAAAGAGAAGTAATCAACTTTATAACTCTTTTAATAAATAAATCAATTTTCTTTAAACACCTTTAGTAAATCAGATAATAAATTTTAAACACCTTTATTTGACACAATTAATCAATCTTAAATATCATAATTAAAATGATTAATTAACTTTCAACTCCTTTATTAAATCCATTAATTAATTTAATCACTTTTATTAAATCGGTTAATTAACTTTTAAACACTATTATTAAATTAGTTAATTAACTTTTAAACACTTTTATTTAATCTATTAATTCTCTTTGAAACACTTTTATTAAGTCAGTTAATTAACTTTTAAAAATCATTAATAACTTTATCAATTAACTTTATTAAAATTAAATAGTAATTAATAATATATTTAAACCCTCAAATTCCTTTCAAAACTTATACAACCCTTGCATGCCCATTCGAAAAGAATTTACAAAATATTTAAGGTGTTATAAATTTTAAACAACTTCAATTATCCCAGAAGATAATTAAATCTAATTTATAATCTTTTACAAATTTAAACAACATTAATTATCTCAAAATATAATAAATCAAATATATAATCTCATTTTTAATTTTAAACAATGTTAATTATCCCAAAAGGATAATTAATTAAATCTACAACTCCTTTTATAAATTTTAATCAATACTTATTCTTTATTTTTAGAATTCTCAAAATATTTGATAATATAGTTTAAACAACCTTTAAAGTGCAACACACTACCAAACATTTATTTTGTGAAAATACAAGCTCACGTTCCACGCTCCAAAAAGGATTAAGTGGGTGATATTTCATAAGTGACGGTATATCAAAAATCGCTATAATGACGCTTATTCAAACCAAACAGTATGTTGTAAATATTTCAACCAACAACAATATAAGTAGCATAAGAATATAAGTAAATAAATACATATTAGCGAGAAACCCCTTAGGGTCTCTCTATAAAAGTCTCTTGTAAATTACATATGTGATTGTGTATTTTGAATTGTTCTATAGCGACTTATTCACTATGTACACTTCGAATTTCCTTTTATTTTTGTCCCTTGCAACACAATAGTTTTTTAAGCCATCCGCCTTTTTAGGTGGAAATTTTATATCAAAACAAACAACCAAATATTAATATAATCTGTCATCCAAACATTCAACAATAATCTATTATAACACATATGTCATATAATTTATTTAATGCTGAGTAAACTCACAGAAATTCCAGTTGAAGCTTTCTTGTTCCGGTTTTGTCTTCGATTTTAGCCCAAAATTCTACTAGCTCCAAACTCGATTAAACTAATTTCATCCCATAGCTAATGATCCTACTAACAAACCAATTCTACTAGTCGTCAAATGATAATTTATATATTTTCCAAATTATAAATTATGGAAAATCCAATGAATTAAATTAAAAATACTATAACAAAAATCAAGATGTTTTACTGATAATTGATTTTCTTATTATTTATTTAAACTATTTGCTATTGCAAATAAATTTAAAAATGAATTTATCATTATTATTTATTAATTAAAAGAAGCTAAATAAAGCTATTAAATCCATTTAATTAATATTTAATTCTCAATTCACATATTTAAATAATACCTATATTTGAATATAATTAAGTTATTTATATTTCTAAATACTGATTATTTAAATATTTAAAATTAATTAATTATCCAAAATAAAAAACGATAAAATTCTGGGATGTTATAATTTTATAAGATTTGGTATCTATAGAAATGTTAACCCTTGCTCTAGTGAATGACGGACTATTCATTTTAACAGATGCATGCATGATATGATATTAATGTAATGATTATGTTATAATCACTTTGGTTGGATGATATGTTATGGATGATAAGTTGTTTAATAGAGTATTAGTGAGGGGAAACTCATTCCGCTCAGCGCCATGGTCTCACTAAGTACCTATACTTTAGTTTGAGATGGACTAATATTATCCACACCAGACTTTTTGTTTGACCTGAAGTTTTTCCCCCCTAAACTATCGGGTACTCAATTTGGATTGGGTACACTGAGAGTATGGTATTTCAGGTTTAGATAATAACCTTCTGGAGATGTGCATAAGGCAAGCTACTATCTAGAAGTATTATTCCCACTGTGCAGTGTTAATTGCCTTTCTTATTTGTAATTATTATATTTTATGTGAATGATGCATTCGTATGGTTATGTGATGTAACTTGAATGTAATGAATTTGCAAATTAGTAAATGAAAATGTTTTTTATTCTTAAATTCTTGTGGTCTTAATGTTATAGATACAATAGCTAATCTTATTTTGTCATTAGAAAATATATTTAGGGATTATTATAGCATCATTATTATCTATTTTTGAGCCTCAAAATAGAGGATGTTACAACTCGGAATTAGAGTACATGTTTACATAAACTTAATAAAATTTTGAAAAACATAACCCAAATGAAATAAGAAAGAATAAATTAGGGTATGGGATAGCGTTATCTTAACATACTTGTTATTTGTTATTTGTTCAGCCTCGTACATAGGCTCCGGCATCTTCAAATCAACAAATTCCGACCTCTCAAGCTATGAGTTCAACAGTCATGCTTACTTCTAAAGGAGTCTCTGCTCATTTATTCACTCTTCTACCCGGTCCTACATGCTAGTTAGTCGCATTCCCATACCTCTTTTTGCATAGCGTCAAATTCGACTAGGATATATCTGATACGCCAAAAGAGGTGATGATGTCAAATCTAAAGACCATCGAACAGGGCATCAACGAAGGTTATAAGTGGAAGAAACTCTACATTTCTCTTTCCGAAGTAAATAAGATCAACTACACCAATATTCGAAGGATCGAATATAAAAGAGCTTCTTTAGAGCAGATGATGAAAGAGAGGGAGGATGATTTGATTAAGGTTGCCAGAGAGTGGGACCTTGCTTTAAAGCAGAAGGGGAGCATAGATAAGTTAATGGATGAGTTAAAGCTTGCCTGCAGCCATGCTAAAATCATGATGAGAAATGAGCTAAAAGTTGCTCTTACTAAGGGTGCAGAGTTTAATAAACAGGCCGATAACTTATTCAAAAAGATGAAATTATCTGAGCTTGAGACCAGAATATATCGGAGCAAACTACTGAACTTACCAAGCTTCGTGAGGAGGTTCAAAAACTTTCCAATGAAATGGAGCAGTTGTCCGCTGACAAAGATGCCGTCGGTTTTGAACTTGCAGTTTCCGAGTAGGAGCTCAAAGATTTTCAAGATAAGAAGACAAAAATCTTGATCGAGCTTGATGCTAACATGCTGTACTTTTACACTAACATAGTCATGTACAAGAATCTTGGATGGTTGGGCAATGACTATCCTAAGGCGCTTCTTGGCGCTTGAGAGGAAGTGTTGCACAGAAGTGCAGAGGCTGCAGACAGTCGCTCTAAAGATGAGCAGATGGCCACATATCTTTATGTTGAAGGTTGAAGCTTTTTCGATTGGAAAGGCTATTCTGGCTAAAGATGCTGCCAATGCTACTGCCGCCGATGTTGCCAAAGTCTATGGTGGCCCGACCTCTTCGGGTCTGGATGAAACATCCACTTCAAAATCTCAAGAGCCAGCAGCTATCATTCCTGCTTTTATTGGAGTTAGCTCTGAAACTACTCGCATTCTTCTAGCTTCATTAATGGGTACTCCCGATGAACAAGCATTCCTCCCCTCATCGTCCTGCCTGATGAGCTTGGGACCGAAGCAGGTGAATTTGTAGTATCCCAATGGATCCTACTATAGGTATATCTCTTGTTTCTCCTATCTTCAAGTAGCTTCAGTTCTTACAAGAATCCATCATTAAACTTTATCATTCTTTTTACCAACTTATAGGTCAACCTCAATTTCCTCCTTTGCCTCCAGCTATGCATGATCAGGGACCGAAGCGATCTTTACCGTGTCAACCACCATCTCTGTTGGGTTTTCTACATTCGTTCCTATTTCTAGTTCTAAGCCCAGGTCCTAATTTTGAGAAGATCACCACTTTAGAGAGCTTGGAGGACATTTCTATCTCTTAGGAAGAGGATATTTTTATTACGGGGCGCTTCCAATTCGACCGAGCATGAAACAATGGCCGAGAGGTTGAAGAAGGACATGGAGAAAATTCTAGTAAAGAAAGAGCTTGGTACCACCAAGCCTCCACCTTTGAAACTTATAAGTTCCCGTCAAAAAGTTCCCACTATCAAGATTAGTCTACCGAAGCACACTAATGATCCCACTGTTAAGTCCAGGGAGCCCGGTTCTACTGCTTGTGGAGAGTCCACTCATTCAGAAGGCAGCACTCTCCCCGACAAGGAACCCAAAGAGGAGAAAAAAGCTCACAACCCGTACGTGTAAGGATGGTAAAGGCAGCCGAAGCAACAAGAAGTAAAGACTCGGTAGTTCGTCAATTGAGAGTTTGGTTTTTTGTGTGTTGTCGGGATCGAGTTTGTATTTTTGTATTTTGTGTCTGAATCAGGTCGGTATTGTGCGGGCGCGGCCCCCTCTGTTTTCTCTGTACATAAAAGATTTGTAGTAATGAAAGATTAGCTTTACTTTTGTAATATATCTTATATACTTTCTACATTTCATGTATTGTGCCTGTTTATGTTTGACTGTCTATGTATATAATATGATTGCTTATGTTGCAACTTCCAGTTTATATACTTCTATCTCTGTGCATTATGTTTATTTTCCGCAACTCTATACATGTAAATAATATTCCTGTGACTATTTCAATATATCATGTTACTTAGCTCTATTTTTTATTACCAAAATACTCAAGTTTGGTGCAACAAAATTATGACTTTAGCCAACTCTACGGCTGTTCCTGTATAGACTTGGTCGAATTCATTTCGATCAATTACTGGTGCATGTGCCCATATTTATAGGGCTGGATGTCAGAATTCGAGCATCAATAAAAGATTGGATATTTGGAATAATTTATTTAATTTTCCCCAGTCTGATCCATATGATAGTTCCTATCTTCGAAACTACTAACGATTCTGTTCCATTCCAAGCATTATATTTTTAATGCCACCAAATCCTTGGCTGCATCGAGTTTTTCCAAGTTGACATCATCAGCCAGTGTCATCCTGAATGTATGTATTATAAGGATGTGTCATCATCGTCTTTCTCATAATAAATTCTTCTAAGTTCAATGTTGAGACCTCGATCGCGCACCAGTTTCTATCATTGGAAACTTGTACATGAATGGCTCAACTCCTTGGACATTTCTTTGATGTTGCCTATCTCCGGGCTCCGGCTAATTCCTTTTGTTATCGCCTATCTTTGGGCGATGTCAAGTTCTAAGAAGTTTGAGTCTATTTTTCAATTGACTCGATGGTCTGGAGTTTCTGGCATTGTTGGGGGCAACGTAGGTACTTAAAAAGCCGGGATCGATTTTCACCGTCGATCCAGCAGTTTGAGTTGACTTTCCCCGTCGACTCGGCAGCTTTGAACCTTTTCGGTGTCGCCGGGGCAAAGCCGGTTCTTAGAAGGTTGGGATCGATTTTCCCCTTTGATCCAACAATTTGAGTCGATTTTCCTCGTTGACTCGGTGGTTTTTAATCTTCCTGATGATGTCGGAGCAATGTTGGTTCTCAGAAGGTTAGGATCAATTTTCCCCATCGATATGACAGTTTGAGTCGATTTACCCCATCAACCCGGTAGTTTTGAACCTTCCCAGTGTTGCCGGAGCAATGCTAGTTCTTAGAAGGTTGGGATCGATTTTCCCTATTGATCTGATGGTTTGAGTTGAATTTTCCCCGTTGACTCGGTGGTTTTGAACCTTCCCAACATTACTGAAGTAGTATCGGTTCTCAATATATTGGAATTGATTTTCCCCGTTGATCCCTGGTTTAAGTCGATTTTCCTCGTCAACTCGACGGTTTGTTTACGAGAACATGGTTCCAATGGTTTAAGATGTAAATTTTATTGATAAATAGAAGAAATGGCAAGTCATGCTTATTTACAATGCCCTCTGTATCCCTAGATGACTTATTTATGAAAATAGGAAATATATAGTTATTACGTGTCGTAGAGTCGTAGCGAGTCATTGTTCCCAACATGTAGGATGAGAACTCCATCTACGATAGCTAGCTTGAATGTTCTATCTCCAAGCTTTTGATCGATCATATACGGTCCTTCCCAATTTGGGCCAAGCGCTCCCATACTCGGAAAGATTCGTTTAAGGATGAGATCTCCCAATTCAAAGGTACGGTTGCTAACCTTGGCATTAAAGTGGCACGCCATACTTTTTTGGTGAGCAATGACCCTCATTTCAGCTTCTTCCTATTTCTCATCGATTTGGTCGATGGACTCGAGCAGTAGCTGTTTGTTCTCTCTCTGATTGAAGTGTCTTCTGCGATGGGAGGGGACTTCCCGTTCCACTGGGAACATAGCTTTTGAACCATATGCTAAGACAAACGGTGAGTGCCCGGTTGCAGATTTGTGCATTATCTTGTAAGCCCATAGTGTGAGTGGAAGCTCATCAACCCAATTGCCTTTAGCTCTAGTCAGTTTATTCTTTATGGTGGATTTGATGATTTTGTTTACTGCTTCCACTTGCCTGTTTGCTTGTGGGAATGCTACCGCAGAAAATCTCTTCTCAATCCGGTAATGCTTGCAGAAGTCCTTGAACTCGGCGCTCCCAAATTGAGTCCTGATATCCGTGACAATTTTCTGCGGTTCTCCAAACTTGCAAAAAATGTTTTTCATTACAAAATTAACTACTTTCTTAGTAGTAATCGTGGCAAGCGGTTTCGCTTTATCCCATTTTGTAAAGTAATCAACTGTAATGATAGCAAATTTAGCTCCTCCTTTTCTCCTGGTAGTACGTGGATTATATTGATTCCCCATATCGCAAACATCTAAGGAATGCCATTTGCATAAGTTTTAAAGATGGAGATCTCAATGAGAATCTCTGGCATCGATCGCATCGTCTGGTGTAGTCCACTGCATCTTGGTTCATTATTGGCCAGAAATATTCATAGCGAAGTGTCTTCTTCGCCAATCTTGGCCCCTCGGTATGGTCACAGCAGCTGCCTTCATGAATATCCATGAGGATCTTCCTAGCTTCATCTTACACACCTGGGTAAGGGGGAGAAGAATGCTCTCCTGTATAGCACTCCGTCTTGTATTATGAATGGTGGTGCCTTTCGAAGAAGTTTCTTTCGTTTGTTCTGGTCTCTGAGGAGTATTACCCTAAGCAAGTAGTCCTTTATCGGCATCATCCACGACTCTTCCTCTTCTGCAGTCACCAGAACCTAATCGACATCCACCTGATCTATGCTAGGAGCATTTAATACTTCTACTAAAACCAATTCCCATTAGCCGTGCTTCTTCGAAACTAGCTAACATGGCAAATGAATCGCTTTGGAAAAGTGAGATACTATATAGTGTTCAATTTCATTAAGCAACTCCCGAGCTTTCAACAAGCAAGGGACAAGTTTTGTGCCCTTAGCTTGATACTCCCTTCTGACATGGCAGACGACTAGTTAGGAGTCGCTGTAGATATGCAATGTCTTTATCCCTAACTCCTTTACAATTTTCAATCCCGCTATCAACGCCTCGTATTCTGCCTCGTTGTTGGTGGCAGGAAATTCCAACTTCAGTGCATAATAGATTGATTATCTTCGAGAGTTTCAAGCATAACTCCCGCTCCTGAGCATAATTCGTATGGTGCACCATCAACGAACAATTTCCATTGGGATACCGTGATTTTTATGTCCTCCTTCTCATCATCCTGAATAGTGAACTCGAAGATGTAGTCATCTAGTGCCTGTTCGTTAATCGCTCTCTGGTGATGATAAGTCATATCATATTAGCTCGGCTCGATGTTCCAATTTAGAAGCCATCCCGATATTTTGGGTCAATAGAGTACCTGCTTCAAAGGTTGATCCATCAACACCTTGATTGGGTGCGCTTGGAAGTATGGTCGTAGTTTCCTAGATGCTATTAGCAAGTAGTATGCTAGCTTTTCCAACTTCAGGTAGTTTTGTTCAGCTCTAGTGAATCACTTGCTAATATAGTAAATGGGTCGTTGAACCCTAGCTTTCTCATGCATAAGCGATGTGCTTAATGCATGTGTATATACCACCAGGTAAATGAATAAGTCCTCGCCGTTCACTGGTTTAGGCAAAACCGGTGGTGTCAATATATGTCATAGTAATTTCTCGAAAGTAGTATAGCAGTCCTAATTCTGTTCTTGATTACCCTTATTTAATGCATCAAGGAATGGTATACAGTTATCCATCACCCTGGAGATGAATTGGCTTAATGTTTTGATATTTCCACTCAAGCTTTCCAATTCCTTCTTCATCGTCGGGGCTCTTACATTTCATAGAGTGTCAATCTGCTCTAGATTGGCCTTAGTGCCCTCGCGTTTCCAATAAAACTAAGAAACTTTCCTGAAGCGACTCCAAGTTAACATATAAGCGAGTTTGACTTATTCCTTACTTTTGGAGGATCTCAAACATATCTGAGAGATCATCCAAATGTTTCCCAAACACTCACGACTTCACTAGCAAGTCATCCACATATACTTCCATCATTCGTCCAATCTAGTTCTTGAACATTATATTTACCAGTCTTTGGTAAGTAGCTCCGTTCTTTAGACCGAATGGCATTATACGATAACAATATAGTCCCAAGTCAGTGATGAAGCTAATGTTCTCTGATCAAGTTTATGGATCATAATCTGGTTATACCCTGAGTAGACATCCATGAACGAGAGCACTTCATGCCCCACAATTCCCTCAACAAGCTGGTCGATTCTGGGCAACATAAAGCTATCATTCGAGCAGGCTTTGTTTAAATCTGACTAGTCAATACATGTTCGGCACTTCCCGTTCGATTTTCAGACTAACACTGCGTTTGACACCCACTCAGGATATGTCGCGTCATGGATAAAGCCGTTGACCAACAACTTATCCACTTCTTCCTTCAGTGCAACGGATTGCTCCAGATCCAGGCTATGTCTCTTCTGCCTCACTGGCATGAACTTAGGATCCATTTTAAGTGCATGACGTGCTATCTTTGGTGATATGCTGCATATATTGGAATGCATCCAAACAGACACGTCCAGATTGGTGCAAAGAAAGTTTAACGATTCCTTTCGCATCTTGATTCCAAGTTGCAAACCTATTTCCAAGATCCGAGTTGGTTCGTCCATGTCAACAGGGACAATCACCATAATCTCCGCTGATACTACCTACATTTCCCCTGAACTCTTCTTCCTAGGTCCATAGCCTTATCAAAGCAACTAAGGTCCCCAAGCCAGGGCGACTCTGTAATTGCTATGCTTGCGGTTCCAAAATGCGAAAAGTCTTCCCAACATTCTTTCCCTTTTCACGGCGTTTAGCTTCACATAATTCAAAAACATAACATTCTCTTGCTTCGCTTTGGTCTCCTCTTATTACTCCTATCTCATTATCCATTGGGAATTCCATCATCAGACACCATAGAGCCAAAGCGATTATGAAGTTAGTAGGGCCGCTCGACCTAAGAAAGCATTATAAGCAGAATACTCATCAATAATCATAAAGGTCTGGATAAGAATCACCCTCTGCTTTCCTTCTCCGAGTTCTATAGGTAGGTTGATCATTCCAATCGGCTATTTAGGTTCACCTGTGAATCCCTAAATCTTTATTTTCCAAGTGATCACATCCTTTATGCTAATCTTCATTTGGTCAAACATTTTTCGGAATAGGATGTTAACAAAACTTCCATTGTCGATCAATGCTCGATGCACAACTGTTGGTTCGATCCCGATCGTTATCACTATTAGGTTAATAGTTCACGCTTCTGCAGCTTTAGTGTCCCGATTCCTGAACAGTCATTCGTAATCATCCTTTGTTGCTTGGTCGAAGCTCCGTCTTTGACGGCATAGCAACTCTCCTATGGTGCATGCTTCAAAGAACTAGCATATTTTCCCATCTCGTCCCAACTCTTCTGCATTAAGTGAGGTCCTACAGTAATGGTGTTTATAACCAGTCTTCCATATATTGGCTTGGGCCCTTCTCCGCTATGTTCAGGCTGATTTCCTTGTCCATTCTGCCATTGGGGTCCAGTAGGTATTTCAAGGTTCTATGGTTTCTTTACGTACCGTTGGATCCTATTGTTTCTTATCAATTCCTCAATTAAGTCCTTCAGATGCCGACGCCCATTTGTGTTATGCCCATGAGTTTCATGGAAGCGACAATACAACCTTGACCTCTTCTGTTGCTCGGTTGTTTCCCTCTTGGGTGGTTTGTTATACTGCTTAGTTCGTTTAGTGGCAAGATAGATGTCTTCCGAACTATCATTCAACAGCGTATGGTCCTCGAGTCTTAGATTCATTGGATGCTTCTTATGCCCGTCACGCCTACCAGCATTATGATTAATCTTTTTTTGATTTATAGGTTTCTCGGTATTTCTTGTGGTAGTTTTAGAACCATTTCCATCCCGTTTGACTGCGACGTTACTATAAATTTCCTCTTTCGACTGCTCATCGACGGGCCTGCCTTCAACCATATTTGCTTCTTTCAATCTCAGAAATTGATTTGCCTTTCGATGGAATTTCTCCATGGTAGTTGGTTGCTTCATTTTTATCCACCTACCAAAATTCGTGTCTAGGTGAATGCCCCGGACAAGTGCCATGAATACAAGATCTTCCATTGGACTGTTAACTTCTGTAACAATGTTGTTAAACTTTCAAGAAGGCTTTCAGTGATTCCTTGGGCCCTTGTGATGAGCCAAACAATGATATAACGTTCTTCGATCGTGCCATGTGGAGCCTAAACTGCTCCAAAACTTCTTAGCCAACTCATCAAGCATCGATATGGATTTAGGCGCAAGCCTAGCAGACTACATCGAAGTGACTCTTTCAAAGAAGATAGGGAAACACCTACAATGAACATCATTCGTAGCTCTAGCTCCATCCATATGCCATTCGTATTTGAGAAAGTGTTGTTTGGGATTAGTAGTTCCATTATAGAATGGTATTGTCGACATGGTGAACTTTTGAGGATATTCTTCTCTTAGAATATTTTCAATAAATGGAGTTCTGCTTATTAGGGAACCCCGGTCTTCATCTTTCCCACCTCTGTTTTCCTCTACCAATTGTTTGACCATGTTGACGATGTACTCCTTAATGGCATGATAATCTGTTG
The DNA here is from genome assembly GCA_030737815.1 of Allium fistulosum. Lineage (NCBI taxonomy): Eukaryota > Viridiplantae > Streptophyta > Magnoliopsida > Asparagales > Amaryllidaceae > Allium > Allium fistulosum. Next base: position 661,392,407 of record CM060907.1, read on the forward strand.
GTCAACTGTCAGAGGCTGCACCGAGTGTTTGCTCCACAAATGATCTCAGCTTGCTGGCTGAAGTCTAGGTTTACCATTCTCCAGGAGAACCACTCCTGCAGAGTTCTGTTGGCGCCTGGTTGGTCTTGCCATGTCAGTTTGAACTCTAGTCCTAGAGTTCTGTCCATTAACACCAGTATTCAACCTATCATTACCATCATCCAATTGCATGCTGTCACCAGAGTTAGAAACATCAATGCATCTCCCATTTAAGCATCATCAAGTAGGAAATTTGGTTCGGTACCAAGTTGTTTTGGCTCGGTATCGAGTTGATTTCTTACAGGGAGAGCGCTCTTTCTTCTTCCTGCAATAGCCCCTACAACTCTGGTAGTTACTTCCTTCTGCTTTTGCTTTCCATCTCTCCTATTTAGCCAGAGACCAAGGAGTTCTCTTGTTCTATTGTAGGAGAAGTTTCTTTGTAAACTCTTCTAGTAGTTTGGGGTTGAAAATTGAGCAAAGTGTCCATCTTCTCCATGAGAGCCTTTTGATTGTCCACCATCTTCTTTATGGATTATCTTATCAAACTCTTCTCCGGTTACTACTTTGTGCTGAGCAGAGGATCCCATAATTGCCTGTTGATTGTTTACTTCAGTTCGGTGAGCATTCCATTCATCACCACCAACCACAGCTCTTGAGGATCTATTAGATCGACTTGGTGCCACGACTTTTTGTTAACAAGTCTTCATGTTCTTCAAGCAAGTTTTCCAAATCTAACTTTTGGATCTATCTAATCCAAAGTAGAGAGCTAGATCTAAGCCTGAGTTCAATTCTCAGTGAAAGCACCAAAATGTTGGTATCAAATGGATTAACGCCTAAGATTGAGTTACAGGGAACCTGTATGGCCTAGATCTAGCAAATAGTATTGAAAATAAAATAAAATAGAACAAAGAGACACAAGGTTTTTATAGTGCTTCGACAATCATCTGCCTACGTCCACTTTATAGTTTTATTGATTACAGATCCAAGATAGTTTGTATGAGATTACTAGGAGTTAGAGTCACAAGTACAAGAGGTTGACAAGTACTAAAGCCTAAAACCACCAAAAGTAGCTGCCTTGGTGGCTATTGTAAAGAGGGAAGACGGTGAAGAACAATGAAGTCCTAGATCTAGAGTGAAGAAGAAAGAGCAAAGAGAATATCCTCTTTTAGTTGCACTATGGCTAGTACTTATAGGAAAATAGGCATACTAAGTCATAAGCAACCTTGTAGTAGAGTCCAGACATTTGCGCATGCTCATACAAAAAACACAGAGGCAACCAAGTTATAGAAATAACTCTGTAGCAATTCATTAAACTCGTTATCGAGTTATTTCCTTAAGTGGAAATTTCTCCAACTTTATGCACTACTCTTCTAACCTCATTTGATGTATCCCATGCTATTTCCATTGGTTATTGGTTAATTATAGTGATCATTCCATCATCACTTGAGTTATTCTGCCATCTAAGCTTTCTTCTCTACAACCTTTGAAATTGGTCGTAAATATTTTGGGAAAACACTTGATGATGAATGTAACAGGCAGATAATTACTCGCATACAGTGGGAGAGGAGTTTTGGAGGGGTAAAAATGACTCATTCCCGAGTTAAATAACTCGATGCCGAGCTATTTCATTAGCCCATTTTCTGGTGAAACTTCTCCGAGCTATTTCTTTGCTTCATCTAAGTGTGCCTCCAAGATTTTAAGTCATTTCATCTTCATTTTGTCGTTCTAACTTCCGTTGACTTTTTCTTGGTTAAAAACCCGGCTAATAGTAAGAGGGTTTCAATTGCAAAAAGCAATTAATGGCATAATTAAAAGAAAATATGTAATTTGGGAAATAGGAGAAAGTTTCCTCTTTGATTTCTGCAAAATTATGAAAATATTTAAATAACTAATGGAATTTTGATAAATAAATTGATTTGTTAAAAAGTTGTTACTTTTAAAGGAAGCAAATCAGTTTTGTAGATATTTATAGAAATGTCATTATTAACTTGCGATGGCTATTATTTTATCAACATGCGATAGCCATCATTTTATCAACTTGTGATTGCCATCATTTTATCAACAAGTGATTACTATCATTTTATCAACATGCAATAACCATCTTTTTATCAACTTGCGATAGCCATTATTTTATCAACTTGCGATGCTATTATTTTATCAACCTGCGATGGCTATGTTTTACCAACCTAAGATAGTTATTATTTTATCAACCTATGATGGCTATAATTTATGAAATTGTGATAGTAATATATATTGTCATTTAGTGATAACTATATATGAATTGTCAACTCGCGATGGCTTTATTTTGGTTAATATCCGATGGCTATAGTTGCCAGTGTGCGAGGGCTATAGGTAGTGTCAACATGTAATAATTATAATTTATTTGACATGTAATGGACAAGTTTTCAATATGGGATAGCATGATGCGTTTCAATGTGTGATACATAAGTTTTTGGAAGGAAGGATAGCTATTTTTATAACAGTTGACAGTATTTAACTCTACGTTGGGCTAAGTTTTACTTAAGCAGAAAGATGGTTTTATTAAGTATTTTTGCAAGTTTTTAATAGAAAGAAAGGAAGCCTAGCCTATTTTAAAGACTTTCAGAAAAAAAGGATATTGCTTGGTTTATGTAATTTTGTGTATAAATTAGCCATCACATAAACATATATTTTGATGGTTAATGACGTGTTGTGTGTTCATTTTTATAACTTCATTGGTTATTTTGCATATGATAAATTGTTAACATTCTCACTTATATGTTACTATTCTCATACAACATTTTAACCTTGGGAATAGGAACTGATGACCAGTTAGGGTTGTTCCAGTAGTGGGTATGGTAGAGTTAAACTCCTAAGTAAGCAGAAATGCATCAGGAAATCAGGATGATTAAATTTTGTTAGGATACCTTGGACCGATAAAAAGGCATAACTCATGGATATTTTAAAATCATATTTTAGGAGGGGACTAAGGTCTGGTCATGCCTTATCCTCCAATAGTTAAGCCCTCGGTTATTCAGGTCCGCGATTCCAACGCGTAGGGCATTGCTAATATTGAGGCTTAGAATAGGAGTTACGCATCCAAAGGAACTCGTAGAAAGTTGCCCACTTATGTTTCCAACTATTTTTAGGAGAATGTTGTTATTTAATCCAATTGTTTTTAGAAGACCGTGAACATTTTCTCCTACCAATCTTAGGAGACCATCAATATTTTCTTTTGAATGGACTAAAAGACCATTGGATAATCTGGTGCATCTTAGCCTGAGTCATCCCGATAGGTTTTTTTTGGTTTGAGAAAACTTATATAGCTTCATAGTGACCCTAGGAACTATGCCATTAATAGTCCATTTCATAAGATTGGGTAATTTTGGGAATGCGTAACCCTTGACCCTAGTGATTGACGAACTATTCATTTTAACCCATACATGCATGATATGATATTGATGATAGGACTACGTTCTAATCATTTTGGTTGTAGGGTATTTTATGAATGACATATTGTCTAATGGACTATTAGTAAGGGGAAACTCATATCACTCAACGGTGTGGTCTCATTAAGTACCTATATTTTAGTTTGAGATGGACTAATATTATTACCAGACTTTTCATCTGACTCAAAGTCTTTGATTTCCCTCTAAAACCTTGGGTACTCAATTTGGATGGGTAGGCTGAGAGTATGGTACTTTAGGTTTAGATGAATAAGCTTCTGGAGGCTTGTAGGAGGCAAGCTACTATCTAGGAATATTATTCCCGTTGTGCGGTGCTAATTGCTTTTCTTTATTGCTGAATGTATGTAATGATGGGTATTGTAACCGTCTAAGTAGTTAAGACTCTGATCACCTAAAGGGGCATCTTCATATGTCGCTCTTGGAACTATATTTGTAATTATTATATTTTATATGAACAATGTATTCATGGGGTTATGTGATGTAACCGAAATGTAATGAATTTATAAATTAATGAATCGTAATGATTATTATTTATAAATTCTTGTGCTCTTGATGTTATAGGTACAATAAATGATCTTATTTTGTTATTGAAAAATAATTGTAAGGATGACTGCAGCATCATTAGTATCTATTTTCAAGCCTTAAAATGGGGGATGTTACAAAAAATGAGTTACAATTAGAAAAATAAGTTAACAATTGTTTGAACATATTGTTGGATACGAATAAATGTTAAAAGTGCTATTTTACTGAATTATAGTTTATATTCGAAGTTCGGAAGTGCTGGTTGTTACAGCTGGTATTAGAGGTTGGATTAATAATTCCTTTAGGATTAGGTGCGTATTAAGAGGGCAAACTTGTATGTTTCAAAAATTATTTTTATTTATATATTAAGTATAACATGGATACACACATATATATTCTAGTAATGCTTACTATTATTTAAGGAAAGTTGCTAATAATTCCTATTTACAAATAAGTATAAATGAGTAATCAAATTGAAAATAGTTTTAGCGAGGTAATAGTTGAGGTTCTAGGCATGGATGTTCCATTATGGTTTTGCCAATATCTTCAGGAAAGAGGCTAGACTAAAATTAAACTCAATGGAGTCACCATAGCTTAGGCACATGAGATAGTTCCCACTCTTTTGTCTACTTTGAATTTTTCGAATTATGGTGGGATTTCTAGAGTTTGGTTAGGAAGGATTATTTCGGGACTGAATCATTTATTGAGACTCGAGAATGGTTGAAGAAATGTGATAGAATATTTTGTTATTGGTCATAGATAATGCAATGAAAAGAGAGTTAGCTTCATGGCACTTACATGAGGCCTTGAACTAGTGGGATATTGTCACTATAGAGACAGAGGAGACTAAGATTATTTTAAATGATTATAAGAGGCATTTTGAAGTTAACTTTAAATAGAAGGCTAAATGTAGGGTGGAGCAGGAGAAGTGCATTCATTTAAAACATAGATACCATAATGTCAAGGAGTATGTCAACGAGTTCAACCAGCTAGCGAAGTATGACCTACACCTCATTAATACACTAGTGCAAGGCGAAAAAATTTGCTAAGTGGTTGAACAAAACTTTGAGGGATATTTATCCGAGTCATGTACCCATCGGAGCTACTTTTGAAAGCTTTGTAAAGATGGAGTTGTTGAATTTTGTTGTTAAAGAAGCACCTTAGAAGATAGAAGGAAAGCCAATTCAGTAGAATAAACGCATGGGTTAAGTAAGAGCTCAAGGCAAAACAAAGAAACCAATATTTAACTATAGAAGGTGCAATATGAGAGGACACATGGCAAAATATTGCAAAGTAAATGTTATAAAGATCAAATGCTTCTACTGCAAGTAGCCCAGACATATGAAGAGGGAGTGTCTGACTTTGCCTAAGACTACCTAAATAGTTCTATCTTATACACTTGACGATGTCCCTAGCACAAGTGTAGTCCCAACTATGGATAAGGGGGAAAATGTCATTATGAAAGGCGTGTTAACTCTTTTTAACTTATCTATCTACACTTTATTTGATACCGGAGCATTTCGCTCATTTATTTCATGTAATCTAGTAGATGGATTGTATTTAGAGACTAGTATAATCACAGACCCTATTATAGTATCAAACCCTATTTGAGGATCGATCCACTTGGCCATGATTTGTAGGGGTTTGAAGTTATATATTTTGGGTGTTGAATTTGATTGCAATGCTTTTGTATGGGATTTTTGGGTTTTGGTTTAATTCTGGGGATGGCCTGGATGTCTATGTCTGGAGTGGTGTTGGATTATGATAGGAAGGTTTTTCTCTTGGGTACTTGTAGTAGGCACAACTTTTATGTTTACTACGATCTCAATAGTTCTATTATGATGAGTTATTTGTATTCTCTAGTCATGTCACATAATGAGCCAGCTTCTTTCTATAGTTTGGGACTTCCCAGATGTTTTCATCGATGTTTCTGGTCTTCCTCCTCGTATGGAGATTGAATTTTAGATTTGTTTAGAAAAGGATATTGGACCGTTTGCCTTACCACTAAGCCATATGGCACCTAGAGAAAAACGCGAGATCGATAAACATGTGAATAAATTATTGGAGAAGGGTTTTATTTAGAGTATTCGAATAAGGAACACCTATTTTCTTTATAACTAAAGAAGATGGCTCTTTAAGGCTTTATGTTGACTATCATGAATTGAGCAAGCTGACGAAAAAGAATCCACTACCATTTATTGATGATTTGTTTAATTAGTTAGTTAGAGAAAGAATATTTTCTCAACTTCACATAGCTACTGAATTCCATCAATTGCGTGCAACTAAGGATAGTATTCAGAAGATCGCTTTTTGTATGCTGACGGACTTTATGAGTAGTTAGTTATGCCATTTTAACTAACCAATGCATCAACATATTTTGTTGATTTTAGAAGTCGTGTCTTTGAGGATTGCTGAATAACTTCATGGGAGTCTTTGTAGATAATATACCTATTTATTCGAAAATTTAAGAAGAGCACAAGATGCATTTGAGAGAAGTGCCCAATACTCTCTATAGGTGCAAGTTGAAAGTTAAATTTTCCAAATGTCACTTTGTGTGCAAAAAAGTTCACCTTCTTCATTAGGTTGTTTATGAGCATGGATTGTTAGTCTATCGGAGTAAACTTATTATAGTCCAAGATTGGAATGCAGCGAAAAATGCTCTAGAGGTAGGAAGTTTGTCGGGTTTGATTGGCTATTAAAGGAAGTTTATTAAAGACTTCGTAAAGATTTTTGTGCCGTTGACACGCCTTACCGAGAAGAATTTAGCTTTCTCATGGAACTTGAAGTGCGAGCATGCTTTTATTAAGCTAAATGATTTATTGACTAGTGTACTTGTTTTATTACTTCCTAATGGTTCAAAGCCATTTATTGAGTATACCGGCGCTTATTGTATTAGGCTTCGTGCTATTTTGATATATGAGGGTTGATTTGTTTGTTATACTAGTCAACGATTGAAAGTACATGAGAAAAACTATCGAACTCATGATCTTGAGTTAGCAGCAATTGTTTTTTTCTCAAATCTTAGAGGAATTATCTTTTAGGGGAACGATTTGAGTTGTTTACAGATTACAAATACCTAAAGTGTTTGTTCTCCTAAAAAGATTTGAATTTGAGGCAGCGGAGGTGGATGGGTTCTTGACATCGTACGATTTCGATATCTCTCATACTCTAAGCAAAGGCAATGTTGTTACAGATGCCTTTAGTAGAGGAAACCCAATACCAAGCTCTACGTTTTTAGAGTGGAAGCACTTGGAGTTTATTTCCACATTAGATCTCTAACCTTCGTCAGATCTAGATCTAGGATTACTAGCAGCTTCATATGTTTAGCCTTCACCTATGAACCTTACCGATTCGAGTCAGAAGCAAGACATTGGTTATTTTTGAGAAGCTGAATAGAGGTGTGCATTCAAGTCATTTGGACTGTTATTCTGATTCTAAGGGATGGCTACATAAAGATGGTAGGCTACGTGTTCCTATCAGTACAAAGTTGATAGACTTGGTTCTAGACGAGTCTCACCATTCTAGGATGACTATTCATCTCGGTGGTGACAAAATGTATCGAGATATGAAGATGATATTTTACCTGTCTGTTATTAAGAGACATGTGGCAAAGTTAATTTCAGTGTATGTAACATGTCAAAAGGTAAAGGCCAATCAAAAAAAGCCCGATGGATTATTACTGCCTTTGGATATTCCATAATGGAAATGGGAAAGCATCTTTATGGATTTTGTTAGTAGGCTAGCTAGCAATAGAAGGGGAAATGAGAATAGTTGGGTTATTATCGATCGACTTATCAAATGCACCCAAATAATTAGTATGAGGATAACCGCATCTTTGGCAACCTTACATGTGATAAAGGTAGTTTGACTGCATGGGATTCCTTACAGTGTTGTCATTGATTGAGATCCACTTTTTACTAGTGAATTTTAGAGGAGTCTTTAAGAGGCTTTGGGCATAGAATCGAACTTGAGTATAGCTTATCATCCATAGGTGGATGGATAGACCAAGCAAGTGAATTGGGTATTGGAAGATTTATTGTGGATGTCTAGTTTAAACTTTGGAGGTTCTTGAGAAAACCAATTGTCTTTAGTGGAGTTTGCTTATAATTACAACTATCAGGTAAGTACTGGAATGGAACCGTTCGAGGCACTGTACATGAGGCCATGCAAATCTCTATATTGTTTGTGTGATACTACAAGTAGGATTATTCTTAGATTAAAAATGATCAGAGAGACCTCATAAAAAGTGGATTTGACTTGTTAGAGGATGAAAACTACACAATACCGACAGGAGACACACAAAGTTAGAGTTTGTAATAGGCTACATGGTTTTTTAAAGATCTCACCACTAACTATGCGATGAGTTTTGGTAATACGGGAAAGGTGGCCTTGATATTTGTAGGGCCTTTTCTGATATTAGGGAGAGTAGGGAAGTTAGCAAATAGGGTGAAGCTTTCTTAAGAATTTGTTAGAGTTCATGATGTCTTCCATGTGTCGCACTTGCGGAAATATTTACATGATTCAGCTATTGTGGTCAATCTGAATCAATTAGAGAAGGTTGAAGTGGAGAGAGTTATTTGTGCATTATGCACCGACTCGCATTATTGAGCATGGGACAAAGCGACTTCAAAATAAAGTAGTTAAACCAGTTAGAGTCCATTAGGGAAATGATTCGGTTAAGAGTACTTGAGAGACATAGGAAAAGACTAGAGCTTCCCATCTCTCACTCTTTTCCTATATATTTCCCCTATTTTATTTTCTTTGTTAAATAGGAAATTCGATGGTGTGGTATACTCTGATGTACAACTTATGTTTTGCTATATGACTTTACTTTTTGTATATTATGTTTCATACATATAGAAATTATAAGTATATTTTAGGATGTTTTACATTCGTATCTATATGACATGACCTTGCATGCATATAGGAGTCACATTAGATACGTTTATGCATTTATCGAATGTCATAGTCATGACATATGTTGATTTGATGGATGCATATTATTTTTTTGCTCTTATTTTGTCATTGCTTTATATTGTTATCTCCACACGGGTATCGCATCTATTATTACTAGAAGTGTTTGGAATTGAATATGTTGGAAATGAATTGTTTGGATTACTTAGATTATGGTGTGGTTTAGTGTATATATTGCACATACACATGGTTGCTATTGTATGGTTGAGTCTACAAGTTACACTTTCCATCTTTTGGAATTCAGAGATGTACCACTTTTAAAGGGGAGAATTTAACATCCTAAATATTTAATAAAAAAATTAATTAACTTAAATAGTGCATTATGGTAACTTTACAAAAAAATGAGAAAGGAATTTTTACAAATGAAGGAATTTGGGGAATCTGGCTTTTCCATTGGGATAAGTAAATTTTCAATTCCAAATTCATACAAAAGGTTTGAAACGGACACTGTATGAAGGAGATACAGACTATTTACCATAACGTGCATTTTGAGGCACAATAGGTCAGAAATCAGATGGGCTAAGGTGGATTTCATGCTTTATGCCTATATAAACGAAAATTATAACCCTAATTTACCCTAACTTCATTATGTAATCATCACTGATCTCTAGGCCTAAAACTCCATTCCTTTTCTTCTTCTTCTTCTTTAAATCTAGATAAAAAAAAATTCAAATAAAATATCAGACCAAATAGAAAAGAAAAGGGAATCAAATCCAAATCATAGCAAATCAAATAAAGAAAGAAGGCGCTAAATTCGAATTAAATCGGAGAAGGGTATTTAGTGATTTCTACCAAAAATCAACCAAAGCAATAAATTGAGGTGGGTAAGATTATCTATAAAATGGTTATGTTATTATAAATGCATTAAATTTCATTTATACATCTATTTAGGTTTTGAAATAAGATATAAATACCTATTTGGTATTTTTAATTTATGATTTATATGAATTAGGTTGTTTTGAAAACCATAGAACACCACTTTGGCAGTACAAATTGATATGAATTGGCGGAGGTTATATTGAATGAAAAATTCACTTTAACACCATGTAGATCTGATTCTATGCAACTAACGTGAATTAATTTAGGATGAATAAAATTTAATTTTATATTTGTATTGATTATACAATAATTTATATGGTCAAGTTGGTAAATTACACCAAAAACAAGTTAAAATTAAAATAAACGAATAAATAGTTATTTGAACGTATTAATGATGTTATTGGCTTGGAATAAACATTAAAAATATGCAATTTTTACTAAATTATAGTTTATACTTAAAGTCCGAAAGTGCCGGTTGTTACGATCAACATGAGACAGTAGAGGTGCCTTGAATTCACTGCAGCTTATAAATTTGATATATAGTACACCCTTGGGAAAGGCAGCAGAGTAGGCGATGCATTAAGTCGGAAGCATCAAGAAGTTGTTTCCATGATGATGGATGAATGGAAGGATCTTGAGCAGCTTTCCTTATGTGATATTTGAGATTGAGTTTAGATGTTGTTTCGGGTATGATGCTTGCCAGTCTTGAAGCCCGACTTTCTTTGCTCGATCAGATTGTATATGCATAAAGGACAGATGTGACTACTCTCGGTCTTATTTGTAGATATAAGTGTGTTGATGTTGGTGATGATATGGTTGGTTATGAGACAAATAATCGTTGCGACTAATTGAGAAGGGGTAGACTTGTTATGTATTGATGATCTTCGTAAGGAGGTGATGGCCAAGTGTTATTGCTCTCGTTATACTATTTACCCAGCTGGTAGTAAAATGCTAGGAAAGGATGAAGTTAGATATTGGTAGATATGTAAAGGGTCGTGTGACTTGCTAGCTTGTAAAAGATAAACACCAAAAGCCCAACGGTCTTCTTCAGCCTTTGGAGATTTGCAATAGAAAAAGGATCAGTGTATGTGGACTTGTATTTTATAATAGTTCACTTATATAAACACCTATAAAAGATAGAGTTATGATCATTTAAATGTTTGTGTTTGTTTCAAGTGTCCACGGATTTCATATAAGGCCTAACCCAATCTAGAAGAGGCCACAATAGCATTTGGGTAGCAATTGACCGTTTAACTAAATAAGCCCGCTTTATACCGGTGAAGTCAAATAGGACAACATCATATACGGTAAAGCTTTATTTATAGGAGGTAGTGTGGTCGTATGGCTTTCCCCGTACCATTTTTTGAGACAAGAATACATTATTCACAAGCATAATCTGAAAGAGCTTACAATCAATTTTGGGTACGAAGCTGTGACGACCGCACTACACCACCGACACGTAATATAACTAAATAGTGCGCTGCTGACATGCCTAGCCAATGTAGGACGTCATCAAGCGGTTGTAAATGAAATAAAACGTCATAGAACCTGTCGTATATCTCATAGTGCATAGAATAAAATATAGTATACATCACAAATATTAAAGTGGAGAGATGGTAATAACTAAGTGATCCAAATATCAGAGTACAAATACACATTTATACATCAGGTAATAAAATATATACAAATAGAGATAAACTCGAATAATTGTCTCATAATAATAATAGTAAGCAAACATTTCCAAGGCTCCATAGTGTTGCACATGAGAATAAGCATAGAAACCCATATATTATATATGAGGTAGCTCCCTCCAGCTCATCCTCTACACAGATATTTTATCGCACCCAGACCATCTATCTAGTCTACTCATTTAAGAATGCTCGAGATAATAAGAAGCATAACATAAAATCTCGAGTCAGATAATAGTCCAGTGTGAATGGTAAATGAATTTCAAAATACTATACAAATCGATATAGTAAGGAATGAGGGTATATGAGCCATACCTGACTTACCCCTGCAACTAAAGAGTTAGCACATAACAAACCTAATATTCTACCCTATGATATAGTAAAGGTATATGGCAAATCAAGCATTATGACGGGTGTTCAGGTATCCCTATCCCCAATACCTATCTCCGTTGACATCCCTAGAGTTATATACTATGGAAGAAAACAATCAAAGCAACTATAACATCCATCAGATAATCCTCACTATCACTCATGTGTGCCCTGGATAAATGATAGCTCATATGACCTTTCCACTCTTAGGAACTAATGGAAATCCCCAGGTTTCCTTCACTCTTTGCACTGTTTCATAATGTTCCTCACCCTATAATTACTTACTTCGAGGTTGAAACACAGTTTACACTGAATCTAAAGGATCGACTACTGGATAAATACCTTTAGCTCCGAATCCGAGTCGACCACCTGTTTTGGTAAGTCCTTCTCGAAACCGGTATATTCCTCTAGAGAACTTCCAAATTGGAAATTTGGAGGAACAAATCCGAGAGGACTGCACTGTGTGTGGGTGTAAATATGATCGGAGTCTGACTCTGAAAGAGTAAAACCATGTTGGTTTTCAATGTACTTGCTTTAAGTCGAAGCTGATACTAGACCCATTCCGTCGATCTAGGTACATGAATACTTTCAAATGATCTGGGTTAGCCTTTCAAAGTACCCATGGGCGTCCTCACAGTACCCCTGCTTTCGAGTACATCAGAAAAACACTCCGAGTATCAACGATCCCTTAGCATGCGTATCCAAACCTCATCCTTGCACCATCTAGCCATCATTATTCTTGAGGAACCATTCCACATTCCACCATTCCACGATAGAACCATTTGAACATTCTATCCATGGGTCATCTTTCCTAGAACCCACCCTTTGTTGATAACTATTCTCATGGCTCCTTTCAACATCGAGCCACCATCATTGAAACCTAACTCCTTTTCACCATCAAGTTACCATCATTGAAGTCTTGAAGCTATCCTCGTGCTACTACATCTCGATCAAACCCCAAGCGAACAAACATCTTCAACACGACCTGCAGAGCCTCTACTTCTCTCCCTAGAATTTTGACACCTACCTCATCAAAGAAATCCTCTCGGTACCGATCAAAAGCTATCCGTACCGAATAAGTACCGAGCAATATTGGCTAAGTTTCTTTCCTTTCTTCTAGCATTCCATCTTCCAAGCACTTTGAACTCGACCACTCCAATCCAAAGCTCTTGACATCAACTCCAAAGCACTTGGTATAAACTTCAGAAGCTTTCATTTCCATGCCCTCCATAGCTCTCTGTATGTAGCTTAATACTTAGCCAAATTCTTACACTTGACCTTCACTCATTACCCCTAGCTTCGCCTTAAAGAACCAAACATCCACCACTAACAAAAAGCTCTCGGTACCAATCAAAACCTCTTAGTACCGACTCCTATACTTATTTCAACTTAAATGCGACTTAAAACCTGGGCTCCTCCCATCTCTAGAACCTCTCCTTCAAGTTTCATCCAATTCGACCATCTTTGCCTTAGATTTGCCAATTTGACCACCCTTTTTCAAACTACCTAAAGGCACTAGCAAACCAAATCAAGGCACAATATATAAACATGGAATATCATACATAAACATCCATTCATAAATATAATACATAAGATTATGATAATCAAACAAATCCTAATCTAAATCTAACTTTTACACTAGCTTATGAACATGAACAAAAGGAGTTACAAAACCATTTAAAAACCACTTTAAATCCTTTAAAATTTGCCAATAAATATTTCTAATAAGGTGACTAAAGTTAGAAAAACATTATAGGATTGAAATCATATCAAAAGCATCATTTTTAACTAGATAAACATGCATGATAGAGTGAAAGGTCAAAAACCACACTCACCGAATACCCAAAAAACGAATTTTTCATCTTAGATCTGAGGTGGATAGCAAAGGAGATGAGCACAATTAAGCCAAAATGATAATATTTAATTCCTAGATGCTAGTTACCTCTTTAATTATGATTTAGCCTAAGATTAGTAAGAAAAATATAGACTTTTTGATGAAATTAGGGTTAATGAAGGTTTAGAGCTATTTTAGGAAAGATGGAAATGACTTAAATCAGTTCCTACAACCTCCCCTTAGCACAATTTTCGAGATGGGTTAGTGGGCCTAAGCACGGGCTTAGTTAATTACCCACTAATACCGGCCAATAGTTGCTAAAACTAAAAACAACTATAACTTTCAAATGGTAAGTCCGTTTTTCTACTATGACCACTCTATCGAAAGGGAAACCATCATCCTGAATCAATGGAAGTGGTTTGAGATCCTAATTCGGCTCCTATCAAATGTTATAGTTCGAACAAGATTTTTAGGGTTAAATTGGTCACATAGAAATTCAGCAAAAACCATAGAGATGGAAAATATCCCTAAGAGCCTTCTAAGATTTAGAGTCGTACGACCTTATATGAATACAATAGATATATTTTACGATCCTCCGATACGTAAAATACGGGTCGTTACACTCTCCCTCTTTAGGAATTTAGCCCTCGAAATCCACAGATAAGTCAAAGGATAATCAACCAAAGTTACCTCGCATGTCTAACAATCATGTGCGACCATCATATATTTCAAAGAAACAATCATTCAACCAATAGTGTAGGTAGGCCTATCCTAGCACGCGAGATACTAATCTACCCTATATGACATCAAAAGTGAAAGAAAATATGATAAACAGTAGGCCTTACCATGCAAAGAGCTCTGGATATGTGGCCCTCATGCTGTCCTTGGTTTCCCACGTGCAATCATCTTCACATTCACCCTATAGAACCTTCACTAGCTCCACTATCATCCTCCTAAGCTGTTTTGTATCGCATATGACCATACGAATCGGCTTATGAGGTCTCAAAGCTTCTGGTTCAATCTCGATATTATCAAGTTGATCCGGTGCATATGTCACGCCTGAGTCGTGCACAAACTTCCGTAGATGAGAAACAAGAAAGGCGTTGTGCACTTCCACCATCTTCTGAGGTAAGTCGACCCTATAAGCTAGGTTTCAATTCTTTTCTACCATTGAAAAAGGACCTAAGAATCTCGGTGCTAACTTCCCCATACTGCCGAACAAAATCACATTCTTCAAAGGAGAAATTTTCACAAATACCATATCATCGTCAGAGAACTCCAAATCTCTACGTCACTTATCAATGTAGCTCTTCTACTCTTTTGAGCTAATTTCATTCGTTGCTGAATGATCTCTATCTTCTCTGAGATTTCTCTAATCATCTCTAGCTCTAGTATCAATTTCTCATACCCCTCTCCCCAACACAAATAAGAATTACATGGTCGGCCATGCAATGCTTCAAACTGTGCCATATCGATACTAGACTGATAGCTGTTGTTGTATGCGAACTCCACCAAATGCAAGTGATCCCGAAATCGAGTATGAAAACCTACAAGAGATCTTTTAATAAATGATTCACTCTTTCGGTCATCCCATCCGTTTATGGGTGATAAGTTGTACTAAGATGCAGCTCGATCCCCAACGCCTCTTGTAAGCTTTTCCAAAACCCAGTAGTGAACAACGGGCCTTGGTCGCTCACAATGCTCTTTGGCACACCACGACATTGTAGAACCTATTTTATATATAATTCGGCTAGTTTGGCTACCGTTCTACTTGATTTAACGGGTATAAATCTAGTGGTCCTTGTCAGCCGATCGACTATGACCCAGATACTATCGTACCCTGCTCGAGTCCTCAGTAGTCCATAAATAAAATCCATCGATACTTGCTCCCATTTCCACTTGGGAAATTCAAGTGGTTACAATGACCCACTTGGCTTCTTCTGCTCCACCTTCACCAACTGGCAGTTTATACACTTCGAGATAAATGTCCTGACATCCTTTTTCATCCCCTTCCAATAACAGGACTACTTTATATCATGGTATATCTTATTATCGTCGGGATGTATGGTTAACCTAGAATAGTGGTACTCTCGTAGCACCTCATCTCACAATCCATCAACATTAGTAATAAATAATTTCCCATCCTTATGGAGCCAACATTCTCGATCAAGTATGCACTACTTCATATCCCCAGACTCTACTCCTTCTTTTATTTTTTCCATGATCTCTGCTAGTCTAGCATCTCGTGTCTTGCTAGTACCAATCTACTCAATCAAAGTAGGTCTGATCATCAAACTCGCCAACCTCTCTGACTCTAACTTGCAATGAGGTGCGAAGTCATAGCTGACGATATACTCCAACTACTT
Source organism: Allium fistulosum (assembly GCA_030737815.1). Lineage (NCBI taxonomy): Eukaryota > Viridiplantae > Streptophyta > Magnoliopsida > Asparagales > Amaryllidaceae > Allium > Allium fistulosum. The sequence continues at coordinate 661,408,443 of CM060907.1, forward strand.
CCACTCCAAGAACATCACTTCCAGAATGGAATGTCTTCTACTCAATGCATCAACGACCGAATTTCCCTTATTGGGTGTATAGGAAATGCCAAAGGTGTAAGAGGCTAAGAATTCCAACCATCATTGTAGGCGAAAATTGAGATCCTTCTTGAAGAAAAGGAACTTTAAGGATTTTTAATCCATGAATAGCTTGAAACTTTCTCCTAATAAGTAGTGTCTGTGATTCTTCAAAGAAAACACCATTGCCGCCAACTACAAATCATCGGTTGGATACTTCCTCTCATATGACTTCAGCTGTCGACTAGCGTAGGCGATAACTTCCCCCTTCTTCATCAATACCGCACCTAATCTATTACCACAGGTGTCTATGTATACTATCAAATCCTCATCCCAGCTCGGAATAGTCAATACTGGTGCACTCACCAACCTCTCCGTCAGACTCACAAACGCATGCTCGTGCTTCACATTCTAAACTAAAGTCAGATTCTTCTTCATCAAATTGGTCAACGGTGCGGATACCATAGAGAAGCCTTTAACAAAGTGTCTGTAATATCCCACCAATCCTAGGAAACTCCTCACATCTATAGCATTCTTGGGTTTCGTGGTTTGTGTCTATATAAAGGTAATTTATAACCCTAATTTACCCTATTCAAGTGAAGGGGTACACTTGTTGCACTTAATAGTTCACTTATATAAACACCTATAAAAGATCTAGTTATGATCATTTAAATGTTTTGTTTGTTTAAAATTTCTACGGATTTCATGCAAGGCCTAACCCGATCTATAAGGGACCACAATAGCATTTGGGTTGTAATTGACCATTTGACTAAATAAGCTCACTTTATACCAGTGAAGTCAAATAGGACAACGTCATATTTGGTTAAGCTTTACTTATAGGAGGTAGCGTGGTTACATGGCTTTCCTAGTGCCATTTTTTGAGACAAAAATCCGTTATTCACAAGCATAATTTGAAAGAGCTTACGGTCAATTTTGGTACAAAGCTGTGACGGCCGCCCTACACGACCGAAACCCAATATAACTAAATATTGCACTACTAACATGCCCGGGCGATGTAGGACGATCATCGAGGGGTTGTAAGTGAAATAAAACATCACAGACCTATCATATATCTCACAGCGCACAGAATAGAATATAGTATACATCAAAAATATAAAACTGGAGAGATGGTAATAACTAAGTGATCCAAATATCACAGTATAGATACACAAAGTTATACATCAGGTTATAGAGTTTATGTATACAGATATAAACTCGAATAAATGTCTCATAATAATAATAGTAAGAAAACACTACCAAGGCTACATAGTGTTGCACAGCGGAATAAGCATAGAACTCCATATATTATATACGAGATAGCTTCCTTCAGCTCGTCCTCTACATAGCTACTATATCGCACCTAGACCTGCTATCTAGTCTACTCATCTAAGAGTGCTTGAGATAATAAGAAGCAAAACATAAAACCCCAAGCCAGACAATAGTCTGGTGTGAGTGGTAAAAGAATCTCAAAATACTACACAAGTTGGTATAATAAGGAACAAGGGTATACAAACCATACCTGACCTACCCCCGCAACTACAGAATTAGCACATAACGAACATGATATGCTAACCTAAAAGTATAGTAAAGGTATACTGTAAACCAAGCATGATGACGGGTGTTCAGGTATCCCTATCCCCAATACCTATCTCAGTTGATATCCCAACAGTGATATACTATGGAAGAAAACAACCAAAGCAACTATAGCATCCATCAGATAATCCTCACTATCACTCACGTGTGCCCTGGATATATGATAACTCGTACGACCTTTCCTCACTCAGGGACTAATGGAAATCCCTAGGTTTCCTTAACACTTTGCGCAGTTTCATAATGTTCCTTGCCACATAATTACATACTCTATGGTTGTAACATAATTTATGTTGAATCTAATGGATCGATTGCTGGATTGGTGTATTTCTCCCAAGTGCTTCCAAATTGGAAATTTAGAGGAACAAATCCGGGAGGTTCGCACTATGTGTGGGTGGAAATCCGATCAGAGTCTGACTTTGAAAGAGGAACACCACGGTCGGTTTTCAGTGCACTCGCTTTAGCCCGAAATTGATACTAGACCTATTCCACTAGACCAGGGTACACGAGTCCTTTCAAATGATCTGGGGTAGCCTTTCAAAGTACCCACGAGCGTCCTCACAATACCCTTGCTTTCGAGTACGTTAGAAAACACTTCGAATATGAATGATCCCTTAGCACGTGTATCCAGGCTCTTTCCTTGCTTAATCTAGCTTTCTTATTCTTGAAGAACCGTTCCACATTCCTTCGTTCTACGATAGAACCATTCGAACGTTCTACCCATGGGTCATCTTTCTTAGAAGCTCTCGATATCGATCAAAAACTGGAAGTTTGACCCCTGCTTCATCAAAGAAAACCTCTTGGACCGATCAAAAGCTATTGATACCAAGTTGGGTACTTAGCCAATATTTCCTAAGTTTATTTCCTTGCTTCTAGTATTCCATCTTCCAAGTTCTTTGACCCCAACCACTCCCATCCAAAGCCCTCGACATCAACTTCAAAACTCTTGGTACAAAATCCAAAAGCTCTCATTTCCATGCCCTCTAAAGCTCTCGGTGTGTAGCCCAATACTTAGCCAAATTCTTACACTTGGCCTTCACTCATCATCCATAGCTTTGCCTTGAAGAAACAAACATCCCCCACTAACAAAAAGCTCTCGGTACCGATCAAACCTCTCAGTACCGACTCCTATACTTAGCTCCAATTTTGATGCAACTAGAAACTTGGGCTCCTTCCATCTCCAGAACCTCTCCTTCAAGTTTCATCCTATTCGACCATTTTTGCCTTAGATTTACATATTCGACCGCTCCTTTTCTAACTACCTAAAAGCACTGGCAGAACACATCAAAATACAACATATAAACATGGAATACCATACATATACATCCATTCGTACATACAATACATAAGATCATGATAGTTAAGCAAATCCTAATCTAAATCTAACTTTTACACTATTTTATGAACATGAACAAAAGGAGTTACAAAACCATTAAAAAATAATTTTAATCCTTTAAAACTTGTCCATAAATATCTATAATAATGTGATTAAATTTAGAAAACATTTTATGATTGAAATTATATAAAAAAAATCATTTTTAACCACATAAACATGCATAGTAGAGTGAGAGGTCAAAAACCACTCATTGAATACCCAAAATACCAATTTTTCTCCTTAGATCTGAGGTATACAACAAAGGAGATGAGCACAATTCAGCCAAAATGATAATCTCCAATTCTTAGATGCTAATTACTCCTCTAATATGATTTTGGCTAAGATTAGTAAGAAAAATAAAGACTTTTTTTAATGAAATTAGGGTTAATGGAAGTTTAGAGCTATTTTGGAAAAGATGGAAATGACTTAGATCAGTTCCTAAGGCCTTCTCTTAGCATAAGTTTGAGATGGGTTAGTGGGTCTAAGCACATGCTTAGTTAATTACCCACTAATACAGGCTGGTAGTTGCCAAAATTTAAAATTGCTATAACTTTCAAACAGTAAGTCCGTTTTTTATGTTATGATCACTGTACCAAATGGGAAACCATCATCCTGAATCAATGGAAGTGGTTTGAGACCCTAGTTCGGCTCCTATTAAAAGTTAAAGTCCAAAAAATATTTTCAGGGTCAAAATGGTCACATAGAAATTCAGCAAAAATTATAGAGGTGGAAAATATCCCTAAGAGTCTTCTAGGATTTTAGATTCGTACGTCATCATATGAATAAAATAGAAATATTTTACAATCCTCTGATACATAAAATACAGGTCATTACACTCTCCCCTTTTAAGAATTCAACCCTCGAAATCCTCAAATAAGTCAAAGGATAGTCAACAATCATGCGCAACCATCATACATTTCAAACAAACAATCATGCCACTAATAATGTAGCTAGGCCTATCATAGCATGCGAGATACTAATCTATCCTATATGATATTAAAAGTGAAAGAAAATATAATAAACAGTAGGCCTTACCATGCAAAGAGCTTTGGATATGTGGCCCTTATGCTTTCTTCCATTTCCTACGTGCAATCGTCTTCACTTTCACCCCATTGAACCTTCACTAGCTCCGCTATCTCCTCCTAAGCTGTTTTATATTATGTCTGACAATACGAACTGGCCTACTAGGTCTCGAAGCTTTTGGTTCAGTCTTGATATCATTAAGTTGATCTAATGCAATCATCACACCTGAGTTGTGCATAACCTTCCATAGACGAGAAACAAGGAAGACGTTGTGCACACCTGCCATCTTTCGAGGTAAGTCGACCCTATAGGCTAGATTCCCAATCCTTTCTACTATCGGAAAAGGACCTATGAATCTCGGAGCTAACTTCCCCTTACTACTGAACTGAATCATGTTATTCAAAGAAGAAATCTTCACAAATACCATGTCACTAATGGAGAACTCCATATCTCTACGTCTTCTATCAACGTAGCTCTTCTGACAATCCTGAGCAACATTCATTCATTGCTGAATGATCTCTATCTTCTTCGAGTTTTCTCTAATCATCTCTGGCCTAATTATCAGTTTCTCGCCTAACTCCCACCAACACGAAGAGGAATTACATGGTCAGCCATACAATGCTTCATACGGTGCCATAACGATACTAGACTGATAGATGTTTTTGTATGCGAACTCCACCAAATGCAAATGATCGTTCCACGAGCCTTCGAAATCGAGTATGCCAGCCTGCAATAGGTCTTCCAATATATGATTCACTCTCTCGGTCTGCTCATCCGTTTCTGGGCGATAAGTTGTACTAAGATGCAGCTCAGTCCCCAAATCCTCTAGTAAGCTTTTCCAAAATGCACTAGTGAACAACGGGTCTCGGTCGCTCACAATGCTCTTCGGAACACAAAGAAATCGTACAACCCATTTCATATACAACTCGGCCAGTTTGGCTACCGTTCTACTTGATTTGACGGTATAAATCTAGTGCTCCTGGTTAACCGATCGACTATGACCCAAATGTTGTCGTGCCCTGCTCGAGTCCTCGGCAATCCATCAATAAAATCCATCGATACTTGCTCCCACTTCCACTTGGGAATTTCAAGTGATTGCAATGACCATTTGGCTTCTTCTGCTCTGCCTTCACCAACTGGCAGTTCATACACTTCGAGATAAATGTCCCAACATCTTTCTTCATCCCCTCCCAATAATAGGCCAGCTTCATATTATGGTACATCTTATTATCGTCGAGATGTATGGTCAACCTAGAATGGTGGCACTCTCGTAGCACCTCATCTTGCAATCCATTAACACCGGGAACAAATAATCTCCCACCCTTACGGAGCCAACCTTCTCGATCGAGTCTGTACTGCTTCATATCCCAAACTCTACTCTTTATTTTATTTTTTTCATGATCTCTGCTAGTCTAGCATCTCGTCTCTGACTAGTACCAATCTGCTCGATTAAAGTAGTTCTGACCGTAAAACTCGCCAACCTCTTTGGCTCTAACTCGTAATAAGGTCTAAAGTCATAGCCAACGATATACTCCAACTGCTTCCACTCCAAGAACATCGCTACCAGATTGGCATGCCTTCCACTCAATGCATCAACGACCATGTTACCCTTACCGGGTGTATAGGAAATGCCGAAGTCATAGGAGCCTAAGAATTCCAAACATCGTTGTTGGTAAAAGTTGAGATTCTTCTAGAAGAACATGTACTTCAAGGATTTATGATTTGTGAACAGCTTGAACCTTTCTCCTAATAAGTAGTGCCTCTAAATCTTCAAAGAAAACACTATTGCCACCAACTCTAAATCATGAGTTGGATACTTCCTCTTATACGGCTTCAGCGTCGACTAGCGTTGGTGACAACTTTTCTCTTCTACATCAATATCGCACCTAATCTAGTACACATGCATCTGTGTATACTATCAACTCCTCATTCATGCTCAGAATAGTTAACACTGGTGCACTCGTCAACCTCTCCCTCAGACCTACAAATGCATACTCACACTTCGCATCCCAAACTAAAGTCTTATTTTTCTTCGTCAAATGTGTGACTACCTTAGAGAAGTCTTTAATAAAGCATCTATAACAACCCGCCAATCCTTGGAAGCTCCTTACATCCATAGCATTCTTTGGTTAGCTCCAATCCTAAACCGCTGCCACCTTGGTAGGCCATACTGCAACGCTCTACTCAGTGATGACGTGACCCAAGAATCTCACTTCCCTTCTTCATAAGTAACATTTTGAAAACTTTGCTTTCAACTTGTGCCTCCTCAACACTTCAAGCATAATCCTTAAGTGTGCCTTATGTTCCTCTTCGATCTTAAAATAGACCAGAATATTATCCTCGAACACAAACACGAACTTGTTTAGCTGATCTCTGAAAATGCATTTCATGAGATCAACAAAGTATGTCGAAGCATTGGTTAGCACGAACGCATAACCAACCACTCATAGAAACCAGACGACATACGAAACACGGTGATCGACACACTCTCCTTCGCCACTCTCAATTGGTGAAACCCATCGCAAGATCCAATTGAAAGAACGCCTCCGCACTATGCAGCTGATCGAACAAGTCATCAATACCTGGGAGTAGATATTCATTCTTCTTCGTTACCTTATTCATCTCATGGTAATCTAAACACAACCTCAGAGAGCTATCCGCCTTAGTAGTGAATACTACAAGTGCTCCCTACTCAAATATTGTAACGACCCATATTTTCGGACCAATCAAAATCGCCAAAAAATCCATCCGTTCTAAAAAATACTAATGAAAACTACCAATTTAATACACCACTTTATTTGATAAATATATAATACTGCTAAGTGTATAGGATACAATTTCAATTATACAACTTATCAGAGTAATTAATTAACTCTATAAAAGTGTGCTTTAATACATACCAAATACAAAGATTATAAATCTACCACTGTACAACCCTGATGAGAGAGACAACACTATCTTTACCCGCAAACTCAATAAAAATGTGAATGCAGAATAAAATGATAAACAAGAATAAACATCAACACAAGATAGATAACAAATAATAAACAGGAAAATGTTATGTTATTTTAGGGGCTGCATCACTACCACTAGTGACTGCCTACGTATCCCCATCTAATTGTGTACCCAATTAGATACAGGATCAAGCCAACGTAGTTCTCCTACCACAAATAGGACTCGTGGAGCCTACGATGCACAAACAAATGCAATTCCCACTACATAGCATATATCATGAAAATGTAGATACCAAGTCCACCCACTTAGCTTAATCCTTACTTTTAGATTTTCAAACCTAATTATCTTTACGAAGATTATCCCTTTGGACTTTATTCCCGATTTCAAAACTTTTGAAATATATATACACCTTTTATATCAAATTATACTTTACTTTGGGATTTCCAAATCAAATCACTTTTGAAAATCGACTATTATATTATTAAAGCATATCAAAACTATATGCTACTCAATGTCGGGAGGTTTCTAACCTTAACTAGGCCCTTGGGTCTTTCCTTTCTAATAAATAATAGATTGATGCATCCCTCTACTCGAGAGCAGACTACACTAAGGCTACATAATATCTGTACCTACATGCCCACCTGTCTAGTTATGGGTTACCCGAATCATCGGTAACATAACAAATCAGTTCGCATCCCGAAGTGATAAATCATTTTGCACTAATATTCAAAAATTCTTTCAATCATAGTATTTTCATTTCCCAAAATCTTTTGGAATCAATTTCAAACACCAGGTTTAGTCCTCGAAATTCTCATCGTTTATAAAACACTTTTATAAACCATTTATATATAAATCTCTTTTATATAAATCACTTCAAATATTTTCATCGAACATTTTATAGTTAAACTATGAAATTCTAATCACAAAGTGTTCGTATTCAAGGCATCCATAATTATGGTCTACCCAACCCATGCATGTAAAGGTAATTGCTCATAAACTGGTTGAACAAAGTCAACAATCGATAAATAATAATCAATGCTCAAAAATTGGTCGAGCATAAATCAATAATCAATAAGCAATAATCAATGCTCATAAACCGGTCGAGCATAATCCAATACATCATATAACACAATATATGAACAATAAAATAAACTACATGAGGAATCCTGTTGGATCTTTCCAACATGTCCCCCTACATCACATACGGTTATTTAAAAACATAAATCAACGGCTTCGAGGCAGGATCGTATACAAAGGGTCATCCGCTCATACAGGGGAACGTATTAAGTTCTCATCCGCTCCAATAGGCGGGTATATCCAAACCAACCGATAAATATAGTAAATCATCCTAACAGACAACAAACATCATACTATATAATTATTCCCGCTTATATTAAAATATAAGTAGACCATAGAGGTGAGATTAACTCACTTTCGTTGCTTCTTATCTTTGCTAAATGGACTATAGTTCTGCTATGATCAAGTAAAAGCCAATGGAATTAAGTTCGGGAACTTTTCAAAGCTCGGCTAAAGTGGATAGGTGGTGGTGGTCGACTTCGAATCATCGTCGATTTCACCAAATCATACCCGAAAATAGGTCATCTTTAAGCAAAGATTTGGACCAGAAGCTTACTAAATCTGTAAATGTGACTAACTAAAAAGTTGTTGAAAATTATTTTCTCTCGACTTAAAAAAGAATCACTCAAAAAGGTTGGGTTTTGAGGAAGTTATGGTCAAAATAAACAGAGGCATTTTCGGACTTGAAAATCCGAGTTTAAAAACACTCCGCAAAGTTTTGAGTTTTTGGCATAGCAACTTAAGTAATTTAAAGAAGTTATATAGAAGAAAGTTGTAGCTACTGGAAAAAAATGGTATCAAAAAAATAATGAAGCCATTACGATCTGTCTTGAGGTAGAAATGAAATAAAGAAGATGATAAAAAAAGTGAAATAGTGGGCTATTTATAGCAAAAGTTTAAGGTTAAACAACTCATTAAATGTCACATCAACCCCTACCTCCTTACACAACCTTACCCCATCACATCACCATACCCTTACACACACCCTACCCTACACCATACCCCCAAATCAAGGAAGCACCATCATGTGTCCTATCAAGCACTATTCAAACACCATTCGACACTATTTGACACTAATCACACCATGCTTTTATTATTTAAAGTCACGTCATTACTTTATTAACTAAAACCTATTTTAACATTCTAATTAGCTCTTAATCTAATCATGTGATACGTATAATTATGTGTATACATGTACACAAGTGTGTACAACAATTTCCGACAACGTTCGGCGGCTTCTACGCGACGTTTTTCAACGTATTATAATTCTGTTTATCAGTTGCATTTTCTATTATATATTCATCTATATATAAGAATAAACAAAGTTTACAAATCATATTTCAATAATCTTATATTAATTAAACTCCCTGGTTTAATTATAAAACCCTTTAAATTGAACATTCAGAAGTGCTGTGGATTTACGTTGTAAAAGTGAATAGTGTTACTGTTTTTAATCAAACTTCATATATTAAGTAATGATGACATCATCAATATTTTCACGACCAAAAACATGAAAATATTTTTATTCCTTATACTTGTCTAATGGACATATTAGTTTATGCATCTAGGCTCGTGCATGATTCTTTTAGTTAAAAATCATTTTTATCGATAAAACGATTTTCCGTTACTTAAATAAATTTCCACGCGTTTTAGCTTCGCACGGTCAAACGATAAGCCCAATTGTTATGAAATTTGGAATCGTACAATAGTATACCATTACGGATCAAATGAAACTGGTTTCGTCCAATTCTTAGACAGTGTCCTGAATGGCTATTTTCACTTGTTAGACTCTAGATTCAATTATTTAACCAACTCTCGTTGTTCAATTAATAGTTATATTCAAGTTTAAACTGTTTAACCTATTAAATTAACTTTTCAATATTTAAAATTAATCAAATATTCCAAATTTAAATGGCTAAATTTCCGTGTCATTACAAATATACTCCAACGAATGAACCCTCTCTTCAACAGGTCATTTACTTTCACCTCCAACTCCTTTTGCTCTCTAGTTGCCATATGCCCCAAAGGCATAACTATTGGTCTGGCATCCTTGGTTAAGTCCACAAGAAACTCAGTCTCCCGGTGCAGCGGTAATCCGGCCACCTCTTTAAAAACATCCAAATACTCTCTAAGGATAACACAGATGACAACCCATCCTATGGTATCTCGAGCAAATATAGAAAGCTAACCATAACCAAATCCTTTGGCACACAGCCAATCACTACCGTACACCCCTCCACAGCCCCGATCGTCACCAACAGCTTCTCGCAATCTACTACCACTGCATACTTCCTTAGCCAATCCATCCCCAAGATACTCCTTAACCCAACGAAATTCAAAACAAAGCAATTGAAAATAAAGGAGCATCCATGACTCGATAAGACGAAACCACGACAAACCATACACAGGCTTGTAGAGCCTTCAACTGGGTTCATCACAATCAAAGGTCGGTCAACTATTCTGGGATTCAATCCCAATCTATCTAATACATAAAGTTATACATCGGGTAATAGAGTTTATACAAATAGAAATAAACTTGAATAACTATCACATAATAATAATGGTAAGAAAATACTATCAAGGCTTTATAGTGTTGCACGGTGGAATGAGCATAGAAAAATTCATATATAATATGAGATAACTCCCTCCGGCTCGTCCTTTACACAGCTGTTGTATCACATCTAGACCTGCTATCTGGTCTACTCATCTAAGAGTATCCGAGATAATAAGAAGCAAATCATAAAACCTCGAGTCAGGCAACAGTCTTGTGTGAGCGGTAAATGAATCTCAAAATACTATACAAGTAGATATAGTAAGGAACAACAATATATGAACCATACATGATTTGCCCTACAACCAAAGCGTTAGCACATAACGAACGTAATATGCTACCCTACGAATATAGTAAATGCATACTGCAAACCAAGTATGATGACGGTGTTGGATCATAGGTTTGGATTGCTGACATGAAACAACAATTCACGAATCTATGACTACGACAACATCCGGACTCAACGACTCAAAGTATGGTTCGTATAGTTATATATTTTAACAAGAGTCATCAAATGTGTATATAGAGTCTAGTTTAGTGCTTTGTTAAAATCTTTCCTCAAGAATCATCATTCACATTCAAATAAACTTGCATGCATATTTTAATCAAAATCAAGTTTTCAAAAAATGCATGGAGCGAGGCTTGAACTCAGGTCACTAGCTTGGAAGGCAAGTACTCTAACCAAATGAGCTACTGTAGTTTTTGTTTAACAACAGAATTCAGTCGACTGAATACAGTCAGTCAGTCGACTGAATCTGTGCATTTTAACATACATGCACATCTGTACACGAATTTTTTACATGATTTTACTTTTCAGTCGACTGACCATTTTCGACTAGTCGACTGACCTGAACCCAACTGTCATAATTATGAATGGACATCTTCTTCCATGAAGAGTTGCACTCCGTGAAAAGATGCCTCTCTTGGCTGAAACTCTTCACTAAGAGTTTCATCTCTCTGAAAAATATAAATAGGAGTTCTCACATACTTCATAATCACCAATTCTGATTCTAATTCTTTCTATTCGCTCTTGTGATTATTCTAGTGCATTCATATTCTTCATTGCTTTGAATCTTTGAATTATATTTCATATACTTTGATTCTTAGCAATATTCTTCCTTTCAAATCTTCACATACTCTTTATATACTTGAGGAATTGATTATAGGAAGTTTGTAATCTTAAAGACAAATCAGTGTTATCAAGAACACATTGAGTCAACTACTTTTATATTCTGTTAAGTCCTGTTCTGCTGCTCAGGCAAGGGAAAGTCCTCTTCGGCTGCTGAGGCAAAAATCCTGTTCTGCTGCTCAGGTGTCTGTTCTGCTGCTCAGACCTATTCCTCCGGGTTAAGTGAGGATATTGTTAGTTAAAGCCAGAAGTTAGTCTGGGACTGGACGTAGGACGGTGCTCCGAACCAGTATAAAATATCTGGTGTCATTTTACTATTAACTGCTTCCGCACTAAGTTTAATATATATTCCATATCTGTCGATCCACACGTACTTTCATTTGGTATCAGAGCCAGGTATTCTATCGATCGTCACAACATCATAGAATAATGGCTAGAAAACGATCCAGTCGAAATACAACAGGCAAAATCCCTATCAAAGCCACTAGTGAGGACTACAAAAAGGTACTTTCCGATTACAAATTTCAGTAAATGGTAATAATGAGTTAGTTAGTATATGCGATAAAATCTCAAAACATAATTTTCTTATTTTAGAAAAGATGAAATCAATCAAAATTGAAAATGAGAAATTGAAAAATGAGAAATTAGATTTAGAAAATCAACATGGTGTTTTGAAAAATAATTTTGAGGCTCTTAAAGATTTTCTAGATGAAAAAAATACCATGTTTGAAAAAGAAAAGGAAATTTTTTCAAAAGAAATTACAGATTTGAGAAGACAAGATGATTTATTACAATCATCTTTAGATAATTAAGAATCTCGAATTTTTCTTCTCGAAAATGAGAACTGTGTGTTAAAAAGGGAGAATTGTGAATTAAACAAGCAAATTGATATTTTGAAAAACAATGATATTTCTTTTGAAAATAATAATTGTGACTTTAAAGCTAAATTTGATAAACTTAACACTGAAGTCACAAAATTTAATAAAGTTCAAAACAATTTAAACATGATTTTATCTAGTTCTAGACCTTTACATGATAAAAGTGGTTTAGGATATGATAAAACTAATCGTAGAAATAGCACTAGTTATGCTTTCATGTATAGTAAAAATGTTAGTGCTAGTACTAAATTTCGAGTAAAGTCTAAATCCAATTTTTATAGAAATTCAAATACTGTTATGACCAATAATGTTTATAATTTCTCTAGAAGTTCAAAATCATTGACGGGAAATATGAATAAAAATTATCTAAGTATTTGGGTTCCTGTTAATTGGAAAAATAAAGAAAAATACATTGATATGGTAGTTAATAATGAAAATTATATTTTTGAAGGTTCAACCACACCCAAATGGGTATGGTTTCCTAAAAATTAGGAAATTATAAGAACCTTGGGTATCGCATGCTTTAAATGTTAAATTTTTTTGATACCTTTCATTATAAGTAGTAGTTATTTTGTTTTATATTCTTCTATGTTAACACTTATGTGGAATATAATTTATGTCATCATATAAACTCTCCTTTTTGTCGATGACAAAGGGGGAGAAAGGTATTGCTCTAACACTATTTGCAGGAATAAACGATGCAAGCACAGATTAAGGGGGAGAAAAGATTAATTATTTACAGGAATATATTCAGGGGGAGAGATAAGTCAACAAAGCTTGTCGAAGATTCGTCCGTAGCAAATGGAATTGTCATCATCAAAAAGGGGGAGAATGTTAGATTATAGGTTTTGATTGCTGACATGAAACAACAATTCACGAATCTATGACTACGACAACATCCGGACCCAACGACTCAAAGTATGGTTTGTATAGTTATATATTTTAACAAGAGTCATCAAATGTGTATATAGAGTCTAGTTTAGTGCTTTGTTAAAATCTTTCCTCAAGAATCATCATTCACATTCAAATAAACTTGCATGCATATTTTAATCAAAATCAAGTTTTCAAAAAATGCATGGAGCGAGGCTCGAACCCAGGTCACTAGCTTGGAAGCCAAGTACTCTAAACAAATGAGCTACTGTAGTTTTTGTTTAACAACAGAATTCAGTTGACTCAATACAGTCAGTCAGTCGACTGAATCTGTGCATTTTAACATACATGCACATCTGTACACGATTTTTTTACATGATTTTACTTTTCAGTCGACTGACCATTTTCGACCAGTCGACTGACCTGAACCCAACTGTCATAATTTTGAATGGACAATCTTCTTCCATGAAGAGTTGCACTCCGTGAAAAGATGCCTCTCTTGGCTGAAACTCTTCACTAAGAGTTGCATCTCTCTGAAAACTATAAATAGGAGTTCTCACATACTTCATAATCACCAATTCTGATTCTAATTCTTTCTATTCTCTCTTGTGATTATTCTAGTGCATTCATATTCTTCATTGCTTTGAATCTTTGAATTATATTTCATATACTTTGATTCTTAGCAATATTATTCCTTTCAAATCTTCACATACTCTTTATATACTTGAGGAATTGATTATAGGAAGTTTGTAATCTTAAAAACAAATTAGTGTTATCAAGAACACATTGAGTCAACTACTTTTATATTCTGTTAAGTCCTGTTCTGCTGCTCAGGTAAGGGAAAGTCCTCTTCGGCTGCTGAGGCAAAAATATTGTTCTACTGCTCAGGTGTCTGTTCTGCTGCTCAGACCTATTCCTCCAGGTTAAGTGAGGGTATTGTTAGTTAAATCGATAAGTTAGTCTGGGACTGGACGTAGGACGGTGCTCCGAACTAGTATAAAATATCTGGTGTCATTTTACTATTAACTGCTTCCGCACTTAGTTTAATATATATTCCATATCTATCGATCCACACGTACTTTCAGACGGGTGTCCAGGTATCCCTATCCCCAATACCTATCTCCAATGACATCCTTAGAGTAATAAACTATGGAAGAAAACAAGCAAAGCAACCAAAGCATACGTTAGACAATCCTCACTATCACTCATGTGTGCCCTGGATATATGATAACTTGTATTACCTCTCCTCTGTCATATACTAATAGAAATCCTGGTTTTTAGTGTACTCACTTTAGCCCGAAGCTGATACTAGATCCATTCCATCGGTCTGGGGTACACTGATCCTTTCAAATGATCCGAGGTAGCCTTTCAAAGTATCCATGAGCATCCTCACAATACCCTTACTTTGGAGTACATCAGAAAACACTCTGAGTAATGATCCCTTAGCACGTGTTCCAAGCCTTTTCTTGCTCCATTTAGCCTCCATTATTTTCGAGGAACCATTTCACATTTCTCCGTTCTACGATAGAACCATTCAAACGTTCTACCAATAGGTCACGTTTCCAAAACCCACCCTTTGTGGATAACTATTCTCATGGCTCCTTTCAACATCGAGCCGCCATTATCGGAACCTAACTCCTTTTCACCATCGAGTTACCATCATTGAAGACCCGAAGTTATCATCGTGCTACTACACACCATCAAACCCCAAGCGAAAAAACAAACATCTTCAGCACAACCTGCAAGGCCTCTACTTCTCTCCTTAGAAGTTTGACTCTGACCGCATCAAAAATTTCCCGGTACCGACCAAAAGCCGTCGGTACCGAGTTGGATACTTAGCCAATATTGGCTAACTTTCTTTCCTTGCTTCTAGTGTGCCATCTTCCAAGTTCTTTGACCCCGACCACTTCTATTCAATTCTCTTGACATCAACTCTAAGGCTCTTGGTACAACTCCAAAAGCTCTCATTTTTATGCCCTCCAAAGCTCTTTTTACATAGCTCAATACTTAGCTAAATTCTTACACTTGACCTTCACTCATCATCTTGGCTTTGCCTTGAAGAACCAAACATCCACTACCAACAGAATGCTCTCAATACCAATCAAAATCTCTCAGTACGACTCCTATACTTAGCTCCAATTTCGATGCGACTTGAAACCTAGGCTCCTTCCAGCTCCAAAATCCCTACTGTGAGTTTCATCCAATTCCATCCATCTTTGCCTTAGATTTTCCAATTCGACCACTCCTTTTCTAACTACCTAAAAGCACTAGAAAATGACATCAAAGCACAATATACAAACATGGAATATCATACATTTATATCCATTCATACATGCAATACATAAGATCATGATAATCAGGAAAATCCTAATCTATATCTAATTTTTACACTAGCTTATGAACATGAACAACAGGAGTTACAAAACCATTTAAAAACCACTTTAAATCCTTTAAAATTTGGCTATAAATATCTTTAAACTGTGATTAAAGTTAGAAAACATTTTAGGATTGAAATCATGTCAAAAACATTTTTTTTAACCATATAAACATGCATAGTAGAGGAAAGGTCAAGAACCACTCACCAAATACCAAAGTACTAATTTTTCTTTTTAGATCTGAGGTGGACAGCAAAGGAGATGAGCAAAATATAGCCAAAATGATAATCTCCAATTCCTATATTCTAATTACCCCTCTAATTATGATTTAGGCCATGATAAGTAAGAAAGAGGTAGACTTTTTTATATAAAATTAGGGTTAATGGAGGTTTAAAGCTATTTTGTTAATGACGGAAATGACTTAGATCAGTTCCTACTGCCTCCCCTTAGCATAATTTTCAAGGTGGGTTAGTGGGACTAAGCACGGTCTTAGTTAATACCCACTAATACAGGCAAGCAGCAGCCAAAACTTAAAACAGCTATAACTTTTGAACGGTAAGTTCATTTTCTATTATGGCCACTCTATGGAATAAGAAACAATCATGCTTAACCAATGGTAGTGGTTTGAGATCCTAATTCAGGTTTGATCAAAAGTTATAGTCCTAAGTAGATTTTTTGGATCAAAATGGTCACAAAGAAATTTGGCAAAAGTCATAGAGATGGAGAATACCCCTAAGAGTCTTCTCCTAATATTTTAGTGTCATACGACCTCATATGATTAAAATAGAAATATTTTATGATCCTTCAATACGTAAAATATGGATCGTCACATAAGCTGAACATCAATACCACATATCATCCACAGAATGATGGACAAACATAGCGAGTGAACCGGATTTTAAAAGACTTACTTTGCTCTTGTATACATAATTTTTGAGGTAACTGGGAAGATAATATCTAGTGAATTTTCTTATAACAACATTTATCAATCCAGTATCGACATGGCTCCATTCAAAGCCTTATAAGGTAGACCATGTCGATCCAACATGCTGGTTTCAGACTAGAATAGTTTTGTATTGGGTTTGGATTACATTGGAGAAGCTTCTAAAACATTCAAGTTATTAAACAAAGAATGAAGGAAGCTTGGGCCGATAAAAATCATATGTAGATAGGAGAAGAAAAGATATAGAGTTTGAACTGGGTGATCTAATGTTCGTGAAGATTTCTCCTTTGAAGGATCAAAGAGATTCGGTAAGTCGTACAAGCTTGCACCTTGTTTTATTGGACCATGCCTGATTATTAAATGCATAAGCAAGGTTGCATACTGAGTACATGATATATTCCACGTATCACACCTGAGAAAGTGTTTGAAAGATCTCGAGAAAGTTCTAGAGCTAAGACAGTTAAAGAGTCGATATCTCTCTAGATTTAACTTATATGCAGAGATCAACCCGTATAGTTGATTTTGAGGTTAGATATCAAAGCAAGAAAGTTCCATTAGTTAAAGTGCAATGGTAGAGCTACTCGAAGGGTTAAACTTAGGAGACCATATAACACATGATACACATATACCTCAAGCTATTTTCAAATGCACATAGTCTAGTATGTTTGTTTTTCCTTATTTGGGTCATTGTTGCTTTGTTATATGTTTATGATTAAATGTAGATGGGTGTAAAAATAAAAGTAATGTAGCTCATTATATATTTTCTCTAAGGAGGAAGTGCGAGGATGCAATCTTCTTAGGGGGAGTCACTAACAGCCCGGTGTTGAGAAACAACGATATGATATTTTTAAATGAAAATTTTAGTATTAAATGGATTTAAATAATAAAATATATTAGGAATTTCATATTGTTTTGAAGATATAAGAATAATATTCTGTGAAGAGGGAAATTTTTTTAAAATAAGATAATTGTTGTTTTTAAATTAATATTGGTATTTTTAGTTTCAACATGATCTTAAAATGAATTAAAAATGAAATAATAATTTTTTATATAAAACTAATTATTAAATACTTTGGAATTTGTTTTGATGAATGGTGAATTTTAAATTTTATAAACATTTAGATTTGTGAATATATTTGTAAAGTAGGTTAATATGTATAAATTAAGATAATTCTCATTTTTAATTGAAAAAAATATGGAAATATGACTTATAAAAATATGATTTTTTATGGATAAAAGTATTACGTGAAATATAATTTTTGAAAGGCCTTAGTTGGTTCTAATTGAGTTGAGATTGCATTTTGATAAATGAAAGAAGAAATAAAATATAAATGGGTAGGGATTCATTTTTTAAACCTATAAAGCCCAAATCCAAGTGAGATAATAACTCATTCTTCCCTCATTCTCCCTTAAATATTATGATGCGTTCATTTCCCCAAGCATATGTAGGAAATCACATTCTCTTCTTCTTAAAAGTTTTTTCGAATTTAGCATATTTATAATTCATATCAATCTATATAAATTACTAAAAATTATGAAACTTTGATGAATGCTTGCTTCTCAACCTAAAGTTATACTCTTAGGATCCATTAAAGTTAAATTTTGATCGGTTTTGAGTGATTGAATTGTTAGGACAACAAGTATAGAAGAAGAAGAGGGCTGAAAAGTGAAACAAGGCAAAATCAAAGGATAAAGGAAAGGTTTTACTTGCTACATAAGCGAATTTTAATATAACTCACCACAACAATGTTACAAGTGTTGCATGCTATTACAGTGTGATGTTTGAATGGATATATGAATTGAATTTTGATATTCAGTTGATGAATTTGAATTGTTGTCTGAATGTAGAAAATATTACACAATTTCAACTGAACCAATGCCAAAAACTTACATAGGGAATTTTAGGTGGACCGGTAAAATGCGTAGAGATTGAGAATTTGAATGTTGCGAATTGTTACTATGATGTTTGCATGTGTTGTATATGTCATAATTTAATCAGGAAACGAGCCAAAATAGTTGAAGTTTGAGTTTACAGTGAACATTATTGAAATCCTAGAGCAGAATCGCACCGAGATTGACCTAAAGGTCGATCGCCTACGATAACTGATAGATCGATTGTTACTGACCGGTCGAACGGTTGGTCAATGCGTGGAGCTATTTGCTCCAGTTAAGGCCATATATGTTTGTTTAAAAAATAATATATACAATAAAGTTTGGTTTTTAAATCTGAATTTATAAATTTTTGTTTTGAATATATTATATATTTTATAGAAAATAAAATAATTCATATAATGAGCTTTTGTTATAAAGTATTTTATATTTAAATATTTTAATTTAATATATCAAAATTTATTTTGAACCTCGAATATATTTTAAAGATTATATACTATACTATTTTGAAAATAATTAAATTCAAATACATTGATTTTAAAATGGGATTTTGAGTGATTTAAAAGATCAAGAGTCAAGACGATCATTTAAGAGAATGAGAGCCAATACGACAATTTATGAGACTAAGAGTCAACAAAATAGTATAACTCCAAGACCATCTTTATGCTCTTTTATTATATTTCTTGAGAGGTATTATTGAAGCGGATAAGGTAAGACAAGCCATGTGCACACCTTGCTATATGATTATCTGAGAGATAATTTTGGCATTCTTGAGAGCAAGACCTGTTTGTGCTTGATATATGGTAGTGTGAGTATACTTGCTTCACGATCCAGCCAATTATGATTATGTGCCACTTGATGTGTACTTGTGCTTGTATATTACTATGGGTGATGTTTCACGTGTGGGGTATTATATATGGAGTTATGCTATGACAATTAGCAACTTAATAGGCCCGAATTTTTGTTAAATCAAAAACCTAAGTCCACTAGGGTACAAATCATTGGTGTTGGTATCCTATAAATAAAAAAAGTATATCAGAAAGCTATCGATAAGAACTCACGGTGGAATAATAGTATAATCAAAAACACACACACACGCTATATATATATATATATTGTGTGTGTGTGTGTGTGTTTATGTACAGACCTAGATTAATACCTTTGGTATCTAGTGCCCTTATCAGTGTAGAGCATGCATGAGGAAATCTTTCCTTCCACCATTCTCGCCTTGTACAACTATATGTCCCTCTAAATTTATCATGTGGGTTGTAATGAGGAGGTGTCAGAACAACGTTCTAGTGATTGATAATTACATATTTTATCCATAACACTAGTTTATACCGATTGTTTTTCATTACGTGTTATGTCTATAATTTAAAGGTTAGTCATTTTGACTTCATGTATGCGTACGATACATCCAACCTACTCGAGGTATACAATAACTATATACGTACGTATGTGTGTATATATATGTATGCATATAAGTATCACAGCCTCCATAGACAAAGATATATTTCCCACTAGTATCTGTAACTCTGCATCACGTCGGGCATCCACCGACAGTGTCTAGGCCGAATTACCCACGTACACCAAAGAACCTTCCATTAGTGCCTAATAACGACATTACAACTATTTAGTCATTTTCTAATTTGTTTCAAAGACCTAGGAGTTATCTAGCTAGCCTCCTAGCGAAAAACAAACTAATAGACAACTTTGAGGCAATTGCATATCTCATACAGAACATACTCTAGTAGGAGGTATAGTCCATCTTTAGGTGTAACTCAAGTCTTTCTTGCTGCTCCAAGACCGATGGCGCTCTTGACCTATGTGTACAGCCCTACTCCTCAAATATATGGTACCAACCTTACTGACATAGCGCCGAGCTTTCGTCCATCGTCCCATTTACATTGCAAGATGCAAATCAAGGAAATGCTTACTAGTTACTTAGTACCCCATGTTAGGATTGAAGCAGGCCTTAACTGGTCGTTTAAGACTTTCGAGGCAAACCTCCTTTGATATATTCTATTTACCAATACGCGTATGTGTATTCCCACTATTCCTACAGTTGGATATATCCCACATTAGTACAATGTATACAAAAATACTGGTAGCCCCTTGTGGAAGATAGACTTCTATTGTGTAACATTACTGACCTCGCATTCCAACCCCTACTGATGACCGTGTCATTTATGGTTAATCTGAATATTGGCTAGGTTCAATAATTCACACCCATGATAAACATACTCATGAGGCTGTATAATTTTAGCTGAAGAATTATTATGCCTCATAAGTTCAATTATTAGTATTCATTTACTTTCACATGAACTTACTTCTTATTTTAAATGTCATTTATTGCCTCTTTCTATTTAAATATATTAAATACATTTACTGTCCATTTTCAATTAATATAATTAGGTATAATTTACTGCTTCTTTTCAACTATTACAATTAAGTATAATTCACTGATTTCTTTCAATTAATAGCTATCTTTCTTGATTACCACAAGTTTCCTAATTTCTTATTTCGTTGTTATATTCCTACTTTCATTGCTTATTGTGTATTTCCTAACTTATCTTAACTCATGTATATTAAATTGACAACAGGATTATTGTTATTATTTTTATTTACAATATTTTGGTTTTACTTTAGGGATTTCTACATTTTAATGCATTGGAACTATACCTTCCAAAAAGGAAATATTAACATTGTAATTTTCCATAAATTTTCTAAAAGAGGATTTGTGTCATGTTTGGAACTACAAGGCATTTTCTTTTCTGTTTTTATTCAAATAGATAGTACAGAATAAGATAAACATCCTTATTTTGCGGATATCTTTTTTATGCATATTTCTTATTATTTCAAACAACATGCCTTAATAATATAAGGTTGGATAATTTATAGAAATTTACAAAGAAACATTCTTTATTATAATGAATTAAAATATTAACTTAAACCCCAGTCCAATTTGTAAGAATCTTCAATTCATGTTTAATAACACATAACACTCAAATAAAAAATCTGAACTTTACATACAATCTTATTAATAAATTATCTCATAACTTTTGGGGACTACTTTCACCATCACATTCTAGATTTATGTGTATACAACATTTAATCTGAGTTAATGATTTACAGAATATGTAAGCAAGGTTCTCAAGTTCATTGTGGACACACACACATAAGCATATAGTTCCAAATTTTACATTTAGGCATATAAAGAACAGATTCACAACGATATAAATATAATATCATATAAAAATATATAATTTCTCGTCCACCTCTAAGCTTTCAAATCCTCATATCTAAATCTATTATTCTTGATTGACTCACTTTCTTTCTACCAATAATATGTATAAAAAGCATATACATATTTATTAGAATTATATATATGAGAAGAGATTTGAATTAAACGTTGATTTAGATTTAGATTTATAATTTACCTTTTGCTTTGGCAAATCGATTCGACCCTATTATACTTTTCTTTTGTTTTCCACCATTCTTCACTTATATATATATATATATATAATTTATAGTTTTCTACAAGTTTTAGAACTTGCCGAGAAAAGAAAATTGCAGAGCTTTACTACTTGATTCAGAAAATATGAGAAGAAAAGTGAGGGGTTAGGCCTGTATTTACAGGCGCTCGAATCAATTCTATCCGTTAGATTAAGTTATATTAAATATGAAATGTTCGGCTTAGGATCAAAATCAACCACCAGCCATCCATTGGTCGACCACTTTACTCCCATCGGTCGACCGGTCCCAATAAGGGTGTCGACCAGTCGCTGTTTTATGTTAATTATTGATGTGTTTGCTTTGTTTCCTTGTGCGATCGATTTAATCGGATTCAATTAACCGCAATGGTTAATTTTGCCTTAAGTCTCCATTAGTGTTTAGTTAATACTATTTATTTTCTTAGTACATTTTTAATTATTTTCAATTTGATACATTCAAACGTTAATAGTCTTTTTGTTTAAACCCTGATCGTAAGATTTTATACATGAAAATCGATCAGAAAATCAACACGAACACAACGGTGAAAGTTTCTTAGCTAAATTCTGAAGTTTATGAAAATTCCATGTTTGACTTTAATAATTATTTATTTATTCTTTTTAACCAACTACTGTTTAATTTACGGGGTATCGCATATGCTTAGATATTTTCATTATGTTTATCAATTTGTTCAAGGCTGGCCCAAGTGTATTTAATGTCCTAGACGATATATTTGATGTTGAAATACGTACTGGTTTTAGTCCTAGAAAATACTTACATGTGATCGTCCAATATATTCTCATTCTCCGTGTTATAAGATAGCATTACTATGTCATACTCTTTGATAATATGAATATAGAGACCATGAGTTACAAGAGTGGTCTTTAATATAATCATAAATTTAATGCATTCTAACTGAAGATTGACCACGGTTAGGCAAATAAGAAGGCATGACCGTTAAGTTATGACAAGATGACCGAATTCACATTAGTGTAGAGTGTTAAGTGCTAAGTGTACCATAAAAGCAACATGTACGCACATTCATTTATGCCGCTTCCACGAGCTTGGCTTACCATTTATGTCCTATAACAATAATCAAGTGTAGTGGAAATGTGAATTTATATACAATGAGAATACCTTCATTTGAAGCTTTTGAAATTACAGAAGCATCCTTGTCTAAACAAACAACTATACAATTAAGGACATTTTCGTGGTATTCACTTGAGATGGTTGGACAGCAGTGCTCCAAGGTTTCCACGTTGTCTCATTATTAAGTTCCCTCTTCAAAATAACCCATTCACGTAACCTTTTCTACTTGAAGTTTAAAAGATGGAAACTTTGCTTTAAAATGAAATAATGAACAGCAGTCATGAATCAGTGATTTTGGTGATGTTACCTGGCTATTTCTGTTAGTCAATTTGTGGATATGCAATGCTTGGAGTGATTCGGCGAAGTTGTTTAATGATTAGCTATGTAAACATATTAGTTTAAACATGTAGTTATTGTATAATTCCGTGTGAGCCGTGCCAATTGCTTATGTATTTTCTGAAATAGATACCTGGCAGATTTGAAACTTTGATATTGAGCCTCACATTCATTACAAAAATTTGATCTATTTCCTACTTGCTGTAATCAGAGTAAATGGTAAACCGTCTAAATCTAACGGAAACTTTGTTTTTCATAACTGCATACCCTCTACCCTTACTGATTGCTTAAATTTTGGATATAAAGGATATTCTATTTTTATTTTGATTTGTTTAATTTCGCAGGTGGCATTAGTTAACACTTGGTTAAATTTCATTGGCGGCATGCAAGACCATGAGCTGAAAAGTTTCTCAGTTTATTTTTTTAATAAGATGATACGGCAATATACATAACAGTGTCTTGACAAGGATACCCAATCTTCCTCTTTCCAATTTAATACAAAAATAATAATAAACATAATAAAATTTGTAAGCTTTTTAACATCAAAGTCATTTTACGTGACAACTAATCACGGTGTAAATTCGTTTGGAACGACGAATAACCGTTTACCAACACTGTTTTTCATGACCATCAATCGTCGTGGAAAATAGTGTTGATGACAGTCGTTTGTCGTGCAAAAAATAATAGAAAATAATGTATTTGATAGCACTTTGAAAAGTCTGATATTAAAAAGAGTATGGTGTCAAATTTTATGGTATTTTTTAACGATTGGTATTAAAAAATGAATAATAATGCAAATAACTCACTAATTTTGCTATAGACTTCCAATGGATGTGTCACCGTACTATATCTATATATATAACAGGTAGACCTTTAAGAATCCTTTGAAATGTTCACAATGACCCTGCTATTGTTCTCCGCCAAATGCAAGTATCTAAGGGCGTTTCATCATTCAAATTCACCACGTCGATCCTGTCTAACTACAATACGACTCAAATTTGGTTTCTCGTACCTATTGAAAATTTCATTTCTCTTAAAATCTAGGATTTCAATTTAATCCAAAATTTACAATTAAAAAAATAATGTTAGTTTCAAAATTAAAGCAGACGTTGATATCAATCAAAGCAATGGGTTAATTGCAATAAATTTGGTCCGTATGTTTGCTATCTATTTTTATCGATTACTCTCATTATATTTTGGAAAAATTGGGATATTTTTATTTTTTCATTCTGTGTATAATTTGTCTTTGCTGTAATTTAGCTTAGAATGTGAGTTGTTTTGCTTCTAGTATAATTAACCCTTTTGCTGCAACTCACTTGTTCTTCTTCAGACAGTGCCAGATAGTATAATATGATTATATTAATCATTAGTGTAATTACTGAAGTAAATATTTAGCTTATTATTATTCTTTTACAACCTTAGAGAATTGCTTGCTGTATTTTTGAACCAATGTATGGTGAAAGATATAGTCCCATTATAGATATATTATTTTCTATTCTTCAATGTTCTAAACTTTTATTCAACGTTTGTTGGTTTATTCTTTACTTTTGATCCATAGCTATATCGAATTTTCGATAATAGATAATTCAGTCATTAATACTTACCTATAATTGGATGGTTACAGGTCCATTCATTATCAAAGAAACATAGGTGAGGTTAAACAAACAAAGAATAAAAGAGTCCGAACTAGGAGATTAGTTGAAACACGGAGAATCATCATTATTGATAGAAAAAACTTCATAATTGAGATAAATTTCAAGTAAAATTATCTTTATGATTTTGATTTCAGAAATCCTTTTGAATTAATATTTACCTTGTCTAAAAACATGGTATATAGAAAAAAATTGATTTGTTTGGCTTTTTTTTATTGTTATTTTAAGTAGTGTAAACTATATGCAAGTTTAGGAATTTGTTGGGTGATAACTGTAATTTTATTATGTTAGACTGGTGCTCTTAATTGGCATATATGCTTTCCATCGATCTTCTGTTCAAATTCATCTCTATTCAACCCTAGGTCATATCTATTTAGCTTGCGGTAATCATTATTGAATAAATATAGGGTTTTGTGTACGCTTTGTACATACCATTTGCACTAAAAAGAAGTTATGCATGTTTTTCTTTGCACAATTCAAAGGATGTGTCATCACTACTAGAACCGGATGGTATAGCCACCGAGGGTTGCAACGGCTAGCGACGGCTAAAAAAAGCGGCCGTCGCTAGCCGTTGCACGATCTGCTGATAGAAACAGAAACAGAAACAGGCTTGCAACGGCTTGCAACGAATAGTGATGCATAGCTGTGTAACCACCAACCTGCCACGTAGACAATTTGCCGTTGCTAACCGTTACTAAATTGGTGACGGAGCCGTCGCTAATGCCGTCGCTATACTGCCTTGTGACGACTATTAGTGCAACGGGATTTAGCGACGGCTAGCGACGGTTTGCAACGGCCGCCAACGCATAATAGCCGTCGCTATACGAAGAGTGTTTTGTAGTGCATACGCATTGGTATATGTAAAGGAGAAATACCACATTAGATGATATGTGACAAAGAGCCTTATTGTAGTTATCTGATGTTTATGATATGAAACAAAGCTAAAAGCACTTAGCAATATATTGCTAGTGATAGAGAATTCTCCATTGCTAGTAAATGCTTCTAAAAGTGAATTTTGAACGCGGACGATGATTCTAAATTGTTGTATTGCCCCATGGTGAGAGATGATTTTAATCTGAATGTTCTTCTGATCACTTAGATGAGTACAATACTAAGGATTTTCACGAAAAAAAATGAGACTGGAACTTTATATTTTCTGGATAGCACCTAGCTAACTACTGTTCGAATATTATTAGTTAGCTCAATGCCAAATCCAAGAGGTTTTGTATTAGTTTATGTTAAGGTTAAGGGTTTTCGTCATGGGGATTTCTCCTAAGGTCATCTTGTAAATTTAACTTGAAGTTGTTGATGTCGTGGAACAAAAGAGGTTAGATATCGTTCAACCGCACTTCCCCCAAAAAATTAAAATAAAATAAATTTATATGTTAGTTTTTTACTTTAATATGTTGCTACTCTTATTCATACCATGACGATTTTAATGAAAATGTTATGTTTATTAATATCATATCTTATATTATATTGCACGATTGAATATCGTCGATGGGCAGCAACAAACCATCAAAATTAATCGTTGACAATTGGAAAATCACCGGTGATTTACAATCGTAAGCTTCTACGTAGACGGCAAAAGACAGACTGCTGCTAATAAATAGTCCAATTGTGATATTAAGAAGTAGGATGTTAGGTTTTGATGATATTAAGAAGTAGGATGCTAATAAAGGTCAGTTGTCACAAAAGTACTATTAGGATGCGGGTCAAGATGAAATTTGTTATAAACATCTCTCCAATCAAAAAACGAAATGGAAAGCATGGACTGAGTAACAGTAGTTTCACATTCATTATTGACATACATATACATATACATAAGCCAGCGTATATATAGAAGATACTTGGTATCACTTATTATTGTACCATTTTTTTGCTACACCGAAAATCATATAAGTTTTGCTTCCATCTTGAACATGAATGAACAGTTTCAGAATTGAGGATTCCATGGTCGATGACCTGATAATTCTCTTATATAAAGTTGATGGTTTATTATATGGACTGGGACACAAAATAAAATAAAATAAAATTGATGATACAATGAATTTTTTGTGTTTTTTTAATAGGAAGACCTAGTTTATCATCTATCGTTTTGTTCAGTTCCCAGGTTAATTAATTACTTGTGCATTTCTACATTGTATTTGCAGTTTTACATATTTATTTTATACTTATACATCGTTCAATTCTGCCTTGTCTAGCTTTTAGACTCTGTTTCTAACATGATCCCAGAAAACATGAGCATGCACACATATTTTATTTTATTTTTACCTTTGAAAACGTTTAGCGAAATTCATGTATATAACGTTTAAATGACATTAAATACAACTTAGGTAATAATTTTTAAAGGGAAATGATAAAGTGTCAACGGGTGCGGCGCGATGGAAAGAATGCTTGATATCTGATAAAAAGACTTAGATTCGATTTTTAATATAAATTTACCAGGAGGTATGGAAGCTTGGATCAGCGAACGGCTTTATTATATCCTCCTCAGGAGTTTACCGATCCAACGGTTCTTCTGGATTTTCAAAAAAGAAATGTTAACTTGTACACAGGCAGCAAATGATAATTTCCTAGCGCAGTTCATAAATTTACCCTCGAAATGTTCGTTGCCTGTCTTCTAGAATGCATGCTACCGCAGAGTAGCCGTTGGTAGGCTTGTCAATGGTACACGCTCAAACCCATCATGTTAATACGGACACAGATTATCATAGTTCGATCCAAACCCAATCAGATTACTATTGGAGTTGGATACGATTTTGGCACAACCCGATTCGGTTTTGGATCAGCTTCGATTATTAGTTTTTTATGTTCATGTTTTTATGATATTTGTTTAACATTTTGTTTGTTTGTATGTACATGATTTTGCATATTTTTATTATGAACTTGACTACGTTGTTATCGCATTCTTTATGTGAGTGTTGTTCGTGTATAACTTCAAAAAAGTCACTGCGTGCTTAAAAGTGTGGTTGCGTTGTAGTTATGAGCTACATGTATGGGTGTTATCAACCTGCTTGAAAGACCCGATGGCTGAGACTCAGTTGTTGAGTTGAAATACTCAATAGACTCGGATTGAGTTCGGATTTTTGATTATTGTAAGCTGTAACAGACTCAAATAAAGATTTTATACTACCCGGATCAAACCCAACCTGCTAACGGGTCTAGCAGTTAGATATTCTATATCAACAAATCAGACCTTGTTCATATTAAACTAACAATTTGCTAAGTACAGTCATGCAAAGGTTATACATTGTACTTGAGCATTTATTGGCTGTAACATTTGATTTGTTTGGGCTTCAAAATTTTGAGTTTTATGCGTTGAGTTTTCAACTTAATTCAAAGAAAGTTTGATGTATAAAACTTAAAATGTTTTTTTTGTTTAGACTTTTGGAAATACCAAAAAATTATATTATTTCTCCGTTCTCCCCATTGTTATAATACTTTGTATTTTCAACTTTGTCTTCGTCTGTAATGGCTTTTGAAAAATATATTGAAAATAAAAAACACAACTCAAATTTGAAGCCAAACAAATGCTTTGATTTTTCAAAAGAAAGTATATGTTAAGTAGTGGATTCTACTACTATTGAAGCAGACAGTCAATGCGCAAATGCATGTTACAGTCGTTCTCTCAGCAAACCATTTTGAATAATAATGCTCAACTGCTACCTCTGGATGCTCTTACAAATAGAGATGACAGTGGGACAGTTAGGGGTAGGTTTTTGTATCCCAGACCCGACTCGGGTTTTTTAAATCCCGCCCCCAAACCCGTCCCGTAGATCTGATATGGGTTTGGTTTTTCATTTCGTACCCGAAATCCATACGGATCAGAATAGACCTGTCCCGTCTCAAGGCCCGTTGAGACTTTACATATTCTTTCAAAATTATGTATTAATGTAAATGTATTTATTTATTTTATTTGTAATAGGGATTGTCGCTAAATGATACAGTAAATATAATTATCAGTGTGTTTGCATTGATAGGTAAGGTAATAAAAACAAGGTGTATGATAACAGTTCAAGAAAAACATACAATATGATATTATAAAATTATTAGTGATGCAACTTAATACTATAAAAATCATATAACTTATTAAATAGAATATTAGAATATCCATGTTATAATCACTTATGTATAAAAGGATCAACAAATTATAGTAATAAATCGATTTTATGAGATTTCAATATTACGGGTTGGGTTGGGGCGGTCAACCAAGCTTCGACCCGATTCTAAACTCGGAGCTCTTAAGAACGTGTCATGGGTTTGTCCGTCTCGATAACCCAATTGAACAGATCTTGGCGGGTCAAAACAAGGGCGTGTCTATCGGATTTAGACCCTAGACCCTTTCCATCGTCATCCCTACTTAGAAATTGCAAAATACGAGCACCTTCAAAGTTTTTGAAATAAAAGTTTAGTCTATCTACGGTTGGATTATCATTTTTAGTTTTGAGTTTTCTTGCATACAAAAATGCGCAGGACGCATGCATATTGTGGAAAACGAACAACTTAGAAAACGAAGTTATCATAAAAAAATAAAAATAAAAATTCCATGTTTTAGTAAACAACAGAATCACGAGAAACAATGGATTCTTCAGTTGTCATCTCCGTCTTCCTTCAATTTCCTACTTTCAAAATCGGTACTCTCAAAATCTCCCATAACCATTATCACAAAATCATCAACCCAAGCCTTAATTTGCACCCAACCACACTCTTAACCCCTCTAAATAATTGTGTATAATAACTATGAACAACTAAAGTATAATTTTGTTTTTTCTACCATCTCCATCAACTAACGTAACCTACAAAAGACTACCGCAAGATTTTAAGTCATTTTCATGATGTTGTATATGCTTTCCAAACAGACATCGTTTTCTACTAGAAAAATAAAATTGGCCTTTTGGATTTCATAAAAAACATGTTTATTTGTTGAAAAAACCTCATCCCTGGACGGATTCCATAGAAGAATAAATTTTCTAATTGATAGTCTAGATCAAAAAAAGAGGCATTGTTTTTTCTTTTCTAAGATCCGTTTTGAAGTTTTGAGTACCGTTATGAGAGGTTTTGAAAGCATTGATTTTGACTGTCAATGGTCGGTTTTGATTAGCTTAAATGAAATTTTCTTATAACCAAGCAATACATGCTTGATTAACATACTCCGATTTTGAAAGTTATCCGCTAACGATCAATAAATTAAAAATTATAAATAGAAAATTTTAATTTAACATAATTTTTTTTCAACCTATTGATTATAAAAATGTTAAAAATTAATAAATATAAGGACAAATTTTCAAACTAGGCTTCTTTTCAAAACTATTTGCATCAATAGGCCGGTTTCAAAACTATTTGCAGATATAGGCTAGTTTTGGCCAGCTCGGCGATGAGCTGACCTTGTTTTTTTTTAAAATATAACGGGGCGCATTTCTGAAATGCGCCCCTACAAATTTGCACTGGCGCATCTGCGAAATGCGCCAGTGCAAATCTCAGCTGTTAATATAGACAGCCAGCCAACTTTCTTCCTCACTTCATCTTATTCCCCCAATTCACTCAAAATCCCTAAAACCCCAAATTTCCTAAAATATCTACCCCAACATCAATTGCAATTATTTCTTCGTCAAATCTGCTCAAAAATGGAAGGATCGTCATCATCTTCTCAAGTTAGAGGTATAATCTTCAAATTTCAAGTATACACCTTTGTTTATCAATTTAGTTTTGTATCTTCAAATTGAACATCGAAGCAATTACATTCATTTACATCAAAGCAATTACATTCAAAATGAACATCTAAGCAATTACATTCAATTACATCAAAGTAATTTGTTCAAATTTGCATTTAATAACATTCACACTTGAACATTTTTTTCTTAAAGAGTTGGTACCTGGTCCCGTGAATGCAAGTGTTTTGTATCTTCAGAATGAACATCGAAGCAATAATAGGAACTTGATGCAGGTAATTTTCTTAAAACATTTGTGCTTACATTAGAATGTCTTTATTTGGTTACTACTTCCACTTTTTTACCTTTTGTTCGATTATGAATGTGTAGAGTGATGAGCCACTTGAGTGTCATGATCATTCAAGCAAATTAAAATTCATCAAGTCTAATACTCCAAGAGTTCAACTTGCATTACAAAGAGCGGGATTCAGGGAAATATCTAGATTGGGCTTTTTCAAAATAGATCATGCGCTAGTTACTTCATTGGTAGATAGATGGAGACCCGAGACTTCAACATTCCATTTTCCTACTGGTGAAATTACCATCACATTAGCAGATGTTAGTTGTCTTCTAGGTGTTACGGTGGAAGGAAATCCTGTTACTATTAAACAGCTAAGTAATTACGAAGATATTTGTCAACAGTGTTTAGGTGTGGTTCCACCTCGAAGTGAGATAAGAGGTTCAACAGTTAAGTTGACATGGCTTTGCGATATGTTTGCAGATGAGCCATCACCAGATGCTTCAGATGTAGAAATTGAATATCATGCGAGAGCTGTTATTCTACATTTGATATCTTGTCGTCTATTTCCCGATCATTCTAAAGGACGACTAAACCTTTTTTGGTTATTGTTTTTGCGAAATTTGGATGAATGTGCACGATATTCTTGGGGCAGTGCTATATTGGCAACATTATATAACGAGTTAACAAATGTTGCACTCATGAAATCCAAATCGATAGCTGGTTGTCTTTCGCTTTTACAGGTATGATATGCATAGATATATTTGTTATAAACTCATATGTAATATTTAATTCTAATGTATTCAAATTTTTTATTTATTTTACAGCTTTGGGCATGGACACATCTTCCCATTGGTCGTCCAAACGTGACTTCATCCATGCAGATTGACAGAACATTGCCTTACAGTGCAAGGTAGTTAATTTCCAACTACATTTACATGTGTGTATTCTTGTACTAATAAAACTCTAATTGTATAACTATTTATATAGATGGTTTGGGTCAAGGAGTTGGGTTGAGTCTCCAAAGCAGGTGGCCACTTACTACCGCGACCAGCTCGATATGTTAACAGATAAAGCTGTTATATGGAATCCGTACACACAGGATGTGCTAGTCGATCTTCCGCAGATATGTCTAAGTGGGATGCACAGTTGGCTTTGTAAGACACCTATCATATGCATGCGAGATGTAGAAATGTATAATCCTGATCGAGTAATACGACAGTTTGGTCTTCAACAACACATACCTGATCCATGCGAACCAAAGCCGGATTTGGAGTTTGCTATCGTCCAGTGGAACGATAGACATAACCGTATCGTACACCAACAGTTTCCTACCATTCCTATTTCAAGATACATGACTTGGTACTGGTCGATTACTCGAAGATTCATTGTTGCAGATCGGACTTCTCACGAACGAGCATACACACCTCGTGCACCGCTTGAGCGGGATGTGGTAAATCTTCACATTATCGTGATATATTTAGTTCGTTCACTTGAATTATGTTTCTAATGTTGAATAAATAACTACAACTTGTAGGTCTATGTACTAGAGACGGTAGGAAGAGGGTTGGACGATATCGGGCATGGTAGAGTACCCGAACGAGAAGTCCAACCACGGTGTCTTGATTTGAAGAAACTTATTGACACACTTCTTTTTAGAAATCGATTAACACGGCCAAGCTCTTCCGAACAAGCTATGCGGACTAGAGAGCGAAGAACTAAAAGAAGGCAAGATACACACCAATCGCAACCCGCTGGACCTTCTCAACCCCCACCTACTCAAGACGATCCGACTCAACCATGAGTACTCCTATTTTTAGTTTACTATTAGTTCGCTTCTGTAATCTAACTATAACTTCTACTTTAATTCGAATGTAATCGAATTTTAATTATGTTATCTTAGAATTTATTTAATGGTAGTTTTATTTGTTGGCTTCCATATTGATAAACGTTTGCTATCATTTAATATTGTGCATTTGAATTTCGATTTTGTGTATTTGAATTTGAATTGCTTAATATAATTTGCTGTCCAGGTTTGGATAGAAAGATTTGCACTGGCGCATTTCGCAGATGCGCCAGTGCAAATTTGTAGGGGCGCATTTCAGAAATGCGCCCCGTTATATTTTTTAAAAAACAAGGCCAGCTCATCGCTGAGCTGGCCAAAACTAGCCTATATCTGCAAATAGTTTTAAAACCAGCCTCTTCATGCAAATGGTTTTGAAAATCGGTCTCTTTTGAAAATTTGTCCTAAATATAATGATAATAAACTGTTTTGAGCAGTTAATACGCATTAAGTGCATATGATATAAATTACTAACTTAATAAAACAATAAATAAATATTTTTTATTATACTAAAATATACATAATTTAAACTATAATTTTGAAAAAAAATTGAACGGATAATTTTCGAATCTTGATTTCTTTGTATCCACATCCATTTTTTCAAATAGCGTATACTTATTTACTTTATGGATATTCATTGACACTCCTAACTAATAATGAAATGCGCCTAAAGTCGTGGCTTTACCCTAGGAACACCGTTGGGAATGACATAGGAAACTTGTTCGGTCTAGAATAGGATAGATGTAAACATTTTGAATAGATTAAATGTGGGTAATTAATGCGATGGTATTAGTTAGGCTGTAGTTTTCACACATTAATTTATTGCTTAATATAAAGGATCCCATCTTTGATAAACAATACATTATCAAACAAACATTTCTTTGTATCACACCAAAGTTGGCCCTTTATTCATCCCATAAGAAAGATCACACGTCCTGTCAATCTCAGGACTCGCAATTTGGATAAAGACTGGACTTTTTTTTCATTGCTTTGTTTAGTTTACATTTTGAATTTCTATTTATAAAATATTAATAGATCTGAATGCTAAAATTCACAGTGAATAAATTTTTTTGCTTTGCAGCTTAACAAATAACATTTCTAATACAAATCAATTGTTAAAAAATAATTTTTATTTTGAACCGTTGTATAACTTAAATTATTATTACCATGAAAGTAGGTTTTTTTTTAAAATTACTCCATTGGTTATTTATATCATTAATAAACCACTTTAACGCTGTAATATTATTAATTTAATCAGTACTTTTGCAATAGAAGCTTGATTCTACTAGTTTTAGATAACTAAGCTTCTAGGACTTGAGAATCTTAGTTAGCGTTTGGTTTACCATTTTAGTTTTGGATTTTCATCCATACAAAAATACACACGACGTGGGTATTTTGTGGAAAACTACTAATTTAAAAAATAAAGTTAACATATAAAATAGAAAACAATTTTTTTTAATTTTCATGTTTTGAGAAATAATAGAAGCATGAGAAACAATCATCCTTCTAGCGTTCCTTCATCCTTTTCGTGGTCCACTCCATCTTTCTTTCATCATATCCGTCGTCCCTCTGTTTAACGACGTTTTTTCTATGAGTTAGAAAATCGCCGATAAATTTTGAATTAAAATAACCCCAAGCGCGCGACGTATAATTTTAGTACGTGGCGAGTACGGGTCGATCCGTAGGAAAAAAAATTAAATTTAAAATTACTCAATCAAATTAAACCGAATGATGAGATTGTTTTAAAAACTAAAAATGCTTAAACTAAGAAAAAATTGAGATTAAAAACTATGTGATTAAAAATCAATTTAGAGGCAAATCCACTTTCCTATTCTCATGAAAACCAACACAAAATAAATTATGACCTCTTTTTTTATGTAAGTAAGATTAGTGATGTATTTATCATAAGTATGGTCTATTTGTGTTATTAATTAACACAACTTAAACCATCAAACTATAATATACATCTAATCCTACTTTTTTTAAACTCTCATGAAAAATGACATAAATATTGAAACTAAAATCTATTTTAAGCATGATCTATTTACTATTAATTAGTAACATAGATCATCAAATTTTGATTATAATTTCACTTCATTGTCATAATCATTTTTAGATGAAAAGACAATTTGTGAATAATGTGATAAGCATAGCCTATTTGTTATGAGCAAAATAGGCTATCAAATTCAACATAAAATACAAAATCACATAACATTCATTTTCTCATGAAGCACAAAAGAGATCATAAAATAGAAAATTATGTTGAATCTACATGATTAAGAGAAAGCTTCATTACCCCTAAATTGTAGGGATTAAGCCTCTCATTTGTGTGATCATTTCAACACATAGAAATTTCAACATAAAAAAAAACAAAAGAAGTAGAAACTAAACAAAGGAAGAAAAGAAGGTTAACTACTAAACTACTTGCATAAAAATAAAACTACACTACTTGCATGAATGTAAATCCAATCTATTAACAATGAAAAGAAAAGAGCATAGAAATAAACATGAACATAAAAGTAATTAAAAGCATGTAGAAAAGAGAAGGCTTAGAAAGCCATTTTTATTTCATGAAACTTTGATTTTGTGTTTACAACTTGCTAATTAAAAGAGATCCAAAGATCCTTTACATCTTTATTACTAATAAAGAGAATTCCATGAACTGTTTTCAACCGTGTCTTTTTGAAATACCCAATTTACCCTTTGACTGATGTTGTTTTTGCTGCCTCTTCGTACCGCGTCGTGTTTTTTTGGCATTTCTCCCCTGAAATTAACAAACCTAAAATGCGGCAACTCTCATACCTCCCTTACTTTAGGACGTAGATCGGATTCCACATCCAACTCGATTCAACCTCCATCATCTTCCCCAACGTCTTCTCCAACGACCTACCGATCGTTAGTCCACAGCGATTCCACATCCACCATCTTTTCTCCAACGTCAGTTCGTATTCCAATAGGTTTCGTTTTAAGCATGAAATCTACGACCGAGATCAAGAATCTAAAGTTCACCTACCCCAAAATCGACGGCCATCCGCCTCCCAGAGCGCCACCGTTGATCGAGGATTTCAACCTGCTGCTTTACGCCGGCAATCGGTGTCTACTAGTATTTATGATATAAAGATTCTGAAAGCTTGGATTTACGTTTTGTATTGAAGTAGGGCTACAGAGGGATTGGGTAAGTGTTATTCAATGCTTTATCGAAGAAGACATTGACAATAATTAGTTCGGAGGTAATTTCTTAAAACTTTGTTTTGAATAATTTATTTGGAAATTAGCAGCTGTCTAATGGTTTGATTGAAGTTTTTTTTGTTATATGGAAATTAACATCAAAACTAAAAACTAAAAAGGGAATGCAAGTGGAAGAATGAATATACTTTTAGTATTGCTGCATCTCGCTTATATAAAATTAGGTATTGTTATGGTTGATTTTATGCTTTCGAGTTATTTAACTTTTTTCAAGCTAAGCAAGATGCTTCACCCTCCATTGTTCTCATGGATCACTTGCCTTATTTATTAAACAATTGGGTAAAAATTATATCATCTTGAAATTCATTTATCCTATTTATTTAGATATGTTTACTGCTCAAACCAAATAATTGGTAGTTTATACTCATGTCTATATGTTGTAGATTTTCATAGTACAACTAACACAAATTGTACAGTAAACTGCACATCAGTGTGCATGCTAATATAACTTAACAAGTAGTAATCTTTAGACACCGTTAAATTTATTTACCACTCACCTTCATTTATTCTAACTGTTACCTTCATGTCAAATCAATAGGCCATTGTGTGTTCAGGCACAACTAAGTTTCCTTCTTCGTGTACTTAATATAACCTCCTAATCTTTTTTCTGCATCATGGATATATGATGAGGTACTCTGAATCTAATCAGTTTGGATGGGTTTCATTTTCCCACTTTTGTATTCAATATAATTTTTCGACTTTTATTTTTCTCCCTTTTTCAGTTGATTTGGTTTTGATTGGTATTGTTTTTTTCAAGGAGGCAAACATATAGAGTTTTATTTAATAACACACACCCCTAACTAATTTTGTGGAGGATTTATTTAACCAATTATATGAATTTTTGAAAGAGTTAATCATATTTCTATTGTCCTTAAATTTTTTCTGGCAGTCAGATTCAGATTTGATGGTCTAATTATATGTTTCGGCTGCAATCTAATTAAATTTTTACAGATAAAGAGAATAATGAAGAACGTTTAGCTATGGAGAATGTGCATGATTTGTACCGTCACGGTAACTTAGAGTAAAAATTAAAAAATAGGGAAAACATATGTTTTAAATAAAAAAAGCCATGTACAGCTATTAACTGTTGAATATTGCCTGATGAAGCCGAGGGATAACATGAATGCATTATTTATTTCAATGCTTCTCCCTTTAATTTACTCTCTATTCACTCCTTTGTCCTACATACACTGAAAATGTCTGAAAATGCATATAAGAAGAATGCTTAAACTACCTTGCTAACTACATTTTGCCTTATGTTCCCAAAATTTTTATAGAAATTTCACCATATAGTGAGTGTATTTAGGTTTCTTGCTATTTTAAAAACATGATCATTTTTATCCCACCTTTAGTTTTTAAATATGGCAGAATGTAACAACGGTTTATTAGGCACACATTCAACCAATAAACCACCTTTTAAATTTTAGTTTCATGTTTTCAATTGCTTAGAATTAAGAAGGAATCTTTTTTATTAAAAGCGTAGTAGAGATCAGGTGCTAAGGTCTTGATACTACTACAAGTCTGCAGAACAAGTGTGAGTTATCAAAGAATAGATATCTTTTGAATTGAGTGTCATCCAAATTTGACATGGGCAAAAAGATACAAGTTAACTTCTTATGTACGAATATGCCAAAGCTGTTACTCTGTTCTGCATCAAATAATTTATGGACCATTGGAGACAAAATTCCAAATTCTTGGGACTACAGATTTGGAGTTAAAAGTGGATACTAATAAGTATCAACTAATGATCTCTGCTAGTAATGTTTGTTGATGCGAAAATATTATTTCCCTACTGGACCATGTCAGTTTATTATATACTCTTTTTTAACCATCTTCTTATAATATTGATTGTATTATTTGGTATTATCTCAACATATGAAATTTATTAGATTTTACCAGTTTGGTACCATTCAACTATAGCAAAAAAATCACCTTTTACTCAAGTATAACACTCATTTTTGATCTGTTTTTTGGATGCGAATTGCCTATTTGAGTTGTAAGCACTGATAGAGGTTAAGGAAAAGTAACCATCTGAAATAATAGAATTTGTTACCGTTGTTTTATTTCTTCATGAAACTTGATATAAGTGCTTTGTAATAGAGAATCAGGTGTAGTTTTGGAAACCAGATTATTGAATTCAGTTCAACAAACAATTAGGATGGTTTTCCCAAACCCCTCTGAGGTTTATGGAATGTTTTTTCTGTGTAATAAAAATGTTCCACGTGTGGATGTGAAATAAGACATTTACAGTGTATCTTAAATTATATTATTCTAAACAAAAATGAAATGCAAATGGTAGTTTTGTTAGCATCATAAGTTATAAGTATTTTGATTAACATCATAAGTTATAAGGACCATAGTAGCCCACAAGCATAGCTTTTTCTATTATAGCTGAGATGGTATATTGTGTTTTCAATAGGATTGTAATATTTACTTAATGTAGGGGAGAGAAACTATTTTATCTTTACTACTAATAATGAAAACTTCATGAACTGATTTCAACCGCGTCGTTTTGAATTAGCCAAAATAACCTTCCTTCGTGTCAAATTTATCTCCAGAAACTCTAAATCTTTATCACATTCAAACTCCATCCTCCTCTCTGTCCTCTCTCTGCCCCGCAGTTTTTCCAACCTTGCATTCTTTCTATGGGACCATTAAAACCCTAGATCAGTATCAGATTCAAACCCTAAATCATTATCCATACCTCTAATACCGTCGACATCGATCAGTGATCTCGATGCTATCGTACTTCTACCAGACGATTCATCAGGTATACTTCTATACATTCTTCTCCTTCCATTTCGTCTTCAGTTTCGAACTGCAAACTCCATGCCTACACCACGTTTACCTCACATCTACATCACGTTGAAGCGTTTGGATCCCAAATTCAAGGTATTTTTTTCTGCTTCTCGTAAAATTAACGTACTCTTCTCCTAAGATGGAAGCGTGTCCAATTAGTATTCTCATGTTTTTCCACTTCTCAAATTCTTATGTTGGACATCATATTCCAGATATTACGCTTTACCAAAGAATTCTATGCCATATTTTTATTTTTTGAATTTGAACTACCAATATACTCGCATCAGAGACAATACGATCTATAAACTCATACTTGATGATTCATCTTTATGGAACTCTTACTCTACTGTAATGGCGGTCGTAATTCTTATTCTATTCAATGGATATTACTAGCCTACCCACATATATTATCAAATCACTGGGGTTTTGTGACTGAAATTGAATTTTTGAATTTTGCAATTACAAGATTATTGGAAGCCTGCTTGAAGTGAGAAAATAAATCAAGGTATTTATCTGATCTTCCACTCTCTTTCTCTTCTTCTTCTGAATTGAATAAAGATGACAAGGAGAGAAAGAAGAGTATGAGCATACTAATTATATATGTATCAATTCAAAAACATTATATCTTTGTTATTATTCATTTTTTCACTTGCTGTTGTTTCCTGTTCATATTAGTGTTTAATTTTTTTTCCTTTACTTAACTATGCATGTACATAAGCTATTTGAGTATCGATTATTTCTCTTAAGGGTATACGTGCATGCACGTAATTTGTTCATTGTATGAGTATAAAATCTGACTTTATTGTTCTTAAAAACTATGTATATCATTGATTTTTGAATATTGATGAATTAAGACTAGGGCTGCACACAACCCATATCCAACCCGACCCAACCCACCAACCCGACCCAACCCACATAAACCCAACCCAACCCACATAAACCCAACCCGACCCATCCTAGTTCGGGTCGGATATGGGTTACAATTTGTAACCCATACTATATATAGGTCGGGTGTGTTATTTTGTTCAACCCAACCCAACCCTATATTAAAAACCTAATTTAATATCAATACACTTAAAATTAGAATAGTCTAATCCTAGAATAATGTTTATGTATTCTACAGTAAATATACGAAAAAGCATATTTTATATGTCAACCCAAACAAGATAGAATTTGACAAAGATATTCCAAAGGGCATTTTAATGTATTTTAAAATGAAACACTTATTCTACTATGTAGTGAACTAATTTTATATGATGTGTTTTACAATAAAATTTTAATAAAATATATGTTATAATGAATTAGTTTGTTTAAGTGCGTTATGCTACCTAAAATCTAATATATTATGTTGAACATTTTAATGTTATTTTTTGAAAATATTCCCTTATATTCTCATTTTTTATTAGATTCATGCAACCCAACCCTACTAAACCCGACCCAACCCATACTTCGACCCAACCCATATCCAACCTCATATAGGGTCGGATACGGGTTGAGCTACCTTAAACACGTACCTATGCGGGTCAGATGAAATATTTGGTCTGACCCGACCCAACCCATACTTTGTGTAGCCCTAATTAAGACCATGTGTATTATTGAGTGCACCACTTTGGTTTATGAAGCTAATTTTGTAATGTCCTACTTCTAATTTTAAGTTTATGACAATTTAGTGCCTAAAAATGATTGTATGTGATTCAATAGTGATAAGGTGTTGTTAACAGGAACCTATTGGGTAAAAACACAATTATGGAAAATATTTGTTGGAGAAACTTGAATGTTGCAAGGAATAAGAAGCAGGAAGCATCATGTTGACACAATCATTCTTTTGAGGTATCATTCTATATTAACATGTATGCTTTATTTACTGACATATATTTGTACTAGCTTCATGATTTTCAAATGAAAGCTTTAGGATTAATTGCTTACTCAATATGTTGATGATAGTTAGATTTATATCATGCTTTCGTGTGACATATAAAAGTCGTTGCTAACATATTATAGTAACTTTACACACTTCACAAATCTTGAAAATAATGTATATTGAGGTTTGCACTAAATATTATTGCTGGTGATATCTTATTAAAGTGGATACATGGATAAGCCTGTAAACATATCTCACATTCGGAATATAATCGTTAAATACTTGCCGAATTAGATATTTGGTCATTTTATAACAAATGGATCATTTTTAACGTGTAGTCTAAGTTCCAACAAATACTTGCTCAGTTTTGCATAGCTATTGCACTCAATCTTTATCATGTATTGTGGGATTGGGTTCTCCATCCGAGTGTCAATATAACAGTCTTTTAGATTAGTAGTAAACCTATAAAGACAGCTCACATTTAAAAAAGCGAATGTTTTCTCCTTTTAGAATTACTCTGTAAAACAAATTTTCCAATTAAATCAAATTTTGACTATAGAGTTAATACATGCTATGTTCTAATTGTATTTACTCATGTTGCAGAAAAAAATTAATAATCGGCATGATTTGTATAGTATTGTTGCCTTATTGAATTAAAGATATGCAAGGATCATTTATTTTGTTTTGAATATAGCATTTGTAATTATTAAAAACTACTAATAATTAGACTCTTATAGAATTAAAGATAAACAATAATTTGTAAGTAGCATGGGATATTCCTGTGCCATTGCACAGACCGCATTCTCACCAAGTCAATTATGTTGCTACATCCTTTATACACTATGTCTTACTTTTAATCTTATTTTTAAATAGCAACAATAATATTTTTATTTTATCCTTCACTTACAAATTAATGAAAGATAGGCCGATGGATCAAGTAGAAGCATCCATGAGGACACTAATGCTCATGTCTATACCCCAATAGGTGAAATATTTATACTCCTTGATACCATTCCTTTAGGAGCAACTTGATAGAATATGTAAATTATTCTATTAATTTATAAAAGATATAATTTATAAATTAATAGAATAATTTACATATTCTATCAGATAGAAACAATAAGTCAAAATAATGCTTGAAATTGATGAGATATAGAAGTATTCTGGCTGAAGTTGCAGACTAAGCCTTCAACTAGAGTTAGACTGGAAGTAACCGATGATTGCACATTAGCCAAAGATGTCTGGGTAATGAAGTGCATAAACTGCGTATTCAAAATATCTTGAATCACTGGACTTGCTATGGATAGTAAACATGCCTGTGAAGAAAAACTGCATTGATAACAGAAAAACTAGAGGTCTGCGAACTGCATCTCTGAGAAGAATTACTACAGTCTAACATAGCATAAGCATGCATTTCTGTGAACTGCAAGCATCTCTGTGTACTCCATCTCTATGAATGGCATGCGCTGGCATTTTAGGTTGCATAACATACCATAGGTTCCATAGCATACCATAGGTTACATAGCATATATCAGTTCATGAAGCATAACTTAGGTTGCATAGCTATGCAGAACATAGCTGCAATATAATGTGGAGTGCATCATGGAGCATAACAGTATATGGTGCAGAAATGGTTACGTAACATAAAAAATAACAGAGAAATTCATAACATCTTAACAAGGCATTTCAATCATAGATAATATATTATTGTATTTAATTTTTAATTCACTGTAGAGTCTTTGCAATAGATGTTATTATAGTATAAGTTAGGATGAGTTCATAATGAACTAACAATTTTCTTGGTTAATTATATCAGGAGATGTTCCAAGAGTTAATGGTATATTGGCCGTCTCTCGAGCTTTTGGAAATAGGAAAATCATGTCAGAATTAAGCTGCCGACGTAAATGTTCTAGACAAACCCTCGGATTGTTAACTTTATTAATTACTTAATTGTCATACTATATTATATTTCCTAAAAACTTTATTTTTGAATGTGTTGGGCTACATTTTTTCTCAATAATGTACTATTTAAGTTTGTTATGCCTGTTGGGTTATGTTTTTGGTTTGTTATTGTGTTTTGACGTTGCTTTGAAATTTACATTTGATTGACATTTTAGTTTGTTAAAATTAATGCATTGATTTACTCTAAGTTATGGTAACGTTCATCAGAACCATTTTACAAGTTTGTTATGCCAATTCTTATTATTATTTTGTTCAAACTTGCTCATGTTTAAACCATTTTATGAGCCATATCTAATTGTAGTTCATTGGTCACACGTATGAAGTGGTGGACAAATAAATCATTCAAATCTGATCCTTAAATGACAGTTCATGTTCTTTGATAAAATGGGATGGACGGACATTCTTAAATTTACGACAATGTTCTAAGGTATTAGAAATACAATTTGAACGACTTAAGTTCAAACTCCATTATCAGTTAAGTCAATAATTTTCATTTAACATAGTTTTCTTTTTTATATAAATATAATAAAAATGTACCAAAAATTTTGTTTTAAAAAGACTATCGTTTATGTAAATCATATACATAATTCGTAAATTAAAATTAAAGATAGTATTAAAGATGGTATTGGAAAACATAAAATCATTGTATTTTGATTTTGTGTGAAAATAAATATGAAAAGCCATTATTAAATTGTGATGAGCCTACTGTAGAAGGCTCATCAATGCTTCATAATTCCAGCATGTGGTACATAACCTGAAAATAGAAATTTATGAGCACTATGACATGAATGAAAAAAAGTGTGTATTATGTTTGTAAACAAAACGTTATACATGCTAAATACAACAAAACATTATATATGCTTTGAAACATGCTATACAAGTGCATTGTTAATTAATGAATGCACATTGTGATTGGATGCAGGTCTACCAGAACGTGCGTATACACTCGTGTACATAAGAGGGCTATTTATACATGCACAAAACCCTAATTCATTTTTTAGGGAGCTTCCCAAAATGCCCTTTAGGAGTGTGTGACCACCAAGTAATCATTATCATGTGTTAATCCTCCACTTAAATGTACATGTAGCTTTAATTTCCATTAGCATGTGCATTAGCTCCTAAGTGTACATCATGGTAAGCGGGTAGGTGGGGTCCTCTATGTTTTATGAAATAAATTATTTCCATCTTCATTCCTTTGTATCTTCTTGTGCACGCATATTTCTTCATGAAACCAATTGCATTTGAATCCAAATTCCTACAAAAAATCATAAAAATGTCCAAATAATTTTTCTCAAATTAATATATGCACAAAAATGACCATTTTACCCCTATATGAAGATGAATATATGACGATTTGAAAATAACTTGAATTTTGGTTTAAACATGTTAAAACAACCAATATGATCATTTATTTAATTTAATTCGATTAATATGGAAGTAAAAATATGCACATTTACGTGCACATCAAATACCCCCACACTTATCTTTTTATTCGTCCTAGAATAAACTAAAACTAAAATAAATCCGTTTTCGTAGGAAACACGATTGCATTAAGCGTATACAACAAGCCATTAAACCTCTAGGTGTCCCTAGTAGGACGAGTATTGTCTCGTGAGGTTTTCAGCGGATACTACCCACAAAATCCAAGTGAAAAATTCCTAAATGCAAGATTTACAAAGAGATGAATGTAAGTTTTTGAAAATATTTACAAATGAAGGATTTACTTTTAAATTAACAAGAATAAGTTAAATATAGGTTTTGGTCATTATCATAAAATTTAAGTCTATTTACTTGTCAAAATTTCCAATAAATATTGAGTTATCATCACAATTTAACTCTAGTTTGGCTAGTTGTTTCAGTTAATAACATAGTGTAACTATGAAATAGACCCTTAGTAGATTTTCAAAGTTTACCAAAGTGGTATTTTCGTTTCATTTGAATAACAAGTCAAATCAAATAAGTAAAAATAGTGATTGGATTTCAATTT
Organism: Allium fistulosum; assembly: GCA_030737815.1. Taxonomy (NCBI): domain Eukaryota; kingdom Viridiplantae; phylum Streptophyta; class Magnoliopsida; order Asparagales; family Amaryllidaceae; genus Allium; species Allium fistulosum. The sequence continues at coordinate 661,453,372 of CM060907.1, forward strand.
CTTACTCTCTCTTATTTTTGAAAATTTTATTGATATTAACAATATTTACATACGCCTAACTCAGGTAAACTGAGGCCAGATATACCACCCATGCACTGTCTTGCGGGCTTATGTGAAGGGAATACAGAGCGTGATGAGTGAACACATGAGTGTGAACACCTATCGACTGTAGGCGTTATTAAAGAAAGAATTTTTTTATACACATACACCTAACTCGGATAAACTAAGGCCAGATATACCGATCATGCACTGCCTTTCGGGCTTACGTGAGAAGGATACAGAGCATGGCGAGCGTACACACAAGTGTGTATACCCATCGAATGTACGTGTTATAAATATATACAACAAGATTTTTCTTTTTGTTTATTTTTCAAATTTTTTTGGAAAGAGAGAGTTTTACAATATCATCTTAGTACCATTTAGCTTAAAAGATTTAAAATATTATCGCCTTTACTTTAAATCAACCACTCCTTTAAACAAAGATTTTCAATTAGGATATACTTCATAATTATCACACATGAATCTTCCTATATACTAGTTAAACCATCGTTACTTGTAATCAAACTTTATTTTTATTTTTGTTAAGGCAAATAAATTTTCAAAAATTTCAATTTAATAACCAAAACCATATATTTATCCTATAGTGTTTTTTCAAAAATAAATCCAAATTCTAAAAAAAAGAAAATTCGTTTTTGGGATTTTTTTTCTCGATTTTTTTAAGGTTTTGGAAATAAAATGCAAAAAATAAACTATGAAAAATTGAAAATGAAAATGAGACTCCCCCCACACTTGATTTTGACCGTGTTCCCATAGTTAACACAAGTGAAAGGAGAAAACTAAAATAAAAACAAAAATATGACCTATATTTACATGAAAGGATTATTATTTACACGACATCAGAAAATATGCTGTTAAAGAATAAATGAAATGGTCTTCCTAAGGCCGATTCATTTGTCTCGTTAAGTATGAGAGACACATCTTAAGCACATAAAACCAAATCATAAAAGATTTTGGAGTTGAATGTTGATTTGGAAAAACGAATGTCGTTTTATGAAAAATCGTATGAGTTGTTTTACTTTCGATGATTTTCGGGGTTGATAAAACAATTGGTTGAAATTCGATTTTATTTTCACCACATTTAAATTCAAACTTCTCATTGAAAACATTTTCGGAATTATTGATTTCAAAATCAAAATTGTGATTTAAATCTTCCCCTTAAGAATTTGACAACTCGTTTTTAAAAAATCCAAAGAAATCGTGTTCGTTAATTTTGTCTTCCTTTGTTGGATTATCAACAACTTCATTGCATATATCAATTTCAAGACCCAAAGTTGTTGTATTCAAATTTTCAAAATCAGTACACTACAAGAAAAACCATTTATAGTTGCAAAAATCGGTGGCGTTTTATTGTAAATGCAACAAAAAATAGATTACCAAATAATATAAACGTGGCAAAAAATAATTCACGTTTCCCGCTTCTAAAAAAAAGAGTCCGCGCTCAAACTAAATAAACGTAACCTATCATTTTACTCTCGTACTTAACAAAATTCTCGTCCCTAATCTGCTTTCTTCTTCAGAAAAAAAATTTCCCCTTTTAATCGTGTCAAAATTTCATCGCACTCAAGTATCATCGTAACTCCGTCGATTCCCCCTTACTCAACATCGAGTCGCGACAGCCAGCAGATCTAGGTATATTTAGGTATGAATCTTTTAAATCGATTAGGTATATTTAGGTATGAATCTTTTAAATCGACTTTGTGATTCTATTTGGATTTTATATGAATTTTAATGCATCTTATTTTCGTATTTTTTCCTAAACTATTACTGAAATGGTTGATTTAAAGTTCTGCATCATACTTTGGATTAGCTTCATCTTTCTCATGTGCGATAGATTTTATTATTTTATCACTTATCTCTGAATTTTTTGCAGCTGTAAAATTTGATTGCTATATAATTAGGATAAGGGGCTGCAACTTCAAACACAAAGTTTTTTAACGAAGAAAGTTTTTATTTTAATTGTTGTTGGTAGAATGTTAGCAGTTTTCATTTTCAATATTTCTGTAGTTTATCTTGCTAATCACATTGATATATAATTTGTATGATTTTCCCCGAGATGAGACTAATCATAAACTTATGCAGATACCTCACTTCTACAACATTGGATTTTGTCATGTAAATATACCATTTTGTTCATTTAGTTCAAAGCTACAAAATGAACATAAGACTACGCATGTGTGAAGTATCATCCAAGAATAGCTAACTTTTTTTTGTTAATTATACTCCAAAAAACCCGGTTGACTGGTAAACTACCGTTGATGATTAACAAATGGTGATACTTTTAGTTGATGATTAATAATCTTCAAGATTTATATTAATACTTTAGTTAAGATTATCCAAATATTCAATATTCTGAATTTTACAAACTTTATTCTATTCGTCATTGGATCTTGCATGCATTGAACTCCTCCTGACACAGCTATCCAACTAAGGAACTAACCACAGTTATTGAATTAAAAAAATTGTTCAGAAGAATATGCAGTAATTCTATAATTTGCTAGACTTAGGCTTTGAATTCATGCATGGATTAATTATAAATACATGTAAATCTGAGGTTAAATGCAAAATATAAGTGTAAAATTTATATTTTTGGAAAAGTATTCTTTGCCTTTGTCTACTAAACCACCATGATTATATGCAGTAGTGCTACAAGTATTTGTACTTCAACGTCTAGTTATTTTTTTGATTACAACAGATAACCAATTTATACGTCAAAGATTGGAAACTTATTTGCCTTCAAATGTCGATAATGGAAAAAGGCTGGGTTTTTTTAAACAGGTGATAAAACCATGATTAACTTAATATGTATTTTGAGAATTAGAACATATAATCTAATACTAAAGCTCACTTTTTTTTACTTTTTTCATAGAACTAGTATAGAATACCGACAAGGAGCAATGAATTTCGTGCATGCTGCAAAGAGGAATGTAAGAAGTGTAGAAAAATTTTTATGCCCTTGCAAGGATTGTCGGAATCTTAGTCGTCATGATGACCAAATCATCATTGAATATTTAATTATAAAAGGAATGGATCCTAAATACATTAACGGTGTATGGTATAACCATGGTGAAGAGATAAATGTAGAGAATAAAACAAATAAGTTTGACGTATATGAACTATTCAAGATGATTCACTATGAAGATGAAGATTTTTTGAATCAAGATTTTTTTGATGATGATAAAGACGATGTTGATTCTCGAAGAAAAGAGGATGAGTTAGTCAAGAACTTGGAAGATGCAGAAACTCTGTTATATCCTGGTTGCACAGATCACACAAAATTATCTGCCATCACCGTCTTGTATAATCTTAAATGCGAGACTGGCTTGTCCGATAGTGGTTTTGATAAGCTTTTAGCTGTGCAACATCTATTTCTGCCGAAGGATAACGTGCTTCCCAAAACCTTATATGAAGTCAAGAAATTTCTTAAAGCATTCGACATGGGTTTTGAAAAGATACATGCTTGTGAGAATGATTATTGCCTTTTCAGAAAAGAATACAAAAATTTAGAAAGTTGTCCAAAATGTGGTTCCTCGAGATGGAAGAAAAATCAAGATACTGAAGAGGTTATACAAGGTATTCCAGTTAAAGTATTGAGATATTTCCCAATCATTCCGAGGTTTAGACGAATGTATATATCTCAAAAGATGGCTGAAGAATTAAGATGGCATTTTAATAATAAAAGTAACGATGGAAAAATGCGTCATCCCGTGGATTCTATGACATGGAAAATGGTGGATGAAAAGTATAAATCTTTTTCATCTGATCCACGCAATCTTAGGCTTGGTCTTGCTACAGATGGATTCAATCCATTTTCCATGTTGAGTTCGAAATATAGTTGCTGGCCGGTAATGCTTGTGACATACAATCTCTCGCCTATGTTGTGTATGAAGAAAGAAAATATTATGTTAACTTTACTTATTCCAGGCCCGAAGCAACCCGGGAATGATATTGATGTATATTTGGCGCCTTTGGTGGAAGACTTGCATCACTTGTGGTCTAATGGAGTTACTGCTTATGATGCATTTAGTAAAACTTTATTTAAACTGAATGCAATTTTGTTATGGACGATTAATGATTTTCCGGCTTATGGAAATCTTGCTGGATGTCGTGTGAAAGGGAAAAAAGCTTGCCCATTATGTGGTGTCAATACCCATTCTCTTTGGTTGAAACATAGTCGAAAGTTCGCCTACATGGGTCATAGAAGATTTCTACCTCCTTCAGATTCACGGAGGAAACAAAAGGCATTGTTTGATAATACCATAGAGACAGATGGTGCTCCTAGAATGCTTTTTGGGAGAAACATCTATGCATTATTGAAGGATTATCCAAATGATTTTGGAAAAGGAATAGAGGAGAAAAGTAAGAAGAGAAAGCATGTCTATGATAAAGAAGATGAATATGATGATACTAACAGTTCTACAGAAGTAGAGCTATCAATGTGGAAAAAACGATCAATTTTCTTTGATTTGCCTTATTGGGAGGTTAGTGGTTTATTTATTTATTTTTCATTGTTTTAATACAAGAAAAACCCAATAATGCATTATTGTTTTGGTTTTCATAGGAACTTCCATTACGTCACAATTTAGATGTGATGCATGTGGAGAAGAACATTGGTGAAAGCCTATTGGGCACAATGTTGCATGGAAATAAATCCAAAGATGGAACCAACTGTAGAAAGGATTTAGAGGATTGGGGAATTCGAAGTGAGCTTCATACACAACCTCGTGGGAATAAAACATATCTTCCACCGGCTCCATATATGTTGTCAAAATCCGAGAGAAAAATATTTTGCAAAAGACTATATGATTTCAAAGGATCGGATGGCTACTGTTCAAATTTAAAAAATCGGATTTCGTTGTCGGATTGCAAAATTAGTGGATTGAAGTCACATGATTACCATGTATTAATGCAACATTTATTGCCAGTAGCATCGAGAGGGTTCATGGAAAAGAAGGCAAGAAAAGCGATAATTCGCTTATGTTCTTTTTTCAACAAATTATGTCAACGTGTTCTTGATAGAGAGAAGGTAGAACAAATCAATGTTGAAATTATTGACGTTTTATGTGAGCTTGAAATTTTTTTTCCACCATCTTTCTTTGATATAATGATACATTTATCCATTCATCTTGGAAAAGAAGCACAAATGTGTGGACCTATTCATTTTCGATGGATGTACCTATTCGAAAGATATATGAAGACACTCAAAGATTATGTCAGAAACTATGCACGACCAGAGGGATGTATTGCAGAATCGTATCTTGCAACAGAATGCATGTTGTTTTTCAATGAATTTTTGAAGAAATAAGGACATATAGAGGAGAAAGGAGCTCGAAATGAAGATTATGAAAGTAGTAGAATATTAGAGGGACGTCCAATTTCAGTATCGAAGACAATTAAATTGCCAGTTAATGAGAAAGAAAGTGCTCATTTAGCTGTGTTAATGAATATGGCCGTGGTGGAACCGTTTATAGAGTAAGTTTATGTTATATTGTTTTAAATATTTTGATGTGTTCGCAATGATATATATAACTTATAATCAATTGTTCAATACTAGTTTGCATTTGGAGGAATTAGAAAATTCAGACCAACGCATGACAAAAAACGCGACCTTACTTTGGGAAACACATACAAAAAGTTTTGTCGATTGGATTAAAAGAAAGGTTAGTTAGATTTCAAATATATTCTCATTCAACTATCAATATTACTATATAAATTTACATGCTAAATGAAATTTGTTGTAGATACCTATTACCTCCAAGGATCATAATGACATGTTAAAATGGATTGCTTATGGTCCGAAGGATGATGCCATGTCTTTCAAAGGATATATCATCAACGAGCAACGTTTTCATGTAAAAGATTTAGGGAGAGAAACTCAGAATTGTGGGGTGACTTTTGATGCAACTACTATGTGTAGAGCAAGTGCTAAAGATATGTCCCAAGTGGTTGATGTGGTCACTTATTATGGAATATTGACAGATATAATTATATTAGATTATCATTTGTTTTATATTCCAGTTTTCAAGTGTCGTTGGACGTATAAAGGAAATGGAGTAAAAGTTGATGATGATGGGTTCACTCTTGTTAATTTACATCAAGCATCATTTTCACGAGACCCATACATACTTGCATCTCAAGCAAAACAAGTATTTTATTCAAGAGAGAACGATGTTTCTAATTGGTACATTGTAATGAAAGCACCATCAAGAAGTTTTAATGATATAGAGGAGCACGATTGCATCGAGGAAGATATTCAAGTGGTGGAAGATGAAATAACGGAAGCGGATGATGAAGATGTTTGCTATGTTAGAGAGGATTGCGAGGGCATAATTGAGTAGATTATATGTTCTACTTGAGCATAGTTGTTCATTTGCTTTAGTGATGGTTGAACTTATATATTAAATCCGGGCTATTTGGAAATTTCATTGAACTTGTATTGATTTTCTTTAGTGATTGTTGTTCATTTGCTGCACTAATGCTTTGTTTTTTTTAATGTTGCGAATGGCTGTTAGTTTGCACCATTTAATTTTCTAATCCATTGCAAATGCATGTACCATTCAATTTTTGTTCTTTGTGTTTTGATCTTTGTATACTTCCATAGACAAAGCATTATATGTTCTTATCAATTCTGTTTGCATATATTGCTTGATAATGAGTAGTGTTCTTATCAATTATGTTTGCATTACATGTACATTTTCTCATAAAATTACAAATCTGTTCATCATCTCAAGGCTTTTAGGCCTGCTTGTTTGGTTTGCAAACTGCCACATCTCTTTTCAGCTACATGTTGATGATATTTAAGTGTTGTTTGTTAATATTTATCGCTGCTTATTGTTTACATGTGCTTATTGGTTTATACTGTGTTTTCTATCACTTGCAGAAAAATATGTCTACAACATCTGTACGTACCCGCTTGCAGAGAAAGGCTGAAGAACAAACAGTCAAAGCGAAAACGTAAAGTTCCAGCTAGTATAAATGAAATAGAAGAACAACCAGACAATGCTAAGAAGCAGGCCACTGTTCACAATGAAGAAGACGAACAACCACTAGATGATATCCCCTCTAACCCAAATGAAGGACTCCGCTCAGAAAATGAAACCTGTCCTGAACAAACTGCTGATGCCGAGCTGGAAATTAGGAAACAAAGTGAAGCTGAAATCGGAAGTACATCTCGGAGAAGAGGCGGTAGAGATCCAGTAAAAGCAAAAAGACTCCCGTCATGCAGTCAGGATCGAAATGAAGTTGAGTTCAATGATCTAGGTGTACCAGTAGGGCAAGGGTCGGTATATTTATCCTCTTTTCTTGGACCGCTTGTGCGGGAGCAGGTTCCATACACCATTGATGATTGGAGGAATATTAGTGATGACTTAAAAGAAGTTTTGTGGCAGTCGGTTCTGGTATGAAGCAGGCATCTATTATTTAACATTCTGACTCTAATATGTTTTGAAAATGACTTCTAATATTGCATGGTCTTGCCAATTATAAATTGAAATTGCTATCTAATAACTTCTGGATAGATTGAAAAATAGTTCTTGCCAATTATAAATTGAAATTGCCCTCTAATAACTTCAGAAAACCTTTCAGATTTAATTAAATCTGTCGTATTTAAATTAAATAAATTTTACTAATATCATGTTTTGATGTATTGTTGCAGATTAGATTTAAATTGGAAGAGGAATGGCAAAGAAAAGCTATATTTCAACAAATGGGAGTACTTTGGAGATCGTCAAAAAGCAAATTGGTTCGAAATTTGCAAAAAGCGGAGAACGATGAGGAAAGACTTAAACTGAAACCTACGAACATAAAAAGCATAACCGATTGGAGGAAGTTTGTGAAGGCGAAAACAAGTCGGGAGTTTAGGGTAAATCATTCATACTGAACTCGTCTGGCATGTTTCTGCAAATCCATCTACATAGTTAGCAACCGATAAATTTCTTTAGAAGTGAAGTCCAAGTGTTGGTGGATGCTGAGGGTTCCTGTTTAGGTGTTAGCTGCAGGAACCTATGACAGTACAAAATACAAATGCATTATGACAAGCACAGGAACATTTTAAATGAAGTAAAAAAAACACTTTGCAAGTTAGTTCAATCTATAAATATTATTAGTAGATATGGAATGCTGTATATGTCAACTGAGTTATCCAGCATTAATAATACCAAATAAGTATATGACCATGATGAATTGATTTTCAAATAAATTGCAATCCTCACCATACATATTTACCCTACATTATAAATATTAGATAGTTTTTCTTTTTATGATTTTGGTTGTTAAATTCTAGCATCTTTCAATATTTTCAGCAAAAAAGTGAGAAATATTCAGCCCTTAGGTACACACAACTTCCGCATACAACCGGTCGTAGGGGAATGGCTAGAAAGACCGAAGACATGGTAAGTTCATTAACTATAGCATTATTTAACATTATTTTATACCTGTCAGTTTATTAATTTAATGTTATTCTATTTTTAGAAAAAAGAAAGTGCAGATCCATCATCCATAAGTAGAGCTGATGTGTGGATTAGATCTCACATTAAAAAAAATGGTGAACCAGTGAACATGGAAGCTGCGAATACTATTGTAAAATTGTTTTTAATTTTATTGGTATTTTTTTTTGAAACTATGAAATTTTTACCATTGTACATTATCTATGTGTATTTATTTATGTAGGAGGAGATCAAAAAATATGGTAGCCTATCCCAATCCGGCTCGACACAGAATGATATTAGAAAAGATGCTCTTGTACATGTACTGGGACAAGATAAACCGGGACGGTTAAGGGCATTGGGTAGGGGTTGCACTTTAACCAAAGATAAACAAGTGTCTCGGTGTCGAGAGGAAATAGCAGAATTGAAGGGAATGATACAGACTCTGATGGACCAGAAGGTAAATTTTTGGAAATTAATTTATATTCGTAAAATATTAATTTATATTCGTGCTTCGCTGCAGGGTAAAGAAAGTTCGAGAAGGAACTCACCTGATTCGGTAAAAATAATATTTATATTACTCAATAAATGAAATTTATATTTTAATTTTTTAATCCAGTAATTGATTTAATTTTCGGTTGATTAATTGTAGATCGACGACGAAGTATGTTTGTTGTTGAATTGGGATGGAACCTCTGGAGTTGTTGCCCATGGGAGGCTGTTGTCCATGGACCCAGATGACGTTGTCAATGGCATTCGTCTTGGACCAAATGCTGGGAGCGTTGTTATAGATTCAGTGGATAAAGCAGATACTTATTTATGGAGGCCTACACCTGAAATGGCAGTCTTAGCAGACGCTAAGAATAAGGTAGTTGCTTGGCCATCAGTTTGCATCAAGGTCCCGCTGCGAACACGGTTGAACTGTAGTGCATCCAGTATGGTAATTTTTTTCACGTTAAGTATATTAGTGTAATATGCTGCGAGCTTATTGATGTCTAAAATGCAGCGAGAACACCCCCCATCTGAATAAAAATTTAACACATATTCGTTGTTTTTGTATAGCATACTAAAGTCTTGAATTTCACTTCTCATTTTTAGAGTACCAGCATCATCGAAGACACTTGCAAGATTTACGGTTGGACTGAGGGTGAAGGTGTAGTTGCCGAAGGAAGAATCCACGCCATTGATCCAAAATATACTGTTAATGGTATTCCACTCGGTCCGTCTGCTGTTGTGATTTGGGTGGACAAAGTAGTAAATAAAGATGCTTATTTGTGGCGACCCACATCTGATATGTCGTGCATTGGAGATGCAGTTGGTAGGAAAGTAGCATGGCCAAGATCAAAAGTAGAAGCTGATCAAGAAAAACTAGATGAGAGTCATGATGATTCTGAAAATGTTGTGAATTCTCCCATGAAACCACACATATGGTCATGAATAAATCGCAAAATGTAAGTATTAATTTTCAAATTTGAAGAAGTTAACTTTGTATGAAAGTTTATTTAATGTGCATGTATACATTGTGCATAATAATCTCATTTCTTTCAGCCGATTGCAACAATGCAAAAGGATGCCAAATGCCAGTTGATCGATTTGGGTGGAGCAGACGTAGTGGCTGAAGGAAGTATTGCATCAACTGATCCGATAACGATGGTCCATTGTCGTCCATTGGGACATAATGCTGTAAAAGTTTGGATTGAACTGGTGATAGTTCCAGATGCAGAGATATGGAGACCGACATCGGGTTTGACGTGCATGGATGATTGCTTTGGCGTTCCCATAGCTTGGCCAATGGAAAAAATCATTATTAAGTCAAAATGAAAGGTATATAATTTTTTTTATATATACATTAGGAATGCTAGCAGCTAAAGTGCAGATAGATTTTTGGTAAAATGATAAAAGTACATAAGTAGGGGTGTTATATTCGAATTGTGATTGAATGATTGTGATTGGTGGTTCAGGTTCAGGGGAGGGAAAATAATTGATGGTGAGGAATTGTGTATGGATTGTGGTGGAATGTTAGTTGAATTGATGGTGAGGAGTTATGTATGAATTGATGGTGAGCAGTACAGTGATAGTGTAGGAAGAAGTGGCAAGGTAGTTCAGTGTTGTGGCAGTGCAGAGAAGTGGTCGATTGTCGTCCATATGTTTTGTTTCAGTACATTGCTTATTTAAGCAGTTTTAAGTTCAGGTTTTGTTTTCTCACTCTTTTGTTCTGTTCTTTGTTGACAAGTAGTTCAGGTTTTGAAGACATCAGTAATGACAGGTAGTTCAGGTTTTTATGGTGGTTCAGGTTATGCTCGGTATGGTTATTTCAGACGTATATGTACGGTTATTTCAGATGTTTATTTTAGATGTATATGTACGGTTATGACAGTTATGGTAGTTTGGTTATAACACTTATGGTAGTTTGGTTGTGTATGTGTACGGGTAGCTTTTTGTAGACACCTATGTATGTGGATGTATGAATGTCTATGTATCTTGTGGATCTTCAATGCGTATACGTATTTTGTAGTTGTTTAATATATTGTGTTCAAAAGTGTATGTGCTTGCGTATTCTGTTATTATATAATTGGATGCTAGATCAGGGGTAAATCTGGAGTAGCAGGTGAGGGAAACAAATGCTACTGGATATTATTTATTTTGGTAGCGTTAAAATGTCGCTACAAAAGAGTAATTAGAACTCAAGTACACTTATGCTGGCGTTTATTACGCACTACAAAAAATGTATATAACGCCATGAAAAGGTAACGTGGAGGAGAAAACCCTTTCGATGGCGTTAAACAGGCGCTACAAAAAATTTAGATAACGCCATAAAAAAGTATCATGGAGGAGAAAACCTTTTTGGTGGCGGTAAATAGGCGCTACAAAAAAGGAATTCTATGGCGCTATAAAAACGCTATCAAAAAAAAATTTGGTGGCGTTTAAAAAAGTGCAACTAATACTCGAGGATTTTTAGTGGCATGTTTTCTCGTAACGATTATCGGAACGCCACTAAAAATACGTAGTGGCGTTTTTTGGGCGCTACAAAAAATCAGTTTTCTTGTAGTGGTAGAAGGAAGGTCGAATTTTAAATCGAATTTCACACCCTCAAAAGTATTGAAATCCAACTCAATTACCGTTTTTTCAACAACTTCATTAAGATTGTCGTTTTCAATTTCTAAAGTTGTTATTTGAAAATCATTAATTGTGGTAAAAGGTGGATTATCACTTGACTCGTCACACATTGAGATTTGCTTTTGTTGCTCATGAAATATTTTGCAGGTTTCATGCAAAAAATCTGTGTGATTGTTATAAATTTCATCCATTTGCTCAACAAAATCAAATTTATAATTATTAATGTGAGAATTTTTAATTTGAACTTGTTGAGAACAAATATTATCAATTTCGATAAACGATGGATTATCATCTAATTCTTCACATGTTGGGATTTGATTTTGTTTCTTAAGAAATTTTTTGTAGGTTTCAAGTAACAAATCCATGTGATCATTGTAAATCTCGTTCATTTGCTCAACAAAATCCAATTTATGATTATTAACTTGAGAATTTTTGATTTGGATTTATTGAGAACAAAAATTATCAATCACTTTGTAATTGAGATTATTTCCATTGCCAAAATTATTTGAAAAGCTGTTTCCATTTTTGTTTTGGTTTTGAAATTCATTTTGAAGTTCGAAATTGAATTGGCATGGGTTATACTCGAAATCATTTGAATTTTGAAGTGAATTCAAATTTTGATTGTTTTGAAAACTTTGATTTGAGTTATAGCACAAATATGAATTACACAACTCATTTATCCTTTGATTTTGTTGTGTAGAGAGTTCAAGTAAAGATGATATCATTTTAGTACTATTTTCGAGGTTTGAGGGTTGCTCATTATTTTGAAAATTTTGTTGTTCAAAATTTGAATTGTTTACACAATAGTTGTTGTTGAAATTTCCATAAGAATTTGGAGTGAAAATATATGGATTATATTGATTTTCACAACTATTGTAAAATTCCGGCGAGTAAAATTATGGAAACTCGGACATTTTTAAGAACGTTTTTGGTTTTTTTTTCTTTTTTATAAAGGAAAAATATTTTCCAAAAGGAATTTAATTTTCAAAAGGAAAATTGATTTTTGTTTTGTTTTTTTAGTTTTTCAAATTTTTTTTTGAAAATTTTTATATTTATTTTTGGAATTTTGTTTTTCTAAAAAAACTAAGTTTTTTTTTATTTTTGTTTTTGATTAAAAAAAATTTCAAAAGGATTTAAATACAAAGTTAAGGAATATTTACAATTTTTTTGAATTTTTTGAATTTTGAATTTTTTTTTAAATATGCATGAACTAATGCAACTAAATGAATGCAAGGGTTTAATTACAAATTATTTATCCTAAGTAGCTCTTAACCCAAAAATTATATAATCACAGATTGTCTTAGATCAACAAGATAGTTCTCAGTCAAGTAACGGACAGGATTTATCGGTGCACCACGAATCACCGTAGCAATGCAGCCGAAGGTTTAAGTACCTTCAGAGAAACAATTCAGTATAATATTTACGAATCACCGTAATATTTATAACTGATTATTGCTCTGCGTAGCCTAGACACCAAGAAATTAAATTATCGAAAGTGGACAAGTTGTCAATATACAATTAAGCGTTATTGATTTCTAACCGTTATTATTAATCAAAATCTAAGATGAAATGATAAACTGAAATTAAACGTGTATTAACAATGCAACTACAAATGAATTTTTGTTTTTATTTTTGAATTTTTTTTTCAAATGCAAGCAATCGACAATGCAAATAAATAAATACAAGAGTTAAAGGGCACAATAACAGAGTGTGCATAATTTATTAGCAATTTAATTTAAAAGCAGTAAAAAAATTTTATAACCAAACCATCACAAACTAAAACAAACGTGAATAATTGAACGTGGAAATTGGATTATGAATTTTTTTTTCTTTTTTTTAAACTAGAACAAACTAAAACTAAACAAAAGATAACAAAGTAAAAAAAAATTTGCACTCAACCTTAAAATCTGGCCCAACAAAATCCACTGTCCAAAATAAAAATAAAACACAGACCGAAATTCTCCAAACACAAATCGACTTTCCCAAAAACAACTCAAATTTCTCAAAACAAATCGAATTTCGCAAAACATTCAATCTCTCGTTCCCAAAAACAAACTTTTAAGTCGAGGCGATTGGGGATTTTGGGTCGCGGTGGTTGGTGGAATGCGGTGAAGTCGCGGTCGAGGCTGTGGGGGTCGCGCCGTTGGTTGTTTGGTGAGGCGATTTGGTGGGTTGAGAAGAAGTCGCAGAGGAGTTCGATGTTGGACTATTGATCGATTTGGGTGGAGGCGATTGAAGGTCGATTAGTCGTTGGAGGTTGTTCGTGGGTTCGGAGTGGGTTTTTCGTGGTCGTGAAAAAGAAAACTTGTTCGTCGAGGTGGAGTTGGTGTAGCGATGCCGCTGGAGTTGCTGAATTGGAGATGTTGCAAATGTGAGTTGTAGTTTGTAGGCAATGGCCGTGGTACTTTTGGTCGATGGTAGTATGGTGGCAGATTGCGGTGATAAGGCAAGAGGATGAGCAGTTTTGTGGAAATGTGTAATTGATATTGAAGGCACAGTATTGTGCACAGAGGTGAATTGCAGTGATGTGTAGTTGTGCCTGGCAGTTCGAGGCTGCTGTATCGTTGTTGGATTGATCAGAGAGATGGTGGAAGGTTAAATAATGTAGTGGTAGGATATAAGAATTGATAGGTAGTTTGTGAGAGAGGAGATTTGATGTGTAGTGGAGGTGGAAGTATGGCCAAAACAGTGGTTTAATAGCAGTATCTAATTGAATGGATGATGCACGACAGTTGTATGACGTTTATCAAGCAACAGTTATATGTGTGACTGGGTGGAAGTGTTGATGTACAGCTTTGTAGTAGAGAAGCAGGAGATTGGTGAAAATGTTTATCGGTGAAAGCAGGAGTTCAGCAGTTTTAATGATGTATGGTACAATGATTGGAGTTGCGGTCGCCGTTTGGTGGAGAATGATGGGGAGTAGTGACAGAGTGGTGGAGCAGGAAGTTTTGTCGTTGTGAAGTGTAACAGTTACGGTTGAAAGTGTAGTAGTTGGAGTTGAAATGTTATACGGCAATAGTGTGGGTCGGAGGGGGGTATATGTTGACAGTTTCTGTTTGTGGGGAGATTAAGGCAGTTGAATGTTTGTGGTATGACAGCAGTATAGTGAGTAGTGGAATGAATATGTAGAGAGTGACAGGGTAGTGAAGCAGTAATGTTGTTGTGGTTATATTGATGTTTGATGAACTTGCAGTTTGAGATGTGGTTTGATGGTGAAAGGCAGTTGTATGATTGGTTTTACTGTAGTGGTTTGGATTAAGAGAAGAGCTGTGGTGATATCTGTGTTGAAGTGGGAGTATAAATGGCGATGATATGGTGAAGGTTGTTCTGTTGGCAAGAGGCAGTATAGTGAAATAGATGTGAAACAGCAGTGGCAGAGGGGAACTTGTTGATGGCACAGTTGATTATTGTGGTGAAGAGGTGATTGTTTGGGGTGGTCAGAAGTGATGATAGTGAGGTGCAAAAGTGGATGAGAAGCTGTAGGAGGTTGAACTTGTTGCATTGCAGCGATGTATGGGGTCTGGAGGAAGTAAGACAATGGTGAAGTGAATATGAGATGTTGTGAAGAGGCCGTTGTGCACTGTTGAGGAGGTGGTGGCTGTGAATAGTGTAAGGCAGCAGTTTGAGTATGAAGTAATGCAAAGTTGCAGAGGAAGTTTTTGTATAGAGCAGATGGGTGTATTACAGTGGTTTGGAGGTAGCTGAAGATTGTATTGGTTAATGGAACTGTTGTATATGTTCACAGAGAAGTGAAGTGCTTCGGTAAACAGGCAATAAACAGGCAGTGAACAGAGAAGTGAAGTTTGAAATGTGTATATTTTGAAAATGCAAGCTGAAATTATATATAAAAAAAATTGTAAAAAGAAAATGAAATGGACTAATTTTTTTTTCTTTTTCAAATAAAATTGTGTATTTTTTTAAATATGCTAATGCAAAACAACTAGAAAACAAGAAATAAGCACACAAATCAAATCACACAACAAACATACAGAATTTTTTTTAAATGCAAACAAACACACAAAATAAACGCACAATAAAATTAAACGAAAATAATTTGAAAAATAGAAAATAAAATCAACTCCTCGGCAACGGCGTCAAAAACTTGTTTAACGACGTTTTTTCTATGAGTTAGAAAATCGTCGATAAATTTTGAATTAAAATAACCACAAGCGCACGACGTACAATTCTAGTACGTGGCGAGTACGAGTCGATCCGCAAAGAAAAAAAATTAAATTTAAAATTACTCAATCAAATTAAACCGAATGATTAGATTGTTTCAAAAACTAATAATGCTTAAACTAAGCAAAAATTGAGATTAAAAACTATGTGATTAAAAATCAATTTAGAGGCAAATCTACTTTCCTATTCTTATGAAAATCAATACAAAATAAATTATGACATCTTTTTTTATCTAAGTAAGATTAGTGATGTATTTATCATAAGTATGGTCTATTTGTGTTATTAATTAACCCAACTTAAACCATCAAACTATAATACACATCTAATCCTTCTTTTTTTTAACTCTCATGAAAAATGACATAAAGATTGAAACTAAAATCTATTTTAAGCATGATCTTTTTACTATTAATTAGTAACATAGATCATCAAATTTTGATTATAATTTCACTTTATTGTCATATCATATTTAGATGAAAAGGCAATTTGTGAATAATGTGATAAACATAGCCTATTTGTTATGAACAAAATAGGATATCAAATTCTACATAAAACGCAAAATCACATAACATCCATTTTCTCATGAAGCACAAAAGAGATCATAAAATAGAAAATTATATTGAATCTACATGATTAAGAGAAAACTTCATTATCCCTAAATTGTAGGGATTAAGCCTCTCATTTGTGTGATTATTTCAACACATAGAAATTTCAACATAAAAAAACAAAAGAAGTGGAAACTAAACAAAGAAAGAAAAGGAGATTAACTACTAAACTACTTGCATAAAATTAAAACTACACTACTTGCATGAATGTAAATCTAATCTATTAACAATGAAAAGAAAAGAGCATAGAAATAAACATGAACATAAAAGTAAATAAAAGCATGTAGAAAAGAGAAGCTTTAGGAAGCCATTTTTATTTCATGAAACTTTGATTTTGTGTTTACAACTTGCTAATTAAAAGAGATCCAAAGATTCTTTACATGTACATAAGAGGGTTATTTATACATGCATAAAACCCTAATTCAATTTTTAAGGAGCTTCCCAAAATGCCCTTTTGGAAGTGTGGCCACCAAGTAATCATTATCATGTGTTAATCCTCCACTTAAAAATACATGTAGCTTTAATTTCTATTAGCATGTGCATTAGCTCCTAAGTGTACATCATGGTAAATGTGTATGTGGGGTCCTCCATGTTTCATGAAATGAATTATTTCCATCTTCATTCCTTTGTATCTTCTTGTGCACGCATATTTCTTCATGAAACCACTTGCATTTGAATCCAAATTCCTACAAAAAATCATAAAAATGTCCAAATAATTTTTCTTAAATTAATATATGCACAAAAATGACCATTTTGCCCCTATATGAAGATGAATATATGATGATTTGAAAATAATTTGAATTTTGGTTTAAACATGTTAAAACACCCAATATGATCGTTTATTTAATTTAATTCGATTAAATATGGAAGTAAAAATATGCACATTTACGTGACATCACCCTCCACTTCTCTCATATTTTGAATTAAGGTTGAAAATTCAAAACCAAAACTCATTTTAAACCAAACGCTACCTTAATATCTTTACAAAAATTTGAATAGAAACGTACAACTCACAACTTATCCTTGGTCAAATCTTGACATTTTTTTATTGATCATTGGTATGTATGTAATTAATGTATACATTAAACATTTACCAATAGTTGTTAAATGCTTGAGATATTCAAGAAAATATTGTAATCTCAGAAAAAATAAAGCAATATCACAAAGATATGTATTATATTTCTGCAAAAATAAGCGAATATACATACTTTTGATATCATCGTTCATCAATAAAGTTATTTGACCAAAAATAAACTGACAATATCGAAAATTAAACTATAAGGGATTGGAGGCTTATCTATGAAAGTTTAATAATATTGGACCATTCTTTACGTACAATAGAAAACTACTAAAATATTGCCATACGGTTTCGGTTTATGAATGATATCCATGAACATGCTGTAAATATCAATATAGATGATCCTGGACCTAGGCAGATTACTGTTTAGTGCACTAACCATATTCTTCGCTTTACTGTTAAATGGATTCAATAGATTATCAACATCAGGGGATCAGTGAGTGAGCATGTTTTGAGCAAGAATGCTTAGTATGCATGCAATTGATCCCACTCCAACATCATAAATTTTCTAGCTCGAAGACTGTAATCTCTGTAATGATAAATATATATAGTTAGGGCATAACCAACAATGGCTTGTTCAGTTGCTAAACAAGCCACTTAGCAACCAAGTATGGCTTGTTTACTTCTCGGTGGCTAGTTTGAACTGATCTCATAGCTAGTGAACTGAACAGGGACTGGTGAGTATAACGGCAAAGACTTTGCCGTTATAAGTTTATACGGCGAAAACTTCGCTGTTATAAACTTATAACGGCAAAGTCTTTACCGTTATAAAACATAGTCGTTGTCGACACAACGACTATGTTCCAACGTTCCCTTTAATCCCCTTCTATATATTCCACCACCCTTCTCCTCCTTTAACACCACCTCATCTTCACTTCTTCCTCCTCTAATTCTGAAAATGTCTTCTTCATCCAAACGTTCCACCAAAAAAGTTGTTAGTAAGAAACCCATGTCCACATACCCTTCCACCGGATTTTCCAACCAACGCTCACCACACCAACAACAAACATTTCGTTCATCACATGAGTATGGCTATTCGCCGTATTCAAACTTCTGTTATAGCCAACCTTACCAACCGTGCACTCCTCCTAACTTTCCTCTCATTCAATCTACTGCTCCGCAGCTATATTACCAACAACGTCCTCTTTTAGGCGCATACGATGATCGTTCGTCGTACATGTCTTTAATGATGCAAAATGATCAACTACAATATCATCTTAATGTGCAACAGTTAGAGATTCATGATCGTTAAGTAATGCAGAATCTCCAAAGGCAATAATCTTATGCACGCAAGGCTTCTGCTAACGAAGAAACCGTTAGTAGTTCGGGGGAGGAGGAGGAAGACGAAAACCAAGAAGACGATGTGATAAATATGGAAGAATGTAATGAAGAAGCCGCTGCAGAGATGCTTCTGCCCCCCGAGTCCGGAATATAACAAGAAGAAGAAGTGGAAATCCTTAAGTGGCATTTTCGACAAACGGTGCAGAGATTCAGTTGTAGTGGAGACAAACGTTGGCATAGAAGACATTGACGTGGGAAATGTTGAAGAGAAAGGAGTAGCAGCTGACGGTAGAAAAATGCAAGTTAAGTTTACTTCTAAACAATATATTTCACTTGCTAAATCATGGATACGCATTTCACAATATGGTATTTCTGGCAATAATATGAAAGGCCATAAATTTTGAGAAAGAGTTGCGGATTTTAACAACACCTTGGAACCGTTGAAGAGAATATGGGGATCGCTCAGAGGAGGATATCGAGTTATGAACTCCGCATGCCAAAACTATTTGGCAATACTTACCAGATTTCAGACTAGACAGCAAAGTGGTGCCGCTCCTTATGACATTGTAAGTAAAATATTGTTTACATTTCTTTGAAATGGTAATGTGTTTGACTAGTTTTGTATATTCATACACTTTTGGATTTGTTCTACAGATTGAAGGATCGCGTGAAGCTTATCAGTTGCAATACGGTCAACCATTCAAATTCCAAGAGTGCTTTGAGCTTCTCAGCAGTTTACCGAAATGGAAGAATCCTAACAACTTCATGTTCGAGTGAGAAAATAAAGCCAAAAAAATGAACTACTCTGATTCAAGTCCAAGAAGCGATCCAAGTTCTCAAGAAAGATCTCCACTATTTGGAAACAGTGATGGACGTTCTCTTAGTAGAAATAAGTCAATTCAGTTGGGGAAGTGCAGTGCGGAATTTTCAAGATTTATAGGAACTTTAGAGACATTTGCTAGAGAAATAAGAGAACATAGAGCCAACTGTTCAGCACAAAGAACTCGCAATGAAATGGAGTTTCAAAAGGCTATCATGGAAGATCGAGAGTTCAAGAGATGAGTCCATAAGGAGAAGAAAGTTTTGATGCGAGAGAAGAACTATATCAAACCTATAACTTATGATTTCAGTAGGCTTTCTCCTTTACAGCAAGAACTAGTAGCCGAGCAGTTGGAAACTTATAAGAAAGTTAGAGACAATGGAAGCGAAAATGACATGTATAGGGATGGGTTTCATATGTGCAGTTGCATTGTACTTGGTTGGTGTTACTCTATGTTGTCTGTTTTAGGTGTGTATTTGTGTTGAATCTTTGTTGTATCTCTATGCGTCGTTTGGTTTATGTGTGTATTTGTGTTATACTTGTTATAATATTATGGTACCATTCTGTATTTTGAACTAAGGTCGTACAACATTTTATTAAACAAGTTCCATATTAATATTACGAAATGGTCAACATACAAACCTTAAAACATAATACATTAAACACACTAGCAAACATACAACTTCATCAACAATTCCATAAACAGCTGCTATAAGCATGACTATGAATTCGTTCCTCTGTGTGCTCATAAATGGTCCGCTAACTGGTCACGCAATTGAAACTGTGCAGCTTGATCTTCAATATGTTGTACCATGGCAACATATTCCTCAATTGGATTAATGTTTCTCTTAGGTCTTTTGTTAGAACCCTTAAACATGTCCAAGTAATTAGTCCTTTGGTTTTTATGCCCACTTCTTTTGGACTCTAGAATCATATTATGAATTATTATACAAGCATGCATAATTTGAGAAAGAACTCATGTGTCATGAAATCGAGCAGGATTTCGTAAAATATGAAACCTTGCTTGCAAGACACCGAACGTACGTTCGATGTCCTTTCTATACCTTGCCACCTTTTCAGTGAAATAGACCTCTTTATCATTTGTTGGGACCCTAAAGCCTTGTATTATAGTTCTCCACTTTGGGTAAATTCCATCGACTAGGTAATATTCAGTTTGATGCTCGACATTACCAACTTTATATGTAACGTCTGTTGAAAGTCCGTTAGATAGTTTAGAGAATAGGTATGATTGTTTTAAAACATTTATATCATTTAACGAACCTGGTACTGATCAAAAGATAGCATGCCAAGCCCAAAAATCATCGATCACAACCGCTTTTAGGATCATTGTTGGCACTTTTTTGTGTCCTGTGAACATTCCTTTCCAACCTGTTGGATAGTTTTTCCATGCCCAATGCACGCAATACAAACTTCCAAGCATATCTGGAAAACCTCTAGCTTCTCCTCTGGCTAGTATTCTGTTTACATCATTCGGTCCCAGCGTTCGTAAGTATTCCTCGTCGAACTGTTCGATCACTGTTTTATAGAATTCCTTCATGTTGCTGTTGATGATGCAATTCTAAAATATTTATCCATCTGATCACTAGCTGTTCCATAGCTTAACATATATAAAGCAGCCGAGATTTTGATGTGGGGAGAATGCCCAGGTTCTAGTGCTCCATTTAGCCTATAAGTGAAATATGGGTTGTTTTCATGAAGTTTGAGATAAATTTTAGAGAAAACATCTGAGCCCATCCGAAATCGATGGCGGAAAAAATTTATATCGTAGGTTGAATTATCAATGAAGTAGTCCTTCATCGGCCTTTCATGTCCATCCTTATAGTCCCTCTTATATCGTCGGTCAATCCATCCAGGTATACTACCATGACGGTTGCTCGTACATCCTTCACCAAAAAGTGAGAATATCCTATTGCTTCTTGTTGAATTTAAAACTTTATCGTTTCATCGTCTATTTCTTGTTCATTGTCGTAGCTTTGGTTCATGTCTTGTTTGTACTAGTAGTGTATGTTAGGATCCATGGTTGTTGAGCAATAAGTAATTTGATTTATTGGTTTTTTTAATTTTTTGCAATTGTGTGTTGGAGTGGATCGGAATGCAAGTACATATAAGTGTAGGAGGTAAAAGGATATGGAATACTAAAGACAATGAATCACACAACAATGAATGGTTACAGTTTGCTCCACGTCTATAGTACTTGATAAAGCTGCAGTGTACGTTTGCAGAGGCCATAATGGCTATAGTGTAGCTACAGTGTTGGAAAGGACAAGGCAATAATGGCTACAGTGTACGTTTCCAGAGGTCACTGATTGAGTTACGGATGCACATTATAACTATAGTGCTGGAAAGAATAAGGCAAGAATGGCTACAGTGTACATTTGTAGAGGTCATTGATTGAGTTACGGATGCACAGTGTAGCTACAACGTTGGAAAGGACATGACAATGATGGCTACAGTGTACGTTTGCAGAGGTCATTGAGTGAGTTACAGATGCACAGTGTAGCTACAATGTTGGAAATGACAAGGCAATAATGGCTACAGTGTACGTTTGCAGGGGCCATTGATTGGTTTCGATTAGCTCCATGTCGCTACAATTGCAATCCCCCTGATTACTATTTATACACTAAGTATTGGCATGAGAGGTTCATAGGATTCCAAATGGCAAATCAGACATGGACTCCCCATGATTATTTGGTATTGATTAAAGCCTATATAAAGGCTGATACAAGACACATGGAAGAGGAGGTCGATGAAGATTTTTGGGTCACCGTCAATGAAGCTTACAACAACCATCCATAATGTAGGCTGAGAAGACAAAATTTGGATACTAGAAGTACATTTTTTACATTTACTAGAGCTTGCAGGAGGTATCGGAGAATTATAACCGAGGTAGAACGAGATAATGTTTTTCAAATGACCCGATCAACTTTTGACTCCCTGTATTTTATGGATCATCAAACACATTTTGTTGGTCATGCTGCGTACGATTTGTGGATGAATTATATTATACAATTTGAGTTAGTACTATGTCAACGTACGATGTATATCCATGTGTTTGTCCAAGTGTCTTAGGTCAGTTTATGTCCATGAGTATTAATTAGGTAACTTGTATTCTATGAGCTGTATTAGTTTAATGCATGTCCACCTGTAGTAATATGAGTTGTGTATGTTCGATGTAATTTGCAGACTAAACTATGTACTTAAACGTATCACAACATACGACATACTTCAATATACTACAACATGCCATAACATACTTAAACATACAACAAAAGACATACTTAAACATATGACAGACTCGAACATACCACAACATACGAAATACTTCAACATACTACAACATACCACAACATACTTAAACATACAACAAAAAACATACTTAAACATATGACAGACTACATACCACAACATACAACATACTTCAACATACTACATACTTCAACATGTTAGTTATGCCCACCACCACGCTGAAATTCCAGTGCACTCAGCCTGTTACGAAGCACGACTAGTTCTTGTTCTAGTTCGTTTGTATATTCCACTGCTCGACAAGAGAATGGATCATCAATCCATTTCCATAAACTACAACCAATTGGAAAGTTATGGCATCTATAACGGCGCCATCCAATGTCGTTTCTGCTTCGCATGATGAAATACGTAACCGACACTCCGCAAACACAATATAGTAATGGAGGAGAGTTAACTTCCTGTTCCATTTGAATCCGTTCATTACGGTCTTCTTGGCATTCCTATGTGTTTGTAGGAAGTTTTATCTCTTGTTCATATGGATGCTATACAACCTGTTGTTCATATGGAGGTTGAACGTCCTCCAGGTGTCTTAGTTGGCTAAGATCTGGGAACCCACGGCGGATGTCCTCGTAGTGCTGCTCTTAATACTCGATAAGCCAATCCTCATCGGTGCGTGGACTTTCCGAAGGCACGTAGCCTCCTATATCAGATAAAATAGAAGGCAAGGATGACATCGGTGTGAGCTGTAAATGAATGTGAGGAAGATGTAGATAGAAGTGAAGAAGGAGTAGATGATTGTGAAGAAGTAGATGTAAACTGATATATGTATATATAAAAGTGAAGCGGAAAATGCCAAACTAATAATTGCAAGAAGAAGAGAGCAAGGGAAATATCCAAACCTTATTCTCATTCATCTTACTTATACTAGTTGTTTTGAATATGTAAATCTGTAGTAAATTATGTAGGTTCTTTTGCAACTGTGGGAGATTTTAATCTGTATTTTCGTAGTAAACTGTGTACCACTAGTTAATTAGAATTTGTGTTACCTCAATCTTCAAGTTAGTTGTGGATAAGGAAATGGTATGTTTGTTGTTAATGAATGTAATTATTTGTACTATTAGGTTATGGTAATCTATGCTTTTGGGAAAATATGTATACAGTTGCCAACAACACAGAAACATGAAAAATAATGACATCGGTGCATAAACTGAATACAACAGATATATCATACATCACAGATTCACAACACATGAATAATAACACCAACGACATAGAAACATAAACGATAATTACATTGATGCATATACCGAGTACAATAGATATATCATACATCAGAACAAAAGAATAAGTATACAAACAACATAGAAGCACAAATGAAATATAATAAATAAGATCACCCATCCGTACGTGGACGTGTATGACGACGACGACGCGTCTCATCATCATCATCTCCACCGCCGCTCGGGCCAGCTAAATGCTCATAGTACATCTGCATGTCAGCAAATCTCTTACGCTCTTCCTTCAACCGTGCCTGCAGTCATGCTACTGCCTCTGCCTGCCGACGTAGTTCACTATTATAGTAGTCTAGGCTACGTCTATGCTCTACATATCCTGTATGTCTAATCCCCATGTGCATATCGTATAGATATACATAAGATATCTGGGTCAGATCCGAGTACTAATCGTGCGCTCGAGGATGAAACACGTCAACATAACGGTTTGGTCCACTAGTAGGAACTGCCATGATCCATCCGAAGTGAGAAGCAACCGACACGTGATCGAGTGCACGGTACCCTTGACTGGGCTGGGTAAGATCCTCGACAACCGGGGATGTATGCCGTGGCATATAGCAGATGGACCGACTCAATTTATCGCCGCTGCATGGGTAATGGTATCACCATACCCACTGTAAAATCTACGCCAGAAGTCAACGTATGATGGACCGGTAATAACAAAGGTCTCGGCCGGCCACCAAATTCATGCTCTCGCCAAATCTAGCTGCTTTGAAGGATAAATCATACAGTGATAGGTATGAGGGTGTGGATCATCGGGAATAGCATCCAAGTCGTACAACTGTCTCCAACACCTCTCACCAGGATACCAATATGCACCAAACGCTGAGGGATAAGATAGGAGTGGAAATCTCCGCCCAGCAAGCATCCTAGCAATCTCTATAAAATCAAGGCCGATCGATACACTATCATGAAATGGATGCCATATAATCTGATGTCTATACATCCTCAAATCGATTTGGTTGTGGGCAACTGAATAAACATGATGGGATTCATTATCCCTGGGTCCCATGTTGTCCACGCACCAAAATGACAAACGAGGGAAAAAAGTAGACGCATTTGAAGTCAAAGTGACGAAATGAAAATTCCTAGAATACTCAAAATACTAGTACTGTAGTAACTCTCAGAAGCCAAATAATGAAACCTATGCATCCGTAATGGTGCACTGTACAACGAGACATCTATACAAGTACGCAAGAATAGGCATACCCCAATCATATAGAACAACACCATCGAAATCCAAATGAGATGCGAGCTCAATAAACTCGACCACTAAACTACTGTTCGAGGTGCTAAAAAACAAGTTACCCATGAGGTATATAACAAATAATCTCGCAGGCTCCAGATCATCATCAGATGAGTAATGACTGAGTATGCTGTCCATGGCAGCACAAATAGCGCTGACTCTAATAGCGCCTCCGGCCTGATATGATGCAGCGGAAGCGTCAAAGTGTGGCAGAAGATCATGAACAAGTACCAGATCACGCTATCGAGCATCATCGTATGTAAGCGATGGAAAAGAGGCCACTCCAATGCTAATGCCAATAAATATAGAGAAATCAAGCGATGTAATTCCTAGCTCACAGCAAGGAAAGTGGAATGTGTGAGTGGTTTTATACCACCGTAAAGCAATAGCTGCGCACAATTGCACATCACCTTTTATGATAGGTTGATTCCTAGGATTGTAGAGTACATAACAAGTTAAATTATGGAGTGATAAATTAATTTGTTTTTTAAGTAAATGGTTCATTATATTACCTAAGAAATGATGGAATCCAAGCCCGTGTAAATGTGCTACGACTCTATCCTTATTTGCGAAATTCGTTTGAAAATATATAAGCATTTTCGCTAAAGAACTCCACAAACGGATATTCCATGACTGTTTAAGTTAAATAAAATCATACTTATAAATTTAAACTAACAACGTATTGCAATTATTTTAATCATATAAAGAAATATTTACAGCCAAACTCGTCCATGTGCTAACATGTACTTCGTCTTTTGGAAGCGTGCGAAAGTTAGAAAGCATAGGCAATTTCGCCGCGCTAAGGTTCGGATCCTGAAATCCATCAAGCTCGGCAACTCTAGCGGAAGTCTGCCCCCACACCCCTGTGTGTCCTGTCCGCTCGACCACCCCTGTGGCCTCCACGACCGCGGCGACCGCCTTCGTCTTTGCCTCCGCCTTGCTCGATATTTTTGGCGGCCTCGAGCAAATATTCTACTCCGTGTTCATGACCGTACCGCACAATAATATGACCTTCGCCAGAGTCATCTCCAGCTCCACCACCATACTGCCGTCACCACCACTGCTACTGTCTCCATTAATGAACTTTTTCACAAATTTTTTGAATGATCTAGACATTTCTATGGGTGTAGATCTCAAAAACAGGCTTTAAATTGTGTATAGGAGCACAGCATTGGATGTTTGGGGGTTGAAATTGAAGAAAAGGTGTGGTGGAAGGAATCGGGTTTGCTGAAAATGGAGAAGGGTGGAGAGATGGAAAATGGCTCGGCGGTTGGTTGTAGGGTTTGGTTTATAATGATGAAGAGTTCGCTGTTGTAAATTTATAATAGCGAAGTCTTTACTGTTATAAATATATAACGGCGAAGACTTCGCCGTTATAAACCCAGTGAATTTTTTCCCCTAGTCCGTGGCTAGTTTGTACCTTACCTGGTTGCGGAGCTCGTTCGGCCAGTCCAAAAGTATGCGAGAGTGAACTGAACAAGCCACATTGTTGGTAATGGTCTTAGATGCTGCAATTATCTATAAGAAGAAGAGAGTGCAATGCATGCATGTAAGTAACTTACACTAAGCTGCTAAGAGTACTCTTGGACTAGTAAGTCAGAAAACCGTTCTCGATTGTACTCATTTTTGGTGTTGTAGTTAAGCATCAAGCAGTCGTTTAAGTAGTCATTACTTCCAATCCGTATGAAGAATAAGCTATCTACTATGGCACTTTTGTTTGTGATCTGATTAAGGGTCGGTTCAAAATTCCTTATTTGTTGGTTAAAAGGAATATGCCCAACCTGAACAAAATGCATGTTATTATGCAGTCATTGAAACTATATGTAACTTGCTTTAGAAAAAAAATAAAAAATTTCTTCCGGTAATATTTATAATTCCAGTAGCAGCAAATGCATAGTTAAAGCTCGTTTGGATCGACTTATAAAAATTGTTCTTTTTTTTGCATTTTGGAAGGCAAAACCAATTCATTTAGCTTTTAAATAGCCAATAAACGACTTACTTAAGTCGATCCAAACTAGCATTTAACTCCATGCAGAGAATCATTCTTTGAAGCTTCTGAATGTGGTGGAATTAGTGGTAAACCAAGAATTTCAGCTGCAAAATTTAATTGCATGGACAAAAAAAGCAAGTAACATGCACGGATACATATCACAGAGAAACATGAAATAGATCATGAATGCATGTTACCTCTTTTCATCAATGATAGTATAGCCATTGGAGAACCTTCCGGTAGGTCCACCGGCAAAATCAATGTCGTAAGGGTAGTGGTTTGCTTTGGCCAAAGAAGGAAGATTGTTGTTGTTACCGTTGTCAATAAGAGAATCACTAAAGATATACACTGCAGGCACGAGCCCCCTTTTGGTATCTTTTATTACAGATACTTCATAATTTATTTTTCATCATCATTCATTCATATGATACGATGAATCCCATTAATCAACTATTTTGTTGTAAATGAACGAGTGTAATTTGTTTCGGTATATGGAGACAGATAATAAAAGGATATAGGAATTGAATACCCAGATTACAAAATTTGAGCACCACCAAATTTCTTGAAATGAAAGTTTACTTTCTCAGGTTAAAGGGATTCAAGTTATTACTTCTTTTTCAAACAACCTTTATACCTAATTATAGTCTTACCCTTGATAACACTTGTGTTCTACCACCGTTATGTATGTTATTCAAGTATTCTGAAATATGTTGAAAAAAATCAAATAAATAAAGCCCCGCGTGGACAGTGTATACATTGCAATAAATCAAGAAGTGTATTTTATGATTTCATCCAACTTTGCATCTTTCTCCCACTCAAAGTCCCTCTTAACCACTCTAAATAAGTGTATAATAACCGTGAACAACTAAAACCAATGGTTTGGTTTTTCCGCCATATTCTTAAACACTTACTGTATATTTTTATGACATACCTCATAGTTATCATGACTGGACCGTGAGTCAAACCGTGACGATTCAAAATTTAATATTCTAATGATTCGACCGATTGAACCGTCGAAATCATGAATTTTGTATTTTTTGAAAATTTACAAATTTAAATACAATTTATATGCAAAAATATTGAAGGAAAAATGCTAGATAGGTCCATCGTAAGGGGTCTTTAATATTTACAACATGAGTTGCACATCCGAAGTTATGTACTGCTATAGTGTACAACTACATCAGTTGTGCATGTTGGGGAAAAATCCCTCAAGATCACCTTAGAAGCAAAAATCCAACCTTGTGGAAAAAAATAGGACCGGATTGACGGTGAGGCAAAACAAACAACAGATAGTCACCAGATAAAAACAATCACAGATCAAACAATAAAAGAAAATAACACATGGGATTTATAGTGGTTCCACTACCCCGAGGTAGTGTACATCCACTGGGGGAGCGAAGATTTTATTACTTTCTAAGAGGAGAATTTTTTTACAAGATTGATAATAGAGAAGAAGAATAAGAAATACAACTGAAAGAGATAATTCTAATCATGCTAATCTCTGCCTTTATATAGAGATTATTACTTAGGGTTGAAATAAATGATTTACTGTTATAAATCAATGCCTTATAATTCCTCTATTCATACTAGAAATGTTTATCCATTTGATTTTCCAGTTTTCCTCAATTTACATACACCTGATAAGGTTCCTTCTTTAATTAGCTAATTAGTGGATTAATTGATTACCTCAATCTCCCAAAATAATTCTTCTTCTCACGTAGGTACTTTATTTAATGCTATAAAAGTGGCAATATATATTTGAGTAATTATCTCAAATATCTTTCAAATCTTCTACAATTGGAAATATTGTATCACTGAACTCAATAATATCGTCCAAATCTTCTGCAATTGGAAATACTGTATCACAAAATCTTACAATCTCCATCTTGATACTATATTTCCCCGCAAGCCTATCAACTCTACCAACATCCTCTTACTCCAAGTAGCTCTCGGACAAGACACCACAGATACTTTCTCAACGAGCTTCGGCATAGCCATTACCCATTGCACTTTGTCAACAAACTCCGGCAAGGCCACCGCCCACCAACAAAGTGTTGAAAGTACCCTCTCCAAGTAGGACCTATCAATCTCCACAATGAAAATAAATGTCTATATCTACCAACCCACTCTCCCTCGTGCCACCTTGCGGCACCTAACACTTCGTCGAGCGAATCAAGTTCGAGCAATGCTTGAACGTTGCAACGGGTAATGACTTGGTAAACATATTCGTTGCATTCTCCTCTGTGTGAACCTTCTGAAGATGTACAAGCTTCTCTTCATCCATAGAGACAAGAAAGGACTATCTCTTACCTCAATATTCTTCGTCCTTGAGCTGAAAGCCAGATTTTCAGCTACATGAATGCACTTTGGCTATCACAATTCACTTCTATACCTTCATACACGAAGCTCAAGTTACACAACAAACGATTCAAGTAAAGTGCCTCCTTAGCCGCTTCAACTGCAGCAATAAGCTCTGCCTCTGTAGTAGACAAAGCCACAATCATCTACAACCTCACTCTCCAACTAATAAATGTCCCACCAATAGTGAACACATAACCTAAGGTTGGTTTCCTTCGATCTCTATCGCTGACATAGTCAGAATCACAAAATCCAACCAAGTTGAAATATCTATCTCTACCGCCAATGACAATCCCATGGTCTGGAGTCCCTCTAAGATATCTAAAAATATACTTCACTACCTCCCAATGCGTATTTCCTGGATTTGACATGAATCTACTCAACAATCCAACTGTTTGTGCAATGCCAGGCCTAGTGGAAACCATCGCATACATCAGACTACCAACTGCACTTGCATAGGGAACCTTCTCCATATAAGCCTTGTCCTTCTCAGAGATCGGAGAGTCTCTGCTAGAAAGCTGTATGTGCAAAGGCATGGGTGTGCTAATTGCCTTTGCTCCTTCCTTGCTAAACCGAGCAAGCACTTTCAGAATATATTCCTTTTGAGTGAGCCTCAAAAGTCCAAGCTTCCCATTCCTTTGGATTTCCATACCCAAAATCTTCCTTGCTTCTCCAAGGTCTTTCATCTTGAATTCTGCCTTAAGCTTCAACTTCAAACTATCAATTTCAGTTTTATCCTTGGAAGCAATCAACATATCATCCACATACAAGAGTAAATACACCCAATAACCATTCTTCAAATTCTTGAAGTATGCATAGGCATCTTTGATGCTACGATCAAAACCAAGTGAAAGCATAAAAGAATCAAACCTCTTGTACTACTGTCTAGGCGACTGTTTAAGTCCATACACCGACTTCTTTAGCTTGCAAACCCAATTCACTTTTCCATCTATGACATATCCATCTGGCTGCTTCATGTAAATGGTCTCATCCAAGTCTCCATGCGAGAAAGCGGTCTTCATATCAAGTTGCTACAACTCCAAGTCATGAGCGGCAACTATAGCAAACAGATTACAGATGGAGATGTGTCTCACTACAGGAGAAAAAAATCTCATCATACTTCAATCCCTTCCTTTGTGAAAACCCTTTAGCAACAAGTCTAGCCTTGTATCTTCCATCATCCTTCACCTTGAACACCCACTTGCAATCTATTGCTCGACTTCCTTGAGGAGGAGGTACCAAATCCCAAGTCTTGTTCTTCTTCAACGACTTTAGCTCCTCTTCCATAGCGCACATCCACTTCGAACTGTCACGCGACTTCAAAGCTTCATCAAGGTCAAGCGGCTCCTCATGAACCACATGTAGGGCATAATCAAACTGATCACTAAGGATAAGATTTGCATACTGCCAATAACCATACCTCTCTGGCGGCCTAATAGTCCTACAACTGACCCAAGTAGGTACAACTTCGCCTAAACTCCTTTCAGCTCCACCTTGAACTAAACTTCCTCTAGTCTCATGCACATCACCAAAACTACTATAAGGCACCTGTGGACTACTATGTGATGTCACATCAAATGCATCTATTTCACTCTCAACAGCATCAACAACTCTACTACTAGGCTATAAAATAGGAACCACTTCTATCTCCTTAGGCATATCAAAAACATCCGATGTGGTAGGTAAGTCTTTCTTAGGATTGAACATTACTGACTCATCAAAAGTAACATGTATGGAATGAACAATCTTCCTATCAACAAGGTTCCAAATACGATTCCCTTTGATTCCATCTGTGCAATCCTAGAGGATGCCCTTGTATGCTCCAGCCTCCAACTTATTATCACATGTATGGTGAACACACACAGGACAACCAAAAATACGAAAATAAACAAGGTACATGGCTTTACCCCTCCACTTCTCTTTTGGAATCTTCACATCTATGGCTGAGCATATAATCCGATTAATAATATGCACTGCAGTCGATAATGCCTCATCCCAGATGCCTTTAAATAAGCCCACCGTCAATCTCAACCAACGAGCTTTCTTAAGTAAAGTCCTATTCATCCTCTCAGCAACCCCACTGGATTGCGAATACCTAGTGTAGTGAAATGTCTCTCAATGCCATGCTGTCTACAAAAATCGAGGAACTCCCCAAAGACAAACTCGTCGCCGTTATCAGATTCCAGCACCTTCAACTTAGAACCAGATTGGTTCTCAATAAGCACCTTCCAAGCCTTAAACTTCTCAAAGCTCTCTGATTTGGCCTTTATCACATACACCCAAACTTTTTGAGAAAAATCATCAATAAAAGAGATAAAATACTTCGCTCCCCCAATGGAAGCAGTAGCAACTGGTCCCCAAACATCTATATGCACATAATCAAGTATCCTCTCTGATCTATGGAGTCCAACTCCAAAGGATACCTTAGTCTGCTTACATAACACACACTCCTGGTAGAAATCCAACTTGTCGAAGTCACCTTTGATCATCTTCCGTCCACGAAGCAACTCTAAGCCCTTCTCAGAAATATGACCCAACTTGATATGCCAAAGTCTGGTGGCTTCCAAAGCACGAGAACTATCAACTCCAATACACGACTCTCCAAGAACCGTGGTCCCCTTAAGCAAATACAGATTTTGGAACACATCTTCCTTCATAAGAACAAGAACCCCTCGAAAATTTCAAATCATCCTCCTCTAAAGTGACCCTCCACCCCATGGATGCCAACTGCCCCAAAGAAATCAAGGACTTTCGAAGACCCGAAACTTACCGGACAGTTGTCAAAGTGCGTACCACTTCGTCAAACATCCTAATCCGCACTGTACCTTCTCCCATGGCTCTAAAACCAGCATCATTACCCATAAGGATTGCACTTCCCTCTATGTCGACTAAAGAACTGAAGTAATCCCTACTGGGCATGAAATGAAAAGACGCCCCGAATCAAGCTCCTAGTGGTTTGATACATCTGATACACGCTGTAGTAACACATCATCAGGTACAACTTTCTCCACCGCAAATTGTGAAGAACCGTCTTCTTCCTTCTTTTTCTTCCAATCTGGACAGTCTCTTTTCCAATGGCATGCTTTCATACAATGGTGACACTTTCCATCTTAGACTTTCCTCTATAATTATTACCGAGCTTTCTAGATTAGGAACACCTCCTACAATTCCAATTCTTCTTCTCCTCTCTCCCTCTCTCAGCAAATAGGCTTTGAATACTACTTCCTTAGATAGAAGACCCGACTTCACAACTTCAACGGTCAAAGTATCTCTCACAAAGATAAGGATGTTAGCAAAACCTATGTAATGCTCCGGAAGGGAACACAAGATCATCATAGCCATATGTTCTTCGTCTACCTTCAAATCCACAGTCTTCATCTTCATCGCTAGATCGTTGAAGAAACACAGATGCTCTTTGATAGAAGTATCATCTCTCATCCTCATGGTGAAAAATATCTTTAACAAAATTAAACAGTTAGTCAAAGATTTCTTCAAATAGAGATTTTCCAGCTTGGTCCAAATGCCCTTAGCAGTAGTTTCACCGCTAATCTCAGAAATAACATTTTCTCTCATAGCTAATTGCAAAGTAGCAAACGTCCATTTTTCTATCTCCTTCTTTTCCACGGCTAAAATTTCAGCCTTCAACTCCTCAGGAGCAAACACCACAGGATGAACTTCGTTTCTTGGAACAACTTTCATCCTCCATTGCCACTTCTCGAAGTCTTTATCACCGTTCCACTTCTCTATTGCTAAACTAGATCCTGATGCAATATAGGTCCCTCTAACATAGGGTCTTGGTACAATTGCTGGAGTCTCCTCATCTCCTGCCATAATGCCTAATGCTCTTTCTTAATCAACCATATCGCTCTAATACCAGCCTGTTGGGAAAAAATCCCTCAAGATCGCCTTAGGAACAAAAACGCAACCTTGTGGAAAATTAAATAGGACCAGATTGATGGTGAGGCAAAACAAACAACAAATAGTCACAAACTAAATGCAATCATAGATCAAACAATAAAAGAAAATAACACACGGAATTTATAGTGGTTCCACTACCGCAAGGTAGTGTACATCCACTTAGGGAGAGGAGATTTTATTACTTTCTAAGAGGAGAAAATTTTACAAGATTGATAATGGAGAAGAAGAATACACTACAAGGAATACAGTCATTTCCAACGACTCTAAGCCGTCGGCGGCCATCGGAAGTCGTCGGAAATGCCGTCGGTATATAGAACACGGCTTTCGTCCATTTTCGACGGAAATGACGACAGCTTTACGATGGCCTCCGACGGCTTTTTCGATGGTAGTTCCAACGTTTTTTCCAACGGTGCCGACGTCCACGTGGTTTAAAAACATGCTAGAAAACCATTGGACGCCGTCGGAGTTTTCGACCGGTTAGCCGTTGTAATATTTCGACCTATAAGCTGTCGGTAGCAGTCAGAAATCTAGGTAAAATATATTTTTTCAGCAGCCCAACAGCAGACTAATATCAATATATATCACAGCACATCAAAATCAATATATATATATATATATCAGATATATAAGCTAAAATCAATATCAATATCAATAATAATATAAAACTCAAAGATGACCATCTCAAACTCAAACATTTCCAATCAATACAAACCAAATCATCCACCATCACCCAACTGCAATATCTAAATCCAACATCAATGTACAATATATACATCCAATATCAAACCCCACAAATCAATATCAAGCACTAAATGTCCACAAATCAACCTCACCATTTCTCATTGTATATATACACAAATTTCAAAAAAAACTACAAAACGTACCTCATGACTCATCATCGGCTCCAGAACCACCAGACGAAGGGAATCCTCCATGACGCTCCATATACTCGGCCAAAAGCTAGTTCAGTTGCTCCATTTGTGCCGCTCGGAGGTAGTCCTACTCCTACAGCTGTGAAATCTGCTGTCGAAGCTCATTAATCTCATCATTGTCCTGAGCCTTTTGATAGGCCTTTTGTGAAGCCCGAGCCTACAAAACAAGTCGAAAATGTTTAAGTTATTACGTAACTTTTATAAAAATTAAACAATTTTTACAACTTAGTTAATTTTTATAAATTACCGATTGATTGCCGTAGCCATAACGCCTATTTCTCGATGTTGGGTCCATAACGGAGTCGAAGATAGTATCCTCCTCGTCAGTGGTCAATTGCTTCCGTCCCGAATGCTCAAGTATCTGCGCACGTGCTTGCATAAATTTTTCCTGCAATGCAAAATTAAATACAAATAAATATTACATGACATTATTATAATATTTTATAACTAATTAATTAAAATGATCATTATTAATAACTTATAACTTAAAATATACTTAAATGTGCAGCATATGCTTTACCATTCTCATGCCCGACATACATCACCGACCTTTCGTCATCGGTCTGCCTGACAGCATGAGTATGCACAAATACATCCATACTCGAGACAGGAGCCCCACGCGCTCTTTCCTGCAATAATTGGTGTATGTTGTTGTTGTTCATACAAAATTATACAAAAAATATAATAACTGTTCGTAATTGCAATTAATCAATTTACCAGGTCCTCACGATGATGCTGAAATGATTTCGAGCCACCACGGTGTGTGATTGGATTTTTCTGCTTGTTCACCTAGTTTCTGTCTGAATCCGCCTGCAAATTAAAATTTAAGATTATATTTTATAGGTATAAATTATGTATTCTTTACTGAAAAATTAAGGTGACATCTGATAGACTTATCCTGAATTCATCGCTACCCCACCATGCGACCCAAGCATCCCATACGCTGGCGCCCATCCAGTTTGGCTTCTTCCCAGATTTTCTGATGGTAGACATCGTATTCCGGTAATTCTTTGCAACTTTGAAGTTCCAGTGGCGCTGGCAAAGAGAAACATCCTCCTCTTGTAGGTCTACCACACCCTGTATATATGTTGAAAAAAAATATAAGTTATATATTTATACATAGTCAGCAAATTGTAAAGTGATTATATATAATGATATATAATTTTACACTTACTTAGAACTCCTACCAGATGCTCTCTCGGACATGCTTTGAGATC
Organism: Allium fistulosum; assembly: GCA_030737815.1. Taxonomy (NCBI): domain Eukaryota; kingdom Viridiplantae; phylum Streptophyta; class Magnoliopsida; order Asparagales; family Amaryllidaceae; genus Allium; species Allium fistulosum. Next base: position 661,489,146 of record CM060907.1, read on the forward strand.
CTACTCCATTTTGGCCAGCACACGGTCATACGGCTCATGTATGCCTGCCTAGATATGTTGAGCACTAAATGTGAAGGCTCAAGCTCAAAACCCCTGCATTAAATATGATACGGACAAATCATGACTAATATATCATACAAAATATTTATAATGTTGAAGCAAATTTAGTACTTACGAGCCATCTGCTTTCGGTAGCAATCTAACTACCATACTCGACGCCTCCTGTGACGGGCCACTGCCATCACCTCCGCTGCGAACGATCCCTCTCTGAGACAAAGAGGAGGAACCAGATTGCGAAGAACTCCGCCGCCTAAAGAAAGACATCTGTAATACATGTCATATACATATTATTTTATTATGGCAGAACATATCATTCAATTATGAGTAAACATATCAAGATTTAACATCAATAATCACATAAACATACAAAAAAAGTGTAACATCAATACTCCCATAAATTACCTTTTTTCAACATGTATACTATTAAATTAGTCCTCGTCGTTTTCTGATTTAGGCTCGGTCTCGTACTCTATATTGTTTTCCTCTGTGGTCTCAAATGCTTCTACTAATACATTTGGTGTTGAATTTGTATCCATTGACAAAGAATATTGAACATGTCTTGACTTTTCTTTTTGGTTCCATCACAAGATGTTTCAACCCTTCATCAACCACACAATTTATCGGATCATATACGTGGTTCGAAAACCAAGTAGCAAGTTTTTTGCTGATATCGCCGATTGGATGTTGTGATTCGTAATTATTGCATATATAGATAATATATTGCATTATAATTAATACACACATGTATTATTCAAGTAAATAATTTTAGATGTGTTATTTAATAATACCTAATAAATGGCGCAACTTCTACACAGTTAAGAAGAACATATGTATGGGCTACATGTTAATCTCTATCGTCTAACTATACTTCCATGCATTTTCCAACAAAGCGCCCCTATTGTCTAAAAATAGATAGCATTGATTCAGAAGAATCTTGTTTAATGCCCTCATCATTTCGCGTGGTACTTTCAAAAGATAATTTCACATGGTCACTAAAATAATGAGAGAAAAAGAATGAAGCTTTTTCTTCGATATATGATTTGCATATCGAACCTTCAACTCGTGCTTTTTGTCTTACTTTTTTCTTTAGATGATTTAAATACCTGTTAAGAATAATTATAATTAAATTTTATTACATGTAGTTAAACTAAAATTTAACATACTCGATATTAATACCTTTCAAACGGATACATCCATCCATATTGCACAGGACCTCGAAGACATGCTTCAAACGGAAGATGAACATGTAAATGCTCCATTACATTAAAGAAACCCCGGAGGAAATATTTTCTCCAGTCTGTAGAGCAGTATAAGAATTTATTCCTCAAGTTTACGTAGACGATCAACTTTTAACGTAGTTGAACAAAGCTCCTTATAAAACAAACTAAGTTCTGTTATAACCGTCCAAACTTTTGTGGGCAACAGTTTGAAAGCGACGGGTAACAAATGTTCCATCATTACATGACAATCGTGATTTTTCATCCCACTCAGTTTACCGTTCTTATAGTCGACACATCTACACAGATTAAAGGAAATCCCATCAGGAAATCTTAATCCTTCCACCCACTTTAACAGTACTTCAACTTGGTCTAGCTCATAGCATGCTTTGGGTTTTTTATGTCATTTGGCTTCATATGAAGCTCAGGACGATTGCATATTGCCTCTATGTCACGTCTTGATTTCAAATCGTCTTTAGTCTTTCCTTTAACATTCAGAACTGTATTAAATACATCATAGAGCACATTTTTCTCGTTGTGCATCACATCGATATTATGACGAATTAGGAATTTTTTCCAATAAGACAACCCCCAAAATATACTTTGTTTGCACCAATTATGACTCGTCAATTTACCTTGAATTTCAATTTGTTCGCTAGTTTCATGTATCTTTGGATAATCCTTTACATGTTCATAATTATCTTCGCTTGACCAAATCGTTGGTGGTCCCAAGGACTCAAGTCTATTACTTGTAAAGTTTTTTATCTTTTCTAAAAGAATGATTAATATGGAGATAACACCGATGATAGTCAAACCATGAAATTTTCTTCGCATGCGGTAAAGAAAATGCCCGTGTTTCTTCCATGCAATAAGGACAAGCTAGACGACCAGCCGTACAACAACCCGAAAGCATTGCATACGCAGGAAAACCGCTTATAGTCCACAACAAAGAAGCGAACATACGAAAATTCTTTTTTTTTGAAATGTTTTATGTTTCAACACATTCATAGCACAATGTTTTCAACTCTTCAATCAACGGTTGTAAATATACGTCGATTCCTTGGGTCGGATCATCAGGGCCAAGGATGATAATAGTGAGAAACATATACGGAGTTTTCATACACATTCACAGAGGTAAATTGTAAGGTGTAACGATTAAAGGCCAAGTGAATATTTTAAACCAAATTAAGAGAACTGTGAAAATCCATCCATACATAAATCAAGTCTAGCATTACGACTCTCTGTTGTGAAAGGGGGGTATGTCTTATCAAAATGCTTCCATGCTTCTCCATCAGCTGGATGTGTTAACGTACCTTCTTCTTGTGTTCTCACACAGTGCCATCTCATATGATGCGCGATTACAGAAGATGCATATAACCTTTAAAGTCTAGGAGTGATGGGTAAGTATTGCATACGCTTGTACGGAACTTCCTTTCCCTTCTTTTTTCTTGGTTTGTATCTTTCCTGATTACATATTTTACAATTCCTAAAATTGATGTCTTCTTTCCAAACCAACATGCAACTATTTAAGCATGTATCTATTTTTTGATACGACAAACCAAAAGCATGCATAAGTTTTTTCACTTCATAATGATATTCGCACATTAAATTATCGGGTGGCATATGCCGTTCTGCAGCTTGTACTATAGCTGTAAACTCGACTTCTGTGAAGTTGTATTTTGATTTTATCGCAATGTATTCTATAGTTACTTATATTTGAGTACCGCTTGTACAACCATCCCAAAGGGGTTTCTTAGCAGCATCCAATAAATCATAAATTTTGTTTGCTCCAATACTTGGTTCTTCTTCGACATTAACATTGTTACCATCAACTTCAACAGTAGAGAACATTGAATGTACTGCATCTTCAACCATATCTTCTATGAGATTCGTCGGAACAATCTCAGTATCCAACTCCTACTTTGAATGTACGGGATTAGGTGCTATAAGTTCTCCATGACGATCTCACACCAAATAATTCGGCACGAAACCATATTGGCGAAAATGAACTATTACCATATCCGGTATTAAATGCTTCAATCATTTGCACCTACTACATAGACAACGATCTTCGTCTTTCCCATTATTACTTAAAGCGAATTCAATAAATACGTGTACACCATTTTGAAAATGTTCACTTATTGAGCCTCTAATTTCTCTTTTTTGTTGGTACATCCAACTCCGATCGATAAAATAATTGACCATTTTTCCTACTTTAAAACATAAAAACGTATTAATCATTTACGTGTTGACATTTTATTTTTCAATTAAATCATACATTTAAATTTTCGCAAATATATAATATTATTCTATTTAATTTTATTTCAAATGGATTTACACAAATTATTATATGAATATAATCTGTAATTTTTAGGTTATTGTTTTACACTTGATGGTTGTTCATCCTACTCCCCATTACAAACATAGTGGTAATTATATTTTGTAAATCATTTCATTTTAAACGATTCAACAAAATTTCGACAGCATTTCCTCTTTGTTCCCTGTATCTTGCACAAATGCGTGTGCACAGGGAACAAAAAGAAAGTGTTGTCCAAATTTTGTGAACAGTTTAAAATGAAATGATTTGCAAAATATAACTACTCTATTGTGTTTGTAACTTGTCCAATACAGGGACAAACCCGACAAATATTGTATCGGATGAATATAAATGTCCGTTCTGTGATAAAAACGAACATCCATACAACGATCATATACAATACTTGTCAGACGGAGTCAAAAACTCTCCAAAGGATTTATAAAAAGTAAAACGTATTATACAATAATTTTTACAATAATTTATTTACATTCTAAGAAACGCATATACTAAATTATCGTTTTTGTTATCTTAAAAACACATACACTAAATCCTGAGCATCGACTCTAATTAATCCAAGCCTAATGCACGTATGCACTAATTAATCAACACATATACACCAATTAACGCACATATACACTAAACAAATTTTTTTCCTCAACATTTAAATAATAAGCAATTATAACAACAACCTAATTAGCATTCAATATAGTATAACAAACAATCAATAGGGTATTATACAACCATAACAACAAATTAACACCAATTTAACAAATCAAAATTAATTAGGGTTTAGGAATAAAACATGATTGTAGTTTGATGAAGGGCCTAGGCTTGTCGAGAGTCGAGAATGATGAAGTTGGAGATGATCGAGGAGGCGCGGGGGCTGGCTAACGACGAGGAGGTTGTGGTGGGTTAGAGATTTGGTTGATTTTGGGGGAGAGGAGATAATGAAGATGACTCTCGGCCTGGAGCCTGTATACACGATATTTTTCGACGGCCGCCGATGGCTAAATTACGTCGGTTTTCGACAGCTTTCGACGGTCACTATATTTTATTTACGAAAATGTCACTGTGTTTGTCAACCGTCGGTAGTGGTCGGAAATCGCCGTCGACGGCCGTCGGAAGTTTTCGTCGCTATTTATTGTATTCCTTGTAGATAAGAAATACAACCGAGAGAGATAATTCTACTCATGCTAATCTCTGCCTTTATATATAGATTATTATTTGGGGTTGAAGTAATCGATTTATGGTCATAAGTCAATGCCTCATTGATTCTTCTATTCATACATGAGACATTTATCCATTTGATTTTCCAGTTTCACCCAATTTAAGATTCTTTTTTTAATCGGCTAATTAGGGAATAATTGATTATCTCAATCTTTCTAGATAATTCTTCTTCTCACGTAGGTAATTTATTACTTTTTTTAATGCTATAAAAGATGCAATATATATATTTGAGTAATTATCTCAAATATCTTTCAAATCCTCTGCAATTGGAAATACTGTATCACTGAAATTAACAATATCCTTCAAATCTTCTGCAATAACAAATATTGTATCACCAAATCTTACAGTGGACAACTACAGTTGCGCAAATATTATTGTGCACGCAGTAGTAATGCACAACGACAAACTTAATAGCGGAGAACTTGACGATGGTTATAGTGGTTTTGGAGGTGGTTGCCAACATAAAAAAACGGTGGAGTTTGCATTTAAATTTTGAAACGATGATGATATTTTTAATGATTTAATTTTTTCTTCTTCGGAATAATGGGGAAAATGAGAATACTATACGGTAAGAAAAACAATAAGAAAACCGTGATTCAATCAGATAAAATGGACGGTTGAACCAATGGTTTGAAGATTCGACTTTCGGTTCATGCACAGCCGAGGTTGATTGAGTTCACGACCGCAGAGGTCTATGATTCGAGGTTTTTCGAGGTACTAGTTTAGTTCGATCCGGTCATGATAGCAGTGCATAACATACAATAGACTGTAGCAAGATTTTAAGTCATGTTCTCGATGTTGTATATGTTTGACAAACAAACATTGTTATCAGTTACAAATCTAAACTTGTTTCTTTGGGTTTTACAAAAACATATTTATTTGTTGCAAAAGATTCATCCCGGTATTCTGGATGAAAATGGCGAAGAAGTGAATTTTTTATTTGAAACATTAACCTTTTATTATATGTGTGTTTCATTATAGGTTTGTCTGATAAGACATTGTTTATCATTGAAGTGACCATGCATATTAAGCAATAATTAATGTGCGAAACCTACAGCCCAACTAGTAATCATCCACAAATGTGATCTATTTATTATTTTTACATCTATCCTATTCTCGATCGAACAAGGTGGTAGTGTCCTCATTCTCATGGAGAATCTCAAATCTTAATGTCTGGATAAAAATATTCTGAATAGAAGTATACAATATGTAGCTTATCCTCCATCAAATAGATATATCAACTATATAGTTTTTACAAATAACTCCAAAACTTCAAACCTTTTAAATTTTCAGATATAAAATTTTGATCCCCTTTTCAGATTATTGGTACGTATATAATGTATGGATATTAACACATTTAACGGCAATTAAATGCTTAAGATATTCAAATAATAATAGTTGTAATATAGTATTGTCAAACAAAAACAAAGCAATAACTTAAACATATATGATTATATATATTTTGCAAAAGCAAGGTACATGCTTTTGATATCATCATATGTCTAAAATTACAGAAAATTATTGTCAAGGACAAAATTTCTCAACATTTTAACCTCAAGGACTGACATTCAGTATTTTAGCCTGAAGGACAACTTTCTTTAGGTATCAGTTTTTACAGTTTTTATGTATCAGTTTGTAGTTATCGGTAGCAGTTTTTAGTACGATAAGTTTTGAAAAAATGTTTGTCCTTATGAATAATTTTGAAAGAATATTTGTCCTTATGAATAATTTTTAGAAGAATGTTTGTTCTTTTGGTTAAAATATTGACGTCGTGTTCTTATGGCTAAAAATATACAAATTTTTGTCCTTTAAATTAATTCTCCCAATAAAATTATAAGTATTTAGAGGTTTATCTATCAAGTTTAACAATATTGGATCATTCTTAGGACCATAATAATAAATGTGAAAGGTTCTAACGTCAACTACTGCAAATATAGATTAACATGCAATCAAAAGAATTGACTTGAAAGGATTGAAGTAGAAAAATACTAATATGTGACTGTAAATCATGCAGATCAGCTTTAAAGAGATAAAAGTGTATGATAGACAGCCATCATAGAAGGAAAAAGGGAGGAGTTCGACTTACTTTTCTCAACTGAACAGTACCAGGCATCATTTTCAGACACGGGGAACAAATCACAGGCATTGAACCGGTAAATTAAAAGGTTTTGAATTAGCCATGTGCGTGGTAGTAAGTGATTTTCACACCTAACAGTGTTTAGTTTGTGGATATTGTTAGTAATTCTGATCAAATTGATGGAGTTGGAAAAAAGAGATTGCGTATGCATATGGGTTCCCAGTATTAGTATATTTTTATTGTTACCGCTGTTGTATAACGTGGTTATAGCTCTAACCAACTGAGCTACGGGACCAAGAAACACAACTTTTTCAAAAGATAACATTCTCACTCATCGACAAAAGGTTATCCTATTACAATGATACCAAATTGGAAAACTACTCAGTTATAAAGCATAACACAACAACAACCAACTCACAAAGAACAGAAAAAGATACATTCTTAAAACTTGCAGTATTAGCCAGAATGAAGCTGCAAGGTAGCAAGCTGCTGTATGTTGACAGGATAAACAGCATCACTATCACCACTAAAAGCTCTTCTAGCAACTATAACATTCACAGCCGCAGTAGGGTGAAATGCATCCCAAAACACATACTCATTCCTGTTCTCGCAAGGCGTTTGTAGTGGAAGGCAAGTGATCTGCCCACTGTTTCTTCCTATTCCACAGCATCCTGTATCTATCACACTAAAACCTATACAACAGCCATTAAATGTCAAAATTCATACGATATATACATTTAAACCTCAATCTCAAGATAAACATACACAAACTACTGCAAGAAATTACCGTAAGGTTTTGGGTTATGGATGATATCCATGAACATGTTGTTAATATCAACATATATGAACTTGGAACCAGGCAGATTACTGTTTAGTGCATTAACCATGTTCTTCACTTTACTGTTAAATGGATTCACGAGGTTATCAACATCAGGCGAGCAGTGAGTAAGCATGTTCTGAGCAAGAATGCTTGGTATGCATGCGATTGATCCCACTCCTGATATCACAAATTTTCTAGCTCCAAGACTGTATAACCTCTGTATTGTTAAATAAATAGTTACATGATGCAAATACTTACAAGAATTAAGAGAGTGCAATACATGCAAGTAACTTACAACGAGTTGCTGAGAGTACTGTTGGACTAGTAAGTCGGAAAACTGTTCTCCATTGTACTCATTTTTGGTGTTGTAGTTAGGCATCAAGTAGTTGTTTAAGTAGTCATTGCTTCCCATCCCTATGAAGAATAAGCTTTCTGCTATTGCACTTTTGTTTGTGATCCGATTAAGGGTCAGTTCAAAATTCCTTATTTGTTGGTTAAATGGTATGCGTCCAACCTGAACCAAATGCATGTTATTATGACAGTTGGTGAAACTGTACACCTATATTAGAAAGTAAAAAAACTTACAAAATTTCTTCCAGTGATATCTAGAATTCCAGCAGCAGCAGATGCATAGTTAACTCCATGCAACGAATCATTCTTTGAGGCTTCTGAGTGTGGTGGAATTAGTGGTAATCCAAGAAGTTCGGCTGCAAAAATAATTGCATGAACAGAAAACAAATAAGCATGTAAATGCATGGATACATATCACAGATAATTAAACATGAAATAGATGAAGGTATATATGTTACCTATTTCATCAACGATAGTGTAGCCATTGGAGAACCTTCCGGTAGGTCCACCAGCAAAATCAATACCGTAAGGGTAGTAATTTGCTTTGGCCAAAGAAGGAAGATTGTTGTTGTTACCGTTGTCAATAAGAGAATCACCAAAAACATACATTGCAGGCACTAGCTCTCTTTTGCTATCTTTTGGTACAAATACTTCGCCTCCTTCTTGACCATAACAAGTGATAGCCAAGAATGCTAGTGCAAATGCAAATAGCAATGTGGCCATTAGTTATTGGGAATTTGAAAATAGAAATGAATTTGGACCAGCAGTGACTGGTGAAGAGAGTTACTGTTGATGTATAAATACAAAGCTAGAGAGTTAGTGGACAGGTAGAATTGCCATTAATGATTCTTACTGAGTGCTGTTTATCTGTGAAGTTTGTAAATTGGGTAGTAAATGTTAGGGGTAGAAATAGAATGAATGTATAGTAAATTTGAAATATTCAGAGCAGTAAGGATTCTTACTTTTATTCTTTGGTACTTTCAGTCTTTCCCTATGCATTAACCGCACTAGTTTTGATCAAGAGAAATTGATTGCAGGGCCCTTAAGGTTACTCTTCTGCTTGCAAATGCAATCCAAGTGGACAGACAAGTAACCAAACTGGATGCAACACTGTATAAACGGTTGCAATTTTCCTTTTGTTCCAGTTAGACAGCATTATTCAACATCCATGGATTATCATTTAGGATCTAGGGAAGTTTTATTAAACATCATTGGTAAGTTTTAAAATTCAGGTTCGCCTCATCTAAAAACTGGTTTCACGAAAAATCATTGTAATTATATGCTTTCATCGAATATTTACAGTCTACACTGCAAATATTTACAGTCTACACTGTAATTAAATGTTAATTTTACAAAATTTGCACTTAAAACCGTAAATATTTGCATTATATTTTGCAAATATTTATTATTTTAACTGTAAAAATATTTGCAGTATAGATTGTACATTTTCGTTCAAAATAATTACGGACATTTTTTGTGAAACGTTTTCTTGAGAAGAATTTTTTTGTGTAAGTTTGAAAATAAAGAACAAATCTTAATTTCCATAAATTCTTTAACTCAATTCCTCTAAAATCTATGAATTTTGATGTTAAGTCTCATTGTGCTTCTTCTATCGATGTATGAGTTCGATTCTCTTTAGTTTTACAAATAAGATTCAATTTTGATTGTGTGATGATAATTCATAGTTTATGGCAACATGTTTGACGCAGTTGGTTGATAGTTCAGACAACGAGATTAAAGTTTACAAGTTTGATTCTCGAGATCAACACTAGTTGACATTAATGAACCATGTTAAAATAAAAAATAAAAATCATAGTCCATTTGAAACATATATTTACCTAGTGGTTAAGATAACAATGTTTCAATATTACATTGAAAAAATTAGTAATTCGAAATTGATTTCAAACCCAAAAAATGGAACATTTATTTAAAGTGGTAATTATAATAATAATTTGTTAAGGTGTGACACATTTTAACTACTCTATCAACTACACCAAATTGGCGTTGCATCAAATAAAGCAAAACATTACTACGACTATGGTGTATACTCAAGCATTTATTGGTAGTTCAATAACAATAATGTATCTCACCATTTATTTTAAATTGTAGCAAAAGAAAAAAAAAACAAGATCTAATCAATAGATGAGTGGGTTTTTACATAATCACCTAATAGGCAACCCAACTTAGCAAACCTAGACAAGTTCAAAACTATACTTGTTGATTGTACAAAAATATAAAATAAAAAGGTTATTATGTAAATACACAATTTTAATATATGCCATGGGCGCATGTTAGCATTTTTCATATAAAAAGTCAATCTACAATTTTCGTATAGTCGTCATATTATTTTGTACAGGCATATTTGAAGCATATTAATTTGATCATTATTTTGTGAATTCTTTTATTTATTATTTAATATTACAATCATATTTAAATTTATTATTTTCAAATGTGATTTGGTTTAATCGAGAAATAACTGAATTAAATAGAATTAACTCGAATCTATTTAGTCTTATTTCTAATCATTTGAATAATCATTCATTTGGATATATATTTTAAGTCAAAGTCGTAGCAAAGCAACAAAAAAAATCCATAAGAAATAGTGTGATGCATTTGAAATTGTTAAAGTTTGTTCTTTGTATAGTAAACTGTCATATATATATATATATATATATTCACCACCATACTATTGAGGCATTTGAAACTAGCTTAGACAACTAAAGAAAAGCAAAAAGAAAAAGGATCCAGTTTGTGTCGAGTCGAAGAATGGATTGAAAAGGAAATGATTATTAAATTTGTCATTGTGAGCGATTAATCCAAAATTTGCTCCTCTGTGCATTTAAACGGTAAATGATATAAATTCAAAACTCAAAACAATTAATAGAAATATTTTGATTAAAAGTTTGCCATTAGATAATTATGAACGAATGATATTTTTATTATTAATTAGTTATTGTATTGTTATCTGCTGTTTATTTACATTCTAAAGTGAAATACATATTCAATATTAGAATTTTATGATGTTGATTGAATATTGATAAAAGATAAGAGAGCAGTTTGATGCAGAGAATTGATGATTTCATTACAGAATGATGCAGTACTTGTTACATTGTATTTATAACAGAAGTTATAATTTAATGGTCTTATGAGGGTATACTACCCTAAACCTTATTACACTGAATTCATTATATTTGTGATAATACAACTGCGTAAATTCATTTCTCATAATACGCCCTATCAAAAAAAGTTAGGGTTTTGCTCTTGCTCTTGCGATTTCCCAAATAGCTGTGATTCATCTTCATCTTCAAATTAGTTTAAATCTAAACAAAGATTGATGTTTTCGATTTTCAATTCACCAAATATACTTCGAGTTAGTGAGAATTTGAGACTTTAAGAGGCTCGACTTTTGGTGTTTTGAGAAGTTGAACTGATTTGGTATGAATAGGTTTAGTTCTTCGTGAATCACCACTTCTATCCTTAATTACAGAAGGAAATTTGTGAGTCAGAGAAAGTCTGTCTTGTAGATTCGGTTTGGCTTTGTTCGTAGATTTGGCTTTACTTGATTTGTAGGAGTCGATCCATTGCTTTAGCTTGAGAGGATCGGTCTTTCTTTGAATTGGGAGGATCTAGCTTTTCTCCAACTTTGAGCTCATTCTTCAATCTGGTGAAATTCTTAGTTGACAGCGGTTTGGTAAGTACATCTATTATCTGGTAAGTAGTAGGTACGTGATTGACTAGCAGTTTTCCTTTCATTACCTGTTCCCGAACAAAATATAAATATATTTCCATATGTTTAGTTCTAGAATGAAGTACTGGATTAGCTGATAATTAGATTGCACTTAAATTATCACTCCATAAGTATGGCTTTATGTCCGTGTTTGCTTTCAGCTCACATAATAAAGACTGAATCCACATAGTTTCAGCTATTGCACGTGCTATGCTTCTATATTATTCTTCTGTACTTGATCTAGAGATACTTGTTTGTTTTTTAGAGCATCATGAAACTAAGTTATTTCCCATATATATGCAATATCCTGTTGTGGATCTTCTATCATCGGGATCGGTAACTCAACCAGCATATGTGTATCCTATTAGATTGAGATGTTTGCATGCTTTAAGCCTCAGACCATGATCTGCAGTGCCTTTTAAGTACCTTGGTATTCTTTTAACTGCTTCCCAGTGTTCATCTTTAGGATCCTGCATAAATTGAGACACTTTGTTAACACTGAAAGATATTTCTGGTCTTGTGATGGTTGTATATTGCAATGCACCAAAAATACTTCTATATTGTTGTTTGCACCAAAATTGGTCACAAACACCCGATAGTCGTTGAAAGCACCAGTACACAATCACAATTCACATATAACAAATATGTAGAGAAATAAAAATGAAGAACAATCAGAAAATTGGAAAGAATAGCAGCAAATGACACAGGATTTATAGTGGTTCGGCGATCTTGCCTACGTCCACTTTGAAGCTGATGACTTTATTGATATTCACTTGATGATTACAACTGATTACAGCGAACAACAGCGAATTACCGTTTGGAATTCAAATTCAACAGTACGAATAAGATGCAAGTCTCCATCTGGCAGAGTCTGGACGCTTCAGAAAAAGAAGATCCCTTTTTTGCAGGCTTTAGGGGGCTATTTATAGGCGTAGGAGGCAGGGATCGTGCTCAAACTTTGGGAAACCACTTCTGCCACGTGAGGGGGCCCACGCGCCCGATCCCACCATGTTTCGACTCAATCTGTGATCGATTCGAAACAACTTCGTATCGATCAAAAAATGCTCCAATTGAGCTGAAACTTGGCAGGTGGGTTCTTTACCTTGTATGGAAGCTACTCTGAAAATTTTGTGGCATTTGGAATTGCGGTTTGGGAGATATGATCGATGCGAGTTCAAATTGCTCGATGGCTGTCTGGTTCGAATCCATTAGTTCAAATCGGTCCATGTCGAATCGATTGCGCATGTGACAATGCAGTGATGTGGCGCGCCCTTCTCGTGCCGATCCTCTTTTCTCTCCGAGTTGGCCGCGTCGTATCCATGAGTTTCTCCATGCTTTCTCGGGTTTGAATCAATCAACTACATACGCGTCGTATTGATTTGCATGGGCGCGGGGTTGATCGATTTGAAACAGTGGTTGAAGATGGATACGAAACTGATCGATACGAAGCAGTACTTGGGGAACTGATCGGTACGAACGAGGATATGAAGGGGGATACGAACTTGATGGATTTGAACTATACAAAAATGGGTTCGAATGGATTAAGGCGATGTTATTCCGATGGATACGAACCTGATGGATTCGAATAGCACCGCCAAAGTTCGACTTGAACCAGATCGATTCAAACAGATCGCCATCATGCTGCTGATCGAGTCGAGCTAGATCGATTCGAAATCCAACCATCCTCCATGGATACGAACAGTGTATTTTCTCTAACTTGTATCGATTATATCTCATTCATACGAACTCCGATTAACCTGAAATTTGAAACGCTGGCTTTCATGGCTTTGCTTATCATGTCCTATCAAATGTAGCCTGATCCGGGCTCGGAAAAAATTCATCAATATCCACGGTTAAGCAGTGTATAACGAACTTTTACGACGAACTGTCTTTAGTTTTTCAGTCAACTTTTTGGTGTCACGGCCTTGCCAAAAGGCGGGATAACATTTGTCCCCCAAAACATGCCTTGCGATAGGAAGGTTTGTTTTGTAATGCCATAAGCTAGATGTTCATATCCTGTTGATGACCTGCAAAGAAATTGATAGTTTTTCCTGACCACGAATGACGATCGTTCGCGACCGTATGTCATTTAAGGTAATATTGGACCGTTCGAGGCTGGATGCCGTTCGCGGCAAATAACGAAATGGGACCGTTCGCGGTCGGATGCCATTCGCGGCAAAATGTGATCGTTCATGATCGAATGTCATACTTGGTGAATTGTGACCGTTCGTGGTCGGGTGCCGTACGAGGCAGAGTGTGATCGTTCGCGATCGAATGTTATACTAGATGAAGTGTGACCGTTCGCGGTCGGGTGCCGTTCGAGGCGATTTGTGACTGTTCGCGGTCGGGTGCCGTTCGAGGCGATTTGTGACCGTTCGCGGTCGGGTGCCGTTCAAGGCGAATTGAGTGTGCCCGGGGAGGGACTTAGTATCATCAATACTAGGTTTCACGTTCGGGTGAATTCCAGGATTGTTTGTTGCAACGGTTTATCGCCATCTCAGAGCATGCCTAGGGACCGTTCACGATCCCGTACATGTGTAAGTGGCTTAGCCATTATAAAATCACAAGTAGCATTTTTTCGTTGAAAATAAGTCTTTAGCAGAAATGTTAAACAGAATCAAGTTCAAATGTTCAAATCAAGACGAAACAAAAGCAAAGCAAGGATGTCAAAGTGTAAACTCCCACAACGATAGGGTTAGTAGTCATTCAGAGCATGCCTATGGATCGTTCGTGATCTCGCACATGTGCAAATGACTTACCCGTGTTGGTGAGAGGTTTACGACTTGTTCATCGTTATTTCAATTAATTGATAATCATACGGTGTCCCGGCTCGGGGTCACCCCTAGCTGATGTAGATGGTGGTCGCTCTGGCTCCACCACTGGAGCTCGCCTCCTCACATACTGAAGTAGCATACCGTTCCTGATGTGCCCTTCCACCTCATCCTTCAGATGTCTACAGTCGTTAGTGTTATGACCATTCAGTTCGTGGAATAAGCAATATCTGTTTGATTTCCTTTCGTCAACAGTGGGGTCCCTTCGTATTGGCCTACGATAGGGGACTTGCTCTCGGGTATCTTGGTAGATTCGCTCCAAACTCTCATTCAGCTCTGAATAAGTGGTGAATCGTGGCTCTCTCCGCAGTCGCTTTGGCCTGTCACCATTGTCCTCAGCCTTTCGTTTTCTTTTATCCTGGTCTGAATCCTTTTCAAAAGGCTTTTTGTCTTTAAGTGCATAAACTTCTATTCCCTCTCCTTCTTCTCTTTCAGCATTAGCGTCTTCCAATCGCAAAAACTTTTCTGCCTCGTGATAGAATTCTCCTAGATCCATAGGCGGATCCTTAGTTAATGAATTTTTGAATTCTATGCCGTCAGCTATTTCGGACACAGCTGCTATCATAACCATGGATGGATCTGGCCGATCCACCGATGCTGCTGCCGCATTGAACCGCGTCAGGAAATTCCTCAAAGACTCCCCAGCTTTCTGCTTTAGTGTTGCCAAACTCATCACATTCTTGGGTCTTGAAATGTGAACCCTGAATTGCCTCATAAATTTCTCAATCAAATCGGTCCATGTCCTAATGAAGCCGCTCTCTAGCTGTCTGAACCATAAAGCTGCTATGTCTGTCAAATACAATAGGAAGCACCGGGCCATGACTTCCTGTGATGCCCCCAGTACTTCCATGTGCCTTATATACCTCGTTAGATGGACCGCAGGGTCCGTCCTCCCATCATACCTTTCTACTGTTGGCAGTTTGAATTCTGGTGGGTTCCTAGCCAACCTAATCGCAGGAGAAAAGGGACTCCTGTTCACGTCTTCAAGATCTCTGTTTACTAATCCGCCTCTCATGGCTCGCCTGACCATCTCTGCCAATCTATCATTGTCTCCAAGCTGTAGTCCTCGTTCACTACCTTCGATCTACCCCCCGAGTCCGTGTGAGCTTTCGGGTGTCTGCCCCCCTGGCTGAGCGTTCATCCCTCTATTGCCGCCAGGTTGCTCGGATGTCCTTGTCTCTCTTCCCGGGTTCGGATCAACATGTCCTAAGTGTGTGCCCCCCAGCTCCGGCGCTGCGCCAGATGGTCCTTCCCCATTCTGGACTCTGGTTGTTCCTTGATTTTGCGCTCCAAGTTGTCCAATCTGTTGAAGCAAATTCTGGATCATTTCCTCCTGTCTCTTCATCATTGTCTCCATCTCATCCCTAGTGATGAAGATCGATGCTTGGTTTGCCCCCGAGGAAGCCTCTTGACTTCCTTCATGCTGACTTTGCTCTGGCCTTTGTCTTTTACTAGTTTGCCTCGTCATATCTTCTCAGATCTGAGCTTTTAAGTCTTCAAATTCAACTTCTAAATGATAGAACTCCTGAATTAGCCCTTCTCAGTGAAAGCACCAAAATGTTTGCACCAAAATTGGTCACAAACACCCGATAGTCGTTGAAAGCACCAGTACACAATCACAATTCACAGATAACAAATATGTAGAGAAATAAAAATGAAGAACAATCAGAAAATTGGAAAGAATAGCAGCAAATGACACATGATTTATAGTGGTTTGGCGATCTTGCCTACGTCCACTTTGAAGCTGATGACTTTATTGATATTCACTTGATGATTACAACTGATTACAGCAAACAACAGCGAATTTCCGTTTGGAATTCAAATTCAACAGTACGAATAAGATGCAAGTCTCCATTCGGCAGAGTCTGTACGCTTCAGAAAAAGAAAACCCCTTTTTTGCAGGCTTCAGGGGGCTATTTATAGGCGTAGGAGGCAGGGATCGTTCTCAAACTTCGGGAGACCACTTCTGCCACGTGAGGGGGCCCACGCGCCCGGTCCTACCATGTTTCGACTCAATCTATGATCGATTCGAAACAACTTCGTATCGATCAAAAAATGCTCCAATTGAGCTGAAACTTGGCAGGTGGGTTCTTTACCTTGTATGGAAGCTACTCTGAAAATTTTGTGGCATTTGGAATTGCGGTTTGGGAGATATGATCGATGCGAGTTCAAATTGCTCGATGACTGTCTGGTTCGAATCCATTAGTTCGAATCGGTCCATGTCGAATCGATTGCGCATGTGACAATGCGGTGATGTGGCACGCCCTTCTCATGCCGATCCTCTTTTCTCTCCAAGTTGGCCGCGTCGTATCCATGAGTTTCGCCACGCTTTTCCGGGTTTGAATCAATCAACTACATACGCATCGTATTGATTTGCATGGGTGCGGGGTTGATCGATTCGAAATAGTGGTTGAAGATGGATACGAAACTGATCGATACGAAGCAGTACTTGGGGAACTGATCGGTACGAACGAGGATATGAAGGGGGATACGAACTTGATGGATTCGAACTATACAAAACTGGGTTCGAATGGATTAAGGCGATGTTATTCCGATGGATACGAACCTGATGGATTCGAATAGCACGGCCAAAGTTCGACTTGAACCAGATCGATTCGAACAGATCGCCATCATGCTACTGATCGAGTCGAGCTAGATCGATTCGAAATCCAACCATCCTCCATGGATACGAACAGTGTATTTTCTCTAACTTGTATCGATCATATCTCATTCATATGAACTCCGATTAACCTGAAATTTGAAACGCTGGCTTTCATGGCTTTGCTTATCATGTCCTATCAAATGTAGCCTGATCCGGGCTCGGACAAAATTCATCGATATCCATGGTTAAGCAGTGTATAACGAACTTTTACGATGAACTGTCTTTAGTTTTTCAGTCACCTTTTTGGTGTCACGGCCTTGCCAAAAGGCGGGATAACAATTGTTTGTCATTAACTATGGGTTCTCCCCTGTGTTTTGATAAATGATGGTTTGTTATCATAGGTGTAGGCAGATAGTTAGCTGCATCCATTTTTGCTTTGATTAGGATTTCTGTAATGTATTTTTTCTGACATAGGAATATTTCTGATTCTGATACTCTTGTAACTTCAATTTCTAGAAAATAATTCAGCCCCAAGATCCTTGATTGAACATTGCTTGTCGAGAAATTGGATAGGATTGTTGATTTCTGCTTTATTGTCAACTGTAACAATCAAATCATCAGCATATGTTAAGATGTATATTGTTGCAATATTATTAATTCTAATGAATAATGAGTTGTCTGATTTGGTAGACTGAAACTTCAAACTTGTTAAAGTGTTTTATCAAACTAGACTCAACGAGCCTGTTTAAGTCCATAGATGACTTTATTCAGTTTGCACACAAATTTTCTGTCTTGTTTGTAGCCTTATGGTTGCTCTATGTAAACTTCTTCTTTTAAATTCCCATTCAGAAAGGCATTATTCATATCCAATTGCTCGATATTCCAATTTTTATGCAATGTTATGGTAAGAACAATTCTGATCGTTGTTGGTTTAACAACTAGGAAAAAGATTTCTTCAAAATCAAATCTATGTTGTTGCGTATATCCTTTGGCTACAAGTCTTGCTTTATATCTTGCAATGGTTCCATCATGATTTTTCTTTAATTTGAATGTCCACTTGCACCCTACTAATTTCTATTTTATGATGGATAGACTAAATTCCATGTTTTATTCTTCATGAGTGCATTATATTCTTCATCCATAGCCTTTCTCCAACCGTTGTTTCTAACTGCCTGATTAAAGTTGTTTGGTTCTTCAAAGGTAGTTGTTGTGGTATAAACTTTAGGCTTGAATATTCCACTCTTTGATCTGGTAGTTATTGGATGCCCAGTTTGAACGTGTTGTCTTCCATGTGATTGTTCAGTTGAACATTCTTGTTGTGTACATGGTTGTTCCTGCTTATTTTCCTGACTAATACTTTGTGTTTGATCATTTGTAGGGGTGTGATTGAACCGGTCAAATTGCTTTGCCTATTCATGACTTGGTTCACTGAGCATTATGAGCTGTGGATTAGGATGATCTGAACTTTCATCGATCCATCCCTTGCTTTGCCCAGTTGGATACAAAGGTATATTTAGTATTGATGCTTTTGGATTATATACCTTTTGAGTTGTCTTCATACCTTTACTAGAAAAGGGAAATACATATTCATTGAAAACAACATGTCTACTCACAAATATCCTTTCACTACTGTCTAAACACTTGTATCCATTTTGATTTGTTGCATAGCCTAAAAATGTACAAGCTGTTGACCAAAAATTTAGTTTATGTGCATTATAAGATCTTAAATATGGAAAACATAAACATCCAAATTCTTAGGCTATGATAGTATGGCCTTACATTAAATATAATTTCCATTGGACACAAATTTTTCACAACTTTAGTTGACGGTTTATTAATTAGATAGACCGTAGTACTAGATGCATCTGGCCAAAATTTTAGAGAAAGTGATGTTTGAGCCAACAATGTAAGACCAGATTCTACAACGGGTCTATGTTTTCTTTCAACTAAACCATTTTTCTTA
Organism: Allium fistulosum; assembly: GCA_030737815.1. Taxonomy (NCBI): domain Eukaryota; kingdom Viridiplantae; phylum Streptophyta; class Magnoliopsida; order Asparagales; family Amaryllidaceae; genus Allium; species Allium fistulosum. Next base: position 661,508,338 of record CM060907.1, read on the forward strand.
GATGTATATGGACATGTAGCTCTATGAATGATTCCTTTCTTTTGAAAGAAATCATTAAGTGGTTTGAATTCTACACCACTATCAGTTTGCAACATTTTGAGTTGATGTTTTGTTTGTTTTTTAACTTGTGTAACAATGTGTACAACTGCTCTATAAGTTTGTGACTTTTTTCTAAGAAAATTTATCCAAGTATATCTAGTATGTGCATCAACAAATGGTATGTAATAATTAAAACCATAATTTGAATTGTCTGGTGCTGGACCCCACAAGTCAGCAACAACCAATTCACGTGGTTTTTCATATTTTGTTTGTGAATGAAAGTTTGTGGCTTTTGCCCATTTGACAGTATGTGCACACATATGGTAGTGTAATATTTTCAAAGAGAATTTTATTTTCTGCTAAAATTTGCTTTACAACATTAACATTTGGATGCCCTATTTTGTAATGCCAAGAATCATACACGCTATTTTTACTTTCTGTAATTTCAGAAAGATTACAACTCTTCTTTTCTTCAGATTTTCGAATTGACAAGATTAAACTTGTATAGCCCTTTCTTTGCATTACCCCGCAAAAGAACTTCTTTAGTTCGTATGTCTTTAACTAAGCAATATTTAGGGTAAAATTCAAAATAAACAATGTTGTCACTTGCAAATTATGACACACTCATGAGATTTTTCTTTATTTGTGGTACTCTTAATAAATTATCGAGATCTAGTTGTCTTTCACCTTTAATGCAAGCAAGTCCAGTGTGTGTGATTTAATACTCTCACCATTATCCATGTATATGGACCGTTTAACTCTATACTCCTTTTGACCAAGATTTAAGTTGTCTAAACTGCTTGTAATATAATTTGTAGCCCCTGAATCAGGATACTAGCTTTCATCTTGTATATCATTTGGCCTTGTAGTTGTATTCAGTTGATGGTTTCTTGAATTATCTTACTAAATGCCCAATTCTTATTGAACTTGAGCAGCATTAACGCTTAGATTTGCATTTCTTTGATTATTCTGATTCTAACCTGGCACATAATTTGCATTGAATCTAAAATAACATTTTGGTAGGGTATGCTCAGTCTTTTCACAAATTTGGCACTTTGGTCTATTGCTATTGCTCCATCTTCCACTTACTCTATTTGACTAACCTCCTCTTTGATAGTATTGATTTGTTCTATTATGTTCTTATCTCTTGTTCTTTGAGTTTGCTGCATAGTTGATAGATAATTCAGTATTCGGTGCTTTCTTTTGGTATAGTCTTCCTTCATGTACAAGAAGTGTTGAATGCACATAATGTATAGATGGCAGTGCTTCTATAGATGCTATTGCTACAACTACCGCTTCACATTCATCACCTAGGCCACTTAAGATGGTCAAGACTTGGCAGTATTTGATACTTTATGGCCTTCTGTTTCAAGTAAATCACATGTTGTTTTTATCTTTTACAAATATTCTCTCATTGATAAACTATATTTTCTCATATTTTGCATTTGCCTCTTGTAATGCATGATCTTGGTAATGGACCGTGAGTTGAAAATCTGCTCGATAGTTGTCCAAATCTCATTGGATGACTTGCATCCTATTATTTGAGGCAATAGATTGGTGCTGATAGAGGACAGTAGCCATGAACTTATAAGATTATCTTCTCTTTGATACTTGATGAATATTGTATTTTTGACAACTTTATTTTCTTGATCAGTTATGAATCTTGGAGGCACAAACATTGTTCATAGCACAAACCCTTCAAGATCATATCCTCTAACTGCTGTTTCAACTTGAAACTTCCAAAGAAGATAATTATCTTCATCAAGATAGGCAGTGATTAATTGGGTTTGAGGACCGACAACAGTTTTGATCAATGCTTCGGCTGCTAAGTGCATTTTGCTGACTTGAATTATCTGTGTTATCAAAAGTGGTTAAGGAGTGATCTCCTTTGACCATGATGATTCATATGGTTCAGAAATGAAAGAAGCAAGAAAAGATGAAACAATCTTGATTAATCTAAAGAACTCAGTTGCAAGAAATGAAATCAAACCAGGTTTGATGCAACCAGCAAAAAACTTATATGGTGATCTTGTTCTGATAGGTTTTTTCTAGTATGGCACTTACTTTTTGAATTTGTGATGTGTTTCTTGCCTTCTTGATTGATTTTTCTGATTTTTTTATTGTTTCTTTGCTTGATATGATAAAGAAAGTCTTGATGCAGCCGAATTGTTGATTCTTGCGGACACCTGACCTTTTTATTGAATTTGCAAGCAGATTCAATATCTCAAATGAAGAGATTAAAATCTCTGATGAGCACACTTAGATGATGTTGTTATCTGATGAGTTGTTCTTCAAAAATCTCAAAACAAACTGAATGATGTTAAGCAAATGACTTTGATACCATATTATAATTTTATGATGTTGATTGAATATTGAGAAGAGATAATAGAGCAGTTTGTGATGCAGAGAATTGATGATTTTATTACAGAATGATGCAGTACTTGTTACATTGTATTTATAACAGAAGTTATAGTTTAATGGGCTAATGCGGTTATACTACCCAAAACCTTATTACACTGCATCCATTATATTTGTGATAATACAACTGCGTATATTCATTTCTCATAATATTCAAACTAGATTCGGCGAAAAGGTTAAATTTAATATTTTGACAAAATAATTATATATGTTTTAAGAATTGTATTTACAAACTATAATAGTTTACTAGTTTTAGAAATATACAAAATGCAAAGAATGACTATATTTAATAAAAGCTGTGAATCAATCATGCTTAATAGTCCAACGCGCACAACGTAGTTAATGTTGTGTTTAACGACAACCAAAAAATGCAAATGTGGCATGCTGGAGGAATTGAGTGTTTTCTCATTATACCCTGGTAAATGTGTATTATTGAATTATTCTGATTTAAACGTGCATAAACGAATGTTATATTAAAGAGAACTTCAAGAGCTTGGTAATAGATAAATGTAATGTGATTTAGAGATACGAGGTGAAAGTTACTAAATTTTGAAGTTTAAACGTAGATTGGTATGAAGTAGCTTTTATTATAGGGTAGTCATGGTTCCTGTTAGCCGGAGATAATGTTAAACCATTTTTATTAACCTCGCTTCTTTTGTGATGAGAGGTTCCACAAAAATAAAATAGAATAGAAAGTCCTAACACCAGATTTGGGATTTTCAATATTGTTGAGTGATGTATGTACGTAACTCCTACCTTCTTATGGAGATTAGAGAGATTATCCACCTTGTTTGAATTTTAATCTTTGAATTGTTGATTGTAATCTCTTATAATCATCGAAATGAAAAATAAATTGTTGGGTCTCCATGAACATAGATTAATATGATCGAGCCACATCAAATTTTATCTCTTTTGATTTTGTTTGATTTGATTTTTGTCCGTAGTTGAATAAATCATGTTGGTTGTTAGTTTAATCTACGGGTTATATTATTGATTTTTCCTAATATTTGGTAAAATTTTCATTACACGTATGATGCTAGGTGCTAGAAGAGAACAACCCATGGGTGTGTGAAGTAGTGAAAAAGGTGTCCATTTTGCATTAAAAATATTATTAAACATAAGTCTTTTGCATTAATGGATGGAGAATGATAATCTTTAATGAGTTTTGTTATCATATGCCCTAAGGGTACATGTAAGCAATGATTGTTTCAGACTAATAAACAAATAAAAAACTAATTTAAATACTTATTTTACCCTTATAGGAAAGTGAATATGTGGAATTTAACGGGCTAATTGGGTAAATTTACAATCTTAACATGTGTCCTAAGGGCACATGATACTATTTTCTATCTTTAATAAAAAGGAATGTTCACCATTACCCAAGAACCTATATGAATTCAACCTACCACGGTCATATCTACTGGTTCAATTAACTCATATCGCCGATCTAAGTTCCATGGTAAAGCATCTAATGTTTCAGATTGATTGTTACGTTTTAGTGAAAATGACATGTTTACACTATAAATTTGGAGATTTCATGCCAAAATAAAAATACATAAATACATAATCCGGGTTTTTTACTTTTAAAGTGAGGTTTTCGACAAGACTTTGAAGAATGTTATCGTTAAATCCATATTCTTGGACTAAAGTTAGATTAGAGCTTGAATAGAGTTAAGTTTGGATGTAAGGTTTTTGTTCAGTTTTAATTTTATTATTTACTTTTAGTAGCTTTTAACTTAAATAAAAGGGTAAACTTTATTGCTAAAAGAATTACATAAATAAGCTAGAAGCAGTAGGTACACAAAAGTACATGACAATAAAAGCCAAAGAAATATAAAAAAGCATAAAAAAATCATAATTACTATTAATTCGTGACTAATAACATTTATTAATAATATTATTAGTTAGTTATTATTACTAATAAAATTTATCAATACTAATTTAATTACAATAAATATTTATAATTTATACAAAATATTGTCGCTATCGTTTTGTGAAAGAATGTATACGAAAATTAAAATATAATGCATATAACATATTAGAAAATATACATATCAACCTTCGAATCACTTCTAGTACTCCCTAAGGAGGATGCATAATGACTATTTGAACATCGCCTCGGCACAGTTCAGTATCATCGTAGCATAGTCCATGTTCATCGGGATAAAAAAAATAGGTAGCAATTTATATATACAGTGTAACAATTGAAAACGATCAAGAACGTCATTGTATATACCAATGTGCATAACAAATGTTGTAGGATCAAAACTGAAAGACTTTGATGGGACGTGAGTAGAAGTAGGAGTAGTAGAGAAGACGTAGTCCTCAGCTTGTCCTGAAAGATGACGGTGTTTCAATAAAGTTAAAATATATCCGAGCTTTTATTATAAAATGAAGCATCATTGTTATCAATTTGGAGAAGGGTTTGAAGAAAACTTTGGAAGTTGTCTGTCTATGAGGAAAAAGTGCAAATTGTCCACTTGTAACAATAGTTTCTAGACAGGCACCATTGTCCCAGTGGTTAAGTGATTCGACTTTGATGCGAGAGGTCACAAATTCGAAACTTGTGTACCGTGATTCAAACATACATTGAGAAGTGACTTGTGATATGTTTTCTCAGTGCCTACCAAGTTTAAAGAACCGGGTCATCCCATATTACTTTATCAAAATAACTTTATCTCATTTCAACCCTGGCCGCAAACATTTTAAACACTAACTTCATTTTGCATAAAAATGGCAAACGCAAATTGAAAGAGAAAATTCTCTTATGTTTCATTCTGAAAAGAATAAGTTAAATCATGGGAGTTTCCAGCTACAGCAATTTTCATCTTCCCCTTTATCACGAATTTGAGTTGGCTTCTCTAGAGCGGTAGTTCACTTTAGCTTCTAGTCTTACTTTTGAGCAACTAGATGCGAATAACTGCATTCCCCCTTTACCATACAGATAAGTGATAGATTTTATTGTCTAAATCACTTTTGTAGTACTCTCCATTAACGAATTGATTGTTGATAAGTTGCCCTAATTTCGCATCTTCGGGTCCATTTTGATTCCAATTTCATGGATGATTATTAGAGCGGTAGAACTCCTCCAAATAAGTATATGAATCTATTTTCCTTCTCTTGGATTATTGTTGTGTTTTCATGCTCTAACTTCATCATTTGCTTGATTACATGAATATTTTTTGATTTGGTGGAGATTACGACCACCTGTAGTTCGTCGAAGCTTGCCATAATCGCCCATCCCCATCAGATACGTGGTTAATACGATTGATTATCTTGCTTTTATAAAAGTTATCTCTTGATCTTAGATTTCTAATATTGAGTTGTGGAATTCCGTGTTATAGGAATTTGGTCTCCTCATGCATGTAACAGTGTGAGCTAATTCCTACTCAAATCAGGTAAATAATTTTTTTATTAACATCTATCATTTATTCATAGTTTAAATTATGATTATTAATAATTTGTCTACTTCCTTTGTAGGAATTCCTTTTGTTTTGAGCTAACGATCGACCACCTCCAGTAATCTTGCTCCTTAGATTGATTCTGCTTTAACTTCTTGCCTTTTGCATCCAATGAACATCTGTATATATAGTTAGTTTCAAATAAATTGCAGTTTGCAACCACATTCATTTAGAATAGTTCTCTCAAAATGAACTAAAATTATAGAAATGAAAATAAAGTAGACAGGCATAAATATCAAGAAATGATAATTCAATGGGTCTGCCTTCTGCGAAATGTAATTAGAAATAAATATCAAGTCGTATAGTTATTCCTAACTCAAAATAAACTTCATCAAAATTTAGAATTTAGTAAATGAAATTAGAGAAAAACTGATCAAATTCTACACCAATTAGAAAAAAGTAAAGAGAAAGCAGAAGGGAACAAAGTTCTGCTTAACCATCATGCATACTCTCATAACAAATTGAAGCACTTTTTTCAAACATAATCACTTTATAATTATACATGACGAGTAAAATTAACATGTAAATAAATTTATTTCTTTCCATGCAAATCATTAATATGCGTATCCCCTATTTTGACTAATGATAGTGGCTTATATTGTGAGTTAATGACTATGTCTAGAAAGTTGTTAGTGAATGGTTTGATGGAATGCAGATAACGAGAACAATAAGAAATAAGGTAAAAAGAAAAGATGTAGATTGAAGAAAATAATGTTAAATAAAAAGAAGGCTAAAGGATGATGTGATGTGTATTTTTTTACATGTATTTTGGGATGTTATGATGTGTATTTTGTGACGTTAAGACAATATGATGAATATATTGTGATGTTAAGGTAGTATATGATGTGTATTGTGGGATGTTAAGACATTGTGATGTTTACTTTGTGATACTATTATAATATGATGCGTATTTTGTGGCGTTAAAAGTCCAAATTTTTATCACTTTGATGTTTTTTGAAATATATTATTATGCATTTTCCATCGTGGTTATATCTTAAAGGAATTCTATGTGTTATTCAAGATTATGTGGAGAGCTGGGCAGAGCTTGGACAACGTCTTACTGCCATATATAGGGTTGGGAGACAGCTTCATACCATTTTTAAATACTTGATGGATTTACCATGTCCTTTATATATATATATATATATATATATATATATATATATATATATAATGGCCCCCTTTATTTCTGTATTGTGAGTTGCTAAATTAAAATTTTGATTATATACTTGTGGGTTGCTGAATCAAAAATTTGGTTATTTGACTTGTTTATTTTGTTCCATCTTCAGCTACATAGATTTTCGCTAAAATTTGTGATAAACTAATATTATATGTAATTTTTTCCTAACAAGTGTGAATTGTATTTGATCACCAAATAAACATTCGTCTTATGTCGAGTAGGTTTGAAGTAGATAATTTAGACCTATAAACGAATACTTTCGGATACGGATAGTGTCATATGCACATTCGAAATCATTTTTGGATATCGTATATCCGCATCCACGGATACGGACGGATATCAGATAATTATCATATCCGCCAATGATTAATAAATCGAGAAACATAAATAGAAAATTTTGATTTATCATAAAATTGTTTCAACCATTTGATTATAACAGTGAAAAATAAACAAATAGGATGGTAATAAATTGTTTTGAGTAAATAATATGCATTAGATTCATATAATACAAATTATTAACTTGATATAAAAAATAAACATAATTCAATCTGAGATACATAAAATTTTAACTATAACATTGACAAAAACCGAACGGATAATTTTAGTATGCGTACCCGTATTTTTTTTGGATACGGATACGAACGGATTTTTGGATATTTCGAGTATCAATTGACAGATATAAGATAATCGTCTTACTTATTGTTTTCAAAATGCTTTATTAGCTATGATGGCTTCGTTTTCAGTTCTCAACATGTCTCCTCCATAACCGTTTCCTCCTCTGTAACAAGTAATTACTGAAAATTTCTTTTTAGTTTTAAAGGAATATCTTATTAGTGGATCGATGATTCGATTTTGTAACGCTTACCCATATATGGTAAATAACAAATGTTAGCACCAAAATTGGTCACTAACACCCTTAAATAGAATTGTGTAGAGAGATTAATGAAGAAAGTAAATTAAAGCAGAGAAATAACACAGTTGAATGCAAAAAGAATAACAAAAACAAGAACACCAGATTTATAGTGGTTCAGCATAATTGCATACGTCCACTTTGGATATAATCTTCATTACTATTCCAATCACTTGAGTACAGATACAATCCGTAAACAAACAACTTGAGAACAGATTTTAACAGAAAAGAAGTGTGTACAGAAAATGACAGAGTATCCCTGGAGTTCTCGAAAAAAGGTCCCCTCAACTGGACTCCTGCCCCTCTATTTATAGACGAAGATAGGCTGGTTCCTGTGTCCAGGTCCATGACTGAGATAGCTTGGCCCATAGCTGCTAGGATAGGGTGACCGACCCAGGTAGGCCGATCCACTACCATCGATCCACCTGTTGCCGATCCAGGGGTTGTCTCGTAGCTGACTCGAAGCAGGCTCTCAAGGAACTGGAGTAGCTAGTGGCGCGTCTCGAAGCAAAACACTGTCGACCACATCACCTTGCTGCAAATCTAAGAATATGCTAACTCTCCTGATGTGCATCGACCCAGGTATGCCGAACTACCTAGGCCGACCCACTAGGGCCGATCCACTAAGAGCCGAGCCACATGAAAGAATTCTTCTAAGGCCGATCCCACTCACACTGAACTACCTAAGCCGACCCAGAACTGCCGACCCACGCCCGTCGACCCTCGTATGCCGATCCAATACACAACCGACCCACCTCCATTTAAGTATCTCGACCAATCCATTTCCCAATACCGAACCACTATAAACCATGCACCGACCTGCAACTGGCTTTGATATTGGAATCAGTCCCAAGAATGCCGAACCACAAACATACCGACCCACCTCAAACATGCCGAACCATAAATATACTAAACCAATCGAGTTACACCAAACCCTTATACTTCCATATCTATATTGGCTTGAGTCCCGTCTAGGCTCAACTATAACCTTTGCAACTGTCGCTTTGTAGCTGGGCCAAGTAGCCGGGTAACATTTACCCCCCAAAGTATGTCTTGTTGCATACATGACGTGCTTTGAATCGAAGCAAGTTAGAGTATCAAGAAAGAAATCCATCATGTTTCCAAAATAGTCATTATCTTTCAATTTTATCCTCCCAAAGTGTCGTATCCTTCTTTCGTCGTCATGACGCTTGGTCGATTTCCAATAGTATAAATTCAAGATTGTAGTTCATCAGTGGCCATCTGTGTCCGGTTCTACAGGGCTAGTAAGCTTCGGCTATCTGATCCAGTCTTTTCTTAATAATCCTAAGTGAAAATTCAATTTCTGTCGATTTCAAGAAGTCGAATTTTTTCGAATATACACGTGCATGTTCGGGCACATGTTCTTGCCTTTGGCTCTCGGATGCATTTTATACGCTCATAAGTCGTCACCAATTCCATCTAGTTTAATTGCAATTCGATTGCAGATCCTTGTTTATATTTTTTGTGAAATAAGGGTTGTAATCAGCCACTTGATGAGAGTGGAGTTCAAGTTCTACATGGATGACGACCTCGGAGCCGTAAGCAAGGGTGAAGGGAGTACGGCCAGTCACGGACTTATGGGTAGTTCTATAAGCCCATAATGCTGTTGGGAGTTCATCCAACCATTTACCTCTAGCCTTTTCCAAATCTCTCTTCAGAATATACTTTATGATTTTGTTCACAGATTCAACCTGTCCATTTGCTTGAGGGCGAGCAAATATCGTAAATCTCTTTTCAATATGATGCTGACGGCAGAAGTCATTTAAATTTAGCGCTGTCGAATTGGGATTCATTACTAGTTATAATGGATCATGAAGGTCATAAGGACCGATGACGTTGTAGATAATGAAGTTGATTATTTTCTTCATCTTGGTCATGGTTAAAAGTTCTTCATTTGCCCATTTGGTGAAGTATCAACTGCTACGATAGCGTATTTCACACCACCTTTAGGATCGGCAAGAAGACGATGATGTCAATGCCCCAAGTGGAAAACGACTATGGACTAGCCATTTGAATAATTTCCATCGGTGGGGCTCTCAGATTTTTTGCAAACATCTTGCACTCGTCGCATTATCTAGCATGATCAACCGCATCTTGATTAATATTTGGCTAGTAATACCTGTAGCAGAGTATTTTCATCGTCAGGGTTTGCTCCCTGATGTAATCGCCGCATTCTTCTTCATAGACTTTGCTCAAGACTCATTTGATATTATCATAGGTGATACACTGAAGCATGGGAATGGATAAACTCCTTTCTACACATGACTTCTTCTTGGATGATTTGGCGTGAAGCTTTGAGGAGGATCTATCGTTTCCATTCCTTCGTTCAGTAAGAATTCCTCATTGTAGATAGTCTTTGATAGGAGTCAACCATGACCCCTTTTCTGGCTCTGTCTCCAAGATCTAGCCGATCTCCATCCGTCAATGCTTGGAATAATAAGTATTTCAACCGAAACAAAGTATGTCCGTTGCGCATCCCTGAAAATGGCCAGCTTGGCTAGTGACTTGACTCTTTTCATTTCGTTCGTTGAGAATGTGTGTAATGATGTAATACGTGAATTCGGCTAGTAGCTATTGGACCCGACCAAGATAAGGAGCAGGACAATGCCCCTGACAAGATTAACTTCCCTAACTTTGCATACTACCAATCAGGAATCACAAAAGATATGTAAAGTTTCCACTCCAAGTTCTCTAGCAAGTTTGAAGCTGGCGGTCAAGGCTTCATACTAAGCATCATTGTTTGTTACAAGGAAATTGAGTTTCAGGACATAGCAGATCGATCGTTCCTCGGGAGTCATTAACACGACTCCTGCACCGTAACACCGATCATTGGATGCTCCATCCGCGTACATTTTCCATCTGTTGGTTGATTCTCCACTACTCTTCGAGTAGTCATTTGATGTAGTGAATTTAGATATGAGGTATGCTAATTTCCGTCCTCGGATAGCTCTTCAAGTGAAATAAGTGATATCGAATTGGCTTAGTTCGATATTCTATTTAAGTAGTCTTTCAAACGTCTCAGGTCGTTGTATGACCTGCCATAATGGCTGTAAGGCATAGACGTTAATGGGGTGAGCCTAAAAGTAAGAGCGGAACTTTCATGATGAAATCAATAGACATTACGCTAGCTTCTGTAGCTTCGGGTCGATATTCAATGCATGGCTCGCGATAGTCGGTGAAATCACACACGCACGTCAAAATGGGTCCAAGGGAACATATCATCATTTATTCAGAGAAATCCAACTAATTCTTTTATCATCATTGCACTGAGCTGTGATCCGATCTTCAGCACCCGTGAAGGGTTGCCATGGCTGACTGTAATGTCAACTGTCACTTAGCGGGTGCAATCTCGGATTCTTTGAGTTCAGATGTAACTATTTTGCATAACATTCAATGTGAAATATGGTTGGGACGGTCAATGTTGATGGTTACTATGGTCGAATCCTAAAGTCTTGTCATGAGTTATTAAGTCTGATAGCGAAGGGCTCTGAATGCTCTGATCGATTATCTACAAGTGGCCAAAGATCAGGCTTAGAAGTACATTGAAGAAAATGACGAGTAGGGGTCAGCCTCGAGTTCCATGAAGCTGCATAGCTGGATCTTGCTTTGAGTTTTAATTTGCTTGTATATTCGAGTAACGCGCTTTCCATTCAACGCATTCATGATCCTTTACCCGTCCTTCTGGTTGGAGTGATAGTCAGTTGCCCACGAGCTTAGGCATCGATTTAATGATTCCATCTCTAGGCATTCTTTCGGTCGTAGCCTTGAGTAGTTGTAAATACTATATATAAGTTTCAATATTGAGCTATCGCAGCCAGTCTTTGGATGATCACGCTTCTGCTCCCAGTCTCGGGTTGATAAGTGTACTACGTGGATGGTTGAGTCTCGTCCTAGATATGTTTATATTCCCATCTAAACTCCAAAGACATAGAGTTGATCAGTGAATAGTCGGTTCACATTCATCCTGCTTCTCACTCGTGCTCCAAAGTCTGGGGCATATACCGATAATTAGGAAGGCCAGCCATGCCCACTTTAGCTTTACTCTCTTTCCCGTTGAATTGTGGAATCAGGTTGGTTGATGGGAGGCTGAGTCTCGCCTATCCTGGATTGTATTGTGGTTTTTCATTCCAAGGGGAATACTTCGATGCCTCATCAGTTTCTAGGCGTAAGTTAGGTACTGGACGGTCAGCCACGCCCACTTTGGTTCATGTTCTGTAATCAGATCTCGAGGTAAAGTTAACTCAAGTGCAGTCGGGTCATGCTCATCCAATTTCATACTCCTCCTGACAGATCGAAGGAGGGTGCTGGAGAATTAATGACCAAGTCTTCGTGGTTTACTCGCCTTTCCACACTCTGGTGGTCATAGTTTTTTAAGGGACATTTGGGTCACATTCGTATGTGCCTGGTGCAGATCGATATTGACCCTCGATCTGAGGTATGATATAGTCGATCGCCCATAGCTTTGGATGTTGTTTCGATTGGTTCTGTATTGAGGCCTCCTTGCAGTCGTTGCCTTAAGTTGTAAAGAACGCCAAGCTAGAGCTATAATGAGCTGTCATATTCGGCTTTTAGTGATTTGTACTCCTACTCCCAACATTGGTTTGGCCAGGCCACAAGTCGGATGGTCGAATCCATCCTTAGCGAGTTAATACTCCTCCTGCCGATTTCAGGCCAAAGTTTGCGGAATAAAGAACGGTCGGAATCCACTCATCTATTTATCAATGTTTATACGCCACTCTGCATTCTGGTAACTTAGATTTATTCTTCCCCCGGTCGACTCGCGCCCAATTTGTGTTCATGCTTCAGTCCACGCTCCGGGGTCTTAGAGATTTGTCGAACGGCTTATGCTCTAGTCCACAGTTTAGGACGTAGAGATTTTCGTCAAGTCATTTATACTCTAGTCCGCGCTCTGGGAACTCAGAGTACTCTAGTCCGCTTCAGGGACTTAGAGATTTTTGTCAATTCATTTATACTCTAGTCCGCGCTCTGGGGACTCGGGGTACTCTAGTCCACTCCAGGGACTTAGAGATTTTTCTCAAGTCGTTTTACTCTAGTCTGCGCTCCGGGGACTAAAAGTGCTCTAGTCCGCTTCAGGGACTTAGAGATTTTTGTCAATTCATTTATACTCTAGTCCGCGCTATGGGGACTCAGAGCACTCTAGTCCGCTTCAGGGACTTAGAGATTTTTCTCAAACCGTTTATACTCTAGTTCACGCTCCAGGGACTCAGAGTGCTCTAGTCCGCTTCAGGGACTTAGAGATTTTTGTCAATTCATTTATACTCTAGTCCACGCTTTGGGGACTCAAAGTACTCTAGTCCGCTTCAGGGACTTAGAGATTTTTCTCAAGTTGTTTATACTCTAGTCCGCGCTCTGGGGACTCAGAGTACTCTAGTCTTCTTCAGGGACTTAGAGATTTTTGTCAATTCATTTATACTCTAGTCCACGCTCTAGGGACTCAAAGTACTCTAGTTTGCTTCAGGGACTTAGAGATTTTCGTCAAGTCGTTTATACTCTAGTCCACACTCTGGGGACTCAGAGTACTCTAGTCCGCTTTAGGGACTTCGAGATTTGTTGAAAGTAGTATTTCCACCCGTTTGATTTATATTTCATTTACCGTATCGAGGTTAATGTTGTCGAATGAACGGTCGAACCGCGTTTGCTCATGGAATGGGACTTTGCCCCCAGCATCAAGGATGAAACTTGAAAAATGGACGGTCGATTCTCGTCCGCTTGGTGATTGTAGCTCTTCCAATCAAGTCAAGGAAGGAGGTATATGATAGATGGTTGGATCACATCCATGCTGGGGTTGGATAATCAAGTCTTGCACAATTTGCTTCATATCTCTTTCTAGAAAACGAGGATAATAGAATATTGAGTAGACAAAGTAAGTTGCATATGTTTCGAGGTGCAGTCGTATCCATGTATTGAGAGCGATGGTTGACGAGTAGGCAGTCCATCACAGCTAGTTCAAGTCGGGCTTTCGAACTACCTTTTGTGTTCAGGGTGGGATTTGATGTGTAGATGATCAAATCACGTCCACTCTAGATAGATCCCGGCGTCACTAAGCTTCAGGAGAGGCATTTGTATTTTATTGAACTTTGTTTTATGACTCGAATTGAGTGGATGATCGGACCATATTCATTCCAAGCCTTGCTTAGGTCTCCAAGTTAAATATGGAGGTCGATGAATGGATGGTCGGTCATGTTCGCTTTGTATTGGGCTCTGACCGTGACGAGCTTTTCAATCTCTAGTCCTTGGCCCCAAATCAAAGGCACATGGTTGATGATGAGCGATCGAATCATGCTCGTCTTGATGAAACTCCTCAGGTCCGATCAAGGTCTGCATGGATTGGTTGGCGGCCAACTCTGAGTACTTGGTCACCTGCATCGTGGATTAGTGGACTCTCTCGAGGTTGGTTTTCAGTACCACTCTGAGTCGCGAGTCTCCAAGTAGAAGCTATCGATTGAATCTTTCAAAGAGCATATAGGTTGAATTTTGAGATCTTGTTTTGTCTACTGGAATCAGAGTCCTTAGCCAACGGGCCTGCATTGTTATTTTTCCTAGCTTGCTCCACTCTTCCTCACTCTAGTTCTGATTCATTTTGTAACAGAAACGATCCATGGTCGTAGGAGGCTCTCCAGCTAACTAGCTGCCAAAATATATCAGGAGGTCGACTCCCCTCAAATGCGATCAGTATGATATCCTTGTTAGCATTTGGAACAAATTGCTTGGAGTCAAACTTTTGTTTGCTTGGAGTCACTAAATTCGAAGTGTTAGGTCAATGAAGAATGGTTCTTGGAGTCATCTTGGCATTTTCCTAGAGTTATATCATCTATGTTCTCCAACCTTTAGGAGTATCGTTTGAGTAGCGGTTGCTTGTCCGTTTCCTTGTTGCCATTCAGAAGCTGCCGCTTGATCTTCTATGCCCCGGTCGGTCATAAGATATAAGGGAAGTGGATAGAATGTTCCTTCATTAGGTTGAGCTTTGAATTCACTATGCAGAGGCACTGCGCTACGGTTAGAGTTCGGGTGGGTTTCCACCCGAAATTTTTTTTCCTCATGTCTCCTCCATAATCGTTTCCTCTGTAACAAGTAATCACAGAAAATTTCTTTTTAGTTTTAAACGATTATCTCATTAGTGGATCAATGATTCGATTTTGTAACGCTTACCCATATACGACAAATAACAATTTTAGCACCAAAATTGGTCACTAACACCCTTGAATAGAATTGTGTAGAGAGATTAATGAAGAAAGTAAATTAAAGCAGAGAAGTAACACAGTTGAATACAACAAGAATAACAAAAACAAGAACACCAGATTTATAGTGGTTCAGCATAATTGTCCACGTCCACTTTGGATATAATCTTCATTACTTTTCCAATCACTTGAGTACATATACAATCCGTAAACAAACAACTTGAGTACAAATTTTAACAGAAAAGAAGCGAGTACAGAAAATGGCAGAGTATCCCTAAAGTTCTCGAAAAAAGGTCCCCTCAACTGGACTCATGCCCCTCTATTTATAGACGAAGATAAGCTGGTTCTTGTGTCCAGGCCCATGATCGAGATAGCTTGGCCCATAGCTGCTAGGTTAGGATGATCGACCCAGACAGACCGATCCACTACCACTGATCCACTTGTTGTCGATCCAGGGTTTGTCTCGTAGCTGACTCGAAGCAGGCTCTCAAGGAATTGGAGTAGTTAGTGGCGCGTCTCGAAGCAAAACATTGTCGAGCACATCACCTTGCTGTAAATCTAAGAATATGCTAACTCTCCTAATGTGCACCGACCCAGGTATGCCAAACCACCTAGGCCGACCCACTAGGGCCGATCCACTAAGAGCCGAGCCACATAAAAGAACTCTTCTAAGGCCGATCCCACTCACACTAAACTACCTAGGCTGACCCAGAACCACCGACCCACGCTCGTCGACCCTCGTATGCCGATCCAATACACAACCGACCCACCTCCATTTAAGTATCTCGACCGATTCATTGCCCAATACCGAACCACTATAAACCATGCATCGACTTGCACCTGGCTTTGATACCGGAATCAGTCCCAAGAATGTCGACCCACAAACATGCCGAGCCACCTCAAACATGTGGAACCATAAATATACTATACCAATCGGGTTACACTAAACCCTTATACTTCCATATCTATCTGGGATTGAGTCCCGTCTAGACTCAATCATAACTTCTGCAACTGTCGCTTTGTAGCCGAGCCAAGTAGCCGGGTAACAACAAGCATTTACAAAACGTTAGGTTTTAATATCAACCATTTTGAATTGGTTTTTTGCTTGAAAAAAATGAGGGGCAAGCAATTATTGAATTGAGTTGGTGAATTGAATTGAAAATGAAGGTTTTTGTTTCGTTCATGAGAAAAACCTTAAAAAGAAAAAAAGATTGTGGTGAACGTTAAATTTTAGGTTGGAGCCAAGAGAGCTCAGGATCAACGCGTGAACTTAATACATACATTCCCATGACTTTCCAAATTTGAACTGTCACACTTACTCCATAGTTCATACACAAGAAACGTCAAACCCCAACGGTGGAAAAACAAACGCTTGGAGCAGATGCATTCAAACAACGAGGCCTTAGTAGCTCATCCGTCCATTGAAATGCATATTGGCATTTAACATGACATTACTTTGGACCTAATTCCTCGCTTTTACAGCATTTGACATTCGTGAAAAATGCAAATTTGAAATGTCATATCATTCATCTCTGCAAAGCCACAGATATTCGCGAATAATGCAGATAAATCGAACCATCCAAGGATCTATCTGAACGTTTGATGTATATCAGTACAATCATGCCCATTTAATTCAAAACTACTCCAACTATGCATATGCATGTTCATTGAGTAGAAGTTTTACTTATTTAGGAACACAGATTTATCTTAGGTTTTCAACTATATTTACCCATTTTTTAAACATGATGTTTTTGATGTAAAAATTACGTGCAACCTTTAACCAATGCACACATGTTAGATTTTCCATGTTATTAATAAGTGTATGGAAAACAGGAAAAGTATACTCAACCATGCCTCCTGTTTGAGTACACTTGGACACAATATATTGCAAAATGGCATTCAAAACACTGGCAACTTTTCACTTATTCCTATCCCCGAAGCCGAAGTGAGGTATACCAATGTATGTACGTCTGGTTAACCTGTTTTTGTAGTTTCCAAAGTGTTTTTTCTTGTTCCTATTTAACTTAATTCATTTGCCAACCAACACCTAGAAAGTTTAAATGTACTGGACTTCTGAATAAAAATGATTTTATTCATATTAAGTGATTAATCAAAAACAATAAAACATGCACAGTTTCTAAAGTAAAAATCTACAAGATGAAGGGGGGAAAAAACGTGGAGTCCACAAATGGATCACACTTGATCCTCGCTCACCTGACCATCTCCTTTTGTTTTTAATTTGAAGCTTTTTTTTCTTAAAATAACTGGCATATGGAAACTTGATGCGTGTTTGCCAGGGGACAAAAGGTAAGAATTATAGGAAGTTTAAATATAAAACCAAACACCTACCTGATCACTAAGAGCATTCCCAATCAACTCAGCTCAGTTAAACTCATAAACCCCACCAACTTATCCAAACAAAACAAAAAACTCCAATGAGAAAAAAAAAACCTACCTTTAACCGGCCTTCATATAGCAAGTTAAAAAGGATCGCGATCCTCCTCCACACGATTGCAATTCGCATGTACACGAAATTCTAATCTGCATCGTCTACTTAGCCGACCTTTATAAGACCGCCCAAGTGGAAAAACATATACTTGATTATTTAATGCCAGATATTTGTTCCTCCTTTTCACCTTTGCCAATAAGGGTAGGCGTTTGGTTTTGAGATAAAAAATGTCAAAAAGTTGGAACCGAAAAAATTCAAAGCCGAACCAAACCGAATTAATTTCGGTTAATTTGGTCCGTAACCAATTCAAGCGAACTAGAAAAATAAATATTATTCAAATGATTGGTTCACTCAAAGAAAAACATAAAAATTGCCATATTGTCATTCGCTTTCATAGAACTGTACGAGCAGTTGACACTGACAATATTATTGACATTTTTCTATGCGAAATTGGATTTAGAGATTTCTCGAGTACGTTTTTACTTACTCACGCTACATTCATTTACAATTATTTAATATATGCAATAATCAAATATTATTTCATTAGGTATCCAAAATCTATTAAATTCGGATGTTTAATTGTGTGGTGCTTTAGCTACATGTTGGTGGAAGACCACTCACACTTTTCACTTTAGTTTTGGATTGTTAAGTTTGACCTCATTAGATTTTTCTTTACTTACTGGTATTTCCATTAGTCGGGGGAGACCTTGCCATACGGTGAGCAGTACCGACACTTTAAAATTTTAGCAAGGATACTTTCACATCTTGACTTAAAAGACGGTTTATCATCCGGACTCCAGACTAGAAATTGAAGATAAGAAACAACTATCTGGTTATATCGAATGATACTATATCCAACGGTTCAAGTGCATCCAACGGTTCAGCTATATCAAAGCAGGTTGGGCCTCACACTAAAGCCCATTTCAAACTGTTTATATATCACACTGTATTGTACAGAAATGTATATTTTTGAGTATTGTATCAAATCAAATAAAGACTACTCTGTATCATATACTTTCTCAATAAAGTTTCATATTTCTTTCTCTTCAAGATTCATATATTTCATTACAGAAATCTTAACATGGTATCAGAGCTTAAAGCTTAACAGCCAAATCATAGGATCCAATTTACTCATCAGAAAAGATTCATCATCTGAGTCATCACCACTCATCAGAAGACAGAGTCTCATCATCTGAGTGGGCAGATTCGACCGAGAAATTCAAGTGCCACGCCTGAGTTCAAAGAACTAGGCTGCATCAGGTCCTTCTCGTCAAATCTTGAAGAAATCAATCAAAGAAATTTCAGAAAACAGATAGAAGAAATCAAGAATCATCTCAAAACTAAAGAAAGTGCCCATCAGCAAGATTTATCAGAGTTCAGACCAAGGAGGTTCTCATCATCTAAATCTTGCAGTAGCATCAAACCTGGTTGTGAGCAATTTCTATTCTCTAATTCTTGATCTCTATCTTTGATTGATTCTTTTTACTTTATCTCTTGCTTTTGACTGTCTGAGTATAACTTGAATTCATCATGACTGATGATTCAACCTCTGCCACTTCTGTGATAATCATCAACCCCATACTACAGTTGAAAAACTTGTTAACACTGTAGTTAGTCCTCAAACCAATCTTGTAACTGCACACTTGAGCGAAGATAATTATCTTCTATGGAAACTCCAAATTGAAACTGCAATCCAAGGATATGGACTTGAAGGTCATATTCTTGGAACAATTGCAATTCCTCCCAAATATAAAACTGTTAAAGAAAACAAAACTGTTGTTAATGAGGAGTATACAAAATATCATAGACAAGACAGACTCATCTGTTCTTGGCTATTGTCATCAATAAACACAAAATTATTGTCTCATGCCATTGGATGCAAGACAGCAAATGATATTTGGTCAACAATAGAGAAAGTGTTCAACACACAGTCTGCAGCCAAAGTGATGTATCACAAGAGACAACTACACAGCATGAAAAAAGATGGCAATACTATGAGAGAATATCTTTTTAAGGTAAAAGCCACTTGTGATCTCTTGGAAGCTGCAAATCATAAGGTGTCAGATTCAGAACAGATTTTAACCATTCTAAATGGATTAAGCGACAATTATGAGTCAGTAGTCGCTGTTATTGCATCCCAAAAGGAGTTACCATCTGTTGATGATGTTTACTCCATATTACTAGCCCATGAAGCTAGAATAGACAACAAGAAACCACAAGACTCCGACTTCTCCATCAACTACACTACTAACTCTAAGAACAAGGGTCAAAGCAACAACAGGTCAGATCAGAATATACAAAGAGGAGGAAATTCTAATAGATCCAGAGGAAGAGGCAGATGGAATAACAGTAATAACAGACCCAAATGCCAGATTTGCGAAAAAGTGGGTCATATCAGTCAAATGCTACTTCAGATATTCAAACCAGGCAAGTGGTCAAAGAAATAATAACCCAAGTGCTAACATGGCTCAAGCTAATTCAGAAACCCAGGCAAGCGGTGAAAAGAGTCACAACTCTAATGATACAGCAAGGCCAGAAAGCACTCAAGATGATTGTTGGTACCCAGACTCTGGTGCAACAAATCATATTACAAACAATCTTGATAATTTGAATCTTGGCAACAGGGAGTATAGAGGTAAACAGTCAATTTGCATGGGAAATGGTAAGTGTATCAATATTACTCATATTGGTAATGCTTATATTAAAGGCAAGAAGCAACTGTTTTTACATAACTTATTAAGAGTACCCAAAATAAAGAAAAATCTCATTAGTGTATCCCAATTTTCCAATGATAATAAAGTCTATTTTGAATTCTACCCTACATACTGTTTAGTTAGAGACATACTGACTAAAGACATTTTGTTGCAGGGTGATGCTGAAAAAGGACTTTATAAATTCAAATCTGTCAATAACAATGTGTCCTCAGTCAATCAGAAGTACTATAACATGTGTGTGGAGCAAGACTCCAAAAATGTATTTGATACATGGCATTACAAACTTGGTCATCCAAGTGTGAAAGTTGTAAAGCAGGTTCTTAATGAAAATGGAATATCTTTTGATAATGTCTCATTACCCTATGTCTGTACATATTGCCAAATGGGCAAAAGTCATAAATTACCATTTAATGAGTCTTTTACAGTGTATTCAAAACCCTTAGATTTGGTTGCTATAGACTTATGGGGACCAGCACCCATATGCTCAGACTTTAAATATAGGTACTATGTCTCCTTTGTTGATGCACACACTAGACACACATGGATTTACTTTTTAAAATCCAAGACTGAAACCTATAATGCTGTCATAAATTTCATAGTCATGGATGAAAAGCAAACTAGCAGTCAAGTTAAAGCAATACAATCAGATGGGGGAACTAAATTTAAGACTCTTAGTGATTACTTTAGAAAGAAAGGAATAGTGCACAGAGTTACTTGTCCATACACTTCAGATCAAAATGGGTTAGTTGAAAGAAAACATAGACATATAGTTGAAACTGGGCTTAGTTTATTAGCTCATGCATCACTGCCATTAAAGTTTTG
Source organism: Allium fistulosum (assembly GCA_030737815.1). Lineage (NCBI taxonomy): Eukaryota > Viridiplantae > Streptophyta > Magnoliopsida > Asparagales > Amaryllidaceae > Allium > Allium fistulosum. The sequence goes on from CM060907.1 coordinate 661,529,551, forward strand.
GCCTGAAGCCTTTAATACTGCTGTACACCTCATTAATAGATTACCAACAAAGGTAATAGGTGGGATAAGTCCAGTAGAGAAATTATATGGGATTAAACCTGACTATCATAGCTTGAAAACTTTTGGATGCTTATGTTTTCCTTACTTAAGACCCTACAATGCTAACAAATTTAACTTCAGATCTAAATCTTGCACTTTTCTTGGATATACTACTAATCAGAAGGGTTACAAGTGTTTGGATGAAAATGGAAGAGTTTTTATCAGTAGACATGTTGTATTCAACGAAAATGTCTTCCCTAACAATAATTCAGAGATAAAAACAACCAATAAAGTGTACAACCCAAAAGTCTCAATACCTGACTTACCAATTTATTCTGAATATGAGTCTCAGGATGAAGAGGTGAGGTCTACTAGAGATCACCACACTCAATCCACTGTACCTAACCAACTTAACTCTGAGTGGACATGTGATCCTAGTCATGCCATTCACTCTCCTGTTCAAACAGAAAGTGAAAAGAATCAGACAGAAGAAGATGCACATCAGAGTAATACAAGAGACATATCAAGCCAAGCAAATGAGGAAAGCTCACCTCATACTGAAACTCATACACATCCCAGTCACCCTATGATTACCAGGGCTAAAAGTGGTATCTTCAAGCCCAAGATATACAATACAAGCATAACCTTGCATGAGCCAGAAACATATGAGCAAGCTGCAAAAGACAAGAACTGGACAGCAGCTATGGATGAAGAATATAAAGCACTTATAAATAACAATACATGGAATCTTGTATATCCTCCAGACAACAAAAACATAGTTGGGTGCAAGTGGACATACAAGCTAAAGAAAAATCCTGATGGCACAATTAGTAGATACAAGGCAAGACTTGTTGCAAAAGGATATACTCAGCAATATGGGTTCGACTTTAAGGAGACTTTCTCTCCAGTAATCAAACCAGCCACTATAAGGCTTATTCTCACCATTGCTCTACACAAAGGGTGGCATATAAGACAATTAGATGTCAATAATGCATTTTTGAATGGCATCTTACAGGAAGATGTATATATGCACCAACCACCAGGATATATCAAGCAGGCAAACTATGTGTGCAAACTAAATAAAGCCATATATGGACTCAAACAATCTCCAAGGGTCTGGTTTGATAGACTAAAGGGATTTTTATCAGATATGAAGTATCAGTCTATCAAATCAGACAACTCTCTATTCGTGAAGATTAATGATTTAGTCACTGTTTATATACTAATATATTTTGATGACTTAATCATTACAGGAAACAACAATGAAGAAATCAACAATGTCATCAAATGCCTGAACAAGGAATTCTCAATTAAAGACCTGGGGAATATCAACTACTTCTTGGGTATAGAAGTACTGAGAAAAGGAAATTCTGAACTAATGTTATGTCAGAAAAAATATATTCAGGAACTACTCATTAAAACAAAAATGGATGGTGCAAACCCACAGCCAACTCCTATGGTCAGCAATCATCAACTATCTAAAAACAGGGGAGAAGCCATACATAATATCAAACAATATAGAAGTGTTGTAGGAGCATTACAATATGCTACTATAACACGGCCAGACATTGCTTACAGTGTTAACAAGGTGTCTCAATTTATGCAGGAACCATTGGATGAACACTGGAAAGCAGTCAAGAGAATACTCAGATATCTCAAAGGGACTCTAAACTATGGACTGCTATTCAACACATGCAACAACTTAAACATAACTGGATATTCAGATGCAGACTGGGCAACAGATCCAGATGACAGAAGATCTGTCAGTGGATACTGTATATATGTCGGAAACAACCTGATATCATGGTGCTCAAAGAAACAGACTACAATATCTAGATCTAGCACGGAGGCAGGGTACAGAAGCATAGCTAATGCCACAGCAGAAATCATGTGGCTACAATCTATACTAACTGAACTGAAAATAGAGAATACAACAAAACCAGTGCTATGGTGTGATAATCAAAGTGCGGTATTCATGACTGCCAACCCAGTGTTACACTCGAGAACCAAACATATCGAAATTGATATGTTTTTCGTTCGCGAGCAGGTTCAAAAAGAGAAATTGCAAATCAATCACGTACCTGCCACTTACCAGAGGGCAGACACTCTCACTAAAGCCCTAAGCTCAAAGAACTTCACAAAGTTCAGATTTGACCTTCGAGTTGAAAGCATCGAAGACAAAACTGTCAACAAAGAGCTAGCCTTAAAATCTCAGCACCAAAATCCAAATCAAGGAAGACAAAGTGTCGAAGAGAGCTGCAATAAGGATATCTCAACATCTTCCCGCTTTCCAGTTGAACGTTGGACTAAATCTCAACAAATCGCCATCAAACCCTAACCCTAGCTGCTCGGGTTTGAGGGGGGCAATTGAAGATAAGAAACAACTATCTGGTTATATCGAATGATACTATATCCAACGGTTCAAGTGCATCCAACGGTTCAGCTATATCAAAGCAGATTGGGCCTCACACTAAAGCCCATTTCAAACTGTTTATATATCACACTGTATTGTACAGAAATGTATATTTTCGAGTATTGTATCAAATCAAATAAAGACTACTCTTTATCATATACTTTCTCAATAAAGTTTCATATTTCTTTCTCTTCAAGATTCATATATTTCATTAGAGAAATCTTAACACTAGAAGTAGTTATAGTAAATGAGCTATTGGTGAATTAGTACATGATTATAGTGAAGAAAATAATTTGGAAATAACTAGACTTTTTATTCTTTTCATGATGGTAAACATTATCTTCTCAAGGTATCAAAAAACAATACCTGTTGGACATGTTGGTGCTATTGCAGAGTTATCGTTTCAACTAGATATGATTGGGGGACTTCTATATTAGCATATTTGTATCAAGCGTTGGATCATCAAGTGTAGTTAGGCTTAGACCGACGTCAATTACTGGATTTTTGGATATTCTACAGTATTGGTATTATGAGTACTTTCATAAATTGACTTATCCGGTGATAGACGCTGCACTACCATTACTTTTCCCATGAGTGAAAGCGTGGGCTCGTGATAACCGTAGAATGGTCCACGAAGGCGACGTATGCCATATATTTGTTATAGCGTGAAATCAAATTGAGTTACGGACCACAAAAGAGAGTATCGTATGACATCCTTATGATGGTTCCCTATTTCTGACAGACGAAAACATACAACATGCTAGCTTCCTATCCATAAGGCAATTTCCATTAGTATCTTCTCCTCCGACCAGAAGGTGTTTCTGGTTCCATGGCGAGCGAAGTTGGAGGCAGAACTAGGAAGGGGATTTTGTTCCCTATAATCCACACCTAGATACACCATTTTTTAAAATGTATCCTAACAATAATTTACAGCCGCATGTGAATAAGTAGTGGCCAACCAATCACTTCGTTATTACTGGTTTTAGATTATAGTTCTTTTTGGCATTAGCTTTACACTCCCACACACACAGTAGCGACATTCTTTAGTGCAGGAGCTATTGCTATGGTTGGATCTACAACCATTCATATAGGCCTTATCGCCCCGGTATTAAAGGACCTCACCCAGACCACTCAGATGTATGATGTTCCACAACCACCCCTTTTGCAGACAAAAGATTATGGATGGATAGCCGCTATACCTACCTCTTTCGAAGTCGATAGATACATTAATATTCCTCTTCATGAGATTTCTCAGTATCCAAACCCTGCTATATTTTCATATGAGGATTTGTTGCAGATTGGACTATGCGACATCACGTACATCAAGCATCACCATAGTATTGATGAGTATGAGCAACATATTACACAGATGACTGCTCGTATTAACGAACTTACTGTTGTAGATGAGCAACGGTATCATCCTAGAGGTTGAACTAATCAGGGCAACGAGGATGACGATGTATTTGATCTAAATGGCGATGATGATGACTTTAATCGGTCTTAGATTATAATTGTTTGATGTAGCCATCCTTTGTTTTGTTTATGTATCTATGTATATATATAGAGCTTCGGTTTATGTATTATTTCATCATATGTACTTTTTATTTAGGTATTTGTGTATGTATCTATACTTCCTTTGGTTTACATGTTTGTTTCAGTATTTGTGCATCTTTTGCTAACATATTTGTGTTGTATATGGACTTTCTTCAATTTATGTATTTGTTCCATATATTTAGAATACACAAGTATAATAAAATAGTGGAGTACAAAAATAGAATACATAAGTAGAATACAAGTATAATACAGAAATATAATTCATAAGTAGAACACATAAACATAACAACATAAGTTGAATATAGAAGTAAACCAATACTAAGGCATGGCGCCACTCCCAAGTGAATCTAATACATATAATAAGCGTAAGCTTCATGGTCAGTGAAATATTCATCATATAAGATATGATAATAGGAACCACACACCGCACGATTGCAATATCAAGGATCTTCACCAATTCTTTTATAACTGCATGGTAGCATTCGAATTCTACCCTAAGTTGCTCCCAACGAACTAAAGTATTATCATATGTGCGATGACAAAAATCTTGGTGGTTATTATAATTTTCATGCAACATCAACCACATTTGTAGTGGTATTAGGTCATAAGGTTGTATATATGGTTTTATGAGAAGCAATGGATCATTTGGTAACCAATATGGGTGCGACATTACAAGAAGATAAGGTATATAAGATGAAATATAGAAGATGATGACTAATTACTCTTTTGATGGAATATATATATATATATATATATAGCATGCTATTATCCACTGTTTGTAGCATTGTGTTGTCAATCACCCTATTTGCACCAGTGTGTTTTCACATTTGCTTTTGCTTTTAGTTCACTGTTTCTACTGTAGGCTCTTATCACGTTAGCATCCAACCGTCTTAAACAAACGCACACTTCGTCCATAACAAAACCATAATCCATGCGATATCTCAATTAACCACTCATTTGTGACACATAACAAACATCCAACCATCATAAACAAATCCACCATCTCCATAACAAAATCTCAATCCGCGTGATAACTCAACCAACCGTTCATTTATGACACATGGAAAACATCAAAAAACAAACACACCATCTCCATAACAAAACCACAATCCACGTGTTAACTAAACCAACCATTCATTTGTGACATGTGGCAAATGTTAGAACCGGGTCAGTCGGAAGTGGGTGAAATAGGAAGATTTCAAAAAAAAAATCTATTTCGGCTCTATTAGGCTTATGAAATCTAAGAATTTATTAGATCCAATCTAATATTGTTTTAATAAAATCATATTTTATTAATTTTGTCTTAGCTTCATTAATTTAATTCTAAATTAATTAAGTATGAGATAAGAAAATATTTGAATATATCAAATATATTCATACCTTAATTGTATGTCGGGATCGCTACACATAAAGTAAGTATGATTAATCGATGCCAATATATAGGAATAAGCAAGAGTAAATCTAGATGAAATCACATAAGGATCTATGGTGAAGGAGATGAAACGTGGCATCATCGATTGATTCCACCTTCCCTCACAACATTTAATTAACATGCAAGAGGTATTATGACATAATAACATAAACAACAAATAATAATTAACATGTATATATTATTATCTCACTTTTAAATTGTTTGATAATAATAATAAAAAGGTTTAAATCATGCTTTGGCAATTTGAAATACAAATATTAAATGTTTATATATGTACACACACATACACACACACACACACACACATATATATATATATATGTATGTATATGTATAAACCAATACTTTCTAATTAATTCAATACAAACTTCTATACCGCATTAAATTTTCTGACGCATTTGTAAACTTATGTATACTTGAATTAGTTAACAAAATACATATACACACACACATATTATAAGTTTTAACCCCAAAAGAAATTTAGTTTTTTTTCTTTTTTATAAAACAAAAGTCAAACATAACAAATTAAACAATATATTAACAATCCTTTAAAATACTTAAATAAGGTCATTTGAGACAATAAATTGCGTAACAAATTTAGAATAGGGGCATTTCACTAGAAGGACAAACATTGCAGTCCAATTAGTTTCTAGGACACACATCCACGGAAATTAATTTCAAGGCCAAAGTCAGCAAAATAATTACTTTTAAGGACAAAGTCAGCAGTCCAATTACTTTCAAGGACATAATTTCATAGGTTTTTAGGCCTTAGAAACTAATTATTTTGCATTTTGTCCTTAAAAGTAATTATTTCAGTTGTGTGTCCTAGAAACTAATTGCACTTGCTAAAGAGGCCCTTGTGGCTAATTTCCACTTTAGAATATTATTGTAACCAATTTTAAAGCTTAGATTCATTATTAAAATATTGTATTATAATATATAAATTTCTATTATAATTTATCAGATTAAGAACAAAACAGTTTATTAAACAAAGTATTCAAATTGCATGATTATTTTCAATTCATGTTGAAGTGACAATATGTGTATACAATGTTTCCGTTTCAACATAAATGCAAATAATACGTCAACACAAACTTTCATATCTGAAAAATCACACTTTGACTTGAGAGTTTAAAACATAGATCTATAATTAAAATATTGTTTTAATCATATACAAATTTCTGTTTTGATTTATCAAATTAAAAATCAAATCAATTCATTCAACAAACAATTCAAATTACAAACAATTTCAAATCAAATAAGGCAATAATATATACTACAAACTATGATAATCATATTATATTTAATATAACAATTAAAATAGAAGATACCTGTCAGATTTAGCCAAAAGTCACACTTCAATATATACTTTCTCCTCAGATCGCCAAGATCCACTTCCACTCCTTGCAAGAGATGGATGAACCATCTTTGTTTTAATTTAATTTGATGTTTGATTTTAAGTTGTTATTGGTGTTTATTTAATTTCATAATTTCAAGGAAGATGATGGCCGCCATTATTTTAGAGGAGGAGGAACTATAAAAAGAATGTGAAAATGGGTAGATTTGTTTTTAATCGAATAAAAGAACATTCTCCTTATTTAATTTCTTTATGTAATTCAATTAATCAATCCCTTCATTTTCTCCATGTATTAGTTGGTCCTAACATGCCTCCATAGTAGGCAAAGTTTCCAAAAAATAAAACCATTATGTGATTATTTATTTCAAACCTCGTTTAAAAGATGTACCGATATCAAATATCGATATTTGCAAATATAACTTCTATACATGCATTTAAATAATTACTAACAACATTCAAAACATCAAATATCGCTTATTGATCTTTTCGGCAAAATTCAATACCATGTTTTCTAATGGCCCGGATTTTCGATCCTCGAAAATTGATATCAATACGTTCACTGTATAGCATGCCGAGCAATCGAGTGCCAGAAATACCAGATCATTAGGGGTGGAGAAGAAAAGGTAGAAGAAAATAGAACAACAACAACACAAAATCTCACAAACATAGCAGAACAAAGTATAATATGTACTAACATATTTTTATACAAAAGAATCTATACTGTCTTATACTTACAATCATCAGAGTACAATAATCACTACATCAATCTGGACAGTTATAATAACTTGTCCTCACATAGCGGAAATACAAATCAAGTACGGAGGTACGTCTTTGTCATCCATCTCGTCTCCTGAGCCCCAAAGCATCCTATCCTGAATCTGTAATACTCGGTCTGACCCGAGCATTATAATAAAATAACACCCGAGTTAGTCTAGAAAACCAACATGAGAAAAACACACTCAATTTGAATTATTAACTTTTTCAAAATCCTTTGAAAAACAATGGTATCTCGTAAGACCACGTCACATATAAACACGACGGGTTTTTACCTTACGATAACCAAATCATTTTTATCGAAATCGTCTGATATTATAATAGTGTCTAAACCAAGTAAATAGAAAATAGTTGAAATGCTTGCATCTCACGTTTCAACATAGTTGGGCACAATCAAAACCATATGGCGCTTATTGGAGAATGGATTCCATACAATGACTAGGCATTGGGGTACCACCTATCACGGTACACATCTAGAAAAATGTACCAAGGACCTCGCCAGGATCCCCTACAACACGAGACCGGCCCTATCCCTAACCTGGATAAAACCGAATATGTTATCACCCCAGGTGTTCCCACCCTTATCGAGAGCTCTTTTGCATGCACCACTGTATCCATAATTTATAATATATCCGAGGATATCTAGAAAGGTGATAACATACCCTAATTGGGTGTGACCCACTTAGCCTTGCTGCATCTCCTCTGATTTTCAGTCATTCCGGTTGATGAGGCTTGAGACTACGATTACCTTTCAAGAATAATTTCACTTAGAATGCTCATCGTCCTTCAATGATGATGTTCTAATAGCATTCGTCCATACAAGTTGTCTTGGATCTGGACAAAACCACCGTCTTCACTATCTTCACGATATCCATTTGTAACGCTCAAATTGGATCGAAGTCATTCTCGGATAATTAAATCTGATCCCGGTCTCTTCGAAACGATCAGCGGATTTGGCCAAAATTGATAGTCGGTTATTTAACTATCAACAAACATCCATAAGCAGACGTCAGGCCTTAATTTGAATTTTCCAAAATTTATTTTCAAAATATCTTTATAAGATATGTGTTTAAACTACTTTTAGTATTCCAACATTTGAAACCATTTCAAATCCTTATATATTCAACGGAATATTTCCAACCATTCCAATACTTAGAATATTTTGTCCAACTTCATTTTATGTTCAACACTTGGCAAGTATTCCATTTATTTCCTATTTCTTTTTTTCTCAAAATCATTTACAATTTATTTGTAAATTCCTTGACTCATTTATAACGAATTCTATAAGTTCCGGAATTCCTTAATTAATTCCCTTTACTATTTCCAAAGTCAAATATACTTGCTTATAATTCCAATTTCCCTTTCTACTTCTTTTATGAATTTTATTTCATTTTTTCGAAGTTCACTTTTATTTAACTACTTCAGAAATTTTCTTACTTTTTCCCTAATTCCATTTTGAGAATTCTCCTATAAATCCCATATACTAAATAACCCCATTTCCAGATTTTCGAGAAGATTTATAAATAAATTTAAAACATTACAAAAACTATATATATATATATATATATAATAAGTATTTAAAAGAATAATAATAATTTATTTTTAAGACATGTTCAAGTAATTATCTAAAATATTGAAACACTTTTGTAACATCACTTTTCAAAGCTGGTTTTAAAATTTAGGATTTATTAAAATAATTGTTAAATATTTGAAAAATAAATCCACTTATCGAATTATTTCAATCCTAACTAGTTTAAAATTTCATAGTTCAATAAATAAAATTTTCCTTTTCAAAACAAACTTCACTTCTTAAATTAAAAAAAATATGTTTTTAAAATCTCAATAATGAATTCAATGTATAAATTCCTCTCGATTCCCATCACATCGCTTCCATTTCGATCTCCTTAACCATTTCCACTTCAAAAATAGTATCCACTATTTTTCTCTCACCCTATTTCCATATTCTAATATAAATTCTCCATGTAAATTTGTATTCCCAATTTATCATCTAATATCGATTTCCTTTATTTATAAACATCGTTTATAAATTTTATAACTCCTTGAGTTTCACTTTTTATAAAAATAATCTCATTTATAAAATTCCATTTTATAAATTCAATTTCTTATAAATTCTATTCATTTCTGTCAATCTATTTTTAATATCGATTTCAACTTCTTTCCATATTTCTAGAAATATCATTTAAAAATCCATCGTTTATAAATCCTTTATATAATTTATTTTAAAAACTCTATTTAAAATATTTTTATGAATAGTTAAATACAACCCAAAATCAATTATTATTTTTCCAAATCAATTTCTTAAAAATAATCCAAATTTCGATATAAATATTTTTACATTCAAATCTCCTTTTAAATCCTTTTAAATCCTTTTAAATTCCAAAAATAATACTTATGGTATTTAAAATACCAAAAGTTAGGCCAGTGCTACTATAGCATCCAATAATTCACATCATAACAAAAATCTATAACAGATTATTCTAACACATCATATATTATTATATATGAAAAACAATCAATATAAATTTGACGAATCCAGTTGGATCTCTCCAACCTGTTTTCCTGCATCCACAGATGTTAATACAACATAAAAATACCAATCCCACTTTGAGGGGGATATCGCGGTATATAGGGTCATCCACTATTATGCGGGGTGCATAGGGTCTCATCCGCTCCAATAGGCGGGAATATATCCAACTACTAATATATATACTACTATATATATAATATAGACATCCAACTGATAATACCAATTATCAATTCATCCAATCAATCAATAAATGTAATATTTCAAATTAAAAACTAGCAATCCAAATGAGTGAGATTTACTCAACTTGATTTTTAATTTGCCGATCGTCCAAATAAATTTTACGCATAGATTCTGCAGCTTTGAATCCTATGCGACTGATTCCGTGCAATTTTACCTCGTATAAGCAAATTTTGAATTATATAAATTAACGATTTCATTTTCAATTAAAATTTATCAACTAATTACTTAAGTTTAAACTAATTACTTACTAACAAATTTAATTAACCTTAAATTGCAAAATTATAATTACCTAACGATCACAAAACACTGCCAGATGATCGCCTCGACGTTTCAACTACAGTGGCAGCCTTTATATTCTGCACGAACAACTCTAGACAGGTATGACACCCCTCTCCTCCTCCACAGTTAATCGCCTATACTGCTCCTCCCCACGACGAATATCGATCCACCCAACCTCGCAAACGATCGGTACCACTAAAACTCCACCGCGCCGCCTCCTCCAACAATCGCGATCCCAGCCAGCAAACGTCTCATAGAGCTCGCGACTTCGAGCTCCAATTGAAGGTGAACGCACGCACGCAGCCTTCCTCCATTTGCTGCCATCGCCACTCGATCGCCTCCATCCATCCCTCGTCGCCAATCTCGACTGCGCCTCCACCAGGGGTCATGCATGACCCACGAGCCCATCACCCTTCTTGCCCCCAGCTGAACTGTCACTTTTAGGCTATCGCGCCTTAACGCCGCGAACTCCGCTCCAATCGAGAAGGATTAATGGCGGCTAAACAAAATTGAATCGATTTCGAATTTCTTTTGATTAGAATTGATTTTGATTTTTTTTTAATTGTGCCGTGTTTTTAAACAGAAGAAAAAGCGAAGCATCTTTTTAAAGATAACATAGTCTCGTGATATAGGGTAAGATAGAGTTTGATTAAAAATTTCGGCTGATGTGAATGATGATAACAATATATATATTTAAAATTCCAAAATATCAAGATATTTATTCCGAACCCTAATCGATGTGTGCTGCTAGACGTTTCTAATGTTATACCCCTATTTCGGACGCAATCGAACTAGTTTTGAGGCCTAATTCGATCGTATGGGGAAGATAGCTTTTTAAATCAACTATTTAAATTAAATTCAATTAAATTATTTCTAGGCGTTTTCAGATCGCATGACCAAACGGTGAATCCAAATGCTACGAAATTTGAAATCCAATAATAATACGCTATTATGGATCCAATGGAACTAGTTTTGTCGAAATCCGAGACTGTGCCCCGGATTGCTATTTTAACGCATCGATTAAATTGACGATTTTCAAAAATTGACAAAATCAGTTGAAATATCAGTTTTAAAAACTCGTTAACTCAATTATAAATTCCAAATCCAATATTTTAAACCATTTAAATATTTAAAATCAGTCGTTGAAAAATCCGGGTCATTACATGTTTTCTTAAGAGGTACTTGGTAATAATGATTTATTTACACTTATTCGCTTCGTCAAAACTATATAATATTAGGACCTATGGAATTTGGTAATATTCAAAATTCCAACACCCACCATATTCAACTTTGTAAATCCAAACATAAATTCCATAGTTCAATAATAACATTTACTATTAACCATATTACTTTGGCCAGATATTTTGACTTTGAGTTGACTACATTTGACCATGATACTAACCCCATATAACCGAGAAGCTGAATTCTCCATTAATAGTGTTTTACTTCTAATGCTTCAACTTGGACCTAACTATAATCGTTCTATGGATGCTATGTCATGATTTAACTTTAATCAAAATTGAGTGTCCACATTTTAGTTCAATTGTATTCTGAAGTCGAGAGAACTGTGTAACATCGTCACTTTAAGATTCTTAGTTTGACCTAAGTTATACTAACTAACAAAAGACCCTTAAGTGAGCCATTCCATTGTTATCCAATAAATATCAGTACGTAATCCCTTGGTGCCCGTAGTGGTCATGAGAAATACACCGCCCAACAATTAGAGAGCGTTCATACTCTAGTCTTAGTGGATGAATCGATATCCTTTCTCGAAACATCTCGACTAGGAATATTTAAAACAATATGTTATTTTCAATGTGATAAAATTATAATCATTACAAAACTTTGTAATTACTATCACATAACATATCATTTAAAGATTTTCCATCTATATACTTTAAATTAATTGCTTAATTATTTGTATCACTATATAACAAGTATATAATAGAAAGAAAAAAAAATCCTTTTATTATGAATGCGAGTTGATTACAAAGTTAATAATTTAAATAATTTACAGAATTGCCCCTAGGGTATACCCCTAACTCTATTAATCTCCCACTTGTACTTACGACCAATTGGGGACCATAACCCATCCTTTTTATCAAATTCTCGAGAGCCAACCAAGCTACCCTTTGTAAATGGGTCTGCTATGTTATCCTTGGTATCTACCCTTTGTATCACGACCACTTTCTCCTTAATAAATTCTCTAATTAAGTGGTACATTAAAAGAATATGCCATGACTTTTTGTGTTTTTTGGGCTCATTTGCGATATGCAACACCGCATTGTTGTCATAAAACAATGCCATTGGATTCTCTGTATCTGGAATCACTCCAAGCTTACTTAAAAACTTGTTAATCCAGACTGTCTTTTTAGCTGCTTCATTAAGGGTGATATTCTCAACCTCCATCGTGGAATCCGCTATCGTTTCCTGTTTGTAACTCTTCCAATTGATGGCACCACCATTAAGTATAAAAAAATAACCTGACACTGACTTACTATCATTGATATCACTCTGAAAGCTAGAGTCAGTATAACCCTTCATAAGGAGGTATCCATTCCCATATATTAGGAAAAATTCTAATATTTCTTAAATACTTCAGTATACATTTTATAGCCGTCCAATGATTTTCTTCGGGATTAGACTAGTATCAGCTTACACATCCTAATGTGCATGCTACATCCGGTATAGTTAACATAGCGTACATTATGAAGCCGATTGGCAAAGCATATGACATCCACTTTAGATGTTATTGGCTCGGTTTTCCAGCAAGCAAAGAAAAAGGGAAGCGGAAGCAAACGAGGGCACAAAAGACAGAACTGCCGGACCAAATGTCCGACGCCCTCTGATATGCCGGACCAAACTTTTGGTCCGGCGTCGTCTAATATGCTGGACCAAACATTTGGTCCAGCATCCTCTGATATGCCGGACCAAATATTTGGTTCGGCATAATACGTCCAACACTGACCGAACATTTGGTCCGGTACACAAGCGCGCCGAGCCAAACAAGGAAAAACACCTAGGCCGGGCAAGCTCCATGACCCATATGCCGATCCAAATGCTCTTGCTCAAATGCCGAACCAGGTTCAGAAGGTTATAACGTCCTCCTCCATACTTCACAACTCCACTCTATAAATACCAGAGCTTCTCAACAATAATGGGGACGGATTTTGGGAGAAAAGAGGGAAAACTCTGCTGAGACTCAGTCACTCTAGCTACTTCAAGTTTTTTTACTCTTTCCAAACAAACTTGTATTTGTAACCAAATCAAAGCAATAATAATAAGATGGACAGTGGATGTAGGCACATTCTGGCCGAACCACTATAAAACCCTGTGTGATTTACTTTCTTTAACTGCTTTCCTATTTATGAGCCTGTGAATTGTTCTGTGACTACAAAAATTACCCTTTAACGTGTTGGAACATTAAAAACTCCAAATCAATCAACCAAAACGTTATCTAGCCAAAATCGAACTTAGAGGTGTTTGTCCAATTTTTGTGCAAACAGATGCTCTTTCTCCTCATCTATTTGAGGAACATCCTTATTAGAAAGGATGATTCCAGATTATGTTGGAACATTTCTGCACTTGGAATTCTCCATATCGAACCTTTTCAATATGGTATCTATGTACAGGGATTGGACCAATCCCAACAGCCTCTTAAATCTATCTCTATAGGTTTTTACACCTAGTATATGGGTTGTTTCTCCCAAATCCTTTATGGAGAAGTTCTTGGAAAGCCAAGCTTTCATTGATTGCAATAACAAAATGCCATTGCCAATCAAAAAAAGATCATCAACATATAACACTAAGAATATGATAACGTTGCCATGTTCCTTTCGGTATATGCATGCTTCCTCTATGTTTTAATAAAACCAAACCGATTAATTACTTTATCAAAACACTTGTTCCAACTCCTTGAACCTTGTTTAAGTCCATAAATGGAATTTAACAACTTGCAAGCCTTGCCCTTACTCTCACTGACTTCGAAACTCTCCAGTCGTGACATATAGACGATCACTTCTAAATCTCCATTTAAAAATGCTGTCTTTACATCCATTTGCCTATTTTATAGTCATAAAATGAAGCAATGGCCAGCATAATCCAAAAAGACTTAAGCCTGGCTACGGGTAAAAAGTCTAATCATAATCAACACCTTGAGTTTGATGAAAAGAATCCAAGTACATCATCAAAATGAGATTTGATAGTGTACCCGAAGGAATATGATTCATAGACTCTAGCTACTTCAAGTTTTTTTTACTCTTTCCGAACAAATTGTATTTGTAACCAAATCAAAGAAAGAATAATAAGATGGACAGTAGATGTAGGCACATTCTGGCCGAACCACTATAAAACCCTGTGTAATTTACTTTCCTTAACCGCTTTCCGATTTATGAGCCTGTGAATTGTTCTGTGACTGCAAAAATTACCCTTTAACGTGTTGGAACACTAAAAAACTCCAAATCAATCAACCTAAACGTGATCTAGCCAAAATCGAACTTAGAGGTGTTTGTCCAATTTTTGTGCAAACATTTTTGGTGCTTTCACTAAGAAGGCGCATGGAGAGCCGAACTCTTCTGTCCACCCTCCTTCCAAACCTTTACTCAACATTAGAACATGGCTCCCTCTAGGCGCAACATCAATAAGGGTAGGAGCACGGCCATTGCCAGTACACTCAACCCCATCCAAGAAGATCAAGAAAACCTGGATATCCACTCTCAACCTCCAGACCCAACTGTCACCCGAGAAGACTTGGATAGGGTTGTGAATGAGATGACCGACCGCTTCGCTGCCCAGCAAAAAGCTTTGGTGGACCAACTCATGACACGCTTGAGAGGCACGGAGGAATCCACTCACAACACTAAATCTCGAGGTGAGTCTCAATCTAAAGAGTCACGTAGATGGAACAGATCCCCTGTAAATGAAGAATTCAATCAAGCAGATACAAGAACTCGAAACTGAGCCAGGACTCAGCCCGAAGTCGGCCCTGAAAGAGCACCAAGAGCTGGGCCCAATCAAGGGGGCACCAGGAAAGGGCCGACTGTGGCTGACCCTATCATACTTTGAGCCAATCATCGCCAATCCAGCCTCAACCAAGGTTCCAGACGCCGTCAAAGGGAATCCCCCACTTCTCCTAAGGATTCCCCAGAATTCGAGGAGAGGATGACACACCTCTTCAGGGAATATCTAAAATGCGAACAACTCGAAAGAGGGATAGGGGCAAGGGTGTCCAGTCCCTTCACCAGGGACATAGAAGCGACAGCCACTTCTCGAGAATGGAAGATGCCCACTATGGATCTCTACAAAAACACATTCGACCCAATTATCCACTTGCAGCGCTACACCCAGCACATGCTCATGAATGGAGAAACAGAGGGTGTGTTGTGTAAATGTTTTTCACTATTCTTATCAGACTTAGCAACCACATGGTTTTGTCGCATGCCTCATGGCTCCATTAGCTCTTGGGAAATGTTGAAGGAAAAATTCATAAGTCAATTTCGGACCCATGTGGAACAACCTAGAGATGCTTATTCCTTGTCAGACGTAAAACAGAAAGCTGGAGAACCGCTACAGCAATATCTTACCTGTTTCAACGCTGCCGCAGCGGTAGTAAAAAACGCAGACGAAAGGCTTACACTAATGGCGCTATGCGGAGGTGTCCACCTCGATTCAAAGCTCGCAAGAAGGTTGATGAAGGAAAAGCCTTTAACTCTTCAAGAATTCTTTCATGAAGCCAGAAAATACATGAGATTGGAAGACGCGACGGCTCACCGACATGGTGAGCAACCCAAAGGGGGTTCTAGTGTCCAAAGAAACATGAGTGCCCCACCCCAAGGAGAGGGGAGAAAGCCAAACAACAAAGAAAAAAGTAACCATCAAGGCAACTCGGGAACTGAAAAGGGCAATAAGTGATGATACAGACCTGGACCGAGATTCGATTCATACACTCCTTTGAATGACACTGTGGAGAACATTTACCTAGCTACTCAACATGAATTAGAATATAAACGCCCTCCATATAAAAAAGAGTCGGAAGCCGGAATTAGAACAGGAAAATATTGTCACTTCCACAAGTCTCATGGGCATAACACCAAAGAATGTCAACATTTGCGGGATCTCATTAAGGAGTACATCTGAAAAAAGAAACTGGAATGATACGTGCAGCAAAGACACAACTCTCCCGCTCTAGTCCACAAGGGACCTGGGCCGCACCCGCAACAAAAAAAACAAAGAAGGAGCAGGAACAAGCCATTCCAACTAGGAGAAGATAGTTGTCCATACCATATCTGGAGGCCCGCATATGGCCGACGGAAGTTGGGCTAAGATGGAGAGGTACGAAAAGTCTTTGAAAGATAGGAAAGGATATGTTCATTCCATTACTGAGGGACGTATTGCAAAACGGAGAGAAAAAGCTGACATAACCTTTAATGATGAAGATTTGGTTGGAAAGCAGTATCTGCAGACCGATCTTAGGTTTCATCGTGCATGCTAGAGGAATAGAGGCAAATCCTGAAAAGGTACAAGCTTTGAAAGACGTCAAAATTCCAGCCATGTGGAGGGAAATACAGAGCCTAAATGAGAAGGTAGCTGCTCTGAGCAGGTTTATATCCAAGGCCAAGGACAAGTGCGTCCCATTCTTTGAAGTCCTAAAAAAGGACAAAAGAAAATTTGAATGGACTGATGAATGCTACTCGGCCTTTCGGAGTCTGCTAGAACACCTACAGAAGCCTATAGTACTCTCCACTCTGATAAATGGAGAAAGCCTCTACCTATACCTAGCTGTATCCTCCCACGCACTAAGTGCCACATTAGTGCGAGAAGATGATCATATCCAAAGACCGGTATACTTCATTAGCAAAAGATTCACAGGGGCAGAAGCTAGATACCCAAAGATCTAATAATTGGCTTACTGTCTGCTGATAGCATCCAGGAAATTACGACACTACTTTCAATCGCACTCCATTAGAGTTCTAACGGATCAACCTTTAAGGCAAGTCCTACATAAACCGGACATGTCAGGGCAACTATTAAAATGGTGCATTGAGTTAAGCCAGTACGACATTACCTACCACTTGCGCACTGCAATTAAGGGACAAGCCTTGGCTAATTTCATAGCTGAGTTCACAATGCGAGATGAGGTGGCTGTGGCAAGGATAGAGGAAACTGTCAAATGGAATATGTTCGTTGATGGAGCATCGAACGAGCTCGGCTCGGGGGCAGGTGTCATAATAGTCACACCCCGAGGAAGGAAATTAAGATATGCACTGAGGCTAGAGTTCGCTGCAACCAATAACGAAGCTGAATATGAAGCAATAATAGCCGGCTTATAAATCATTAAAGAAATAGGAGTTAAATCAATATGTGTGCACAACGATTCACAACTAATAGTTAGCCAGATCCTTGGAGAATTCTAGACTCGCGGACAAAAGCTTGCATCCTACCTCAAAAGGGCCAAAACCCTCCTTGATGAGCTAGACTGCTATGTAATAAAACACATCCCGTGAGGGAAAAATCAAGAGGCGGATGCCCTTGCCAAAAGGGCTAGCATAAGAACCGAACCAATGCCGGGGGCAACCCTCGTCATGAGACAATCTGCATCGAGTTTCGAGTGTCTGCAAATCACAGCGATCACAGACAAGGAGGAGACATGGATGACCCCCATCGTCAGATACTTACAAGAAGGAGCCTTACCAGCAGATCAAAACGAAGTCAGGAGAATCTTAAGAAGGGCATCCCGCTACACCATCCAGAACGGCATGTTGTACCATCGTGGCTTTTCCAATCAACTACTACGGTGTGTCGCCGGGAACAAAGCAAAAGATATCCTTAACAACATACATCAAGGAATTTGCGACGACCACACCGGAGGGCAAACTCTAGCCAAAAAGATCCTGCGTTATGGATACTTTTGGCCCACACTGAACAAGGACACGACCGAGTTTGCTAGGAAATGTGACAAATGCCAAAGATTTGCAAAAATCCCAAGATTTCCACATACCGGTTTAATTCAGATGGTCAGCCCCTGGCCCTTTGCCATCTGGGGAATTGATCTGATCGAGGAACTCCCCATGGGTCAAGGATGAGCAAAATATGCTATAGTGGCGGTGGATTATTTCACCAAATGGGTGGAAGCGGAGCCTTTAAACAAAATTTCATCTACCAAAGTGATAAATTTCCTAATTGTAACATCCTGTGCAGGTATGGGGTGCCGTAGAAAATCATATCGGATAACGGACTTTAATTCGACAGTGAAGAATTCTCCAATTGGTGCCATGAACATGGGATTGCCCGAAGCTTTTCAGCTATAGCATACCCCCAGGCAAATGGACAAGTCGAAGCAGTGGACAAGGTGTTGAAGACACTAATCAAGAAGAAGCTAGAAAAGTCCAAGGGGCATGGGTCGACGAACTGCCTACTGCTTTATGAGCCTAACGAACTTCTTATAAGACCGCGACAGGGCATACGCCATTCGCATTGGCATACGGAACCGAGGCCATGCTCCCCGTCGAAGCAGTCGTCCCTTTGCACCGCAGGCTACATTACAATCCGGAAGAAAACGAGGAGCTCTTGAACATGTCACTTGACCCGATCGAAGAAAAAAGAAACGACGCCACCCTCAAAGCCGCCGCCCATAGGCAAAAGGTGGCAAGGCAGTACAACTCTAAGGTGAAGCCTTAAACGCTGCAAGAAGGAGACTTTGTACTCAAACAAGTCTTCCCACGACTCGGAGCACTAGATCTGATTTGGGAGGGGCCGTTTGTTATTCATAAGGATCTTCACAATGGAGCTTACATCTTGTCAACGGTAGATGGAGTGGTGTAGGGTATTTTTGGAATATTAAAACGAGCCTAAATTTTAGGAAGGTGTATTGAGTGTGATGTAAACATGTTCACAAATTCCCTTGCAGTTGAAGTTGTGTAGCTCAAAGTAGTATAGGGGTCCTAAAGAGCTGCCATTGAACCTTCTTCATATATAATATATATGTATACGTACGCATATGTATGTATGTGTATACATGTGTATATGCATATAAATCTATGTTTGTATGTATATGTATGTGTGTGTGTTTATATATATATATATATATATATATATATATATATATATTGGCTCGGTTTTCTGACAAGCGAAGGAAGAAGGAGGCAAAGGCAAGTAAGGGTACATGAAACATAATTACCTGACCAGATGCTTGGTTCGGCATTTGCAAAAAATGCCAAACCAAACATATGGACCGACATGCCGGACCAGATATTTGGTCCAGCATCCTATGGTATACCGGACCAAGTATCTGGTCTGGTATCCTTAGAAATGCCGGACCAAACATTTGGTCTGGCATTCTCTGATATGCTGGACTAATTATTTGGTCCGGCACCACACATCAACTGCCAGACCAAACATTTGGTCTAGCATTCTCTGATATGCCGGACCAATTATTTGGTCCGGCACAACACATCAACTGCCGGACCAAACATTTGGTCCGGTATGACAAACATGCTGAATCAGATGTTTGGACCGGCAAGTAAGGTACTCCAAGGCAGGATCACTGAACCAAAGCAAAAAAGGACCACCAAACCAGACAAACTTCCTAACCTAAATGCCGATCCAACCGTCCCTGACTCAAATGCTGAACCAAACTCAGGAAGCTATAACTTCTCCTCCACGCTTCACAACTCCATTCTATAAATACCGAAGCTTCTCAACAACAATGGGGACAGATTTTTGGAGAAAAAGAGAGAAAACTCTACTGAAAATCCATCACTTCGGCTACTTAAAGTTTATACTCTTTTCAAATAATCTTGTACTTGTAATCAAATCAAAGAGAGAATAATAAGATGGAAAGTTGATGTAGGCACATTCGGGCTGAACTACTATAAAACTCTATGTTATTTACTTTCCTTATCTGCTTTCCAAACTTTGAACTTGTAAACTGTCTCTGCACTTTCTAAAATTCATTCCATTACGTGTTGGAACATTTAAAAACCCCCAATCAATCAAATCAAATGAGTCTTTACTAAAAATCAAATTTAGAGGTGTTTGTCCAACTTTTGAGCAAACATTTTTGGTTCTTTCACTGAGAACGAGCCGCGTGAAGAGCCAAACCCTTCTGTCCACCATCTTTCCAAACCTTAACTCAACATTAGAACATGGCTCCCTCTAGGCGCAACACCGATAAGGGTAAGAGCGTGGCCATTGCCAATACACTCAACCCCATCCAAGAAGATCAAGAAACCCGACTACCAACTCTCAACCTCCAGACTCAGCTGTCACCCGAGAAGATTTAGATAGGGTTGTGAATGAGATGACTGATCGCTTTGCTGCCCAACAAAAAGCTTTAGTGGACCAACTCATGACACGCTTGAGAGGCACAGAGGAATCCACTCACAACACTGAATCTCGAGGTAAGTCTCAATCCGGAGAGTCACGAAGATGGAACATATCCCCTGCAAATGAAGACTCAATCAAGAAGATACAAGAACTCGAAGCCGAGCCAGGACTCAGCCCAAAACTGGTCCTGAAAGAGCATCAAGAGCTGGGCCCAGTCAAAGGGGCACCAGACAAGGACCAACTATGGTTGACCATGTCATGCTTCGAGCTAATCATCGCCAATACAGCCTCAACCAAGGCTCTAGACGCCATCAAAGGGAAGCCCCAACTTCTCCTAGGGCTGCCCCAGAATTCGAGGAGAGGATGACATGGTTCTTCAGGGAATATCTCAGACACGAACAACTCGAAAGAGGGATAGGGGCAAGGGTGTCCAGCCCCTTCACTAGGGTCATAGAAGCGACAACCACTCCTCGAGAATGGAAGATTCCCACTATGGATCCCTACAAAGGCACATCCGACCCAGTCATCGACTTGCAGCGCTACACCCAGCACATGCTCATGAATGGAGCAACAGAGGGTGTGCTGTGTAAATGTTTTCCGCTCTTTATGTCAGACTTCGCAACCACATGGTTTTGTCGTCTGCCTCATGGCTCCATTAGCTCTTGGGAAAAGTTGAAAAAAAAAATCATAAGTCAATGCCGGGGGCTAGCATAAGAACCGAACCAATGCCGGGGGCAACCGCTGTCATAAGACAATCCGCACCGAGTTTCGAGTGTCTGCAAATCACAGCGATCACAGACAAGGAGGAGACATGGATGACCCCCATCGTCAGGTACTTACAAGAAGGAACCTTGCCAGCAGATCGAACGAAGTCAGGAGAATCTTGAGGAGGGCACCCTGCTACACCATCCATAGCGGCATGTTGTACCGTTGCGGCTTTTCCAATCCGCTACTAAGGTGTGTCGCCAGGAATGAAGCAAAAGATATCCTTAACAACATACATCAAGGATGTTGCGGCGACCACACCGGAGGGCAAAGTCTAGCCAGAAAGATCCTGCGTTATGGATACTTTTGGCCCACACTGAACAAGGACGTAGCCGAGTTTGCTAGGAAATGTGACAAATGCCAAAGATTTTCCAATATCCCGAGATTGCCACCTACCGGTTTAATCCAGATGGTCAGCCCCTGGCCCTTTGCCATTTGGGGAATTGGTCTAATCGAGGAGCTCCCCAGGGTCAAGGAGGAGCAAAATATGCTATAGTGGCAGTGGATTATTTCACCAAATGGGTGGAAGCGGAGCCTTTAAACAAAATTTCATCTACCAAAGTAATAAACTTCATAATACGTAACATCCTGTGCAGGTATAAAGTGCCGCAGAAAATCATATCGGATAATGGACTTCAATTCAACAGTGAAAAATTCTTTAATTAGTGCCATGAACATGGGATTGCCCGAAGCTTTTCACCTGTAGCATACCCCCAGGCAAATGGACAAGTCGAAGCAGTGAACAAGGTGTTGAAAACACTAATCAAGAAGAAGCTAGAAAAGTCCAGGGGCATGGGTCGACAAACTGCCTACTGCTTTATGGGCCTACCAAACTTCTTATAAGACCGCGACAGGGCACATGCCATTCGCATTGGCATACGGAACCGAGGCCATGCTCCCCGTCGAAATGGTCGTCCCTTCGAACCGCAGGATGCATTACAATCCGGAAGAAAACGAGGAGCTCTTGAACATGTCACTTACCTGATCGAGGAAAAAAGAAACAACGTCACCCTCAAAGCCGCCGCCCATAGGCAAAAGGTGGAAAGGTAGTACAACTCTAAGGTGAAGCCTCGAACGCTGCAAGAAGGAGACTTGGTACTCAAACGAGTCTTCCCACGACCCGGAGCACTAGATCCAATTTGGGAGGGGCCGTTTGTTGTTCATAAGGATCTTCACAATGGAGATTACATCTTGCCAACGGTAGATGGAGAGGTGTTTGGGAAAGTATGGAATCTCCAACATCTCCGCCGCTATTTCTCTTGAGTTGTAAAGAAACATACGCTAAAGCAATAAAAGAAAGACAGTGGACGTAGGCATATTTCGGCCGAACCATTATAAAAATTATGTGTCTCGCATTACTTATCTTATTTAAATGTTCTTTCGTTTAATTATTTTATCTGATGACCATTCCTACCGCGAGCGATCGCAGACACTCACCGATAACAGTGAAAGTAAGATAGCCACGATAAAGGGCATGAAACAAGCCTTGGAAATTCATTACTAATGATCGGCACCCCCAAGCCGGCAATGATGAACCGATCATAAGCCACGAATTAGGCACAAATTATAGCCAAGGCAGCTCATCATTGGCGTTCGGCTTGCCGGCAGTTGCAAACCGATTATATACCTCATGATTAAGGCGTGGCCGCAGCTAGGGGTAGTTCGCACTTGACGATCGACATTACTCACGCCGGCAACGATAAATCGAATAATACTCACGACACAGGCATTAGCCTGAGTAGTTATCATTCGTAATCGGCCTTGAATATAACAGTGCTTTTATGGTTCTCTACGTCTCTAAATACTATAACGATTGACTAAGTCGTAAACAGTTCACAAATAGACAGAGCGGACTATAAAAAGCACCCATCACAAAAGTCATTCCATATAAACATACAAAAAAATAGAAGTTGAGCAGTACAATGTTAAATTTTTTCTCATACAAAGCTTATCGCTTATACTTATATACATATGCAGAACGTCCATACATCCTTCTAAATCACGTATAGAAAGCGAAGAGAAAATTTCCTCAACTAGGGAGGAAGAACATCTTTGTCGCTCGGCCCGCTCCCTCCCGCCATAACCTTCGAGAGCTCAGATTGCTCAAGAGACTCGCCTTCCTTTTGCGGAGGCCCAGCTTGCCCCAAAGACATCCCTGCATGATGCAAGTGTGAAGAATCATAGGTTTTGCAATCCAAAATAGGTAATAGCGGAGTTAAAGTTAAAAGACAAGATACCTGCGGTGATGTGACGTAGATCACCAAGCCCCTCGAGATCCGATCCGTCCTCATCATCCTCATCCTCCGCCAGCAGCTCATACCCCTTGGCGATGGCCTTGGTCTCCTCCACTGTGAACTGGCTGCTCACCATCCCAACGTCATACATGGCTCCTTCCTCCTGCGCGACTGCAGCCTTGGTCTCCTCAATGAGCTGGGCATGAATTCCTACCATCACCTAAGGATAATCATCCATACACTGAAGGTTCCACTGTTTCCAGAATATGTAATAAGTATCCTTCAGCATCTGGTTGACTGTATCACAAAAGTTGCTAGATTTGTCGACTTCGGTCTGGAGAGACGCCACCTTGTTCATATATTGTTCCTTGTCCCTTCTTAGTTGGGCCCGCTCTGCCTTTAACTTATCAATCTCAGCCTTGTATGAGTCTTTTTCCTTTTGCCACTCTTTCCGAGACCTCTTCAGCTCAACTAAGGCCTC
This sequence comes from Allium fistulosum, assembly GCA_030737815.1. Taxonomy (NCBI): domain Eukaryota; kingdom Viridiplantae; phylum Streptophyta; class Magnoliopsida; order Asparagales; family Amaryllidaceae; genus Allium; species Allium fistulosum. Next base: position 661,553,990 of record CM060907.1, read on the forward strand.
CTCCGAATTCTTTACTTTTCCTTTGAGACAGCGGATTTGCTCCAAATCCTTCTACCGAGCCTCATCCACTGAGCTGATAGCCATGTCAATCCGAGTCTTGCATAAATCAACGGCCTCTCTCGTTGCTTCTTCCTTGGCCTTCGTTATCTCGGATGTGCGAGATGCCTCAATAGCCTCTAACTTAGCCTCTTTCTCCCTGAACACCTTGCGTAGATCCTCCACCTCTAAACGCAACCGTACATTGGCACTCCCAACTTCTTCACTAGCCTTAGCTAAGCGGCACTGATAATCAACAATCTTTCTGGTCTCATCCGTAATCTGGACTATTCTAGTTGTCAAGTTAGTAAAATCAAGAGTCTTCGCCTTATCCATGATCCGGACCAAGGGATTTCGAGGTAAGAGAAACTTGGTGTCAGGATCCGCCGAACGACGACCCGCATAGTCGGGATTGATATCGAGATGACTCTCAAAGGGATTCCACATCGGCTGTTGATAATCCAAAAAAAAGTGTCGACATTGCCCTCCCCTAACTCATCTGGCACTTCATGCACTTCAGAACCCACCGGATCATGACGGCGACGGCGAAAGGAAGTTTGGGAACCAGGGGAGGTGGCTTCCTTATCCGGAGACCTCACATGTTTCTAAGACGACTCACGACTCTCTCCTTTATTTAGGCGTAACAGAGTCTCCCTAATATTCCCTTGCGTGGTCTTTTCCTCCTGAAAGGCCGTCTTGGAAGAAATGGAAGCCACTTTCATCCGTTTGAACTGCTCGAGCCACCTAGACACTTCATTCCTCTTTGGATTCTTCCTTTTCCCTGCAATACGAGTAACAACGTTAGGACAAAGGAATGAAGAAAGCATAAAAACAATACACACAAGACACTGGGACACTGCGAGCTACTACAAACCCTTAGGGTAGACTGGATCAAGTGGCCGGGACGGGGTCTCACTCAAGTAGGGAATACACTGGGACGGGACTCCAATGGAAGGAAGGAGAACACACGGCGACCGGGCTTCATTGGATTGAGGAGCAGGTGGAGGCTAGGACTCGTCAAAAAACAAAAAAATCTCAAGAAGTATCCCAAAATCCATACAGTAAACGAAAGTACCTGGAGAAAGCCGAATGCTTCGCCGATTCCCACTCCACTTTGCATTGGAAGAGGCGGTATTCCACCCAAGTCACTCGGAGCTACATTTTCTTGGGAAGGATCAGTGGCAAGAGTCGGCCTAGGGACTGGATCAGGTTGTTCCAACTGCTCGGGCCATTTTCGCACAGCCTCGGCATTCTTCAAAGGAGCCACGCCCAAGCCTTCGCTGCTTATGATCTCCACATCTGGAGAAACATGAACCTCCGATTCTGTTGCTTCAGAGTCTCCCCCCGATCCTTCCTCCTCCTCACTCTCTCTCCCTCCAAATGTGAACCCTCTTCGTCGTCATGAAAAGGAGCATCCCGAATGCGTAGAGATTTCCCCGAGCGGGGAGGGCGAACTGCGCTCTTCTTATGCTTCAACCTCTTCGAGGCTCCAGCCACACTACCCTCCTCCTCTGGACCCTTGCCTTTGATCCCATCTCCCCTATCTCCTCCGGCTCCTGCTTCTTTCTCAGAAGAGCTTGGGCTAATCTTGTACATGGATTTTCCTGGGCCGATCAAATTATAAAATTGAAGGGCTGTATCACGGAGTAGGAACGAGGCTTCCCTCTTGGCCTCCGAGATAGCAAAATTTTCCTTGGCCATCTCTTTCAAGTCGTCATCCTCCACCGCCTTCACACAACCTGAAAATTATGGAGCAATAAGAAACCAAGTCAACATAAAGTTTAGCAAAGATAATATGATGACTTACAGCCAGAAGTGAAAGCGTGCTGGGGAACGGTGTCATCGCGCACAAAGAAATACTCCTTTTTGAACATGCTAAATTTGGAGTATAGATCAACGACAGGCTTAAACTTGTGAGCAAACTCTAAGCTGATGAAGGGACTCCCCTTTCGATAACTCCTCACGCTGTATAAATATCTGACCTCTCTATGGGTAGGGGATCTCTAATAACGCTTCACGAATATCAGGCATAAGCAGGTTAAGATGTCGTAAGAATTCGGTTAAAGTTGCATAGGAGCGACCTTCAGGTAGATTACAAAGATGGTGATCCAATTGGTAAGCGGAGGGATTGCGCCGCACATGCAATGGTATTTACTGTACACCATATATCCACCTGGGGGAAGCAGCGCCTAATTAGGAGCGTAGCCCTTCACCAAAGAGTAGGCAGAACTGGGTTGTCTGGGAGGGTTGAATGGAGCATCAAAAGAAGAGGGACCAGCCCCAGTAGACTACAAAGACGCATGCTTGGAACGGAGCTCGCGACCAGAAGACATATTCCTGTGCAAGAAAATAAAAGTCAAGCGAAATTCCAACGGAGGTACAATCATAAATGGAAATTAAAACATTCACGGGAACCTCCTATCATCTAGCCCAGTTGAAACCATGTTCCTAGCATAACTTAGCATGCCTTCACTTTTTGGATCGACATACCAATGACCACCGCGCTCAGACAATTTGGTTCGGCATTATTAACACCCCAATACCGAACCAAACACCCAAAGCCTACCCTCATATGGCCTTACTTAAATGGAATTTGTTCTCTAAGCCCATGCTATCTTATCCTTATGACTTAAAAAAAAGAAGTCTCCTCAATTCTAACACTATACCAGAAAATAAGAATACTGCCACTAGCGCCTCTACCAATAGCAAACTCAAGTACCATGAACAACAATATTAATGCAACAAGGCTAAATCCTTATCTCCTCTTTGAAACTTGCACCAAAACCCATGCTCGTGAGCTCCGGTTCACCGTATACTCAACATCTCCTATTTACAATGTACATACAAAAGATGGACTCAAGACCTCTATGTCAGATGGAATTCGTGAGGAGAATAGACTTGATTCTTCTAAGTCATACAAAACAGAAAATCTAAGTCCTAAAGCCCTAGTTCGAGCAATTGATTTAAATAGGCTTACCTCGAGCGGCGAAGACACGAAGATGTTCGAATTTGAGCGATATAAGCAAGTTAGAATCTAGCCTAAATCTATCGAAGTTTAATTAGAAGAACTTGATTAAGGAAATAGAAAGAAAAATAGAAAGGGGGAAGGCGGTATTTAAAGAAGAAGAAGGAAGGAAGACGAATGGTCGCGAGTTGTCATTCGGTGGTAGGAGCTTGATACCAGACCAAAACAAAGCATGTCGTGTAGTTACACAACATACTTTGGGAGGCAAGTGTTGGCTTGGTTTACCATCAAGCAAAGAAAAAGGGAAGCGGAAGCAAATGAGGGCACGAAAGACAGAACTACCAGACTAGATGTTTGGTTCGGCATCCACTGAAATACCGGATCAAACATTTGGTCCGGCATCCTCTGATATGTCTGATGTGCTGGACCAAACATTTGGTCCGGCGTCCTCTGATTTGCCGGACCAAACATTTGGTCCGGCGTCCTCTGATTTGCCGGACCAAACATTTGGTCCGGCGTCCTCTGATTTGCCGGACCAAACTTTTGGTCTGGCATCCTCTAATATGCCGGACCAAAATTTTGGTCTGGCGTCTTCTCATATGCCAGACCAAAAATTTAGTCCGACATCCTCTGATGTGCCAGACCAAACATTTGGTCCGGCGTCCTCTAATGTGCCAGACCAAACATTTGGTCCGGCGTCCTCTGATATGCCGAACCAAACATTTGGTCCGGCACAATACGTCCAACACCGACCAACACCCAGGCCAGGCAAGCTCTATGACCCATATGCCGATCCAAATGCTCTTGCTCAAAAGCCGAACTAGATTTAGAAGGTTATAACTTCCTCCTCCACACTTCACAACTCCACTCTATAAATACCATAGCTTCTCAACAACAATGAGGATAGATTTTGGGAGAATAGAGGGAAAACTCTATTGAGACTCAGTCACTCTAGCTACTTCAAGTTTTTTTTACTCTTTCCGAACAAACTTGTATTTGTAACCAAATCAAAGCAAGAATAATAAGATGGACAGTGGATGTAGGCACATTCTGGCCGAACCACTATAAAACCCTGTGTGATTTACTTTCCTTAACTGCTTTCCGATTTATGAGCCTGTGAATTGTTCTGTGACTACAAAAATTACCCTTTAACATGTTGGAACATTAAAAACTCCAAATCAATCAACCTAAACTTTATCTAGCCAAAATCGAACTTAGAGGTGTTTGTCCAATTTTTGTGCAAACAGATGCTCTTTCTCCTCACCTATTTGAGGAACATCCTTATTAGAAAGGATGATTCCAGATTACGTTGGAACATTTCCACACTTGGAATTCTCCATATCGAACCTTTTCAATATGGTATCTATGTACAGGGATTGGATCAATCCCAACAGCCTCTTAAATCTATCTCTATAGGTTTTTACACCTAGTATATAGGCTGGTTCTCCCAAATCCTTTATGGAGAATGTAACGAACCGTATTTTTACGGATCGAAAAGTTCGTAAAAATCTGGAATTCTTAGCATTGTTAGGTCGTTTTAGATTTTGAGCAGAGATACGTGTAAGTCCTAGGTCGTAAACGACCTAAGACATGTAGTAAGTCGTGTGCGACTTAGGGAGCTTTAGCTCCAACTTACCAGTTGCGTCATCATAGGTTGTTAACGACTTAAGTGATAGGTCGTGAGCGACTTAAGAAAAGTCTGCGACTTAAGAGTTTCGGCGAGTTAAGAGTTAGGTTGGTTGGGCGAGTTAGCGACCTAAGGACAAAACGAGTTAGAGAGTTAAGGAATAGAGCGACTTAAGGGAGTTTTCGGCCTAAGGGTTAGGTCGTGGACAAGTTAGGAAGTTAAGTCGCGCAGAAGTGAGGTCGCGCATTCGTTAAGTCGTAAGTCGCAACTGTTGTTAAGTCGCTAGGTCGCATGTGTTAAGTCGCGTGCGCATTAAGTCGTAGACAGATGGCTCTGGTTGGTTGTGAGTGCGCATGGGCTTAGGTCATAGGTTGACGGGTACGTTAAGTCGTAGACGACTTAGGAGTTGAGTCGTAACCCAGTTAAGTCGGATCTTGGTTAGGTCGTAACTTTGCTAGGTCGGCAAAGCTGTTAAGTCGTAGGACGCGAGGATGCGCGCATATGCTAAGTCGTATCACGTGTTAGGTCGAAGACTTTAGGTCGGTGGGAGTTAAGTCGTAAGTTGTAGAGACTTGGGGTTGTTGAGTCGGAGCTGTTGTTAGGTCGTAGGTCGTTTGGAGCGTAGGTCGGAGATAGGGATAAGTCGGAGACGACTTATAGAGGCAGACGACCTAAGATTTCAGCTATAAATACTCGTCCATTTCTCACTTTTTGGGATCCGGATTTCGAAGCGACGAAGTGCTGCCATTTTGAGAGCTCGACTTCTACACTTCTTCACTTCTTTTCTCCACTCTAATCTAGTGATTCCTTCCATCCATATCGAAGATCAAATCGAAGGTTGAAGAGCTTAGATTGAAGATCTTCATCCATCGAAGAGAGATTTCATCGTTTGAAGCGGATTCGTGATAGATCAAGCTAGATCCTTCGCTGTCCAGATCTGAAGCGTGTTGATTTGAGGTTGTTTAGGTGATTTGGTGAGTGGTGATTATCTCTCACACGGATCCAAAGGAGTATATCAGATCGTTGGCTTGATTTGATGTTAAAGTAGTGATTTTCATGCATTTTTGTAAACCTAAGTATAGATCCATGTAGATCCATTGTTCATGATGATTTGACAACCCTTTTACTAAGTGTTAACCTATGCAAGTTCATTCATCAAGATTATAGAGATATTGCTCATGTTTTCATACTTGTTAGACTTTCGACTCTTTAATTACGAAATTGCCATTATTGTTATAATTGTCCATTTAGCTTATATTTGAATGCTTAATTACTTGGATTAATGTTTGACTTGATTGATTGCTATGAATTAGATGATTGATGATTTGATTTAGACAAGTTGGTCGAAGATGATTCAAAAGCTAAGGGAAAGGCTCTTGAATTTGAAAAGCTGCTCGTGGCATATGTAGCGGATGATGAAGCTCATATGGATATATTTGATGATGATGTTGAGATGAAGCTTTGCTATGACGATGATGAGGCGAAGCATGATATGAGATAGTCTTGGTCTAATCCAGATGGGATCATTCCAAGCATGTTGATAACTCGGTGAAATGGTTCGGGTTAGAGGATAATGGTTTGCTCGAGAGGCGCTTGAGCTAGTATGGAAATAGTCGTCGAGGAGGATGACTAGAAGGCTGAGATCTCATTGTTGTTGAAGGTTTTAGCATGCTTAAAGCAAGAGTACGTTGGGCAGATTCGATAGTCCCTGAAGGCTAATGATTGATAATCAAGTACTCTGGGCAGATTCGATAGTCCTAGGCACGGGTCACGATGACGTGCGGGAGTTATGTCTAGAACCGGGGTTTCCATTAGCCCTTGACGGACGGCTGAAAGAATGTGCCGGTCATTCAATTAACGATGATATCGAAGCAATGAGAACAGTGATAGCCAGAGTCATGGATGTTTGGTTGTATCGTCATTTGGTCTCAAGAGCGGTATTTTCTGGGTGCTTATCTGATCTTGGTTTAGGCCTTGGGGGTTTGTACTTGGAAAACATCGCCCTTGACTCGAGTGATAATTGCTTTACTTTAAATTGGATGCTCTGCTATGTTTACTTCTGCTTAGTGTGTGTCTGGGGGCTATCACTGTAGAAAGAGGTTGGAGTGGGAGGGTTGTATTCCTATTCCTTTTCCTTTATGCTCTTTTGGTATGTTGTTAGTTAATTTACTGCTTACTAAGACTGTTGTCTGACTCAAGGCTTTATGTTTTAATTCTTATTGCCTTGGGCTGTTCGTCCATTTTGGGACGGGCAGACTAGGTAGCAGGTGACAGGTGTTGTTCTTGCTTTCCACGGTGTTGATATCGAAGACGAGCTGGAGGGTTGCATATTATCTTCTTATTATATGTACTGGGTGTTCCGCTGTTTGTATTTTCTCTGAGTGTTTTGTAGTGAGCTTGTTGTATTGACTATTCAGATGTTTGTATTCAACTATTATGAAGTTTTATTGATGAGATTCTATTCTGTGAAGCTTCACTATAAGTATGTTCTATTGTATTTTGTCCATGCACTGTGAGTGATACGATAGATTCTGTTGTTCTAATTTACCCTGGCAATCGTCCATGGTCGCCTGGCACACTTTACAGCGCACTATCTTTAGATTCGGTGCAGGGGTCATGGGCGGTCGTCTCATTTGGTATCAGAGCATTGGTTAATCGATTTTACCCAACGCTCACTGACGTAACTACGTATGAGAGACGTAATTGTATTTTGATGGATGATTACTATATATAATATAGTAGCTCAGTAGAGTTTGAGTCCTTTATGAAGTTGTTTCTCTAAGATGTTCTGATCATTCCTTTTTATAGATATTGAGAATGAGTCGAAGAGGGAGACCAGCTGCTAGGGAAGGCCGTACTACTGAGGGGACTGCTGATTATGCAGCTATGTTCGAAGCTATGATGACTTCGATCATGAGAAGGATACCAGTTCCGGGGACAGCAGTTGATGTTGGAGTTCAAGTTCAGGCTCCAAGGCCGGTGGATTTTGCTAAGCTGTGTAAAGACTATACCGCTCTTGGAGGGAAGGTTTTCTTGGGAACAGAATCAACCATTGAGGTCCAGAGGTGGATAGATGCTTATAGAAGGATTTTTGGTGATTTGGGGATTGAGGATGCAACTAAGAGGAAGTTGGCATCAAGACAGCTTCAAGGGAGAGCTTCTGATTGGTGGAACTCTATTACCATCAATACTCCGGAGGAAGAGATTACTTGGGAGCAATTCCAAGTCAGATTTGAAGCTAAGTTCATTTCTACAGCTCAGAAGTCTGTTTTGTTCAAGAAGTTCGTGGAGCTCAAGCAAGGAGGAAGACCAGTTCTTGAGTATGTTTCTGAGTTTGAAGCTTTGTCCAAGTATGCCCGGTCGTATATTGAATCTGCATATCAGAAGAATGAGAAGTTTGTGACAGGCTTGGACAGTTATCTTGGGAGACAGTTGGTGGATCATTTGGACGATTCATTTGAGAAGCTTGTGGAGAAAGCTCTTAGGCATGAGAGTCTGTTTCCCAAAGAGGGATCTGTTGTTGCTGTGACCAGAGGAGAGTCTAAACCACAGCAAGGTGGAAACAAAAAGAGGAAGCAGCAACAGCAGAAGGGTAAGGATGGTCAGAAGAAGCTGAAGGGCGAAGTGACCTGCTACAACTGTCAGTAGAAGGGCCATTTCTCCAAGGATTGTAAGAATCCGAAGGTGCCGATGAAGTGTCACAACTGTGACAAGCCGGGACACATCAAGAGGAATTGTCCAGAACCAAGGAGGGACAAGCAGATTGTGCAAGCTTATGCTTTGGGAGCTGTTCCGTCGTCTTCGAAAGCTCCTACCGCTGGAGAGAAAGGAAATTGTGTAGTGGTTCAAGGTACTCTTTTCCTATGTGGTGTTCCAGTCAGAGTGTTGTTTGATACTGGGGCGTCGCATTCGTTTGTTTGTAGTGAACTTGTAGGCCGGTTAGGTTTGGAACCGGATATCGTTGATAGGCCATTGGTTGTGACTAATCCAGTTGGGGGTTCGTCTTGTTTGTGTATGTTATGCCGTGGTCTGATTGTGTCGAGTCATGGTTCCTCTTTTGTTTGTGATTGTTTTGTTCTGAACTTTGCGGGGTTCGGAATTATTTTGGGTATGGACTGGCTTAGGAAGTATACGGCAAAGGTTGATTGCGAAAGGTTGGAGGTGACAGTTGAGAATGTGGAGGGGCGAAAGATTGTGATACGATGTAAGCATGAAGAAGGCGTCTTCATGAGCTTCATGTATTCGTTGGTTGTTCCATGGGATGGACTGTCATCGGTGCCAATCGCGAATGGATTCGAGGATGTCTTTGACGAGGTCAAAGGGTTACTGCCGCATAGAGAGATCGAGTTTCGTATAGATCTAGTTGAAGGAGCCAGACCTGTTGTGATGCCTCTTAGGCGGATGGCGCCTAGGGAATAGCAGGAGTTGAGGGTGCAGGTTGATGATCTTTTGCAGAAAGGATTCATTCGGCGTAGTGTGTCCGAGTGGGGTGCACTAGTTGTGTTTGCAACCAAGGCAGATGGGTCATTGAGATTGTGTGTGGATTATCGTGAGCTGAATAAGGTGACTAAGAAGAACAAGTATTCATTGCCGAGAATAGATGACTTGTTTGATCAGCTTCACGAAGCTAAGGTGTTTTCTCAGATGGATTTGGCAACGGGATTTCACCAGTTGAGAGTAGCTAAGGATAGTGTGTCGAAGACTGCTTTTCGAACACCATCCGGTTTCTTTGAGTGGCTGGTAATGCCGTTTGGATTGACCAACGCGCCAGCATATTTTGTGGATCTTATGAATAGAGTGTTCAGAGATCAGTTGAACAAGTTCGTACTTGTGTTCGTGGATGATATTCTGATTTATTCCAGAACTGAAGAAGAGCACAAGACGCACTTGCGTATTGTTTTGGAAATCTTGCGGAAACATCAGCTGAAGGCTAAGTTTTCGAAGTGTCACTTCTGGAAGAGTGAAGTGAGGTTCTTAGGCCATGTTATCTCTGGAAATGGAATAGCGGTTGATCCCGCTAAGGTGGCAGCAATCCAGGATTGGGTTAGACCTAAGAATGCATCGGATGTGAGAAGTTTTCTTGGATTAGCAGGATATTATCGACGGTTTATCAAAGACTTCTCCAAGGTGGCTGCACCGTTAACAGGATTGACGAAGAAGAACCAAGTGTTCAGATGGGAAGCTAAGTGTCAGCAAGCTTTCGGAATCCTGAAAGAGCGATTGACGAGTGCTCCTGTTTTGACTATTCCAAGTGGGAATGATGAGATGGTGGTTTACACCGACGCATGTGGTACTGGACTTGGAGCAGTGCTGATGCAGAAAGATAAAGTTGTTGCGTATGCAAGTCGACAACTGAAGCCGCATGAAAGGAATTACCCGACTCATGATTTGGAATTAGCGGCGATGGTTTTTGCTCTGAAGATGTGGAGACATTATCTATTGGGAGTTCGATTCGAGTTGTTTACAGATCATAAGTCGTTGAAGTATCTTTTCTCCCAAAAGGATTTGAATCTTCGGCAGCAACGTTGGCTAGATTTTTTAGCATCATATGATTTTGGTATAGCTTATACTCCAGGAAAGGGTAACGCAGTTGCAGATGCGTTAAGTCGAAGACATGCAGGATTGGGAGCCATGTTTTCAGAATGGAAGAATCTCGAGTATTTAGCTGGATTTGACTTTAGGCCCAGATGTGAATTGGAACCTGAGATGTTGGCAAACTTATCGATAAGACCGACTCTTGTTGAGAGAATTGGCGAGAGTCAAAAGCGAGATGGTAAGCTTGTCAAGATTATCCATGATTTGGAATCTGGATTGGACCCAGAGAAGGATAAAGGATTCGAGGTCGATCGAGAAGGTTGGCTTCGGAAGCAAGGACGACTAGTTGTTCCCGATATAGATGAATTGAGAAGTGAAGTCTTAAAGGAAAGTCATCACTCGAAGCTGACAATTCATCCAGGTGGGAATAAGATGTATCGGGATATGAAGAGAACCTATTACTGGGAAGGTATGAAAAAGGATGTTGGAAATTTTATTTCCAAGTGTATGAACTGCCAGTTGGTAAAAGCCGAGCAGAAGAAGCCAAGTGGATTGCTTCAACCATTAGAAGTTCCTACATGGAAGTGGGAGCAGATATCGATGGATTTTATTGATGGTCTACCTAGAACAAGAACGGGAAATGAAGGGATTTGGGTCATCATAGATCGTCTGACTAAGAGTGCAAGATTCATTCCTGTTCGATCGACTAGGACTGCATCAAAGTTGGCTGAGTTGTATGTTAAGTGGATAGTTCGACTCCATGGTATTCCGAAGAGTATAGTGAGCGATCGAGATCCATTGTTCACTAGTGGATTTTGGAAGAGCTTCCAGGAAGTTTTGGGAACCGAGTTGTGTTTGAGTACAGCTTATCATCCTCAAACAGATGGTCTGACCGAGAGAGTCAACCGAGTTTTGGAAGATCTCCTCAGAGCTTGTGTTTTGGATTTCGGAGGATCATGGGAAGATCACCTTCATTTGGTGAAATTTGCATACAACAACAGTTACCAGTCAAGCATTGGGATGGCACCGTATGAGGCATTGTATGGGAGACCGTGTAACTCTCCGACATGTTGGTTAGAGACAGGAGAAAAGCTGATACTTGGGCCAGAGATGATTCGACAGACTTCGGATTGTATAGAGATCATTCGGCAACGAATGAAGGCAGCCCAAGACCGTCAGAAAAGTTATGCCGATAAGCGTCGTAAGGATTTGGAATTCGACGTAGGTGATATGGTTTTTGTGAAGATTTCTCCACTGAAGAATGTTATTCGATTTGAGAAGAAAGGAAAATTGACTCCGAGATTTGTTGGACCATTCCCGATCATCGAGCGAATTGGAAAGCTCGCATACAGATTGGAGTTACCAGAGAAGATGTCGAGTGTGCACAATGTTTTTCACGTATCGTATCTACGGAAGTATGTGCACGACTCGAATACAGTAGTTTCTGCAGATAGCTGTGAAGACTTCGAAGTTGATCCAGTCGATAGAAGACCTCGTAAGCCGCTTCGTGTTGTGGAAACCGACAGGAAACAGCTTAGGAGGAAGATAGTTAAGTTGCTCAAGATACAATGGAGTGACGATGATAACGACTGTACATGGGAGGTGGAAGAGAGGATGAAAGCAGCTCATCCCGAACTCTTCAAGGTATGGCCCTAAGGTGTCGTGTCATCTAACGACATTGTAACTTGTTCTAAGTCTTAGAATTCTGCATGCTAAGCTAGAATTGGATGCATTGTTTGTTGATTGCTATGGATGGTAGGCGTGTAGAATAGTCTTTGATTGATTTGTTTGTTTGGAATTTCGGGGGCAAAATTCCTAAGGGGGAAAGAATGTAACGACCCGTATTTTTACTGATCGAAAAGTTCGTAAAAATCTGGAATTTTTAGCATTGTTAGGTCGTTTCAGATTTTGAGCAGAGATACGTATAAGTCCTAGGTCGTAAACGACCTAAGACATGTAGTAAGTCGTGTGCGACTTAGGGAGCTTTAGCTCCAACTTACCAGTTGCGTCATCATAGGTTGTTAACGACTTAAGTGATAGGTCGTGAGCGACTTAAGAAAAGTCTGCGACTTAAGAGTTTCGGCGAGTTAAGAGTTAGGTTGGTTGGGCGAGTTAGCGACCTAAGGACTAAACGAGTTAGCGAGTTAAGGAATAGAGCGAATTAAGGGAGTTTTCGGCCTAAGGGTTAGGTCGTGGACGAGTTAGGAAGTTAAGTCGCGCAGAAGTGAGGTCGCGCATTCGTTAAGTCGTAAGTCGCAACTGTTGTTAAGTCGCTAGGTCGCATGTGTTAAGTCGCGCGCGCATTAAGTCGTAGACAGATGGGTCCGGTTGGTCGTGAGTGCGCATGGGCTTAGGTCGTAGGTTGCGGGGTACGTTAAGTCGTGGACGACTTAGGAGTTGAGTCGTAACCCAGTTAAGTCGGATCTTGGTTAGGTCGTAACTTTGCTAGGTCGGCAAAGCTGTTAAGTCGTAGGACGCGAGGATGCGCGCATATGCTAAGTCGTATCACGTGTTAGGTCGAAGACTTTAGGTCGGTGGGAGTTAAGTCGTAAGTTGTAGAGACTTGGGGTTGTTGAGTCGGAGCTGTTGTTAGGTCGTAGGTCGTTTGGAGCGTAGGTCGGAGATAGGGATAAGTCGGAGACGACTTATAGAGGCAGACGACCTAAGATTTCAGCTATAAATACTCGTCCATTTCTCACTTTTTGGGATTCGGATTTCGAAGCGACGAAGTGCTGCCATTTTGAGAGCTCGACTTCTACACTTCTTCACTTCTTTTCTCCACTCTAATCTAGTGATTCCTTCCATCCATATCGAAGATCAAATCGAAGGTTGAAGAGCTTAGATTGAAGATCTTCATCCATCGAAGAGAGATTTCATCGTTTGAAGCGGATTCATGATAGATCAAGCTAGATCCTTCGCTGTCCAGATCTGAAGCGTGTTGATTTGAGGTTGTTTAGGTGATTTGGTGAGTGGTGATTATCTCTCACACGGATCCAAAGGAGTATATCGGATCGTTGGCTTGATTTGATGTTAAAGTAGTGATTTTCATGCATTTTTGTAAACCTAAGTATAGATCCATGTAGATCCATTCTTCATGATGATTTGACAACCCTTTTACTAAGTGTTAACCTATGCAAGTTCATTCATCAAGATTATAGAGATATTGCTCATGTTTTCATACTTGTTAGACTTTCGACTCTTTAATTACGAAATTGCCATTATTGTTATAATTGTCCATTTAGCTTATATTTGAATGCTTGATTACTTGGATTAATGTTTGACTTGATTGATTGCTATGAATTAGATGATTGATGATTTGATTTAGACAAGTTGGTCGAAGATGATTCAAAAGCTAAGGGAAAGGCTCTTGAATTGGAAAAGCTGCTCGTGGCATATATAGTGGATGATGAAGCTCATATGGATAGATTTGATGATGATGTTGAGATGAAGCTTTGCTATGACGATGATGAGGCGAAGCATGATATGAGATAGTCTTGGTCTAATCCAGACGGGATCATTCCAAGCATGTTGATAACTCGGTGAAATGGTTCGGGTTAGAGGATAATGGTTTGCTCGAGAGGCGCTTGAGCTAGTATGGAAATAGTCGTCGAGGAGGATGACTAGAAGGCTGAGATCTCATTGTTGTTGAAGGTTCTAGCATGCTCAAAGCAAGAGTACGTTGGGCAGATTCGATAGTCCCTGAAGGCTAATGATTGATAGTCAAGTACTCTGGGCAGATTCGATAGTCCTAGGCACGGGTCACGATGACGTGCGGGAGTTATGTCTAGAACTGGGGTTTCCATTAGCCCTTGACGGACGGCTGAAAGAATGTGCCGGTCATTCAATTAACGATGATATCGAAGCAATGAGAACAGTGATAGCCAGAGTCATGGATGTTTGGTTGTATCGTCATTCGGTCTCAAGAGCGGTATTTTCTAGGTGCTTATCTGATTTTGGTTTAGGCCTTGGGGGTTTGTACTTGGAAAACATCGCCCTTGACTCGAGTGATAATTGCTTTACTTTAAATTGGATGCTCTGCTATGTTTACTTCTGCTTAGTGTGTATCTGGGGGCTATCACTGTAGAAAGAGGTTGGAGTGGGAGGGTTGTATTCCTATTCCTTTTCATTTATGCTCTTTTGGTATGTTGTTAGTTAATTTACTGCTCACTAAGACTGTTGTCTGACTCAAGGCTTTATGTTTTAATTCTTATTGCCTTGGGCTGTTCGTCCATTTTGGGACGGGCAGACTAGGTAGCAGGTGACAGGTGCTGTTCTTGCTTTCCACGGTGTTGATATCGAAGACGAGCTGGAGGGTTGCATATTATCTTCTTATTATATGTACTGGGTGTTCCGCTGTTTGTATTTTCTCTGAGTGTTTTGTAGTGAGGCTTGTTGTATTGACTATTCAGATGTTTGTATTCAACTATTATGAAGTTTTATTGATGAGATTCTATTCTTTGAAGCTTCACTATATGTATGTTCTATTGTATTTTGTCCATGCGATGTGAGTGATACGATAGATTCTGTTGTTCTAATTTACCCTGGCAATCGTCCATGGTCGCCTGGCACACATTACAGCGCACTATCTCTAGATTCGGTGCAGGGGTCATGGGCGGTCGTCTCAGAGAAGTTCTTGGAAAGCCAAGCTTTCATTGATTGCAATAACAAAATGCCATTGCCAATCAACAAAAGATCATCAACATATAACACTAAGAATATGATAACGTTGCCATGTTCCTTTCGGTATACGCATGCTTCCTCTATGTTCTGATAAAACCAAATCGATTAATTACTTTATCAAAACACTTGTTCCAACTCCTTGAACCTTGTTTAAGTCCATAAATGGAATTTAACAACTTGCAAGCCTTTCCCTTACTCTCACTGACTTCAAAACTCTCCAGTTGTGACATATAGACGATCACTTCTAAATCTGCATTTAAAAATGCCGTCTTTACATCCATTTGCCTATTTTATAGTCATAAAATGAAGCAATGGCCAGCATAATCCAAAAAGACTTAAGCCTGGCTACGGGTAAAAAGTCTAATCATAATCAACACCTTGAGTTTGATGAAAAGATTCCAAGTACATCATCAAAATGAGATTTGATAGTGTACCCGAAGGAATATGATTCATCGACTGCAAATTTATCTTCAAGAGAAAGGCTGTTGTAGTAGGATATAGTGACCAACATTGATATGTATAAATTTGTAATTTTCAGTTGTTGAAATTAGCATAACAGATTCATCATTCAATGTGCTCAAGGTGATTCAGATTTTACTTATAAAATTATCGTTTGGTATGACTTTGTGTTTTGGTACATACGTATTAAATTGGAAAATTCAGAATAATGATTTTGAATAGACTATTTGCACAAAACAACCAAAGTGTATCGAAGTCAGTGGAAGTGATACTGAGTTTATGGGTTTTTTAGATATGATCCAAGAAATGATATGAAAGTATCATTCTATAAGCATCAAAACTGAATAAGTATTTTGATATAAATATCGAATAGTTTGATTGTTAGTCAAAATGCAGTGGAAATGTGTGTCCATAAGAAAGAACATTAAAAGGTACATAGATATTTCAAAAATTATAAGTAAACAACATATTGTTGATTATTAACGATGTACTTATGTTAAAATTAGCAATATTCTAGTTGTTAGATACTCGATATTGAATTTGTAAATTATATCTTTTATAACAAGTATAAAGGATGTTGGGAATGTCCCGAATGTGATATACGAAGACACCGGATTAAAATGTTTAAAATGGAACATGTAAGATGGATTCCTTATGTATTGACAGTAGGAATTATCATACATGTTGTATTATCTACAATATGGTATCTTGCTTATGTATTTGATGCATGAAGCAAATATCAAATCCAAATTAAGATAACTAAATGGTAGTTTAGAGTGTTCTTGAGTATTTACAAAATAATAAAGAATTATTTACAGAGAAAACGAACATCTTATAAAGGAGTGTTCAGATTCGAACATCATAAGCATTATCGAGTATGATATGTCAATATTAAATTCATGTTTACACTTTAATTAAGAAGATTTAAGTTGGAATTGTTCTAAACAATAAGTAGTAGCTAATTCAACCAAAGGCTACTGCAATATAAAAAGTATAAATAAATGCAAAAAGTTATAGCTAAGCTTAGGGTGATTCCAAATGTTGAGAATCCCATGACATTGTTATATGAAACCTAGATTGCAATATAGTTCGTAAAGGCACCTAGGGCTCACTAGAAGTCAAGTGATATACTCCAAATAGTTCCACAAGATAAAGGTAGTTTATCAGCATCAGAGATAGTTGATTGACATAGTTAATAATTAAAACAACATAGCATACCCATTCGCTGAGGGATGACTCAATTGTTTTTTAGAAAACCGATCGATGAAGTTGGAATAAATTTCCATAATTGATTCCAAGTGCAAGTGAGAGATTGATAGATTTAGGGGTATGCCTTAGGGGCAATTATGTAATTTGTTATATATATCTAACTCAATAACCAAGCTTGTCATAATAAAATGTGTTTTCTTTCTATTATATACTTGATATAATGTGTTATATTAATTATTTATTTAATTAAAAGTATATTTAATACTGTAAATCTATAAATGATACTTTTGGTGAAGTAGTTCCAAAGTGTTGTGATAGTGATAATTTTTATCACAATGAAAATAACATATTTTTTAAATATTCCTATTCAAGATGTTTCGACAAAGGATATCAGTTCATCTATTGAGATCAGAGTATGTAACACTCTGATAATGTTGGGTAATGTATTTCTCACGGTTGTTGGGGCAACAAGGGATTACGTACTGATAGTTATTAGATAACCATGGAATGACTCACTCGAATGTTCCCTATTGGTTTATATAACTAAGTTCAAAAGAACAATCTCAAAGTAATGATGTTACACAATTCCCTCGACTTGAGAATACCGTGGAACTTCAATACGGACACTCCTTTGATTATAGTTAAATCAAGGCATGGCGTCCATCGAACGACTATAGTTGGGGTCTAAGTTGAAGCGTTGGAAGTGAAATTCTATTCAATAGAGATTTTGTCTCCTCAGTTATATGGGGCTACACAACATACTGTAGTCAACTCAAAATCAAAGTCTCTAGCCAGAGCAATACGATTAATAATAATTGTTATTATTAAACTAAGGATTTTGTGTTTGGAATTACAAAGTTGAATGTGGATGATGTTGGAGTTTTTACCAAAACCAAATTCCATAATGTTATATAGTTTGGAAGAAGAGAATTGGTGTAAATAATTGTACCACTAGGCACTGCTTACAATAAGTCAACCTGAATTTTACCGAAAGATGTGTAAGCGATAAATTAGGACAATATGTCAGACCACTAGCTTAACATGACGTGAGAATGTTAATATTCGAATTGTTCGATATTAATCACCGACTGAATTTACACCTTAGAGTTGCATAACCATAATGATGAATTCTCTATATAACCACATGATTTAATTAATTTGTAAATTTTGTAAATTAAGTAAATTAGCTAATTGTTATTTCATTTATTTGATGTTTACGATTTTTTGTAATTATTTGAATGCATTTATAAAAGCTACATTTACGTGCATTGATATATCATATCGATATAATTTTAAACGGGTTTAAACATAAGATAATTGCATGAAGTGATTTATGGAAATTTTATGCCATTTGATGGCATATAATTTTAGCAATACCATGTGAAGAGAGAGAAGTAAAAAGAGAGATATGATCAAGGGAATTAATTAGGAAAGTTTTAAATAAAGAATGTGAAATGTTTTATTCTTTCAATTAAAACAAATCCACTACTTCATTTCCTACAGATAATTCATTCTTTCTTATTCATTTTTTTTATCTTCACTCCTCCTAACCTTCCGTGGTAGAAAATCAAAATAAAATTTCCAAATTTTTTCTACTCCAAATCAAAGGCAGACATAAAAAAATGAAACATAAGTGGTTCATCCATCTCTTGCAAGGATCGGGTGTGGATCTTGGAGATTTGAGGAGATATCTTCATTCAAGGTGTGTTTCTTAGGCTACTTCTTACGGTAATTATCTAATCTCAATTTTAATTATAAATCACATCTTTTAGTGTAGATTATATCCCTTATATTTTATAATGATTTTATATGTGCAAATGTTATCACCTGTAACTGTTTGAATCTGCATATATCAATATATATTTGAATCTTTTATATGTTATAAATATCATTGTTAGAGTTTAGCATTTAAAAAAAATTAGGGCCAAATTGTTTAATATATATACGTGTGTGTGTGTGTGTGTGTATATATATATTCTGGCATTGATAACTTTATTACTATGTGTATATTTCGCACAAAATGTAATTTTTAAATAGTTTGTGCTTTTAAAATAATGATGACATTATTTAGGCTACTTTATGTTACAAAATTATATATATACACATATATGTATGTATTAATTTTACATATTTTAAATATCTTTAACTACTTTATTATTTTTAATTCGATACTTAAAATTATTTACTTGGCAACATTTGATGTTCCGGATTTTAAATTTGAATCTATTTTATAGACTTAGTCAAATTTATTTAAGTAGTTTAAATGTTTTATTTCATTTAATATATAAATTAATTTATATATATATATATTTACATATAAGTTAAATGTTTTGAAGAAAAGATTAAAAAAGACTAAAAGATTTCCATCTTTACATCTTCTTAATTGCCATTTAAATGCCTTTTACTATTTCTTTTAATGCCACTTAGTTACCCCACTACCCATTCATTCGGACCTTTTGTTTCAAATCTATTCAAACATTATATTATTTATTTCATTTAATACATAGGCTATTTTTAATTATGTATCTATAAACATTGCAATATAAGTTTAAATTATATTTTGACAACCATTAAGTATATAAATGGGCAATGTATACATTATATATGCAAATCCTAACACCTATATATGTACATGTTAACTATGTACATCTTATTTCCATATTGGCCTTACACATTTTACACCGGAATATATTTGGATATACTCACAATCTATGCCCAATATAAATTTGGTCATAAATGTCATTTAATAAGTCAATCGATTTAATTAAAGAGAGAGACGAAATGCTCCTCTCTCTAAATGAAACAAAATCTTCCCTTAATTAATTGTATAAACAAAGAGAGTGAAACGATAGGTTTCCTTCTTTAAATTAATTTTAACATGTAACCGTTATATGTATTTACACATAAGAGTATATTTGGTATACTCCATTTTATATAAACATCTCATATTGATTAAAATATAAATATTTCAAACCCTTTTAAACAAAGTTAAATAAAATAATATTTTATTTAAACATTATTATATTGGATCTAAAATCCATTTTGAGTTCATAGGCTCATCCAAAATAGGATATAAATAGGATATTTTTTGAAATCTACCTATTTCACCCACTTTCAACTGGTATGGTTCCAACCACAACAACCTTTTGTTCCACCATGTTGTATAAAATATATCCCCTAGAATTATTGGGATATCCTATAAACTTACACAAGGCTAATCTCACCTCAAGCTTATTGGGACCGATATTCTTGACATAGGCTAGATAACTTCATGCCTTTAAATAATTAAAGTGCGGTTTTTTTCTATACCACATCTCATATAGCATCTTAGGCGTAAATTTAGTGGGTATCAAATTCAAGTTATGCGCTATGGTTTTTACCGCATGTCCCAATAAGCCAAAGGTAACTCATCCTACTCACCATGGAACGAACCATATCTAATAGGGTTATGTTTCTTCGCTCTGAAACAACATTGTGTTGCCATGTATAGAATGAAGTAACCTGATAGATAATCCCATTATCTTTTAAGTATTATTGGAGATCTTGTCCAATAACTCACCTTCTTGATCAGATCAAAGTATTCTAATCATACGGTTCGTCTAATTTTCAACCTCATTCTTATATTCAATTTCGTAGACATCAGATTTATTCTACATAAGATAAACATATTATAGCCTTGAGAAATCATCCATGAAGATTACAAAGTGAGAACTATTATCTTTAGTGATTATAGGTATCAGGCCACATACATCACTATATACGAGACTCAAGAGTTCATTAACTCTTTCATTACACCTACTAAAGGGATGCTTGGTCATTTTTTCTTTAAGACACAACTCATATGTATCAAATGATTTAAAATCAAGTGACGGTAGAAAATCTTCATTTCAATTTTTGCAGTCGTTTCTCACTTATATGACCTAGCCTACAATGCCAAAGATAGTTTTATTTACATCAACATTTGAATAATTGCTCACAGCATAAACATAACTAGTACTAATAACATAATTTCCATTATCCAAAATATCATCACAGACTTTATTACCATTCAACACAGTGTTCATTACATTATTAGCATATTGAAATATATAACCAGTCCGAGACAATCTAGACACATAAATAATTCTACAGATAAAATATTTCACATAATAGTAATTATTTAATATTAAAACTAATTCATATGGCAAAGATAAATGATAATCTCCAATTCCCGTTGCATCTACCAGAGATTGATCAGCAACTAGAAGGCTTGTTTCTCCCATCACCACATGACTTCGGATCCTAAGTCCCTGTAATGAATTATATATACAAGTTCCAGATCCAGTATCCAAAACCTAAAATAATTTATTGATTGCAAAATAATTTTGAATCATAAATGTACCTGATGGAGTAGCAGAACTACTATGTTTCTTTTCTTTAACAATCTTCAAGTACTCTAGACAATTTCGTTTCCACTGGCCTTTCTTGTGACAATGATGACACTCACCCTTGTCGGCAGCAGTAGTTTTCTTTCTTTTCTTGTTAACCTTCAATCGCTTCTTTGAACCATGTAAAGATGACGTGTTCTCTTTAATAGCAAGTATGACTCCTTGATCCTTGAATGAAGACTTGGCCGACCTTAATATACTAAGGAGCTCCATGAGGCTTATATTCAACTGATTCATATTAAAGTTTAATATAAACGGCTCATACTGGGGAGTAAGAGAACCAAGAATCAAGTCTACTTGCATTTCGTTGCTTATTGCAACGTCTAACTGTGAAAGTCTATCAATATAACCTTTCATTATTAGAATTTAATCATCCACTTTTTGTCCTTTGGTCATTTTGGTGTTGAATGGTTTTTTTAAAAGTTTGTACCTTGCAGAATGGGACTGTTCACCAAAAAAAGCTTTGAGACTATCAAAAATCTTATGGACATACATGTTTTCATGCTGCCTTTGTAACATCTTGTCTAACATAGACAGCACAAAAACTTGGGTGATCTCTAGGTTCGAAACCCATTTCTCATAAGCAAGCCTATGTTCGGGGTCCGCATCATTAACGAGTTATTCTTTTGGAAATGCAGTTACCGACGACCAAACAGGTTCGTAAGTCAACGCTATCTTAATCGCTCTTAGGCAATCGACATAGCTGGGTCCGATAAGTTTGTCACTTTTAGAAAACAATTTAGGTATAGACCTTTTCTGCAAGTTTTAAATAGGTAAATTAGCAAAATATCATAGTAGATGTTCTTATAAGATTAATAAGGTTAAACTTTATGTTTTATTTTACTAATAAGCTCCCATTAGTCTTTTATATTTCACCAAAACCTAAGATAAAACATCGAAGTCTTTCGACTTCACCAGTGAGTGTTAGGACTCGTGTGCCTTGGGATTTCGACCTTAAGGAAAGCTCAACAAATCATAGTCCCAAATACGATGGATAACTCCTTATCGATTGCATCATATACAACTCCTAACCTATGGTTCCTTGTCCAAATCTCATCCTTACCGTGAGGAAAGCTCAACAAATAAAGAGAGATTATTCTATCGTACCTACCATTTCATGATGGCTTAAGTATAATGCATATATCTTGAGGAAAGCTCAACAAATATGCACATTTATCTTACCTTGTCTACTTTATATGTTAATTGCACTACACATAATATCCTAGGTTTGAGGAAAGCTCAACAACTAAGGAGTATGCAAGTAGTCTATTAATGTATAAATGGCAGAAGAAAATTTATATTGAAAATTCATAATCTATAATATATTATATTGAGTGATATCGATTAATGGAATAATATATTTATTATGAAATACCCTCACACTTTAAGTGTTTGACACATCACACTTTAAGTGTTTGACACATAAGAAATCGCATTATACGTATAGTACGTATGTATCTATCCCTTAAGTCAAATTAGGGTTTCTTTACTGTACCACCTTTAATTTTTGTACAACCATATCGTATAAGTTTTATTATTATATAAATTTTATATTTTTAATTTACTCATATAATAGTCTCATGTATAACATTATATTAATTAAATATTATTTAATTAATTTGTTTAATTAATTTTATATTATTCAATTATAACACTTTATATTGAACATGCATACTGCAACCTTTACACTTATACACACATATATTTGTATTTATGTATTAAATTATTTATTAATTAACATTTAATTAATTTATTGAATTAAATAATTTTAATTAATTGTTTTTAATTTTGAAATTTTCAAATATGCTTACATCATCTTAAACAGTTTAAGATAATGCAACATATATCCTTATATATATGATTTAATTAATTAATTAATTAATTAATTAAATTTATTAATTTTCAAAATCAATTTATAAATTTTTAAAACAATTTTGAAGATTTTATTATAACGTTTATAGTATACATTTCATTTTAAACTTAGCTTTTAAATTTCATTTTGATTTCAAAATAGATTTTAAAAATTAGCCCAAAAAAAATTAGGCATTTTCTATTAGTGATAACCTTTGGGCTTAGTTCACCTTTCGGGCCAGGATGGTAGCTAGGTAGGGCATGATACTTGAGTACCTAACCCGACTTAAATACTACTTTCTAGACACCCTACTAAGTGGGTAGGCTTAATTAGTTGGTCCTAATAGAGCTAACTTAGACCGCATAGACTATTAGACTTTGATACCATTGTTGAATCCGAGTCAGTCGGAAGTGGATGAAATATGTAGATTTCAAAAAAAAAATCCTGTTTTGGATCTATTGGGTCGATAAAGTCTAAAGGATTTATTAGGTCCAATCTGATATTGTTTATATAAAATCGTATTTTATTATTTTTGTCTTAGTTTTATTAATTTAATTATAAATTAATTAAGTGTGAGATATAAAAAGGTTTGAATATATCAAATATATTCGTACTTTAATTATGTGTCAGAATTGCTACTCATAAAGCAAGTATGATTAATTGGTGACAATATATACGTATAAACAAGAGTAATTCTAAAAATGCAATCGCATAAGGATCTAAAAGGGAAGGAGACAAAAAGTGGCATCGTTGATTGATTTCTCCTTCCCTCTTTAGAAAATTTAATTGATACAACTTTTTATTAACTTGCAAGAGGTATTATGACATAATAACATAGACAAAAACAATGATTAATATGTATATATTATTACTCACTTTTAAATTGTTTGATAATAAAAAAGGTTTAAATCATTCTTTGGCAATTTGAAATACAAATATTGAATGTTTATATGTACATAGATACACACACATATGTATGTATGTATGTCATTTTCAAAAAAAAATGTATACATGTATGTATATAACGATTAAACCAAAACTTTCTAATTAATTCAAAATATACTTCCATACAACATTTAAAATTTTCTAATACATTTGTAAACTTATTATACTTGAATTAGTTAACAAAAATACATGTATGCATATAAATTAAAAGTTTCAGCCTAAATGAATATTTAGTTTTTTTCTTTTTTATAAAACAAAAGTGGAACACAACGAATTAAATAATATATTAACAATCCATTAAAATGCTTAAGTAAGGACATTAGAGATAATAAATTGGGTAACAAATTTAGAATATTATTGTAACCAATTTTAAAGCTTAGATTCATTATCAAAACATTGTTTTAACATTTGTATATTTCTATTATAATTTATCAGATTAAGAACAAAACAATTTATTTAATAAAGTATTCAAATTGCATGATTATTTTCAATTTAAGGCGAAGTAACAACATGTGTATACAACGTTTTTGTTTCAACACAAATGCAAATAATATGTACGTACAAACTTTCAAATCTAAAAAACTACACTTTGATTTGGGAGTTAAAACCATAGATCTGTAATTAAAACATTGTTTTAACCATATACAATTTTTTTTTTGATTTTTGAAACTAAAAATCAAATCAATTCATTCAACAAATGATTCAAATTAGATAAACAATTTCTAATCAAATAAGACAATAGAATATACATACAAATTATGATAATCATATTATATTTAATGGAACATTTAAAATAGAAGATACCTCTCAGGTCTAGCCAAAAGCCATACCTTGATTTATGCTTTCTCCTTGAATTGTCAAGATCCACTTCCAATCCTTGGAAGAGATGGATGAACCACCTCTGTTTTAATTTAATTTGGTGTTTGATTTTAGGTTGTTATTGATTTTTATTTTGTTTAAAAAAGATGATAGTAGCCATTATTTTGGAGAGGAGGAGAAAAAATTTTCTGTAAAAAGAAAGAGAAAATTAGGAGATTTGTTTTTAATGGTATAAAAGAATCTTTCCTCATTCTCCTTATTTAACTTCCTTATTTAATTTAATTGATCAATCCCTTCGTTTTCTCCATGTATTGGCTAGTCCTAGCATGCATCCATAGTAGCCAAATTTAACAATAAAATAAAAAAATTATATAATTATTTATTTCGAACCCCCTTTAAAAGATGTACCGATATCGAATATCGATATTTGCAAATATAACTTTTATACATGCATTTAAATAATTACTAACAACATTCATAACATCAAACAAATTAATTATAATTAATATTTATGAATATTAATTAATTTAATCAATTTATAAAATTTCAAAAATTAAGTAAATCATGTGGTATTTTGAAGAAAACACAAATGCAATTGTGCGACTCAAAGGTGTGAATTCAGTCAGCAATTAATATTGAACAATTCAAATATTAACATTCACACATCGCCTTAGCTAGTGGTGTGACAATTTGGCCAAATTCATCGCTTATAGATCTTTTTGGTAAAATCCAATTTCACATTTTCTTAAACGGTACTTGATAGGAACGGTTATTTACACCAATTCTCTTCGTCAAAACTATATCACATTAGGACTTATGGAATTTGGTATTGGTCAAAATTCTAACATTCTCCACATTCAACTTTGTAAGCCCAAACATAAATTCCATAGTTCAATAATAACATTCATATTTAACCATACTACTTTGGATAGAAATTTTGACTCTGAGTTGATGACAGTTGACCGTGATACTAATCCCATATAACTGAGAAGACGGATACACTACAACAAAAATACCCTATTACAACGCCCTTTTTACAATGGGCATTGGTTGCCCGTTGTAATAGAAGGCTATTACAACGGTCCATTCAGGGCCGTTGTAAAATATGTCATATACAACCCCTTTTTACAACGGGCGTTGTTTTCCCGTTGTAATAGATGGCTATTACAACGGTCCACTAAGGCTCGTTGTAATAGATGCCAACTTTACAACGGTCAAAAATGCCCGTTGTAATAGCCTTAGCCTTTATTTTATCGGTCCACTCAGCCCCCCATCTGTTTGCTTTCTTCCCTTCGCTGCTAAAACTTTATTTATCACTAACCCTAAATCCCAAATTAAACGTTCCTATCTGGAATCCCTAGGTTCGTCGACCTCTTCTCCATGGCACTCATCTGACCTCCTCTCTTTCTCCTATCGCTTTTCTTCCATCCTTCCCTTTCCAATCCGCTTCATCTAGCCATGCCGAAGAAGAAGAAAATTATGCCCATTTCCAACTCTTTGGACTCAGATCTGGATTTCGAGGCTAGATCACTCCCTTACTGCTCTGCTTTTTGATTTAGATGATGGAGCTCATGACTGCTCTCTTGTTTGCACTCCTGTCCTAGGTGAGCATTCTTTAACTCCGCTGTTTTCCTCTGCTCTTATTGCTTCAAGATGGGTTGATACAACTGTTGGCATCAGTAATTTTGTTGTTTTCAGTAGTAATATAGTTTGTGATATTGATTGTGAAAATGGAGGTAGGGATGTTATTTCTGTGATGCATCCTCATCTGAACTCTGCCAATGGATTGAGTGAAAATGTAGGATGTGATAATAATGTTGAGTATTTTATTGTGATATTGGAGCTGGGGCTACTGCTTTTGAATCTTTGGGAAACCAGATCCATACAATATTCATAACAAGACAAGACAGTTTTAGCTTCTAAAAGACAGTATATGTCATAGGGCAACTGATAACGGGTTTCACTTCTCACCCCATGACACTCCCCATGAATTCTTAACCAACCAATACTTCATTCCATCGCCTGTAACTCCATAACCAACAACAGTTACTCCCTGATCCAAATCCATCCCACATTCACCTATGAACACCCCACTCGAATACAACTGAAAGTCCGAACCACTTGCATCAATAGCAACAGAGATGGGTTGATTGGCTGCTGCCTTTAGAAGAGATGCTTCGTCGTTAGAAGGTACATCTTCATACCTTGTTATGGCAACTGCATGGTTTGCTTCCTTATTGCTGCTGCAGGTGCCATCAGCTGCTTTGTATGGGTAGTTGGTTTCTGTTGTAAGTCCTTTGTTTTTTATTATGAACTCAAAGGCATCGTCCATTAGTCCACCATTGCATCCTTGGTCATTTCCTTCTATGTCGCAGTCTACTAGCTCTTGTTCTGAGAGGGAGATCAGTTTGCCTGTGGTGAGTTTGTTTATTCCTTCTGTTGCTGCTACGGAAGAAAACACCCAACAACATCCTGTTGAGAAAACTATGTTGATTAGTTTCATGTAAACAAGAATGCCCTTGTTAGTATCACCAACACCCAACCTACTATATTTTGGTAGTATCTGATTATTTGTATGACTTGCGGGACATTGACGAAAACCACTTAGCTGTCATTGAAACCTATATAATGTACTGGCTATCATTATGTAAAAAAATTGGTTTTTGCCTCTAGAGTTTATGACGTGTGTCATACTATAGGCAGCCATTGAAAATGTAAAGTTACTGCAAGGTTGACAACTGAACTTGTTGGCATGCTATGGAAACTATATGATATGTGCACTATAATACTTTTTTTTCTCTTTTCCTTCCTTTTTCTTTGCTCACCGCATTGTCCTTGATTTTTGACAGGAGTAACGGCACCCTTAGTCCTCCAGTCCATACTTGCAGGAGCATCGGTGAAATTAACGTACTTAAAAGTTCATTTCAGCCTAGCCGCTGCATTTGCTTTGGAAGGCTTGAATCCATTGTGTGCGGCCTTGAACTCCTCATTTGTTAAATCAGCAAACCGATTGGTACCTAGCTTATATCTATGTTTTTCTTCTACATTGAATGATTCAATGTATTCAATGTACTTTCAACTATTTTTAGTTTGTTTTCTTTATCAAGTGCTACATTGCTATCCAGGAAAGTCTACTACCTAGCTAACCCTATGATAGCATTGCACTTGACACCTAGATAACAATTATCTTCACAAACGTCATATATACAGAAACGTAAGTTTCATGTCATATCATCTGTAACCTAAGAGCTAACATTTAGGACATATATGACATGGACATGCGTACTATAGCAAAAATATATATATTATGTTATCATGGATTTTACAAACGAGGAAAAACAACCCACCAATGAATCATAAAGTTCTGAACCAATACATGTGAAACACATATTTGAGCAGCTAAACCGAACTCATGTGTAAGAGGTTGCAAAATGCAAAACAGTCATTGGTAAACCCTGGTAGCTATAGCTAAGAACTCATACATTAAAAACATATTATTGTTCGTAGGAAGAGTTGTAGTATTAAAGGAGGAGGGACAAGCGCTGTGTATGATGGATGTGGGTGATGGTTGTTTGCTAAGGGGGTGATTGTGATGATGGTTATAGAAGTAGTCAGTTGCAGTGATTGTTTGATGAAGTTGTTTGGTTTGGTGAAAAGGAGGAGTGGTGATCAGGTAGTTGGATGGTTTTGATGGTGACTGTGAATGTTATAGTGTTAGATGGGGAAGTGAAGAGTTGTAGGAAGAGATGAAACTGCTGATGTTTGAAGGCATAGGCACAGTGCCTATCTAAGTAGCGAAGTGGTTTGGGTAGTGCAATGTTTAAAGTGTGCAGAAGGGAAATGCACAGTTGTATGAGGGAGAAGTTAGTTAAATATGGAGGAAGTGAATGACTGTGGTGGGTGGTTTGTTTGTAAATGTGAAATGGTGCAAAGAACTAGGTAGAGAATTAGGTAGAGAACTAAATAAATGAAAAATAGTGTATATTAGAACTATGTCAATGTAAACTTATCTAACTTTTTGGAATGTCTTGGAATTTTATGACTCTAGCTTTTAGTCTTTTCGAATGTGATTTTGGTTGTTTTATGATAATATTTATTACTCGTTAAATTATTCATTATTGGTATGAAGGTATGCTGCTGTAATTTTTTTTTAAATTTGCATTTATTTTGCAACGGTCAGAAACCGTTGCAATATTCCATATTACAACAGGCATTGCCCGTTGTAAAAAGGTGTATTACAACGGGCATTGTCCGTTGTAAAATATGGGTGACCTATTACAACATCGCCTATTACAACGGTCCGCTGCCCGTTGTGGAACACATATTACAACGGGCATTGCCCGTTGTAGAAAGCCTGTTTTGTTGTAGTGATACTCTATTGAATAGTGTTTTACTTTCAATGCTTCAACTTATACCCAACTTTAGTTGTTCTATGGACGCTACGCTACGATTTAACTATAATCAAAATGAATTATCCACGTTGAAGTTCAATGGTATTCTCGTGTAACAAACCGCAAATCCGCACAATTCAAGCTGACAATAAACCACACATGTCCAAACCAAATAGAACGGAAAAATGGATAGTTATGGGAAAGAAAGAAGAAAGAAGAAGAGAAGAGAAAAAGAAGAGGAAAAAAAGAAAACTAAAAAACACAGAATCCCACAACCGCAGCAGAACAATGTATAATATAATATTAATGATCTTTACAAAGAGAAACTATAATATACATACATCAAATCAGAGTACATAAATAACCAGCCACAATCATCAGCCTGGACAATTATATCAACATATCCTCACAAATGCTGATAATTTCAACAACAATGCAGGGGAAAATAAACATATAGGTAAATACGACTTGAAGACCTCCAGCTCGTCTCTTGAGCTCCGATGCATCCAAAGCAATCTGTAAATATGCTAGGTCTGACCTGAGCATTATAATAAAATAAAACCCGAGTCAGTCTGATAAACTAGCATAGGAAAACACACCCAGTTGGATTTTTAAAGTTATCAAACTCTTTTCAAAATAAGGGTATCTCGTAAGACCACGCCCCACATAAAACGGATGGGTTTTACCTTACGATAACAAAAACATTTTCTATAGAAAATCCAGTTGTATTATAATAATGTCTAGAGTACAAATACTCATTAATTATAGCTGAAATTGTTACATTAATTAAATTCCAGCGTACTAGGTTCTACAATCAAACCGTAAAGGGATATATTGGAGATGGGATTCCATACAAGGATAAGGT
This sequence comes from Allium fistulosum, assembly GCA_030737815.1. NCBI lineage: Eukaryota > Viridiplantae > Streptophyta > Magnoliopsida > Asparagales > Amaryllidaceae > Allium > Allium fistulosum. The sequence goes on from CM060907.1 coordinate 661,583,800, forward strand.
AAGGAACTACCTTTCGAAGGTACATCTCTAGATAAAATGCATTGAGATCTGACAAGAACATCTTGTACCCCTGCCATATAGGATTGGCCTACCACTTGACTAGTAGTACCAAATATGATCACCCCTTTCATTAATGGGCCCTGAAGCATACATGAGTAGATAGTAATCGATCTAGATTTGGAATGAACATACCCTGATGGGAGCGACCAACTTGGCCCTGCTGCATGCCCGAATTTTTTCATTTCCCAGTTGATGAGGCTTGAGGCTACGTTTTACCTTTATATAGCACTTCCCACTTGGAATGCTAACCCTGCCCTCCAAGCAACAATGCAATGCCAGCATTCATCCATACAAGTTCGTTCTGGGACTGAATGAAACCGAAGGCACCACTTCTACTACATTCATTTGGAATCATCCTCAGGATTAGTAGCATGTAGCCCTTGCACTTCAAAAGCTCCATTTCAATTATCTTCAAGATATTCCAATTCGAAATGCTGATGCCGGTTCAAAGTGGTTTTCGGATAACATATCTGATCCTGGTCTCTCCGAACAGTTAACGTTGGTTTATATACTGGCCAACATTTGATAGTTGGTTATTTAACTATCAAATAAACAAACAATCCAACCAGAGATCAAATTTCTAAAGGAAGCAACACTGGTTAAGCACCAAGCACACTAAGCCTCTTTAATTAATCTTTCATTAATTAAAACACTTTTCAAATATTTATCTCAAAATATCTTTACGAAAATATACCCACAAACCCCTATATTTTCGATACTTGAAAAAAATCTATATACTTATCTCAACGGTATAAGTATGGTCACAGAATGGAAGAAGATTTCTTTTCACACAATTCTAGAACAATTTATAAATCCTTTATAAATCTATAAACCCATTTCTAAAACTCTTTTAGAAATATCTAAGACCATTTATTAAACTCTTTTTACCCTTTAACTAATCTTTCTTTAAGTTTTCCAAACCATGTTATAAGATTCCTCTTATAAAACCCACATATGTTTATAAAACCCTATTTATAAATCTCGAAAACATTTATAAATAAATTCTAATCATTTACTCTAAAATACTATTATATAATAACAAACATTATAATAAATAATAATTAACTTCAAAACATCTTAAAAATAATAATTAATAAATTCAAAACATCCTTAAAACAGCAATAATAATTTATCTTCAACATTATTATAAATAATAGTAATTAATTTCCAAACTTTATTGGTAAATAATTAACTTTCAAAATATTGATAAACAACTTTAAAACAATATTAATATTAATAAACAACTTTTGAAATATAAATATATTTCCTTGATAAAAATCCATACTTAAATTTCAACATAATCATTTCCATATTTATAAAACTGCATTTATAAATCTCTTTCTATTTTATAACATTTCGCTAACATCTCCAAATCTATCCTCGCTTTCAATTTCCAAAATAGAATCAACTATTTTTCTAAAATAACATTCCACATCTTATTATAAATCCACAATTGTGATTTATTTTTCCCAATTTCCCCAATGATAAAGTTTCCCTTTATTTATAAACACCGTTTATAAATCTATACTTTTATTAATAAAATACAATTTAACAAATCTTCACTTTGTTTGTAAAATGTCACATTTATACACTATCACATTTATAAACTTCCACAGTTATAAATAAATCTTAATATATGTGTGTATGTATATATCACTTTAAATAAAATGGTTAATAAATATTTATACCAAAATATTTCTATCTTCTTTTTAGAACCGTATTTCTTTATTATAAAAGATGGACTTGTTTTTAAGATTTTAAAAGTCTTTACTTTATAGTTCAAAAATCTCTATTCAAAATATTTCATAAAACTATTAATTTATAATATCTAAAAATCATACTTTTTATTTTAAATTGAATTCCTTCTTTAAATAAATTTTCAAGAATAATTATTAACTCATTAAATTTTCCAGAATCACATAAAACCCTTTTAAAAACTAAATCTTCACTTTATAGTATTTCAAAAATACTAAAACTATGGCCCAGTGCTACTATAGCACTAAATAGGGAAAATCATCCATGTCATCAAGTATGGCATCCAACACATCATATTTCAAAATATATGAAAAATAAAATCAACAGTGTAAGGAATCCAGTTGGATCCCTCTAACCTGTCCCCCTGCATCATATACAGTATAATCATAAAATATAAATCAATCGCTTCGAGGCAGGATCGTATACAAAGGGCATCCACTCTTACACGGGAACGTAATAAGGTCTCATCCGCTCCAAGGACGGGAATATATCCAAACCAATAAATAAAATATTAAATCATCCAAACAGCCAACAAACAATCAGAAACAAAATTATCCACACTTATATAAATAGAAGTGGGCCAAAGAGGTAAGTTAACTCACTTTGATTCCAGTAATTGCCAAAGCGCTCCGGTTTGAATTAAAATTGAACACACATTCAATTTTAATCCAAATTCCTATGAGCTCCAAATCCTTCCAATCCAACTCCATCACGTAGTATTCGCTGATACGTTCGCAACGCAACTTGTTGCGTTCAAATCTGACCTTGTATGAATTAGATATGAATTGATGAACGTTTGAAATAAATTAAATTATAATTAACTTTAATTAATAAAATTTTAAACCTATAATCACCTTTCCCTCTCTTGTTCTCGCGTACGCTCAAAGCCAGGCACCAAAAACTCGACCGTGATTTTGACCTCGCCTCGCCGCCGTTTGCCACCGTTCGTCGCCACGATTCACGCCGAACATCGCCCCACTCGAGACGAACCTCCGGTACCCATCACGACTTGCCTCGCCTCATCAATCGTGCAAAACCCGAACCCATTGCTGCCATGAACGTGGCAAATTTGCATCCACATCGAGCCTTTAATTGTCGATCAACTTACGTTAATGAACTCGTGGCGAGGATAGCAACAAATTTCATGGAGGAGTCAAGGCCTAAAACCGCCTAGATCGACCGGAGAAATATGGGGATTGGATGAAGGCTACAATGGCGGTTGTTGTTCAATTTAGGAGTTTGCAGATGAAAACATCTCAATTCCTTTTATAGAAAAATTTATAAAACACTATTCATCGACCCTAAAAATTTCGAACTCCAAACAAGACGTGCCGTCTAGCGTTCTATATGCAGTTGTCCTATTCCGAACATAATGGAACAAGCATCGAGACCCAATTCCAGCATATACAGAAGTTAGCTTTTGAAATTGAATTATATTAATTTAAATTCCTTTAAACAATTTCTACACTTTTCGAGCTTGCATGATCAAATGAAACGTCCGATCGCCATGAAATTCGACGGCATACAATAATGCACTGTTACGGATCGAATCGAACTTGTTTCGTCCAATTCCGAGACAGTGCCCTGGAAGGCTATTTTCACATGTTAATTAAAATCAATTATTATTAAATCAGCTTATTCACTTTTAAATTTAAAAGTTTACTATCTTCATTCTTATTTAAATAGAATTTAAATCAACTTTCAAAATCATTTTCATTCACATTAAATTCAAGATTCAATTATTTAAACACTTCCAAATATTTGATTTAACAATTCAATTATCAAATAAATAGCTATATTTGAAATTCAAGTTATTTAACTTATAAAATTAACTTTTCAGTGTTTAAAATCAATTAAATATTCCAAATTCGAATGACTAAAATTTTGGGTCGTTAAATTCTCCATTCCTTTAAAAGAATTTCGTCCCTGAAATTGCCAAGGTGAGAAAAATGCCTCAAACCCATTAACTTTTCAATACCAATTAGTTGAAATAGATTATAAAATTTCTAAGCCTTTTAATTTCACCCACCTATGCCAACGAATTTCCTTCCACTCATTCATTCAAAGATATAACTCAAAATCAAATTTTAGTTATAAAATTTTTTCCAAAATTCTCAAAAAATTTCTAACGTCTTAAATTTTCGGAAAATTTCGCCAACGTTTACTTTGCGCAGTTTGATCAGAAAAATTTACAATATATATATAATCACAGATATACATCTCATCTTTGAGGATGAGGCATCTCATTGGGAAAAATATAAAACTACGATATGTTATCCGATATGTGTACTTTTATTAGTATTTACAAGCATATACAACCAATATAATGCGAAAATGAGCTCCAAATGCGAAGCATACACCATCCACATCTACTAATCACTCAACAACCAATGAGAACAGGTATAGGGAAAGTAATATCAATATATCACATAGACTATATAATAACCATATGCAAATGTAGCAAATGTAACAAGAGAAACCATCAAACAAATAATATTCATCCAATTAATTCATAACCATATCAATTTACATTTTCCAATGTCAACATTTAATTTATTAAAACTCGTATGATGTACATATATCATCCGTATGAAAAATTAAATTTGAACGTTCGTTCGATCACACAATTTCACTTCTGAACTAGGATCGTTCACACGACTACTCTAGCGCGGACTCAAATCCAGTTTCTTGATTAGAAACCGTCATTCTCCTTGCATAGTCATAAACTATGATAGAGAATATCATAATAAATCAAGAATACATATCTAGTGTTCTCCATCGAGAATCGAGTGAAAAATCCTAACTCCGACCAATGTAAATCACCTTGAAATCGTACATTCGAATCTAGATCAACAGTTATGCGAATAAAATAATATACGTACAACTTACGTATTTATTTCAATTGGTTTCTTATTATATCCCATTCTTTTTTTATTCAGATTCTTTTGTTTACATTCATTTCGGTTTTATTCATTTTTCATATTCATTTTCATTTACATTCATTTCATGTTTAACAAAATATCACTCCATACTAAGTTCATTTATTTACTTAGTATATTTCTTTTAATACTAATATCACTTAAGAACCATTCCATCAAATTTTACTTAAGTTTATTATAAACATTTTATACAACCACTAATGTTTATTACCACTTCAGTACTTAAGTTCATATTAATTTCTATCAAATAACATTCTAAACCATATTCAATTCACTAATTTATTTCATTAGTTCATTTCATTAATTCACTTCAAATCAAATTCAATTTGATTTAACTCCACCTAAGTCAAATTTCTATTCAAAATCAATTTAATATAACTTAACTTAAGTTAAATTTCATTTTTGTTTAACTTAACCTAAGTTAAATTTCCTTTCATAGTTCAGTTTCAAATTTACTTTTCTTATCATTCATATTCAACAAATTTAAAAATTTGTTCAGCTTACTAATTCTCAAAATTTTATAAGTTATTAGAACTTATTTTCACATATTTTCACGAAACATTTAGATAATATTTTCAGAATTTAAACACCCAGTTTTTATTTTCAAATCATTTTGAAATCATATATATATACATATATATACACACACACACATAATTCCTTTGTATATCAAATCATACTTTGAAATTTTAAACAAACTTGGCTTAACAAAACAAAACCTCTATAGCAAATCACTATAGTAGCACTCCGTCACTTAGAAACTCGAAAATGAACGCCGATGATGCTGCAGTCATCACTAGAATCATTTTCCAACGACTGAAGTGAGTAAGTGCTTTCTGTCTCTTTTAAATTAATTTTAAAATGTTTTTAATCAAAATACTTTTAAAATAATACTATTATTATTCTTCCAAACCTTTGAATAACAATTTTCAAAATCAATGGGATTTAAATTATCAAATTTCTTGTTTTAAATCCATTTTTATTTACAAATCATGTTTATAAATTTTCCTTATATATAATTTCACTTTGGTTATATATAACCAATTCTCAATTGTTTATATTTACTTACATTATAATAATAACAACTTTTATTAGAATACAAACAACAAACAACAAATGATAATAATCAAATATTATCATTCACTAACAACCAAACACACCATATATAACTATAATAATTTCTGAAAAATTATTCCTTTACATATAAAATATAATTTTGGTAAAACTATTTCATTTACCAATTCTCAAAATAATACTATGTCGGTTTGCCTTGTTTAAGTGTTTAGAAACCCCTATCGATATCGAGGTGTCCCACGTACTGACCAGAATTCATAAGCCATTCAACAGATAAATTAACACATTATAAAACATATTTATATCACTGACAAATATGCACTCATATATATAATACACTCATAACTCATGATAAGGCACTCCATTACCTTATCTCTTAATGAGTTGCCCCACCAAAGCCAAGGTTCTCGCTTAACCTTGCGCTCTGATACCAAGTGTAACAAACCGCAAATCCGCACAATTCAAGCTGACAATAAACCACACATGTCCAACCCAAATTGAATGGAAAAACGGATAGTTATGGGAAAGAAAGAAGAAGAGAAAAAAAGAAAACTAAAACAACACAGAATCTTAAAATCACAATGGAACAATATATAATATAGTATCTATGATCTTTACAAAGAGAAATAGTAATATACATACATCAAATTAGAGTACACAAATAACCAATCACAATCATCAACCTGGATAGTTATATCAACCTGTCCTCACAAATGCTGATAATTTCAACAATAATGCAGCGGAAAATAAACATATACGTAAATACGACTTGAAGACCTCCAGCTTGTCTCCTAAGCTCCAATGCATCCAAAGCAATTTGTAAATATACTCGGTCTGACCCGAGCATTACAATAAAATAACACTCGAGCCAGTCTGGTAAACCAGTGTGAGAAAACACACCCAGTTGGACTTTTAAAGTTATCGAACTCTTTTCAAAATAAAGGTATCTCGTGAGACCATGCCGCACATAAACACGGACGGGTTTTTACCTTACGATAACCAAAACATTTTCTATAATAATGTCTAGAGTGCAAATACTTATTAATCATAGCCAAAGTTGTTACATTAATTAAATTTCAGCATACTAGGTTTTACAATCAAAATCGTAAAGGGACGTATTGGAGATTGGATTCCACACTATGACAAGGTAAGGAACTACCTTTCGAAGGTACATCTCTAAATAAAATGCACGGGGTCTAACAAGAACATCTACCCCTGCCATACTGTTTTGGCCTTATCTTTACTAGTAGTACTGAATATGATCACCCCTTTCATTAATGGGCCTCGAAGTATACATGAGTAGATAATAATCGATCCAGATTTGGAATGACCATACCCTGATGGGAGCGACCCATTTGGCCCTGCTGCATGCCCGATTTTCATCATTTCTCAGTTGATGAGGCTTGAAGCTATGTTTTACCTTTATATAGCACTTCCCACTTAGAATGCTAACACTGCCCTCTAGGCAACAGTGCAATGCCAACATTTATCCATACAAGTTCGTTCTGGGACTGAACGAAACTGAAGGCACCAGTTCTACTACATCCATTTGGAATCATCCTCAGGACTAGTAGCAAGTAGCCCTTGCACTTCAAAAGCTCCATTTCGATTATCTTCAAGATAACAATTCCAAATGCTTCTGCCAGTTTGAAGTGGTTTTCGGATAACATATCTGATCCCGGTATCTCCGAACCGACAATGTTAGTTTATAAACTGGCCAATAATTAATAGTCAGTTATTTAACTATCAAATAAACAAACAATCTAACCAAAGATAAATTTCCAAAGGAAACAACATTGGTTAAGCACCAAGCACACTAAGCCTCTTTAATTAATCTTTCATTAATTAAAACACTTTCCAAAGATTTATCTCAAAATATCTTTACAAAGATATACCTACAAACCCTATATTTTCGATACTTGGAAAAAAAAAATCTATATACTTATCTCAACGGTATAGGTATATTCACAGAACGGAGGAAGATTTCTTTTCACACAATTCTAGAACAATTTATAAACCCTTTATAAATCCATAAACCCATTTCTAAAACTCTTTTATAAATATCTAAGACCATTTATAAAACTCTTTTTACCCTTTAACTAATCTTCCTTTAAGTTTTCCAAACTATGTTATAAGATTCCTCTTATAAAACCCACATCGATTTATAAAACCCTATTTATAAATCTCGAAAACATTTAAAAATAAATTCTAATCATTTACTTTAAAACACTATTATACAATAATAAAAATTATAAATAAATAATAATTAACTTTAAAACATCTTAAAAATAATAAATCATAATTTCAAAACATCCTTAATAAATAATAATAATTTATATTCAAAATTATTATAGATAATAATAATTAATTTCCAAATTTTATTCATAAATAATTATAATTAATTTCAAAGCATATTAATAATTTTAAATAATTAACTTTCAAAATATTAAAATATCGATAAATAACTTTAAAACAATATTAATATAAAAAAACAACTTTTAAAACATAAATATATTTCCTTGATAAAAATCCATACATAAATTTCAACATAATCATTTCCATATTTATAAAATTGTATTTATAAATCCCTTTCTATTTTATAACACATCGTTTAACATCTCCAAATCTATCTTCACTTTCAAATTCCAAAATAGAACCAACTATTTTTCTAAAACAACATTCCACATTTTATTATAAATCCACAATTGTGATTTATTTTTCCCAATTTATCTAATGATAAAAGTTTCCCTTTATTTATAAACCGTTTATAAATCTATCCTTTTATTAATAAAATATGATTTTACAAACCTTCACTTTGTTTGTAAAATGTCACATTTGTACATTATCACATTTATAAACTTCCACATTTATATATATATATATATCACTTTTTATAAAATGGTTAATAAATATTTATACCAAAATATTTCTATCCTCTTTTTAAAACTGTATTCCTTTATTATAAAAGAGGGACTTATTTTTAAGATTTTCAAAGTCTTTTCCTTTTAGTTCAAAAATCTCTATTTAAAATATTTCATAAAACTATTAATTTATAATATCTAAAAATTGCACTTTTTATTTTAAAATAAATTCCTTCTTTAAATAAATTCCTTCTTTAAATAAATTTTTAAGAATAATTATTAACACATATAAATTTTCGAAATCACTTAAAACGTTTTTAAAAGCTAAATCTTCACTTTATAGTATTTCAAAACACTAAAAATACGGCCCAGTGCTACTATAACACTAAATAGGGAAAATCATCCATGTCATCAAGTATGGCATCCAACACATCATATTTCAAAATATATGAAAAATAAAATCAACAGTGTGAGGAATCCAGTTGGATCCCTCTAACCTGTCCCTCTACATCATATACAGTATAATCATAAAATATAAATCAACCGCTTCGAGGCGGGATCGTATACAAAGGGTCATCCACTCTTACACGGGAACGTAATAAGGTCTCATCTGCTCCAAGGGCAGGAATATATCCGAACCAACAAATAAAATACTAAATCATCCGAACAGTCAACAAACAATCAGAAATAAAATTATCCATACTTATATAAAAATATAAGTGGGTCAGAGAGGTAAGTTAACTCACTTTGATTCCAGTAATCGCTGGAGTGCTCTGGTTTGAAATAAAATTGAACAAGCGTTCAATTTTAATCCAAATTCCTATGAGCCCCAAATCCATCCAATCCAACTCCATCACGTAGTATTCACTGATATGATCGCAACGTAATTTGTCACATTCAAATCCAACCTCGTATGAATTGGATATGAATTAATGAATGTTTTAAATAAATTAAATTATAATTAACTTTAATTAATAAAATTCTAAACCTACAATCTTCCCTCTCTCGTTCTCGTGCACACAAGAACCCAGGCACCAAAAACTCGATCGCGACTTTGACCTCGCCTTACCTACCGTCGCCGTTCGCCACCGTTTGCTGCCGTGACACACACTAAAAATCGCCCCCTCGAGACGAACCTCCAGTACCCATCAAGACCTTCCTCGCTTTGTTAATCGTGCAAAACCCGAACCCATCGCTACCACGAACGCGACAACTTTGCTACCACATCGAGCCTATGATTGTCGATCAGCTTGCGTTGATGAACTCGTGGAGAGAAGAGCAACAACTTTCATGAAGGAGTCAAGGCCTAAAAATGCCTAGATCGGTCCAAGAAATATGGGCCATTGGATGAAGGGCAACAATGGTGGCTGTTGTTCAATTTAGGGTTTTAGTTTGCAAATGAAAACATCTCAATTTCTTTTATAGAAAAATTTAAAACACTATTCATCCCTAAAAATTTCAAACTCCAAACGAGGCGTGCCGCCTGGTGTTCTATATGTAATACCCCTATTCTGAACAAAATGGAACTAGTATCGAGACCTAATTCCATCATATACATAAGTTAGATTTCGAAATTGAATTATATTAATTTAAATTCTTTAAATTATTTCTATGCGTGTTGAGCTCGCATGACCAAACGATACATCCGATCGCCACAAAATTCGACGGCATATAATAATTCACTATTACGGATCCAAAGGAACTGATTTCGTCCAATTCTGAGATAGTACCTAGAATGCTATTTTCACACGTTGATTAAAACTAATTATTATTAAATCAGCTTATTCATTTTTAAATTCAAAAGTTTACTAACTTCATTCTTATCTAAATAGAATTTAAATCAACTTTCAAAATCATTTTCATTCATATTAAATTCAAGATTTAATTATTTAAACACTTCCAAATATTCAATTATAAAATACATCACTATGTTTGAAATGATAGTTATTTAACTTACAAAATTAACTTTTCAATATTTAAAATCAATTAAATATTCCAAATTTGAATGATTATAATTCTGGGTCGTTACATCTCAAGTCGAGAGAACCGTGTAACATCATCACTTCAAGATTCACTGTTTGACTTTAGTTATATTAACCAATAGAAAACTCTTGATTGAGTCATTTCGTAGTATTCCAATAACTATCAGTACGTAACCCACTAGTGCCCCAACAACCACTAGAAATATACTACCTAACATTTGGAGAGTGTTACGTACTCTAATCTCCAGGAATGAATCGATATCCTTTCTTGAAATATCTTGGCTAAGAATATTTAAAACCATATGTTATTTTCAATGTGACAAAATTCTCATGATTACAACACTTTGTAATTACTATCACATAACATATGATTTAGGGATCTTCCATCTATATACTTTAAACTAATTACTTAATTATTTATATCATTATATAACAAGTATATAATTGAAACAAAAACACCTTTTATTATGAATGAGAATTGTTTATAGAGTTAATATTTTACAATAAATTATAAAATTACCCCAATGCATACCCCTAACTCTATTAAGAAACATCTAACCATCATACAAAAACACACCATCTCTATAACAAAACCACAATACGCATGATATCTCCACCAACCATTCATTTGTGATACATGACAAACATCTAACCATCATAAACAAACACACTGTCTCCATGACAAAACCACAATCTGTTGATAACTCCACCAATCATTCATTTATGACACGTGGCAAACATCTAACCATCATAAACAAACTCACAATCTCCATAACAAAATCTCAACCCACATGATAAATCCACCAACAATTCATTTTTGACAGGTAGCAATCATCCAACCATCATAAGCAAACACACCATCTCCATAACAAAACCATAATCCACATGATAACTCCATCAACCATTCATTTATGACCCGTTAAAAACATCCAACCACCATAAACAAACACACCATCTCCATAACAAGACCATAATACATGTGATAACTCCACCAACCATTCATTTGTTACACATGGCAAATATCCAACACACTCTCTTGAATTTACCCTATAAAGAGGGCTTGAGACCCATAATAACATACTCATTCACCCTTCTTAACTCATCATCACTTATCTTCTACATCAAACGAATAACCTAAAAGAATGTTTTGCTTCTTATCATCTTCTTCGTCATCTTCGTCTAAAGATGACTTCATTGAATGTTATGTTATTCAACAAAATATGTTTGCTAGTGAAGCATTGGATTTAATAGCACTCAAAAATGCTAAAAGCTCAGCGTCAAGCCAGGGAGGTAGCGTTTCGGGAAGGAGGGACTTATGGAAAGGGAGAAACTACGATTCTATCCATAATAAAATAATTAAAGATTATTTTCTTAAAACTCCATGTACGACCTTATGCATTTCTGCTAAAGACTCTACAAATTAACCGAAATAAACATATTTTCACCCATAAATTAAATGGAATTAATGAATTAGGAGTTTCTCCACTATAAATGATTAAGTCTGCGTTAGGCATGATATCTTATGGAACTTTTGGTGATTCACAAGATGACAAGGTGATGATTAAAGACCCAATGACAATCCTGTTTTGAAAGAATTTTGCAAAATTGTAGTTGCACTATTCGGTGAAAAATATCTAAGGTCCCAAACCCCTCATGACATTGGAAGATTGTTAGAAGTGGAAGCTCAATGTGAATTTTCAGGTATGTTAGTTAGCTTAAATTGTATGCATTGGAGGTAAAAAAGCTACCCAGTTGCTTTGCATAGAAAGTACATAGGTCACCATAAAAGGAAACTCTAGTATCAGAAGCAATTTCTTCTTTTGATTTATATATATGGAATGCTTTTTTGGAGCACCAGGTTCCCTTGAAGATATTAATCTCCTATGATAGTCGTAGTTATTTAATGATCTGTCCAATGACTTAGCATCCCCATGCAATTACAAAATAAGAGAACATGATCATTCCATGGGCTATTACCTAGTAGATGGAATTTATCCAAAATGGAAAAAACTTGCACAAGCCTTCTAAAAACCAAATAATGCAAAGGAAGTAAAATCTACCACATCAAGAGAATTTGAGAAAAAAAGGTTGAAATACATTTGGAGTGCCTCAATGTAGTTTCTGATAGAGTTAAGGGTATGTTTTAGGGGCAGTTTTGTAATTTGTTACATATATATAACTCGATGACCAATCTTGTTTAAAATAAATGTGTTTTCATTCTACTATATACTTGTTATATTATGATATAATTAATTAAGTAAATTATTTAGAGTATATTAAATAGAAAATTCTTAAATGATCAAGTATGCGATAACAATTATAATATGTTGTAATCATGAGAAATTTATTACATTAAAAATAACATATTATTTTAAATATTCCAAGTTAAGGTGTTTCGAGATGAGATATCGATACATCCATTGAGATTAGAGTGTGTAAGCTCTCCAAATATTAGGCAAAATATTACTCATGGTTGTTGGGAGTACCAAGAGGTTACGTACTAATGGTTATTGGATAACTATGAATGTCTCACTTGAGAGTTTTTTATTGGTTAATTTAACAAAGGTCAAACAGACAATCTTGAGGTGACAATGTTACATAATTCCCTCGACTTGAGAATACCATGGAACTTCGATGTGGACAATCCACTTTGATTATAGTTAAATCATGGCATGACATCTATCTAATGACTATAGTTAAGTCTGATTTGAAGCATTGAAAGTGAAACACTATTCAATAGAGAATTGTCTCATCAGTTAAATGAGGTTAGTATCACAGCCAACTATAATCAACTCAAGGTCAAAGTCTCTTGCCAGAGCAATATGATTAATAATGGTTGGTATTATTGAATCAAGGATTCATTATTTGGACTTACAAAGTTGAATATGGACGATGGAGAAATTTTGACCAAAACCAAATTCCAAGAGTCCAAATGTGATATGGTTTGACGACGAGAATTAGTGTAAATAATCATTAATACTGGGTACTACTTATAACAAGTAAAATTAGATTTTACCAAAAGATGTTTAACGATAAATTCAGCCAAAATGCCATACCACTAGCTAAGATAATGCGTGAATGTTAATATTTGAATTGTTCGATATTAATCGCGAATTGAATTTACACATTTTCGCACAACCAAAATGATGAATACTCCGAATAAACCACACGATTTAATTAATCTACAATCGTTGTAGATTGATTAATATATATGAAATATTAATTATTTAATTTTTTAAATACCATTCCTGTTTAATAAAATGCAAATGTAAAAGTTATAAATGTGCTTACTAATATGCGATGTCGGTAGAATGTTTAAATTGGATTTAAATAGAATAAATACTAACTAGGTTTTAAATAAATTAAATGAAATATTAATTATTATTAAAATTTTATTTGACGTTTGAATATATTAGTATTTAATTAAGTGTATGTATAAAAGTTATAAACGCGCACATCGATATACGATGTCAACCGAACATTTAAATTGGATTTAATGGGATTAATGCTAATGGGTTTTGGAAATTTTGAGGGCCAATGTGGCACCATCTATGGCCAACTATGCATGTAAAGGCGGGAGAGTATTTTATTGAGATTTAATAAAGAACTAAAGGGGGAAGGTTTTAGGAAGGAATAAGGAAGGTTTTTATCATTCCTTTAAAACAAATCTCCCTTCATTTCATTTATTCATTCATTTTTCTTTCCTGAAAAAATTATTCCTCTTCCTCTCCTCTAATCTATAGCCAAAATTTACATGACCTCTAAGGCTTAGAGTTCCAAAATAAAATATCAAAAAAATAATATTAATGGTTCTTATCTCATGATTCTTGCAAAATCCGAGGATCGATTCACATAATCTAGAAGCTTTTGATTCATCGTTCAAGGTGTGGTATTTTGGCAACATCTTAAGGTAATTTTTTTTACATGTTTTCTATATTCAGATGCTTGGATTTATATGATTCATTATATGTTTAAATTGACAATCTCGTAACTTATGAATCAATAACCTCTTTCTCAATTAAATGTATGTCTATTATGATGAATTCATTCATATATACATATGTTATATATATTCCCTTACTATATTTGTTCACCTCAACTGACATGTTTTATATTCCTTCTCACCCTTATTTATTTATTGCTTTTCTATGTATCTCTTAGATCCGATTTTCATTATAACGAATTTGCATATGCCTAACTTGTCCAATTCTTCCTTTTGTTTTGGAAATTTTACAATATATATATATATATGTATGTATGTATATATGTATTATTGAAAGCTAATTTGAATGAGATCTAATTTTGGTTTTATAATATTTACATATACAATCACAAATGAATTATAATTTAATTCTTATTATGAACATTAATTTCTTAAGTTGTATGGTTAATAATTGGAATAATTATTTTGCATATTATTTATGCAAGAATGAAAAGTTTTGATATAAAATTTATGAACGAACATTTTGTAAATTTTAAATAATACATATCTTTTTTATGAATTTATAGTTTCGTAAAATTCCCAAACTCCAGTTTCATTTCCAAACTAAAAGTTTAATATAAATTGTTAATTTGGAATAAAACACACAAACACACATACACACAACATATATTTGTGTGTGTGTTATACATGTATCATAAATTTCAAAGTTCATAAATATATGTTGCTTTAAATCTAGAATGTTAATTTGTAATATATATATATATGGAAATAAAAATGTGTTGCTTAGTTCAAATTTGTAAAAAGGATCTTGTGAAATAATGTAAAATTTATTTTAAACCCTTCCTTAACTAATTACATACATACATACATACATATATATATGTATGTATATATATATAGAGGCATACGCAAGCATACATACATACATCTTATTAATCGAAACCTTGGACAACAAAGGCATCTGTAAATTTAGTCATAAATATCACTAAATCTAATTATATATATAAAGAGAAATAAAAGATTTGTCTCAATATATATGAGGCCATATCTTCCCCTAATTAATTGTATAGGTTAGTAGAGAACAATGAAAGTTTTATATCTCTATATTATTTTTTCTTATCACCATTACATACATGCACACTAGTTGTATGTTGCACTTACACTTTACATATATGAACGTGTTAGATACATCTTTACTACTAATAATGATAATTCATTCCATAAGTATTCAACCGTGTCTTTATAGAATACCCAAAATACCCTTTCCTTTTACGCTCTGTTTCCACGCATTGTCCGTTCTTCCTTGCTACAGAAAAAACCAAAATTGACTCTCTCTCTCTCTCTATCTCTAAGAGCTATTATGATTAAAAATTTAAGCTCAAGCCCTAAGATTCCAGCCTTCTATGATTATTCATTGTTTTCAATAATTGCTTACGACCACCGTAAAGAGTTAAGCTCAAGCCCTAACAATCATATGTGATTATTGGTGATTATCGACCACCGTGAAGTGTTAAGCTCAAACCCTAACAATCATATATGATTATTGACGATTATCGACCACCGTAAAGAGTTAAGATCAAGCATCACCAATCGATTTCTATCAGACTTCAAACTCGGGTAATTATTTGCTTATTTACAATAACTGCTTATGATTATGATTAGTGCGATTTACGATTAAGCAACGGTGATTTATGATTTACGAGTAGTGCGATTTACTATTAAGCATGGATTGCTTATATCCATCATACATCTGATTTGCGGTGATTAATGGTGATTTACGATTAAGCACGGTTGGTATCTGCAACGGTGATTAGTGCTCCTTTTATTGATTTGTTTTACTATTTTCTCTTTACTGCAGAAATTGAAGATAGTTACTGTGACTAATCATGTTCAGTTTGCTTGCTTCAAAAATCAAAAACACAATAGCTAAGGTTAATAATGGATTTAGGAAATTTAACTAAAGTGTAATATCAGCGGTATTTTCACATTTTCTATCTCTTAATACTCAACTTTCATCGGTATCAGTGCCAGCTCAACCAGAATCGCAAAAAATAGAAAGGAGAAGCCCAATAAGTAATAGTAATAAAAAATCAGCATTCAGCTGCATTGCTGTGAAGAAAAAAAAGTAGAACAGATTTAATGAATATCTAAAAAGGAAAAGAACTGTCTGTAGATAACAAAAAGATATACATAGAATTGTTTCTGACCTGCTAAAGACTTGACGCTGCTTTGGGTATGTTTGCGTGTATAAAAGATGTAAAAAACTATTAATCAATTTGAACTTATATAAGGAAGAAAACAAAAGACATGTGGAATTTGTTTTATTATTTTCTCAAAACTTTGACATATGTATATCGTTTTCAAATTTTGCTTCAAAGTTCATTCCAGTCATAATATATATTGCTATTTATGTTTGCTTAGGATTTTTTATTTTCTGCCAGAATTTATGAGGTGACAAATGGAAGGAAGAAAATATTGAGGAGAAGTGTTAGATATATTTTCTATAGTGGGAATTAGGTCTAGGGAATTATACAATCAATGTTCATTCGTTATATCTAAATACCAAAATTTATCAAAATCATATTAGAAATATAAGATATATTTTCTAAAGTAGAAGAAGGTTAAAAATATAATATATGTTATCATTTATGTTGACATGTGGAATTTGATTTATATGTGACTCTCAAATATGAGAAGAAAATAAATACATATGGTATTGTTTTATTTGTTTCTCAAAACTTAGAAATATGTTTACCGTTTTCCAGTTTTGCTTCAAAATTTATTTCAGGTATAATAAATATTGCTATTTATATTTGATTTGGAATTTTAATTTTCTACAAAATTTATGAGGTGACAAACAGAAATAAGTAAATATTGACGAGAAGTATAAGATATATTTCCCAAAGTTGAAAATAGGCTTAGGGAATTATGCAATCAATGTTCATTCTTTATATCTAAATTCCAAAATTTATCAAAATCAGGTTAAAAATATAAGTATATTTTTCTGAGGTAGAAGAAGGTTAAGAATAATAAAATGAGTAGAAAAAAAGTGAAGGATAATAAAATGAGATTCTGATGTGAGCCCCTATCAGGACTGATATTATACATCAACAAATATCAACAAGTTGAAGATGCTTCTATCAGTTATTATTATTATTTTTGTTTTTGGAAAAATGATCCAGTCAAGTAATCATTGGTTTAAATGCATCAAATAAATTGCAAAGAAATTTGTTTCATCTTCAATTCTTCATAGGTCGAATCTCGAGTCTCCCTTTGGTCATCCAAATTTTTAAATCAAATAGAATATCTAATACTTCTCAAAATACGTTTGATCTAAATATTCTATTTAAATGTTTCTCTAAATATATTTCAACCACGTACTTAAAAGTTTATCATGTTATACAAATCTGAAATGTTGCACTGAAAGCCTAAATATATACAATCTTTCTTTTAACTTTCAGTTTTGTATCGTTCTGTCATTCCCATGGCATGGTTTGTGATTTTTGCAGGAAAGTATTATTTGAGTGAACAAAAGGGAGTAGAGTGGCAAATATTAATCCAGATAATTGGTAGTTCCTTCTGGTAATTACTTTTTGACTACATATGGAACCATATTAACTTTCTTTGTTTTTACAATTGTTTTTTTCCTTAGACTGATCAAATTGTTTTTTTTCCTTCTGAACTTTATTGCTTCCTGACATTTTTTTCTATGTAATAAATACACACACATAAAGCTCTGATTAGGAAAGTCCACTTTGAACTTTTTAAAACATGAGTGGTCCTTAAAGCAAGGAGAGCACTGAGGAAATATTATCAATAATGAAACAGAGTCATAGAAATAGTTTAATGAAGGCCCTAAACAATAAAATGGCCCAACAAAAAAAATACATTTAGATCGACGGATGGCCGTTCAAACGAAGTTGTGAACAAGTAATTAGAAATTATACATCTTTAGCTCATAACAGAAAGTAAAATGAATGAGAAGTAGAAACTAAGACTGTGTTTGCTAAAACATATAATCCAGGCTATGTTTGCTGAAAGGGGAGCAAGTGGGCTCAGAATAGTTGCTACAAAACCAATGCTTGGGCTGTTGAATTATGACAAGCTATAGTAACATCGAGTATTTGGACAGAAATCAGTGCTTGGCTCAGAAAAGTAGTTACAAAATGAATGAAAAATAGCAACTAGACATGACAGGTGAAAAGCTGTAGCATATCAGGTATTAGGACAACAGCTTAGTGGTATGGTTTGCAGGCAGAAACTGGGTGAAAGCTTGCTGGGTAGAAACCGTTGAAGCAGATGTAAGTAAAAGCCTTTTATATTGAGTTAATGCAATAAAATATTATGGTTAACCAAACTATATCGTAAAGCAAGAAGGTTTGGAATATGAATTTTGAGTAAAATAAAATGAGATATAATTTTCTTCAAGTTTGGTCAATATGTTGACATTACTTAGTTCATTGAACTCACTTACGGTATTTGTGAGCTATGTGCAGAGGTCACCAATCAGCTTTTCGTTCACCATTTCCCTTTGCTTTATCATTTGTACTATATGCAATTGGTAATCAAAGTTTTTTTTTTGCAACTATGCTATTTTAAGTAGACTTTTTTCTTTGTTATTTATTTACTTTATCATGGATTTGTCCAAGAAGTGGATCGGTTTCAATTACTCATGCTTTTCCAGCTTCATCAAGGTCATGGAGTGGATTTATCTGTTCAACTCAATAAGAAACACAAGTAAATTTACTGGAAAAACAATACATGTATGATCAACATTTGGCATCTTCCTTCTTTATATTTTCTGTTATATCGATGTTCAACAAGAAGTAGGAAAGCAACAATCTTTGTAGGCATCTATTAGATCTTCAACCATTTAGCTTATATATACCGGTCTATATCTTATGAGGCTTAGTAATACCTATATTTGATGTGAATGCCCAGGCTTTGTTTTGTAAGGCTGTTTATTGTTAGTGCACACGATATTTGTCATATCAATAGGCATTCAATTATCATTTGTTAAATTTATGTAAAAAATTCTTTTGTCTGATGTTTAGTGAATATATATAATTCACATTTGAAAAGAAGGTACTTTGTTTGATGTTAGTAAATGTATACAATTTGCGTTTTCAAGTGCGAAAGAATATTCAAATTAATAATTTTTTATTAGTATTTTGAATTATGTCAACACTGACTCTACGTTGTTCTTGCATTACCTCTACTATGTGGTTCCCAACCTCCTTTGCCACACTATATATAAACCTTTTAATTTAATTTTGATTAATTGAAAAATGAATATTAATTAATTTTGAATAATTCATTGGATGATTGATTTTATTGAACTGAAAGGGTATACGAGAAATTATCGTATGCTGATATTAGGATATTTGTTCTATATAATGGATATTTTATAACAAAAGAGATTATATGTAGTATTTGCGAATAATCATTTTTGTATGCATGAAGTCTATTTTGATTACTAAACTATTTATATAAACCACTATATATTTTGATAACAAAATGAGTTTAGTTAAGTAAAGTCGATGATTATATAAAGTAATTTGAGAAACATATTATAACTTGAATCAACTTAATGATTTAAGATGAGTCAAATTGATCGGTTATTTTATTTGAACATTGCATGCTTACCCTCAATGAAAACTTTGAAAACTTAAGGATGGACACATGACATGAAGGTAATGAATTCTAGAGTAGTTAGTTCCAAAGGCCTTTAAAGTTTTACATGTTTATATGATACTTTGCATCATGTTACTCAAACAAACTTAATAAGGTTCATCTCTACATTAATATAAAATAGTGTATGAATACATTTAGTGTTTTTTCAGCACTCCCAACTCTTAAGTAGAAGAAATTTTATTTTTATGCACTTGCTTAGCTATTTACATGTAGAAATTTTCGTCAATGGTTTGTTTATATGGTTTTTTGTTGCTGTGCATATTCATCGGTTCAAATTATAGTTCTACAAGAATGTTGAAGAAGATGTAATACAATTATATGATCTATTTATCATATAAATTAATCATGCAATATATAGTCATGATAACATTATTTTGAGTATATTATGCTTATAACAAGAATAAAGTTAATAGTCCAATGACTAGATGCAAGCCCATACAGGCGTGCAATTATACTATACAAAAACGATAATAATTTTTGTGCAAGAAAACAATATCTAATAGTAATATTTTTGTGTGCAAAACAAGCAAGAAAGTGCCACGGTCGGTACTGAGGCAACTGCCTCGGTCAAAACTGAGGCAGCGGACTGCAACAATTGCCTCACGTTTAACTGGGGAAATGCCTCAGCCAACTCTGGGACAATGCCTCAGTTAAACTAAGGTTGCCTCTACTACACTGTTAAACTTAGGCATTTGCCAAAGTGATGTATTTTCTTCTGAATCTAAAGGTATATATTGAATTAAGACTGACTCTCTTTACATGTACAATGATAACTATCTCTGTTAAGCTACATTGTGATTAAATTTTGTTGTTATTTTGACAAAGGTTTAAAAGAAAAATGATTAAGAAAAAAGAAAACCTGATAAGCTGAAGTGGCAGCCCCAAAGATAAAATCGGCTGGAAAACTATTCCGAGCAACTGAGTTTGGACTGAGTTGGCATATTGCAAATACAAGAACAATAACAAAAACATTATCAGAAGTAGATTTATAACTCATTTACATAGTTCTTTGGAATGAGTTGTTTAATTTAATAGATGCCTATCAGATATGCAATTTGCAATCCATTTAATTTCTAGGTTTTATTGAATTCAAATATTGAATTGTAAAATAGACTGTAAATAGTGAATTGCACAATGGTGAACAATTTATTTTCTAGGTTTTATTTGCTTATTTCAGGACTGGATCTTAAAGTATTCATACTTCAGCAAAAAATCAAACTGAAAATCAGGAACTGAGCTGAATGGCGATCATTCTTCGCCACTCTCAAGCTTAAGGCAATTATCATTATTTCAATTTTTTTCAAAACATAAATTGTAGTCATTTTAGCATGAAGTATGAACCTTATTATTTTGGTTCAGTACATATATTTTGTATTTTCGATGCACATGTAAAACATGTATCCCATACTTTGCATTAATACAATGTGCATATATTTCAAGTTTTTTCTATTAATTTCATTTGTCAAAACATATTTTTCTTATAGCGAATTATCATGTATCTCTGACACAATTCTCTTCATCATCAGATTGAGTGAACACCATAGTTTACTTACTTAACAATTATGTACTATTTTTATCATCTCTGTACATGCCTTAACTCTTACACAATTCTTTGTGTTTGCAGGTAGGCTGTCCAAAATATTGTATTCGCACCCTTTATTTTTTTTCTGATGATGTCAAGTTGCTGCCATAATCCATTCAAGTTTATGGATACTTGAGCACTTTAACACGTGCTTCTTTGTTGGGTTGAGGCTGGCTATGATAAGGTTTGAAATTAGCTATTCATAAGGTTTGAAATATGATTATTTTAGTTTTTAGTTTCTTTGTTAGCATTTTGTTTATGATTCTTCTATTGAGGCATATGATAGGAAGATACCTTTCAATTAATTGAGTTGGTTTTCATTTAATATATGCATTGTATTTTCTAATTGGTTCACATGTTTTTTTTTTGTTACAGGTATTCCAGCTTTTAGGCAAGCTTTAACCTGAGAAGTGTTAATAAAGATGGTTCATAAATTTAAATACTAATATACCTGCTCTTCTCTGAATCGGCCTTTGACATATCACCTTTTTCAAGTGCATTTCGATCGGACCTTAGTCGAGAATCTGATGGTAGCAGTTTCTTTGGTGTTGTGTCGAAGCTTTTTACTTTATGTGCAAAATATGTATACTGAAATTGGTTGTTTGCAGGAGTTTCAGCAACTCTTTAAATCTGTTAAATTTGCAACAAAATATTTCATGCTGATACATACAAGTATTCTTAACTACATCATTTAGGGTATCATGATTGGTATGCTTGGACTGGACTTATGATTTGCTTAGCTTTATTTGGGATCAGTCTTCTCCTTTCTTAATAGTTATTGTATGTAATAAAGGAAGTTGATTGTTGGTATTTTGTAGTAAAATACGGCTGCGTTTTTTAGCATTACTTGCATTTCTCTTTGTATTAGAATGTAATGTTTCTCTTAGTTCATTAATAATATTGATGGTTAATGAACTTTGGTTTGTCCCATATGAATTATAGCGCTATCTTGCATTGAATTCTTTAATAAGTATACAGAATTAGAAACACATACATTTTTCAGTTTTAAATCCTTTTAGCATATTCCTAACGTTGAAACAATTTTTTAGTATTTCATTCTATTTACGTGGTCCTAAATATATTCATTCTAATTTTCCAGTGAAGATTAGAACTATAAAACTATCATATGAAAATAAGGCTTAGTATATAAAATGCTGCACTCAGAAATTCTGACACTATCCTCTTCGATTAGTTTTTTTATTCTTGGTAATAAGCCATTCTGCCATTAAATGAATTAATCATTTTTTACTGGAACCTGCAAGAACTTGATGGCACTGTTGGAGATCTGATTGTTGTAACATAAAAAGTTATCAACGTCTGAACCAATAACAACAAATATAGTATAAGGTATTATGTATAAACTCTAAATACCCAATTTATTAGATGCAAGCCAACATGTGTATTATCCTTTGTTTACCGAGTTTTTCACCATACAAATTTGCTTGCATACGAGAGTGATTCATTTCTCTCAAATTTTGTGTTCACATCAAACATATTTGTTATAAATGATAATTTGGTGATTTATAAATATTTAAAAAAAATAGTCTTTATAAATATATTTTACAATGTACAGTTCCTAAACTTATACCCATAATTCACTAACTTTTTAAATTGTGCGACTAATAATACCATAATTTATGAGTGTGGCCTGGTTTATTGATTATAGAGAAAAAACTAAATATACAAATATAAAGAAAAACCTCCATATCCTAAATAAAAAATAAAAAAGTAAATGGTGAAGTGACCATGACCAAATGCAGGTCCAATTGGACGTGCATTTATACTCGTTTGTTATAATACAAGTAAATTTAAATTAAATTCAAACTCAATTATAAAAAATATTAAATAAAGTATGATTTCATTTAAAACTATATTAAATTGGATCTAATATACCTTTAGACTTCATAGGTCCAAAAATTCCAAAGTAGGAATTTTTTTGAAACTACCTATTTTTCTCGCTTCTGATTAACACGGTTCCAACAATAGATCTGAGTTCAATAGTCTATGCGGTCTAAATTGGTCATGTTAGGACAAACTAATTAAGCTTACCCATTTAGTAGGGTGTCCTGAAAAGTAGTGTATAGGTTGGGTTTGGGTAACCATTTAATTACTTGCGTACTCCTTAGTTGTTGATATTCCTCAAGCTAAGGTAGTTATGTGTAGTACCATTAATATATTGAATAGATGAGTTAAGATATATGTATGTATTTTTTGCTATTCCTCAAGGTACATACATTAGTACTTAGGTCGTCGTGAAATAGCATGTACGAGTGAATAATCTCTTTCAATTTGTTGATATTCCTCAAGGTCGAAATGAGATTAGGATAAAGACCGTGGATTAAGAGTTGTATTTGATACAATAGATAATGTGTTATCCATCACTTGTTGGCCTATGTTTTATTGATATTTCTTAAGGTCAAAATCCCAAGGCAAACACGTCCTAACACCCACTATAGAAGTCAAAATACTTTTATGTTTCTTCTTAGGGTTTGAGAAATATAAAATTCCAACGAGAGCCTTATTAAAAAATGAAATGGTAACATTTAGCATTTCTAATATTGTAAGAACATCTGCTATATAAAGTTAAAATAATATACATCGATAAATTTGTGCAACTAATAAAATCGATAAAATGTTTATCAGTTAAGATATACAAATGAACTAAATTAAAGATTGACAAAGAAATTTAAGATATACTTACCTTTAAATATTTTGGCGTGTTGTCGCTTCAAGGCCCACACAAGAGCCAATTTGTTCAACCTCTAAAACATTCATGTCTCGGTTGCTTAATTTTCATTTATACAAGATTGTGTATTGTCCTTTATGAGTTTTGAACTCTAGAATAATATAAGATTATGGATATTTGGTCCATATTCTTTCACATATAAATATTGTATGATGAACGATCATAGTTCGTAATGTATGAAATTTCAATGAAATTAGTTCATTAGAAATATGCATATAAAACATAAAGTGTATTTAATATTGATTACAGTAATGATTTCCTTTTAAATGGTTTGACCATTTAAAATTGTAAAGTAAATGTATAAGAGTATATTTAACTTAGGCACGGTTGGTATAAAGTGAGTGAGCAACCAACTCGGCTTCATGAAGTGATATCAAAAACAATAATTGTATAAAATACTAATGGATATTTAATATGGAATAGGAAATGTAATTTATATTCCAACTGGTTTTTTCATATAAAAAATTATTTTCTAGAAAAGTCATTTCTACGAGTTTAAGATATTTGATCAAAAACTCTCGACTACAAACTAATTATAGTAAAAGAAATAAATAGCCGATAATAAGCAGTTGAATGGAGCTTTATATTTCATACGCTATTATAGTAATGGTAGTAGTGGGAGCATGCCATATAATACTTATCAGTGGATGCATCAAGATACAAAAAATTATTTTCATAAATATACCAAATATTATTTATGAAATAATAATATTTTTGTTATTGACCAAAAGTGAATATGGTTTTGTTTTGTTATGAATGTTTTGAATATTCGTTATAAAATAAATCTATTAGAATAATGGTATTTGTTACATCAGCTAAATAACCTGGAAGTGTCTATAATTTGTTCCAATTATTTGGGAATTAAGGATAATGCACCCGTTTAGTGGGAGTGACATAAGAGCTAGTGAACACTTCAGATTGATACATAAAGATGTATGTAGTTAAAAAGTTTAATAATACCAAAAGCAGTTCCACATACTTCTTTTAATTAACAGATGAATTAACATAAAATGAATACGTGTATTTGGTACACAAGTAATATATTTACGATAAGTTTATTGAATATAAAACAGAAGTATAAAATGTATCATGCAAAGGAAATAAGAAAATTGAATTTGATTGAATATGTGAGTATATAGGAAAACGGTTCAAAAGTACCTAAAAATGAATAAATATTCAATCTTAAAACTCAAGTATCCCAACAATACATAATGATGTATTGATAAGGAGATAACGAGTAAAGTTGAGTTAACTTCTTTCTATAAGGTCCAGTACTTAAAAGTAAGTACATAGGGTTAAGTACAATTTCATCTAAAATAAAATTTATAAAATCATAAAGTATAAGAGTTGATGGAAAAACCCCTACATAAAGGAGTTGATAGGTTGTGTAAGTCAAGAGGCTGCACGTAATATTTATGTGTGAGGAATCTTATGTGAACCACACTAAAGCAGATTGTGACCGATCAATGTTGATTGACCAATTTATGTTACAAGCATAAGTTTGTAAACATAAAACTTAATCAGTTTATACATGTATATAGGCAACTCATAAAATGATTATGAATACATGTTTTGTTGTACCGAGAAATAATTGTTGTTTCAATAAATGCCAACTTCATAAGTAAGGAATATCTTTTAGAAATTATTGGAAGTAAAATAGATTTGGATATGATTCAAAGATAAAACTTATAATGAACGATGGAATAAAATTAACTGAACTAAATAAACATGACACATTAGAGTGTCTAATGATAAATCTAAAACATTAAAGAGAAATTATGAATTTTATAAACAACAAGAAACGAACTTCCTTGGTCTTAAGTAAGCCTTTAAGAGTACTGACTCTACCATGTTGCACGATGCGCAGACCCAGAATGAATCCCGGGTACTTTATCAAAGTATGATTTTGATATTGGTACCTAAAAGGATATATGATCCATCGACTACAAAAGTGTCTTCAACAAGAAGATCAATGTAGTTAGAATATAAGCCACATAGATAAGAATAACATCGTAAATTTCAATCGTCAATACTAATGTAACATATTTATCATTCAACGTGCTTTAGTTAATTCAGATTTTACTCGCAAAATTTTCCGCTCAGTATAACTTTGAGTTTTGGTACATATATGTTGAAACAAAAAATTTAATCAATGATTTAGAATAGAATGTTTGCACATCAAAATCAAAATCTCTCAAAGTTAGTGGGAGCAATTAGGAGTTTGTGTGTATTGGATATGATCCAAGAAATGATATGAAAGCGTTATTGATAAGCATCAAAATTAAGTACTTTGACAGAGAAATCAAATAGTTTGAATTTCCATCAAAATGCAGAGGAAGCATGTGTTTATAAGAAAGACTATTAATAGGTACTAAAATATATTTCTAAAATTATAAGTAAACAACAAATTTATGATGGTTAACGATGTATTCATATTAAAATCACTTCAGTTTGGTTGTTTAATACTTGACATTGGTCTTGAAAATGACATTTTTTATAATCAATATAATAGGATGATGGAATAGTCCAAAATGATATACGCAGACACGATACTAAAATTGTTTAATATGGAACATGTGAGGTGGGTTACTTATTCATTAGCAGTAGGAATTATCATACATGTTATATTGTCTACAATATTATACTTCACTCGTGTATTTGATACATAGAGAAAGTAAAAAATCTGAATTAAGACACTTAATGATAGTTTATAGTGTTTTTGAGTATTTACGAAATACTAGGGAATTGTTTGTAGAAACAACGGACTCCTTATGAAAGAGTGGGTGGACTCAAAATTCATTAATGTTATTTAATATAGTATGTCAATCCTAAATTCGAGTTCACACTTAAGTTAAGAACTTTAAGTTAGAAATGTTCCAAATAATAATTAGTGGCTGATCTAACAAAGGCTAAGTGCATTGCCATAAATAAAGCTGCGATGTAAGAAGTACAAATAAATGCACAAATTTATAATTAAGCTGAGGGTTATTTCACATGTTAATAATCCCATGACATTGTTATACGATAACCATGGTGCGATATAGCTTGTAAGAGAACCTAGAGCTCACCAGATGTCGAGGGACATACTTCGAATAGTTCCATATGATAAAGGTAGTCTATCGACATTGAAGAGAGTTAATTGACATAGTAGATAATTAAAACAAAATAACATACCTATTCACTAAAGGATTGACCCAATTAGTATTTGAGAAAACTGATCAAAGAAGCTGGAATAATGTTTCATAATTGATCTCAAGTGCAAGTGAGAGATTGATAGAGTTAAGCATATGCCCTAGGTGCAGTTGTATAATATGTTACATAACTCAATGACCAATATTGTTCAAAGTAAAAGGTGTTTTCTTTCTATTATATACTTGTTATATAATGATATAATTGATTAAGTATTTAATTTAAAATATATCGAATAAAGAATCTTTAATGATATGTTATGTGATAGTAATTACAATGTGCTGTAATCATGTGAAATTTATCACATTAAAAATAACATATTATTTTAAATATTCGTAGTCAAGATGTATCAAGACGGAATATTGATACATTCCTTGAGACTAGAGTGCGCATCGATCCTCAAATGTTGGGCAGTGTATTACTCAAGGCTGTTTGGGGGCACCAAGGGGTTATGTACTAATAGTTATTGGATAACTATGAGATGACTCACTCGAGAGTTCTCTATTGGTTAGTACAACCAAGGTCAAACAAATAATCTCGAAGTGACAATGTTATACAGTTTGCTCAACTTGAGAATACTGTGGGACTTCAATATGGTCACCCCACTTTGATCATAGTTAAATCATAGCATGACGTCCATCGAATGACTATAGTTAGGTCTGAGTTGAAGCATTGGAAGTGAAACACTATGCAAAAGAGGATTCGTCTCCTTAATTATATGAGGTTAGTATCATGGTCAACTACAGTTAAATTAAAATCAAAGTCTCTATCCAAAACAATACGATTAATAATTATTATTATTATCCGGCATTTTGACCCGGCTATATCTGAACTGATTAAACAAGTTAGACTCGACTTTCATCAAGGCCAGTAGCCCAGAGTGATGATTGTGGGGTCCAGATCAAGTACAGATGAAAATATGAAGCCGTGATTGAACGGAATTGAGAGATATACTATACAAAGCGCTCTAAGTATGAAATATAGTCTAATTTAGAAAAGGAATTGGGTATGACACCTCTCTACCAAAGGGATCGAATTACTTCAGCTAAAAAGTGCAACTCAATGGAAAACGATTGATATGTCAAAATCATAAGTCGGATACACATGAAACTTTGGGAACAAGAAGAGGGGCACTAGGGAGTCCACCCTAGGGATTGCACCCTAAAAAGCACAAGAAAGAGGGATCGGTCCTCTTCCCTCTAGAGGGATCGGCCAGAATCATACTACACAACACATTGCAACAATGATCGATCAATAACTCAACATATACAAGTCCAATTGGCATGAAACTTTGAGGCTAAGCATAATACAACATAGAGAAGCTCCCATAAAGATCGCAGCCCCTAAATCTCTGATAATAGGGATCGGCCTCGATCCCTATTCTTTGGGATTTGAGACATGCGATCCCTCCTGTGGGCCCTTAAAGATCTGGAGAGCATTCTGCCTGATTTTCAGGGAGATATTTCACCGTCTTGCTCTATAAATACAGACTTGATTGTTCATTTTTGGGACCTGTAGGCTGCTGGTTGCTTTGTATCCTTTTGCAATTAAGGATTTTCATTCAATCCCTCTTGTACTCAGTTTATAAAGTGATTAACAAAGCTATCTCTTCAAAGTAGACGTAGGCAAACAACGCCAAACCACTATAAATTGTTGTGTCTCTGTTATTTGCTTATTTCTTATTACTTTATTGCTATACTCTCTCTGTTTACATTTAATATTCCTCATTTATTCCTCCAAATCTCTTGGGTGTTTGTTGCCAATTTTGGTGCAAACATTTTGGTGCTTTCATTGAGAGACAAGATTCTCATTTTCATTTAGATCCCTTTGTTGCTGTTGGATTACACAAATCTAAGGAAGAGATCCAGAAGTATCTTCAAATAGTTTATCCGTTCTTGTCAAATTTGCAAAAGTCAAAAGGAAAATTATCAACAATGGTTAGGAACACCTGATCTACCTCTCAAAATGCAGAAGGAAACGAGAACGCCAACATCCAACAAGGAGGTCAGAATAATCTACTAGTGGATGCCAATGCTGCAAATCCAGTTGATGTCTGTAATCCAATTAATTCCATTACAAGAACTGATTTCCAGAACCTGATGAGAGAGCTTATGGATAGCCACCGACAGTTGAACCAGCAGATTCAAGCCAATATCGATCTAATAAATCAACTCAGGGATAAAAAACGTGGGAAAACTAGGAGGGAGCCAACTCCTTATTCTGCATTGGAGAGCTTAACTTCATTAGATGACCATCACAGGCGCAGACGTCGCAAAACCAACAGATATCATGCAGAAGCAGCAGGACATCAACACTCAACTATTCCAGTGCTGCTAGAACCGATCGGACCCGATCCCTCTATAAGGACTTGGGTCGATTCCTCCTCTAGAGGAGGAACCTTCCCTTTTTCTGATGGAATTCGGACTGGAGCCACCTCGGTTTACCTGGATGCTGGAGTTCAAGTTATTGCAGATCAGTTACCTCTTTAGAATGATGATGATGTGTACGCACGCAACACACGTCAAGAGGATATTGAGCTAAGAAGGCGTGGAATAGCTCGTAGACATATACCATACCATTCACGTGAGGTGGAACATGACTACTGCTTAGTCCCAAATATCCGAATGTCGGACTCGACGGTTATGATCAGGCAGCTAGTAAGGGAGGGCCATGGCTTGATCAATGATGATTGGGGATCTCAAGAAGCCATACCCCGTTACCTATAATATCCTACACCCAGAGTATCTAAGAAGATTCGGCATGCCATCGATGCTTGCCTATAAGGGAAAAACCAACTCTAGGCAGCACATCATGAGATATGAATGGTTGATATATTCCGCATAAGCTGACGATACCACAAAATTTAGATGTTTTCATATTACTCTCTTTGGCATAGCAATGATGTGGTTTACGAGATTACCACCATGGTCAATCTCTAAATTTGACAATTTGGCAACAAAACTTATGGAGCAGTTCCTCATGCACGCAACTCGCCCTAAAGATGTAATGTCCCTATCAAGTGTGATCCAGTCTCCGAGAGAATCGCTGAAAGACTACTTGGAGAGATTTCATACAGTCATCCAAGAAGTTGATAATCCGAATGACCATTAAATATTGATGGCGGTAACAAGAGGGATGGACCCAGAATCCGACTTTGACAATTGGTTAGCTAGCAAACCACCTACAATGTTCGAAAGCAGCTTAGTATTTGTGGAAAGAGGAAGCTAGACACTCTAGGAAGAAGAATGTTGTGGGACTGAGTGGAGAGGGAGTGCAGAGTAACAATGCAGTGAAACAGTCCGGGGAGAGTTTCGAAAAAGTTCAAGAAAATGTCAAAAATAAACCGAATCAGCAAAAAAAGGTGGTGATAAGAACCGTAAACGAAAGGGGGATTCTGGAAGAGGAAAGTCTTGGATTCCAATGTATGATACCTACACACCACTGAATACATCTTTAGAGAACGTCTACTTGTCTACATGCAATACCATGCAGTATAGGAAGCCACATCTAAAAGAATCGATGGAGAAACAAAAGCAGACTGTAAAATATTGCCGGTTCCATAAATGCCACGATCACAACATAAATGAATGTAGCATCTCAGGATTCTATCGAGAAACTGATTCGGAAAAGAAAGCTACAACAGTTTGTTAAAGCCCCACAGGATGGCGGGCAGGGGACATCCGACCCCAACCAAGGATAAGCGCCGCATAGGGATGAGGAGCCTGAACAGACTGGTGGAAGATTAGTGATCAATACAATAGTTAGAGGACCACATCCAGCTGATAAGAGTTGGCATGAGATAGAGCGCTATGCTTGCACAATCAAGCATATGAATTTTGAGTGCTGTTCAAATACAGAAGATGGGGCTCTAGCCAAACAGTAGTATACAATGGTAGACGACATTGTATTCAGAAACAGAGATGCGAATAAGGTAGAGGCACCAACGATCGACCCAATAGTTATTTCGGCCATGCTCTTCCCCACCTTAGTGAGGAAAATCTTGATTGATTGTGGTAGTTCCATGAATATAATTTTCAAAAAGGCTTACGATAAGATAAGGATGGAAGCCAAGGACTTGAAACCGTCTAAAGCCCATATTCATGGCTTTAACAGTGCTGCGACTGAAGATGTCAGTTATGTTAAATTGCCTGTGGAGTTGGGAGAAGGCGACCATAGGAGAGTGTGGATGTTGCCATTTGTCGTCTTGGATGTTGACTCTCCATACAATGCCTTTCTAGGCCGACCGGCCCTAGCCGAATTCCAAGCAGCCCTTTCCCCATGGTGTTTGACTTTGGAGTTCCCAACTAATAATAGTGTTGGAGTTGTACATAGTGATCAGGCGACCGGACGTGCCTGCTATGTGGTGGAGTTGAGGAACGCTCAGCGGAAGGAGAATGGTAAGGGTGTGGACAAGTCTCTCCACATCTAAGCCACCGAAGATTGCCAATCAGCGCCTGGGCCTTGGCTCAGGCGCCATAGTCAGTTCTATAAAAACATAGATCGGAGGAATGTTGAGGGGGAGCCTAAAGAAACCAAGGCTACACCGGCTAAGCTGACAATTGACATCATGTTTAGCAATGGTGACCCATCGTGGGTCCTAAAGATCGGATCACAGCTCAGCCCCCTGATAATGAAAGAACCTACATGTTTTCTCCAAGCAAATCTTGATGTGTTTGCTTGGACTCATTCTGATATGTGTCGAATCACACTTTCCATTGCACGCCATGTATTAAATATCGACCCAAGGTATGCCTCGGTGAAAAAAAAAGGCACGACATGGATTCAGAGAGTTCAGCCGCCCTTAAAAAGGAGGTCGATAGACTCAAAAGCAATGGATTTACATGCGATGCCCTTTACCCAAAATGGGTATCTAATCTTGTACTTGTGAGAAAATAAAACTGAAAATGGCGTACATGCATTGACTAGTTGAACCTAAATAAGGCATGCCTTTAAGATAGCTTCCCCCTTTTGAGGATCGATCAACTGGTGGACTCAACCGCAGGACATGAGTTGCTATCTTTCATGGATGCGTACTCTGGATATAATCAAATCCTGATGCACATACCCGACCAGGAGCAACCAGTTTTTATTACTGACGTTGGATTATACTGCTATGTGGTAATGCCATTCAGGTTAAAGAACGCTGGAGCAACCTATCAACACCTAGTTAACTGAATGTTTAAAGATCAGTTTGGAAAGACGATGGTGGTATATGTGGATGACATGCTCGTGAAGTCATGACGATCAAGGCTAACTATAACTTCTGCAACTATCATTCTATAACCGGGTCAAGCAGCCGGGTAACAGGTGGTCTTCTTCACCAAGAGATAAATCTAGTCATAACTTCCCGTATTAGGGATGATGTTGTGCCAAATGATGCACATAATTAGATGGGCAGTCGGATGTAAATTATCCATCTTCCAAACACCGATATCCTAGGAAAAGGTCTGCTACAAAATCTTTGAGTCGGTCACTTCAAAATCATCCAAGTCTGCATTCTTCGTGGAGGCCTCCAAAATCTCAGCGAGATCATCATTAGTCAGCTCAGACAAGACACCCTTCACCTCTGAATGAATCAAACTATTGCCTCCATCGAAAAGGCGGATGTAGAATGGGTAATATTCCCGCTCAAAAGTCTCAAAGCAGAGGATCGGTGCAAATCCTATCGAGAGAAATAGCTCTCCAGTCCATAAGCGATGAAACCTTCTGCTCATTCCGGTCCAGCCAAGTGGCCTCTTGAGGGTTGAGACCATAATGGTGCTAGGAAAAACCGGCAGTGTAGAAAAATTTCTTGGGCTAAAAAGTGGTTGGAGGGAGGAAATAGGGTTTAGATCCGGAGTGGTGGTGGGGCGAGATCTAATGTGCAAAACCAGCATGAAGGGGAGGCGAAGCTGCTGCTCCTAGGGGAAAATGGAGACACCTAGGGAAGGATCGAAAGAGAGAGGCTGATACTTGGATGAGGAGGATGGAGATTAGGTTCAACTTGTTGAAAAAGGAGGAATGTAAGAAGGCAACCGGGGAAATTCGAACGTGGCTTTTATAGTCCCGTTCCTGGTTCAAGTTGTGCCAAAACTCGTAAAGGTAAACCACTCCAAGTTTGCCGCTAGGTGGTCAAATGCTAGACGAGCTTTGCGCGTTAATTGAACCTAGACCTAATAAGGGTCGAATTAAATAATAATAATCGTTTTTCGCCGTCTCCTTCGATTTGACATGATCCAAAAAATTCCTGCCCTCATCACGGCGTTGTCAAATCCTACTACCTAGTCCCAAATCATCCTCCATCAATTCATGGTAGTCTCAAAAAAATTGAGGCGACCAACAACACTACCAAAACTCCGAAAATATTCCGGCTGCTATTTTCTGCCAACTTCGCACGGAAATATTTCTTCCAATAGCTGGTGGGTACAACAACACTTCAACTACATACCCCAATAAAATTAAATATCATTCCTATTTTGTCTATACCCTAAAGAGAGAAGATTTTGAAAACCTAGATTTTTAAACCGAAGAATAACTGAGCTAAATATATGCTCCTTTATACTTGTTTCTAAATAATAGAAACTATTTCATACCAAACTTCCCTTAAAAATCAAACTTATATATATATATATATATATATATATATATTAGGGTTTCCAAAAACCCTTTTTAAAATACAAATTTCCCAAATTTGAAACTATTTTCTTTCCAAAAATCAAAATCAAGCCTTTACTGATATATATAAATATTTAAGGATTTCAAAAATTAATCTTTTATAAAATACAAATTTCTTAACACGACCAACCTAATTGTATACGTGTTTCTTTGAAAATTAAAATTTCAAAACTTTCCCAAAATAAAATTTTCAAAATAAATCCTTGGCAAAAGAAATCCTTTGAAAACCCTTTTTCCAAACTCTAAGGTATTTCCAAAATATATTTTATAAAAATTCTCTCATAGGTTTTAGACTAAGTAAATGACATTAATTCTCCAAATAAAAATCCGGTTTGCCATTAAAGAGGTGACCAATAAATGCACTAAGCAAAAACTTGCTTCTGGACAGTTGAAACAGACTCTAATTTTCCATCCATCTGGAATAAATGTGTGTCTTCGACTAGAATTCATCATCAAAATCCAAAATCATAAGGTAGCTAGAATCTCAACCATCAAGTTGAACACCTCCAGTCTCTAGGATTTTGCTATATGTTGTGCTCATGCTCTTCATCAACAACGCTTTATGCATCGCCATCACTTCACGGTGGTACTTCGGAGTCGGCATGAAAATCTTAACTCTAAGATATTTCCAACCCATAGTTGCCTCAGAGTGGAACTACAACTACTTTTGTAGTTGAAACTCTTAGAATATAGCATAAAAATATAATAAGATAGGAAAGTACGAATACGTTCTCTCACTTTATCCTAATTCCTGTGATCTACTAACCTATGCTATGATACCAAATGTAACAACCCATACATTAATGGGTTTAAATTTGAAAAAAATCAAAATCCAAGTCCATTAAAGCACATATCGTTGGATTTGGTACCTGTAAATAAGCATGAGCATTATCAGAGATTGATAGAAATCTATACTTACAGCAGAAACAATAATAAGATAAGAATACTGACTATGGATACTGCCTTAGAATTAATGGTATTCTTTTGGTAGCAGATTGTCACATCAGCATCGAGCATGAGAGAAAAGAAGACTTCTCCAACAACAAAGCACATCCAGCTCTAATGACCTGTTCCTCAAAATCTATCCCATGGGTTGTAATGAGGAGGGGTCATAATAACGTTCTGGTGATTGAAAAATTTATAAACTGTTCATAACATAAATTTATACCGATTGGTTTCTATTTAATAGTTATGTCTATTAAGGTCAGCAATTGTAGCCTAACCTTACATTGCACACACGATTACTTACCTACCCCTTCCCAAGGTACAAAATACTAATGAAGCCTTACCAACCACCCAATACTTCCAAACCTATTTGCCACTTGATACTTCATAATATGAAGCGGGCTTCTATAATCATCACAAAATATTTTTAAAAGAGAAATAGGTAGACTCTGCCATTTAAGACCTCAATCAAGGTAGACCATGTCATTTAAGACCTATTCCTAAGGTTGTTTTCTAACAATGTTGCAATGGTCAGTGGGTCCTAGCTACAAAGACCTCTAACCGCTATTAAAGGCTTCTGACATTTAATGTCTAACTATTACCGCATCTATCGCTAATAAAATCGTAACCATGTAAGAGACGGTACCCAAGCCACTTATTACCTTTAAAAAGGACTAGGCGGACTTCTCTTATATCCTAGGTAGGTCCTACGTCACGTAATACCTTTCCTCAGGCAGATCCTCACCGGTACTATCGTTATTATGGCCTTAGCAATGTGAGAGATCATACCCAAGCCACTTAATACCTCATTAATAAGGACTAGGCAGACCCTTGACCATTTAACACCTATTTATAGGTAGGCCTTTGTCATTTAATACCTAACCCCAAGGCAGACTCCTCACTCGTACTCTCTAGCTGACATCTCTTGGAATCTCGGTAGGTTACTTAATGCTTCTTTTTAGGAGAGAGGCAAACCTTAGATCAGTTGCTTAATACCTCAAATCTAAAGTGAACCCTTCCTGAGATATCCAGTATCACTCTTAATTATGAATTTGGAACCTTACTATGTTACTTGTTTCGGTAGGGAGACAGGCCCTAAAATAGTCACTTAATACCTCATCACAGAAGTAAGCCCTTTTAGAGACATCCTTATTTATTTGGAATCTCACTAGGTTACTTAATACTTCCTTTTAGGAGAGTGGTAGACCCTACAACCACTTAATACCTAAATCAAGAGCAAACCCCTATGGGGATATCTATCACCGCTCCTAATTTCAAACTTGGACCATTTAATACTTTTCAAGTTTGTATTAGATTCTCTTCATTTCTACATTTTATTATATTTCTATTTTCCTCCAATTTATATGAATACAGATATAAATATCTTATTTTTATAATTTAGAAAGAAAGTGGTGAATAAGAAAGGGCAGTCTTCCGTCGAGTGACTCTACTGACCTCGCATCACTAAACTACTAAGTCCAGTTAACCATCATAAGTCTTTACTTATATTATCTTAGGTAGGCATTGGACTTAGCTTACTAATTTCCTTTTTATTTAAGGCAATAAGATTTACATTAAATAATTATCTTTCCATAAATCCCCTTTTTATGCTCATAAATGTCAATTTGTCCATAAAATCCTAATGGACATTCCCTAAGATATTTATGTATGATTACTAGTTTCAAATTAGTAACATTTTATATCTATTCCATTTTTATCGGTCCCTTTTTATCCATTTAACCTTATTAATTGTAACTCCCAAATTCATTTCCATTAATTGCCCATTAATTGGAGTTACAATGTTTAATTAACTAATTGTAACCCCTAATCAAATCCTATCCATTATTTCACATTAACTGCCCGTTAATCAGGGTTACAATCTTTTATTTCCTATTAATTATTGGTAATTACTAATTTATTATCCATTAATTGGAATTACTACATTTCCAAATTCTACCTATTCGCTTTCCTAAATATAAAATAACTAACGAACGCATAAATAACACGTGAATAAACGCTATTCTCCTTTGACGCAATAAATATGTATAAATTACTTATTCTTATCCAAATATATTCTAGTCATAAATATGTAACTAGAATATGTTTTCCATATTTAATTTGCTAGAATTAGAATCTTTAGGAAGAATTTCCGCTATGATTTCCATAAATTGGTTTTAACACAAAAGGAAAGATTTGCTACGTTTGAAATTACAAGGAATGGATAATTTCTTTTTATTTGGAATAAACAGTGTATACTACGAAGAATAAATCTATACTTTACACATCCCTTCCCTTTTTGTTTTATTCCTAGTTAAATCAAGTGTCGCCTTTTTGAAGCAAAAGTGGAAAAAGTAAACAAGTTCATAAAAATCAAACGGATGTTCTTCCTACAAATTAAACTATGGAAAACTACAACTTAACACAAATTTGAGAGAAATCCAAAAATCCTATTTCACATCCAAGTACAGATCTGGAATAAAAATAGACAACATTCAAATTCTAAAATCTTTCTTACTGATTTCCAGATCTAGGTGTAAACATATGTCAAATTAAGTCCAAAACAAGAATATGTAGGCAATAGTTTTCTGTACTAATTTAAGCCTACAATTCACAAATAAAATTGATTTAGGCATAAAAATCAAACATATACCAACGGAATAGATTTAAAATCATAAACAATATATAAAATTTCCCACTCACCTTTTAAAAGCGATCCAAATCTCCAGATCTAAAGTAGAACCTTAAATTCATCTTCAAATCTTTTTTAATTCAAGAAATATGTATAAAAGGATATATACATATATTAGAATTACATTTGAGAAGAGATTTGCGATTGGGAGAGAATTAGATACATATATATAAATATATATATGACATCAAATACGTATATAGTTGATTCTCTTCTATTCTCCTTTTCATTTGATTTCTATTCTTCTCCAATTTGTATGAATATAAATACAAATTTCTTATTTTTATAATTTAGAAAGAAAGGGGAGAAGGAGAAATGGCAGAGCTTCACTATTGCCTCCAAAAAAATATGAGAAGAGAAGGGAGGGTTAGGCCTAAATTTATAAGCGTAAGAATCAACCTCAACCGTACGATCGAAATATATTAAATCCAGGCCGTTATGGCCTAGGTTTATTGCAGCCGTCTGAAGGCGACTAGTCGACCGCCTATGGAGCACCGGTCGACCGCTAGGGGTCGTCCAGTCCTAATGACTAGTCGGCCTGTGGGCCCAGGTGATTAATTAATTAATTTTAATTTATCTAATCGAATTATTTCCGTTCCGAATTTGTTTTCGTCTGTAACTTCTTCGTTTGGACTCAGATCGCAAAACTCCAAATATGAAAGTTCCTCAAAATTTCGCTATGAATGCAATGGTGCAAGTTTCATAGTCAAATTCCATTTTTGGAGTCTAATTAATTAACTAACTAATTAAATAAATAATACCAAATTACAGGGTGTTACATGCTCTTATATATAATACACTCAAACTCATCTAGGGTGTTACTAACTCTATCTCTAATGAGTCTACCTTACCAAGGCCTAGATGTTTGCTCAACCTAAGCTCCGATGCCACTGTAATGACATGCCTTTTTGACCCTTAAAAGTCAACACTAATACATCCACGGGATTCACATGTCGAGCATCCAAGGGTCGAAAAGGCAGATTATTAGGGTAAAAGAAAAGAAAAGATGGAACATAATCTCACATCGTGACGAGTAATATATAATATGCACATGATCTTTATAAAGGAAAACTGTAATATGCATACATCAATCAGAGCAAACTAACCTATCATCGGCCTGGACAGTTATAACAGTCTGTCCTCACAAATGCTGATAAATACAAATAGGAAATGGAGCGGAAAATAAAATGAAGAAAGGAATGAGAAGAGAGGGGTTTGTATAATATTATATATTATTATTTTAATTTCTCTTTTCAAATTGTTGCTCGTTTCAAGCTCGCACGATCACATGGCATGTCCGATCACCATGAAACTTGATGGCATACATCACCTTATTATTCTGGTTTCAGTGACACTAATTTTATCAAAATCTGAGATGGTGCCCCATAATGATAATTTCATTCTTTTTAAGACCGTTTATCGGTAAAAAATTCAGTTTCACTAGATATTTATTCGAACTACATATTTTTGCAAATATTTTTGCAAATATTTTTCGGAAACAAATTTCTTATCGTTAGTAATTACTAAAAGGGGTTAACAGGTTTATTAAGTCAATTAATCACATTAAATCCAATATTTAAATATTTAAAATTAATTGAATTTAAAAAATCAAAATGATAAAATTTCAGGCCGTTACATATAGGATTTGTCCTCTCCCGCAAAGCTTTGGAGCTCTAACCAGATCCTTCAAGTACTAGCAACTTAGCACTTATACTGTTGCTCTATTGTTCCACCTCTAGATTATGCCACGAGCTAAACACGAAGTCCATTTAACAACCATCTCGGTATCGTCAACTTTTGTGGTATGTACCAACCACAATCTCTTTGCTTTTTTCACCTTCAAACTTCTTGAGATACCTTCCATAGTCACTTCAAGCTTGCTCCCAAGCCCTCAAACCGTTTTGTCTTTGTCTTGACATTCAGATCCACTTGAAAGCTACTTGGTTCAAACAGTGGATAACATCATAATTAATTAATTTTAACCTTATCAATTAAATCGTATTTAATTAATTTTAATTCTTTAATTTAGTTAACTAATTTAATTAAATTTTAATAAAATTAATTTTATTGATCTTAAACTATTTAAGAAGAATATTCAACTATAACCATTATAGATTCATATGTACATATATCTGTTGACGCTAAAAATGGGCATCAACACCCGTAAAATCTCATGGATATCAGATAATGAATGGAATCCAAAGAACAAAACATAAAAATAAATAAACATGCAGATTTTATAGTTGTTCGGCAATCTTGGCCTACATCCACTTCATATTTTATTAATCTTTCACTAGATTACAATCACAAGAATAGTTGGATTAGCTAGAATCCATTAATACAAGTTTTTAAGAAATAGAAAAATGGCAGTGCCTTTGGAGTAGGAAGAAGAAGAACAAGTCCCTCATTCTGAAGCCATGACTGTGGTACTTATAGCAGGAGATGCGTACGGATTGGGCTGAAACTTTAAAAGGAAATCCATCAGGTCTAGTAGAGCCCACCATATCGATCGACCATGTTCATTCCATGATCCATAACAATTGGCATCGGCATGACCGATCGTTTTTACTTGCTCTTAACAACTTACGATCGTTATTGATGGATCTTATAGGCTTCTTGACATTACTTCTAGAATATGGGATCATACTGGGTTGCAGACTACAAGTTATCAGCTGTTTTAACTCGAAGGTAGAATATACACCAAAACATGTCGATCGTTAGGTTGTACCCATCAGTAACGATTGGCATATATCGATCGACCTTCCTCTTGTCTTCATTCTGGGACGCGCGATCGTCATGATACACCCTCACTTGCTACTTTGTTGATGTCATTGAAGTCTTACAGGGATTGGCCTTATGGTTGCCAAGATATTAGCTGTTCTCCAATGATTTGTGCTATCTTCTTTGATCGTCCTCTGGTCGATCCAAACAAGTCGTTGTCTCACCCGTAGCTTGTGTACTCGGACTTTAGTCAATTTCAAACTTGAGATATAACTTCACAGAGCCAGACTGGTGGCCTCATGTTTTCCATACTTCGACTTGGTTTCGGTTCGAATTTGTTCGACTATCATCTATGGTACTATATATAGCTGGCTCTTCAAGATATCGACTATTCGTCCCTGGTCGAATCGATGATATCACGACTTCGCCATAACGGCGGGATAACATTTGACCCCCAAAGTACGTCTGGTGAATAACATGACGTGCTTTGAATCGTAACAAGTCTGAATCACCGTGATGGAATCCATTCAGCCTCCTGATTGATTACTACTCCTCTACCGTCTATTGATAGTATAAATTCAGAGTTGTATCCTGCTTGCATATACAAATTTGGATACGGGGAATCTACAAGCCCTTATTCATCTGATCCTGCCTCAAACTTGATAGCTCTAAGTTTGTTTGCAATCTTTCATTGATTACAGAGAGCTGAACTTTTAAACCTGTTTTCATGCACCTTCATACACGTGCTCATGTTGTTAGCTCTTGGTCGTGCTTGTGTCCACAGGTCATTGCCAACTTTTGCGACATTCTAACTGTTCGCGTACGTAATCGAATTTCTACGATCATTTGCCGTCCTTCTCATTCACCACAGTTTCTACTTACTTCATCATATTTCCATTCATCACCACAGGTCGTGCATAGTCCCTAAGTATCATACAATTGTCCTAACCTCTCAGGATGAAAACGATCGGTTGACCTTGCCCCCTATATAAAGTTCGACACTAAACTATCTTCCTTCACTTTGCTTTTAACACTTCTACCCCTAAGCTAAGAAAAGAAAACGAGCACTCTGCTCTTTCCTTCACCGAAATTCGCGGCCATCCCATCTTTTCCTCCATATCCATACTTCGAATTGACCTCGACACCTTTATTTTTCTAATCAAGAACATAGGTAAAGCACTACTCGAATTTGTTGCATAACTCTCAAATCGATTTCAAACCTAGAACAGTTGGCATGGGTTTAGTTCACTTTTTCCTTTTTGTTTTTGTAATTGTGTTCAATGGAGACGAGGTGACTCGCCTGGAAGAAGTTAGCAACCTAATGTTATCAAGCCGGTCATTCTTGGAGGGAGATGATGGAGAGAAGACGAAGGGTTTGGAGCGATGGATATGGACAATTCTTATGATCATTCGTGGGCGATCGGTGGAGCTCTGGTTCGAAAATGGTGGAGTTCGAGGATGGTCAATGAACGATCGGATGTGCTAGCTTGGGCGTAGACGATCGTTAGGAGAGGCTATCAGCCAAAGATGATCCATGGATCATTCAGCATATACCTGCTCTCAGAATGCTCGGCCCTTAATATATTGGAACGATCGGACTATACAATATCACTACGACTCATTTACAATTGAACTTAGTGTTTTTACCCGCTTATAAGAATATGACCCATAGCTTGAACATGAAATTGAACCAAGTGACTAGTTTCAATTTCTAGTACACATTTAAACATAAACATGACCATCATATAACATGACCTCCTCGACTAATAACAGGTCGCCTTAGAACAAGTGCCATAAATGATTTAACTACCATGTTAAAACTTATTCATAGCTCAAACAATAGTTTGATTTCTGTTGGCTAATAACTGTTCTTTAAACACATTTCTATGTCTTGTCGTCTTTTCTTGTCTTAAGTTTTGCATAACCCATTATTATATTGATCAGCGCTTTATCACACAACACTCACACTCACAATGCACGGGGGGTACAGGTTGTTTTCTCTAATTATGGTTTTTACTAAGTTTGATAGCAAGGGAATTTAGGTGTTTCGAATACTCCGCAATCATGCCAGCCGAATCTTCCTCTCATAGGGCTAACTCGGACGTAGAATCCAGTTCAGCAACCGAATCTGACAACCTGGCACTTAGTCATAGTTCAAAGCAGCCCAAAGGCTCGGGTTCCCACTTGATCTTTCCGG
Source organism: Allium fistulosum (assembly GCA_030737815.1). Classification (NCBI taxonomy): domain Eukaryota; kingdom Viridiplantae; phylum Streptophyta; class Magnoliopsida; order Asparagales; family Amaryllidaceae; genus Allium; species Allium fistulosum. The sequence goes on from CM060907.1 coordinate 661,626,831, forward strand.
GGTTGTTCCTATCTTTCTGCCGGAAGTTATCGAACCGGCGCCCGATACTTTAGAAGATGCAATCGTCCTTGAATTTCCTCCTAATTCAGTAGCTTCAAAGATTAAAGAAGATGCTCTCCAGAGGATCTGCACAAGGCACGAGACTCCTTTTAGCAATGTATTAGTTCCGTCACAAGATGATAGGGCTCATAGACCTCCCGAAGGGTACACAACATGCAATAAATTCATGTGTTGGACGGGATGCATCCCGCCTTTCAATTCGTATATCCAAGGGATCCTTCATTACCTAATAATTGCTCCTGCACAACTCCATCCAAACGTCTACATGCTTCTCAACTGTACATAGATGGTATTTATGGAGTTTATGCACCGTCCTCCCACTATTGAAGACATCTGATTTCTTTTAACTTTTAAACGGTGGATAGGGAGTCTATCCTTCACTTTTCTTGAATCGGCGAAGAAATGCCAGATTCTGACCGGTACTTGGAACAAATTAAGTGCTTTCAAGAGCGAATGGTTCTTTGTTCATTGTCCGCCCGGCTTCGCTTGATTACGGCTAGAGAGACGTAAGTGTTCCTCATTAATTTCATAAATATATAAGGAAAACATATCCAGGCTGCATTCTAACGATGTCATTCATATTTAGGTGTTGTTACCTGGCCTAGCGGCGATGTTAAGCAGTCTCTATTTTGATGAATGCTCCAGCCGAAGGTAGAAATATTAAACTTTTGCTCGAGGACAAACGTATTGTCACTTAGGGCTTGATAGAAGAGGGCCTCATTATGGGGCTAACCAAAACTGCCCGGTCAGTTGGGACCAGAATACAGGCCGCAACCGGTCAAAGATATATTCAAACCGGCCCTGTGGTGCCTCCAGTCACGAGCGCCCAAGAGTCTGCTGATATCAACACCGGAGGACGCAATGAAGATGCATCGGGTGGTCATGATGATAGACCTAATCCCGAGGTTGGCGTCAGACCCTCACAAGTTTCTCAACCCTCGGCCGTGATTAAAAGAAAGGGGAAAGCGATTGCACACAAGCCTTCAAGAAGTCATCGTTTCGACCCAACTAAGCCGTTGATGAACCTATCACTGGATCCTTTGTCCAATCTACCGATCCCATCTGATCTCGATGCTTATCAATTCACCGACGTGAGCATTGAAGGATTAGAGTCTCCCGTCAGAACTAGTTCAGAGATCCCTACTTCCGAAGGGGAAGTTACACCGATGAGAAAAGCTTCTGCACCTGGTTTGTCGGGGGGTTGCACTAGGACACTTACACACACTCGCATGTCTAACACTACACTGTACTTAATTTGGACTTCCTAGTACTCAAAGTTGATTATTATCCACCTTTCTTTGTAGAAACGATGGTGTGTAAAAGAAGTATATTTGATTCTCTGCAGGACGTACAACATCAATCGTCTGGGTCGCGATCTGGCTCTTATCACATCAGTCGTGAATACTATGACATTAGTTACCGCCCCAGCCGTGGTCATGGTTACCAAGAGAGGGATGATGGGATAGGCCTGCTTGAGACATTCATAGATCGAGATCAAGATCCCCTCCTCCAAGAAGTCCTGAAAAACCAACTGAACACAGAGACTTGCCCATCGATCCCCCTCGTGGCCCTCCTACGGCTCTGACGCCTCCAAGATCCTTAGTTACATCTCAGTCCCAGCGGCCGAGTGATCGCCTCCGCCATGTTGAACATACTGCAGTTCAAAGGCCTGGCAAGGAGATTACTGGGGTTGAAATTATTTCTAAGGATTTCCCAACTGATCCAAATGTTCGTATGGCCGAACTTCGACAGGAATTTCCAAACTTATGCTTCGATGGGTTCTATTTTCCTCCTAATCCGAAGAAGGTTCCAGATGATGTTCAAAGAATGACTATTAATTGCGTTACCGGCATCCACATGCAATATCGGGAATGGATGAAAGCCGCGGAAAAAATATCAAAAGTTTCCTTCGAACGCGCGGTAGAAATCGAGAAACTAAAGCGACAAGAGGCCTAGGATAAAAGGATTATTGAAGCTTTGACAAATAAACAAGAGGCCTCTAGAACTACCTTAACCGAAGCTGAGGGAAGAGCCGACGCTGCATTAAAATCTTTGGAGGAGATGAAAGCTAGCCATCTCGATATGGTTCAAGTGCTGCATCACTGGAACCAAGAGATAATGCTTGAGCGAGATGCGGCTCGAAACAACGAGTCTGCGGCCTTGAAGGAAATAGCCAAACTCAAGGCCAAGCCTGAAGATGTGATAAACCACAGGGATGAAGCTTAAAAGATTGCTCAAGATTCTTGCGAAGAGCTGTTCGTGTTAGACTTGAGAGAGATGAGGCCATTGAAAAAGCTAAAAACATCGACACGCTCATTCAATGTGAGATAGAGACGCTCATGAACAAGGTGAGAGAAGACATGATGAATGAGCTTGACCCACTTCTCATCCTCTACAATGCCAATGTACTTAAACATAGGAATTTAGCATGGCTTGGCGAAGACTACCTCTATCAGCTTCATCGTGCCTGGGAATTTCTTGTCTCGGAGGAGAAAAGACTTCACGGCTCAGAAAATGTCGACGTAACCAAACTCGAAAGCGAAGTGCTATTGGGCGATGAACCAAAAATATTACATGACATTCAGTTTTCTTTCCAGAAAGAGTTTATGGCTACTCCTTCACATGAGGCGGGCGAAGGATCCGGGTCGGCGCATTCTGATATTTCAACTGAGCTGCCCCCGGTGTCTCAAATCATGACTGGTTCTGCGACTAGCTCTTCCACCGTCCCAGGGTATGATCTGTATAAACCGCGACTATCTCCGATCCTCGAGCGTGGTTCTGAGGATGCTTCAGTCCAGCCTGAAATCCACACCGTAGGAGGTATTCTGTCAATTTTTCCTTTATCTTATAAAGTTGGGATGTTACTAATCAATCTTTCTAATCTTTTCACCTTTCTCTTTCTCAGCCTTAGACTCGTCGAATATTGCCTCTCATCCTCCTAGAGGACCTCAGTTAGAGTCTCAAACGGTCGTAATTGAATCTGTTACTGTTACAACTTCGGCCGCCACTCAGAGTGTTCACGAAGAGGCTTTATTCTTTGACGATCAACTCATGGAGGCATTATTCAAAGAGGGAGGAGAACCACATCACGAAATCCCATTTGACGTAGAAGTGGTAATCACAGGCTCCTCTAATCCCGTTGGTAGGCCTGTTATGAAAGAAAGGATTGTGCGAGAGGAGCTCGACAAAAGGAAGGTGAAGGGAGAGCCAGTCGAACAGGTCTCGGATGAGCCGATGCCTTCTACTCTTTAGATGATCCATCCCGAAGGCGCGACTCCTTCGGAAGTTGTTCCTCACACTTCTAGTGCCGAAGATGCCCCCAACCCTCCAACTTCCAAAGATGACACCACCTCGGTCCATACAACTGGGGAAACTCCTTCCAAGAAAGGCCGAGGTGGCAAGGGATCGAAGAGGGGGGTTAGTAGTAGTTCAGAGGGTGCTACTCCAAAGAAGCAAAAAAGGGACAAGAAATCTAAAGAGTGATCTTCGTACATACAAATGATTGAGATAGCTGCTTCTCTTTTTGCTGGTTGTATTTGGGCATGGCCCTTCAATTTTGTTTTGTATTCTGTACAACCAGATTTTATGTGAATAAAAATTCTTCTGCACTTGTGTATGATCTCTGCATTTACTTGTTCACACGTCTAAACTGCAGCATTTTTCACTTCATGTACTTGCAACTTGGTGGTTGTAAAATCGAATACTAATTTGATTAATCCACCTTAAGACCTTTCTATGTTCATGGCCTCGAGGCGTTATGAACATGAGATATGAGCCGCAGTGTTAAGCTTTCACAATCATTCTTCGGACAATCGCATTTCTGTCCTTGGTATTCGAGTCGGTAAATGCACTATGTGAACAGTTGAGTCTTGTCTCAGTGGTGTTAATATTCGGACATAACCTCTAAAAAACTTAAAGTCGGTCGATGAATGGTCAATTCACATTCATCATATTTTTCTCGTGCCCCTAAGTCTGAGGTATACATAAATGAGCAAGAGGGTAGGTAGCGCTTACTTTAGCTTTACGTTTTGTCTCATTGAATCGTGGGACCGAGTTAATGGATAGTAAGCCAAGTCATGCATATTCTGGTCTTTAATGGTTGGCACCTTTTCTGCCGATTTTAGGTTGGAATTACTAGAACATGGAATGGTTGAGACCCAATCATCGGTTCATGGAATTTGCATTCCAGTCCGCATTCTGGGAGCTTAGAGTCATTCTGTGAGCGGTTGACTCTGGCTCGATTTGTGTTCATGCTTCGGTTCGCACTCTGGAGACTTAGAGTTTATTGTGAATCGTTCATACTCTAGTCCGCGCTCTGGGGACTTAGAATACTTTAGTCCGCGCTCCGAGAATTAGAGATTTTTGTGAATCATTTATACTCTAGTCCATGCTCCGGGGACTTAAAGTACTCTAGTCTGCGCTCCAGGGATTTAAAGTACTCTAGTCTGCGCTCCGGGGACTTAGAGATTTTTGTGAATCGTTTATACTCTAGTCCATGCTACGGTGACTTAGAGTACTCTCATTCGCGCTCCGGGGACTTAGAGATTTTTGTGAATCGTTTATACTCTAGTCCGCGCTCCGGGGACTTATAGTACTCTAGTCCGCGCTACGGGGACTTAGAGTTCTCTCGTCCGCGCTCCGGGGACTTAGAGATTTTTGTGAATCGTTTATACTCTAGTCCGTGCTCCGGGGACATAGAGTACTCTAGTCTACGCTCCGGGGACGTAGAGATTTTTGTGAATCGTTTATACTCTAGTCCGCACTCTGGGGACTTACAGTACTCTAGTCTGCACTCTGGGGACTTAGAGTACTCTAGTCCGCGCTCTGGGGACTTAGAGATTTTTATGAGCCGTTTATACTCTAGTCCGCGCTCAAGAGACTTAGAGTACTCTAGTCTGTGCTCCGGGGACTTAGAGATTTTTGTGAATCGTTTATACTCTAGTCTGCGCTCCGTGGACTTAGAGTACTCTAGTTCGCGGTCTAGGGACCTGGAGATTTTTGTGAATCATTTATACTCTAGTCCGCGCTCCGGGGACTTAGAGTACTCTAGTCCGCGCCCCGGGGACTTATAGATTTTTGTGAGTCGTTTATACTCTAGTCCACGCTCCGGGGACTTAGAGTACCCTAGTCCACACTCCGGGGAGTTAGAGATTTTTGTGAATTGTTTATACTCTAGTCCACGCTCCGGGGACTTAAAGTACTCTAGTCCGCGTTCCGGAGACTTAGAGATTTTTGTGAATCGTTTATACTCTAGTCCACGCTACGGGGACTTAGAGTACTCTCGTCCACGCTCCAGGGACATAGAGATTTTTGTGAATCGTTTATACTCTAGTCTGTGCTTCGGGGACTTAGAGTACTCTAGTCCGCGCTCTGGGGACTTAGAGTACTCTAGTTCGTGCTTCGAGGACTTAGAGATTTTTGTGAATTGTTTATACTCTAGTCCACACTTCGGGGACTTAGAGTACTCTAGTCCACGCTCCGGGGAATTAGAGATTTTTGTGAATCGTTTATACTCTAGTCCGCGTTTCGGGGACTTAGATTACTCTAGTCCATGCTCTGGGGACTTAGAGAATTTTGTGAGTCGTTTATACTCTATTCCGCGCTTCGGAGACTTAGAGTACTCTAGTCCGTGCTCCGGGGACTTAGAGATTTTTGTGAATCGTTTATACTCTAATCCGCGCTTCGGGACTTAGAGTAATCTAGTCCGCACTCTGGACCTAGAGATTTTTGTGAATCGTTTATACTCTAGTCCGTGCTCCGAGGACTTAGAGTACTCTAGTCCGCGCTTCGGCGTCTAAGAGATTTTTGTGAGTCGTTTATACTCTAGTCCGCGCTCCAGGGTCTTAGAGTACTCTAGTCCGCTCTCCAGGGACTTAGAGATTTTTGTGAATTGTTTATAATCTAGTCCCCGCTCCGGGGACTTAAAGTACTCTAGTCCACGCTCCGAGGACATAGAGGTTTTTGTGAATCGTTTATACTCTAGTCCACGCTATGGGGACTTATAGTACTCTTGTCCGCGCTCTGGGGACTTAGAGATTCTTGTGAATCATTTATACTCTAGTCCGCGCTCCGGGGACTTAGAGTACTCTAGTCTGCACTTCGGGGACTTAGATTACTCTTGTCCGTGCTCCGAGGACTTAGAGATTTTTGTGAATCGTTTATACTCTAATCCGCGCTCCAGGGACTTACAGTACTCTAGTCCACACTCCGGGGACATAGAGAATTTTGTGAATCGTTTATACTCTAGTCCGCACTCCGGGGACTTAGAGTACTCTAGTCCGCGCTCCGAGAACTTAAAGATTTTTGTGAGTCGTTTATACTCTAGTCTGCACTTCAGAGACTTAGAGTAGTCTAGTCTGCGCTTCGGGGACTTAGAGATTTTTATTAATCTTTTATACTCTAGTTCATGCTCTGGGGACCTAGAGATTTTTGTTAGTCGTTTATACTCTAGTCAGCGCTCCGGGGACTTAGAGTACTCTAGTCCGTGCTCCGGGGAATTAGAATACTCTAGTCCATGCTTCGGGGACTTAGAGATTTTTGTGAGTCGTTTATACTCTAGTCCACGCTCTGGGGACTTAGAGATTTTTGTTGAAGGCAGAGATAGTTTCACCCTTTTGATTTGTACTTCATTTATCGTGTCGAGGCAAAAGTCGTCGAATGAATGGTCGAACCACGTTTGTTCATGTAATGGGATTCTGCCCTCAATATTCAGGACGAAACTCGGCAATCAGACGGTCGATTCTCGTCCACTTGGTAGTTGTGGCTCTTCCCATCTAAGTCGAGGAAAGGGGTAGGTGATGGATGATTGGATCAAATCCACGCCGGGGTTGGACTACCAAGTCTTGCCCAACTTGCTTCGTATTCTTTCTAGCCAGTGAAGAAAATGAGTTATCGAGCAGCCAAATTAAGTTGCATCCGATTCAGGCTACAATCATGCCCATTCGTTGAAATTTGTGGCTAACAAGTAGGCAGTCAACAACAGTAGCTTCAAGTCTAATATGAGGGTTGTTGGATGAACGGTCAGTCGAGTCTACGTTCTGTTGGGTTGTGACCTTATCAAGTCTTTTCAATTCCGTACATCAATGTTACAAGTTAGGGGCACATGGTAACTGATGAACGGTCGAATCATGCTCATCTAAATAAAAGCTCCATAGGTTCCGTCACGATCTGCGGAGATTGGTCGACGCCCAGCTCTAGGCACTTATATACCTGCATCGTATGTATCGTTTAATTCAAGTTGATCATAGTTCATGCCATAATTGAAATGGAAATTATAATAAATTAATTAAAAAGAGATCGGAATAAGTCTCATTAGTAAACGAAGCATCATTGTGCGCTCGCTTTTCCACTTTGCCCCTGGCTTCTTCTAGCGGGGTATCGACCATCATCGGTCTAGTTGATAATTATGGTTCTTTATTGATGGGGCTATGATGTTTCTGTCAACATCAAGCCAGGATGTTTTTCGGCTACAGCTACTCATTTTGTTTACCAATAACATCTTCATGTCCAAGACGTGTGCAAGGCTCAATGGTCCGGGATTGATGGGTAGTGCTCCATCACTTGGGGTCAGACTTGGGGAAATCTGATAGTTGCTTGGAGTTTCACTTTGGGTTGCTTTGGGTCGTACACTGAATTACTTGGGATCAGGAAATTGGAAGGCTTGGCGATAGGCACCCAGGGGCTTCTTCGGGATTTCTTTCGGGGAAAAACCCCTTTTAACCCCAGTCCTGCTTCGGGTCACAGCCCATGCTATAAAATCGTCCTTGTACTTATCAAAATTCACATGCCACTCCTTCATGCCTACCTCCCACCAGGATTGAACATATCATGTCTAGCAGTTAATAATTAGAAGCATCTTGTCTAAGGAGGCGCTAAATCTACTAGCTTGGAAAGATAAAGGAAGTTCCTAATATTGTTGGATCGGCCTCAGAGCATAAGGCCACAGACGAAAGTTTTATAGAGGGACATGAAGATAAAAGTGATCGGCCAAACCCAATGACCTCGGAACGATCGTACTAGAATCGATCGTATAGGAGCAACCAAAGTTCCATTATATATGGTAGAGAGGCTGATAGGGAACAATCACAAGGATGAGAGTGGAACGATCGTACTTAAAATGATCATATTGAAATCTCCACACATAATCAGTTGCTAGGGGTCTATTTGGAACGATCATATAAAAACGATCGTATAAAGTCAATGGATTGTCTTCAGCAAGCAAAAGTACTAATGTGATAAGGTCGGACACACTAGAGCCAAATCGATCATTTCCCAAAGATGAAGCTGGGACAATCGTTCAATAAAGGTTTGGATAGGAAGGACCGGAGATAAACGATCGTGTAAGAATGTGAGTGGCCACATTCACGTGGGTGGAGCGATTGATGCCGCCCATCATAAAAAATGATCGGATATGGTGATGGTGCGTAGGAATCCACAAAGAAATTATAAGGATGGGGATGGAACGATCGGTTGGAAGGCTAATCAAGGACAATCATACAAGGAATGAATGTATGGAATCAATCGGTGGGAAGATATGGCCAATTGTCGATCGTCTCCTTGCATTAAAACTTGAGAACACTAGGATACTTATGAATCACACGGCTACTTGGTTGTTGATCTCATCATTTTCTCCTTTGGGCAAGATAGTAGACACAATTTCACGGCCTTGTAAGGTAACTTCCATCTAGACTTTCTTTCAAATCTGAGTAGAGTATGAAAACTATCAATCAAAAAATGGATCTATCTTACGAACATAGAAATTCGCTAGTAGAAAATGAGATCCAATCTAACTGAGAATTCAACTCTCAATGAAAGCACCAAAATGTTAACGCCAAAATTGGGCATCGACACCCTTAAAATCTCATAGATATCAGAGAATGAATGGATATAAAGAGCAAAACATAAATATAAATAAACACGCAGATTTTATAGTGGTTCGGCAATCTTGGCCTACATCCACTTCATATTTTATTAATCTTTCACTAGATTACAATCACAAGAATAGTTAGATGAGCTAGAATCCATTAATAAAAGTTTTTAAGAAATAGAAAAATGGCAGAGCCTTCAGAGTAGGAAGAAAAAGATCAAGTCCCCCATTCTGAAGCCATGACTGTAGTATTTATAGCAGGAGATGCGCACAGATCGGGCTGCAACTTTACAAGGAAATCCATTAGGTCCAGTAAAGCCCACCATATCGATCGGTCGTATTCATTCCATGATCCATAACGATCGGCATCGGCATGACCGATCGTTTTTACTTGCTCTTAACAACTTACGATCGTTATAGATGGATCTTATAGGCTTCCTGACAATGCTTCTAGAATATGGGATCATACTGGGTTAAAGATTACAAGCTATCAGCTGTTTTAACCCGAAGGCGGAATATACACCAAAACATGTCGATCGTTAGGTTGTACCCATCAGTAACGATCGGCATATATCGATCGTCCTTCCTCTTATATTTATTCTGGGACGTGCGATCGTCATGATACACCCCACTTGCTACTTTGTTGATGTCATTGAAGTCTTACAGGGATTGGCCTCATGGTTGCCAAGATATTAGTTGTTCTTCAATGATTTGAGCTATCTTCTTTGACCGTCCTCTGGTTGATCCAAACAAATCGTTGTCTCACCCGTAGCTTGTGTACTTGGACTTCAGTCAATTCCAAACTTGAGATATAACTTCACGGGGCCAGGCTAGTGGCCTCATGTTTGTCATACTTTGACTTGGTTTCGGTTCGAATCTATTCGACTATCATCTATAGTACTATATATAGCTGGCTCTTCAAGCTATCAACTATTCGTCCCTGGTTGAATCGATGATATCACGACTTCGCCAAAAGGCGGGATAACAATATCAAACATACATACATACATACATAAATACATATATGTATATTAACTATGTAATTAATTAATTAACTATTTAAATAATTAATTAATTAATTAAACACTAAAATATTTAATAATTTCCAAAAAATTATTTAGTCTAATTTCTCAAAATAATTATAAGAAAATCAAAACATTTTAAGTTATTGAACTATAACCTTTATAGTTTTATTTACATATATATTAGGATATATATAATTTACTTAATTAACATTTAATTATTTATTTATTAAATAAATCATTTAATTAATCAAATATTTTAATTAAATAATTTAATAAATTTCAAAGATTTTACTTTATTTACCTTAAACAATTGATAAATTTTCTAATATAACCTTTACGATTACATATACATACATCACTACCTATATGTATATTTTAATTAATTAACTTTTAATTAATCAAATTAATTGAATATTTATAAAATTTTGAAATATAATAAATTAATTTATCAAGGAAATTTGAAATTTTTTAGATTCATTTTATAACATTTATAAAATATCCTTTTATATTTTAAACTTAACATTGAAATATAGAATATCATTTAAATTTTCAGACTTAATTTTGAAAATTAGCCCAAGGCCTAAGTCAATTTAGGTCTATGCAATTGGGCCAACCTTTTGAACATACTCCACCCCATTAGGCAAGGTCGGTAACCAAGAAGGGGAGAATATTTGATTATTTAACTCCATGCCTAGACACTACTTCTCTAGATACCCATCGAATTTGTATGCTTAATTAGTTGGCCCTAAAGTTGCTAATTAGACTGCATAGACCATTTGAGCTTTGATACCATTGAAGTAATAGGGTCGGTCCACTATGGGTGAAATGCATAGATTTCAAAAAATTCATTATTTGGATCCTAGTGGGCCAACGAAGTCTGATGGGTTTCACTAGATCCAATCAAATTATTAAAAAATATCATATTTTATTTAATTTTGTTTTATATTTGTTAATTAATCATATTAACAATTTAACTAATGTTTTGTTTTGCAATGTGTTATGTATATGTTTCAATTAAAATATTCCTTCATTCCCTCAACCTATGGTTTGCCATGGTTGCTCAATTGATGGACAAAGTTTCCAAAAACCATCCATGTAATTATTTATTATTTAAACTCCATTTAAAAGTATACTGATATCATATATATATATATTTATATATATATATATATATATTTATATATATATATATATATTTATATATATATACATATACATATATATATATATATATATATGCAAATATAACTGTTGTACACGCATTTAAACAATTATCAACAACATTGAAAACATTAAATAAATTAATAATAGTTAATATTTCACAGATTTTAGTTAATTTAACCAATTTATAACATTTTATAAATTAACTAAATTGGAAGGTTTTTTGTAGAAATCACTAAGGCGGTGTTGTGCGACTCAGAAGTGTGAATCCAATCAGCGATTAATATTGAACAACTCAAATATCAACCTTCACATGTCATCTTAGCTACTAGTGTGTCAGTTTAGATGAATTCATCACTTACAGGTCTTTTTGGTTAATTTCATAATTTCTTAGTCGGTAAGTTTTAGTACTAATAATTTACATCAATTCTCTTCACCAACACTATATAATATTAGGACTTTTGAAATATGGTTTTGGTAAAAATTCTAATATCATCTACATTCAACTTAGTCAGCCCATGAACAGAGTCCTTGGTTCAGTAATCACATTTGTTATTAACAACGATACTCTAGCCAGAGATTTTACTTTTAGTTGATTGCAGTTGACTTGTGATACTAACCTCATATAACCAAGGAGGCAAATTTTTTATTGAATAGCATTTTGCATCAAAATTTTCAGCTCAAACCTAACTATAGTCGTTCGATGGACGCTTTGCCATGATTTAACTATAATCAAAGTGGAGTGTCCATATTGAAGTTCAACAGCATCCTCAAGTCGGGAGAACTGTGTAATATCGTCACTTTAAGATTTCATGTTTGACCTTGGTTATTATTAACCAATAGGAAATTCTCGAATGAGTCATTTCATAGTTATTCAATAGCTATCAGTACATAACCTCTTGATCCCTTAGTAGCCATGAGTAATATACTACACAATATTTGGAAAGCATTATGTACATTGGTCTCAATGGATGTATCGATATCCATTCTTGAAACAATTTGATCATGAATATTTGTAATAAAATGTTATTTTATTATTATGATTGGTTACTCACGATTGTAACTATTTGCAACTACAATCAATAATATTTCATTTAAGGATGTTCTTATTTATATACTTTAAATTGATTACTTAATTAATTATATCATTATATAACAAAGCATATAACAGAAATCAAATACCTTTATTAAAAGAAGATCAGTCACAAAGTTAGATATATGTAACATATTACTAATTTCCCCTATGGCATACAACAAACCTTGCCAGACCTAAACCTAAATGTCTAAGTAACATAGATTCGACGAAAAGATCAATGTACATAAATATCGTTGCATAAGGGTGAAACTTCCAAATGATTATGAAATAGACTTCACCTATATTATCGATAAGTGTATGACTTCATGACATTTATTGTGTGTAACGACCCACCTTTATTCCATCACTAATAAAGAATATTACTAAGTAATATCGTCTGCTAATGTAGAGAATAAGGATGTTAAGGATTGACCATTCGTAATATTGCTTTGTGAGAGTATTGAATACATTGAATCTATAATTTTATTATTGTTGGTGAGGAGGAATTCAACGTATACAATCCAGGCACAAAACAATTATACAGTGGATTACTATGATTCAGAACAATATAAAATATCATAGACATAGAATCACAGGTCGCATCGATAAAATAATAGAAGACATGTCACATAACAAACATAAGAACTAAGGTACATCACCAAGTACAAAATGAGTCCACATCTCAATAAGGTACATATACACACACACACATAAGAGTACATCTCAAAATGAGCTAATGACAATATAAATAACTAGCATAAACTTATATCCAAGCCAGCCCAAGTCCAAAGCCAAAAGTCTCTGCTACCTGTCAAGTCTTGGTCTGACCCGAGCATTAAAGTATCTCTCGAATCAGACTATCTCTAATTATCACAAGGTTAGTTCATAATAATAATAGACTGCATGAACATCAAGGTTAAATATCATAGATTATAATTCACTAATCTACTCAATATTTCATATAAAACTTCATGATTTAAGGTTAAGCTATAATAATTCAAAACACAATATCAAAGCATTAACAACCATTATTAAGAGCATAGTCATGCACGATAATGAATGCAAGCAAAGGACAAGCACTTCGCAAGTCAATAGGCATCGTCGTGCACTTCACACCTAATAAATAAACACTTCAATAATTTATTATCATCGACATGCACCACGTAAAATAAGAACTTCATTAGTCGACTCTAAGACAAATACTTCGCAAGTCAACACCAAATGTGAGTACATCTCTCGTCGTCATCAATAGCTAGCCTATAAGACAAGTGCATCATATGTCCATACAATCACAAGCACATCGCAAGTAATAACTTATTAGTAAATGAGTAACAACAGATGTGTCTTGACAACCCACACAATTCGCATAAAGCGGCCTACCCACAGACGAGTCTATAACTCAACGAAATAAGTGTTATATACTTCCTATAAGTAATCATTCAAATGACGACCGCATGTCCCATAACCACTCGGGTTTATTCAAATATTTACTTTAAGTTAGTAAACTCCACTCGATAAGTGTATATATTATCAATTAGTAACTAGATAAGTATCGCGCAATGTCCCATAACCACTTAGCATTACTTAATTATTTACTATGTGATTATAAAATCCCATTCATGCAAAATAAATGTTCATTCGAACAAGTCCAAGAATTAACCGATAAAACAAACACGAGCGTTTCATACCGCTCGTTTTATTAAACTGTTTAAATCGATTCGTCATCCGATCAACATTTTGCAATTCTATGAAAATGATTTACTTTGAAATCCTTCTTGAAACTATCATTTTATACTAAAGAATATATATATATATATATTAAAAGGCCTTTATAAAATTATATAGCGGTATTTATAAATTTGCTTTTTTAAAATCATTGTTCCAAACCAATTTAAAACCATTGATATATATATATATAATTAAATATCACTTATATACATAAATATTTCTAATATCCTTTTGTAGAAACTATTCGTACTTAAAATGGTTCATAAAGCGTTTGGATTAAAATTACTTCTTTTAGAAAACACTATCTTAGAAATGTGTAATAAAATGTGATTGTGTCTTCATGTATTCATAGTTATCTTTCTATGGCAATATCCTAATATTGAATGCATCCATTCAGTTAATTTAAATCACAATCATATGCAACTAATTCATCGCAAACTAAGCATCAAAACCAGGTATAAGTCAATAAGAATACATAAGCCAAGTAGGCGATCAAAGCAATAATCCGGGAGGAATCAAGGCCATCACTTGGGCTCAGCCCAGTGCATAACCGGTGCACCAGTTCACATGAACCGGTCCATCGATCTAGATGCCTGGGCTGAACCCAGGCGATCAATTTGCGCTTCCCGGTGATCGTCAGTGGGGGTTTTCTAGCGGAGATTTCTTCTAACTCCCAGGGCATCACTATAGATGACATGCAAATCTAAATTCATCAACAAAATCATGATTCGAATGATCAAATAACAAGGGCTTCATCAAAGCAGAAAATAGCATAGCTGAAACATGCAATCAACACAAGAATTTATAATCAATTCAACAACAGCTCAATCAAACAACCAATTCAGTAAATAATTCTAGAATTAGAAATAGTTGTGAGTATACACTCACCTTTCTTCTTGAGTTTGATAGCAATTAAACAACAGCTAGTAATTGTTTCAACAAGAAAAACCTTAGAATTGACAATTCACCACCAACTAAGAGATACAATTTCACTTACTATAAACTGAAACAAAATACTCTAATAAGGAGAAATAGAGTTAAGATTCTTATACTTGAAATTTGTTTACTTCTGAAGATCATTACTTGATTCACTAGAGTGTTTGAGAACAAGAAACTAGGATTTGAAAGAGGAAAAATATTTCTAGGTTTAGTTTGTTTACTGTTAAAAAACGAGGAGGAATGAAAACAATGTACAGAACTTTACATAAGAGAAATATTTCTCAACTCCAAATGTTTTAATGGGTTTTAGGCCCAAAAATATACATTACAACCCAAAATGAAATAAAATGTTTTACTTGCTTTACTCTTTCAATTAATTAGCTTAATGAAACAATTAACTACTTGTTTTAAAATCATAGATCAAAGTAGATAATAAATATGATTTTTAGATACTTATCAAATAAAAAAGTTCTATTTATTATAAAAGGGAGTTTATTAATTTTTAAATCATCTTTTATTAACAAAATAAAGGATATAAAATCGTTTATCTAATTGTCTTATAACATGGATTTATTTATAACCCAAAAATATTCACTTTATAAATTAATTCATTAATACAATCAAACTTTTGAATTTGCATTCTAAAGACTTTATTTATCATTAATTATATTAACTTTTCGTTTAAATTTACAATTTAAATCGTTGTTTTATTTAATTAAACAATAAAAATTCAAGGTTGTTGCAGACTTCCCCCTTTAAAAAAATTGTGTCCCCGTAATTTCCATATTTGAGAAATTCTATAACTTATTTAAAGTTTAGTAATACCTCTTTACTAAAATTTAAAGCTAAATCTTCACATATCATACAAAATCATTCAAAACACAAGCAATCATGCAATTCTTCCAAACCCAATACAAAATTATTATTACTAACCCAAAATAAAGTTGGGAAATATTGTTTAAATCGATTTTTCATTATTAATTTAATAAAATAACATACATGCTCACTATTATTTGCTACTTCAATATTTTCACAAATTGAAAAATTCTCATATTTTCTAAGTCCTTCGACAAATCAGTGTTTAACAAATAATAGAAGCATAATTTAACAAAAATTATAAAATAAAGTTTTTCCTTATAGTTCTAGCTTTTCAGAAAGCACAAGTTTACTGAAATCAAATCAACGGTTAAAAAGTTATTATTAAAAAAAATTCAGGTTTTAACTTAGAAAATTTTGAAAGGACAGAGTTTATAGCTCTGTTTAAAACATGAATTTAACCAAGAAAATTTAAAAATATGGAAAAATGATCAAAACAAACGTTCTTCCTTATAATTCTTAAACTAATTTTCTCGTTCTAAAATCCCATTTTTGGAAACTTAAAGGTTATGAAAATTAAATTTTCATTTCTAACTTCTCAAAAGTAGTTTAAATAAGTTATAGGTTTAACAAATGCTTCATATAAAACATGCAACTCTTACAAAACAAATTCACTTTAATTCTCATCTCAATATAATTTAACCATGTTTCAAATGCATGCCTTAAGCATAATTTTTTTTGAATTATCCCTTTAACTCTTTTTACTTAACCAAAGTATTTCTTCTCAAATTTTGAACATATATATATATATATATATATCTTAAACAATTTATTGTTTGAAAAATAATATACATATATACACACACACTTCTAGACATGAAATAAACTTTTATTTTTACCGTGTCTCAATGTCTCGTTTAAGTGTTTAGGAAATCCCTATCGATCTGCGTGCACTTGCATCGACCAAGATTCTTAACCACTCAATGGATAATTCAACACTAAAACAAATTTTCAATCTTTTTAATTACTATATAAAATAATTCCCATACTAAATTTTCTTCCTAAACCATATATTTTCTTACATGATTTATATTTTGAAATCATACATGCACTTAGCCCATCTATTTTTAGCAACCAAAATACTTCATTTATTCATTTAATTGTTGGTATGCATTAAATTACTTAAGTATATGTATTTTATTTTTCTACTCCCATTTAAATTATATCATGCACACGCTTTACTTATTATCCAATTAAAACCAAAAAAGCAAAACATGCATTCATCAAAAACAATCAACCAATCATTTATAGTGGAAAACTATCTACTAGTTTCCACTATGCAACAATAATTTATTTTCTCAAATAATGATATTCAATTTCAGATCATTTACTAAATATTATTATCAAAACTCCATTTAATATCTTCTTTCCAAATAACCATATTGCTCATAATACTCCCTTTTAAAATACTAATATTCTTCAAAGATACTTGCTTTTAAGATTTAACACGTGTACATACATGTATTTATACTTTTCCTAAAAATCTTTTCACTTCCAAAATTTATGAATCTCTAAATTCTTATATAAATGAAAATCTATTTATAGCAATTCGCTAATGCAACCATTCATCCATGCCTACGCCATTTAATCACACATAATTAAACAACTAATTACTGTGCTCAACGGAAACAGCCTATCGGCTTCTGCTGCGCAACTCTGATCCCCAACGGACCAAGACACCACTGCACAACACTTAACTTTAAAATCATTTTATAAATATTATTTGTAAAGTTATTCAAAACTTTTGCTAATACGTCCTAATGATTATTCCCAATAATCATTTATACTTCTTTTCTAAAATAGGAAACAAATCCTAATTTCTATCTGACACCCCCCAAGGGACAGGATTCTAAGTCTGTCTAGGTTAAGATCCGTGTTTTCTATATTCTATATTGTTCTGAACCTTGCTCTAATACCAACTGTAATGCCCCACCTTTATACCCTTTTTAACAAAGAATATTAACAAGTAATATCGTCTTCTAATGTGGAGAATAAGGCTATTAAGGAGCGACCATCCGTAATATTGCTTTGTGTGAGTATCGATATGTTGAATCTATAATTTTATTCTTGTTGGTGAGGAGGAATTCTGTAATGATCCCGGATTTTATATGAATTTAAATTGATAATTAATTGAATTTTTTTTAAATTAAAATTTTAAAATTAATTGTAAATTGATGCGAGTTTCCCCGAGTTCAAATAAATTCTATGTTAAACCATTTAAAATTTAAATATTGTATATATATGCATATATGTGAATATATATGTATACGGGCATATATGAGTAAATTTGAATATATATGTATATATTTTATTTGAATTTAAATCTTAAATAAATAGTTTGAAAATAATTATAAAAATATAGACATTTGACACAAATACAATAATAAATAATTTTGAACTTAGAATTGATGGTTAATAATGATTTGAATTTATAAAATAAATATAAGACAATAAATATTAAAGTAAAATAATAATAATAAATATTTAAACTAGAAATAGAAATAAATATAAGATAAATTGTAATAAAAATAGAGAGTAGAACATTTGCTAAAAAAATATACAAGTATGTATAAATGAAATAAAATCAAGGTTGTAGAAGTATACTCAAATATGAACAAGTAAGAAAACAAGTAAACAAATAATACATTCAAGCAAGATAAACAAAAATAAATATGAGTATGTAAATAATCTATCAGCCACAAGAAATATATATATGAATGAAGCTTGCAAAAGAAGATACTAGTATTATATGTAAATTTGTACAAAGATAATTAATGCTTGTACACCACAATATCATTTCAGCCACAAACAAGAAAATATCCCTGCTAAACATTGTACCAACCCGTATTATCCTCCAGTACAAATATCATCTCCACCCTGTAACTTCATTTTTCATATACATCAACTTCATCTTAGTTCATTCCATTCCAAGCTATGAAAACTGAAAGTAAAATATCATTTAAACTTAAACAAAATTCAATTAAACAACAAATACCTCAACTAAACTCAGAGATCAACAAGAGAATTAAAGGCAAAAAGAAGACTTCAGCTTGCAGTTTCAACAAGCTTGTTTCAACTCTGTTCATCTTCACAAAAACACTATGAGTAGACTATTTTTATAAAAGTTAAATCTGTTTTAACCTGAAGTTGTAGATGTAATGATGGAATGATTTGTGCATGGTTGTTTAGGTATGATTTCAGGTATATCTGTTGAGGTTTATGTATGTATGTCTGTGTAGATATATATACATACATATTTCTGTTGTTTTACAGTCTCTGATCCACAAAGAAAATTCATATCTCCCCAAATAAGTCAATATTAGACTATATCTCCAAAAGGAAAATGTTTGAAACAAGGTAACATCATTTTTAAAAATTGTTTCAAGTAGAATTATTTAGAAAATATTTGGAAAATAGGATATTACAGTGGAAACTCTGGAACATGATAAATTCGAACATCATGATTTTTGATTTCACCTATGTAATTTAAATCCTCTTTGAGAATCATGAATTTTAATAATTAAATCAAGATTTCTAGCTTTGAGTCGAGGTAGAACTCTCGAGTTGAACGGAAAACATTTTTTCGTAAATTGCCGATGATCAGCGAAGCAATCTTGGTCGGGCTTGAAGGTGGAGGTAGCTGGAGGTCCAGTGTTCATAGGAAAAATGATCGAGATATTTTTCGATCATCAGAATGGTGGCACGGTGTTGAACTAGGGTTCGATTGGCAGTTTTTGTCGACTGGGTTTGAGTGGCTTTTGCATCGTCGTCGAAGCTTTATGGTCGATCGGACCTGGGGGAAAAGGTTAGTGGATCATCAGAGCAGTTGTGGCCGGAGTTTCGACATTTCTGATGGCCCGAGGCAATGGGATGTGGCGTTTTTGGTGATCGAATTGGTTCCAGAAGGTAGTCGAATAGCTCGATTTTGATCGACAGCGAAATTGAAGGATCTGGGAGCTCGGGCGAGTTGAGTGGATCATCGATGACTGGTAGGTGTCAGCGACGATGATCGGAGTTGCTCTGATCGCATGTACACGTGCATGCATTTACGCATGTATCTGATGATTGCGTTGTGTTGTGATGCATCGAGGAAGAAGTGGTTCGCTTCGGGTCTGGCACGAAGTTGTACGCGAGTTGTCTCGAGGAAAGTGAAGAACGCGAGTGGCTCGGGGTTTAGCTCGAGTATTTTCAGTTTGGGCTCGGGTAAATGTTTTGTACAGGGTTTTAAAGGCTGTTCTGTTTTGAAATTTTAAAACTAAATCTTAAATTATAAAACAAAGTTTTACTAAGTTTTAAATCAAAGTTAAAATATAAATTCAAGTGCAATTTTGAAAATGGAATGAAAAGCTTTGGAAAAGGTTGTCCAAGTTTAGTCAATTGTTAATAATGATTTACTTTATTTAACAAGGATTAAAAGGGTGTAATAAAGTAATTAAAGAAAATTTAATCGTTAATGAAGTCATTAACTAAAATTATTTAAATAATTAATTAATGTGATAAATTTTAACAATAAATTAGATTGATCAATTTAATAATAATCAATTGTGGAATTATTAAGTATAATTACTTAATGACAGTAATTAAAGCATTAATTATTCAGAATAATTAATTGAGTTAATTTGATTAGTTCAAGTCAAATTTCTTAAGTTAATCTAGAATAATCCCTTGATAATTTGAAAAGTATAATTACTTAGAGAAGTAATTAATAGATGATTACTGGATGTAATTAATTGAACGAGGATTAGAAATTTGAGTATAACTATTTGTTAGTAATTAAAGGATTAATTAATAATGGTGATTAATTAAGATTTATTTAATAATTAAATTTTAATTGATTCGTTAATTAAGATTGATTTGTTAATAATTTAAGGTTAACCAATGAATTTGAAAGGGAAATTTCTTTCAAATAATTTGTAATTAACTATGATGGTTAACCCAAATTAATGATTCATTCCTAAATAATACATCTGATTTAAATTAATCAGTTGATTAATAAGTTTATTTGTGAATGTTTGGACTTGACTGAATGATTGAATTGCTTGATATCTCTGATATGTAATGCTTTGTGATATATTCTGATTTGTGTGTGATCTGTACTGTAGTTATTTATCTGGGATGAATGTAAATTATTATCTGTGACTTATATATATATGAATGAAAAGATAAGTGTTATAGTTATACCGTTTATTAACTATATTTCTGTATTCTGATCTGTGATGGCTGAATGATGTTGCACTACTGTGTGAAACCCTGGACTACACCATACACACACAAATATGGATTTCACGTGGAAATTAGTTAAGTCGCAGATTTTTGACAATTTTAAAGATTGAATTCTTGAATCCAAATAGTTTTGGAAATTGGAATTGAGAGCTTTGTAAATGAGTTTCAAATGTAAAAGTTATTTTAAATAACTTGATAAAACTTTGAAATCAAAATAAATTGATTTAGATTCAATATTTGAAATTGAATTCAATGATTTGGGAAACTAATTGTTTTCAACTGATAAAAGTTCTCATGTAAAAATGAAAATGAATTTCCAATTTAAATTAAAGGAATTTCTAGTTTGAATTGAAGATGGTTTCCCAAGTTACGAATAAATCTTTAGAAACGTGTTTGAAAGCTATCAATTAAATCTTTGATATAAAGATTAAATGAGTTAATCCAATTGAAATGGAAATCGATTTGAAAATCTATGAGTAGATCTTTGTGAAACTGAGTGAACTTTGTGAGATGAATCTTTTTGTGTAAAAGATTAAAATGGTAATTTGTTTAAACCATTTGAAAGAAAGGTTTTGGATAATAAGTTGTGACTTAATTGAAATCCCAATATCCATATGTTTTAAATATTGCGCTCATTATTTGGTTTAGCCGGGAGAGGACTTTGTGTCATATAACCCATTCCGAATAGTGATACGTCGTAAATGGATAACATTTGAAGACCGGTGTTGAAGACTGGGTATTTGTGAGAACGATAGGATGACCTATCGATTGTCTCTACACTGAGTCGCACCGGTATAGAGATTCCCTAAGTGATGGGAAATTCGATCGGGATTGTGAATACCCGGATTGCAAGGGCTTCTTCGGAAGTGCCTTCGGTTCTGTTCGAACCCAGGACAGACTTGTATGGTTGTATGTCTGACATTACACTTTGAGATATAAAGCTGATTTCTTTCAAATACATTTCTGTTTGGTGGCGGAGAATTTATTCTCTTAGCTTAACACCCTTCTCTGAGACGTACGAGCTCAAAGGTTATGTAGTTGAAGGTTATCAGTGATATACTCCCAATTTGGTAGTGTGGCATGCTAAGTGTTGCTGTGTGTTGCTGATCATTTGTTGATCAAAGCATGGCTTTGTGAAAAAGCGTAGCTTTGTGGACGAGACCTCATCGAGCCTCACAAACCGAAAATGGTCGAAACAGGAAAGATGCGGCAAGGTTATGAGGGTCGCTCCCTTTAGGGTATGTCATTCCCTTCTGGAAAAAGGTGATATTATGGTATGGAGCCCAGATATTTACCTGTGTGGTTGCTCCAATCTCATTTACTGTGTGATTGTTGCTGTGTGATCGAGGCCTCGGATAAAGGTCCTAAAGGACCGGGGGGTGGCATACTCGAGTAGTAGTTACCTAGTTACAGAGGTAACCCGACCTTGTGTTGGCAGAGATCCGGGTAGGTTCTCGGGGCGTCCCTCCAGAGGTGTTCCTACGTGGCATAGGAAGTTCCTTAGCCTGACCATTTGTTGGAAAATCCAAAGAAACAATACGAGCCCTTTACGATTGCAGTTGTATAACCTGTCTCCTCAGGCGGTAGCTATAGCAGGCATAATATAATGGTACCTATTCTGGCTAAGATTAATATTATATTTTCGAAATGTTTCCTATACTATGCACTAGTAATAATATCAGAAGAGGTGTTTTTGCGTAGTAAGCATGTTTGACTATCATAAGGAGAAATCTCCTCCAATTCTGCATTTGCATTATGTGTGTGGCGGGAGGCCTTATGGTAGTTTCATTTTCCAAAAAGCATTGCGGATTTCAATGTTGAAATTCTTTTGTTGTTTGTTTTAAAGATAAACTGTTTTTGTTACTCACACCAGTCCCATGACTGACCCGGAGTTTATTGTTCCCTTCCTAAACTCTGGGTTCCCACAATTTTCCACACGGGCAGTCTAGATTTGGGTTTTTCAGATAGTCAGGTTTAGTAGATTATCGGGAGCTAGTTCAGTGTTTGGAGTTTACTCATCGACTGACGTTGCTTATCTTGGTGCAACGTGATGGTGGTTCGAGCTTGATGTTGGAGTTGTTGGACTCATTCTCTTTTAAAGATCATTTGGAGTTATCACTTCTATTTTCTGCTGTAGCATCTTTATTTATCTCTGATATTCTTGTATCATATTGATATCATTCTAGATATTATATTCATTGGAGTTGTATATGATATCATTGTTTTTTTATTCCGCTGTGTTGTTATACTTACCGTGTTATAAGCTCCGGTGAGCCAGATTCGGCGTTTGAATCTGCGGCATTTTGAGTACAAGTGAAGTACGGGTGCTGATTTTTGAAGGCCGAGTCAGGATCGCTACAAATTCAATGTATATGATCCAGGCAAAAAATAATAATACAGTGACTTATTATGATTCAGAACAATATTAAATATCACAGACATGGAATCACTGATCGCATCGATAAATATAATAGAAGACATATCACATAACAAACATAAGAACTAAGGTACATCACCAAGTAAAAAATGAGTCTACATCTCAACAAGGCGCACACACACACATACATAAGACAACATCTCAAAATGACTGATGACAATATAGATAACTAGCAAAAACTTCAACCCAAGGCAGCTTAAGTCCAAAGCCAAAAGTCCCTGCTAGCTGTCAACTTCCGGTCTGACCCGAGCATTAAAATAACACCCGGGTCAGACTATCTCTAATTATAACAAAAGGTTAGTCCATAATAATAATAGACTGCATAAACATCAAGGGTAAAATATCATAGATTGTACTTCACTAATCTACTTAATATTTCATATAAAACTTCATGATTTAAGGTTAAGCTATACTGATTCAATACACAACATCAAAGTGGTAGCAACCGTTATTAAGAGCACAATCATACACTATCAAGAATGCAAGCGAAGGACAAGCACTTCACAAGCCAATGGTCATTGTCGTGCACTTCGCACCTAATAAATAAGCACTTCACTAATTTATTATCATCAACGTGCACATCGCACATAAAATAAGCACTTCGCTAATTGACTATAAGACAAGCGCATCGCAAGTCAACACCAAATATGAGTGCATCTCTCGTCGTCATCATAGCTAGCTTAAAAGACAAGTGCATCACATATCCATACAATTACAAGCACGTCGCAAGTAATAACTCATTAGTAAATGAGTAACATCAGATGGGTCTTAACAACCCATAGAATCCGCATAAAGCGGCCTACCCACGGACGAGTCTATAACTCAACGAAATAAGTGTTATATAATTCCTATAAGCTGTAATCATTCAAATAACGACCGCATGTCCAATAACCACTTGGGTTTATTCAAATGTTTACTTTAAGTTCGTAAACTCCGCTCGATAAGTGTGATAAACTATCAATTAGTAACTAGATAAGCATCCCACAATGTCCCATAACCACTTAGCGTTACTTAATTATTTACTAAGTGGTTATAAAATCCTACTCGTGCAAAATAAATGTTCATTCAAACAAGTCCAAGAATTAACCGGTAAAACAAACACGAGCGTTTCATACCGCTCGTTTTATTAAACCTTTTAAATCGATTCCTTATCCGATCAACGTCGTGTAATTCTATGAAAATAATTTACTCTGAAAGCCTTCTTATAACTATCATTTTATACTAGAAAATATACATATACATACATACATATATACATATATATGTATATATATTAGAAAGCCTTTGTAAACTTATACGGTGGTATTTATAAATTCACGTTTTTAAAATCATTGTTCCAAACCAAATTAAAAACATTGATATACATATATATATAATTAAATATCACTTATATATATATATATAAATATTACTAATATCCTTTTGTAGAAAATATTCATACTTGAAATGGTTTGTAAAGCATTTGGATTAAAATTACTTCTTTTGGAAAACACTGTCTTAGAAATGTGTAAAAAATGTGATTGTATCTTCATGTATTCATAGTTATATTCCTATAGCAATATCCTAAAATTGAATGGATCAAGTCAATCAATTTAAATCATAATCATATGCAAACAATTCATTGCAAACTAAGCATTAAAACCAGGTATAAGTCAACAAGAGTACACCGGCCAAGTGGGCAATCAAAGCGATAATCCGGGATGCATCAGAGCCATCACTTGGACTCAGCCCAGGTGCATAATCGGTGCACTGATTCACATGAACTAGTCCACCGATCGAGACACCTGGGCTGAGCCCATGCGATCTTTTCGTGCTTCCTGGTGATCGTCTACGGGGGTTTTCTGGTGGAGATTTCTTCTAATTCCTAGGTCATCATTATAGATGACATGCAAGTCTAAATTCATCAAAAAATCATGATTCAAATGGTCAAATAGCAAGGGTTTCATTAAAATAGAAAATAACATAGCTTAAACATGCAATCAACACAAGAATTTGTAATCAATTCAACAACAACTCAATCAAATAACCAATTCAGTAAATAACTCTAGAATTAGAAATAGTTGTGAGTATACACTCAGCTTTCTTCTTGAGTTTGATAGCAATTAAACAACAGCTAGTGATTGTTTCAACAAGAAAAATGCTAGAATTGACAATTCACCAACAACAAAGAGAAACAATTTCACTTACTGTAAACTGAAACAAAATTCTCTAATAAGGAGAATAGTGTTTAAGTTCCTATACCTGAAATTTGTTTGCTTCTAAAGATCAATACTTGATCCACTAGGGAGTTTGAGAACAAGAAACTAGGTTTTGAAAGAGGAAAAATATTTCTAAGTTTAGTTTGTTTACTGTTAAAAAAATGAGGAGGAGGAATAAAAACAATATACATAACTTTACATAAGAGAAATCTTTCTCAGCCCCAATTGTTTAATGGGTTTTGGGCCCAAAAATATATATTACAACCCAAAATGAAATAAAAAAAATTATTTTCTTTACTCTCTCAATTAATTAGCTTATGAAACAATTAACTACTTGTTTTAAAACCATAGATCAAAGTAGATATTAAAATATGATTTCTTATATACTTATCCAATAAAAAGCTTCTATTTACTATTAAAAGGAGTTTATTGATTTTTAAATTTGCATTCTAAAGACTTTATTTATCATTAATTAAATTAAAATTTACTATTTAAATCATTGTTTTATTTTTAATTAAACAATCTAAATTCAGGGTTTTTACATTGTGCTTCAACCAAGTCTTTATATACTTTGATATTTAAATACTTTAATATTTACAAAGGACCGAAGTCACACCTATGAGTGACGCAACAGCGAATTTCCGTGTTGGACCCATAAGTTATAATATTATGATTTATAATTGTTATAACTTATCATGTAGATGATTTTTATATGTATATGTATAGCTATTACATATATATGCATATATATGTATCAATTGTTTAGTTAATTAGGAAACATTTTGCAAATCCAAAGAGGTGGGGGTTAGGAATCATAAATCTGCATAATATTTATGCATCTCTACTAGGAAAATGGCTTTGGAAATCTAATAACAATAATGAAAAACTTATCTGGAAAGAAGTGATCTCAAATCAATTTTATGATAGAAACTACAACCTTCACCAAATAACTTCGAATTCTAACAACATGTCTCATTTTTTGAAATCCATCTTTAAAGTCACTGATATTTTTAACCTTGGGATCAATAATATGGTTCACCTTGGAAACAACACATCTTTTTGGCACGTAAGCTGGATTTTCACAATCCCATTAACATTAGAATACAAAGAGCTTTTTGATATCTGTCATTTCAAAAAAAGCCTTAATTTCAGAGGTCTTTTGTCCTCTTAGCGAATTGTCATGGACCTTTACTTCAACCATGCTCTTGAAGGCATTACCTTGACCCAAATTATTTTATTTTGTTCCAAGCTAGAATATTACAACTTAGATAATAAGAGCGATACTAAGATATGGTGTTGGAAGATGTTTGTAAAAGCAAAAGTTACTCCTCCAACTCAATGCCTAAATTTCTAGGGCTAAAACAGACACTTTGAAATTCATTTGGAAAGTTAAAGCTCCTCCCAAAACAAAACTGCACATGTGGCTAATTTTTTATAAGAAATTAAATGCAATCAAATTCCTGGAGAAAAAGAATTTAACCATAGATAAACAAAATGTGTTTTTGTAATATAAACTTGGAAACTGTAACACATTTATACTCTTATTGTCCCCTAACTTATTTTGTTCTTGCATACACACTTAAAAATTTTGAATTTATTATAACCGACACCGATTTTAACTACAACATTTACAGGAAAAACCTTAGATTTCAATAGGCCATAGGTTATAGAATTTTAATTGATACCATCTTCAGCATTACATGTTGGTATATATAGTTTGAAAGAAACCAAAGAATGTTTAATAATGTTATTAATCCATACGACAAACTGATCTACGCTATTACATAGTTTATCTACAACTTGGTAGCAATTTTAGTTATAAAGTGGACAAAAATGTTATTTTCATAAACTTCCTTAAATTGGTAAAAGGTCGCATTGATATCTTGAGGGGAAAAATTGTTTACAACGATTGGAGACACAACACTACACTAACAATGATCTGGTTGATATTTCTAATGAATGTAACATTTCGAACAACCTACTCTTGATTGACAACTATGCCGGCTTACTTTGAGTTTCAATCTTTTTTTACCATACACACACACAGATATATATACACACACGCATACATACATGTATATGTATATAATCTTTTGATAATATACATACATACATATATACATACACACATATAAATACATACATACAGATGTGTGTATGTGTGTGCGCGAGTGTGTGCTGGACTGATGTTATTGTATGATTTTTTTAGACCTAGTAGTTACTAGAGCCAGTTTGTTATGCTTACAGAATAAGGATATTAGATTGCTATGAACTTCTGCCATGACTTGTTCCTTCATAGAAATTGGATCTCTTTGCTCCTTTTGACTTGCTTCCTTTAATCGGTTTTGATGATCCTGACGGCGTTTGTGGATCTATAATCATACTTTCTGACTTCCATTGATTGATTTGCTCTATTTTCTACTTTCATGGACCTTTATTCATACTATCTAACCTCCTTTGGTTAATTTAGTCTATTTGCTTGACATTCCTAGTGACTCTCTTGGTCCAGTTAACAGTTAATTTATCGTTTTCCCCATATCCATGTATACTTTTGGGTACATATGCTAAGTTTTTAGTTTTGAGGAGGGTTTTCTTTTTCTTGTTTGTAAGGGGGGTATTGCTACTTGTCAGTCTTATTGATAGCTTCCTTTTATGTGTAAAATAAATTTACATGAGTGCTCTCCTTCTTTTTTCCTTAAAAAAAATTCCAAAACTAATTGTGTTAAATATTGTAATTTTTGTATATACTAAAGTTAGCTTAAATAGGTAATTTTATTAATTAAAATAGGTAACAAAAAAGATAGAATGTATATATATTATTCCATATATTAACCAATTAATATATGTTAATTGACTCAAATATGGTCCCCGCCATGATGGTAAGAGGAAGGGTCAAATGTGTTTGATCCAAAGGAAGCAATAAATGGAGATCTAATATATATGGTATATATTAGAGACGAATCAAGTACAAATATATTTTGCATTTATCTTACATTTGATGGTCGACTATACAGAGGGGAAGGGGAGGGAAAGGGCTAATCATGGAGAAATAAATGAGATTTATTTCCCACTATAAAGACAATTGTAGTCTCTCTTTCTCCTGAATGAAACTCGTATCATTTTTGGTTCCTAATATCCTTTGGGGTGGCCCACACAAGATCGCTCATGAGCGAGTTTTACATACACCCTCTCGACTCACATGGCCTTCTTAGTACATGTATTATGAGACCAATGCTTCACCACGGTTCACATTGTGAGAAACCTTATCACGTTTGTTGCTAGGACCGAACTCACGACATGACCACTACTATACAGATGCCTCTACCAACCTCACTCTTATTTCATTGTTGGATCTAGAGGATTATGCAACAGAGTGAAAAGATTGGTTTCAAAAATAATATTTATCTGTAGGTCTTGGTCTATAGTTGTATTTCAACACGGCAAATTTCTCAATGTACTTAATCATATTAAGCACATGATCTTGCACCATAATTCCTTACCCATGTTCAAATGAAATTAATTCTTTGAAATCTTTATAGAATAAAACATTTCACCATACAATTACAGTATATGATTAAATGCAGAATGAATATCCATACTCTTTTATTGCCTTAGGTAGTCAACACATGACATCGAGTAAGTTCATTGTCAAGTGACCAAGACTTGAAAGTTAAATAGTATTTTTGAAACAAGCCCTTTACTCCATTGTGCAACCCTTAAGATCCAACAATGGTATCAAATCAAAAAACAATTACATATCTGCGTGTCATAACTCATCATGGAAATGATTAGACATAATTTGATTAACTAACATATCATAATAGTCAATAATAAGAGTACATAATAGGTCTCTCTTACATAAGTAGAGTACTAATTAAAATAACTGTAACCGTATATAAATTCATTCAGAAATCTATCGCATTCGAAATGATAAATAACTAAAAATAAGTAAAAACCTCTCAGCTCGATCCTCTATTAAATAAGTTCAAATCTCATAATTTTACCCTTAACCTACTCATGAGAGCACCTATGATATGTTATAAAAGAAATAAGATAAATACATGGTTAGACTATGACGTTTAGTATGACAGATTCTAACTGGTATATGTATGTAAGGTACTATATAAGTAAATGTACTTGTACCAAACCTCCATATAAGAGCAATCATGAGACAAAACTACTGCTTTCTGCTCATATCACCACACCTATAACATAGATGCAAATATCCAAATTCTAAATCATAAAATTATATATATATATATATGTATGTATGTATGTATGTATTTATGTATGTATATTAAGTTGAGTCTCTTTATATAATTTTCAATTTTCTCCTTTCTAAGTAATAAAATACTCAAAATATCCTTGATTGAGCCTATTTTCAAGAACACCCAAGTTAAAGTCCTACTAAACTCACTTATATATTCTATTATATAAGATATTTAATGTTAGAATCCAATCTAAGAGAAGGTAGAATATACTTCGAATTAGTTTTGCGTAGTGCAACTAGTATTATATTTTCATAAACTAACAAGCAAACACCCTATATGGATTTGTGAAGATCTATGGACCCAGAATGAATTCTACAACAAAGACTTGGTGAATGAAATCTTTATTAGATTTATGTTATGAATAAGGTACGCTCATAGAATCACAAGCAAATAGTTTAGTGAATTTTTGGTTAAGATTTTGTCCACACACTTAATATAGGAAGCTAAGATTCAAACCAAAGAACTTAAGTAATAGTCAAGTTAATATGAAAATATATGAAGATATGTCCTTTGTTGAATTTAGAAATGTTTGATTTGCTCTAGTTTACCATGGTTATATATTTTCAAGCTTTATATAATTTCAAAATTATAAATGATTTAAGAAAGAGAATTCATATTTGGCTCTTTCTTAAATGGGGGTAGTCCCCTGTTTATAGTAGTTCATTGACCAGTGGATGCTTGACAAATGGCAATTAGGCGATGGAGATTTTTGCCTTGGTGTTGACATGGCATTCCCTTATAGTTAGATATGCCACTTTGAAAATTATTTCATTCATAAATTGATGAAAGCTCTCTGGGTCCATTAGTATGATTGAGGTGGAAAAATGAGTTTGTAATGTGTGGCTAGGTTGTGGTCATATTTCTAATAGCATATAACTCCATATCTTTGATAGTTTGCAACATATACTTCCATTATCTTTTGACTCATACTTTTGATGGCTTACATCTCATATAATCGATAGCTTAAAACCCATAAATTCAATAATTTGCATCGCATACTTCTGATAGCTTATAACTCATGCTTCCAATAGCTTATTTCTCATACCTTAGACAGCTTACAACTCATACTTCAAATAACTTACGAATCATACTTCTAATAACTTACGACTCATACTTTTGATAACTTATATCTCACATCTTCAATAGCTCACGACTCATGCTTCCAATGGCTTATATCTCATACCTTCAATAGCTTACATCTTATACCTTTGATGGCTTATATTTCATAAATTTGATACTTGCATCTTATTTTTTTTATAGATTATGGCTCATACTTCTGGAAGCTTATATTTTATACATTCAATAACTTACATCTCATACACTCGATAGCTTATATCTAATAGTTTCGGTAGCTTGTATCCAATACTTTCGATTACTCATATCTCATACTTTCAATAGATTACAATTCATACTTTTGGTAGCTTACATCCCTGCTTCAAGTAGCTTACAATCTCATACTTTTGATAGTTTATATCTCATACTGTAACGATCTGTATTTTTAACTATTCTAAATTATCGAATTTAATATAATTACTGAATAAAATGGTTAGAAATAAAAATTTAATGATTTATTTATGTAATTTATTTAATATGTATTTGAATAAAATCTTGAAATAACCAATTTCGAAGATTTTGGCAATAACAAGTATTGAAATGGTATTCTTTGTAATGAATGTGGTTATAATCAATAGCTGGAATTGAGTAATAAGTGTTGAATCATTTAGATGTAAATAAAATAATTGTTTGATAATTAAAATTCATTTAAAATTTTAATGATTAATTAATGTAATCTATTTGATAATTAAATTGTTTAAATTTAATATTTGAAATTGTTTAAATAATTGAATCTGGAATTTAATATGCATGAAAATGATATTGGAAGTTGATTTAAATTTTATTCAAATAAGAATGAAGATTGCTAATTTGTAAAAATTGAATATAAAGTGATTAAATTGATTTTGGAAATTTTATATTTTAATTAACGCGTAAAAATAGCCTTTTTGGGTACTTTCTCGGATTTCGATGAAACCAGTTTCATTGGATCCGTAATAGTGAATTATTATAGGATTTCAAGTTTCGTAGCGACCAGACTTATCATCTGGCTGTGCAAGCTTAGAACGCATAGAAATTAATTAAAGGAATTTAATTAAAATAATTTAATTCTGAAATGGTATCTTCTGAATATGATGGAATTGGCTCCTGAAACTAGTTCCATTGGGTTCGAAATGGGGGTATAACATATACAACGCCTGGTGGCACGCTTCGTATGGAGTTCGGAATTTTCTGGATCAATTGGGTTGAAAACTTATATATAAGGCCGTTATAATTCATTTTCGTCAAAACCCTAAAGCTTCGGCACCTACATTCACGAATTCAATGGCCGAAATCGCCCTAACTTCTTTTCTCATTTTCTCATCTTCCGCTCAACGAAATCGCTCGACCCCAAAAGGGAAAACGTAGAGCTCGACGAGCTCTACAATCTGGACGGTTGGATCGTCTCATTTCATTGCGTGTTGGCATGGATCTGATCGCGTTTGCTGAGGGTTTCGGGGTTTTTTTGGCTTCGAATCGCACGCGCGGCTGCGCGCTGATGGCGGCGTGGCTAGAGGAGGCTTCGGCAGTGGCGTGTTGGTTGGTGATTGTTCGTATATTAAAAAATGATGAAAGCAGTCGCGATTGGGATGTGGTAGCGTATGAGCACGTCTGGAGTTGTTCGTTGAGGAAGATTAGGTAACATTTTTAATATTTTAATTATATTTAATATTTTTATTTTGTTAATTATGTTTTTAATTATATCGATATTAATAAAAACACGAAACTCTTTCATACGAGGTCCGTTACGAGCGACGAGTCGCGTTGCGATCGTATCGACGAAGGCTACATCATGGAGTGGAAGTGGAATTTATTTGAAGCTGAAATATTTTCAGTTTCAAATAAAAGATGAGTGTTTTATACACTCACGAATGAATAAATATTTTTATGTTAGTTAAATCAAATTTATGAAGTGGTTTATTTTACTGACTATTGATTGATAGTTTAACTGACATTTAAAATTGACATATGAACTCAACTGATAGAAATTTAATTTGACAGTTCGATTTGAAATTGAAATTGAATTGCTAGTTAAAAGCTTGATATTGGTAACAAGTAAATTGTTATGATATTTTGACTGATTTGGAATGTTGATTGTGATGGAAGTTATTGGTTGATATTTTGAATGATTTGCATGTTTATTTATTTTTATATATCCTGTTATCACCCTGTATATTATTGACAGTATATAAACTATTATTTGAATTATTTCGAACAAATTAAGAAATAGGTTGAATTGATATATACCTATGACACTGTGATTTGGATTGAAATGATATATATCCATCCCTAAAATTAAAAATTGAAATAACTGATCACTTAGCCATAGGATAGAAAATTGTATACGGACACCGGATTGGTTAAATTAAATGATTTTAAAATACTTGGATTTGAATTTATTCAAATGATTTCGTTTTATAAAAATAAAATTGAATTGAAATATGGAAATTGAATTAATTTCGAATTTGAGTTTTGAAATATGAAATTAAAATTTGTTAAATGAAATTGTTTGACAATGAAATTTGAGATTTTGAAGTTATAATTGAAATATGATTTGAATTTTGGAAATTGATTTGTTCTAAAAAGATTTGAATTTTTATTCGAACTTTGAAATATTGCTAAGTAAAAGTAATTTAAATGGATATTTCAAATCTGGATTTAGATTTGAATTACTTTGAAGATTTGAGCCTTAAATTGAACATCGAAGTTAAATTTGATTTAAGTGATTTAAATCAATATTCTGAAATTGAACTCGAATTTATATAAATTGAAATGGTTTAAAATTGGGGATTGAATTGGAATTTAAACCATTGAATCGAATAGTGAATCGAATTTGAAATTGAAATTAATTTGGAATTGAAATTGATTTGAATTAAAATTGAATTGGGTCGATTTGAATTGAATTGAGATCGAAGATGATTTGAATTGGAAAATTCGAAATTGAATTAATTTGATTGAAATTGGACTTAGGTCTAGATTTGTTAAAATGTAAAGTGACAGTTTGATTTGAAATTATTTTCAAAATAAATTATTTTAATATAAACTGTTTAAAATCTATCTTTTTTTAAATATTCAAATTATTTTGACTTTCCAAATTATTTTATTTTATAAAACAATTTAAATACTTAAATCTATTTTAATATCTAAACTATTTTAACTTTTAAACTATTTAAAAATTTCAAACTATTTTCTAAAAATTCAAACTAGTCAAGATTGGGATGTTTATATTTAAATCGTTGATTTAAATACAAATGTGGTTAAAATGAAGTTATAACCCAAATTGAAATTCGAAACGATTTTGGAAGTAAAACTGAGAAATTTGAATGAAATGATATTTTCAAGTGAAATTGATCATATTTATATAAATATGATATTTTGAAGTGAAAATGATTTTTGAAGCGAATATGATATTTTGATATCAAGTATGAATCGCTTTCAAAATGTAAAAAATACCAACTGGTGGGTAAAACGACGTTTGGTTATTGAAGAAACCAGAGCTCTTATTGGCATACTCTCTGTCAATATTGGACCACTTTAACAACTGTGTATGCAGAGGAGACTCCAAAATGAAGTGGTTGGATTTGGCGTAAGTTTGCTGGATTTGAAGAAAGAGAACGATGATGGATAGACCCCAGCACTTGTGCCAATTTGAAATGACTAAAACATAACGGCTTGACAGGGCCAATGAGGCTAATTACCTCTAGTGGACATCTGTTTTTCGATTTCTTTTTGGACTTGGTCCATACTATTACTTTTTATGTTGGTTTCGATTGGGGCACCTTGATTTGGGATAACCTCCCTTTGACTCAATATTAGATGGATGTACGCGGTGGGCGATCATGGCTATGATGCGTTAACACCAGCCCTGCGACCCGAACCGGTAGTATCCTACCTTGGGCATTGCCTCACGTGCTTTGTCATACTTTTATCCCTATACGAGACCACTACGAGTTTGGTTTAGTGTTGTCGTATTACGGTACATCACTATTCCCCGACGTGTTATTGGGGCGTTATATGAAAACTGTACGACAATGCTTAAAAACGCGTTAAGTGGGATTAATATAAAGCCTTAACGCTAAGAAAAATATTTATTTTACTGATTAGACATTATATATGTAGTGTATTCTACTATATATAAATATTTTGATGGATCCTTAAGAGATGGAAAATCTCATAACATCTCTTGAGTTATTGCACGCACGTTATACAATGGATAGGGATGTGCAACCCCATAAACATCTCTGACGCTATTACACTCCTATTATATGTGATATTGATTTGACTCACATAAGGATATTTTAGTCCTGACTCGAGTGTTTTGTTCTTTCATTACACTCGGGTCAACCTTGTGTTTTCAGTGCATTGAAGACTATTCTGGAGGACGAAAACGAAGATTTGGTATTATTATTACTAGTATCATTTCACCACATAGTTTGTTCCGCTGCATTATCCTATTGTTCCTATTGTATATATATATAACTCTGATAAATGTTGTATAAATTATAATCAAATGTATATTATAAACAGCTTCATGAACTGTTTATTTGGTTATTATATTTTGTTATTCCGCTACGAGATTCTGTTGTTATTTTCTTCTTTTCTTATTTTTCTTAATTATCCTCATTGATTATCTGTGTTTCGGATTATTGGAGTTGGACATGTGTGGATTATTATCGATTTAAACCTTCCAAAATGCGGGTCATCACACATACTTTCAATAGCCCTAGGTTAAAAACTTTGGTATAACGGTGCTGTTGTAGCAAAAAGAATACACACAATTTTTTTAGTGGTTTGGATCAAGTGATGCCTACGTCCACTAAGGTATATTGCTTATTTTCTTAAAAATTTCGATATAATGCTGGAATACAAAATACAATAATCTATCCGTCAAAAGAAATGCAATATCCAACTTTAAAAAACTGATCGGCATGTGTCAACAACTATGGTTTGTGATCTTTTGAGCAAAAACTCAATCTCCATTACCATTCAAATATAGGGTATTCGTAGGGATTATTTAATATGGATTCTATTTGGTATTTCTTAAAAAATAACCAATTTCCTTAGATGTAGGGGTTGATCTGCTTTGCATATTCTAGTCGGTAGGCTTTGTTCGGCGCACAAGGCACGTTTATGATGCCATTTATTAAAGAGATGGGAAACCAAAACTTTTGATTATGTGTTGACCGCCAAACCATCTTTATGGTTCATCAGTATTTTCTTCAAATCGAGCCATGAAAACGGTTATATATTCAACACTTTGTTAAATTACCGAAAGTTTTTAAATTCAAATAATGGACAAAGAAAAAAGAAATGTATTAAACCGTTTTCGTGATTTGGTGGTAGCTTGTTCAGTACCAAATGGTGGGATATTACCGATACTGAGCATATTCCAATACTTAGCCAAAGTTTTCCTTTTTTCTTTTTTTTTCTTCTATCGATTTCTCAACCTGCTAATTTCTCTGTCTCACTCACTGATTATTCCTTGGTACTCTTATCATGACTTTTCTAAACATTTGATTATCACTTGACGTCTTTCTGCCTTTAATATTCTGTGGGTGAAGACACCCATAATACTTTTACCCAAAAAGTGTACTTCCATGAACACAAAGTATGCATTGTTCCTCTCATGATGCATCTCTTCTTTTTATTAGCTCCCATTTAGTCCCAGATAGTCATCATTCAGTATCTCTCTCCCTGGTCTGAACCTAGTAATTTATTCGACATGGAATCTCGCATTCTTTTAAAAAATAAATTCCCAAAAGGTCATCAGATGTCCACTAGTTTAGTATTTGGAGAAAGAAACATTGTATGAAACTAAAAGAACAAAATTTCATGGCAGTACAGTTCTTCTCATTATGGTTTATCTCGTATATATTAGACCAGTTAGATCCCTCCGATACCAGACAAAATTGCTACTATAATAAATATTTAGAAGAATTTCAATACTTTGGCTTCCAGTTTCTTCATAGTTGAACATAGTTCTTAGCTGCTTGTTCTTGGTTCGGTCCAAACTTCATATTAGATTAAACTACAACTTTCAAGCAATAATTTTCACATTGTTTCTTTGTTGATTCTATACTCAAACCACCAAAAATCCATCGATTTTCTTCCTATAATTCACTGGACCAAACCATTAGGGTTTTGGTGTTTAAGCTAATTTTTGGAGGATTCTGTAGATTGACTAATGTAAATATGACTTTTTACTGTTGATTATATTACTTTAATCATTCAAGCACCAAACTTGTTCATATTTTCCTCTTACCATGCATGGCTGAATAGAACATTAAGGAGAAATTGGATAAAAAGTTGGTCTCTTACTATTCCTTTGTTTCTGAAGTTGTTATGGTGTTCATGTCTTCTATCATGTAATGTTTTAAAGCCTTCTAGATCAACATTTTAAGAGTACTTTAAAACCTTGACACCTAATCTATTCTATTATATATAAAGTTCAATATGTGACCGTTTATATTTTTGCATCTCATTCATTCTTACTTCCAATTCTCTTCTCTAATTAATTTAAGAGAAAAAGTTTCACTTACCTTTTTAGTAGTTATTTACCATTCCAACCTCCAAATTAAATTTTTATTATATATGAATAACACTATGCCCTTTCATTTTTATTTCAGCTATTCAGAAATTTTCCACTCTTCTCTCCTTACTTTCATTTTTCAACTTCTTATCTAAAAAAATCATTTCTATTTCAGCTATTCAGAAATGTTCCGTGCTCATTTTATCAACTTCTGATCTAAAATAAAATTTTAAATCTATAAATACTATCATATCCTATGTTTTTTCCATTTGCATCTAAGTGGAAAATTTGCTTTTTTGGCTATAATCATAGAATTCTCTCTTCCATGTTTTATGGTATGCTTCGTGCTTTTGGTTATGTAATATTTATTTTATTTTATTTTATGTTGATTATATGAATAATAGCGGCTTAGTGTTGGCACTAAAAGATATTAACATGTTAAATAAATATTGCTTAATCTTTAAGAAATGATCTTTTTTATAGATCTTGTTCGGAGAAATCAGGTTATCAGAAATCATTCTTCAAAAAAGCTGCTCCAATCATCTTTCTTTGGTTACATGCAAGAAATTTTGATTCTATTTCCATGGTAACTCCAGTACACAAGTTTTGATTAGTCTTATAAACTTTTTTTATTCTAACTAGAGTTTGATTTAATTCGCCAACAGTTATTAACTTTGCAATCATCTTAAATTATTTATGATTTTATTGGTGTATTCCATTTTATATCTACTTTGCTTTCAATGTTACAGATCGAAAGAGCCCTAAAAAATCTTGGCTGATTAGATTGATCAAGCTTGATTTTAAGGTTTGAATTATATTCTGTTATTTTTCTTTTCATTTGATTCGATATTGAATTTATTGTTTTTGTTCAAAATTGCTGATCTTTTATTGAGTTTTATGCCTAAAGTTATGTCTTCTTATGGTTTTTGTTCCGATTTGTATGATTATGAGTTTGGTTATTTATTTGTAGTCGGTTACCGAATTTATAAATGGTATTTTAAGAATAAAATCATATTTTTATAGCATATACTTCTTTATTTCATATGTTTCCCTTATAACATTCTTATTTCCACATACAATAATCCTACATTTATTTTTCCTTTATGTTCTAACAATAGTTCTTTTTCTCTTCTCTTCATTTTCAATACAAGAATTTTTGTATTTCCTCAGCTATTTCACATGTTCAATAGTATCAGTATAAGGATTCTTTTCAAAAAAAATTGATCATTTTTATTACACTTATTTTTATTAGAATTCAATTTAATCCACTAAAAGTTCTTCGCTTTGCCTTTATCTTAAATTATTTGCGAATATATATATTTTGTAGTGATTATGTTTCTACCTTGCTTTCAATGTTACTGTTTTTATGGAAACATTATTTAAAGACCTCTAAAAAAATCTTCTAATTCGATTGAGATCGATTAATAAGTTTAATATTTTATTTGTCTTTTCATTTAATTCAGTGTTCAATTTGTTGTTATGTTTGATTCCATTGAGATCTATAAAAAATGTTGATTTTTATTTTGGTATATTTCTTTTCATTTAATTCGATGTTGAATTTGTCGCTTTTGTTTTAAATTATTAATTTCATATCTTTGCTTAGGGTTTAATTTTTGCCTCAAATTGTGTCTTCCTCCAACTTTTTTCATTTCGTAAGATTATGAGTTTATTTCCTTCATTTAGTTCATAAGAAGTTACTTGATTTATAACTATGTGAACAACATAAAATCTTTTGCTATTTGCAAAATCTATTATAGGTAAAATTGAATTATTTTGTGCTCTCAAAATTTATACATAAATCAAATTTCATTTTATTTTTGTTTGTTGAGTAAGAATATGAACTTTGTTTTTATATTTGTTCTGTATGTTATAACTAGTTTATTACAACATAGACATCAAATAATCTTCAGTTATGTATAATCTATTAGATGTAAGGTTGATCTTTATTCAATTCTTAATGATTCTACAGATGAGGTAATTATCTATTATTTTCTATAAGGTTAGTTAGAATTTATGCTATTTTAAATTTTACTCTGTTTTATTATGGATAATATTGGATTGAAGATGTAGATAAGAATAACATTTATAATTAAACTAACTTTAAATATAAAGGTTCATACCAAGTGATATTACCATGGAATTGATAAAAAGAATAAATATATCAATTTCATTTAGTTTGAATTTAAACTAATTAGAGAATTAGTTACAATTAAATTACTTTTATTGAAACTCAATTTAGTGGGAAAATTGACTATATAAGTTCAAATAACTTTTGATTTTGTGATACATTTAGATTGCTTTTTAATTTTACTTAATTACATATTTTATGCACCTTCATTATATCATGTTGTGTAATCCATATTCATATTATTTACATTTTTTGAATATGCGATTGGAAACATTAAAGTTGTACAATACGTAGTTGATGTTTGAGTTTCCATAACTCTAGGAGATTTTGTTGGAACGACAATAATGTATCAAGGGATACGAGGATAGAGAGAAAGTCAACTGATAAAATGATGTTGTGCACAAAGGTAATTTTCTACACAAACTTGATCTTATTGGTTTGTTGTTCGGTAACATTATTCCTTTCGTTTGTAACAACTATATCTCATTTTCTCAAAAAATTCATTGCAATTTGTAACATGAATATCCACATTCAATGGAATAGTACATTAGAACATTGTTTATTTTTGGAAGAAATTACGAAAGTTTTGGTTGTTATAATTGTTAGTATTAATCAAATATAATGTATGACATATTATATATGTACACATCAAATATATGTTTTTTGTTATAATATCTAAACATCCATTCTATAATATAAGTACTTTAATGTTTAACCATTCTTTTTTTCATAAGTTAGAGAGTTAAATCCTTTTTTCGACACTTAAAATTTTGTTTTATATATTTCCCATTCATACATTAATTACCACATTTATAACTACTTTGTAACCTACTCACTTAGTTTTATCTTCCTACCTCTTTCCTAATATGTTTTTATTACATATTATCAAAAGGATATTTAACCTTTTAATATTCACCCATCTTTTTATTTTCCTTAACTTTTTGAATTAATGTCATTTTATTACTCTATGTATTCCTTTTACACCCTTTCAAGTCCTTTTCTCCATTATTTTAATTTCATGTCTTCCCCGTTCATCTTCATTCTCCGTTACTGTAATATTCTTCTTTATGTTAATCCAAACTTTAATTATGCCTTATTTAACTAATTTTATCATCTTCTATTTTATTTATCTGATATATACTTAGGACATAAGGCTTTATTTGACTTATGTTGTTGATTACTTAACATCTATTTAAACACCCTAATAATTTCTTTATTGATCCTACTAATATTGCAAAATTATTACTTATGAGTATGTTTCTACATTACGATAAAATTTTACTTTTATATTTTGTAAGTTTGAATCTTATATTATTTGCTTCTAAATTTTTTATCATAACTATATATTAATTGCGCATGATGGTTCGATGTTTTTTGTCCTTCTTTTAGGGTATTTAATTTCAAGACTATCCATGTGGTTCAATGTTGCATAAAAGGTAAAAAGCTTATGAGCATAGTTTAGTGTTTGATATAACTTATTCTAATTATACTAAAGCATTTTACTTATTGTTAAAAAATTGTATCTTCTTTCTTTCTCTATCTTTTAGGGCATTGGATTTCAAAATTATCCATGGTGGTTAAATGCTGATCTGATGGTAAAAAAATTGCATGCACAGTTAACAGTAGATATTTATTTATATCCCCAATTTTATTCATGAGTTGAGTGAATTGTAAATTTACTAAATATGATTAATAAAAGCAATAATTCCTTACGTTGGTAGAAGGAGCAACAATTATTTATAGTTAATTGTTAATGGTGAATCATTTTGACTAAGGGTAATGGAAAGAGTCAATTTTTAAATTAAAAAGGTTGTATTAAGGGAAGAATCAAGCAAAACATTCTCCTCTTTAAAATCTTATTAAAATTACTAAATTGTCATTATATAATCTATCTTTCTCTTTCTTCTTAGTTTTCAATTCATGTGCATTATTGCGCCATAAAATTTGTCTTTTCATCTCCAAGCCTTAAACCCTAAATATATAATTATGACTATGGAGGAAAACTTATCTCAATCTTAATCTTAATTTTCTCAATCTTCATCAAAATAGATAAAATAACATGGGTATTTAATTCTTTCCTTCTATTCAAATTCTAATTATGTCTTCTTGAGGAATTTTATTATCTTTCATTTTAATTGAATATCAAATTAAGGTAAGAGGTTTTTGTTAACTGGGTTTTAACAGAAGCAGGAAGGCAGATGAGTTAGAACATCTAGGCCAAGCCAAAACTACTCAAGGATCAACCAAAAGGACTAGAAGAATAACCTAATAAGGGATCAAGAAGAATTACCCAAAAGTCCACTAAGGCAATGGATCACTAGCCATCCATCACCTATGGATCGCTAGCAATCCATAAGGAAGCTCCGGATCATTCTAGCCTCTTGCATCATGAACCAATATCTTTTCTAGGGATGTTTGCCAAGTTTTGTAGTATTCCAAGCAGCCTAGTTCGAGAAGCGAAGACCCATCTGATTCTAGTCATAGATCTATCTAACTCATGTATGAATCATCGTCAAAACAAGGCAACTAGCTACGAAATCACATGGAGAGCACCAAACATAAGACATGGAGTGCAATCTAAAGGGAGAAATCCACAAATCCCCTAAGTACATGGATCGCTGACGATCCATGCCCTATGAATCGCTAGCGATCCACAGGATTATATTGGATTGCTTTGAATTTGTCGGAAAGAATGAAGCGAAAGTATTCCAAGTAATTAGATTGTTAGCGATCCAAAACCTATGGATAGCTAGCGATCGATCACCTATGGGCCTCTAGCGATCCATCAGGTTAGTTTGGACTATCATGAAACTCTCTGAACTCCTTCGTGGCATAATGTGCAAGCTTCTGGCAAAGCGGCCTAGCCTAATTGCTCTCTAACCCCTATAAATACAATCCTACCAGCAACATAAACGGTATATTGGGTATTGGCTGTTGGAACTCTGCAGAAATTATTCTTCACTCTTTTCCTCCCACACAATAGTCATCTAGGCATTCATTGTGATTCTCAAGTGAACTCTTGTACTTGTGACTTGATCTAACTTAGAAGATTCAATCATATTGTAATTTGATTCAACTTATAACAGCAGTCAGTTAATAGAAAGTTATAAATTGGACTTAGGCTTCATTAACAACCGAACCACTATCAAATCTTCTTGTCTTTTTACTATTTCTGCTCTTTTTTTATGTTTATTTTCTATATTATTGCTTTATAAGAACAGGGCTGGTGCTTTCACATTCAGTCCAAGGTGCTGATCCATTTTTTGAGTTAACATTTTGGTGCTTTCACTGAGGACCTTGAACAAGATTTGAAGAATTGAAGTTTGAATCTAAGATTTAGAGTATATGAGTAGGCCTAATACTAGATCTAGAGCTGTAGCAAGTCAACCGAAGCCTGAGGGCATCTTGGAGGTGTCCTTATATTCTCATCAATCCAACTATGTGATTAGAGAGGAGATGGAAAGGATGATGAAAGAGATGCATGATGGAATCTTAGCTAGACAACAGGAGATGATGAACGCTTCTTCTAGAGCATGGAGCAGCAAGGGATGGCTAGATCTATAGGGAATAGGAATCAAACTCTAGGGAAGACACAAGAGCTGCCGTAGTTAGATTGGAACAAGATGGAGCCTTTCCCCCATGCCTAGAGCAGCCGATACTTGGGGGCAATGCTGGAATCAATAAGGGAATCAATCCCAATGCCAAAGTGACTGTTGAAACCCCAAGAACTGGTGGTACAGGAGCTAATCCAAACACTAGGATGAATCGACAGAAGAATATGTACCATAACTTCCTCGAAGGAACGTAGGTCTGAATGAAGCTAGAGTTATGAATTAGAACGCAGGCCTACGGCCGGAAGAGCACATACCGGAATACCCATACTGGAACAGGAGGCAAAATATTGCTTTAGGATGGAGACCTTCATTGGACGGTGAGAACCAAATTGTTGAATTAGTACGAAGGTTCGTTAGAAGAGGACCCCCAAATTAGGCTCGAAGACATGAATAGGAATCTGTTTAGTGCTAATATCCAGGATGTGAGAAATCCTCCAGATTTCAAACTCCCGACGCTAGAAATGTACTATGAGAAGACACATTCGACGTTTCAAATGATGAGATACATCCAACATATGGAGGTGTTGGATGCTTCTAAGGAGGTAATGGGGTAGTGCTTCCCATTATACTTAATGGATTTGGCTGCAATGTAGTTCAGACAGTTGGAGAATGGGTCCATAAGCACATGGACCGACTTGATGAGCAAGTTCTTGAGACAGTTTAGAGTTCATGTCTCACAACCGAGGAATGTACTTACACTCTCAAACGTAAAACAAAGGCCTGGAGTGTCCTTAAGAAGTTATTTAACAAGATACAATGCGGCAGCGGCTGTAGTAGTCAAGCCGGACTGTCGTTTTTCCTAATGGCACCAGTATCTAGAGTCGTGAGTAAGACTAATTTTAAAGGTGCATTGAAAAGGGATCCACCGATGGATCTTGCAAAATTCTACTACGAAGCTGAGAGATATTTGCGTTAGGAAAACGCTGAAGCCGAGGATGAAGATGTGGATGCTAAAATAAATGATGTCAAGTATAGGGGACAATCTGGAGCTGGAATTGGAAAAGACAAAGGGAAAAGGAAAACCGATGATGACTTCGAGGAGCCGAAACGA
Source organism: Allium fistulosum (assembly GCA_030737815.1). NCBI lineage: Eukaryota > Viridiplantae > Streptophyta > Magnoliopsida > Asparagales > Amaryllidaceae > Allium > Allium fistulosum. Next base: position 661,671,104 of record CM060907.1, read on the forward strand.
CCAAGAAATGAGCCAAGATTCTCTTCATACACTGACATGAATGAAACCCCGGAGAGGATATACTTGGATACTAGAGGGTAGAACCTCTACCGTAGGCCACCTAGAAGAGAGCCCACTGATTGAGAGAAAAGATCCAGAAATTTTTGCATCTTCCATGAGCTGATGGGCATGAAACGAATGAGTGCCGACACCTTCGTGATCTGATAGAAGAACTGGTTTGGAACAACCAGCTGCCACAGTATGTGAGGAACAAAACTGCGGTAGAATTGTAAGAACAACCACCATCCTCGATGAATGCATCAAGATATGCCAGGGCATTTGAGCCAAGACAAATTATCCCATGATCGGGGTAGATAGGAGTCGGATCCGGCTCCCATGCTTTGCTTTTTCGTTTCTTTTACCGCACTTTTCTTTTGGTATTTAGATAATAATAACCTCAGGCCACTTACACGTGTACGGGATCCCTAACGATCCCAGGCACGCTCTGAGTTGGATGCCTGAGATGACTATTTAGGACAATAATAACCTCGGACCGCTTACACATGTACGAGACCTAGATTAGTCTCTAGGCATGCTCTGATTGGGTCTTAGGGATGAGCATTTAGGATTTATGTTGTTTTGGTTCCTGTTTGTTTGATTTCTGCTTTTTTTTATTTGAATATTTTAATTTTGAAAAATCTGCATTAATTGTGATAACTAATGTTGATCGCCTTAGAGTCCCGCCACGAAACCGGAGTGCAAGGTGCAAGTCCCCTTGCCAAAGAGCGAGTGGATGGACTTGTACGATGTTGATCGCCTTAGAGTCCCAACTGGAGAAACATGACCAGAGTGCAAGAAGTAAGTCCCCTTACCGAAGAGTGGGCGGATGGGCTTACTTAATCCCCCTAACTTAACAAACAAATGATCCGAAGAGGTCGTCCTCTTAACTTAAAATATTTAACGATCCGGGGAGATCGCACATTAAACTAAACATTAAACGGTCTGGAGAGATCGTGCATTAAACTTAAACGATCAGGAGAGATCGAGCCTTAAAGCATAGTTTGATTTAATAAAAGGACCTGAATGCCTTATAAATAGAATGAAACTGATAAATCCTGGATGATCATAGGATGATTTTCGATATATGATGTGATTTTGATATATAATGTGATTCTGATATACGATATGACAACTCTGAATGAGAAGCAAAATGATAATGATGTAAATCCCGAATGAACGTAGGACAAATAGAGAAATGGGATGTAATTGGAGATATGTGATGTAATTTGAGATAAGTGATGTAATTGGAAATATGTGATTCAATTAGAGATATGCGATGCAATAACTTCGAATGAAATCAGAATGATTATGATGTATATATTACACTTAGGCAGAGGCTAGAGTCTTAGGATGTAACAGGTTTGGAACGACTTGTGATTGGCAAGAGAATCCGAAGGAACTGGATGAATCACTAAGGCTAAAGTAGCCAGAAAGCTCAATTATCGCAGATTGAAGATAGGAACTAGTTCTTAAGAAAATCACGCCTATCATTCAAAAGGCATACTTTGGAGGGAAAATATTAACTAGGTTTTTACCCAAACAGGAATGCATATGAGTTAGAACATCTAGGCCAAGCCAAAACAACTCAAGAATCAACCAAAATGACTAAAAGAATAGGCCAAGAGGATTCATGAAGAATTACCCAAAAATCCACCAAGGCGATGGATCGCTAGTGATCCATAAGGAAGCTCCATGGATCGTTCTAGCCACTTGCATCATGAACCAATATCTTTTTTAGGGATGTTTGCCAAGTTTCATGGTATTCCAAGCAACCTAGTTTGAGGAGCGAAGACCCATCTGATTCTAGTCATAGATTAATCTAACTCATGTATGAATCATCATCAAAACAAGGGAACTAGCTATGAAATCACATGGAGAGCACCTACATAAGACAAGGAGTGCAACCCAAAGGGAGAAGTCCACAAATCCACTAAGTACATGGATCGCTAGCGATCCATAGGATTATGTTGGATTGCTATAAAATTTTCGGAAAGGATGAAGCGAAAGTACTCCAAGTAATTGGATCATTAGCAATCCAGAACCTATGGATCACTAGTGGTCCCTCACCTATGGACCGCTAGCGATCCATCAGGTTAGCTCGGATCATCATGAAACTCTCTAAACTCCTTCGTGGCATCATTTGTAGGCTTCTGGCAAAGCGGCCTAGCCCAATAGCTCTCCAACCCCTATAAATACAATCCTACTTGCAACATAAATGGGATCTTGGGGACTGGCTATTGGAACTCTGTAGAGATTATTCTTCACTCTTCTCCTCCCACACAATAGTCATCTAGGGGTTCACTGTGATTCTCTAGTGAACTCTTGTACTTGTGACTTGATCTAACCTAGAAGATTCAATCATATTGTAATCCAATTCAACTTGTAACAACAATTAGTTAATAGAAAGTTATAAAGTGGACGTAGGCTTCTTTAATAGTCGAACCACTATAAAAATCTTCTTGTCTTTTCACTATTTCTGCTCTTTTTTACATTTATTTTTCATATTTTTGCTCGGTAAGAACAAGACTAGTGTTTTCATAATCAGTCCAGGGCGTTGATCCATTTTTTGGGTTAATAGTTTTATATTGAATTGAGGTATGAGATTTTGAAATGGTGTTGGGATATTATTGATATAAAGAGTTATAACTTTATACTAAAAATGACTATAGGTTTGGAGATTCTCTATTTCACAATTCCTTTTTTATTTTTTTACAGGATAATATGTCAAAAGAAATTGATTTGGTAATATAGCTAAATTCAATGGATGAATTGAAATAATAGGTACATATTTTTTCCACGGAAGAAAGGAAAGGATATGTATTTTATTCTTATAGTTTATTGATAATATTACTTTTTTAGCAGATGATTATATAAGAACTATCTAATAAACATAAGATTAATTTTTGACAAAATTATGCATAATCCTTAATATTTTAGCAAAAATTGATTTAATGTGAGTTGTCACTAATTTAAATTCAATCAAACTAAATTTAGGGCATAAATGCAATTGATAAATTCATTAATAAATGTAATTAATATGGCAACTAATGAGGTAATTAATGGGTTACCTCTCCATTTATTTTGATTTAACTTGAACTTTTACAAAGTATTTTGAATAAACAAAACAAAAGAAGTAAAAGACATAAACTATGTATTTGAATAAATGAATAATGCTTGGTAAAATATACGTTCAAGTTGGTCCAATGACCTTGATTTCCATAATGCTATAAAAAACTAATTTATTTCTTCTTCATTTACTTTTTACCTGGTGGATACATACATACACACACGCACACACACACACACATATATATAACTCAAAATATTACTTGATATTGTTTTAATGCTTTGGGACATGTACGTGTTCAAAGTGACTTTTAAAATCAAGTCATATTATATAATTGTAAAATTAAATAACTTACTCTTCTCCTTCTAATTCACTAATAATAGTTTAATTTACATTGTCCATATTTCCAAAAAATTTGCATGTTTTTCTGTGCACCCATTAATTATTTTAAACTAAATTCTTCATATTCTAAATTCTTATCCAATCACTCCAAAATCATTATAGATATTTTCACTTAAGTGTTTTCAAATTTAAAACTTTAAGAACTTAAATGACAATATTTCAACTACAAATGTGTCATTTATTTATCCAAACAAATTTGTTCTTCATAACTAAGAAACCTGAAATCTATTGAAATAATTATTTACTTCAGCAAAAATAATAATTTTAGATTCAAATTGAACAGTAACATAATAACATTCACGTAAGGAATAAAAACTTTATAAAAATAATAAAAAATTCAAGTAATATCTTACTTACCTAATGTAATTTATTTCACGTACACAATCTTAACAAAAATTACACCTCTAAATAAATCCATAAATTCCAAATTAAATTCTACATTCTAGCCATATTAAACCTTGGCTAAACATGGACAATCATCAAGAACCTATATACACCAAGTCTATTACTTACATACCTATTGTTTTAGACTTTCTTTTGAGAGAAATGTGTGATCCTCTAAAGTAGAGGAGAGCATACATACTTTTTGTTTTAGACTTTCATATAGGATTTGATGAATTTTACAAATATTGAATAACTTTCTTGATCTAATAATTATTTTTTCTAATTCTTTTATAGTTTACTTGATACTAATAAAGAAAAGGAAATGGTAAAGGAGAAACGGAGTGATCCAATTTGAGGATTTGGAAGTTCTAGTGTCGTTATTTCCCATTAAATTTGTTCTTTCGTATTTTAATGTTTCCAACATATTATATTGTAATATCGATCTTTGTACTGTAGTCATCTTGGTGACTAGCAATATTAGTTTTCTTAGTAACTGATATTGTGGGATATGAAACAATGCTTGGAAGAGTAAACCGGATAATTGTGTGTTTAAATTAGTAACAACTTACCCTAAATCAATTTTGGCTCAAATTTTAAAGATTATGCTTAATTTTCTCTATATCAATCCTATTGTCATTAGATAGTTCTTGTATAATCATCAGCTAAAAAAGTAATATTATCAGAAAAGAAAAAGAATAAAATACCTATCCTTCCTTTTTTCCTTAATATAAGTAACTGAAATTGTGGGATATAAAACAATGCTTGGAAGAGTAAAATAGATAATTATGTATTATCATTGGATACTTCTAAGATTTTTAGTTTTGTAATATGTTTTATAGCATAATTTTTTTTAGTGTTTGACATTATCCCTTTTACGTCTACTAATCACACGTAGACTAATTTATAAAAAAAATCCATTATTGTACAATGATAGCGTATAAGTGATGCAATTCTTTTTTATGTTTTTTATATGTGTGCATAGTTACTTGACTTGAGCCATTGTGTGTGAGTTATTTTATTAATAATGATCTCTTAAATTCAATATTTTAGTCTTATAGCTTAAAATTTGATGTGTGCATTTGCATAATCATTTATAGGTGTATTACATAATTATTTTTATCTTCTTTCATATGGTGCATAAATGTAGTTGTACAGACGTATACAGTGACACACAAATGTGCTTTCTGGGTAAATAGTTTTGAATATTTAAATGTAAAATATATCTTGGAAATAATGTTTTAAATTTAGTTAAGCATACAAAATTTACTCAACTAGATTTGCAAAAAAAATATAGTTACGATCCGTGTGCGTAACATGAGTTCGCACTAGCATACAATTATGTCCTGCTACAAAGATACATTCTTTGTTCGTATAGTATTTCTCAATTTGAAGTGATTTCATTCCCCTTTTTGAACACCTTTTAGAAATTTAAATATTTTTGGTATATTCCTACTTATTCAAACTTTATACTTAATAAACATAAATTTCATAAATTAATGAAGAAAGATAAATAAAATTGGATTTTATTTAAATTAACTAGATTGGATCTCGTCAAATCCATTAGAATTCATAGGCTCACTGTGATCCATTAGAATTCAAGCCATGGATTTTACGTTTAGTGCAAATTATATACTATTAGATGAGGTAAGATACATGCATGTATTTGTTGAGCAAAATCAAGCCACGAATTTTATATGCAGTACAAATTATATATATTTTTATATGAGGTAAGATACATGCATTTATTTGTTGAGAAAACTCAAGGTACATGCATTATACTTAGGTCATCGTGTAATGGTAGGTATGAGTGAATTATCTCTTTCGATTTGTTGAGCATACTCAAGATCGAGATTGAGATCGGGACAAAGACTACAGGTTAGGAGTTGTATATGATATAATCTATAAAGTATTATCCATCACTTGTGGGCCTATGATTAACTGAGAAAACTCAAGGTCGGAATCCTAAGGCAAGCGAGTCCTAACTTGCTAGAGAAATCAAAAGTTATTTATATCTTTCTTTGGGTTTGACAAACATAAAATCTACTGGGAGCCATATTAGAAATGAAATAATAATATCTGATCTTTCTGATATTGTAAAAACATATGTTATATAAATTTAAAATAATCAACATCTATAAATTTGTGCAACTAATAAAGTTAGATAAAATGTTTATTAGTTAAGATATACAAATGAACTAAACTAAGATTGACATAAAAATATAATATATACTTACCAATAAATCTTTTGGCATATTATCACTTCTGGACCCATTAAAGAGTTAACTTATACAACTACTCAAACATTCGTACATTGGTTGCTTAAGTGTTTTTTTTCACGAGACCGTGTATTGTCTTTTATGAATTTTGAACACCAATAAATACAAGAATATGTATATTTGATTTATATTCAAACACATATAAATGCTATATGTTGAACAATCGCTTTAAAAGAAATTTCGATGGAATTTTTTCATTCAAAACGAGCAAGTAAACCATAGTGTGAGATCATGTATTCAATGTGATTGATTACAATAAGGATCATGATGTGATAGATGTAGCACTAGACCAAGAGCTACAGATGGACATGAGAATTCGATCACTGAAGTGGTTTGGTCAATTTATGTAAAGTGCAACATATTCAATATCTTTAAATGTCAAGGATAAACAAATGCAAGTTTATAAAGAAGTCAATAATGTTTTGTAGCAATAGTTTCCTTTTGAATTGTTCGACTATTTGGAAAGGAAAACGAATGCACAAGAGTAGATGTAACTTAGGTGCAGTTAGGATAAAGAGGGTAAATGGTTACCTCTGCTTCATAAGCAGACATAGAAAATAGGAATTATATAAAATGCCAGTGGATACTTAATATGGAATAAGAAATGCGATTTCTATTCCAAATGTAATTTTACTATAGAAAATTGTTTTTTATGAAAGTTATTTTTTTGAGTTCAAGATATTTAATCTGAAACTCTTGACTATAAATTAATTACAGTGGATGACATAAAATCCTATAATAAGTGGTTAAATGGAGTTTCGTATTCCATGAGCTATTATTATAATGGTGGAAATAATAAGAGCATACCATATGACACTCATTTGTAAATGCATCAAATTATAAAAGATTGTTTTTGTGTATGTCTACCAAGTATTATTTTTGAAATAATCAAAGTTTTTTAGTATTGATTGAAAATAGATATTATTTTATTTTAATATGAATATTATGAATATTTATTGTAAGATAAATCTATGATATATGGCTTCACAAGTGATGCATTAAGTATAGAAAATGCAGAAATGTCTAAAACTTTGTGCATTCATTTTGGAATTATGGACTAATTCATATCTTTGAGAAATATTTTTATAATCATATTCTTATGAATCATATGTTACTAGTGACTTATATCTCAAATAATTAAGGATAAAGCACCCGTTCGGTTAGGAGTGATAAAGGAGTTAGTGAAATCTTTAGATCGACATATATAGATGTATGCAGTCAAAAATCTAATGATATACAACGGGTCCACTTATTTTATTAAATTTAACTGACGATTTATCATAGAAATGACCATGTACTCGATACACAAGTAGCGAGTCTATGATAAGTTCATAGAATATAAAACATAAGTAGAAAACATTACATGCAAGTAATAAAAGAATTCAATTTGGTTGAATAAGTTAGTGTATTGTAAAAGAGTTCCAAATATACCTAAAAAAAATTAAGATTCTGCTATCCATAATTTTAACCAATGGACATCTCGATGGATATGGACTTCATGATGATGAAGAAATAGATCAAGGAACTTAGGAGATTTTTGGAAAGATGAAAAGATAAAGCATAAGAAGTTCAACAAAGATTTGCACAGGACAAATCATGTCGATATCGACGTGATTGATCATATCGGTACCGAGTTATTTGAAGAAAGGGGACCCGCTTTGGAACTATAGATGAAGTTGTCCTGTAGTTTGAAGAAAAAGAAAAAAACTCAAATAGGACATATCATGTCGGTGCTGACATGATTTGTTGGGCTAATTTAGTTAATAAAGATTAGGAGTTTAAAGACTTGAACAAATATAAAGTAGAGTCGAAGATGCAAGTTGAAGGACATGTCAACATCGACATGATCATGTCGGTTTCGGCTTATCACGGATGTCCAGTTTTACTCTTTCTTCGTGCATAAAAGCATGGATCTGATTTCCTTATTTTTCCATGAACTATCGACTTAGAAGGAGGATTTAGACTATAAATATCCATCCTTTGGCAATGAAAGGGGTACTTGAGACCTTTTAACTCCTTACACTGAATATTTGCCCTTTTTTGTTGTCAACTAGTATTTGATCCATACTTGTTCAAAAAGTGATTGTAACTACAAGGATTATTCAAAATAAACAAATAGTGAACATAGGAATTGAGGCTTAACCATTTTGAAAATCTCATCTTTCTACTTTCTATTTTCATTTTCTATTGAATTCAACTTGTTTTTATTTGATTTGAGGTGTTGTGTCATTTTTTGGTGCAACATTTTGGTGATTTAACTGAGAAAGAGGAATCTTAGATGTAGATTTTTGCTTTCATTTAGGATTTGAAGAGTTTAAAGGCAAGAATTAGAAGAAATGGATCCTAGGAAAACTAAATTTAGTGCAATTACCGAAGGTGAAACTGAAGGAGATCACTGTGCTAAAGATGAAACAATGCAACCTTCGACTGCACTTCCAAGTTCATCGTCTGAGCCAACTGAAGTTGTGATAATAGTTGAAATGGAGAGGATGATCCTGGACATGAATGCAAAATGCTAGAGCAGCAAAAGTCTTAGATGACATTGATGAAAAATATGCAAGAGCAATTGATGGTGTTGACTCAACCCCGATAGAGGATTACATCGCAAAGGTGAAAGAAAGCTTGTCTTCGACAGAATGAAACCAAAGAGATAGCAAATAACCGATGCAGAGAGGCACTTGGGCGGCTTAGAAGAGAGCAGTGAAAGATGGATCAAATAAGACAAAATCAAAATATGTCAGTACTGAGAGGTCTGATCATGTCGGTACCAAGATGTTTGCTAAAGCATCGAATTTGTCTAATAGCGAAGGAGATTTTTAAGATGTTGACGCTTATGAAGGGCGAGCTACTAGTGATCAGACAGGTGGAGCTTAGAGAGGTGGTGTTTATACAAAGACCATAGAACAAGCTAGGGGGAAGTAGTCTAATAAGGCATCGAAAGAGAGTGTCAGGATGAATAGTTCCTCCAGTGATAGGGGAATCTAGACGTCATACAACTAACCGAGAATGTTTACAGAGTCAAACACTTGAGGTTGTCTTTGATGATCACCATCCAACCACCCAGGGTAGTGAAGAGTATATGGTTGATATGGTTAAGAGACCATGGAGTGAGATCCAACATAGGCAGAATGAAGAATGGAGTTCATCACCGAGTCAGACCCCATTCATCGAAAACATTCTTGAGGAAAGGTATTTGAATCATGATGTCAACGTACAATGGAACGACTGACCAAGGCATCATCTATTGAAGGACGGATAGCATATGGACAGTGCTTGTGCAATAAGCACTATCAAATGTAGGTGTTTTCCTATATTCTTAGATGAAGTGGTGACGATGCAATTCACTCGACTCGAGCTAAGGTACATATCATTATTTGATAAGTTGGCCAAGAAATTTATAGACTGATTCCTAGTCCATGATGTGTGACCGAAAGATATGATGTCCTTATCGAACGTTCACCACGGTTCTAGAGAGATTCTAAAGAACTTTTTAAAGAAATTTAGTGCTTCAGTTACTGAGGTGAGTAACCCAAAAGAGGATTTTGTATTGATGGCACTAATCAATTGGGGTTCACCTAAGGATGGATTTTGGTAGGTGGCTCAAAGGAAAGCAACCATCTACCATGGAGGATTTTTACTGAAAGGCATCACAATTTCTACGCTTGGGAAAGACAGGGTGGTTGACAGATTGGCTACTAGTGGTCAAGAGGGATCAAGTAGCATGATACAAAGAAACATTGCTGTCAACCATAGAGGAGACAGTGCTGAAAACATTGTAGTGAATGTCAGGAATAACAACAATAGGAAAAGGAAGAATCAAGGCGTATATGGTAAGAAGCAGGCCACCAAGAAGCGCATGAGGTAATTAGGCCAGGAGATTAAACTCCGCTGACTGGTACAGTTGAAAATATTTACCCTGTTAAGCAAGGTACTAGGCACTACAAGAAACTACCTCCAAGAAAGGCAATCAAGGAAGAGAGACATTTAGGAAAGTATTATCACTTCCAAGAGGCCAATAGGCACGATACAACGAACGATTGTAGATATCTGAGAGATGTCATCGAAGATTTGATCATAAGAAAACGCTAAGTAGTACTCCAGGGACCCGTAGGTTGGTGGACAAAAAAACAATAAACCCAAGGGCCATCAGCCTAAGGGAATCAAGTTTGATCCATCGTAAAGTAGGATCGAGATAGCCTACTAGAGGAATTGCGATCAATAACATCTTTGGAGGTCCTTATCTTGTAGGAAAAGATGGAATGAGATGGAGCGCTATGGTAGCTCGTTGAGGCATGTGACTTAAGAAATGTATTTTGTTATAGAGGATTGAACTCCAATTACAAATAAGAACGACTAGTGATAGTATTATTATAAATTGTGATACTAATAAGGTGGAGGCGCCGATGCTTGACTCTATGATGATTACGGCCAAGATTGAGCCAGCTACGGTGCACCGAGTCCTTATTATTTGTGGGAACCTAGTGAACATCTTATTCAAACATACCTTTGACAAGATGCGCTAAGATAAGAAGGATCTGAAACCTTCTAGACCTTACATTCAAGGATTGCTGGAGAGTCTAAGGAGCCAGTTGGTGCATAGAATTGTCGGTGGAGTTTGGCCAAGGTGACCGTAAGGTTGTGCAGATGCAAATGTTTGTTGTTATTGATGCCTTTCCGACTTACAAAACTTTTTTGGGCCAACCAGCCCTTGCTAGTTTTTGGATTGCAATTGCTCCGTGGTGTTTGGTGAAATAGTTTTAGACCGCAAATGGATTAGGGGCAATCCAAGGTGACCAAAGCATAGGTCAAAAGTGTTATATTGCTGAGGTCAAATAGGCGAAGCATTGTGAGAAAGGAAAGAATGCAGAGAAGCCTCTCCATATTCAGTCTTGCAATACATAGAAATTACCACCTAAGCCTTGGCTCAGGTCCAACAGTAAGTTCCATAAGCCAAAGGACCCATGAAAAGAGTCAAAGGACATAAGGGCGCCCCTAGAAGAGTAGGCTCGGCAGAGCTGAAGATCAACATTCCGATCGATGATGATGATCCCATATAAGATTTCAAGATCGAATCTTGACTTGGCCTGATGATGTGAAATGAATTGGTAGGGTTTCTCTAAGAAGACAAAGACATGTTTGGTTGGACGCATTTCGTTGGAGATAGCATGCCATGCATTGAATTAGACCCAAGATACCCTCATGTAAAGTAGAAGTGGCGTACTATGGAACCGGAGCGATCTGCTACTTAAAAGAAGAAGAGGATAAGCTAAAGGCAAATGATTCATTTGCGATGCAATGTACTCAAAGTGGGTATCAAATCCTAGGTTTTTTAAGAAGGTAATAGAAAATGGTGATGTGCATTGATTTTTCGAATTTGAATAAAGTGTGCTTGAAAGACTGGTTCCTTTTGCCAAGGATTGACCAACTTGTTGATGGAACGATCGGCATAAACTACTACCCTTTATAGATGCGTACTCCGGCTATAATCAGATAGGGACGTACGTCTTGAATCAAGAACATACGAGTTTCTTCACCAATTTAAGGTTTTATTATTACCAAGTTATGACGTTCGATCTAAAGAATGTTGGAGCTACTTACCAATGACCAGTAACAAAATGTTTAAAGATTAGATCAAACGAACTATGTGGGTCTATATTAAGCTTGTGAAGTGACAATGATCTATGAACCCATGGATGATCTCGCAGACATGTTCGATGCACTTTGGAAATATGGAATGAAGCACAATCTACTAAAGTGTTCTTTTGGATCGCATCGGGCAAGATATTGGGTTTAATTGTAAACTCAATGGACATTAAAGCTAACCTAGAATAGATTAAAGCTTTAAGAGAGGTTACCATCCTGAAGATGAGGAGGGAGATGTGGAGTTTGAATAGGAAAGTTGACACACTGAGTTGATTCATTTCAAAAGGAATAGACAAATGCATATCGTACTTTGATGCCCTGGAAAAAGAAAAAGGATAGTTCATTTGGACAAAAGATTATCAAAATGCTTTCAAGAAACTATTAGATCATATGGAGGACCACTAATCTTTTCAAAGCCTTAAGATGGAGAAGATTTATTCATTTACTTAGCAATGTCTACTCATATGTTGAGTGCAGCCTTAGTGTGTGAGGAGTGCAAAATTCAAAGGTTAGAGTATTATATTAATAAAAGGTTTACTGGCATGGAGAAGAATTATTTGAAACTGGAGAAATTAGCACACTGTTTGTTGATTATTGTGAGGATGATGAGTTCATACTTCTAAGGCTCACCTGATGAAGGTGTTAATCGACCATCCAATAAGGCAAGTGAAGCATCGAACCAAGACTTTGGAAAGATTAATAAAGTGGACTATTTAGTTGAGCCAGTATGATATATCTTACAATCCTAATAAAGAAATTCGAGTACGGACATTGATAGATTTCTTTGCTGAATTTGTTGTCTAAGACGGAGAAGTGGAAGAAGATTTGGTCCAATTGTCTCAATGGAAATTGTACGTAGATGGAGCCTTCAACGAATATGATTTTGAGGCAGGAGTGATTGTTATAACCTCGAAAAGGAGGATTACGCTTGAGGCTAAAGATCTAAGCGACAAACAATGAAGCTGAATATCACGCATTGATTGCGGGACTCAAAATAGCAAGGGAACTATGTAACACCCTATAAAAATTAATAAGAAATAAATAAATTTGATAAATTAAATAAATAAAATAGAGCTAAAAATGGAAATTTTGTAGAAGTTAGAATTGACTATGAAAGTTAGGCCATTGCACTCGTGGTGAAATTCTGATCAATTTTCATGTATAACGTTTTGAAAACGAAGCTCAAACGAAAAGTTATGGATGTTTGAAGTTTTCGGATTCAAATAATTTAAATAGAATTCAAATTCAGATAAATAAATAACTCTCAGATTTAAAATTCAAAAAATAATAGTAATTAGGCTTAAGGTTAAGTAATCATTAAAATTTATGTTAACTTTACAGGAGTAATAAAGGAATAAAATAAATAAATCAATGGCAATTAAAAATGTTACCAAAATAAGGACCACTGGTCGACCGGTAGTATAAAGGCGGTCGACCGGTCCCTTTGTGTAGCGGCTAAGGTTTTGGGCATATGAACGTATTATATTTTATTATTTTTAACCAACTTAAATCCGATGGTTCTAGTGCATTCCAATCACTAAAAATAAGAGCCTAATCCCCTCACTTTTATTCACAAATTATTTTGGTAACCAAGCGAAGCTCTGTTAGTCTCTCTCTTCAAAGATTCGGAAAAATTCTTTAGGGTTTTAGGCAACAGATTCTAGATGTTTATTATTTTATTTCTAATTCTATTCTTTTACAATTCCTAAATTTCTAAATCTAATCTATATACAAATCCCTTGTTGTATATATCAAAAGGGGGAGATTTAAAAGAGATTATTAAAGGCGTGACAAATCCAAAAAAAGGAAGACCTAAGGACCTATTATAAGTGGAATTCTTAGTCTTTCTTATTTTAGTAATTGGATATTTGGATCTGATATACGCCTTGCGGAATTTTGGTTCACTAAAACAATCACATTAAAACCACCAAAAGTCCCCCAAAGTGAAATGTCAATTCTTAGGTTGGATCTCAATTGTTTTTATATATATTAAAATAATAGAACTTGTGTAGATTTTACAATTTCAATGTTTTTACCTTCTATTCCACTTCTTATCTTTTTCTTTGGATCTGATTAAGGGTCTTGATTATAAAATGGTGTGTAAGGAGTTTGCATCACTTATTTCCACAATTTGAATAGAAATTCCCTTTGTCTAATTTCATGTAAAAAAGAAGTTGAATAGAGTGTAAAAGTATTCAAATTGTAAGTTTCTAATGTTAATTTATTCCATTGTTTGAGTATAAAATAAATTGAGTTTGGATTCTATTTTATACAAGTCTGTTGATTGTATTATGGATATTAGATTTATGGTATATTTGTTAATATGGGACGGGACTGGCAAATTTTTTGAAGATTTGACATGTAAACATTAGTTTAGGGCGTAATCTCCGCACGCTTATAAATTTACTAGGTTTGTGTGTGTGTGTATTAGCATAAATAATGTAAAACTATAACGTATTAATTACCTAGGTAATAGGTTATTAATTATTATTGAATCCCCTTTAGGCAAGTAATTAATTGTAGAGGCGAAATATGAAGTTTCTTATAAGGCCTTAATAATGGATACGGTGAGATGTGTGATAATATGTTAAGAGAGTGTTATAAATTATGACATGTTATAGGAATGCAAGGTCAGCCAAAAGCAGACGGAAGTTTGCACAGCTAATCTGGCAACCGGCAGTGTGACTTTGGGGTTGATGTGAGACATTGCCTATAATAAGTAACTACGGATGACACAAGGTTAGTCTCAAATTCTGTAGGGCATATCTGCCCAGCTCATCTGGCAACCAGTACCTATGAATATTCAGATAAATATTAAACGTCACTGTAGGGTATGGGTCATAATACGAAGAACCTGCTTCAGGGATTGAAGGAATAAAGTGGCTGTGTGAGGGACCGCCTTTTCCTTATGTAGGAAGTAGTAAGTGGTCGGGGTTAATGGTTAGGCACGGTAGAGGATATCTCAAAAAAAGTCCACTTCGATATGAAGTATTAATTAACCAAAGAGATTCCATGCAATGTTAGCTAGATAAGCACTGATGAGGAGTCCATCTTGGGATAGGTATTAAATGATGGGGACCTACCTTCAATGAGTTAATAAATGGTCAGAGTTTACCTAGTTTCCATTAGAAAGGTATTAAATGGGAGCGAACTACTTCAAAAAAGTGATCAATTTTTTTAGGGAAGAACATTTTGTGTAGATTTTGGAACTCCATAGAAGATAATCACTGATAATGGAACCCAGTTTAAGAGTGTCGAGTTCAAAGAGTTCCTTGACTGGTATCGATTTGAGAAAACTTTCTCGACAGTAGCATACCCAGAAGCGAATGGACTAAGTGGAGGCAGTGAATAAGATCGTTAAATCCATCATTAAGAAGAGATTAATGAGAGCCAAGGGCAACTAGGTGGATAAGTTACCACTAACATCGTGGACTTATCAAACAACCCACAAATTTATGACTGGCCATAACCTATTAGCTTTGGCCTACGGAACTGAGGCCATGATACTGATTGAAACCAACGTTCGTTCTCATAGAAGATTGCACTAGATCCCAAGATGAATGAGTAAGTCTTGCTTGAGTCCCTTGACTTGGTTGAAGAGAAACGAGAAAAGTTTGAATAAGGGTAGCTGCTCACTTGATAAGAGTACCAAAATAGTTCAATGCCAAGGTCAGAAATCATAACTTTGAGATAGGCGACCTCATTTTGAAATGGGTCTTTCCGGTTCTAGGGGCACTTTGTAACGAACCATAATTTTGAATACTTCATCTCTGAATATCTGAACTTTTGAAATGTGGTTAAGTGTTATAAATATGATTTTATAACCTTGTTAAACTCCTTTTAATAAACAATTAATGATAAGAAACTCGTTCTTGAAATTTGTTTACAAAAATAAATACTTTGAAGAAACACCGATAATGTGACCGAAAATCGTTTTATCGATAAACAACTTATTTATTCGATTTAAGTTATTCAAACTTTGCATACATGTTTTAATAACATAAGAGCTCATTAATAGAAAATGAAAATATTTTCACTAATTATGGTTAATTAAATTAGCTTCTAGAAGTTTCTAAAAAGAAATGAGATATTTGTGAGTAGAGATATTTTGAAGTAGATATTTTTTATGGCATATGAGGTGGAAAGGTGATCACATTGAGGCACATGGAGGGGGGATGGTCTTGGCCAGCTATAGAAGGGTGAGGGGAAGAGTGAGCTTACCCTTTAATGCTTATATAAGTGCACACATACAACATAGAATCCCTTTCATAATTTTAGCAAATTAAAACAAGCTCTTTATTCTCATTCGCTTTATATAATTCCTAAACATTAAGGAACTCAAATAAACTCAACTCTTCACTAAACTCTTGCTAAAAGCCTACTGCAACACATTCCACCAACTTGAAGCTAGAAGATTTCGAGCACAATACCCCAAACCATCAAGAGTCATGATCAATCTGAGGCATTTTGTGCCTAGGCCGAGCGCAAAAGGGAAGAAGGTAGGAAGTTTTTAAGCTTGCAAGGTTAAGGTAGAAAGTGGAAGCTTGTGCTTGGTTGTTTACTTGTTGAAGGGTGAGATGCTCACCATTTGAATGGATATAAAGTTCATATACACTTGTGGTTGATTATAGTATGTTGCTTGAATATATATATATATATATATATATATATATATATATATATTGTTATATATTTTTGTGATTCTTGCCTTGGAAAGAAAATGGCATATGTAAATTTATGTATTTGGACTTTTATGACTTTCTATGACTTGTTGCATAGCCTTGACATAAGGAACATAGAGTTTGGTTGGACTTTGATTTGGATCGAACTAGAATTTATAGCGATAATCGATATAGAAGCACTTAGGAAATGTCTTGTGTTTGGCATTTTCTATAGAATTTTGTATAGAGATCTCTAGGAGCTTCTCGATATAATTATGATCTATATTATGTATATAGTTTATTACAAAAAGATTGAATGCTAAAATGTTTGTTGTTATATCGATAAATGGCAAAACCTTTAAGTACATAAAACTACTCCAGTTCATAGTCATTTACAGCATTCTACGATGGCACTTTCTTGTTTTCTTTGCTTTGAATCCTTTGTATAGTTTTTTGTAAATGCTGTAGTTTCTGTTTGAGACTAATTTATGTTAAATTGATTATTAAGTTAAGTATAATATTTTTATAGTCTTTTCTAACTTATATTAGAGTATTTTAAAAGTGGGTTGGAAATTTTACATATTTTTATTAATTAATTACGAATTATTAAAGTAGAAGGTTATTTTAAATAAACGAAAACATGTTTATTTTAGGTTTAAATAAATTATAAAATAGATAGTTTAAGAAATATTATAAATAAATATTTAAACCATAAATATAAATATTTAAAGTATTTTTATTTATATATAGTTTTTAGAAAGTTTAGTTAATTATTTTATTAAAGTATAAAAACTAATATAATATAATATAATACCTTCAAATTGCTTTAGTATTTTATTAAGTGTCTTAGCTTACATATAAATCAGTATGCATGCATATACATACATACATCTATCATTTTTAAAAGGGTATAAACTATAAACAAATGTTTTACAAAGGGGTTTAAGAATTGCTTAAGTAGCTTGATCATGCTTTGGTTTGTTTACTTATTTATGGAAATCAATTAATACTATACTTAGCACTAAAAGCCGACGGAGTGGACTTGTCTATTTGTGAGAGTTAACAATGATGTTTAAGTAAGGTTTAGTAACGATAGTTCTCTAACCTATCGGCTTCACTCTTGACCGAGGGAGAGTAAGTTGAGAAGGTCAGAAACGTGTTAAGTATACGAAACTTGATTTCTATAAGCGATCGATTTTAAAACTAGATAGTTGATTAATCGACTAATCGAACTTGACCATTTAACTTAGGAAATATATAAAAGCTTCATGGCTTTATCCGGTTTGAGATCCCCGGGGGAGGACTCATTGGTATGAAACGTCTGTAGCTTTATGAATTGTTATATATGAGATCCCCTAGGGAGGACTCCTTTATATATAGTTCGCTTACTTCTAAAAGAACCGGAGTTGATTTAATCAAAAGTCCGTCGATTTAGTTTTGAAGAGTCTGGGATCAGTAAGTGTTTTACTTAGCAAATACCACTTCAAAACTAGTATATAAGTCTACATTTTGAAAACGGTTGTGAAGTGGAATGTTATACAGTTGAATTGTCTATCTTAAGGTTAAGTCCAAGGGAGAGGTCAGCATTAACATTTCAGACTAATGCTATAGAGTTGAACTATCTATCCTAAAGTGAACTCCAAGGGAGAGGTTAGAGTTATTGTTTGTCGGTCAACTTATGATGGAACTCATTATGAGATTCGTGTTCTATTTGAGTGATGAAGACTCGTGTGAGAGACGTCTAACATAACATCGACATTGGAAATGACTAAAGACTGAGTAGGATGCACAATCTGGAGTTTAGCTAACTCAAAGGGGTATATTAATTCCATATCTAGAGATGCTTATTGATGTTGCTAGAGGGATTGATGATACTTGGTTTCATGTGTCAAGGCATGGGCCAATTGTGTTTGCCTTATGGTATATTTTATCTAGAGATATACGACACTCTAATGGTAACTTCTGATCCTTGTGCATGGGGGCTAACTTCAGTTTACTGAGGGCACCTCCAGGGATAATCAATGTGCGAACACACCTTAGTGGTTTTTGATGCACTTTTAATATTGTTGTGTTGTGAGATGCAAGCAACACAACTGTTTTCTAATTTATATTCTACGCCCTAGACATTATCTATTATATTGCTATATTTACCTCTCAGATGGTTTGGTTTCTTTTGAAGGGAAAACTGTTACAGTGATCCTTACGGTCTCAAAACTTACTATTATATGGATGTATGTATTTTGAGTTTCTCATGCTAGACTTATGTTTGACACATGGTTTTTTTCCCTAAATTCTTCATGCACTCTTTTGAGTAGGCTAAGTAAAGCAAGTCTGTATTTGGACGCTTCAGAGCTTCAGGAGAAGAGGAGGCTTCCATTTATCTATCTATTTCTATTTCTGTTGCACTACTATTATGTATGTATCAGCATTGTGAGGATAGGCAATTATGTGACGACCGCCCTATACCACCGGCACCAATAATATATAAATAGTGCGCTTTCCATGTCCGGTCGATATAAGACGATCATTAAGGTTGAAATAAACCAATATAGCATATAACCTATCATATCTCAAAGCACATGGATAAAATATAATATCACAGAAATAACAGAAGAGACAATAATAACTATGTGAACAAATTATCATCAGAGCAATAGATCCACAAAGTTATACATTAAATGCAATATAGTTTATAAAATAGAAGTAAACTCCGTAAACTGTCTCAACAAATAATCATAAGCAAGCATTATCACAGTCTCAACAGTGTTGCTTAGTGGAATAAGTGTATACTCTATATCTGTATATAATGTTAACGTTAAAAAGTGAACGCTAACACCCGGTGTGTGTAATAGAATCGTGAACGCACCACCCGCGTGATGGGAACAGAATTTAAGCAGTAAAATAGCAGAAAAGCAGTAAAAGACAGCAATTTATAGTGGTTCGGCTTGAGATTAAGCCTACGTCCACTTTGAATCTCTTTATTACTGAATCCGGTTACAAATCGATACAAATCTCTTATCAAAACAGTACAATTTGATCACAAGAAACAATCTTGACTACTAGCTCAATCTTCGTCGATGAAACTCGATGAATCCGTGTTGGATGTAAGGAATTTCTCTTGAAGCTTGTTGTAGCGTCTTGAATGTTTGAAGACCTTTGATTGCTGAATGAGTGGAGACTTCGACAGAGTAACGACGCTTGAAGAAATGAATGGCCAAAAGTCCCCCACTTGTTGGAGATTGCAATCTATTTATAGGAGAAGAATATGTCCTGAACTCGGCTTCTAAGTCCTTAGGTCGTTTACGACTTATGATAGGTCGTAAGTCATCTCCGACCTAAGAAGCTCGGGCTATCTTCTAACAGCTGCACATAATGGCTTCATATATTTGCTGATGCATAGGTCGCATGCGACCTAAGGTAAGTCGTAGATCGCAGCTGTTTATAGGTCGCAGATGGGTTAGGAAGGATACTAGGTCGTTAGCGACCTAGTGGGCAAAAACGGCATAGGCGCAGGTGTTGGTTTTCTAACTCGGTAACTTTTAGGTCGTAAGGAACTGGAGCTATTAGGTTGTGGACGACTTAAGCCAAGTCGTGAGTCTTCTTAGCTTTCTTAGGTCGGTAACTACTTACAGTAGTTAAGTCGTAACCCCTTAAGTCGGAACCTTCTTAAGTCGTAGTCTTTAGGTCGCAACATTGCTAAGTCGCAATGTCCCCTGTAGCTTTAGGTCGTAACACTGTTAGGTCGGAACATTCCTTAACCCGGTTAGCTTTTTTAAGTTGTTAACTCGTAGGTCCCTGAGTAGTTAGATCGCAGATCCCCTTAAGTCGTAGGCTGTTGAGATCACTTAAGTCGTAGGTCGTTGAGATCACTTAAGTCGTAGGTCGTTGAGCCGTAGGCTGTTGAGATCACTTAAGTCGTAGGTCGTTGAGATCACTTAAGTCGTAGGTCGTTGAGCCATAGGCCATCTAAGTCTTAACTCGTTAACTCTTGCAATCCCTTAAGTCGTTAACTCTTGAGTCGCCTCCTTCTTAAGTCGTGAAGAATTATGGATTAACATTTGCCCCTTGAAATACACGCCTAAGTCGTAGGTCGTGTGTTTCGATTCATCTTAGCTCGTGTGGGCCGATTCCAATTCCTTCGTCCTGAGGTATAAAATGCTTAAGTCGTTCCTCTTATCTCCTTCCTATTACTCGTTCTTTAAGCCATATCTGCCATTAATGCAATTTTAAGCTTTCAAAGGCGATTTCGACTTGATTTACTTCCAACCATTCCTAGTTACACCGCGTAAGCATCTTTCCCCTTTTTCCAATCGCCGATCATTGCTGTCAATCTTTATCCATGAATTCTTCCCTTGGTCCTTGCGAATACTGTTATGCAGGATATTCATGAACTTAAGGTGGCTTGGCATGACTTGCAACGATTTGTGATCTGTGGTGTTTTAGAAATAGGGTTGATGGAGAGGCAAACTGGTTAATGGGTTGGATAGTTAATGGGTTAGGAGTGGCAAGGCTCAGGAGTAAGGAGGTAAACAGGTTAGGAATTGGATGAAAATGTTAACGAGTTGGGGATTAAACGAGTCAGGAGCTAGATGGACTGGTGATTTCGCATGACCCAGCAATTTTGATGTTACGACTTACGATTCACGACTTACGACTTGAAGCCTCTTTTTATTCCTCACGACTTACGACTTAGAGAATAGTTGACCCTAGCTCGCAGGAACCATTTGAGTCGTTCGCGACTTAATACTTGAATGTGTAGTATGACTTAAGAGCTACGACTCAACCTGACTCATAGCATATCTTTTAGACCGCGAACGAGCTAGAACTTGAGGAAATTCCGTTCGATGCTAAGTCGCGAATGAGTTAGAACTTAGCAAATTTTTCACTGCTTCGAATGTTAAGACTTGAGTTGTGTGAACTTTGGACTGTTGAACTTTGTTGTATTCTTTTATAGATTGTCAATAATTCTAATTACCTGTTAAAACATTTACAGAAAACTGGGACGAATATACTGCCACTGACTGCCCACATCAAATGACAGATTAGTTGATAAAGAAAAAATCAAATTAGAACTGCATGAACGAAATGTTGTACAATAACCAATTCAAGTGAAGTATTAAAGCAAAATTGTAATAATCAACTGAAACTGATTTGTTTGCATCAACACTGTACTTTAAATATTAGCAAGTCCTGAAATCTCATAATCGACCGATCGTCGACTAGTTCAATTCCAGTTTTTTTTTTACTTTTTATTTTTATTGGCTCTGCACAACACTTCACACTTTTTTAGGAAACGTGCACCTTAATATTTGATCATCCAGTTCCTTGTGTAGAATGACATCTCAACAGGAGGACTTGGAACCAGCTGGAGAAGCTTTTCCAATTGCTACCCCATTGAATGATCCTCCGGAAAGGACTCCTACCACTCTGAGCCATAAAGTTTTCCGTCAATTATGCATCCAATTTGGCATTGCCGAAGCTGACGCTTTGTTCCCTGGAATAAATGATACTGCTGATAGGCCGCCTCACGGCTTTGTCACAGTTAACCACCAAATGTGTTTGAGTGGAGCTATTCCCCCGTTTAACGACTGTCTTCGAGAACTTCTCCTCCGACTATCTATTTCCCCTTTTCAACTACATCCTAATGGCTACGCCATCCTGCTGGGATTGTGTGTGCTATTTAGGAGAACGTTGGACCGTTTTCCCAGTTTTGGAGAAATTCGCTTCCTGTGTTCATTTGCAAAGAACAAAGACCATCCCTCTATCACACTTGTAAGGAGTGCCAGGAACCGTAGACTGATTACTGGTCTTCCCGAAAGCGTTCCCGGGTTCCTGAGCCAGTTTTTCTTTGTTCGCTGTTCCCCGGGATTTACGCCATTTGGAGAGTGGGAAGTACGACCTTTTGTCTTTGCTCCTTATTTTTTCTGAATTCTTCGAAGTCTGAATTGTCAAGCATTAACTTCTTTTTCTACCATTTCAGCGCTCCCTCCTCCTTCTAGGAACCCTAGTCACAAAACAACCTTCGAGAGGCTTATGGCCGTGCCAGTTGAAGAGAGGAGTGTTCAATTTCTATTGAAAGATGAGTTTCTCCATCAATTCGGACTCTTACATCCTTCTCGCTCTACTCAACTGCATGAAGTCCCTGATTCTCCAGCTACGGAGTCAGATGCCCCCGCTCCTGCTAAAGAACTTTCACTGAAAGAACTTACCATTGAGACTTCATTGGTAAAGTGTTCTACTCCTACTGACATTGCAGGGTCGTCCAGTAAATTAGTGCTTGCCCCGGTTATTGAAGAAGAGGAAAATCTTCACGTTTCTGAAAAGACGGCTGAGGCGGAAGTCGAAAAAGATAATTCTCCCGTGCATCATGGCGATGATACTTTTGACAGTCTGAGCGATATCATGATAACCTCTCAGGAGCTCTTTAAAGATGTTGTTTCTAAAGTGATCTCTCCTGTTATCGAAGCAACTTCTTCCTTGCAACAAACCACAACGCCTTCTACATAAGTTATTGCCATTTCCACACCCAAAAGTGGTTTGTAGTCTGACGTGCGTAGTTTGCACATCACACTCACTTAGGATTTTGGCACTTATATGCACTTAGCTCCTTTAATTTGAAAATTTCTAAGACTTGCCTTTCTTTTTCAATTTCAGGTTCTACAATGGGGCGAAGTGGCTCTTACTTTGACAAATTCCAGCGTCACGGAAGCCGCGATGCTTATGACTTTAGGAGTTATATCGGTGCCCCGAAGGAAACTGACGAGGAAAGGGCTGCCAGAAAGGCTCACGAAAGGCGAGCTCATGAAGAACGTCGTCGGAGAGAAGATGAAGAGCACTATGGGAGTAGGGACGAGCGACGTGACTCTTCCCGCAGAAGCGACGATCCTTACAAGAGGAAATCTTACGACGACAAGGGGAAGAGTCATACTTCCGATGATTCCAGCAAACGGATCAGACTTGGCGAGAAAGACACGTCTAATATCTCGGAAAAGACTACCGCTTCTATTCCTCCTAATACATCGTCCGGTTCTCCTACCCTTAAGAAGTCTGATATCCAGGGAATTATTAATAGGCCTCAGTATCAAGTCGGGGACGGGCCTCCCACACTTCAGAGCCAATTTCCAAATTGGTGTCTAAGAGGAGTCCGTTTTGACTTAGATTTGGTTCCCATTGATAAGCAGGCGATGCTGAGAAATGTCGATGCTGTCAAGCTTGACATTGTAAGAATGTCTGGATGGCAGAAGCTGGTTGATGAACTTCAAAGGGTCAACCATATGAACCTTGAGGCCATGTTGACCATGGAAAACGATAAATCTGAATGGGATAAAGTCTGCAAGCAGCACGATGCTGAAATGAAAAGCATTAGTGATGGTTATGGGAAGCTCGAAGCTGAAGTTGAAAGACTCAAAAATGAGCTTGCTACTTCTTCCACTTCTTATTCTCAGAAAGAAGAAATGCTCCAAAAACAAGTTCGAGACGCCCATGCTGCTCAGCGAGATACTGAAGTGAAACTTGAAGCAGAACAGCATGTTACTAGAAAATATCGTGATGACGCTGTTCAACTTCAGGAGAAAATCAGCTCTCGAGACTTAGAAATTGCGAGGCTACAGTCTCAGTTATTGAAGGCTGAAAGAGAGTGTGATGAAGCTCTCTCTGGTAAGGCTGCGGCTGAAGAATCCCATAAGGCAACCAAAGCCACCATTGACGCGACTTTATTCGACTTTTATATGCATTGCGTCCTGGGGCGTGGGAGCCTTTCATTTTTGGGACCAGAATATGAAGTCACCTTAGCGGAAGTATGGGAGGCAATCATTGACATGTTCGGCGGTGCCGGTTATGCTGAAGCAGATCTTCAAGCTACCTACTTAGATGAGAGCGCCCGCGCTGCCCTTGCCAAAGGAAAAGAGTAGCTTACCCGAGTGCGGGCCGAGGCGACGGGAGAGAAGCTTCCTGAGAGAGAAATACCTCCTATTGCTCCTGCTTATACTTCGGCTTCAGCTCATGCGGATATTACTGGCTCTAGTTCTCACTCCACGCCTCCCGCTAAGGTTGACAAAGAAACTGTGACCACTCCTACAGAGGAAGAGGCAATGAAGGACTTTCAGGCTCGGGAATTTGAGATTGATCTCGCCAAACCGACTTCTCCAGGTAACTTCGACGAGACGAATTCAGTGAATCGCTTATTCGACTTAACCGAGTTCGACGAACTTCTTACTTATTACTTAAGCTTTGACGATCCACTGTCTTCTTTTTTCTCGGAGAATACTGATTTTTGATTTCTTTTATTATGCAGCGGACGCGCCGGAAACTGCACCAATTTTTCCTTCTTCAGCTGCCGTTCCTCCTCCTTCTCAAGTTACTCCTCTTCCAGCTTTTCAACCAGGTTCACAGGAAGAACAGATAGCAGCCCTTCAAGGCTTGGACGAACCACCTGCTTCCGAGGAGCAGAAAGCAGAAGATCTGGAAGATAGTGAGAAGACCCCGGAGCAGTCTTTTGACTACGACACAAAGCTTTCTACATTTCTTACTCCGGGGAGTGAGTCTTCTTCCAAGAAGAAGGGGAAACGTGTGGTTTCGAAGAAAGGAAAGAAAAGTTCTTCTGCTGCTGGAGATGAAGCAGAAGTCGATCCGGCTGAGTCTCTTTCTCCTTCTTCTCCGATACGGCCTCCGAAACTAATTACCAGGCCGGGTAAAGGCTCCAAGGGTGGGAAGAAGGAGAAATGAATTTTATTTTGTCTTTTCTGCTTTTTGCATGTATTGACCGGAGATTGTGCGGATACCGGTCTCCGCTCCTTTTTGTAATCTGCACAGTGTAAAAAGTTTCCATAGTATTGAATAAAATAGCTATTTTACTTGTACAAATTCTTGTGTATGTGAGAATGCATCTGTTTCTCTTTTTTAGTGTAGAACAAATGATTCTTTTTTGTTTGAACAAACTTTTTGTCTGTTTTTTTTTGAGAATGCATTTATTCCATATCTATTTTTCATGATATTGTAATGAACTCGCGGTATGTTGCTTGCATATTACTTTATTCATGTGACTGAATTGTATAGTGTTGCCCCCATACCGCAAGTGCATTGCAACATTTCTAGCTTCTTCAAGACTGATACTCTTACTTCAGAGAATAACTACTCCACTTTTAAGGGAAGAATCATTCTGCTTTTAATAAAGTATATCTCGTCTTCAGAGAAGTTTTTACTTTCTCTTTCTTCCTGAAGAACACTTCAACTTTTGGGAATGATCACTTTTATTTGTTAAAAAGTGAATTTTCCTACACAGTGAAATGAGCTTCTGAAGAAGGTTTTGATTTTGTGCCCCAGTAAAGGGTTTATTTTTGGTACTTCAAGCAAGGTGAAGTACGCCTCTGAAGAGGTCTTTTGGTCTCTGAAGAGAAGCGATTTTGGTCTCCGAAGAGAAGCAATTTTGGTCTCCGAAGAGAAGCAATTTTGGCATTTCAGCTCTGGTGAAGTGGGTCTCCGAAGAGAAGCATTTTGCACTTCTACACGGGTGAAATGTGCCTCCCAAAAGGGCTTTTTAGCATTTCATCACTGGTGAAGTGGGCCTCCGAAGAGGAGCATTTTGCACTTCTACAGGGGTGAAATGTGCCTCCGAAAAGGGCTTTTTAGCATTTCATCACTGGTGAAGTTGGCCTCAGAAGAGGAGCATTTTGCACTTCTACACGGGTGAAATGTGCCTCCGAAAAGGGCTTTTTAGCTTTTTAGCATTTCATCACTGGTGAAGTGGGCCTCAGAAGAGGAGCATTTTGCACTTTTACACGGGTGAAATGTGCCTCCGAAAAGGGCTTTTGCCTCTGAAGAGGTCTTGTGATTGTCTGGAAGTTACTTTCTCATGGTTGAATGGATCCACGGGGCAGACGCAAGTTGCTTGATTGGATGTTCGTTTGCACAAACGATCGCAATTAACTAACAAGGGCCCTGTTCCTTCAGCGTGGGAAGGTGCCCCTCCGGTGGTTCCACCAATCTTTTTATTGAGAGAAGCACTTTCATTTATTGGCGTGCCTCGTTAGAGGGCTTTGTTGACCTTTGGGAAGGAGCATCGGTTGGTTGGTGTGCCAGGAAGGTTGCGTCTCAGGGGCGAGTAGATCCACGGGACGGACGCAAGCTGCCTGATCGGATGCATCACGATCAGTTAGCAAGGGCCCTTTTCCTTCTGCTTGGGAAGGTGTCCCTTCGGTGGTTCTACCGGCCCTTTTTATTGAGTGGCATACCTCCTTTTGGCTGCTTCTATGTTTGGTGGCCCATGTTCCCTCATCATTTGCTAATCAGCTACCCTTTATTATTGTTTCCAAGCGCGTCTTCCTTTGCAAGTAAATTGTCTTATCCGAAGAAGTGGACTTCACTGTTGGACAACTTCACAGGACAAACGCAAGTTACCTAGTTGGATGTCTGTTCGTATTGACAATCACAACCACTTGATGAAGGTTTGCCTCACTGGAGTTGCCAACTTTTTATGTGAAGTTCTTCTTATATGGGATTTGAATATGGAATTTTTGGTTGCTTGGTATTTGCTTAATAAGTGATTTGTAGGGCTCGCTTAGCTTTGCGATGGGTGAGCTTTGCTTTAATGACCTGCAATATTAGATCGACATTTTAGCAATACATTTAGAGTATTTACACATCGAAATATAACAGGCATTTCGTAATAGAAAACACAGAATTCATAGTTTTTCATTATTCAGTCACATTGATTTCTCAGTGGTTTACAATGCAGAAGTCACACATCCATTATCATTTTTACAAATTCAAGCAATGCTGTTAAGTAGAAAATGGATGCTAGTTATTGTTGTTTCAGAATCTCTGGACTGATTTTCCATTTGCACTAGATTCGCGGCTTCGGATTTATATGCCAGAGAAAGTGAAAGATGCCCCAGTTGCAGTTTTGTGGACAATTAACAGTCGTCCCAACTTCTGCCCGCTGGGTGTGGACCTCCTGTGACAACATTAATGACAAGCTTTTCTGAATCTTGCACTGCAGTGTTGTTGAGAGAATCGGATTGATGGGTAGGACGTTGTTGATCCCGAGTGGATGAGGTTGGATCGACTCCGCCTCTCTTAACGTATTCTTGGAGTTTACCCTGCTTCAGTAATTCTTCAATCACATTCTTTAATTGGCGACATTGGTCAGTGTCATGGCCAGGTTGATTGTGAAATTGGCAGAATTTTCCATTACGCTTTGCACCTCTCGTCATCTTAGGTGGCTTAGGATACCTGACAACGTCCTTTGTTGCAAAAAAGATATTTCTTGGTGTATCAATTAAAGGAGTAAAATCCGAAGGATTAAAGCGGCGAGGTTTCTTTTCATTTCCCCGGCTCTTTCCTCCTTCATTCTCCCTTTTCTGACTTTCAGATTCTCTTTTATTAGATGGGACATTGTTATTATTAGCTTGGGCAACAACCACTTTCGATGTCGTAGAAAGGCTTTCAAGGCGAATGAACTCGTCGGCCTTTTTATAAAAAAATTCAAGCGAGTTCGGTTCCTTCATCTTTAGCCATATTCCAAATTTGCTCGATTTATCAATGGCTCGCATCAAATAAGTCAGGATCATGCGTGGTTCCGCATTTTCTACTTCGGCTAAAGCTATATTGAAACGGCTCAAGAAAGATTTGATTGATTCTCCGGGCGCTTGTTCAAGGTTAGACAGTGACATTATATCCTTAGCTTTTGAAGCATACAATCTGAACTGTTCTTTGAACTTTTGCGTTAAGTCGGAGAACTTATCTACAGACCGAACCGGAAGCTTTGTGAACCAAAGTAAAGCCACATCTTCCAGGTATACTGGAAAGTATCGACACTTGATCTCGTCTAATGCTCTTGCACCGGTCATATGCCAATCGTATTTGTATAGGAAATGATTAGGGTCACTCGTTCCCTATAGGCTTGGATAGTAGGAGGTACAAATTTCCTTGGAAATTCAGCTTTTAAGATCCTTTCAGTAAATGGAGTTCTGCTCGGTGCAAATCCCCAGTCGTTCTCATTCTCTTCCCTTTGCATGCTCTCTTTCATGATGCAGTCAACCATTTCGGACAGGTACTCTTTATTGTTCAAAGACATCTCCGGGCAGGCATCAGTCCTTCCGTCGGAAGCTTGCCTGGGCACATGTTCACGATCAGTTGGCTGCGGCATAGAACCCTTAGTTTGGAAAGGTGGCATTTGAGGAAAGGCTGTTTGATGGTTTTCTGGTTGACGATTTGCCCCGAGCAGAGCAGTTAATCTATCCATCATCAAAGCGTTTTGGGTTTCAATTTGTTGGTATAATCCAGAAACTGCGTCATCCAATTCAGCCCTGGTGACTCCAACGGTAGGAGTTGCTTGGTCTGTTGTTGGGGAAGCGGAAGTCCCTTCATGAGCATTTCCGGATCTGATAGGTCTACCTCTTCATCCAGGAGCCATTATTTCGGATCAACTTCTGGTTTTTAAGAGAGGTTCTCTTTATGAATCTTTGCAAAGCAACGGTGGACGATCGCCTGAGTTCAGTTCTCAGTGAAAGCACCAAAATGTTAACGTTAAAAAGTGAACGCTAACACCCGGTGTGTGTAATAGAATCGTGAAAGCACCACCCGCGTGACGGGAACAGAATTTAAGCAGTAAAATAGCAGAAAATCAGTAAAAGACAGCAATTTATAGTGGTTCGGCTTGAGATTAAGCCTACGTCCACTTTGAATCTCTTTATTACTGAATCCGGTTACAAATCGATACAAATCTCTTATCAAAACAGTACAATTTGATCACAAGAAACAATCTTGACTACTAGCTCAATCTTCGTCGATGAAACTCGATGAATCCGTGTTGGATGTAAGGAATTTCTCTTGAAGCTTGTTGTAGCGTCTTGAATGTTTGAAGATCTTTGATTGCTGAATGAGTGGAGACTTCGACAGAGTAACGGCGCTTGAAGAAATGAATGGCCAAAAGTCCCCCACTTGTTGGAGATTGCAATCTATTTATAGGAGAAGAATCTGTCCTGAACTCGGCTTCTAAGTCCTTAGGTCGTTTACGACTTATGATAGGTCGTAAGTCGTCTCCGACCTAAGAAGCTCGGGCTATCTTCTAACAGCTGCACATAATGGCTTCATATATTTGCTGATGCATAGGTCGCATGCGACCTAAGGTAAGTCGTAGATCGCAGCTGTTTATAGGTCGCAGACGGGTTAGGAAGGATACTAGGTCGTTAGCGACCTAGTGGGCAAAAACGGCATAGGCGCAGGTGTTGGTTTTCTAATTCGGTAACTTTTAGGTCGTGAGGAACTGGAGCTATTAGGTTGTGGACGACTTAAGCCAAGTCGTGAGTCTTCTTAGCTTTCTTAGGTCGGTAACTACTTACAGTAGTTAAGTCGTAACCCCTTAAGTCGGAACCTTCTTAAGTCGTAGTCTTTAGGTCGCAACATTGCTAAGTCGCAATGTCCCATGTAGCTTTAGGTCGTAACACTGTTAGGTCGGAACATTCCTTAACCCGGTTAGCTTTTTTAAGTCGTTAACTCGTAGGTCCCTGAGTAGTTAGATCGCAGATCCCCTTAAGTCGTAGGCTGTTGAGATCACTTAAGTCGTAGGTCGTTGAGATCACTTAAGTCGTAGGTCGTTGAGCCGTAGGCCATCTAAGTCTTAACTCGTTAACTCTTGCAATCCCTTAAGTCGTTAACTCTTGAGTCGCCTCCTTCTTAAGTCGTGAAGAATTATGGATTAACATATAATACGAGATAGCTCCATCCAGCTCTTCCTCCAAACAACTAATGCGTCATCTAGACATGTTATCTAGTCTACTCATTTAAGAGTACCCAAGATAATGAGAGGAAAATCATAAAACCTTGGGTCAAACAACAGTCTGGTGTGAGCGGTAAATGAGTCTTAAAATACTAAAAAGGTAAATATCGTAAGGAACACGAGTACATGAACAGAACCGACTTCTGAGCAGCTGGAATAAACTTCTCCTCGAGCCTTGTCTTGAACTAATCCCAGCTAAATTGATCCTCTAGAGTAGCAATAGTAACAGCATTCCACCAATTCATGGCTCGGCCCGGAAGCTGTCTCAATGCCAACTTCCTCTTCATTGCATCTTCCACCTCCATCCATATCACCGAAGATGCGCTCACAAGTATTTAACAAATCTTGCACTTCTATGGCTGATTACGTTCCCTGGAATGACTTCCCTCCCAAAGTGGAGTAATCCTTGCTTAACTTGGCGAAATTAGCCCTATGCGCTTGCATTGGAGTACCTCTTCCCATCACAGCTCTAGGAGCATTTCTCATCATATTAGCCATCATAGCATTGAATATGGCTTATACATCATGCGTAGCAGCTCCTGATCCCGCTCCTTCCTCCACTGTTAAATTAGAATTCCTCACAACGTTCCATGTATGCCGACTCTTTCTTATCTGTAATAAGAATGATCGGTCTCTCATAAAGAAAACCGTGTTTATAGTGCTCATGTGCATATGACTTATACTATATAGTATATTACTATATAGTTTTGAAAACCAAACTTATAACAAGTACGCATTCTCTCGTATATATATACACACTCTTGATCCAGTCTAAGGCGATAACACCTTCCATATATCTACTGGATAATGGTATCAACTCCAGTTAATCATGTAACCAAAGCTTAATACCAAATGTGACGACCACCATATACCACCAGCACCAATAGTATGTAAATAGTGCACTGTCAGTGCGCGATCGAAATAGAATGATCATCAAGGTTGAAATAAACCAATACAGCATATAACTTATCATATCTCATAGCACATGGATAAAATATAATATCAGAGATATAGAAGAGACAGTAATAACTATGTGAACAAATCATCATTGGAGCAATAGATCCATAAAGTTATACATAAAATGCATTAGAGTTTATATGACAAAAGTAAACTCAAATAAACTGTCTCAAAAAATAGTAATAAGCAAGCACTATCACGGGCTCCACAAAATTGCTCAGTGGAATATGCGTAGATCCCACATATGTATATAATACCTGATAGCTCCATTCAGCTCATCCTCCGGACAGCCACTGTGTCATCTAGACTTTATTTCAAGTCTATACATTTAAGAGTACCTAGGATAATAAGAAGCAAAGCATAAAACATCGGGTCACGGTAAATGGGACTCAAAATAGTAAAAAGGTAAATATGGTAAGGAACAAGAGTACATGAACCATACCTGACATGTCCTGCAACCAAAGAGTTAGCATACAACACTATAATATGCTACTCTACAATGTCATAAAGATATACCACAAACCAAATAAAGGATATCAGTCTTCTAGGTATTCCTATCTCCAATATCTACTTCCCCGGATAACTACGAGTGAGAGCCTACTAAAGGGAGCAACCAAAGCAACCATAGCACCCATCAAATAGTCCTAACTATTACTCCATGTGCTATGAATATATGATAACTCATATGACCCCCAAGCCTGGGACTAATGCAATCAATTTAAAAATAGATTTATTGTCAAAACATTAATTGTGTGTATGTAAGATTCAATCATGTCTCTCTAATTAATCAAATTAGAGCTTTATAGTATTCAAATTAAAATTCAGATTTATTGCCAAAACATCTTCCCTTTTTTTTCTAAATTTCAAATACAATACAAACACAAAATACATACATGTAAACTTTCAAATCTAAAATTACACTTTGTTTTATAGGATTTAAACATGAATCTTCAATAAAACATTGTACTATTCATACACAAATTTTAGCATAATTTGTTAAAGTAAAATCCAATCAAAACAATATTAACATACAAAGTTTTAGATCTAAAGGATTACACTTTGAATTAAATGTTTACAATGTAGTTCTATAATAAAACTCTATATATAAGCATATATATATATATATATATATATATATTTTAATTTTAATTTGATAAAATAAGAACCCAATTGATAAATTGAACACACAAAATTTCAAATCTAAAATTTAGACTTTAAATTCAGTGTTTAAAACATAGTCCAAATAAATTATAACATATACAAATTTTTGTTTTGGTTTGTTAAATTAACACCCTAATCAATTCATGCAACAAACAATTCAAACTACACAAACAATTTCTAAATTAAATGAGGCAATGATAGATACATACAAATTACGATAATCAAATTTATCTTTCATCAAACATTACATCAAATGTCATTATCTATAAAAGAAAACATACCTTATTACCAAAGCCTTGAAGCACAACTTAAAATAAATTCACCTAAGGATGTTGCATAGAAATCACACCTTGAATGATGATATCTACTCAGATCTTCAAGATCCCTATCCTATCCTTGCAACATATGGATGAACCACTTTTGTTTTACTTTACTTGATGTTTTTATTTGGAGTTAAAAGACTTTGGAAATTAGTTTTTGTTTTCTACCATGAAAAGCTAGGAGGAGAGAAAGAAAAAGAATGAATGAGAAATAATGGGTTGTACATACAGAATGAATTAGAGAATATGTTTTATTTGAATGAATAAAACCTTTCCTATTATTTAATTAAAACTTCCCTAATTAATTCCCTTGATTGTTTCTTTCTCTTCGATCCTTTCTTTACACAAGATATGCCATCAAATAACATAAAATTTCGACAAATCATGTCATCAAGTGACATAAAATTTCCATAAATCATTTCATGCAATTATCTTTGATGTACATCAATATCGTATATCAATGCGTGCAAATATAACTTTTATAAATGCATTAAAATAATTACAAACAAATTCCAAACATCAAATAAATAATAATTAATTTTTCTCAAATATCAATTAATTTAATCAATTTACAACATTTTATAAATTAATTAAATCATGTGGTTTTTCAGAGAATTCATCATTAAGGTTGTGTGACTCAAAAGTGTAAATTCAGTCAGCGATTAATATCGAACTATACGAATATTAACGTTCACACATCTCTTAGTAGATGGTGTGACATTTTGGCTAAATTTATCGCTCACACCCCTTTTAGTAAAATCCAATTTTACTTATTATAAGCAGTACTCTATAGTGACAATTCTTACACCAATTATCCTCATCAAAACTATATCACATTAGGACTTATGGAACATCCCTTATCTATATGTACAACCCATTGTATTGAAAAATGTTTTAATCTGTGGTGATTTTTATTTCAAAATGGTCAAAATTCCAATATCATCCATTGTAACATCTCCTATCTGGAGGCCCGAAGCTAAGCGCTATAGATGCTGCAGTCAACCATAGTATTAGCTTCCGATGACCATATACGGTAATGTTAATGGTATCCATAATATCAGAAGCACTTAAAAATAAAATAAAAATCATCATAGATTAAAACATTTTTTTGATTACATTTCAAAACAACATTTCATACCCAAGTTACATAATCTCAAACGTTTCCCAAGTTTAGATCAAATATAATTATTACATAAATACGCCAAGAGCGACATATGATGATGCCCCCTTGGTTGACCAGAGTACTAAATAGTCATAACTGACTTAATATAACACAAAAGAATAAAACAAACTGAACAACTCCTAAATAATAACTTCAGTCTCCTGCTCGTCTTTGAAAGCTTTATTCGTCCACCTACTAAAACCTGAAAATCCTCAATCCTCAGCTACGCAAATCAATTTTGAGCACCCGAGAGTTAAAGGGGAAAACATAAACTTTGAGTCGGACATAAAGCCTGGTGTGAATAATACTATACATCTTGGTTACTTGATATTAAATGAGACCACGCCGCTTAGCGGAACGGGCTTCCCCTCACTAATATCCTTTTAAAACATATCTTTTGAAAATCATAATCCTGCAACCAAAACTGGTTAAAAATAAAGCATTATCATGTAAACATACATATCAGGTAACAAATGAACTATATGTCCAAACACTATAGTTTTGTTTGGCTAACTACTAAACTTTGGCTGACTCGGGCCTACTAGACAATATAAACAAATAATCTAACATATGCTAGATACTCCTCTTCTGGATGGTCTGTCCCTAACTTACTTTCTCCAGGTCAACTGATCCAAATGGTTTTGCGGGCTCACCAATAACCTACCTCTGTACAAATATATTCCTTTCTGTGTGTAACATCATTTTAGTCTTACCTATGAAAAATCACTACACACTAGAATTTTGGACTAAATTAGCTAAGCGCTAATAGCTAATGTATAGGGCGCGACCATATACCAGTCCCATCTAATATAAAAATATCTGAGTCATTTTACTTAGGGTAATCTTCCTTTAAATTTTCCTTGAAAATCTTTTCTTATAAAATTGATTTAAACCTTTAAATCATACTTTAAACAAGGAAAATAAATTCTATGCTTTACTTAAATCATCTTGCCATGTTATATATATATACCTTACACAAATCTTTGTTGATGAAAACATTTTAAACCTTTGAAAGTACCCCTTTCGACCCCATTGAAAGTATCCCTTTCGAAACCAAGTAAACCCTTTATAACCTAGGCCGAAAGGCCAAAACGTTCCTTCTGAAACCATTCGTATAAACCTTTTGAAACCATTGAAAAAACTTTCCTTCGAAAGCCTTAAAACCTTGGACATCCTATCTTTAAAACACTTAAACATTGCCTTTTGAAAACGTTGGAAAACCTTTCCTTTCAAACCTTTCGAAACCATGGGGGAACCCACCCCTTCGAAACCTTCATTAAAACATTTCGAAAGCATTAAAACATCGAACCTTTCAAAACCATTTGGGTTCAAGTAAAACCTATGGAACAACCTTTCGAAACCATTTAAAACTATCTCCTTCGAAATCTTTGGGTTCTAGGTTCAACAGAGCAAAAGGGTCATAAAACATTTAAGTCTAAAGCACTCTTTCAAAAGCATTTCCTAAGTAAAGAAGTGATGGTGTCGAAACCAACCCTTCGAAAGCATTGGAGAAATGGCTTGGATTTTAAAACAAAGTATACCTTCCAAAACCATTTGCTTCGAAAGGTAGAAAGTGGCAGCTAGAGGTTTCGACCCCTTCGAAAGCATTTTCTTAAAACAAAGGCACAACCCATTTCGAACCTTTTCTTTAAAACATTTGATTCAGTCGAAAGCTAACCAAGTCGAAAGCATTCCTTTCGAAAGCAAAGCAGACGCATTTTCATTTCAAAACAAAGTAACGTTTCAACCCCATCGGAACCCCATGTTTCGACCCAGTTCTTCCGCCTATGTCTAATTCGCTATGTACCAAGCTTTGATATCATGCGCATTGGTTACAATGGTGATGGAGGTAGAAGAATCTAAGCGGAAGCAGGGTGCCGAAAGTGGTGGAACATGTATAAAGCATGTTTAAACTGATTTTCATCGTTTTAAAGTAATCTTTTCAACTAAACTGCCTTGTTTGTCAAAATATGATTGGTTGCAAAAAAAAAATTTCCAAAAGCACTGCCAAAATTTCAGAATTAAACAATTTAAATAATTTACAAAATACCCCCTCTCCTTTTATAAATATATAAAACATTTAAGTCCCATACCTGAAATAATTTTATATATCTATTAAAACACTTAGGAAAATTCGACAAAAATTCTAGAAAATCATTTTTAATATGTTTTCTAACGTATAATAATTTCAAACCCAAAACATATATTATTTAACCATAAATAATTTTTAAACCTAAATAATCAATTTCCTCACTAGAAAATTAATATTAAATCTACATTAGTTCAGAAAATTATGAAAATTGAAACTCATCTATAAAATATCATTTCTGATCTTAATCTAAAATTGCAAGGTATTTGGATGTCGTTTAATAAGGATTTCACATCAAATCATATCATAAAAGTTATATGAATAAGCATAAATCATCAACAAGCATATATAAACATTTTATCATTCAAAAACCTGGCTAAACTTTGCAAGATAAATCGAGTTTAACCCAAAATCGAAAATAATTAGAAAACATGAGATGTAGTCATTATTCACCTTAGCTTTGAGATTAAGGAGTTTGATATTTGAATGGTTAAATGTTGGTTTGCTTCTTCCTTTGGCTTTCTTTCCTCTTTTATCTTCTAATGGTGGCTGGCCTCTATTTTAAATTTTGGATTATGAAATGAACGTGTAGTATGAGATACATGAGGTTTTAGGGTATATGGTTATGTCTCATTCCTATTTTACCCCTTTTATATTTCATTTTAACTCATCTTTAGTTCATTTGTTAACTTGGCATGGCTGCCACTTATTAATCACAAATCTTAATTCCCTAATCATCGCATTATTTTATTTAATTTAGCTAATTAAATATCCAAAATAATGTTACTAAAAATTAGAGTCGTTACAGACTCCCCTCTTTAAAGAATTTCGTCCTCGAAATTACGATAAGGTATCCAACAAATCGATCAAAAAGGTAAAACATACCATCAAACAAATTTGGATAAGCGTCTCTAATCCTACTCTCGGTCTTTTAAGTACTGTCTCTCTCATCGTCTCTTCACTGGACTTTCACTAATCTGACTATCTTGTTTCTAAGCCTCTTCTCATCTCTCGCAACTATCTGAACTAGCTTTCTAATGATAGTAAAGTCTGTTTCTACTACCAAGTCATCTAACATATTCGGTGCAATAGTAGACTTCGGGTCTCTAACACATTTCCTTAGATGAGAAACATGGAAAACATCATGGACTCCTGCCAAACTATTCGGTAGCTCTACTCTATATGCGAGTTTCCCGATCCTCTCTACAATAGGAAATGGTCCTACGAATTTCGGTGCAACTTCCATGATTCCCCAAGTCGAATCACACCCTTCATCGATGATACCTTAATGAAAACATGATCTCCAACAAAGAACTCTAAGTCCTTCCATCTTCTATCAGCATAACTCTTATGCCTAGACTAAGCTTCCTTCATCCTATCCTGAATTAACTCAATCTTCTCTGCAGCTTCTCAAACTAAATCCGGACCAAGAACCAACCTATCCCCGGTCTCTAACCAACAAACTGGAGATTTGCATGGCCTTCCATACAAAGCTTCAAATGGTGTCATCCCTATACTAGCCTGATAACTGTTGTTATACGAAAACTCGACTGAGTGTAGATGGTCTTCCCATGATCCTCCAAAATATAACACACAAGCTCTTAACAAATCCTCTAAGACTTTGTTAACTCTTTCCATTTTCCCATCGGTCTGTGGATGGTAAGTGGTACTCACCTTGAGCTTGTTCCTAAAATATCCTGTAGACTCTTCCAGAACTCGCTAGTGAATAAGGAATTTCGATCACTTACGATACTACTAGGAATTCCATGAAGTCTAACTATATTCTTCATAAATAACTTAGCTAGAACATGTGCTGTCCTAGTTGACTTAACTGAAATGAAATGGGCACTCTTGGTTACCTGTCCACTATGACCCATGTACTTTCATTTCCTCTATTAGATCTTGGCAACCCATCTATAAAATCCATAGAATCCCGCTTCCATACCGGAATATCCAATGGCTGAAGCAACCCACTTGGCCTCTGATGTTCGGCCTTTACCTGTTGGTAGTTCAGACACTACTTTACCCATAAGCCTACATTCCTCTTCATACCTTCCTAGAAGAAACTCTGCTTCATGTCTAGATACATCTTAGTTCCTCCCGGATTAATAGTGAACTTCGAAGGATGGCGTTCCTCCAAAACTTCCTTCCTTATGTCTCCCACATTCGGAACACATAACCTCCCTTTCTTTCTCAACCTCCCATTCTGGTCAAGACTAAATTCCTTTAAGTCATCGCTCTTCTTTGTTAGGAAATCCAATCTACGGTTTCAATGACAACAACTATACAATGGAAATCGAATATACATATATATTTATATATGCATGTACTTGCTAGAACAACATCACTAGAAAGACAAGAAAGAGGCTCAAAGGACACTACAAGAGACTACAAGATGATAGGAACAAAAAAACACAAGAAAAAGTGCATAAAAACTGATATGCACAATATCAGATGTCTAGGTGCACAAGCCAGACGTCTGAATCAGTTCTCTAGAACAACAGACAGGCAAAACCTGACGTCTGGTAATAGCACTCAGACGTTTGAAAACCTACTATGTTCAAAAAATATATAGTATCAGACGTCTGATACAAATACCAAACGTTTGATTTCAAACTCGGATTTCACATAAGAACTTCAACTGTCACATTCGAATAGACATCTCCGCTTCTCTTCGCTGCAACTCTTCATCATCAACAAAAGCAACTATAGAGCACTCATTAATGGATGCAACTACTCAACATACCTATCTACAACTATATATAGCATCAGGAATAAAGAGAAAGAACTCACCTGACTACCTTACATACTTACGCTTTCTAATTCTATACTATATTCTTGATCTCTGCACTCTAGCAATCTTTACTTGTATTCACTCTTCCATATACTCAGTTCTTCATAGACAATATTCTTGAGAGATACATTGGAAGCAATTGTACTAATTAGTCAACATCTGTGTTATACTAGAACACACATTTGGCAAGAACAACTCATTGTAACCAAGCCTATTCCTCCGGGCAAAGCGAGGGTTTTTGATAGTCGAATTCCGAAGGGGAACTTGGGGACTGGACGTAGGACGGAGGTCCGAACCAGTATAAAATCTTGGTGTGCTTATTCTATATTTACTTAGATTAATATTATTTTAGTTGCATCATATATTTTGTCACATATACTTGCATATACAATACACGATCCACCCCGTAGACTTACAATTGGTATCAGAGCATGGGATTCTAGAAATTGTAACAACATCCTAGAATAAATGGCTATAAAGAGATCTAGTCAAGGCAATAGGAAGAGGAAGAGCAATAAAGAAGAATCAAAGGAGAAAACAAACAAATGCTTCATGGCTAAACTCAGATCACAATCAGTATGCTTAGATTCTTATATAAAGATCTTCTGTTAGCACATGATGAATTATTAAAAGATTGTAAAACCTTGAATATAGTTAATAGAATTGCTTTAGCTAAGTTAAAAGATTGTGAGCAAGAAATTTCCAGTTTAAAAGAGGGAAATAAATTTTTGATAAAACAAACTAAATGTTTTGAAAATATCATAGAAGAACTTGTTTCACAAAAAGATTTCCTACAAAAAGAAAATGAGCAGTTAGAAGATAAAAACAATGATCTTTTGGAGGAAATCAATGTTTTGCAAAATAAAAATACTATGTTTGAAAAAGAAATGTTTTCAAAAGAAATTACGGATTTGAAAAGACAAAATGATTTATTACAATCATCTTTAGATAATTCAGAATCTCGAATTTTTCTTCTCGAAAATGAGAACTGTACGATAAAAAGGGAGAATTCTGAATTAAACAAGTAAATTGATATTTTGAAAAACAGTAATATTTCTTTTGAAAATAATAATTTTGACTTCAAAGATAAATTTGATAAACTTAACACTGAAGTCATAAAATATAATAAAGGTCAAAATGATTTAAACATGATTTTATCTAGTTCTAGACCTTTACATGACAAAAGTGGTTTAGGATATAATAAAACTAATCATAGAAATAGCACTGGATACGCTTTCATGTATAGTAAAAATAGTACTAAATTTCGAGTAAAGTCTAAATCTAATTTTTTGTAGAAATTCAAATGCTGCTATGACCAATAATGTTTATAATTTCTCTAGAAGTACAAATTCATTGACCGGAAATATGAATAAAAATTATCTAAGTATTTGGGTTCCGGTTAATTGGAAAAATAGAGAAAAATACATTGATGATTATTTTGATATGGTAGTTAATAATGAAAATTATATTTATAAAAGTTCAACCACACCCAAATGGGTATGGTTTCCCAAGACCTAACCCCCCGGACCCTAACATAGTAAGTGGGTACTGAAAATGATTATTATTTATTGTAGGTACTCAGAGAAACAAATGGAAAATGATAGATTTTGGTATTTTAAAAAGGATGTTCCATACATTTAATAGAATTACGTGCTTGCAATGAAATATGGACTTCGGCAAATATGGTAAAATCTATTTTATTTTTCTCCATAAATAATATTGAGTTTATCCTACTATTTACAAGATATTTTATAAAATTTATTATATTCCCTCATTCTTTTTTATAATAACAAAGGGGGAGAAATAATGGTAAGCACATATTCAAGGGGAGATTTATAGAAATATATCTAAGTACATTGTATAATTGTCATCATCAAAAGGGGGGAGAATGCTAGAAAATCCAATCTACGGTTTCGATGACAATAACTATACAATGGAATTCGAATATACATATATATTTATATATGCAGGTACTTTCTAGAACAACATCACTAGAAAGACAAGAAAGAGGCACAAAGGACACTACAAGAGACTACAAGACGATAGGAACAAAGAAACACAAGAAAAAGTGCATAAAAACTGATATGCACAATATCAGACATCTGGGTGCACAAGCCAGACGTCTGAATCAGTTCTCTGGAACAATAGACATGCAAAACTAGACGTCTGGTAATAGCACTCAGACGTCTGAAAACCTACTATGTTAAAAAAAAATATAGTATCAGACGTCTGATACAAATACCAAACGTTTGATTTCAAACTCGGATTTCAAATAAGAACTTCAACTGTCATATTTGAATAGACATCTCCGCTTATCTTCGCTGCAACTCTTCATCATCAACAGAAGCAACGATAGAGCACTCATTAATGGATGCAACTACTCAACATACCTATCTACAACTATATAAAGCATCAGGAATAAAGAGAAAGAACTCACCTGACTACCTTACATACTTATGCTTTCTAATTCTATAATATATTCTTGATCTCTGCACTCTAGCAATCTTTACTTGTATTCACTCTTCCATATACTCAGTTCTTCGCAGACAATATTCTTGAGAGATACATTGGAAGCAATTGTACTAATTAGTCAACATCCGTGTTATACTAGAACACACATTTGGCAAGAACAACTCATTGTAACCAAACCTATTCCTCTGGGCAAAGCGAGGGTTTTTGATAGTCGAATTCCGAAGGGGAGCTTCGGGACTGGACGTAGGACGGGAGGTCCGAACCAGTATAAAATCCTCGTGTGCTTATTCTATATTTACTTAGATTAATATTATTTTAGTTGCATCATATATTTTGTCACATATACTTGCATATACACTACACGATCCACCCCGTAGACTTACATCCTTTCCATCCCTTAACTACTTGATCCGTTCAACTAATACTGGATCCTCCATCTGTTTAGAAGCAATCTTTTCAATCATAACTGGTCGGACTTCTAAACATGACAACACTACAGTTTCCTTACTAGATCTAGCTTCAGATCTCCACCGCACTCTACATGTCGTCAACGCTTCCAAATCTTTCCACTCGGCTATCATTGCCAACACTGCATTCTGATGCCCTTTGCTAAGTGCGTCTGCAACCTCATTGCCTTTCCCGGTGTGTATTCAATACCAAAGTCATAAGCAGCTATAAATTCTAACCATCCCTTCTGTCTCATGTTCAGCTCTTTCTGAGAGAACAAATACTTCAACGAATTATGATCCATATAAAGCTCAAACCTCTCTTCCAAAAGATAATGTCTCCACACCTTCAATGCAAATATCACCGCGGCTAATTCCAAATCATGCGTTGGATATCTAACCTCATGCGGTCTAAGCTGTCGAGAAGCATAGGCAATCACTTTACCTCTCTGCATTAACACAGCTCCTAATCCAGTTCCACACGTGTCTGTATATACTACCAGATCCTGATTCCCTTTTAGAACAACTAGTACAGGTGCATGAGTCAATAAGTGTTTCAAGCTCTGGAATGCTTCCTCACACTTATCGGTCCAAACAAACTTCATATCCTTTCGCGTTAACTTAGTTAATCGGTGCTGCTATCCACGAAAAATCCTTAATGAACCTCTTATAATATCCAGCTAATCAAAGAAAACATTTTATCTTAGTCATTGTCTTGGGTCTCTTCAATTATTTATTGCTTCAATCTTAGTCGGATCTACAGACAACCCTTTCTCTGAGACTACATGACCAAGAAACTTCGCTTCATTCTTCCAGAAATGACACTTTGAAAATTTTGCCTTCAACCGATTCTGCATCAGCGTCTCAAGCACCACTCTAAGATGAACTTCATGCTTCCTTTCATCCTTAGAGTATATCAAAATATCATCTATGAAAACCAACATGAACCTATCCAAGTGCTCTCGGGAAATTCGGTTCATCAAATCGGCAAAGAATGCCGGCGCATTAGTTAGTCCGAACGGCATCACTAACCATTCGTACGATCCATATCTAGTTCTTAACGCCGTTAAAGGAATACTATCCTCTGCTACTCTAAGCTGATGGAAACATGTCGCCAAATCCAACTGAGAAAATACCTTGGCTCCACTCAACTAATCGAACAAATTGTCGATTCTAAGCAACGGATATCGGTTCTTTATCGTCTTCTCTTTCAACTTACGATAATCGATACATAACCTCAACGATCCATCCGGCTTCTTAGCAAACACTGTGGCTGCTCTCCAAGATGAACTACTTGACCTAATAAAATTCTTGCCTTCCAAATCTACCAACTGCACCTTCAACTCCCTCATCTCGGTGGGCGCCATCCAGCTTGGCGGTCTACTCACTGGTTCTGCTCCAGGCACCAAATCTATCTGAAACTCAATGGCTCGTATTGGTGGCAGTCCTACTACAGGTTCAAAAACATCTGCGAATTCTCTAACCATGAAAAATCAATTCAACTTGTCCTCTACCTCCATAACAACCAACAAAGCATTCGCCTCACAACAAGGGTTTTCTATGGTGTATATTATCTGATCACTACTGCCAGTGTGTCTAAGTGATATTTTCCCATCATGGAAAAATATCCTAGCATCGTATTTACTTAACCAATCCATACCCAAAATAATTCTGAACCTTACAAAGTCAAACGCATGCAGACTGCAAACAAAGGTATGACCTAACAAATTGAACTCTAAGTGGTCACACTTCATCCCAAGTGTCGCATACCGTCCTATCGAATTTGCAACCCTTAAGGAAGTAACTAAGTATGAGGGTTCTAGGTTAATCTTATCAACCAAACAATGAGATATAAAAGAATGCGATGCACCAGTATCAAAAAAAACGCTAATAGACATACCATGAATCTAAAGCATACGTCCCAACACTGCCTTTCCTTTTTCCTCTGCTGTTGGCCTCAATGTAGCTGGCTCTAATGCAAACACCTTTCATTTTCCATCCTTAGCAGGTTCCTTGCACTGGTTCTTATAATGTCCAATTTGATCGGAGTTGAAGTATCTGATATTCTTCTTCCCGATCACCTTCTTCCCATCTCCTGAGTGACATTCATTAGCAAAATGCCCTTTCTTATCACACTTCTAACAGATCACCTCAGCCTTCCCTTTCTTAGCAGCTCCACCTTTCTGAGCTTCTTTCTTATGGAAGAACTTCCTTTTCTGACTCTGCCCCACATGGACTTCCTTTGCCTTTTTTCTCTCCAGAAAATTAAGCATCTCTTCATGTCTTAAATCCATCTCAACTACGACATCATAAGGATCCCTAATATAAGGTAATGTAGCCTTTGCCAGCTCAGGCTTCAACCCCCTTATGAACTTCTCGTTCTTCTTAATCACGGTATCCACAGTGGCATACCCATACCTAGCCAATTCCTCAAACCTTGTAGCATACTCCGATAGGATCATCTCCCCATATTCCAACTCAGCAAACTTTCTGATCGAGGTAGACTTCGCCATCGCAGACATGAGCCTCTCCTCGAATCTCCTCTTAAACTCAGCACATGTCATCGTTTCTTCATTCACTCCAACTGTCACACTATTCCACCAGAATAAAGCCGCTCCCTAAAGCTGTTTGGATGCAAGCCTCCTCTTCTACTCATCATTGAGCCCCAAGTCTGCAAAAATCATCTCACAATGCAACAACCAGTTCTCCACCTCAATAGCATCTTCGGTTCTGATAAATGGCTTTCCTCCAAGCCAAACATAGTCTCTACTCAGAATAACATAGTTGTTGACCACCGGAGCTTTCTGAACTCCTTCTACAACATTTCCTCTAACCACTCCAGCAGCTACACTCGCCTGCATCATATTCATGAAAAATTGATACATGGCTCCCATGTCAACTTGTAGGACTCCAGCACCAACATTTCCATCTTGTGCCTGACCTGGGTTTCACCTCGTATTTGGTCTGGCATTTCCATTTGTCGTGGTGCTTCCCCCTCCAAGGTTAACTCTTCCACTTATAGCATCCATATTTGTTTTCAAGCCTCGTGAGATATAGAAAAATAGCCTAAGAGAGATAGGAAACTGGATATATAGCGTATAGT
Source organism: Allium fistulosum (assembly GCA_030737815.1). Lineage (NCBI taxonomy): Eukaryota > Viridiplantae > Streptophyta > Magnoliopsida > Asparagales > Amaryllidaceae > Allium > Allium fistulosum. The sequence continues at coordinate 661,715,857 of CM060907.1, forward strand.
TAGATATAGCAAATACAAGTACGTTACTATAGTGTTATCCCATACCCCAATCTTATCACTACTTCCTCAGGATTATGTTTTCAAAAATCATTTTAGTTTAAAGTTTTTCATAAACCTATGCTCTGATACCAAGTTGTAACATCCCCTATCTGGAGGCCTGAAGCTAAGCGCTACAAATACTGCGGTCATCCATAGTATTAACTTCCAGTGACCAAATAGGTAATGTTAATGGTATCCATAATATTAGAAGCACTTGAATATGAAATAAAAATCATCAGAGATTAAAACAATTTTCTGATTACATTTCAAAACAACATTTCATACCCAAGTTACATAATCCCAAACGTTTCCCAGGTTTAGATCAAATATAATTATTACATAAATACGCCAAGAGCAACATATGATGATGCCCCCTTGGTTGACCAGAGTACTAAATAGTCATAACTGACTTAATACAACACAGCAGAATAAAACAAACCGAACAACTCCTAAATAGCTAACTTCAGTATCCTGCTTATCTTCGGAAGCTTTATTCATCCACCTACTAAAACCTGAAAATCCTCAACCCTCGGCCTACTCAAATCAATTTTGAGCACCCAAGAGTTGAAGGGGGAAAACATAAACTTTGAGTCAGACATAAAGCCTGGTGTGAATAATACTATACATCTCGGTTACTTGATATTAAGTGAGACCATGCCGCTTAGCAAAACGGGTTTTCCCTCACTAATATCCTTTTAAAACATATCTTTTGCAAATCATAATCCTGCAACCAAAACTGGTTAAAACTATAAAGCATTATCATGTAAACATACATATCAGCTAACAAATGAACTATCTGTCCGAACACTATAGTTTTGTTTGGCTAACTACTAACCTTTGGCTGACTCGGGCCTACCAGACAATATAAACAAATAATCTAATATATTATAGATACTCGTCTTTTGGATGGTCTATCCCTAACTTACTTTCTCAAGGTCAACTGATCCGAATGGTTTTGCGGGCTCACCAATAACCTACCTTTGTACAAATATAATCCTTTCTGTGTGTAACATAATTTTAGTCTTACCTATGACAAATCACTACACACTAGAATTTAGGACTAAATTAGCTAGGGGCTAATAGCTAATGTATAGGACGCGACCCTATACCAGTCTCATATGTTATACAAATATCTGAGTCATTTTACTTAGGGTGATCTTCCCTTAAATTTTCCTTGATCCTTTCTTCTCAAATTGATTTAAACCTTCAAATCATACTTTAAAGAAGGAAAATAAATTTTATGCTTTACTCAAATCACCTTGCCATGTTATATATATACCTTACACAAATCTTTGTTGAAGAAAACATTTTAAACCTTTGAATGTACCCTTTTCGATCCCATTGAAAGTATCCCTTTCGAAACCTAGTAAACCCTTTATAACCTAGGTCGAAAGGCCAAAACGTTCCTTCTGAAACCATTCGTATAAACCTTTTGAAACCATCGAAAAACCTTTCCTTCGAAAGCCTTAAAACCTTGGACATCCTATCTTTAAAACACTTAAACATTGCCTTTCGAAAACGATGGAAAGCCTTTCCTTTCAGACCTTTCGAAACCATTGGGGACCCGCCCCTTCGAAACCTTCATTAAAACCTTTTGAAAGTATTAAAAAATCAAACCTTTCGAAACCATTTGGGTTGAAGTAAAACATGTGGAACAACCTTTCGAAACCATTTAAAACTATCTCCTTCGAAACCTTTGGGTTCTACCTTCAATATAGCAAAAAGGTCATAAAACATTTAAGTCGAAAGCACTCTTTCGAAAGCATTTCCTAAGTAAAGAAGTGATGGTGTCGAAACCAACCCTTTGAAAGCATTGGAGAAGTGGCTTGGATTTTAAAACAAAGTATACCTTCTAAAACCATTTGCTTCGAAAGGTAGAAAGCGGCAGCTAGGGGTTTCGACCCCTTCGAAAGCATTTTCTTAAAACAAAGGCGCAACTTATTTCGAAACCTTTCCTTTAAAACATTTGATTCAGTCGAAAGCCAACCAAGTCAAAAGCATTCCTTTTGCAAGCAAAGCAGGCGCATTTTCATTTCAAAATAAAGTAACGCTTCAACCCCATCGGAACCCCATGTTTCTACCTAGTTCCTCCCGCCTATGTTCCATTCACTACATGCCAAGCTTTGATATCATGCACATTGGTTTCGATGGTGATGGAGGCGGAAGAATCCAAGCGGAAGCAGGGTGCCGAAAGTGGTAAAACCGATTTTTATCTTTTTAAAGTAATCTTTTCAACTAACTTGCCTTGTTTGTCAAAATATGATTGGTTGCAAATTTTCTTTTCCAAAAGCACTGCCGAAATTTTAGAATTAAACAATTTAAATAATTTACAAAATACCCCTTCCCCTTTTATAAATATATAAAATATTTAAGTCTCATACCTTAAATAATTTTATATATATATTAAAACACTTAGGGAAATTCTACAAAAATTCCAAAAAAATAATTTTTAATGTGTTTTCTAACATATAATAATTTCAAACCCAAAACATATATTATTTAACCGTAAATAATTTTTAAACCCAAATAATCAATTTTCTCACTATAAAATTAATATTAAATCCACATTAATTCAGAAAATTATGAAAATTGAAACTCATATCTAAAATATCATTTCTGATCTAAATATAAAATTGCAAGGTATTTGGATGTCATTTAATAGGATTTTCACATCAAAACATATCAACAAACCTATATGAATAAGCATAAATCATCAATAAGCATATATAAACATTTTACAATTCAAAAACATGGCTAAACTTTGCAAGATAAATTGTGTTTAACTAAAACTGAAAATAATTAGAAAACATGAGATGTAGTCATTATTCACCTTAGCTTTGAGATTAAGGAGTTTGATATTTGAATGGTTAATCGTTGATTTGCTTCTTTCTTTAGCTTTTCTTCCTCTTTTATCTTCTAATGGTGGCCGGCCTCTATTTTAAAATTTGGATTATGAAATGAACGTGTAGTATGAGATACATGAGGGTTTAGGGTATATGGTTATGTCTCATTCCTATTTTACCCATTCTCTATTTCATTTTAACTCACCTTTAGTTCATTTGCTAACATAGCACAGCTACCCCTTATTAACCACAAATCTCAATCCCCTAATCATCGTATTATTTTATTTAATTTAGCTAATTAAATATCCTAAATAATGTTACTAAAAATTAGGGTCGTTACATCCATATTCAACTTTATAGCCCAAACATAAAATCCTTGGTATAATAATAATGATTATTATTAACCGAACTGCTCTGGCCAGAGACTTTGACTTTGAGTTAACATTAGTTGACAGTTATACTAACCTCATATAACTGAGAAGATAAATCCTCTCTTGAATAATGTTTCATTTCTAATGCTTCCACATGACCCAATATAGTCGTTCGATGGACATCGCACCACGATTTAACTATAATCAAAGTGGAGCTTCAACATTGAAGTTCAATAGTATTCTCAAGTCGAGAAAACTATGTAAATTAGTCACATCGATATTTTCTGCTTAACCTCGGTTATATTAACCAACAGAAAACTATCGAGTGAGTCATTCCATAGTTATCTGATAACTATCAGTACGTAACCTCATGGTGTCCTCAGCTGTCATGAGTAATACACTGCCTAACATTTGGAAAGCGTTACATACTCTAGTCTCAAGGGATGTATTGATATCCAATCTTGATATATCTTGACTGGGAATATTTATGATGGTATATTTGTTTTCATTATGATAAATTACTCACGGTTACAACACTTTGTAATTACTATCACAAAACATACCATTTATGGATTTTCTATTAAATATACTTTTAATTAAATTAATTAATATAACACATTATATCAAGTATATAATAGAAAGGAAACACCTTTCAGTTCGAACAAGATTGGTCAACAAGTTAGATTATGTAACAATTTACATAATTGCCCCTAGGGCGTACCCCTGAATCTATCAAATTCTTCATCATATGCTCAGGCTTGTCACAGTTGTAACATTTCCTCTTCTCACTTGTCTTACAATCTTTAATCAAATGACCCTTTTTGTTGCATCCAAAGCAAGTAGGTTCCTATTTACCCTTCTTCTTACCACCCTTTCCCTAGGACCGCTTCCTCTTTCCATTCCACTTCTTCTTGCCTTCACCACCTTGCTACGGCGTTGGCTCTTCTTTCTCAACTGAAACAACAATAGTAGTCTTAGCCTTAGGGTATAAGCTCTCATGGTGAAGTGCCTTCTCTACAAGCTTCTCAAATAGCTATCTATATGGTCCACTAGCTTTTCCCCTAACTAGTCATCCAAACTAATGATGAATTTCTCATTCTTCCTCAATGGAGTGTCGATGAATGATATTCCATACTTAGACAAAGCATTAAATTCTGCCACATATTCAGAAACTGTCGCTTCTCCCTGCTTAAGATCGGCAAAATTTTGGAACAGAACCAACTTCTGAGTAGCCGGAATAAAATTCTCCTCGAACCTTGCTTGAACTAATCCCAGCTAAATTGATCTTCTGGAGTAGCAATAGTAACAGCATTCCACTAATTCATGGCTCATCCCTGAAGCTGTCTCAAAGCCAACTTCGTCTTCATTGCATCTTCCACCTCCATCCATATCATCGAAGATGCGCTTACAAGTATCTAACCAATCTTGAAATCTATGGCTGATTTCGTTCCCTGGAATGGCTTTCCTCCTAAAGTGGATTAATCGTTGCTTAACTTGGCGAAATTGCCCTATGCCCTTGTACAGGAACACCTCTTCCCATCACAAATCAAGGAGCATTTCTCATCATATTATCCATCATAGCATTGAACATGGCTTGGACATCAGGCGTAGCAGCTCCTGATCCTGCTCCTTCCTCCACTCTTGAAGTAGAATTCCTTACAACATTCCATGTATGCCGGCTCATTCTTATCTGTAATAAGAATGATCGGTCTCTTATAAAGAAAACTATGTCACTACTGCTCATATGCATGGGACTTGTACTATATAATATATTACTATATAGTTTTGAAAACCAAACTTATAACAAGCACGCATTCTCTTGTATATACATACACTCTCGATCCAGTCTAAGGCAATAACACCATCCTTGTCTCTACTACATCATGGTATCAACTCCAGTTAATCGTGCAACCAAAGCTTTGATACCAAATGTGACGACCGCCCTATACCACCTGTACCAATATTATATAAATAGTGCGTTGTCGGTGCCCGATCGATATAGGATGATCATCAAGGTTGAAATAAACTAATATACCATATAACCTATCATATCTCACATCGCATGGATAAAGTATAATATCACAGATATAGAAGAGATAGTAATAACTATGCGAACAAATCATCATCAGAGCAATAGATCCACAAAGTTATACATCAAATGCAGTAGAGTTTATACAACAAAAGTAAACTCAAATAAATTGTCTCAACAAATAGTAATAAGCAAGAACTTTCACGGGCTCCACAGTGTTGCTCAGTGGGATAAGCATAGACTCCATATATGTATATAATACGAGATAGCTCCATCCAGCTCATCCTCCGAACAGCTACTACGTCATCTAGACCTGTTATCTAGTCTACTCATTTAAGAGTACCCAAGATACTAAGAGGCAAAGCATAAAACCTTGGTTCAGACAACAGTCTGGTGTGAGTGGTAAATGAGTCTCAGAATACTAAACAGGTAACTATAGTAAGGAACAAGAGTACACGAACCATACCTGACATTTCCTTGCAACCAAAGAGTTAGCATACAACACTATAATATGCTACTCTACACTGTCATAAAGATATACCACAAACCAAATAAAGGATATTAGTCTTCTAGGTATTCCTATCTCTAATACCTACTTTCCTAGATACCTACGAGTGATAGACTACTAAAGAGAGAAATCAAAGCAACCATAGCATCCATATAATCCATCAGACAATCCTAACTATTACTGCATATGCTCATAATATATGATAACTCGTATGAACCCCAAGCCAGGGACTAATGGAAATCCCAGTTCTCTGTTGTACTCTCGTATCTCTCAGCCCAAAACTGGATATGTGTCTCGCAGCCCAAAGCTAGAAACTAGGCCCAAACCTAAAAATCTTAGGTATATAGGTCCCATCATTGACCCGTAGGCATCCCCATTTACAATACCCCTGCTTCGAGTACAACTGAAAACTCTCCGAGTCATCAAAAATTCTTTTGCACATACACCCGAGCCCATCCTTGCTCCATTTGGATGTCGAGCCCTTCTTGCTCAATCTAGTTTCCATTATTCATGAGGAACCCTTTCACATTCCCCGATTATACAGCCCATCCCCTTTACGAGCCACCATCTTTGGAACCTACTCCCAACATGATCCAACATCCGAAGACCATAGCTTTTCATCATGTTGTTATATCATCATCCAATCTGATATGAATGACACAACACCTCCAGCGTGATCTACAGGACTTCTACTTAACCTTCCAGAAGTTACATGCCATTTGGACTTTACCCCAGAAGTCGACACTGAGGTCCCAACTCAGCCATGACCTCTCCACTTAGCTAGTCTATGGCTAAGTTTTCTTTCACTCCTTCCTTGTTTCTCGTACTCCATGCCTAAATTCTTTGACGCTCACTTCTCTACACAAATCAAGTCTTCATAGAACAAGTCCTCTTTTTCAGAGCACCCTACTTCATATTCTAGAGACAAGTCATCATAGCCTTAAACACTTAGCCAATCACCTATCCATCAACTTAGGCAACCTCTACTAGCAACATCCTTGCCCTTCCTAAAGTCGCCGCCACCGTGGACCAAATAGCACATGTCAATGCCGACCTCTCCACTCGATGTTGACTTGTGTAGTTAATGATTGGATCTTGCGCCTTAGACCACGAGCTCTTCCAATTCTCCAGAGCCTCCCCTCTAAGTTTCATCCAATTACGATCAACTTTGCCTTCGATTTTCCCAATTCTCCAACCTAAATTTCTATGCAGTCAGAACACTAGCAAACAACATCAAATCATATCATCCAACATAGTATAATAAGCAATTTCATCCAATCAAACATGCAATCCATCAAAATAAGACAAACAAGTCAACTTCTTACATAGATCTACATATAGCATGAATATATAAGCATGAGCAAGGGTGATTTCTAATCAATCTAGATCATATACATAACTTGACATGTAATTAAAGTTAGAAAAGGTTTTATGCCCAAAAATCGATTTAAAACATGTTAAATCCTATGATTCTACCATATAAACATGCATAGTATAGTTAGAAGGCATAAACCACCCACCAATTACCAAATTCAACCAATATGAATTTGGATCCACTCCAGACGCAATGGAATGCGCTTCAAATTAAGCAAATTGATCATCTCTATCTTCTAGTTGATGACCTAATCTCTAATCCGCAATCTAGTTTGGTTTAGATAGCAATTTGGGTGATATTGGATGAAATTAGGAAAGATCTAGGACTAATTAGGGTTTAGACCTGATTTAGAATGAGCGGGAAAAGTTTTAACTTGAATCTCCAGCCCTCTATTTATAGTATTCACTTGTTAGGCTAATGGACTCAGTAATGGATTTAATTAATTACTTACTAATACTGGCTAGTAGCTTCAAAAATTTAAAATAGGTATAACTTTTTAATTGTAAGTCCATTTTTCTATTATGACCACTCTACGGAATGAGAAACTATCATCCAAAAGTAATGGAACTGGATAGAGACTCTAATTCAATCCCTATCAAAAATTATAGCCCGAATAAGATTTTTAAGGTCAAAATGGTCACATAGAAATTCGGAAAAAATCATAGGTATGTAAAATGTTCCTTAGAGTCATGTCCTAAAATTATAGAATCATACGACCTAATATGAGTAAAATAAAAATATTTTACGATCCTCCAACACGTAAAATACGGGTCGTTATAAGCTATAACTATCCTGACTGTTGATAGTACTTAGGTTTAGCAGCTCTAAAATTACTCGGTATTTTGGAGTAACCCTTTGTACTATCTTTTTGGATATTGTATTTTATTGTTCCGCCATGTGATTATGACATTGTGTTCTTTCTTTCTTGTTTTGTTTCTTTTTCCTTTTATTTTACTCTAACAATCTGTCTTTCCAGCACTTGGGTGCTCGACACACGAATACCATGGATGTATTAGTGTCGACATTGTACTTGAACCGGCCTAATTTATTTGTTGTGGAGCCTCTTAGTTTCGTGCTCCACAATGTGTATAGTGGCATGGGATGCTATTGGCTCTGTCTCAATGTCCCCCAATTGATCAGGCTATACTATAGTAGTTGTGCCATGAAGGCATTCCTCAAGTGCGAAAACTGAAAAACACAATGGACTCCTGCCAACTTATCCAGTAGCTCTGCACGATAAGCATGACTTCCTATTCTTTTCAAAATTAGGAAAGAATCCAACAAACCTTGGTGCCAACTTTCCCGACTTTCCAAATCTCATGACTTTCTTAAGTGGGATAACTCTAACAAACACGGTGTTCTCTACTTCAAACTCTAACTCCTTTCTTCGCTTGTCCATGTAGGATTTCTGGCGATCTTGCGTGGCCTTCATACGTTGCCTAATCAACCTAGCTTTCTCAAAGTCTTGCGAATTAAATCAGATCCGAGTAGAATTTTGTTGGTGGTTCCGCACAACAATTTGGCGATTTGTATGGCCTTCCATAAAGCGCTTCATAGGGTGCCATACCAATCATCGATTGATGACTATTATTATATGCGAATCCTACTAAAAATAAGTGATTCCCCCAATGTCCTCCAAAGTCCCTGATGTAAGCTCTTAACAAGTTCTCTAAAATCCTATTCACCCTTATAGTTTGTCCGTTGGTCTGTGGGTTGTAAGCATTGCTAAGATTTAATGAAGTTTCTAAAGTTAACTGCAAAATCCTCCAAATTTAGCTAGTAAATAAAAGGTCCCTATCACTAACGATGCTAATTAGAATTCCATGATGTCGAACCACTTCCTTTATATAAGTCTGTGCTAGCAATGCTATGGTCCTATTGCTCCTACCCACTATGACCCAAATTACATCATTGCTACTTTGGCTCCTAGGAAACCTATCTATAAATTCCATTGATATATGCTCTCATTTTTAAGTTGGAATCTCCAATGGTAAAAACAATCCTTTGGGCTTTCCTTGCTCAGTCTTAATCCTTTAGCATGTCAAACGTTTGGAATGAATTCAACAACTCTGTTTTCATCCTTGACCAATAGAAAATTCTATTCATTTGGGATTGAATGGTGACACTGGGCAAGCTAAAATTTTATTTCTTCAAAAATCCAAAACTTTTTTAGGATTGAAGCATTCTCTATTCCAAGTTACAACCTAATTTCCTTATTGACTTCCAGTCTTACCTATAGTTTATCTCTAGTTAAGTGTCTTTATGAAATTCTCTTATGTACGTGGTTCCTCAATACGTATATATTTACCCAGCGGTCTAATCCCATCAATAAAATCAACCCACTGATAAATTAGGAACAAATCTTATACCATATCGTATGCATTTCCAATAACCTAAAGGAGACAACTAGCGATTCTAACCCAAAAACTCTAAAAGAAAATTTTGTTAGAAGCTGTCATTTCAACTGGTGTTAATAATGTTGGGGTCCTAATACTCATTACTAAACTAAGATGGAATTTCCTAGAATGTCACTTCACCACCATCCACCTTCAATAATTCTCCTTCTTAGTTTCTTATAAATGTCATCCATTCATTACTTCAGTTAATATACCTGTAACTATTGATCACTAAGGTCAAAATTGGACCATATGTAATCAATCATCTTTTAATCCCTTAAATCTTTTAACCAATTTCAAAATTCCTCTTTTATACCGATTCGCTTTCTCCATAAATGCCATATTAAATTCCTTAATTAGTCCTCCTTTAATTCTTTTTAACTCTCATTAATTACAAATTTTTTGCCCGTCTTCTTAAATCCTAATCTGCTAATTACTAACTAATACGCATACGGTCGTAAATTACACTATACTTATTTATTTATTTTTGCACATAAAGTGATGTTATATGTGTGCATATATATCTTATTTCTAATTACTAATTTCTAAACTAGAACATTCATACCACATTTTAATTTATCAGAGTCATCCTTCCAAAAAAGGATTATCATTATAATTTCCATGAATTAACCAAAAGGGAGATTTATGCTTCGTTTGAAATTAGAAGGAATTATATCATTTCTTTTATTGAAATAGACTGTGTAAACTACGAAAAAGAATATCCATATCTTACACATATCTTTCCCATTTTGGTATATCCCTTGTTAATTCAAATGAGTCGCTTTTATGCATATTTTGTAATTGCATAACTTATGGAAATTACACGGAACCTGCTCCAAATAAATCAAAACATAGAAATTCACATTCCAAGTAAACTAGGACAACCTAATTTACAACCCAGTTACAGATCTGGAATATCTTTATAACTTTACCATCACTCTACAAATAGATCTTTGAGACCGATTTCAAATTTCCAAATCAGGTTGTACATATTATTCCTATTTTATTCATATCCCAAAACCTTTACCCTGCCTTACCTAGGTAGTTACCTTTATCTACTCCATATATATAAAAATAATTTGGTTTAGACCTCACCATTCTTAAAACTAAAATTCCACAATCATAAAGTGCCTAATGCAAAACCTTTTTTCTTTGAAACCCCCACTTGCTAAAATGTGGCAATTAAAATTCAAAAATTTTCTCATTTCAAAAGAAAACTTTTAAAGATACTTTCCAAAAGAATTTCCATCTTGCAACACAGTTTGAAGAATTAAATTTCTAAAAGTATTTAAACAACATATTTTATTTTAGTATGTCTATTTATTCCATTTTTATTAAACACTTGGACAAAACCTTCCAAAATAGTTAAACTTAACTTCTCAAAAACATTCTAACACAATTTTAAAAACATTTGCCGCTTTATCCTTAAACCCAATTTGAAAAATTCAAAAATTGATTAGCAAAATAATATCCCTTCTTAAAGACTTTTACCTTAAAGACTTATTTCTTTAAGTAGGATTTTAACCCAAAGCATTCAAAACCTTAATTATTAAACCAAACTATTATTAAAAAAATTCAAAAAGGATTGCTTAATTCCAAAAAGAAGCAAAATAATTTTCCTCTTTCAAAAAGTTTCTACATCAAAGATTTATTCCTTTAAAAGTTGGGTTTTTAATTCAAACCATACAAAAACATCTTCGATAATTTTAAACAATGAAAAGTGAAGTAGACAAGGTAATCTTCTATTGTACCATTTTCATATCCCTTCTCCCCTATATTATTTCTAACTAGATTATTAATCTTATTTCATATAAATTCCTAATGTTATTCTATCCAAATATCCCAATATTGCCTCTGTTTATATTCCTCCTATCATTTTGATCAAGTTCCATTTTCATTTATCCCCTTTTAAAAAGAATTAAAAAAATACTTTTAATTTATAAGATAGGAAAAATCATTAAGCCCAACTTACACTCTATTTTACATTTATTTTAAAAATGAAGAATCCCTTTATTGAATTTTTTTTTACCTCAACCAATTTTAAATTAGCATTTCAAAAATGAAAAATCCTTTTTTACCAAAACTTTTTAAGCAGAAACTTTTGACGTAACAAATTTATAAACTAGGAATTTTCAAATTTCCTTGCTTTTTCAAAACAATAATTTCCTAATAAATCCTTTGAAAAATCCATTCAAAACATTTCGAGGAATTTTCCAAAAACCTTTTATCAACTTTCTCATGGGGTTGGATTTAGAAATAGACTTTAATTTTCTTTTCTATTGAACTTTCCTTTTTCCCTACCTAATCTTCATAAAAATCTTATTATCTTCTTGTGGTGATTAATGTACACCTTCTTGTGGGAACTTGCTCCACTTCCTTCTTCACATCTTTCTTCACTCCTATCATTCCTTACATCTAGACGCTTACAACATATAAGTTCTTATCTCCCATCTATCTAGATGAAATGTATATCTTTAGTAGGCAATCCATCGAAATCTATAATTATAAGACAGTCTATGTCCAATCAAAGGAGTCAATTACCCTTCAGCTTCTGGGGCGCTTATATCTACTGCCATCATGCTCTTCTTAATCCACTTCTTAAAAACCACCTCCTTCCTATAGGATAACCGGGTAGAAGTATAAATTTAACTCTATTTATTTTTCCCACTCATAGTCACCTCCCCCATCCTTTCGATATATGGTCGCAACTACTTTTATAGTCAGAATTTATAGAGTTGGGCATATGTTCAAAATAGTATATATATAGTAAGGTTTTTGAAAAATACTTTCAAAAATAACAAGTACGCCGCTCATACATATACCTATCCCCATTGACCGGGTAATCTAATCTTTGATACCAAATATAACAACCCGCCTCGAAACAAGGCTAAATTCCAACCCAGAAAGGCCCATCGAAACTTTGACCCATTAAGAAGTTGGCTGTTGGTTGGTATAAAGAATAATACATAGAGATATTTATCTGCACATTTAGAAACTCATAGCGGAAGGATAAAATATAATATCAGAACAGTACCCATTTTATTTAAAATTCGAATGTCATAAAAACATAACTCAATACCATAAATAATCGTCAACTATCTATAGTACAATATTCCAAAGTTACAACATCATTTAATCAGTATGTCAAAAATAAAGAAAATATCACAAGTAGATAAATATTAGCTACCACAAGCTTGCGTCTCCTCCAGCACCTTCAATACAATCTAGTTGACATTGCACGGAATCCCTCAGGCCACTTGCTACTCCAAATCTGAAGCGATCCCTTCCTAAGATATCCTCTACCATGCCCAACCATTAATGCTCACCTTTTACTTCTTCTTATATAGGAAAGATGTGAGCCCTCAACTAGCCATTTAATACCTTTAACCCCAAGCAGGTCCTTCGTATTATGACATGCAACCCAATCGTGACGTCTTACATTAGTCCTTCTATTCATAGGTACTGGTGCTAGATTAACTGGGTATGTTTACCCTATAGAATTTGGGACTAAACTCGCGTCCTCCATGGTTACTTATTATAGGCAATGCCTCATATCAGCCCCAAAGTCACACTACTAGTAGCCAAATAGTTGGGCAAACTTCTATGTGCTTTTGACTGACCTCACTTCCCCATAAGTTTGTCATAATTTATAATGCTCTCCTAATACATTATCACACATTTCACCGCATTCCATATCAAGGCCATGTAAGGAAACCCTTATTTTTCCTTTATAATTTAACTTCTTTCCTAAAGAAGATTTAAAGGTAATTAATAACCTATTAGTTATGTACTTAATACATTATAATTATACGTTATTTACGCTAATATATATGTATATATGGGTCTAAATAAGATTGCAAAGATTGCACCCTAAACTACAGATTAAATGTCAAAACTTCAAATTTATACAAGTCCAATACCGTATCAATAAATATACCATATCAACAAATATACCATATATCCAATTTCCATAATTTAATCAATAGACTTATATAAAATCGAATCTAATCCACAGCCAACTTATTTTATAATCAAAAGAAGGAATAAGCATTAATAGAAACTTACAATTCAATTGCTTTTATGCGCTATTCAATTTCTTTATATAAAATGGAAAAAGGGAATTTCTATTTAAATTGCGAAAATAGGCAGTATAAAATATGAATAAAAGAATTCGTACCTTGCACACCATTTCCTAATCTTCATTTCCAACCCTTTAATTGGGTCCAAAAAAAAAAGATAAAAGTGGAATAGAATGTAAAACATTAAAACTGCAACATCTACACCAATTCCATTATTTTAATATAAAATATTTGAGATTCAAACATAAGAATTGACATTTTCTTTGAAGGAACTTTTAGGGATTTAATGTGATGTTTTTGTAAAACAAAATTACCCAAGGCATATATCAAATCCAAATTATACTAAATAATTACTAAAATAAGAAAGACTAAGATTTCCACTCATAACAGGTCCTTAGCTCTTCCCTTTTTTGGATTTGTTACACCTTTAGTAATCTCTTTCAGATCCCTCCTTATAGAAATATACAACAAGAGTATTGTATACGAATTAGATTCATAAGTTCAGAGATTGGAGGAGAAATGGAATAATAAACATCTAAAATTCTTACCTGAAACCCTAAAGTATTATTTGAATCTTTGAGGAAAGAGACTGACAGAGCTTCGCTTGGTTTCCAAAATAATTTGAGAATAAAAGTGAGGGGGCTAGACTCTTATTTATAGTGATTAGAAAGCACCAAAACCATCGCATTTAAGTCGGTTTAAAATAATAAAGTCCGCACCATTTAACTACACAAAACCCTAGCCGCCTAGCGGTCGACCGGTCCTCTTATTTTGGGACCGTTTTATTTTTTTCTGTTGCGTAGTTATTTAGCTCCTTAATTAACTTTTAATGTTAATGTTTAGTTAAACCATAAGTATAATTATTGTTAATTTTAAATTTTCAAATTTATGAATTATTTATTTGTTTGAATTTGAATTATATTTAAATTAATTCGAAGCCAAACTTCAAACAACCATAACTTTTCGTTTCAGCTCCGTTTTCAAAACATCATATATGAAAATTGATCAGAGAATCACCACAAATGCAACGACGTAACTTTTGTGATCCAGTTCTGACTTTTACAAAATTTCCATATTTCACCTTATTATTAATTAACTCTTTTCTTGTTAGTTAATTTCTTATTAATTTTTATGTGGTGTTACAGTATGGCATCTAAGGGGTTATCTAAAATCATAAGAATGTGTCGATCATCCTTGGAATGGCAGGACCATGAGGTTCGACTGTCAAAGGGGCTTAAAGTTGGATTTCTTGTGTGATTAAGCATCTTACTCTTGATGGTGTAGATGTAGATGTCGGGGCAGAAGATGAACCTGCTTTCATAGGCATGGAAGGGGCTAGTTTAAAGATGAGGAGATCATTTAAGACCTTCCATTCTATGCTAGAAAACTTGATGATGAATGTGGCCAACTATGATTTTTCTTGATGTTTATATAAATTAAAACTCTTGTAACCGATGTACAGAGTCCAACAGATATGGACGTTTATTAACTAATTGGATTCTATACATTAACTAAGGTAATGCAATGTGTTATTCCATGTAGTGTGTGTCCTTTGTCCATGACACGGTGTATGCGAACACTCTATGCAGATAGCCTGCTCATGTTAACAAATGAGCTTTGTCACTCTATAGAACCATGTGTTGGATTTTACCCATTATCGTAGAGTGCACAATAATGGAACTGTTGTCCATAGTGACATATAGCTTTCTTTGCAGGATCACATGATTATGGTGTTCGATCCAGATTGTTGGCGCTTGAATCTATTGAATGCTACAACTTCTCGAGGACCGCCTTATTGAAATTCAAACCATCGATCCATGTCTAAGAATGAAGGGAAAGATATGGTTTTCTTTCCCACTTTACCATCTCCACTCATTGGCATATGAGGTCTGAAATCTTGACTTGGCAGGCTCAAAGTTAGTCATGGGTTTTTGCTTCCCAATCCAGAAGTCATACACAAGCTTAGCAAGGAGAATTGGTGACGATAAAAGGGAGCGGTAGACTTGGTCATGAACATGGTTCGGCGGTGTTGACGTGTTAATGGTGGTGATGAGATATGGGTGAGGAAATAATGGCAACTACCCACCTTAGATCTTGATCCATAATGCAATGACGGTGGAGTATGTCGAGATTCGTGTGGTGCAATAGCAAGATTGGTCAGTGAAGATTGGATTGATGCAATTTAGATGGCAACGGTGTTTAGAGTGTGAAAGGGGCATAAAGAATGCAGTGTCAGTGAAAGGGGGTTGAAACTCACAAAGGAAAAACAAGTAGGTTGAGTAAATGAAGTGGAACCTGAGATTTATCTAAGTGTTTTATTTATACCTGATATGCAAATAATGCCGGTACCAACATGGTCATGTCGGTACTAAGAGGTTTCAAACCTCATGTTTTTTAAAAAAGAAGAGAAGGAAAAGGAAGAATAGGAATCTTACTGATTAAGATAAAGCGTAGCTTCTAGAGAATCAGAGGCTCCAACTATTCTATAGAAAGAAGTGATTTGACAACTATATGAAGCAATGAACTAATTGTCCTAAAATAGATGCAACGCTTCAAAATAAAATTGCATCGATTGACGACTTCTTTGGAAATAGCATATGATCACTTATCTTGATCTGTCGACCCCAAAAGTGGCACAACACCCAAATATGACCTATTATAGGATTAGATCTAGTAGAAGTAGTAGAAAAACGCAAAAAACAAATAGAAAAGTAGAGAGACATAAGATCTTTATAGTGGTTCAGCAATCTCTGACCAACATGCACTTTATATTTTTTTTATTGATTATGGATATGAGATAGAATTAGAGTCACTAGTACAAGGGATTAACAAGTTCTTAAGCCTAGAACAGCCAAAAGTATCTACGTATGTGACTATTGTGAGGGAGAAACAAGAGATGAAGAAGATGCAGAGTCCAAGATCCTTTTTTAGTTGTTGTAAGGCTAATGTTTATAAAGACACCGCTCTATTGATTTATAGGGTCGAGTTGCACAAGGTCCAAATGCAAGCCCTGAAGCCCATAGGTGTGCACACCGCCCAATAACACATATGAACCTCTCGCTATACCTCTTGGCACTAAGAGGTTTGTACTTTTGTATTCTTTTCCTTCTTGTTTACTTCACTCTCCGATCTTCGATTCAATGTATTCCAACCTCTTTTCCATAAAGTTTGAGTCGATTCTAACGACTCCTTTGATAACACTCGTATTATCTTGCTTTTTTTGCTTTCTTCTCATCTATCTTTGGAATTTCTCATCCATTCTCTGAGAAAAGCACTTGATGATGACTGTTTGGAGAAGTATATGAAGTGTATAGGGTTTTAAGAGGCTGAAACTTGGAGAAATGACCTTTCGATACCAAGAGGAACCTCTCGGTACCGAGGGCTTTACTTATCTTATTTTCCAATGGAACTTCTTAAGATTGCTTTTCTACTTCCTTTGGTCATGTTTCCAAGTTCTCGAGTCGTTTCGTCTTTGTCTTAACATTCTAACTTCTATCAAAAATCTACTTGGTTGAAAACTCGGTTAACACTTACCCCTTACAGTATGCTTCTGTCGAAAACAATGTGTGCTCCAGATCGAGACAAGTTCTAACTTGTTATCTGGTGAATCCAACAGGACGTTCAAGTTTTGCCTCAAAACATTGCTTTTGTTTGGTGGATATTCCTTTAAATGCTTTGCACAGTTGTAGTTCCATTCTTCATGCTAAGGACAAGATCTACGCTCTAGAGATCGTTTCACACCCTATGTGAGTACACTCTTTTTTTTCATGCATTCAACAAATTTTTAGGGAGGAAACACCTCTCGGTACTAAGAGGACCTCTTGGTACCGAGATCGTTCGTCTCTACATCGAATTCATATATAAGCTTAAGACTTAGAGAATTTTATATTTCTTTTTCACTTAAAACTTCCTTCTGCCTTGCACCGAAAGCTTTTACCCCGAGTCCCTTCAATTGCCGAATCCTTCCAACCCCTTCAACTCGTGACCGACTCCTTACCATCATCGATCATTCTACTACCGCTAAACACCTAATATTATCGTTATTCCCAATTGAATGCCAATGACAATCTCATGAACCATTGCCAATCTCTGTCGCCTTTAAAATACCCCACCTAACCGTTATCATCGTCCATCAGTAAATTTTTCGATCATCAAAGGGAGGTAACGTCTTTGTATGACGATGTTGTTGGTAGTTAAGATATTAACTGCTTTTGGGGGAAGATAGTTGAAGTTAGTGTTAGCACCTCCATTCTATGGTTTCAATGACAACAACTATACAATCATATATATTATATCTTACCAAGATTACAGGTATATACTACAAAAGATTGTCATGCTCAAAGATATCAAAACTCGAAGACAAACAAAGACTCATGGACCATATTATAATTAGTACGGTTATAATAGTGTATTATGAATCTTAGAAAAATATTGTAAGGTCTCCTTAAGTATATATATGCACACATGAATTCATATATTCAACATTGGCATAAAAAATCTATGATATTCAAATATGGCCACCCACAGACGTCTATGGGAAAGCCACAGATGTCTGTGAATATTTTCGGGAATTTAATTCCTGAAGCCACAGACGTCTGTGGTTTTCCCATAGACGTCTGTCATATAGCAGCTATTCAAACCTATATATACTTCGAAGATTGAGAATTGGATTAACAATTCTAATATATTCTCTTGATTTCTTATTACTCTCTATTTACATATTTGCACATACATTGCTTACATATTCTCAATCTATCATAACCAAAATACTATTTTGGTTAAACCACTTCCTACAACTCAAAGTACACATTCACACTCAAAGGAGATCATAAGAAGAATTGTACTATTAGTCAAAATCCAAGTTATTTGGAACACAAGGTTGTCAAAGAAATACTTTTTGTATTAGCCTATTCCACCGAGCGAAGCGAGGGTTATTTGGTTAAAGGAAATACGAAAGGGGAGCTTCAGGACTGGACATAGGACGGGAGGTCCGAACTAGTATAAACTATCTGATGTGATCGCTTTTATTATTTACCTTCTTTATATTCAGTTATTATTCTCCGGTTAGTGTAATTTGTAACATACACTCTCACACTTACATATATTAGTTTCATTATATAGTATTTCATTTGGTATCAGAGCATGGTCATTTCAGTCTACAGTAACATGTAGTTGAAAAATCATTAATATGGCAAGCACTTTTCAAGAAAGTCAATCAACTGCACGACCTCCACTATTTACTGGTTCAAACTATGCTTACTGGTCAACTTGTATGAGAATTTTTATGGAAGCAAATAGGTTAGAAATATGGCTAGCAACTCAAAACAAATATGAAGCACCTAACACTGACATTAGTACTTGGACTGATGCACAAAAAGCAACGGCATCTAACAACGCTAAAGCTATAAATGTACTATTTTGCTCACTTGAAAAAAATGAGTTTTCACGTGTCATGCTTTGCATCACTACATATGATATATGGCACACTTTACAAGTCACACATGAAGGAACAATTAAAGTCAAGCAAACTAAAATCTTGATTTTACAAAACCAATTTTCATCTTTCAAAATGAAAGCGAATGAATCAATAATTGATATGTATGCTAGATTTCAAACCATTCAACACGAACGTATGGCACTTGGTGTCAAATTCATAGATTTTGATTTAGTCACACGAATTTTAAACTCTTTGACAAATGAATGGAAAAGAAAAGTTTTAGCCATCGAAAAAGCTAATGATCTTTCTCAACTCAAAGTCGAATAGCAAATAGGAAATCTGATGTCATATGAAGCTAACTTATAGGCTAGAAAGGATCAAAATCATGAAAAAAAACATACCATTCCATACAAGTAACGAAGATTCAAACTTAGACGAAGATGAGATTATTTTTATTGCCAAAAACTACAACAAATTCAAAAGGTTCAAGAAGATGACCAGATTTCAAAATGTTGACAAACCAAACTCCTCAAATCAAACATCGATTAAATGCTATAAGTGTGAAACTTTTAGCCACATGAATAAGGATTGTCCACAGCTCAATAATGATAAAAGGAAAAGCAAGTTTGAGAAATTCAAGAAAAAGAAAAGAGCTTTTCAAGTAACATGAGATGATTTGGATTCATCTTCTTCATTTGACAGTGGTAGTGAAAGCGACTCAAAACAAGCAAATGTGTGTTTTATGGCTAACACTGATGAGATACGTCCTGAACTTACTTATGAGGAGATAATGGAAATTAGCATTGAATTAGATGATAAATATAGAGAATCAAAAATTAAACAAGGAATATGTAGGAAAGTTAACTAGAGCAGAATTAGAAATTGGATTATTAAAAGATGAAAAAATAATCTTAGAAGAAGAAATAGAAATTATTCAAAGAAAATGTGCAATTTTATTATCCCAAAATGACATCTTATTACATGATTTAGAAAATTATAAGTCAGAAAAAGTTAATAATGAAAAAGGAAAACTAGAATTACAAGCAAATTTTAGATTCTAGCAATATTCAAATTTGTGATCTTAAAAGTAAGTTAGATAAAATAACAAATAATGTGACAAAATTCAACAAAGGAAAGCAAAATTTAGAAAATTTGATTAGAATATCTAAACCATCTGGAAATTGAAATGGATTAGGTTTTAAAAGAAAACAAAAAATAAAGAATTATAGCACATTATACACAAAATTCAAAAAGCCAAAGTTAGAAGCAAAAACTAAGAAATCATATACAAGTATGATCAAAATATAGATTCCCAAAACAAATAATAAACTAATTAGACAAAGGTATATTGATGAATATTTAAAGAAAGTTGTATATAACAATAATTACATTTCTGAAGGAACCAAATCCTCATGGATATAGCTACCTTCTTCCATTAACACGTAGGACCCTAAACAAAGATTGTGGGTGCCAATTAAATTCTTCTTATTTTGCAGGTACCCAAAATTAGAATTTTTTTTAAAGAGAAATGAATACTTGATAGTGGTTGCTCTAAGCACATGAATGGAAATGTTCATATGTTATCCAATATAACATATATAGATGGTGGCACTGTGACATTCGGAGATAATTCAAAAGGATTTGTCATTGGCATTGAAGAAGTCATCAATATCGGTATATATAACTCTCCTATTATTACTAATGTTTTATTGGTAGAAAATTTAAAACATAACTTATTAAGTATAAGTTAATTATGTGATAAAGGATTTAAAATTGATTCGAGAAAAACAAATGCAATATCTTTGACCAAAATAAAAATCTAGTTTTTAAAGGATTTAAAAATCTAAACATATATATTTTAAATATGAATGTCAAAAACAACACAAATTTATGCTTAACCGCAAATCATGATGATCCATGGTTATGACATAAACGTTTTTGTCACATAAATTTTAAGAATATCAACAAATTAGCTAAAAATGAATTAGTTAGAGGATTACCTAAGATCAACTACAAGGTTAAAAGCTTGTGTGATGCTTGTCAATTTGGTAAATTAAAGAAAAGTTCTTTTAATCTAAAATGGAAATCTCCACAAACCAATCTCTTGAACTACTTCATCTAGATTTATTCGGACCGACTCAAGTACGCTCAATAAATCATAACAAATATGTTTTTGTAATTGTTGATGATTTTTCAAGATATACTTTGACATTATTTTTAAAACATAAAAGTGACCTTTTTAAAATGTTCAAAAATTTTGCTAAACGAATTACAAATTTGATGACTTAAAAATTAAAAGTACACGAAGCGATCATGGAGGCGAATTTGAAAATGAACCATTTACAAATTTTTGCTACAAAAAGGGAACTAGTCATAAATTTTCCTTTCCATGTACACCTCAACAAAATGGTGTTGTAGAAAGGAAAAATTGAACTTTAAAAGAATGTGCACAAACCTTACTAAATAGTAGTAACTTACCAAAATGTTTTTGGGCTGAAGCTGTTGCTACCGCATGTTATGTATTGAATCGTGTAACACTTAGACCAATGACTAAAAACACATGTTATGAAATATTTTTCAAAAAGAAACATAAAGTATCATATTTTCAAGTATTTGGATCAAAATGTTTTATTTTAAACACAAAAGACTATCTAGGAAAATTCGATTCTAAAGCTGATAAAGGAATTTTTGTTGGCTATTCGAATCGAAGTAAAGCATATAGAATTTTTAATAAACGAACAAACTTTATAGAAGAAATTCTGCATATATCATTTGATGAAAACTTTACAAATAATAAAAATGATGATGAAGAAGAAGTTATAAATAAAACTAATATACCCATACATGAAAATAATAATAATAACATCAATAATAATGATGATATGATAACTTCACCAACTAGGATATTAAAGGACCATCCAATTAATAATATTATCTGTGATTTAAATACAAAAGTATCAACCAGAAAACAGTTGGATTAAATGAGTCAAGTTGCATTTATATTAAATTTTGAACCTAAAAATTATAAAGAAGCATCAAAAGATGATTTTTGGATTATTGCAATGCAAGAAGAACTTAATCGATTTGAAAGAAATGACGTATGGGAACTGGTACCAAGACCAAACGATCGATCTGTAATTGAAAAAAATGGGTTTTTAAAAATAAAGCGGATGAAAATGGAAACATTGTTCGAAATAAAGCAAGATTAGTAGATCAAGAATATAATCAAGAAGAAAGAATTGATTATGAAGAGACATTTGCTCCGGTAGCACGTCTCGAAGCAATACAAACATTACTTGCTTTCGCATGTCATCATAATTTTAAACTTTTTCAAATGAATGTAAAAAATGCTTTTCTAAACGGCTTTATAAAAGAAAAGGTTTATGTTCAACAACCTCCACTATTTGTTCATGAGAAATATCCTGATCATGTATTTAAACTTAAAACGCTCTATAAGGATTAAAACATGCATTCCGTGCTTGGTATGAAAGATTAAAAACTCATTTACAAAATTTCGGTTTTCAAATTGGTAAAATAGACTCTACTTTATTTATAAAATGGGAAAACAATGACATATTAGTTGTACAAATATATGTTGATGACATTATTTTTGGATCAACCAATGAAAAATTATGCAATAAATTTTCTAACATTATGAAAAATGAATTTGAAATGTCACATATGGTCGAATTAAACTATTTTTTGGTTTGCAAATAAGACAACTAGAAAATGGAATTTTTATAAATCAAGAAAAATACTGTCGAGATTTATTAAAACGCTTTGGAATGGAAAATATATCAAGTAAACCAACTCCGATGAGTACTACTCTACATTTAGATAAAGATGAAAATGGAAAAAATTACTATAAAAAATTATATCAAAGTATGATGGGATCTCTGTTATATTTAACGGCTAGTAGACCGGATATTATGATGAGCGTATGTTTTTGTGCAAGATTTCAAGCACAACCTAAGGAGCCACATCATCAAGCAGTTAAAGGAATTCTACGATACTTGACCCACACCAAAGAATACAAACTTTTCTATCCTAAAGGTAGCTCTTTCGAACTTGTACCATATAGTGATGCAGATTTTGGTGGTTGCAGGACTGATAGAAAAGGTATGAGCGACACATGTCATTTCATTGGTCAATCTCTGGTTTCATGGTTTAGTAAAAAGCAAAATTGTGTCTCTCTATCTCAAGATGTGAAACCGATATATATCAGCAGCCTTAGCATGTGCTCAAGTAATATACATGCAACAAACTCTTCAAGATTTTGGTAAAATCATAACAAATTCCCCTATATACTGCGATAATACCAGTGCTATAAATTTATCAAAAAATCCTATTAATCATTCTCGAACAAAACACATTGATATTCGTCACCATTTCTTAAGAGATAATGTTGAAAAGGGAATTATATCACTTGAATTTGTAAACACCAAAAATCAAATTACGGATATTTTTACCAAACCACCGAGCGAACTAACTTTTATAAAATTAAGACGAGATCTAGGAATATGTTATTACAATGAATTGGTGAACTAAGATAAAAAATTATTTTATTTTACTCATATAAATTATACATAATAGATTTTGTACAATTAAATTACAAATAATTTTATCCTCATAAAAATAACTAACTTCTTTTAATATTATATGGTTAAATTTTTATTCTAACAAATAAACTTCTATATATAGTAAAAAAACTTTTATATATAAACGATTTTTTCTACAAACCAAATACATATTCATTTGCAAACCATTTCTACTCAAAATGTCTTCCGATCACGACTCTACTTATTCGACTATCGACTATAGATCACCTTTATCGAATAGCACCTACGTATCACCAACTAAATCCATACCTCCATCAAATCGATTAGCCTCTCTAAACATTATTGTATCATCTACATATCACACTGATTTTCTCCTAAGGAAAAGAAAAACAAACGGTCAATGGATCTAGAATCAACATCTCTCAACAACAAAGTTGATGAAATTTATCACTATCAACAAGAGATGATAGGAGTTTAACGAGAAATGTATTATGAACAACAACGTCAAGGATCTCATCTTAACTCTCTTGAAAAATGCATTCTAGCAATTTGTGGACATTCACCAACAAAAAATTGCATACATCAAAACTCTTCTCGTTTCAAAGAAATTTTTATCAAAGCTTATAACATTACTCCAAGAAATTCATGCAAGTCAAGACCATCAAACCAAGACTGGATTGATACTCCAGCTCATTCGAATTGGTCTCCACTAAAGCCGTTAGTAGAAGAAACAAAGGTTGAGCCAAAATCATGGGGATTTACAACAAATTAAAAGGTCCGATCACTCTAAAAAAACTAAGATTATAATAGCAATTCGTCTAAATTATTTACTCCATATTGTAATTTATATATATATATTATTGTATGAAATTTTTTAATAAAAGATAAACATTTTATTTAAGCAAATATATTTTGCACAGACAGGCATAGACGTCTGTGGGCAAAATCACAGACGTTTGTGGGCAAAATCACAGACGTCTGTCACTAGTTTCAGGAAAATATTTCTTGAAACCACAGACATCTATGAAAACCCCACGGATGTCTTTCATTGGTTTTAGGAAAATTTTCCCTGAAAAAAAGAAGTCTGTGATAGCCCCACAGACGTCTGTCATCGGCCTCGGGCTCAATTTTCTGCAAGCTCTATATATTCATTTTTACCCCCTTTCAACTTTGTACCAAGCTATTTCCAATCTACACTAAAACCCTAGTTCCTAAAGCTTTAACTGCTCAAAAATGGCTCCCAAGGCAAAGACTCCCATTAACAAAAGATCTAAGAAAGGTCAATCTTCATCTTCTCAAACACCTCTAGTGACCGATGCCCACATCCAATAGTGGCTTTGAAATAGCACAATTGCTAACAAGAGATTTGAAGAGCTAAAACAAAAAAAGCTCCATTCCGACCCATTCTACAGATTGTGCAAGTTTGGCGAATATGGAATTCAAGAACTCACCATCGCCTTCGGATGTCGAGATTTGATAAATTTTTACGAAAACAAGGTAAAATCAATCAACTTGTAATTTTCTTTTTTACCCCAACTTATGCGCAATGATATCTGGACGCTTGAGAATGATGACAGTTGGTTATGGACAAGTGTTTATGGTCACATTTTTAAAATAAGCGTAAACGGAATTGGTTGTATATTAGATTGTTCTTCGTTCGGACTCGATTTAGAAGAAATTCCCGACCAGAGAAATTTGCCTAGTGATGAAATCAAACATCAAATTTGGGAAGATAGAATGCCACAGTGGAAATCTGTTTACTTACGACCAAAGGCTTGGTTATTAAATCGAATGATAATTGATACAATAATTCCCCACTTACGAATTGATACAATAATTCCCCACTTATGAAGTCATGAATAAATATACGAAAACGATCACAAAGCCCTATATGTTATATTTGGTGGGATACAAGTAAATTGGGCTAAGTTTATTCATGACAAAATAAAAAGCTTTTGGTCTCATCACCGACGCACAATTATATGCACTATATATTATGCGTCTCTTACATGGCCTCGAGGTACCTTCTTATATTTCTCATTTTGAAGAAATCCCTATGAAGGAGAGCGGTATAAGATTTTATCTATAATGCACCTTCCCTAATGACCACCTCCAATCGTCTCGCTGGCACAGTGGACCATGCAACAACCATAACAAATGTATCCAGGTCCTCAACATCCTACTGCTCCTAACCAAATCCACTCACCTCGTCCTTCACAACAACCTACCTCCTCTAGTCATACTATCGAATACTATTATGATTCGAAGATTTAAAAGGCTTGTATTGAACCAATGCAAAACGAATCAATCCGTGGTTTAACACTTAAAAATCAAAAGTTAATCATGGCCGACCAGCGGACTTTGAACATTAAAATGACTGTGTTGGAACGATCTTTTTCAACACGAATGACTAAAATGGAAAAAACTTTAGAAAAAGTCGTCTCCACCTTAGGAAAAGTAATAAGAAAAGTACGTGGCAGATCATCCTCTCGATCATCATCTTCTCCATCACCTATAACACCTCCTCAAACTCAAACACTAATTTACCATGGTTATACTTCTCATGAAAGAACTTCTCAAGGCAAAGGGAAGACTATTGAGCAAGAACAACCTGAAGAGGAGGAAGAAGATAGTGATGATATGTCCTTATTCAACCCTCACCATTTTCAACATCAACCTTACATGGCTTTCTAAGGACTTTCCATTCAAGAAAATGAGGAATATAACGGTCAAACTAATTGGCCAGCAGCATACGAGCAAGATCCTCTAGCATACTGGGAGTATTATGAAAATTATGGTGGATTTTCCTATTCTTCAAACCAGTATAACTAACTTTGTTTATTTAATCATTTATGTTCTTTTATGAACTATGTTATTTATATTCTATTTCATTTTGTACGTCCCTTGTTAAAACTTTATTTTATAGTCTAATTTTTTTCGACATATCTATGATAATATATCTATTTTATGTCTACATAATTTATTTTGATAATGACAAAGGGGGAGAAATATATGCATATACATAGAGGAAGATAAAATTAAGCACAAGTTATTATTATAACTAACGATTGTATAGTTTTCATCATCCAAAATGGAGAGAATGTTAGAACCTTCATTCTATGGTTTCAATGACAACAACTATACAACCACATATATCATATCTTATCAAGATTAAAGGTATATGCTACAAGAGATCGTCATGCTCAAAGATATCAAAACTCGAAGACAGACAAAGACTTAAGAACCATACGATGATTAGTAAGGTTATAATAGTGTATTAAGAATCTTAGAAAAACATTGTAAGGTCTCCTTGAGTATATATATGCACATACGAATTCATATCATAAAAAAATTATGATATTCAAATATAGCCACCCACAGACTCTGTGGGAAAGCCACAAACGTCTGTGAATATTTTCGGGAATTTAAATCCTGAAGCCACATACGTTTGTGGTTTTCCCATGGACGTCTATCATATAGCAACTGCTCTAATCTGGAAGGATGCTTCATTTAATATTGAATAATAGCATCCCTTCTTTAACGGTTGTAGCCATTAAATGAAATAAAGTTTATTTAAACAGTAACAACTCCTCATTTGCATCTACTTAAACCTATATATACTTCAACGATTAGGAATTGGATTAACAATTCTAATCTATTCTCTTGATTTTTTATTACTCTCTATTTACATATTTGCGTATACATTGCTTATATATTCTCAATTTATCTTAACCAAAGTATTATTTTGGTTAAACCACTTCCTTCAACTCAAAGTACTCACATTCACATACTCAAAGGAGATCATAGGAAGAATTGTACTATTAGTCAAAATCCATGTTATTTGGAACACAAGGTTATCAGAGAAATACTTTTTGCATTAGCCTATTCCACCGAATGAAGCGAGGGTTATTTGATTAAAGGACATACTGAAGGGGGGCTTTGGGATTGGATGTAGGATGGGAGGTCCGAAATAGTATAAAATATCTGGTGTAATCGCTTTTATTATTTAGCTTCTTTATATTTGGTTATTATTCTCTGGTTAGTGTAATTTGTAACATACACTCTCACACTTACATATATAAGTTGCATTATATAGTATTTCAGTTAGGGCTTAGCCCGATCATGGGTGAACTCAAGTTTGGCCAAGGTCATGTACATTCCATTCCAGAGCTATGCTGTTAAAGCGCTTAGCGGTTCTATAGTGGTGGAGGTGTAAAAAGTTATAGTGAGTTTAAAGCGGGGAAATAGCAGAAAATAGCGGAGGTGCAAAAAGCTTCATTAAATATAGAACCAAATATTTAAAGTTAATTTATTCTCATTCCCGTATCAATTGTGTAGGAAAAAGTAATATTGTTTAAACTTTTATAGAAAACCAAAGAATATCACGATTTATGCAAACTAGATTTGATGACTACAATAGGTTTCTAATTTATATTGAACACTTATGCTTTAAAATTAGGTCTTTACACTAAATTTATGGATTTGGTTTAAAAGAAAATTAGTCAAATCAACCTTCATACGTTAATGTTGCTAAAGCGGGTGCTAAAAAACCTTGATTTAGCTAGTGTAACGGAAAATAGCGGGGCTTAAAGTGGAACTGCTGTTTAATAGGGCTAAATAGAAATAGCGTAGTGGTCGACGAGCGCTATGCGCTATAGCGGGGATTATGCGGGGCTTTAACTACATAGTTCCAGAGATAAGTCTACTTCTGCATCTTCGGCTAACTCCTATCAAAGCATGACTAATTCTTCACTGTCATTCAAATTCCAGTGGGACAATTTGATTCAAGAACAGTTATATTGGATGATTTCATCACCATACTTTTCTTACTGCTGCACTTCCCATATTCCTATAAAGAAAAGCTTCTACATCGCTACGGACGGTGGTTCCTTTATCGATTATTCATTGATAATAGGTAAGTTCCAATATAAAGTTCCATCATACGGTGTGGCTTATTTTTCTAACACGAGCGAGCTATCTACACAGGATGGTCCGTTTATTATGTATAGGACACTAGACACATACTGCATAGATTAAGACTTTTCACTTGCTCCGGTCAACGATCAAAATCTAATTGATCAACACACGTCGACATCCTTTGGATTTCGGTCGTTACTCACATGCGTTCAAAATTTGGCATAAAATATACCTAACCATGTTAAACGCCAAGTTTTATTGGTTAGAATGACTCGTCAGTCGTTGTGCTTCAAGTCTGGTGAGGGCACGTCTAATCCTCCGAAAGTTTGGTCCTCTGCAGCTCAGGCTTCACCTTCTGTCCCTCCCTGTCAGACCAAAACGTTCGATTACTACCAAGTTTACAAGGCGTAGTTGTTCTTGTGGTTCCACCGCAAAATCAACTCCTTCTGAATAACTATATCGGATTAAGGGTCTTGAACATCTACCAATAAAATGTCGTCCATTCTTTCCATGAAAATGCTTCAGAATATCTATTGCCAGCACAGAATTCCTAAAGGTGACGTACAGTTACCTACTTAAGGCGAACGAGCACATGTCCCTCCTTCACTGTGTAGTTAATGCCCCGCTATTACCCTGCTATAACCCTGTTATATCTCATAGCGGATTTCTTCCGCTATGATTTTTCCATATAGCCCCAAATATAGCCTTTCCGCTTTAAGCCCCGCTATTTCCGCTATATCCCGTTATTCCCGCTATATTCCATTATTTCCGCTATATCTTCTATAAAAGAAATGAATTTAAAAATGACATTTATACATTATAAAACTTATGCAATTAATTTATTTTATTTAATTTTTAATATATTTTTAGAAATGAAAATACTCTAATATTCTACTAAATTCAATTATATTATATAACAGTTTTATGTTTATTTACAGTATATTTGCACATGTTTTTATTTAAAGTTATTTATGTATTAATTATAATTCAAGTGAATGTTAATTTTTCATTTAAATATCATTTATATATTTGTAAAAACATTAAGTACGAGTTTTATATGCTATTTTAGAGTCATTCGCTATATCCCGATATATCCGCGCTGTATCCTCGCTATGACTTTTTGCACCTCCGCCGCATTGAATACGCCAAGCGCTTTAACTGCACAGCTCCTTCAGGATACGCTGACTACAACAGATATATGTGCCTCGATGGTGTGGTGCTGGCTTTCAATCCTTTTCTTTAAATGGTTTTATAGGAGTTGGGTTAACTCGGGCTCAAGTTCATCTGAATGGTTATGCTCTCCTAAGCTCTTTATACATTCTTTTCATGAATCGCTTCAATCGGGCCCCAACTTTCCAGGAGCTTACCTACCTCCTTCATTTCAAGCAAAGGCAGGAGTCTCCTTGCTATATGATTATAGAGGCTTAGTTTAGGTGCAAAATCATTAGTCTCTTCACAACAAGCGCTTGTATTTTAAAATGAGTACTTCTTCGTCTGATGCCTGTATGGCTTCAATGGGTTTTGGCTATCAGGAAGTGAGTTTCTTTCCTTTTATTCTTTCTATGCTTGGGTTTACTCCATCTAAGTGCTTAATTTCCCATTTATTTGTTTCTAGGCATTGATGCTCAAGATGTCCATGATGAACATGCTAATAATTTGGAAGGTTTACGGGAGGTTATATTCCAGAACTGCACCACTTCTTATCCTATAACCAATGAGAATCTTCGACGATGCAGTTTGCTACTCCTAGGCCAGATAGCCATTCCTGATTCAACTCCTTCGAGCAGCTCCAAAGCGCCTGCTCAAACCCCTAGTCGTACTTGCAGCTCCATGGAGAATCAACAGGGTGAGGTTAAAGGTTCTTTGGGCTCAGTGCATGCAGAGGAGCTCCTTGAGAAAGGAGTTGATGAACCTACCATTGGTGATGTCCCCAAGGAAAGGAACTAAGGAATTGCAGTGCCATCGATCCCCAAAGAGAGCGATGAAATCAGAAGGAGAGAGAAAAGAACTAATGGTTGTAGTGGAGGAAGAGGGTACCAGTGATAGTGATACCGACCATCACGACAGTGTAGAGAAGGGTGAATCAATCGATGAGATGCCTTTCAAAAGTCCTGAACTTTCAAGCTCGCCCCGCAAGGAGCATGTTGCCACTAAAACTTTTCAAAGGGGCGAAGAGCAAACTACGTTGTCCTCGAAAGAGATAACACCTCTATCCTGTCCTTTTGGTGATGGATTTACCAGTCTAGGCGACTTTGACATCTCTATCGGCACTCTTCTTGATGAAGTCGGTTCCAACTTTAGCTTTCCATCAAGGGGGTTTGTATATGAAGCTGACAAAACCTCATCTTTAATTCCTTGTCCATACTGTTTGTAGAGTGCATACAGGGTTCATTAACACGTCACATATCACTAGGATCACGGACAAACTCCCTTGCATTCATCTATATTCTAAAATTCTTATACTTATGTCATTTTTCTTCTTGTCTCAGGTTCCATAGGCCACGATCGATATCAAAGGCTCGTGTAATGTTGGTGAGTATCATGGCCAGACTCCTGATCCCCATATGCCTTGCTTCAGATATCAAAGCCATTTATGAGACTGATAAAGAATGGAGTAGAAGGAAGGGGTGTGAAGCAGCTGATGCCTACAAGGCTAACAGAGAAAGGGGGAAAGAAAAGAAAGCGAGAGCAATAAGAGAGAGGTGGGAGACAAGTTGTCCCATGAATCTGCCAAATGCCAAAGAGAATATTTTGAGCATCATGGCCCTTCCTCCAGAGCTGTTCAGCCCCATTTTGAAGCTCAAACTTCTTTACAACAAGTAATTCATGTTCCTACTCTCTAACTACAATAATTCTGCCTATTTATAAGGGAGTCTATGCTCCCTCATTTACCCTTCTAGCTGCTTTTCCATGCCCATGTTGTGTTTCCCAAGCTCTTCTTGCATGGCATGAAGTTCAACCAAGACATCGAGGATATTCTGAAGGAAGTGGCAGATCAGGATGTTCGAAATGTCTAAAAGCACATCGACGAAGGATACAAGTGGAAAAAACTATGTCGAGCCCTCTCCGATGTGATACTAATATTCAGTCCTTGGATTTTGAGAAGGCGACATATGAGAGGATCTTAAAGGAATGGGAGGAGGACCTAATGAAGGTCACAAGAGAGAGGGACGTAGCCCTTAAAACAAAAGCCAATTTCAAAATCTTGA
This sequence comes from Allium fistulosum, assembly GCA_030737815.1. Classification (NCBI taxonomy): domain Eukaryota; kingdom Viridiplantae; phylum Streptophyta; class Magnoliopsida; order Asparagales; family Amaryllidaceae; genus Allium; species Allium fistulosum. The sequence continues at coordinate 661,747,619 of CM060907.1, forward strand.
GGGAAGAAATGAAACTAGCTCATGATCATGCCAAAATCATGATGCGGAATAACTTGAAGATTTCCTACGAAGAAGGGGCTATACTGAAGAAGCAAGTTAAGGAGAAGGACCTGGCTCTTACCCAAAAGGATGAAACCATATGAGCTAGGAACCAAACCATCTCGGAATAGACAGTCAAGCTTGAAAAGCTTCAAGAAGAAAATCTTAAACTTCGCGAAGATAAATAGAAGCTAGCCGATGGTTTAGAGAACCTATCGACTGAAAAACTTGCCAACAATATCGAGCTTGCAGTTTCTCAATAGGATCATAAAGAACTTCAGGAGGCAAAGGTTAGAGGGAGATGAGATAAATGACAATCTCCTACACTTCTATGCTAGTGTCATCATGAATAAAAAATTTAAGTAGTTGGGGAATGACTATCTCAAAACTCATGCTGATGCTTGGAAGAAAGTGCTACGTCGAGCTGCGTGGGCCGACGATAATAGTTCCGAGGAAGAGTTGATGGCTAGGTACCTCGATGCCGAGGACATAGAATTACTTGTCGTAGGGAAGGCCCTCATTGTTGAAGAGGATGCTAATGCTGTTGCTACCATCGTCGTTGAAGCTCTCATTGGCCTGGGCTTATTAAGTCGGCATGAAGTGTCCACTCCAAAATCTGGAGAGCTAACGCGGTTATTCCAACTTCCACGAGGTTTAGTTGCGAAACTGTCCGTGTGATTCCAATTTCTACAGCAATTACTTTGCACGACCCCTATATTCCTTCCTCCATGGGTCAAACAGAGGAGACGGGACCGAAGAGGGAAAATTCATGAGTTCTTTCAAGGATTGAAGCTCGAGCCAGGTATATTTCTTGTTTCACCGATCTTTGAGAGTCTTTTGTCTCTCGTGAACCCGTCATTAAGCTTTATAATTCTATTGGCCAGCTTGTAAGTCAACTGCACCTTCCTCCTCTACCGCCACCTACTCATGGCTTGGGAACCGATGCAATCTTCACTGTATCGATTTCTGTTTCCATGGGTCTTGTCGCTCCGATCCCGCCCTCCAACTCTTGGCTTGGTTCTGATTCCCAAAAGATTGCGGCCTTGGAAGGGCTGGAGGACATTTCCATATCCCAAGAAGAAGGTGTCACGATTGTCAGCACTTCAGACCCAATTGACCCTATCACTGTGGTAGAGAGGTTGAGGGCTAATTTCTATAAGATCAAGGTGAAAGCTGAACCTGGCACCACGAAGCCCGCCAGTTCCACTCCGACAAGCCCCAACTCCAAGCTTCCCATACTATGGATTAGGCCTCCTAAGATTGAACCTTAGTAAAGCTCCTACCGGCAAATCTTACGACCCCTATACCATGGTCGGTAAAGAGTATACCCATTCAGAGGGTGATACTTCCCCAGGCAGGGTGATTAAAGATTAGAAGAAAAGCACAAGACTCGTCCTAGAGGTTCAAATGGCAAAGGCAACATGAAGGAGAAGACTAACTAGATAATACTTGGAGCTTACCATCGAGATTGTGTATTTTGTGTGGTGGAGTTTGTATTTTTTTGCTTTTTTGTTTTCAATGGGCCGAGATTGTGCGGGTATAGCCATTGCTACATAATGTACATAAAAGTTGTGGTAATGAAAGATTGACTTTTGTCCTGTAATCTCTCTTATATACTTTTCTACACCTTTATGTACCGTGCCTGTTGATATATTACTGCCTGTATATATAATATATTTGCTTATATTTCAATCTTTCTATATTATACACATTTATTTCTATGCAATATGATTATTTACTGCAACTCTATGCATATAAATAATATTTCTACAATTTCTTTAATCATATCATGTTACTTAGCCCTGTTTATAGTTGCCAAAATGCTTCATTTGGCAAACAAAATCGTCATGTAACCAACTCTATGTTTATTCCCATCGGTGCCTGGTCGGCATCCTTTCGACCCGTTGTTTACATGCTTATCTCTATTTACGGGATTTATTACTCCAAATGCAAAACTCAGAGCATTTATAAGTTAATAGTGTCATGTGGCAAATTTTTGATTGCCCTCGGTTTAAGCACGCTTTTCTGATCCCGATCCTAGACCGGGAAAGCTTGATAAATTCCCGTTTTCGAGCCTTTATGACTTTTCTCGCTTGTCCTCGACCAAGTGTGGCCTGCTTGGTTACTAGTTGTCGTTAGGACTCCTATTTATATATCAGCTCCTATATTTGGGAACAGGTGATTTTATGACTTGATTCCAAGTATTATCTTCTTGATGCTGCCTAACTCTAGGCTGCATTTGAATTTTTCCAAGTTTATAGTTAGTAATCCGATTGTGCACTAATTCCCACATTTGAAAACCAGCACTCTAGTAGTCCAATTCCGACAATTCCTCTTTTAACGTTGCCTATCTCTGAGCAACACCAGCTTCTTAGAGGAGGGGGTCGAATTATCTGATTAGTCCAGGAGTGAGTGAACCTTCTCAACGTTGCATATCTCAAGGCAACGCTGAATTCGAAAGGTTTGGGGCCAATTGAAACTATCAACCCAATTGAACCTTCTTGTCGACTTGGCGGTTTAGAACTTCCCAACATCGCTTATCTCCGGACAACGCCAATTCCTAGAAGGTTGGGGCTCGATTTTCCCTGTCGACCTAGCGGTTTGAGCCAATTTTTCCCATCGACTTGGCAGTTTAAACCTTCCTAACGTTGCATATGTCCAGGCAATGCCAGTTCTAAGAAGGTTAGGGGTCAATTTTCCCGAATGACCGGAAAATTTCAGTTGATTATTCCTATCGACCTGGAGATTTGAGTCGATTTTCCCCATTGACTTGGCGGTTTGAGTCAATTTTCCCTATCGACCCGACAGTTTAGACCTTCTCGACGTCGCCTATCTTCAAGCAACACTGGTTCTTAGAAGGTTTGGGGTCGATTTTCCCCGTCAACCCGACGATTTGGGCCAATTTTCCCTATCTACCCGAGGATTCGAATCAATTTTTCCAGTCAACCCGGTGGTTTGATTTGATTTTCCCCATCGACCCGACGGTTAGGGTCGACTCTCCCCCATCAACCCTGTGGTTTAAGTCGATTTTCCCCATTGATCCGACGGATTGAGTCCACACTCCCTGTCCACTATCCGAGGACAGAGGAGCATTTTCTCGGCTATGCCGCTTGTCACATGGCATAAGAGTATTGCTTACAAGAATACGGTCCCATTGGTTCAAGAAGTTGACTTTATTCATGAATAGAAGAAGTGGAAAGTCCTACCTATTTACAGTACCCCCAGTATCCTTGGGTGGCTTATTTGCGAAAGCAAATGAGAAAAACTAAGTATAGTAGTGCCGCAGCAAATCACCATTCCAAGCACGTGGGATTAGGATTCCATCAAGAGTTACTAGCTTGAAAGTTCCATCTCTAAGCTTCTGATCAATTGCATAGGGTCATTCCTACTTCGGGCCAAGTGCTTCCATACGCGGGAGACCTCGTTTCCAAACGAGATCTCCTACCTCAAAGGTGCGGTTGCAAATCTTGGCTTTGAAGTGTCGCGCGGCTCTTTTTTGGTGGGAAGCAACCCTTAATTCTGCTTCTTCCATCTTCTCATCAACCAAATCGAAAGACTCCAGCAAGAGTTCCTCATTCACCTTCGGGTCAAAATGTTTTTTACAATGAGAGGGGACTTCAAGTTCTATTGGGATCATCGCTTCTGATCTGTATGCCAAAGCGAACGGTGAATGTCTAGTTGCAGATTTATGTGTTGTCTTATAAGCCCATAGTGCTAGTGTAAGCTCATCACCCAGTTGCCTTTAGTTTTAGTCAACCTCTTCTTCAAGGTGGATTTGATGATTTTGTTCACTACTTCCACTTGTCTGCTCACCTGTGGATGTGCTACCGTGGAGAAGCTCTTCTTGATTTTGTACCATTTGCAGAAATCTTTGAATTTTGCGCTCTCGAACTAAGCCATTTCTATAATGATCTTCTAGAATACTCTAAACCTACAAATAATATTCTTCGTTACAAAATTGATTAACTTTTTTATTATAATTGTGGCAAGCGTTTCCGCATTAGCCTATTTCGAAAAGTAATCCACTGCAATGATAGCGTATTTAGCTCCTCCTTTTCACTATCGGTAGAACACCAATAATGTCGATTCCCCTAATTGTAAACAGCCATGGACTGACTATTTATACAAGTTCCATCGATGGGGCTCTTGGAACCTTCGCGAATCTCTAGCATCGGTCACACAATTTGGTATGGACAGTAGCATCTCGATTTATCGTCGGCCAGAAATATCTATGGCGAAGTATCTTCTTTGCCAAATCTTCCCCCCAGTATGATCGCTATAGCTGCCCTCATGGATTTCCATGAGGATCTTCCTAACCTCATTCTCAATTACACACCGAAGCAGGGGAGTTAAAAATCCTCTCTGGAATAAGACTCTGTCTTGGATTATGAACCGGGGTGCTTTTCGAACAAGTTTCTTTTGTTCATTCCTATCTCTCAGGAGAGTTCTACTGATCATGTAGCCTTTTATCGGAGTCATTCATTACTCCTCTTCTTCTGTAGTCTCCAGAATCCTATCGACGTCCGTCTGATCGATGCTCGAAGCTGTTAAAACCTCTACTAGAACCAATCTCATTAACTATGCTTCTTCAAAGCTGGCTAGCTTAGCTAGTGAATCGACCTCTATATTCTACTCTCTAGGGAGGTGCATTACATATAATGCTCTTTGTCTTTAAGTAGCTTCGGTCCTTTTGACAGGTAAGGGGAAAGTCTCGAACACTTGGCCTGATACTTTTTGATTTGGCAAACCACCAGTTGGGAATCGCTAAATATGTGCAGCATTTTTATCCTCGGTTCTTTTGCTATCCTCAATCCTACTACCAATGCCTTATACTCGGTTTCCTGATTAGTCGTAGGAAATTTCAGCTTCAATGCGTAATAGATTGATCGTCCTTCTGGTGTTTCAAATACTACCCCTGTCCCCAAGCAAAATTCATTTGAAACACTATCAAGGAACCACTTCCATTGAGAAGCTAGGACTACAACATCCTCTTCCTCTTTACCATCACGTGTGATAAACTCGCAATTAAGTCTGCTAATGCTTGCCAGTTTATCGCTCTCCTTGGATGGTAAGTAATATCATACCAACTCAACTCAATATTCCATTTCAACAACCTTCCCAAGGTCTCAGCTCGGTACAATACCTATTTCAAAGGTTGATCTATCAATATTAGATTGGATGAGCCTGAAAATATGGTTGTAACTTCCTTGAATCGATCGGTAAGCGATATGCGAGTTTCTCCAGCTTCGAGTAACTCTTTTCAGCTCCAGTAAACCGCTTGCTAATATAGTACACTAGTCTTTGAATCCTTGCCTCCACATGAACTAATGCTGCACTTAGTGCATGAGCAGATACTGCTAAGTAAATAAATAAATCCTCCCCATCCAGCAGATTAGATAAGACCGATGATGTTTACATGTGCCTCAATAATTCTTCTAAGGTATTTTGACAATCCTAATTCCATTTAAAGTTATGCTTTCCTTTCTTTAGGGCGTCGAAGAAAGGTATGGACTTATTTATCGCCCTTGAGATGAACCGATGCAAAGCAGCGATCTTTCCATTCAAGCTCTGAAATTATTTCTTTATGGTCGGGGTAGTTACATTCCTCAAGGCGTTAATCTATTCTGGATTAGCCTTAATGCCCCGTCCATTGATGATAAATCCCAGAAACTTTCCCGATGACACTCCGAAAGAATATTTGAACGGCCTTAGCTTCATTCCGTATTTCCGTAAAACTTCAAACATCTCTGAAAGATTGTTTAGATGGTTTCGAGACACTCGTGATTTTACAAGCATGTTAACTACATATACTTCCATTATCCGCCCGATTTGATTCTTGAATATAGAGTTTACCAATCTCTAGTATGTGGCTTCAGCGTTCTTCAAACCGAATGGCATTATTCGATAGCAGTATAATCCCAAGTTCGTTATAAACCTAGTATTCTCTTGATCTGATATGTGCATCAAAATCTGGTTGTATCCTAAATAAGCATCCATAAATGAGAGCAACTCATGTCCTACAGTTCCGTCCACTAGTAGGTTAACTTTGGGTAAAGGAAAGCTATCCTACGGGCATGCCTTATTCAAATCTAACCGGTCGATACAAGTTCGCCATTTCCCATTTGATTTCTTAACCAAACGGGACTGGATACCCAATCAAGGTATAAAGCATCGCGGATAAAGCTGTTTGCCAATAGCTTATCCACTTCTTTTTTCAACACAGCAGATCACTCTGGACCCAGACAATGCCTTTTTTTGTTTCACTGGTGGGAACTTTGGATTAATATTTAGTGCATGATATGCTATCTCTAGCGATATCCCGCACATTTTTTAATGTGTCTAGGTGAATACATCCAGGTTTCCTCAATGGAAATTCACTAATTCCTCTCTTCAATTAGCATTGAGCTAAGATCCATTCTTTAGGACCCGAATAGAATTATCCATGACGATAGAAACATTCGCCGTCAGCTTGGCCAGTGTTGGTCGCCCTTTCCCTGACCGCTTCCTAGGTTTCATAGCCTTACTAAAATAACTATGGTTCTCGAGCAAGGGTCCAGGCTTTAGTTAGTATGCTTACGAGTCCTGAATGTGAAGAGTTCTCTCTATATTCTTGCCTTTCTCATGTTGCCAGTGCTATCTTGAAATCTGCCAAAGCCAGTCGGCTCAAGAAGGCGTTGTATGTCGAATACTCATCCACGATAACGAACTGTTAAATCTGGACTATTCTGCAATCTCCTTCGCCTAGTACCATAGGCAAATCGCTTGTTCAAATCGGATATTTTGCTTCGCTCGTAAACCCTTAAATCATGGTTTTAAAAGCTCTCACATCCTTCATGTTGATCTTTATCTGATCGAAAGTCCTCATAAAGATTTTGTTCCCCAAAATCCTAGTGTCTACCAGGACTTGTCCTACAATTGTCGGTCCAATTCCAACCGATACCTCCATGAGGTCGAAAGTTGGTGCTTCGACTCCGCCAACGTCTCTATTCCGAATAAGATATCATCAGTTATCATCCTTTGCTACTTAGCCGAAGCTCCGTTTTCTACAGCAAAGTAGCTCTCTTATAGTACGTGCTGTAACAAGCTCGTGTACCATTCCATTTCCCTCCATCTTTTTTCAGTTGGATAGGGTACTCAGGTTATTGTGTTGATAACCAATTTTCTTCATCTCGTCTAGGCTCTTCTCTGCTCGGTCCAGACTGATTCTCTTAGGCTGGAGGCTCTTGGGGTCTCATAGCTTAACCGCCACCCTGTGGTTTTCGGCATACTGCTAGAGCCAATTCTTCCTAGTTCTTCAATGAGGCCCTTCAGATGTCGGCACTCATTCGTGTTGTGTCCATGGGTCTCATGGAAATGATAGTACTTTCTGGAGTGCCTTTCTTGCTCGGTTGCCTCCCTCCTTGGTGGTTTCTTGTATTATTCCATCCCTTGAGTGGATAGGTATATGTTCTCTAATGTATCGTTCAGAGGAGTGTAATCTTTCAGTCTCAGATTCCTCGGACATTTCTTGTTCTCGTTATGCCTATTGCCAAGGCTTTGATTTTGTTTTTTCTAGTTACCAGAGTTTTCGGCATTAGTTACCACATTACCAATGTTATCCCTAGATTTTTTAACTGCCACTTCGCTTCGGATAACCTCCTTTGATTGTCCGCCTCAATATTCCTTGAAGTCAAACTTTCTTCCTCCAAGCACAAAAATTGATTAGCCTTCCGATGGAACTCTATTGTAGGTTGCTTTACCTTCAGTCATCTTCTAAAATCCATGTCTAGGTGGATGCCCTGGACCAAAGTCGTGAATATGAACCAAAGCCATGAATACAAGATCTTCCTTCGGATTACTTACTTCAAAAAAAACAACATTAAACCGATACAAGAACCCCTACAATGACTCCTTAGGCCCTTGAGATAAGCTTGACAAAGACATTACGTCCTTGGATCGTGCATCATGTAGTCGAAACTATTCTATGAATTTCCTAGCCAACTCATCAAAAGTCGATATAGATCTCGATGCAAGCCTAGTGAACCGCATCAATGCGACTCCGTCCAAGAAAATGGGAAAGCATCTACATCGAACAACATCTGTTTCCCTAGCGCGTTTCATGTGCCATTCATACTTGAGTAAATGTTGTCGAGGGTCGGTAGTCCCGTTAAATGATAGCATAGTTGGCATTGTAAACTTCCTAGGATATTCTTCTCTTAGAATATTATCCATGAACGGAGTTCTACTTGATGCAGAACCCTAATCTTCATTCCTTTTGCCTTTACTTTCTTTAACCAACCACTCGACCATGTCAGCTATATATTCCTCGCTAGCACGATAATCCGAAGGTTGACTATCAAGGGCTACACTGGGTATTTGACTCCGCATAGGATCTCGGTTTGCCAGCTGAAGTCTAGGTTCTCTAGTCTTTGGAAGAACCACTTCTATGGTATTCCGTTGGTGTGTGGTTGGTTAAGTTGTGGCTATTTAAACCCACCTCCATTAGCCTCAACATTCAGCTCAAAATCACCATTGTCATTTTGCAATCCTCTTCCTCATCAGAAATATCAACTGCATTAGCTTCATATCCCCTATTTCCTATCACATTCCTCTCGGTACCGAGACAAGTCCTATCGGTACTAGATGATCTTCTTGTAGAGGGAGAACTTCTGCTTCCTTCTACAAGCCCTTCAACAACTCTAGCAACTCCTTCCTTCTATTTTTGCTTTTCATCTCTTCTATTTTGGCAAGAAGCGGAGGAGTTTTCCTATTCTAACCCAGGTGAAGTTTCCCTTCTACTTCTCCCAATTTACTATGGTTTCAGGGTTAGTAAAGCATCCATCTTGTCCATCAAAGCTTTCTGACTATCCACCATCTTTTGTTTCAATTCTTGCCGCATCTTATCAAGATCTCCTCTAGTAACCACTTCCTATTGAGCAGATGATCATGGCATGGCCTATTGGTTACTAACTTCAACTCGATGAGCATTTCTTTCATCACCACCAGCTACTTCTCCTATGGATATACTATATCTTCTAGATGCCATTGACTTTAAATAGCAAAACTTCTAGATCTAACCACTGAATCTCTCCACATCCACAATAGCAAGCTAGCTCTAGTCTTGAGTTCAACTCTCAATGAAAGAACCAAAATATTGACACCAAAAGTGGCACAACGCCCAAATATGACCTATTGTAGGATTAGATCTAGTAGAAGTAGTACTAAAAATGCAAAGAAAAGTAGTGAGATGCAAAAAAAATTAATGGTTCGGCAATCTCTGGTCTATGTCCACTTTATATTTTTATTGGTTATGGATTTGAGAAAGAATGAATTACTAGTACAAGGGATTAAAAGGTTCTTAAGCTTAGAACTGCCAAAAGTATCTGCCTAGGTGACTATGTGAGGGAGAGATAGGAGATGAAGAAGAAGCAGAATCCAAGATCCTTTTTTGGTTGCTATAAAGCTGATATTTATAAAGAAACTGCTTTGCTAGTCTACAGGGGTTGAGTTGAACAAGATCTGGATGCAAGCCTAGAAGCCCACAGGAGTGCACACCACCCAATAACCGATATGGACCTCTTTGTACCAAGAGTTTTGTATATGTGAATTCTTCCCCTTCTTATTTACTTTACTCTTCTATCTTCGGTTCAATGTACTCCAACCTCTTTTCCATAGAGTTTGAGTTGATTCTAATGATTCCTTTGATAACATTTGTATTATCCTAATTTCTTTGCTTTCTTCTCATATATCCTTGGAATTGCTCGTCCATTCTCTGAGAAAAGCACTTGATGATAAATGGTTGGAGGAGTATATTAAGTGTATGGAGTTTAAGAGGCCAAAACTTGGAGAAATGTCCTCTCGGTGCTAAGAGGAACCTCTTGGTAGCTATACTTAACATATTTTCTAGTTGAACTTCTTGAGTTTGTTTTTCTACTTCTTTTGGTCATGTTTCTAAGTTCCTAAGTCATTTTGTCTTCGTCTTGACGTTCTAACTTCTATTGAAAATCTGCTTTGTTAAAAACACGGTTAACATGATCCAAAGCATGTTTTTTGTCACAAAAGCATACTTCGGGGGCTTGTGCTATCTAGCATTTGAGCTAAGTGAAATCTTGATGGATCTAGACCTCATGACAATGAAGAACTGGATCAAGGAATTTAGGAGGTGTCTGGAATGATGAAGACATTAAGCACAAGAAGTTCAACAAAGATTTGCAAAAGACAATCCATGTCTGTGTCGACATGATTGACCATGTCGGTACTGAGTTGTTTTATGAAAGGGGATCCACATTGGAACTGCAGATGAAGTTGCCTTATACTATAAAGAAAAAGACAAGAACTTGAATATGACAAATCATGTTGGTAATAGCATGATTTGGAGGGGCAATTCAGTTGACAAGGAGTAGGAGCTTGGAGACTTGAATAAATACAAAAAAGAGTCAAAGATGCAAGTTGAAAAAACATGCCGACATCGATTTGATCATTTCAGTAGCAACTTGTTACAAATGCCAAGTTTTAGTCGTACTTCGTGCCTAAAAGCATGGATTTGAATTCATACCTTTTCTTCTATGAGCTAACAACTTGGAAGGAGGATTTGACTATAAATATCCATCATTTGGAAATGAAAAGAGGAGATTGGGGCCTTTTAACTCCTTACACCGATTGCTTCAATATTTTGATGTCAACTAGTGTTTGAGCTATAGATGTTATCCGAAAAATGGTTTTAATTGCAAGGAGTATTCAAGATAAACAAATAGTGGGTGTTGGCAATCGATTTAAGGCTTAACCACTTTAAAAATCTCATCTTTCTACTTTCGATTTCCTTTTTATATTGAATTCATCACATTTTTTATTTGATTTTGGATGTTATGTCATTTTTAAGCATAACGGATTCAATTTCAAAAGTCATTCCTCTCTATGAGAGTAATCAAATTTTGTTATATACAGTACAATTGATGATAAGTGAAGTTGAGTTAACGCTTTCTATAAAGACTAGTACTTAAGATTAAGTACATAGTATAAATTTAATTTCATCTAAAGCAAAGTTTGCAAGATCGTATTCATATAAGATATGAATTGACATGAAACTCTGGTCTTAAATAGTTTAAAATGCGCGGTTGTCTAATTTATGTTATGACCATAAGTTTTTTAAACCTAAAATTAAATCAATTTTATACACATATAAAATAAATTTTATAATGTATTTATAAATGCCTATTATATCATGTTGAGAAATAATTATGGTTTCAAGAAACACCAACGTCATGGTAGGAGGAATTTATATTATAAATTAGTGGTAGTACAATGGACATGGATATGATCCAGAGACTTGAACGTAGAAACTAATTACATAAGATGAAATAAAATTAACCAAGCCTAAAATGGAAACATAGCACATCTAAATATCTAACAATAATTCTTGTACAATAAAGAGAACTGTGAGTTTCTCATCAATGTTGAGAAAAATAATTATTGGTGGTAATAATTTTCTCGGTTGCCAGTGAGCCATATAGAGTGTAGACTCTACCATATGACATGATGCTTTAGATCCAAAAAGTATTCTAAGTGCATTGTTAAAATAAAATTTTGATAATTATGCCCGAAGAGATATGATCCATCGCCTATAACTGTATCTTTAGAAGATCAATGCACTTGAAATTATATAAAGCAATGTTAATAGGAAATCACTTCATCGATTTCAATTGTTCAAATTGGTGATGTAATCTTGCTAGTCAACATACTCAAAATCATTCAGATTCTACATGCCATTATCGCATTAATTGATTTTGAGTTTTGACATTTTGATATTGAAACAGAATTTCTACATGATGATTTAGAAGAGACTTTTTGCACATAACAATCAAAATGTTTTGAAATTAATGGGAGCAGTAACATGATTTGTATATTTTGGATATGATGCAAAAGCATATACAATAGTAACGTGCAGTAAGCATCAAAGTTTAACAAGTATTTTGACTGAGAAACAAATAGTTTGGTTTTCAAACAAAATAAAAAGGTAGTGCATGTCTATATTAAGAATACTAAAGGTGCTAGAATATTTCTCAAACTATAAGTAAACAACAAACTTATGATTTAAAACGATATACACATGTTAAAATAATTTTGATTTGATTATTTATTCCTCGATATTGGATTTGAAAATGACATCTTTTATAATCAATATAAAAGGATTTTAGGATAGTCCCATATAGAAGGATACCACATTAAAATGTTTATTGTGGAGCATATGAGATGGTTTCCTTATGCATAGGAAATAGGAATTATCACATATGCTTTGTAGTCTATTGTATCACATTTTGCTTATGTATCTGGTACACTGAGCGAATATCAAATTCGAATTAAGATCACTATTTGTAGAAACAACAAACTCCTTATGAAAGGGTTTCAGACTCGGACCCTATAAGTGATATCGAGTATAACTTATCAATCTTAAATTATGTTCAATATTAGTTAAGGAGATTTTGGTTGGAATCATTCTAAACGAAAGGGAATGGTTGATTCAACCGAAAGGCTAGGAACATTGCCTTGAATAATGCCATAGTAAAAGCTGTATATATAATGGAAAATTTTATAACTGGGCTAGGGGTGATTTAGTATGTTGATAATCCTATGACACTGTGTTGTGAAAACAATGTCATGATAAGGATCATGAAAGAACTTAGAGCTTACTATAAGTTGATAAATGTACTTCAAGAAGTTCCACATGATAAAGGCACATTACAGAACCAAAGAGAGTTGATTGATATAATAGTTAATTAAGACAATATAGCATATTAGTTCACTAAGAGACTAGCTCAATCGTTTTAAGAAAATAGATCGAAGGGATGAGATTAAGATTCCATAATTGACCCCAAGTGCAAGTGCGAGATTGAGAGAGTTAAGGGTAAGGCCATAGAAGAAATTATTTAATTTATTACATAAATCTAACTCTTTAACCAATCTCGTTCATAATTACTTCTATTATATACTTTGTTATATAGTGATATAATTAACAAAGTAATTAATTTAAAGTATATAAATAGAAAATATTGAAATAATAGTTACAAATTGTTGTAATCATGAGAAAATTATCACAACACAAAATAACATATTGTTTTTAATATTCTAGGTCAAAATGTTCCAAGAAAGGATATTAATACATCCTTTGAGAGCAGCGTGCGTAACGCTCTCCAAATGTTGGTCAATGTATTGCTCATGGTTGTTGGGGGTACAAAGGGGTTACGTACTTGTAGTTATTGGATAATTATGGAATGACTCATACAAGAGTTTCTTGTTGGTTAATAACACTAGGTTAAAAAGGAAATCTTAGGGTGATGATGTTACATAGTTCCCTCGAGTTAAGTATACGGTGGAACTTCAATGTGAATACTCCATTCTGATTATAGTTAAATTATGGCATGACAATTTATCAAGTGATTATGGTTGGAACAGATTTGAAGCATTGGAAGTGAAGCACTGTTTAATAAATAATTCAACTCATCCATTGTATGAGGTTAGTATCACGGTATATTGTAGTCAACTCAAAGTTAAAATCTCTAGCCAGAGTAGTACGGCTAATATAAATGGTATTATTTAGCCAAGGACTTTGTTTATGGACTAACTAAGTTGAACAAGGATGATATTTTAATTTTTATCAAAATCAAATTCCATAAACCCTAAAGCGATAGTATTGACAAAAAGAATATGTATAAATCATCGTCACTAAAAGGCACCACTTAAGAACACGTGAAATTAGATTTTACTGAAAGGATCTACAAGAGATGAATTCAACTAAATGATCATACCATTAGCTAAGGTGACGTGCAAACAATAATGTACTATAATTGACATCGTAATTAAAAAAATTGATTGGATGATTTAATTTAAGTCATTTATTTAAAACTAAAAATATTTATATGTGTAGAATTATAATTTCTTTTTTAAATATGATTCAATATATATATATATATATATGCAATGATTTTCTAAGGTAATATACAACTTAAGGAGTTAAATAATATTGATTCGAATCATTTTGAAACATGAAAAATACATTAATATCTTGTTTTAATTATTATGTATATGTATTATGTTTTGACTTTAAAGTTCTTTTTGATTGGTTTTGTAAATTGCATTAAATTGAGCGATGAAAATCAAATATTATATATCTATGTGTATATATTCCTGAAGGACGTAAAGTTTTATTTTTAGGGGCAATTAGTGAAAAGGACAAACTTTGAAAAAAAAATTAAGCTGAAGGACATCAATTTTTATTTTTAGGCTGAAGGACAAATGTTAGTTATAATTTAGGCTGAAGGACAAACTTTGAAAAAAATTTAGGCTAAAGGACAAATGCTAGTTTTATTTTTAGGTATTATATTCAACTTTACACTATAACAAACTAGCATTGTCCCTCAGTCTAAAAAAAACGCTTGCTGTCCTTCAGCCTATTTTTTTTTTTAAATTTGTCCTTGTGCCTATTTTCCTGAAATATATATATTGTTATATATATAAGCATTTAGAAATATGTGAATCTTATGTTCATATAAAGACAATCTAATTTAATATGTTTACGTTACTTTGAATAATTGAAATTATTTTCAACTCCATAATTATATATATATATATACACATGTATAATTTTAATATTAGTACTTAATTCATTAATGTTATTTTACATTAATCAAATATAATCTTGATTTTGAATAAAACTTAACAAACCAAATTTAAATTTCTAAGTTCAAATTTTTATATGTTAATTTATGATAAGTTCTGTCTAATTAATCTTTGTTATTAATATTCATATTTCATAATATTTTATAATTAGATATATATTTTAGATTAATCAGATTAAATTGAGCAACTGATATATAAATATAAATGAAAAATATATATACATAGTGGATATATAACCCAATATCTACACATGTATATATTGACCTTGTTGTTGTTTTGCTGTTATATGTCATATTAAATATTTTATATCATGTGTCATTTTGTATAATGGTTAGGTGTAGTTTTTGTGGAATGTTTTCAAAAGGGGAAGGTACAATCACTTGCTGATATCACCTTTCTTATCTCTTTCCTTTCAAAACATGACATGATTAAATCCAAATCTAATAATATGTTGATTCCATTTTTAAACAACTTTCAGAGATAGGAGTATATTTGGTATATTTGTACTTATTCGAACTTTATACTCAATAAAGATATACTTAATTAATTAAATCACAAAAATAAATAAAATTGAATTTTATTTAGATTAACTGGATCTAGTAAAACTCGTTAGACTTTATATGCCCACTATGGTCCAAATAAGGAATTTTTTTGAAATTATCCAATTTACCCATTGCTGACAAGCCGGGTTCCTTCACATATGTGGAACGGGCCATATCTCTGGTAGCTAAATCCAAATTTTTAATAGTTATAGATTCTTGTATCCTTTATATCTCCATTGGAATTGATTCTCACATCTTCATTGGCATTGATGACATATTTTTGTTCACGTTCAATTCATGTTTCCATTAATATTACTCCTTATGTACTCGTTGTTTTTGCTTGATTTTTTTGTTAGCTTTTCCACCATGCTTTCAACAACCATCACTACAAGAAAACTGCGGTTTACCTACGCCAAAATGGCGTAGGAGGGGCGTAGGTAAATGCATTAACTACGTAACTCCTACGCCAATTTTGGCGTGGGTAAAACTTGCGTAGCTAATAAAATACCTACGCTTTACCTACGCCATCCGTTGGGTTGTTCCTTACGTCTTTCCTACGCCATGATTTTTCTACGTCTTTCCTACGTCTTGTTATTCCTACGATTTTGCTACGACATTTTTACTTCTTTCATTACCCACGTCTTTCCTACGTCATCCGTTTACCTACGTCTTCACTACGCCTTGTTTTCCTATGTTTTCCCTACGCCTTCCCTACGCCAATCTTACATATTACATTTCCTACGTTTAATCTACGTCATTCATTCATCTAAGGGTGCATCAATATTCCCTTTACCTATGCCTTTTCTAAAGCAATTTTGATATATTACTATTGTGTTTCATTTCACCATATTAAATAGAAACTAAAACCAACTTGTTACACATATATACACATTCCAACAAAAAGATTAACATCAAATCATTCATCTTTAATTCAAAAAACAAATATCTCATTCATATTACAAAGTCAAAAAAAAATATCTCATTCATATTACAAAGTCAAACAAATATCTCATTCATATCACCCTTAGGTCTGAACAATTGTAAAACAGCAACTTCATCTGCTGCCTGGCCATCCACCAGTATCACTCCTATCCACTGCACATATATCCATGTTCATCATAAACAAATAGCACCACTTCCACCTGAAATTACATCGCAGTCTACCTCCAACATATAACATTTTCCTCTCAACCATATCTCAACTGCATATTCCACCTTCAACTGTCATCACCCTCTGCCTATCACATTTTTGTCCACTGCTTTACCATATCACTCCCCTTTCAACTTCACTGAACAACATCCAACAACCACTTCTCAACACAAACACTGAAAAACAACATAACCCTACATTTCCACGCATCGCTCCCATAGCTACTTCAGAACAACAGTGCCTTAGTTATCCTACCAGTTAGAATTCTCAATAAAACAAAATATCTAAATCATGGTTTTAACCATAATTTGCAACTAAATCCTATTATGCAAATTGCAGGCCTGTGATATAATACACATACATAGATAAAATTTTGAAACAAAATAAATTAAATTATACCAGGGTAACTTCAACGGATGAAAACTATATGACAACTGCCCCAAATAAAAAATAAATCTGTTGTATACTCCAAGACATCTTCCTTTTCTTCTTTTTTGAAGCAATCTTCATAACTAATCAGAAAATTCAAAGAAAAATAGATGTATTTTAAAGGTTTCTCCATGGTGGTACTTATTCAAAGGAAATTTAGTATTGCACATGGTATACCTCATGTAATAAAATACATACTTGAGCTGCAACATTTCCTGACTTTTGCATCTTCATATTAGCTCTTTTCTGAAATATTAAAATTTGTGAAGGGTGTTAGCTTATTAAAGTTAATTTGCTCTTTAATAATTTTAAATACCGGCTAGAGAGGGAATAAGGATGGAAGAACAAAGGTACAATTTTTACTTTTTACCTGGCAAGTTGGAAATGGCAAGCCAGAGTTAACTTATATTGTAGAGGCTTACATGAATACCTATAGTAGCAAAAACCTGAGATGAACATAGTAGCAGCAATTAAATCCTATTTTTGTAAATTCTCAACCAATTAAGCTAGAAGGTATAATAGTAGTAGTAGTAGTAATCATCATCTCAAGTTTAAATCCTAGTTCTGTAAACTCTTAACCAATTAAGCTGGAAGGTAAAACATCTTTACCAAATTGGTAGAGATAGGCTACATGAAACTGCTCTCATATTACCAAATAGAAAAACAAATGGTTAATGTGCACCTAACATTTGTTATTGGAAAATTTATTCATGAACAGAAAATTCAACAGTAATGACATTGATTTCAGATCTGAATCTGAGTGAAAATCATAATTTTCATATAGAAATTGAGTTAAAGCCAAATACTGTCAAAAATAAAACCCAAATCTAAATCTAAATAAAAATAATACTGATTACTATATGGTAGCCTTGTAACATTAAGGTTGATTGAGTTATACAACATCAAATTTGTTCCCACTTAAAAATTTTCTCAATCTGAAACCACAACCTTGGAATACTCTAAATTTATCCTACAGCCAATTGAGGTTGTTATTTATTATACATAAACATCGATTAACCTAAATATTACACCCAAAAGAAAACAAATTACAACAAATGAAGGAAAAATACCTTAAGCTCTACGACTTCGTGTAGAAGACGAATCAGACAGAACCAAGCACAAGAGGAAGTGAGAAAGGAGATGGGTTTTGTCGATAATGAATTTGAAGCGATGAACTTTTCTGGCCGATGAGATTTTGTGATGTTTGGATGAGATGAGTTCGATATTTGGATTTAGGTTAAAATTGACATTACTTGATCACATCCGTTGGATTTGGTCTAAAAAATTAGCACATGGATAGCTAAATTCAACCACTGGATTAAGAAAGAACGTAAATCTAACCGTTGAATATTTAACTTTTTCAGAATCAGACAGTCTAAACCATTATATAAATGTTACAAATTATTTTTTCATATCTTTCGCAATGTTAAAATTTTAATTATGATAGAAGAGTTACAATGCTTGATAAATATTATTGAATACGGTAAATTTACAATGTGAAGAAAATATAATCGAGTTTTAAAATTCAAAAAAAATCACATAAATGTTACGAAAAATTCAATGCAGTATAACACAAAAAAACCATTGTTAAATATATTTTTAACAACTATAGGACTGAGCATTTAAAAACATCACATAAATGTTACGCCTTTTCTACGTTTTGTAGAAAATTAACATAGACGTGGAAATGACGTAGGAGATTTTAAATTAAAATAAAAAAGGAAAAAAACATATAGAGCACTGATCAACGTATTCAATAGATATTTATGACGAGACTATAGATGGCTATATGATCCATCAGAACAAAATACAACAACTCAAATGCATGATAAACACAGAACAGAAACATATATTACGGTACATCTAAGTATAATACGAGCGTTACAAATCCTCTAGTCTTTTCTACGTTATAATTTTAGTGTGGGAAATTTCCTACGCATTTCCTACGCCTCGATTATTTTTCTACATATTGAAGTTGGCGTAGGAAAGGCGTAGGAAATTTCCTACACCTTTCTTACGCCTCGATTATTATTCTACATATTGAAGTAGGCATAGGAAAGGCGTAAGAAATTTCCTTACGTCTTTCCTACGCCTTTACCTCTTTCTACCTATTTCCTACGTCTTTCCTACGCCCCGCCTTTTGGCGTAGGAAAGGCGTAGGAAATTTTGCGTAGGAAATTGAAGTATTTTCTAGTAGTGCATGTCCATTCTTCTTTTGAGGTGTCTCGCATTGTATATGAGTAATGGGCGCATATTGGAAAAAAGAATAGTCTCACATCGTGAAAAATAATAGAGATGGTGTGGTATATAAATGAGTTTGGTCGCATGTAACAACAAGGGATTCCTTTTGTTAAAAAATGTCGATCAAACTCTATGTTGCCCCCACTAAGAGATGTGCGGACGAAATTTCAACATGTTAGCGTCATGGAAGACACATGGATGGATGCGAGCCAAGGTAGAAATTTGTTAGGGCGTCTCGCATTGTATGTGGGTAATGGGCGCATATTGAAAAAAAGAATAGTCTCACATCGTGAAAAAAAATGGAGGTGGAGTGGTATATATGAGTTTGGTCGGATGTAATAACAAGGGATTCCGGTTGTTAAAAAGGTATTGACCAAACTCTATGTTGCCCCCATGGAGGGATGTGTGATTCTAGAAATTTCAATATGGTATCAGGGCCGATGGTAACGCCTGGAACAATGGAAAATGTGCAAGAGATCTGCAAATCGTGGTGGCTAGCAATGTAGGCTTAAGTAGTCAGACTTGTGGTGGAGCTAGATCATGCTACGTTGTATCTGGTAGAATGACACGAGAACAAAGTCTCGATATGATGCAGGCATCGTATTAGCATATCGGAAGACGCATAGATGGATGCGAGCTAAAGTGGAGGTTTGTTGGGGTGTCTCGCATTGTGTGTGGGCAATGGGTGCACATTAAAAAAAGAATAGTCCTACATCATGAAAAATAATAGAGATGTTATGGTATATATATAAGTTTGATCGCATGTAACAAGGGATTCCTTTTGTTAAAAGGTGTCGACTAAACTCTATGTTGACACACAGAGGGTTGTGCGGACGAAATTTTAACACTTTTATCCTTATTTTTGTATCTCTGTTAACTTCAATTCATACTCATGTTAATGTTTCTTTCCTACATCTTTGTTTGCCTTTGTTTTTATCTTTGTCAACTTTGTTCCCATATCTTCGCATGCTCTAGTTTCATGCCTCTGTTAACCTTATCTTGGCGTCTATGTTAGTTTATGTTCATTCTCCCGCTACCATTTCCTTCATATCTTCGTAAGCTCTAATATCATGCCTACATTAATCTTAATCTTGGCTTCTTCATTAGTTTATGTCCATAATTTTGTTGCCATTGCTTTCATTTGTTCGTAAGCTCTAATATCATGCCTTTGTTAGCTTTCAGACCCATGTTTCTGTTAACATCATTAATTTTTATCTTCATTAGCTACAACTCCATCCTATGTTAGCTTCTTTTAATTCATATCTTCGTTAGCTTTGTGTCCTATGTTTATGTTAGCTTCATCTTAAATCTTTGTTAACTATAGTTCCATCCTTTCATTAGCATATATGTCGTATCTTCGTTAGCCCCTACATTATATTTCCCTTAACCTCTATAACATCGCATTTTCGATAGCATTTTTTTGCATCTTTTCAATAATACCTCGCTTATATCTTTTCTTGTTTTCATCCATGTTTTTAAGAGCATTATCATCATGTTTCTTAACCATCTCTTCGTCCCATAATTATTTTCAATAGCTTTCGTTCAAAGACACTTTTACTGCTTTGCAAAAAAATTTGTATAACACTACATCAACACAAAATCATAAACAAAAGATAGAAGATGAAGATGAATAAAGCTAAAGCAAATTTATGCCAAAATTAGGTCGTACCTCTATAAAAATATTGTATCTCCTTTCTATCACGTTGTTTTTCCATTTTTTCATCCTCTCCACACTTTCTCTTTGTTGGATTTGAAAATTAAAATCCTTCCATAACACAACTCAAAAATTAAATTTTTGTAAACAGCCACTGAAGGATTTTTTTTTTTAATTCCAACGTTTCACTAAATATGAAACTTATCGCTTTTTAAAAGATTTTGTTTTACAAATTCGATTTTTCCTAAAAGGTTTATTCCCAAAATATTTTAACTCATAATTTTTTTTTCTTCTAAAGCTAATTCCTTTTGAAGTAGAAAAATCCAGAGACACAATTTTTTTTTATAAACTATCCTATCAAAAAATTCATACTTCCACAAGATAAAATAATTCCAAAAACAATATTTTTGAAAATGGATAAGATATCAGGAATTCAAAAATCAAATAAACAAGACAGGAAAACTAGTGTGTATTTTTTGGCACAAACACCAAATGATATTTAAAAAAAAAATTGGTGCTTTATTAATTAACAAACAAAATAGTTTACAAAGTTTAGTGGCTACAAGATCAAAACAAGTGAAACATCTGGGTTTATCAAAACTCACCCATACTGGAAAATAGCAACAAAAAGAATAAATATCAACTCTAAAAGAAAACGAAAACAATAATTAGCAAAATAAAAAACCGTAAATAGGCAAATGATTGTGGGATTCCGTCTGGTTAAACAAAGCTTCCCACCAGCTGTATGCGAACAAAATACATTTCTATTTCTCTACCAGCCAACTTAAGAAAAGAAAAATATTAGAGGAAATAGAAATGGCGATTGCATCGAACTTGACACCATGCAGATTCAGACCGGAACCATTACCTCCATAGCTATACCTAATCTGATAGCAATGATCTTGGTTTGGAAGATAATGAGACGAGGGAGCTGATAAGTAAAACTAAACTCTTTGTAGCTTTGGCTTTGCGGTTTGACTCGCCTAGTTATCAGATAAGCCCAAAATTATAGCATAATTTGTCTCTCTTACCGCATGCTTCAGCGTAATGTTTGGATTTTCTGATAACTATCTTGCAGTCATGCAGTTTTAAACCAAACATGATATCCCTTAAAATACATTTTCCTTGAAAATGGACGTTTCTTTAATTCTAACCATATTTGCCAAATTATCGTTGTAACTGTGACGTCAATCTGATATGTGTAGAAATTATTGCTTGTATATTTGATTGTATACAGTCGAGAATCTCTATGATGTTATCTGATTGATTTGCTTGTAGTGATGTCATTTGTTCGAACGAAACCTAAATTGATCTTGAGAAATCACAAGTAAAAAATAGATGGTCCCTTGTTTCATCTGATTGGTACATAGCTTGCAGCAGACTGATTGAATATTAGTCCACTTACTTACTATATCCAGTCTCTAACTTCTTCAATGGAGAGGTATGTACAAATGGACATTTTGGGGGGTAGATACCTTATTCCAAACACGATGACACCAACTTTTGGGAGTTTTTTTTTATCTAATGTTATCCCAGGAAGATTTGGTAAAAAATAGGTCATTATTTTTGGGATTTCACCACCAGAAATCACTATCTAGATTCTTATTAATGTTGATCTCCTCGATTTTCTACAAACACTGAGTGAGAAATTAGATGTGTTGAGGCTCTGTTTTGATTCTTATTTTTAGAGCAAGTACATCTTTATTATCCCCTCTTATGCCATGCATTGCTGCCAACCAAGGCAGTTGATAAGAATTTTTCCATGAACCATGGATCAGACCACACACTTATGCCTTTGCCGTTTGAGATTTTTCTGTCTATTAACCCCACACTTAAGCTTTTGTTTTTAAGCAATACATTCTGTGTATTAGAAGCATTTGTGTCTTCATTAATAACCCAAAAAAATATTTCATTATGCATCCCAATGCCAACGTACTTCTGTTGTAAATATTGCCACGAGTTTTAAAGATAATGATTATTCATGTCATAAAGGTTTCTAAATCCTAAAGTGTGTTGTTACCAACACTTCATTTTTGATATGAGATGATCATTTTTTATTTGCACTCCATTAAATATAAAATTAATACGAGAGGTATACATACTTTATAAAAAAATATTTAACTTCCCTGT
Source organism: Allium fistulosum (assembly GCA_030737815.1). Lineage (NCBI taxonomy): Eukaryota > Viridiplantae > Streptophyta > Magnoliopsida > Asparagales > Amaryllidaceae > Allium > Allium fistulosum. The sequence continues at coordinate 661,770,456 of CM060907.1, forward strand.
TCTGCCCATCATTCCATTTTATCCCAATCTACCATATCCTTCATCTCTTCTTCATCCCTCTTAGCTTCAGACAATGGTGAAAACTAATAACTTCTCACGCTCTTCACTTCGGGACTCAAAATTCGTTGAGAAAGTCATGGCAATGTACGCTTTTTTTTTTACCGTAGTAATAATTTTTAAGGTTTCCCGTATGCAATTCGATAGCGTCTATGTTGTTCGACTGTTGGTAGTTCGATAAGGGATTATGGTTCGCTTAGTTTTGAACAGTGCGTGTTTGCATATGAACTCATAAAAACTTGAATAGACGGTTGGAAATCGAAATTTCTATTTTAGTTCGGCGTAGGCCCGTCGAAATGATTATTTTAGTTCGACAATGTGCTGATGAGTTAAATTGTTTTTTTCGACAGTCCCCTTTTGAACTTTATTTCGAACATCGATGATATTAAAGGAAGTAAGATAAAAAAAGAAAGGGGTAAATTGATCAATGTACAATATAATTTTATGAGGGAGCTATTTTTATTTGTACCCTTCATAGTAATTTTTTATATATATAAAAGATGACCCCTCATGGTAATTTTTATGTGCACTGGGTTCCAACTTTAAAAAAAAATAACCCCCTCATATTCAAAAATGAAGTGTTAGTAACAATAATGCCCATCCTAAACCTCTTCAGATTTTGGCTTGCACTCTATGTTCCAATTTATCTGATGTTGTTTTCCTTGCCATAGGAAATTTGAACATAAACTTTCAATTGTTTTATGACATTTTTTAGCAACTAGGAAATTTGCATCCAAAAGGTTGTTGTGGAGTATATAATTGTTTTGATTAGCTATATAACTTTCCACTGATAGTTAGAAGTCTACCACTCCTGTGGAATATGCATGTATATGCCTTTTGTTTGATGATAATAAACATATATACATTCATTTAAATGTATTCGATATTGTACTATTTTATTTTACACAGATTAAATAGATATTTGCTGAATAAAATAAATAACACAGAATTTGAATTCAAACGAATATTTTATTCAAACAAATATTTATTACAATTTTGATAGTACAATTTCAAGCTCTCACTATATACATCATTTTTTATCACAATACAATTACATCACGATTTCATAGTTACATCATTTCCTCACTACATATCACTCACACTCGTATTTATCTTCAACTTCATTCCAATGTGAATCCAGCATCTGAGCAATCTGCAGAAATACACATTGACGCAGTAAAATTGCAAAGGAAATGTTTTTGCAGTATAAAACAAAATGTGAATTTTGAAAATATTATTTGCCTCAGTTATTTGGGTTGTTCGTCATCATTTGATTCTGAATTTATCACACACACGAACAACTTGTGACATGCACAGTGTATCACTGTACATGCCACAAGGCCGTGCACACCAAAATGTACACTTGATATATTTACAGGGACAGGGAGCACAAGTCAAACCCAAATGCAGGATTCAACTCAAGTACAATAAAATGATGTCACATCGTTCAGCACAAGGTCAAATACAAATCGGATTCAACTCAGGTGAAATTCGAAAAACAAATAAAATGCAAAGGTCAAGTCAAAGTCACTGCAGTCATGACTCAACTCAATGCAACAACCAAAGTCAAGGCAACATGAAGCTTGCAAGCTCGAGCACAAGATATGGAAACTTCAACAATGAAATTTACAAATGCACAATGTCAACACTACAGGTACAAGAGTCATGTGCACATGGTTTCAACACAGGAGCATATATATGGACTTGAAGCAAAAACCAGACTTCATGTAAAAGTCAGAGAGATGTACACATAAAAATGGAATGCAACAAGTTCAAGATGATCAACTACAACTCAAACAATGCCAACATGATCAAGTGAAAAGCAATCTGGTAGCTCATACTACACATCAGGTCAGAGACCGATAATCAAAGAAAAACATCAAAGCAGGTCAGAGATAAAAGATGGTCAGAGACAGGAACCACATAATCGAGCAACAATATGTACAGGTCAGTAAACAATATCAAGTTAAGGTCAAAGTCAACCAGTGCCAAGTTCGAACAGTGTCAGGTGTATCAATCTCAAATATCAAGCCACAAGAAAGCAAAAGATTCAAATTCGAACGTACAGGTGAAAGTCAGAAACTCACAAAATTAAAAATGATCGAAGCCAAAGTCGAACAAGTCAAATTTGCGAAATTCATGGAGTAGCAAATTCAAAGTCGTAATCATCACATTTTAAAAATCAAAACCGTGAGAAGCAAGTTCTATCGAATATACGTATATGACAAAGTCAGACTATATCTCAAGCATCGAAACTAAAATCAGCGGCCAGAGAAAAGAATTTGACAAATTCAAATACATATAGACGAACGAATATTCAGGGATTCGAACCCTATAAAAGGATGAACATCATCGGCAAAATATTTATTCGAGTTTCGAGCAAATCAGAAAACAAGTAATAATTCATCTCGAATCAAACTCAAGCAATCGAGTTCAATCAAGTAATAATCGGAAAAGAAAAAGCAAAAATCACGTACCAGTATCACATACGAACTCGAGAGGAGGAGCCGCAAGCATCAAACATCAAATTCGACAGAGCGGCACTTCTATTTTTCGCAAGCCCCAATTTCCAGAACGAAGAAAGCATCTCAAAATCGATCGACCAGGCAACATCGAAAACATCCAACAACGGTCGAAACACTCGTGTGCTTTGAATTACAAAGCCCAGAGATCAGAGCAATCGAAAGCCCCAATTTTTCAGGTCGAAGGAAGAGCAATCGCGGCCACCATTCTTTATCTTCAGAGAAAAACAAAGAAGAGATCGGGTTGAACAAAGAAATAAAGGGGCCGGCCTATAAGGGGATAAATTAATTAGAGTTTAAGTTTGTTTGATTAGGGGTTAATTTTAAAATAAGGTTTTAAAGTTTTATTTAAATTTTGGGCCAGGTTTTATTGATCTAGTTTTAGGCCAAATTCATTTGAGGGCAAAAGTGTTTTAAACTGTCAATTTATATTTTGCCCTGGGGGTCAAACTGTATTTTGTATTTTCAGTTTATATTTTTCAAGGTCCAGTTAGAGTCAATCACCACCTAGGGTTTAGGTGTTGTCAGATTGTCTAGTTAGGGTTAGTTCAGTGAGCAGGGAGGCTGCGAGTTTGCAAAGCTCTATAGGCGGGAGCAGAGTTTGCGAGTAAACGAAACTCTATAGGCGGAGCAGGGTGTGCGAGTCTGTAGGAGTGTTTGTGAGCGGGAGCGAGTGTCTGCGAGTCTGTCAGAGTGTTTGTAAGCGGGATACTGTTTAACTCTAATAGAAATCTGAGAATGCAGTAGTAGGCAGGGGTTGCCGAAGCTGGGTAAATTTTGTGTGTGATTTACTTTACTGCATATTTATTTATCTGCTATTTGCTTTCGCGTTTAATTTGAGAAAATTTGCGATAACCCTATTCACCCCCCCTCTAGGGTTAATCTAGATCCTACAAGTGGTATCAGAGCGAGGTAAATTTTTTTTAACTCTAGAGTCATGAATCTATCAAATAATGCTTTTTCTGAGGGGCAATCTATTGTTAGGCCACCAATGTTTAATGGGAATGATTATGCTTATTGGAAAGTTAGGATGGGTATTTATCTTAGTTCTGTTGATTATGATGTTTGGGATATTATTGAAACTGGCTATAAAGCTCCCACTATAATTGTTGGTGATACTGAGGTTCTTAAACCTAAGGATAGGTGGGACGCTAATGATAAGAAATTAAAAACTACAAATGCTAAAGCTATGAATGCTTTAATCTGTGCTCTTGATAAGAATGAATTTAATAGAATTTCTCATTGTACAACTGCGCAGGAAATTTGGCATACTTTGGAGGTGACACACGAAGGAACTTCTCAAGTCAAGGAGTCTCGTCTAGCCCTGTTCAGCAATGAATACGAGAACTTTGTGATGGACAAAGGCGAGAGCATAAAGGATATGTTTGGACGCTTCTCAACCTTGGTGTACAATGCTAGAGCGCTTGGAAAGGTATTCTCTGAAGTAGAGCTGGTGAGGAAGATTCTACGAATCTTACCAATGAACTTTGAGGCAAAAGTCACGGCAATACAAGAATCAAAAGATTTGAGTAAACTACGCATGGAGGATTTGATCGGAAATCTGATGACGTATGAGCTTGAGTTGAAAGCAAAGGAGGAACGCATCAATTCCGAACCAAAGAAGAAGACGATTGCCTTAAAGAGTAGAAAAGAGAGCGATGAAGAAGAAGTTGATCCAATTGAAGGACTTGCAGTGGCTGTCAATAATTTCAGAAGGTGGTCGAAATACAAGCCACGAAAGAAGAAGACCAGTAGTAATACATCTAAAGATTCTGATAACTCTGAAAACGAACTAATCTGTTATAACTGCAACAAGCCTGGTCACTTCAAACAAAACTGTCCACTTCTCAAAAACAACAAAGGAAAGAAAAAGAAGAAAAAGGCCTTCGCAGCAACTTGGGATGATGAGGAAGGAGAGGAAGTTTCAACTGATAGCTCAGAGGAGGCTAATCTGTGTCTTACGGTAAGATCAGATTCAGAAGCAAGCTCAAGGGAATCAAGATCAGATTCAGAAGCAAGCTCAGAGGAATCCAATGAGGTAAAAAACTACTCTTATAAAGATCTTGTTTATTTGTGCCTCGATCTTACTAAAACTGTTGAAGCTCTTGATTCTAAAAATGAAAAACTGAAATCTGATAGGAAAAAGCTTATCCATGAAAATTTCAGGTTAGAAACTGAACTTGAAAAAATTCAGAACCTAGAATGTGAAAATTGTAAAACTTTAGATTCAGAGTTATCTAAACTGAAGAATAGCTTCGAGGATCTTGAAAAAGAAAACCTGAATCTAAAGGAAACTATTGAAACTAGGAAAAAGGATTTTGTGAATAGATGCACCTCACTTGTGACTGAAAACACAACACTAAAAACCAAAGTCCAAAGTCTTGAGAAAACTCTGAATAACTTTTCAAGAGGAGAAAAATCATTCAATATGTTATTGGGAAATCAATTTTTTGCTAACAACAGAAAAGGACTAGGTTTTGGGAAAACACAAGTTGATGATTATGCAAAAAGTAAGAGTGTCTTTGCTAGATGTGAGATAATTGACCATCGTGTTGAAAATTGTAGTCATAGGAACAAGAACACAAAATTTATTCAAATTTGGGTTCCTAAGAATTCTACAAACCAATTTCATATCTATTGGAACAAGAATGAAAAGACAAAACAAGTTTGGGTTCCAAAGGGATTGTTTATTCATAATTATTTTTCCACTAACAACCATGGACCTATAAAAAGGTCACAAAAATCTTTTACCGTGTAGGTGTGGTGGCAGGCTAAGGAACAACATTAGTGTTGTCTGGATTCTGGCTGTTCCAGACATACCACGAGCGACAAATCAACGTTCCTTAGCCTAGTATAAAGGTGACAGATTCACAATGGGTAAACAACGAAAGGTTATCGTTCAGGTAAAACAGGTAATTGAATTTATTTTCAAACGATAGATAAAATGTGAAAATCTGCACCATAATCTGAATTAAATCAGCCAGTTATGTGAAATGATTGATGATGTTAATTCTGATTTTTTTTTAATCAATCATCTTTAAAAGAGAATTACTTGAAGTAATTATGATGGTTGACAGATTCTGACTAACTTGATATGATCTTACATGACTTATTCTTATCTATGACTTTGATTTATGCTTAAAAGTTGACCAACCATTTTTCATTGAACTTAATCTGATTTTGGTCAAATTATGATGTTGATTGATTATTGATTTCTCAAAGGATTTTGAAACTGTTGAAACTGTTTAGTGAAACTTCAAGAAATTGTTTTTTGAAATAATGATGATTGTTTAATGACTGTTGATCCTATGGTTTCTTAATCTGACACTGAGATATTTTTTGATGGTTAACACGACTTCAATTTAAAGTCAAGTTTGTTGAAAATAACTCTGAGATAATTTGTTGAAATTTCACAATCTGGTCTATAACATCCAAACGAGTGATACTGAGTCAGATGCAGATTACACTGGTAATGTAGTTGATAGAAAAATTACTAGTGGAACGTGATTACATTTTGAGACATTCATTTGCTGCATCATTTTTCAAAGAAAATATCTGCATATCTTTCACTTGAAATATTTTTCATTTTAGCAGAATTTTTCTTAAAAACCCCTTCTAGAAAATAATTTCTTTTGACCTTGTATCAGATTTGTTATTTAAGAAAACTTGATTTTATTGAAATTGATTAACTGATCTGACCCCCTAATGATTATCTAAAAAGATAAATAGTGATTGAAAATAAGATGAGTGTTGATATTAATCATATATTATAACTTGAGAAAGTATATTTAGAAAATTTCTTTAGAAATTTAAACAAGAGTTATAAAAAATTTTTGTTGATAACTATTCCATGATCATTTCTATTTCTATCATCCGTCTATCGACCATCACTCATCAAAAATCAATATAGTATGTTAATTTGTGGTAGTTTAAACAGGGAATCATTTGTGCTTCAATTTTATTATATTTCTAACAATAAAATCCAAAATATTCACTCTCATTTAAAAGTCCTCACGGTTATGCATGGGTGAATTACTTGGATTTTTGATTTTGTGCTTCCATGCTCATTTAAAAGTCCTCACGGTTATGCATGTATGGAACGCATATCAAAATTAATTGATTAAATAGACAAGTTGATTCTAATCCCATTTAAAAGTCCTTACGGTTATGCGTGGTTAGAAGATACTTGAATTCATTTTTAAAAAAAAATTGGAATACTACTAATCTCATTTAAAAGTCCTAACAGTTATGCATGGTTAGTAGATATTCAAATCTCCTGAAATAAATATACCACAAATAGACACAACTATATGGTTTTATTTGATGAAATCATTCATATCATTCTAAAGTGGAATATGCATCAATTAAAGTATTTATGATTTTTGTTTGATTTTCTTATTGAAATTAATATTTATACTCGATTGAGCTTTAATATTGTATTAATGTCTACCACTATATCTCTACTTTTCTATTACTATTATTCTTTTGCTGATAACAAAAGGGGGAGAGAAAAGTTAAGATTTTGAAGATAAAGGTCAAAGATTTTCTAATTGCATTAAGGCTCATTTGAATTCTTTATTCTCATGCATATATGTAGGGGGAGTATTGTGTAGAAAGAGAGCATTCAAATAGTGGGAGCAAACTGAATAATCAAATACATTTAATATAGTCAAAATCTTAAACATATGTTTGTTATCATCAAAAGGGGGAGATTGTGGAATATGCATGTATATGCCTTTTGTTTGATGATAATAAACATATATACATTCATTTAAATGTATTTGATATTGTACTATTTTATTTTACACAGATTAAATAGATATTTGCTGAATAAAATAAATAACACAGAATTTGAATTCAAACGAATATTTTATTCAAACAAATATTTATTACAATTTTGATAGTACAATTTCAAGCTCTCACTATATACATCATTTTTTTATCACAATACAATTACATCACGATTTCATAGTTACATCATTTCCTCACTACATATCACTCACACTCGTATTTATCTTCAACTTCATTCCAATGTGAATCCAGCATCTGAGCAATCTGCAGAAATACACATTGACGCAGTAAAATTGCAAAGGAAATGTTTTTGCAGTATAAAACAAAATGTGGATTTTGAAAATATTATTTGCCTCAGTTATTTGGGTTGTTCGTCATCATTTGATTCTGAATTTATCACACACACGAACAACTTGTGACATGCACAGTGTATCACTGTACATGCCACAAGGCCGTGCACACCAAAATGTACACTTGATATATTTACAGGGACAGGGAGCACAGGTCAAACCCAAATGCAGGATTCAACTCAAGTACAATAAAATGATGTCACATCGTTCAGCACAAGGTCAAATACAAATCGGATTCAACTCAGGTGAAATTCGAAAAACAAATAAAATGCAAAGGTCAAGTCAAAGTCACTGCAGTCATGACTCAACTCAATGCAACAACCAAAGTCAAGGCAACATGAAGCTTGCAAGCTCGAGCACAAGATATGGAAACTTCAACAATGAAATTTACAAATGCACAATGTCAACACTACAGGTACAAGAGTCATGTGCAAATGGTTTCAACACAGGAGCATATATATGGACTTGAAGCAAAAACCAGACTGCATGTAAAAGTCAGAGAGATGTACACATAAAAATGGAATGCAACAAGTTCAAGATGATCAGCTACAACTCAAACAATGCCAACATGATCAAGTGAAAAGCAATCTGGTAGCTCATACTACACATCAGGTCAGAGACCGATAATCAAAGAAAAACATCAAAGCAGGTCAGAGATAAAAGATGGTCAGAGATAGGAACCACATAATCGAGCAACAATATGTACAGGTCAGTAAACAATATCAAGTTAAGGTCAAAGTCAACCAGTGCCAAGTTCGAACAGTGTCAGGTGTATCAATCTCAAATATCAAGCCACAAGAAAGCAAAAGATTCAAATTCGAACGTACAGGTGAAAGTCAGAAACTCACAAAATTAAAAATGATCGAAGCCAAAGTCGAACAAGTCAAATTTGCGAAATTCATGGAGTAGCAAATTCAAAGTCGTAATCATCACATTTTAAAAATCAAAACCGTGAGAAGCAAGTTCTATCGAATATACGTATATGACAAAGTCAGACTATATCTCAAGCATCGAAACTAAAATCAGCGGCCAGAGAAAAGAATTTGACAAATTCAAATACATATAGACGAACGAATATTCAGGGATTCGAACCCTATAAAAGGATGAACATCATCGGCAAAATATTTATTCGAGTTTCGAGCAAATCAGAAAACAAGTAATAATTCATCTCGAATCAAACTCAAGCAATCGAGTTCAATCAAGTAATAACCGGAAAAGCAAAAGCAAAAATCACGTACCAGTATCACATACGAACTCGAGAGGAGGAGCCGCAAGCATCAAACATCAAATTCGACAGAGCGGCACTTCTATTTTTCGCAAGCCCCAATTTCCAGAACGAAGAAAGCATCTCAAAATCGATCGACCAGGCAACATCGAAAACATCCAACAACGGTCGAAACACTCGTGTGCTTCGAATTACAAAGCCCAGAGATCAGAGCAATCGAAAGCCCCAATTCTTCAGGTCGAAGGAAGAGCAATCGCGGCCACCATTCTTTATCTTCAGAGAAAAACAAAGAAGAGATCGGGTTGAACAAAGAAATAAAGGGGCCGGCCTATAAGGGGATAAATTAATTAGAGTTTAAGTTTGTTTGATTAGGGGTTAATTTTAAAATAAGGTTTTAAAGTTTTATTTAAATTTTGGGCCAGGTTTTATTGATCTAGTTTTAGGCCAAATTCATTTGAGGGCAAAAGTGTTTTAAACTGTCAATTTATATTTTGCCCTGGGGGTCAAACTGTATTTTGTATTTTCAGTTTATATTTTTCAAGGTCCAGTTAGAGTCAATCACCACCTAGGGTTTAGGTGTTTTCAGATTGTCTAGTTAGGGTTAGTTCAGTGAGCAGGGAGGCTGCGAGTTTGCAAAGCTCTATAAGCGGGAGCAGAGTTTGCGAGTAAACGAAACTCTATAGGCGGAGCAGGGTGTGCGAGTCTGTAGGAGTGTTTGTGAGCGGGAGCGAGTGTCTGCGAGTCTGTCAGAGTGTTTGTAAGCGGGATACTGTTTAACTCTAATAGAAATCTGGGAATGCAGCAGTAGGCAGGGGTTGCCGAAGCTGGGTAAATTTTGTGTATGATTTACTTTACTGCAATTTATTTATCTGCTATTTGCTTTCGCGTTTAATTTGAGAAAATTTGCGATAACCCTATTCACCCCCCCTCTAGGGTTAATCTAGATCCTACAACTCCGTCCAACAAACTTATGCTTGTTTTATCAATAAGTTTACAAAATTCTGGTCCTTTTAATTTGTTGCAGCTAAGACGATTTCCAAGATATATGACAAGGAGGCATTCCACTGGGACCCCCGGGATGTCTGCAATATTTTGTTTCATAGTTGTTCCTTCGCTAAAACAGAGTTTAGATTTTTTTTTTTTTTCTCATTCACAAGCCCAGTGCACTGTTTCAAATTTTCAATTATATTTCTGATTGAATGTACATTGTTTTAATATGATTTGGCATATACCAAGAGATCGTCTGCATAAAGTAGGTGGTTGATGACTGGATTACATTTATATGTTGGTGCTGAATTACCGCTGACATGTTCCAATTCAAACATTATTGAGAGAAATTCCATGGCAATTGTAAAAAGTTAGGAAGAAAGAGGGTCTCCCTGCCTTAGTCCTCTGTTGCTGCTAAAAAAACCACCGAGGGAGCGCTGTATCACAATGGAGAATGTGGGAGATGTGGTGTATTTGTAGACCAGTGAACATAATTTTTGTGGAAACCCATAAGAACAAGCGCATGATTAATGAACTCCCTGCTTATTTTGTCATATGTGTTCGTAGGTTTACTTTAAATGCATATTATTAAAGCCTTTTCTGTTGAAAGTTCTCACCATCCCATGTGCTAATAGAGAATTTTCGCTGATAAATCTGCCTGGGATATATGCAATTTAATTAAAAGAAACTATTTTGTTTAAATACCCCTTGATTCTTTTGCATACGACATTTGATAGAATTTTGTAAATAACATTGCAATAGGAGATGACTATAATCTTGTATGGATCATGCTTCTTCATTTTTAGGCACAAGTGTTGTAAAGGTAATTTATTTCATTAACAAACTGTCTGCTTAAAAACATACCTTGAATGGCAGTAATAAGAGAATCTTTAATTATTTCTCGGCCGCGACGTTTATAAAATTGTGCTCCCTTCCCATCATGGCCTAGACTGTTGTCTTTGTTAATTTGAAATTTGGCGGTTTTTATTTCCTCCATTGTCACATGTTCATCAAGTTTTTTCCTAGCATGGCCTGTTAGTGCATTTTTACACATGATATCAGGAAAAGTACTAGATAACTTATTATTATTATATAAATCAGAAGGAAAAAAATATGTGACTGTAGTAAGTTTTAGAGTATTAGGATCAGAAACTTGGTTACCCTCCATATCAATCAGCAACCCAATTGAATTCTTACTCTGACTTACATAGAAAAATTTAGAGCATGGGTCCTCATCATTTAGCCACCTTATTTTCTATTTGTGCTGATTCTCCACTTGTGTGTAATGTTTTAAGATTAAAAAGGCTCTCTTTGTATTCCTTAGCAAATTGATTATTTGAGGGATTCTCAAGCATTTTTAAATTTAGGACATTATTTTTCTCTCTCTCGTGTCTTCAAACAACTGATTTAGTAAAGTTCTCCCTTATTCCATTCTCTCAATGTTTTTTTACACTTTTAATTTTTTGTAGAAAGATGTACAGTGGGTTGCCCTGAAATGGAGCCATCTAAGCATTTTCTGATATGTCTTTGTAGCCATGAAAATTTATCCAAGCATTATTGTACCTAAATTATTTATTTAAAGAATATCTATTATGCATCCAGATAGCCCACGTACTCTTCTATTATAAATATTGCCATATAAGTTTTAAAAACAATGCATTATTCATGTTAATAAAGATTTCTTAATCCTAAACTTCTTTAGATTTTGGCTTGCACACTGTATTCTAATTTATTTGATGTTGTTTTTCTTACCTAGGAAATTTAAGCATAAACTTCCAATTTGATTTATGACGTTTATTAGTAATTGGCAAATTTGCATCCAAAAGGTTATTATGGAGACTGTTTTGATTAGCTTTAATCTTCCACTAATGGCAAGAAGTCTACCACTCACTCCAGCAAACTTATGCTTGATTATAAGTTTACAAAAATCTAGTCTTTTTAATTTACTACAGCTGAGATGATTTCCCAGATATATTGACAAGGAGACATTCCCCTGGGACCCTCGGGATATCTGCAATATTTTGGTTCATAGTTGTTCCTTTGCTAAAACAGAGTTTAGATTTTTGCTCATTCATAGCAAGCCCAATGCACTGTTTTAGATTTTCCATTATATTTCTGAGTGAATGTGCATTGTTTTCATTTGATTTGGTAAATACCAAGAGATCATCTACATAAAGTAGGTGATTGATGACTGTATTGCGTTTATATATTGGTGTTAAATTACCATTGGCATGTTCTAATTCAAACGTTATTGAGAGAAATTCCATGACAATTGTAAAAGGTGGGTAGAAAGAAGGTCTTCCAGCCTTAGTCCTCTATTGCTATTAATAAAACCACTTGGAGAGCTCTGAATCAAAATGGAAAAGTGCAACACCCCCAAAATTTAAGTGGAAAATTTAATAAGAAAATTAAATTTAAATAAAACAAGGGCTAAAATGGAACTTTAACAGACGTTCAAATTTGATTATGAAACTTTCACGAACGTCCGAATTTGACTATTAAATTTGCAACATTGAGTTCGTAGCAATTTTGTGGACAACTTTCATATGTAACACTTCGAAATTGAAGTTGGTACGGAAAAGTTACGGAAGTTTAAAAATTTAAAAATTGAACAAAATTAAAAACTTATCAAATTTACACTGTAATGGATCGACCCCTAAGGTTTGATGTCGACCGATATTGGTCGATCCATGGCCATTGACGGTCGACCATTCGCATTAAAAATCGAGAACTCTAGAGCGTGATCGAACGACTGTGATCGACCAAAATATTTTCTTTCGTGCCCGAGTTTTGATGTGCGTACGAGATGAAACAAAAATCCTCTGAGGTAAGTCCAACGCTCTGAATCAGTCTCTAACCACTATAAATTAATGTCTAAGCTAATCCTAATTTCATTAGAAAATTTAAAGTACTGAAACTATGCAAAAATTTCTTCTCCCCACTTAAAAGCTTTCTTCAAAATAAATTATAATAAAAGCAAGAGCACACTAATAATCGGATCTAGGAGAGGACAAACTTGGGGAGACGATCCTACGTACTGTTTTTTCGAGATTTTGTTTTGGGATAAATTCTGAGATTTACATTTTCAATGTCTATATTTTGTTCCTTTCGCTCTGAGTTCTGACAGTGTATTATATTTTAGATCTTATCTGCTATATCTGTTCACTATTAGTTACTGTAATGTTATAAAAATCTAATAGCTCGTACTTCTCGGCATGACGTGAGTTCGGAAGTCATTCTAGACTTTAGATCGGTGTGTCAGAAAGTACGGATTGTAAAAAATGTGAGAGATGTGATGCATCTGTAAATCAGATAACGTAATTTTAGTGGAAATCCTACAAGAACAAGCATATGATAAATGAACTCCCTACTTATTGTTCATATACTTTTGAAGGTCTAATGTTAAATACGTACTATTAGAGCCTTTTCTGTTGGAAGTTCTCACCATCCCATGTGCCAATAGAGAGTTCTGACTCATTAATCTGCCTGGGATATATGCATTTTGATTAAAAGAAACTAGTCCGTTTAAATACACTTTGATTTTGTTGCGTATGAGATTTGATAAAATTTTGTAATAACATTGCAACAGGAGATAGGACTATAGTCTGATATGGACCGTACTTCCTCTTCTTAGGCACAAGTGTTATAAAAGTGTGATTTATTTCATTAAATGTCCACTAGGAAACATACCTTAAATGGCAACAACAAGAGTCTTTAATTAACAAGAAAAGAGTCACAGGTCCATGTTTTTGATGTGTTTATAGAAAAAGTCCCTGTAGAAAACCCGCCGTTCGTAGCTCGGTTGGTTTGGGAGCTGAGAGATGGGAACCAAAGGACTGCGTCCGGGTAGGTTCGAATCGCAGCGCCAAACTATCAGTGGGAGTTTCAACGTTAAGCATCCGTGTGCGACGACTAAATAAAAGCGGGGTAGACATACGTCGTGGTTTACTTAAGTGAGTATCAGAGAATACCATGATCTTAAGGTTTTCCATGAACACAAAAAAAGTTTATGCAGAAATGAATATGTAAATTTGATTCTTATTTTTGAAAAATAAAAAACGCAATGTGCATTGCACTTAGCTGATAGAAAATGCAAGTTAACTTGCACTTTTTTTTTCTGAAATTTTTTTCTAAATTTTCAAAATTTTGAAAAGCGCAATTTATCTTGCACTTTCTATCAAGAAAGCGCAAACTAGTTTGCGCTTTCTGATTTTGAACTTTTTTTTTGAAATTTTTTAAAATTTTGAAAAGCCCAAAATAACTTGCGCTTTCTATCAGGAAAGCGTAACTTAGTTTGCACTTTCTGATTTGAAAATTTTTCAAAAATTTTTGAAATTTTTACAAAGCGTAAGCTAATTTACACTTTTTGATTTAGAAAAAACATGGACAGTAAATCCCATCCCATCAGGGCCTGGACTGTTGACATTGTCAATTTGAGATGTGGCGGTCTTTAGTTTCTCCATCGTCACATGCTCATCAAGTTTTTCCCTAGCATGCTCTGGTTGTACCTTTTTACACAATATATCAGGAAAGTACTAGATGACCGTTTACTATAATATAAAAAAAGCGACAGTAGTAAGTTTTAGAGTGTTAAGATCAGTTTTAAAGTGTTTAGAGCATTGGCCCCATCATTCAGCCACCTCATTTTTTTATTTTATTTTTATTCTCCACTGCATGATTGTGCATGATGCTTTCAATATTAAAAATTAAAGGCTCGCTTCGTAATCCCCAGCAATTTGATTATCTGATGGATTCTCAAGCATTTTTAAATATAGGACATTGTTTTCTCTCTCATGTCTTCAAACAACTGATTTAGAGAAGTTCTCCCCTTACTCCATTCTTTCAACGTTTTATCACACTTTTAATTTTGCAATAGAAAGATAACGATGGGTTGCCCTAAAATGGAGCCATCCTAGCATTTTCTGTCACGTCTTTATAGCCATGAAGATTTATCCAAGCATTGCTATACCTAAAAGACATATTTTTAATTTTCATTATTACATCCATCAATGTGGGGAAATGATCACTAGTTGAATGGTTTGCGATTTGCTCTATCACATCAAATTTTCTGGGGAAGGGGGAATTCGGCCCCCTTACATTCCAAATTAGGAACAACATATGAATTACTAGATTAGGATGAACCCCGATTTCAGAGGAAACAGAGGGTGAGCTCACTTTATTACCCTTGCTTTTTCTAGCTTTATTCTTAATTTATGAAACTAAATTTGCCAAAGACGGATTATCAATAACCTTCACGGTAGCGGTGAATTTGAATTCAAATGGAACTTCATCATTTCTGGATCTTGTCTACCTTTGGAAGGTGTTAGCTTTTTTGCCTGAATTTATTTGATCTTCTTCACTGTTTATTTAAGTTTAAGTTCTCTGATTAACTTGTTTCATCTGTGTCGTTCATTGTTTCATCATATGGATCTACATAGCTTGCAATGGTAAATCTCAAACATGCTCAGATTGCTTGTAATTCTTGGATGCGTCATTCAAGGCATCTTTGAAACTAGCTAGAGCATTTTCTGAACTTCTTGATTATTTACTGATCTAATATTTGAGCGTGCTTTTCCTGTAGAATTATCAACTGTTACAGAACTGTTTCTATACTAATTTGGACTGAACACGCTCATTCTGCATTAACTCGAACTGGACTTTATTATTATTTTGACCACTAATCTCCCCTCGGGTAAGAGATATTAGTTGTTGCATATTATACTATGACATGTTAGCTTCTTTATTTGTGCTATCCATTTTAACTGTTGTTATCGTCATCATTACTGTGTTGTTTCTTCGGAATTGAAGTTTTAGACAGTGCAGACTCTTTCACTACGTCCAAAACAACTACAATTTCCATAAATGTTAGGGAGCCTCTCATATTGCACATCTTGCCATGCAATTTTATCATTTTCATTTCATCAACTATGGGAAGTTGTTTTGGAGGTAGAATTGGCCTTGATTTCAACTAAGACGCGGGCATGTGCAATGCGTTGCATGCCTTTCGTAACTTGATCCAAATTTATTGACGATCCAATGATTAAGGTTATTATGATAGAGTTAGGGGTATGCTTTAGGACAATAATGTAATTTATTATATATATCTAACCCGATAATCAATTTTGTTCATAATAGAAGTATTTTTCTTTGTATTTTATACATGTCATATCGTGATATGTTAATTAATTAATTTTAAGTATATTAAATAGAAAATCTTTAAATGATACGTTATGTGATAGCAATTACAGTGTGTTGTAATCATGAAAATTTTATCACATTAAAAATACATATTATTTTAAATATTTCCAACAAAGATGTTTTGAGATAGGATATCGATACATCCGTAGAGACTAGAGTATGTTACACTCTTCAAATGTTGGACGGTGTATTAACCATGGAAGCTAAGAGCACGAAGAGGTTATGAACTAATAGTTATTGGATAACTATAGAATGACTCACTATAGAGTTTTCTGTTAGTTAATATAATCAAAGTCAAACAGAGAGTCCCGAAGTGACGATGTTACACTGTTTGCTCGAATTGAGAATGATGTTGAACTTCAATGTGGACATTCCACTTTGATTATAATAAAATCATGAAATGCGTCCATCGAACGACCATAGTTGAGTCTCAGTTGAAGCATTGGAAGTAAAATACTATTCAACGGAGAATTTGTCTCCTTAGTTATATGAGGTTAGTATCACAGTCGACTATTGTTAACTTAAAGTCAAAGTCTCTAGCCAGAGTAATATGATTAATAATAAACGTTATTATTGAACCAAGGATTTTTTTTGGATTAATCAAGTTGAATGTGGACGATGTTGGAATTTTGATCAAAACTAAATTCCATAAGTCCTAATATGATATAGTGTTGATGAAGAGAATTGGTGTGAATAATCGTTATTACTGGGTACCGCTTATAATAGTATAATTAGATTTTACCAAAAAGACATGTAAGCAATAAATTCAGCTAAAATGCCACACCACTAGTTAAGGTGGCGTGTGAATGATAATACTCAAATTATTCGATGTTAATCGATGACTTAATTTACGCATTTGATTTACACAACCGTAATGATGAATACTCCAAAAACCACACAATTTTAATTAATTTATAATCATTGCAAATTACTTAAATTACTTAATATTTACGAATATTAATTATTAAATTTTATTTGGTTTGTTTCAATGCAATTAGTATTTAATAAAGTGCGTATATAAAAGTTATATGTGTACGTATCAATGTACGATATCGATAAACATTTAATTTTAATTCAATTCAATTAATTATCAAGTGTTTTTGGAAATTATAAGGGTTCAAATAGCCTCCTTCCATCTTCAACTTAAAAAGAGGGATTTGATTAGATTTAATTGTCAAATAAATTACATTTTCATCTTCATTCTTCTAATTTACTCTTGTTTGAAATATCTACCTTCTGTGAATTAATTTCATACCTTTATATATATATATATATATATAAGTGGCAACAAAGATTACGTATATCTATATAATGTCTAAACTATATACATGTAGTACTGTCGATAATCTGTGTTCACAAATCATATAAATTGCAGCATGCTTATATATATATATATATATATATATATATATATATATATATATCTGTGTGTGTGTTAATATTCTCGATAAGCATGTAAAATTATTACATGTATATGTAAGTATAATATATACGTATATATAATGGATATAAATCCCAATATCTTGATGTGTGTATATTTATACACATGCTTATATTAGTTTACTTATGTTGTCGTATGTTTGAATGTATATATGATGCATTTCCAACAAAGCATTTAGTTGATACGTTAACACATATCAATCTAAAATATATTAATATGATTAATTAATCGAAGTAGATCAATATTAATAAAATATGATTTCATTAATAATAACTATATGGACCTATCGATAAACCTAATAGACTTCATAGGCCCACCATAGATCCAAAATAAATTTTTTTTTGAAATTTATCTATTTTATCCATTTTCGACTGATCTGGTTTCTTCAATGGTATTAGAGTCCAAATGTCTCTGCGTTCTAAATTTGCAATGTTATGACTAACTAATTAAGTCTATCCATTTAGTAAGACGTCTAGAAAAGCAGTGTCTAAGATTGGAACTAGGTAACAAATACTCTGCCCTACCTAACTACTAGTTTGGCCCGTAGGATGAAGTAATCCCAAAACACACATTATTTTGGGCATTGGGTTAATTTCTAAATCTGTTTGAAAATTTAAAATAAGTTAAATTTACAGTATAGAATAAATTTTATAAATGTTATAAATTATTTTTTCAAAAATTATTTTGGAAACTAATAGGTTAATTTAGAATTTTAATTATTTAATTAATTGAATTAATTAAATAAGTGACTAATTATATGTTAGTTAAATAAATCAAAACATATATAATGATGTATGTGTATCCATCTTAAAATGTTCAAGGGAAATAATAATAAAATTTTGAAATTAAAAAATTTATATTAAATAAAAATTGTTTTAATTAATTTAAATTAATTAATAAAATAAAACATACAATATAACGATACATATATATACAAAACTATAAGTCTTAAAGTTGGTATTCATTTTAAATTGTTCAAGATGAATAAATTAAAGTTTTGAATTTTAAAGTAACTTAATTAAATTTGTTAATTAAATTTGTAAACTAAAACTAATTAAATAATATTTAACTTTTAATATACATAAAAATATTGTATAGTTAATTAAATTATCGAAGTTTATAAATAAATTATACCTGTATAATATGAATGTATAATATAAGTGGAACTCAAAGAAACCAAATTTAGGTTTAAGGAATAAGAACATACGTATTGCATGTATACCGCAATTTCAGATGTGTTTGACATTTGAATCACGAGGGTATTTATAAGAGGTACATTATTCCTCAAATCGATATCAGTCAAAATATGTATTAAACATTACGAATCTTTAGTGTAGATTACCATTTATACATTAATATATTACTTGTATACTCATTGTTGTTGAGCTTTCCTCAAGCTAGAGATGTTATGTGTAGTACTATTAATATATTGACTAGAAAAGGTAAGGTACATGCATGTATTCGTCAATCTTTCTTTAAGGTATGTGCATTATACTTAGCCTATTGCGAATTGTAGGGTACGAGTGAATAATCTCTTTCGATTTGTTGAAATTTTCTCAAGGTCAAGATAAGATTAGAACAAAGACCACGGGTTAGGAGCCGTAATGATACAACCAATAAGATGTTATCCATCGCATGTAGGCCTATAATTTGTTGAGATTTCCTAAAGGTCAGAATCTTAATGCAGAGAAATCAAAAGATTTCTATGTTTTTCTTTTGCGTTTTGAGAAACATAAAAAAATCTAATAGGAGCCTTATTAGAAAAATGAAATAGTAACATTTAACCTTTCAAATATTATAAGACCTTCCGCTATATAAAGTTAAAATATTCTATATCGATAAATTTATGCAACTAATAAAATTGATCGAATGTTTATCAGTTAAGATATACAAATGAATTAAATTAAAAACTGAAAAATAAATATAAAATATACTTACCTTTAAATCCCTTGGTATGTTATTTCTTCAAGACCCATGCAAGAGCCAATTTGTAGAAACACTAAAACATTCATGCCTTGGTCCTTAACTGTTTATTTGCTCAAGACCGTGTATTGTCTTCTATGTGTATCAAATTTTGATGGAAATACAAGAATATGGATATTGATCCATATTCAATCACATGTAAATGTTATATGGTAAACGGTCGCGGTTCATAATGTATGAAATTTCAACGAAGTTAGTTCATAAATAAGCAAATAAACCATAACACAAAATCATGTATTCAATACTATTGATTATAATCATTGTCTCTTTTGAATGGTTCAATCATTGTTAAAAGGAAATCGATTGTACAAGAGTGAGTGTAACTTAGGCACAGTTGAGATGAAGAGAGTGAATGGTCACTTCTACTTCAAGAAGTGGCATCGAAAATGAGAATTGTATAAAACACTAAAAGGTTCCTAATATGGAATGAGATATGTGACTTCTATTCTGAGCATATTTTCATATAGAAAATGGTTTTCTATAAAGGATTTGCTCTTCGAATTCAAGATAATTGATCTGAAACTCATGACTGTAAACTTGTTACGGTGAATGAAATGAAATCCCGTAATAAATGATTGAATGGAGCTTCGTATTTCATAAGTAATATAGTAATGGTGGAAATAGTAGGAGCATACTATATAACACTTTTTAGTGGATGCATCAAGTTAGGAAAATTGTTCTTCTAAACATATCGAATATTGTTTTTGACTAATATGGATATTATGAATATTTATTATATGATGAAACTATAATCATGATATTTATTTTCATAATAAAAGCGATGCATTAGAAAATATATAAGTATCTTAAATTCTACGATTATTTTGGAATTATAGACTAAGCCGCAAGTTTGAGAAACAATTTTTTAACGATATGATTATGAATCATATGATACTAACGAGTTATATCTCAATTGATTAAGGGCAGAGCATTCATTCAGTTGTAACGACATAGAATTGGTGAACTCTTAGGTTTGATACATATAAATGTATTCAATCACAGATTTAATGGTACCAAAACAGTTCCAAATACTTCATTAGATTCATTGATGAATTATTCCAAACATCAATTTCTAGTAAGAATTCTTGTATATTGAATAGAAACTACGATTTTCTTATTGATATCGAGAAAAGAATTTCCTCGATTGTAAATAAGCCATTAAGAGTATTGACTCTACCATATGGCATGATGCACAAATCCGAAATGGATTCCAAGTACATTAGCAAAATAAATTTGATAGTTGCACTCGAAAGGATGTGATCCATCGACCGTAAATGTATCTTAATCAAAAAGACCAATGCAGTTGCAATATAAGCTATGTTGAAAGAATAACAATGTAAATTTCAATCGTTGAAATTAACATAATAAATTCTTCACTGAGCATACTTAAGTTAATTTGGATTTTGCTCACAAAATTTATCGTCCGTTATGACTTTAAGTTTTGGTACATATATATATTGAAACAGAAATTCTAAATAATGATTTAGAATGGATTGTTTTCACACAACAACCAAAATTTATCGAAGTTGGTGTTGGTGATAACTGATTTGTGAGTATTGGATATAATTTAGGAAATGATGCGAAAGTATTATTCGATAAGCATTAGAGTTAAGCAAGTACTTTGATGGGGAAATCAGATAGTTTTAATTTCAATCAAAATGCAAAGGAAGAGTAATGCTATAAGAAAGAAGACTAAAGGTGCAAGAATATTTCAAAAACTATAAATAAACAATAACTTATGATTATTAACGATGTAGTCGTGTTAAAATCATTTTAGTTTGGTTGTCTAATTCTTGATATAGGATTTGAAAAGATACTTTTTATAATCAATATAGAAGGTTGTTCGGAATGTCCTAAAATGATATATGTAAACATCATAATAAAATGCTTAATGTGAAACATATAAGATGGATTTCTTATGCGTTGGCAATAGGAATTATCATACATGTCACGGTGTCGATAATATCACATTTTACTTATGTAATTGATACATAAAGCAAGTGTGAAATCCGAATTAAGATCACTAAGTGATAGTTTATAGTGCTGTTGAGTGTTTACAAAATACTAAAAAATTGTTTATAGAAACAATGAACTCCTTATGAAGGAATGCTCGAACTTGAACTTCGTAAATGGTATCGAGTATAGTATGTCCATCCTAAATTCATGTTTAATCTTAAGCTAAGAACTTTAAGTTGGAAATTTTCCAAACAATAATTAGTGGCTGATTTAAGTATAGGCTAAGCATATTGCCTCAAAAAGTGCTACAACAAAAGAAGTGTAAATAAGTACACAAATATATAACCAAGCTAGGGTATGATTTCAAATGTTGAGAATCCCACGACATTGTTATATGATAACGATATTATTGTACATCGTGAAATAAACTAGAGATCACTAGAAGCCAAGAAATATACTCTAAAACGTTTCACATGATAAATGCAGCTTATGAACTTCGGAAAGAGTTAATTAATTTCTGCAGTTTTTGAACATCGGAAAGAGTTAATTAATTTCTAGTATCCTTGTTAGTGCCGAGCATGCATAAGGAAATCTATCATTCAACCATCCCTTCTTGCACTAGTACATGTCATTCTAAAGCTACCATGTGAGTTGTAACGAAGAGGGGGTCAGAACAACGTTTTGATGACCAATAAATTACACACTTTATATATAACACTAGTTTATGCTAATTGTCTTCCATTACATATTATGTCTTTTTTTTACTTAGTCGTCCCGACTCTACGTACGATACCCCTCATCTACTTGAAGTAGACAATAAATAATTACGTGTGTGTAGGTACCACAGTCCCCATTTAGACTAAGGTTTATCCTCGCTAGTATCCATAACTGAGCACCTCGTGAGGATCCAACATCAATACAGTATCACGTCTTCGTCGCCCGTACATACCAAGAAACTCCCGTAACGCCTAATAATGGCGTTACAATAGTTTAGTCGTATTCTATTCGTATTTGAAAGACTCCATCAGTGGTTATCTAGCCTTACCTTCCATCACAAACAAACTTGCAAACAACTGTGAGGTGGTGCATGTCCCAAACGGAATCTACACTAGTAGGAGACATAGTCCATTTAGGCATACCACTTTCCGTTGGCTGCTCAGGACCGATGATGTTCTCGACCTATGAAGTAGCTCCTACTCCCGTATTTCGTACCAATCATACTGTCACATCGTCGGGCCTTGCTCATCGTTCCATTTAGATTGCCTAACGCAATCTAGGAAATGCCTATTTACTTAAAACCCTCTAAAAGGTTGAAGCATACTCTACTTATCCTTTGACACTTCGACCAAGGCAAAGATCCTACTTGGTATTCCCTTTACCTATACATGAACATATAATTTCACGAGTCCCACGATTGGATGTGTCTCTGATGCAGCGCAAGGCATAAGTTGTACACGAGATAAGGAGGCAGACTTGAGTCGTCCACGACTCAAGGGAGCGCCACGAGTTAACAAAGGAAATGCGCGAGTTGAAGGCTTAAGTCGGCTACAACTTAAGGGAAATGTGTTGAGTCGACCACGACCTAACTGGAAACCAGAGGGGGAAGAGGCTTTGAGTTCGCGACTTAACGAAGCTGAAGGTATAAATCGTCCACGACTTATTGAAGCGAAAGGCACGAGTCGTCCACGACTCAAGGGAGAGGCTGGCATAAGTCGTCCAAGACTTAACAAGAATGATATGGGAGGAGCAGTTGAGAATGCACAAGGGATAAGTCGGATACGACTTAAGGAAAATGATAAGTCGCTATCGAGTTACGACTTAGTTAAGTCGTCCGAAATTTTAAGTCGCTGAAGCCTAGAACCGAGGATCCTTATGCCGCATTAATCTGAACCGTTGAAGTCTTAAGTCGCTACTATTGATAAGTCGCCAGGTGTGAGTCATGTACATAAGTGTTAAGTCGTCACCAACTTATACTAAGTCGTGAGTCTTTTATAAGTCGTGAATCGTCTGTTTTGAGTCGTGGGTTGTTAAGGCGGAAACGACTTAGGTGATGTGTTCTGTTTGTATTGCCTGAATAGTTATGTCGTTGTTTTTATGTTGAGTCGTTTGTACTTAAGCCGTAGGTCGCAGAGTTGTCTTTCTGTGTTGTAACTCGTAAGTCGTGTGCGTGGCTAAGTCGGAAGGTGTGATGAGTCATAAGTCGGAAAGGTGATGAGTCGGAGCCGACTTAAGAGTTGTACAAAATTTTGTCTTGTTTTGTAACTTCTATAAATAGGCCGGTGGTGCCATTTGTAATAGTTTAGTTGATTTGAAATAAAATTCTCTTTGTTAGCTTTGTGCTCTCAATTTAAATTGGTAGTTGAGTGTAATCTCCTATCTCCTCTTTCGGTTAATCGAGTGCGCTCGATTCAACGATTGCAGAAGCCGATTCGCGGAATCAAGTGCGCTTGATCAACGCTCGAAGAATTGAAGATCTCTTTTCATGGTATCGTGCGCGATCAACGTGTTAGGGATAGCTAGAATTCGGTATCTTCGGATCAACGAATTTGGGCATTTCAGTATACATCAACTCATCGATTGCTACTTTCATCGATCTATATTGTTTTTGATTAATCCGCTGCGTCAGTTTTGGTATCAGAGCTTGTTCTAGCCAATCATAGCTAGATCGAGACTTGGAGCCTAATCATTTTGGAGTTTTGAAGAAATCAAGTTGAGCCGAGCATCTCCAATCAAGTCGGCCGAGTTAGTAGAGCTTGTTTGAAGTTGTTTCGATCGAATTTGTGTTGGAGGCCGAGAATTTTGTTCATCGTGTTCATCGCGATTTGCAACAAAAGTGGAAGTTTCGATCCATTTCGCTTTGGATCAAAGTTCGAAAGGTGTTTGAATTTTGAAGTGTTTGTGAAGTTTCCAAGCATGCCGCCAAGGAGAGCTAATCGTCACCAAAACGTTGAAGCTTTGTATCGAAGAGAAGAAGCTGATGAGATGGAGCAAAGAATCAATGAAAACTTTAGTGAAAAGCTTAACGAAGGAATTGGTCGGTTAGAGAAGATAATGTTAGAGATGAATCAAAATCGGAGAAGGGTTTCACCTGAATCTAATCATGGGGGAAGTCGAGTCTCATCACAATCCAATCGAGAAAGAAGTGTTGATGATGATCAAAGGCGTGGGAGGAACGTGAATGATCGAGAACGGAGGAATGTAGGTAGAAGGGATGTTGATGAAAGACGTGATGGTAGTAGAGATGTGGATGGACGAGATAGACAACGATATACATCTGATTTTGAAGAGGAGTATGATGGTGGTAGTGTTCGAGGACAAGGACGAGGACAAGGAAGAAATCACTCTGAGTATGATCACAAGTGGGAGTCGGGAATGAAGATTGAAATTCCTGAATTCAAAGGTGGTATGCAAGTGGAGGAGTTTTTAGATTGGGTGGCTAATGTTGAGGAGATTTTTGACTTCAAAGAAGTTCCAGAACATCGTAGAGTGAAGTTGGTTGCTACGAGGTTGAGGGGTAGATCTTTGGCGTGGTGGCAGCAAACCAAACTTACACGTGAACGGATGGGGAAGTCAAAGGTTGAATCATGGGAAAAGATGAGGAAAATGATGAAAGCCACATTCTTACCTTATAACTATCAGTCGCTTATGTATCAGAGGTTGCAAAACTTGAGGCAAGGAACGAAATCTGTGAATGACTATGCTGACGAATTTTATCAACTGATAGCAAGGAATGATATTATGGAAACGGAAGAACAACTGACGTCTAGATTCATTGGGGGATTGCGAATGTAGATTCAGGATATGGTTAACATGTTTGATCCCAGATCTGTAGTGGAAGCACATCAGAAAGCGTTGGCTTGGGAGAAACAGGGACGACGAGGAGGTGGTATGTTTACCAATTCCAATAATCAAGTGAAGGGTGTTAGTGGAAGTTCTAATGTTTCAAAAGTTGTTGCAAAACCAGTTGTGAATGAGGTTGGGAAGGCGAAAGTCAATAATGGTTTCAAATGTTATAATTGCCAAGAAATGGGCCACAAAAGTAGCGAATGTCCAAAGCCGAAGAAGAGAGCTATGATAGCGGAGGTTGAGGATGAGGATGAAGAAGCTGAATGTTCCAATTCACCACCTGATGAGGAGGAAGAAGAAGTGTTGGGAAACGAAGGTTATAATCTAATGATGAAGAGGTCCTGTTTAACACCAAAGCAAGAGGAGGATTGTAGTTGGTTAAGGAGCAATATTTTTCAGTCAACATGTACCATTCTGGGGAAGGTTTGCAAATTTGTTATTGATGCTGGAAGCTGTGATAATATAATTTCTTCAGAAGCTGTGAGGAAGTTGGCGTTGAAGACTGAGAAACATCCAAAACCATACAAGCTAGCTTGGTTGAGGAAAGGCGGGGAGGTGAAGGTTGGACGAAGAGCTTGTATGAAGTTTTCAATTGGAAAAAAATACAAGGATGAAATCTGGTGCGATGTGGTAGATATGGATGTCTGTCATTTGTTGCTGGGGAGACCGTGGCAGTACGATAGGGCGGTGCAACATGATGGGCATACCAACAGTTACAGTTTCATGTTTGAAGGCACAAAGATTACTCTAGTTCCAAAGAAGCGACAACAGGAGGAAAACAAGTTGGAGGAAATTGAAGAGCTTAAAACTTTGTTAACTTTTAAGGAGTTTGTGAAGGAAGTAGAGGAGGAGCCTGAAGTGTTTTTGTTAATTGGGCGAGAGAGCAGTGAAGAGGTTGAAATTCCGGAAGAAGCGAAACCAGTTTTGAAAGAATTTGACGATGTATTTCCAGAGGAGTTACCAACGGAGTTGCCACCGTTGAGTGATATACAACATCAGATAGATCTTGTTCCAGGTGCTGTGTTGCCACACAGACCACATTATCGAATGAGTCCAAAGGAACATGAAGAATTGAGGAGGCAAGTGGAAGAATTGCTTGAACAGGGGCGTGTGCAGGAGAGTCTAAGTCCTTGTGCTGTACCAGCTTTATTGGTACCCAAGAAGGATGGGACGTGGAGAATGTGCACTGACAGTCGAGCATTGAATAAGATTACTGTGAGATATAGATTTCCGATGCCGAGGCTTGATGATTTGTTGGATCAGTTGAGCGGGGCTACTATCTTTTCGAAGATTGATTTGAAGAGCAGATATCATCAAATTCGTATCAGACCAGGTGATGAGTGGAAGACTGCTTTTAAAACCAGGGAGGGTCTATATGAATGGTTGGTAATGCCATTTGGCTTATCAAATGCACCGAGTACATTTATGCGGGTGATGAATCAGATTTTTAGACCATTCATTGGGAAGTTTGTGGTGGTGTATTTTGATGATATTTTGATATACAGTGGAAGCGCAGAGGAACACTTGCAACATCTGAGAGAAGTATTGTTTGTATTGCGACAAGAACAATTTTATGCTGCAATGAAGAAATGCGTGTTCATGACGCATAGTGTTTTATTTCTGGGATATGTTGTGTCAAGAGAAGGTATCCAGGTGGACCAAAATAAAGTTGAAGCAGTCAGAAATTGGCCACAGCCGAAGACAATAACCGAAGTGAGAAGTTTTCATGGGCTAGCATCATTCTATCGAAGATTCATTCCACACTTCAGTAGCATGATGGCACCGGTTACTGATTGTATGAAGGGGAAGCAATTTTCTTGGTCGGAGGAAGCAGGGGTTGCTTTTGAACGGGTCAAAGAACTTTTGACGACAGCACTAATTCTAGTGTTGCCAGATTTTCAGCTAGTGTTTGAACTACATACTGATGCATCCAAGGTTGGGATAGGAGGAGTGTTGAGTCAGAGGGGGCGTCCTATTGAATATTTCAGTGAGAAGTTGTCAGGAGCAAAGATGAGATACAACACATATGATGTGGAATTCTATGCTGTTGTGCAAGCTATTAAACACTGGAGACATTATCTATTTCAGAAAGAGTTTGTTCTTTACACTGATCATGAGGCATTAAAGCATTTACAAGGGCAAGACAAGATTTCAGCGAGACATGCATCGTGGATTGCATATTTGCAACAGTTTACTTTTGTTGTTAAACACAAGTCAGGGGTGACGAATCGAGTGGCTGATGCTTTGAGTAGGAGGAGTCATTTGTTGACTACACTGAAGGTTGAAGTGACGGGGTTCGATGTGTTACCAGAATTATTTGTCGATGATCCTTACTTTGCAAAGTTTGTTGATAAAGTCAAGGAGGGAGTGACGGATGAGTTCGTGATAGTAGATGGTTTTCTGTTCAAAGGAAATCGATTGTGCATACCTGATTGTAGTTTGAGGATGAAGATTGTAAAAGAGCTACATGAAGAAGGACATGTTGGGAGAGACCGTACATTACAGTTTATTTCACAGTCTTACTTTTGGCCATCGATGAGGAAAGAGGTGGAGAGGTTTGTGGAGCGATGTCATATCTGTCAGGTTTCGAAAGGAACTGCGACTAATGCTGGTTTATATATGCCGTTACCTGTACCAACTAAACCATGGGTTGATGTGAGTATGGATTTTGTGTTGGGGTTGCCGAGGACACAGCGTGGTAACGATTCCATTTATGTGGTGGTTGACCGATTTTCGAAAATGGCACATTTTATTGCTTGTAAGAAGACGGCGGATGCTGTTCATGTTGCTCAGTTGTTTTTCAAAGAGATATATCGACTTCATGGATTGCCAGAATCTATTGTGTCGGATAGGGATACTCGTTTTCTGAGTCATTTTTGGCTAAGTTTGTGGAAGATGGTGGGAACGAAGTTGAACTTTAGCAGCGCTTATCATCCGCAAACGGATGGACAGACCGAGGTCGTGAACAGATCGTTGGGAAATTTGTTGAGGTGTCTTGTGCAAGACAATCTGAAGAGTTGGGACGTGAAGTTAAGTCAAGCAGAGTTTGCTCATAATCATGCAGTGAATCATAGTACAGGGTTCAGTCCATTTCAAATAGTGTATTCAAGCTTACCAAAGGGACCGTTGGAGTTAACGGTCATACCACAACCAAAGAAGACAGTCAAGAAAGCTGCTGATTTTGTTGAAGGATTGACAGAGTGTCATAGAATCGTTCAAGAACGATTGAAAAAAACAAATGAGAAGTATAAACGATCTGCCGATCTGAAGCGAAGAAATGTTGAATTTAATGAAGGTGATATGGTATATGCTGTGTTAATAAAGGATCGTTTTCCAGTGGGCACTTATAACAAGTTGAAAGCCAGGAAAATTGGTCCTGTAAAAGTCGTAAAATGGGTTAATGAAAATGCTTATAAATTGAAACTACCGGAGGATGTGTACACTTCTGACGTGTTCAATGTCAAACATCTCGTACCATATTATGGGGATGAACAATCTGATGTGGAAGAATTTACAAATTCGAGGACGAATTTTTCTCAACCTGGGGAGGATGATGCAGCGCAAGGCATAAGTCGTACACGAGATAAGGAGGCAGACTTGAGTCGTCCACGACTCAAGGGAGCGCCACGAGTTAACAAAGGAAATGCGCGAGTTGAAGGCTTAAGTCGGCTACGACTTAAGGGAAATGTGTTGAGTCGACCACGACCTAACTGGAAACCAGAGGGGGAAGAGGCTTTGAGTTCGCGACTTAACGAAGCTGAAGGTATAAATCGTCCACGACTTATTGAAGCGGAAGGCACGAGTCGTCCACGACTCAAGGGAGAGGCTGGCATAAGTCGTCCAAGACTTAACAAGAATGATATGGGAGGAGCAGTTGAGAATGCACAAGGGATAAGTCGGATACGACTTAAGGAAAATGATAAGTCGCTATCGAGTTACGACTTAGTTAAGTCGTCCGAAATTTTAAGTCGCTGAAGCCTAGAACCGAGGATCCTTATGCCGCATTAATCTGAACCGTTGAAGTCTTAAGTCTCTACAATTGATAAGTCGCCAGGTGTGAGTCGTGTACATAAGTGTTAAGTCGTCACCAACTTATACTAAGTCGTGAGTCTTTTATAAGTCGTGAA
Source organism: Allium fistulosum (assembly GCA_030737815.1). Taxonomy (NCBI): domain Eukaryota; kingdom Viridiplantae; phylum Streptophyta; class Magnoliopsida; order Asparagales; family Amaryllidaceae; genus Allium; species Allium fistulosum. Next base: position 661,799,939 of record CM060907.1, read on the forward strand.
TCGTCTGTTTTGAGTTGTGGGTTGTTAAGGCGGAAACGACTTAGGTGATGTGTTCTGTTTGTATTGCCTGAATAGTTATGTCGTTGTTTTTATGTTGAGTCGTTTGTACTTAAGCCGTAGGTCGCAGAGTTGTCTTTCTGTGTTGTAACTCGTAAGTCGTGTGCGTGGCTAAGTCGGAAGGTGTGATGAGTCGTAAGTCGGAAAGGTGATGAGTCGGAGCCGACTTAAGAGTTGTACAGAATTTTGTCTCGTTTTGTAACTTCTATAAATAGGCCGGTGGTGCCATTTGTAATAGTTTAGTTGATTTGAAATAAAAATCTCTTTGTTAGCTTTGTGCTCTCAATTTAAATTGGTAGTTGAGTGTAATCTCCTATCTCCTCTTTCGGTTAATCGAGTGCGCTCGATTCAACGATTGCAGAAGCCGATTCGCGGAATCAAGTGCGCTTGATCAACGCTCGAAGAATTGAAGATCTCTTCTCACGGTATCGTGCGCGATCAACGTGTCAGGGATAGCCAGAATTCGGTATCTTCGGATCAACGAATTTGGGCATTTCAGTATACATCAACTCATCGATTGCTACTTTCATCGATCTACATTGTTTTTGATTAATCTGCTGCGTCAGTCTCACATCAATATAATACATACACAACTGCTAGAAACCTCTTACAGTGGGCAGACTTCTATTGTGTAACACTACTGACCTTGCATTTCAACCTATTTTAATGACTGTGTCATATTTATTTAATCTAAGCCATTAGTTAACTTTAATAACTCAAACTCGTCATAAACACATACTTGAGGCTACGTATAGTAGGTATTTATATAGACATTCATACTTATTTAATTACTATGCCTTCAATGTTTAACTATTAAAAATATTCCTTTACTTTTTCATGCGTTTACCTTTTATTTCATCAGTGTTAATTTAGTGTTGTTTACCACTTACTTTTAACTTAAAAGATTTAAACACCTTTTATTACTTGTTTCCCTTTTTATTATTAGATCTATTTTATTGTTCTTTTTTACTCTTATTATCTTTCTTTGGTGACTAAACTTTCTTTCTTACTGATTCCACTATTTTACCTACATTTCATCGCTTATTATTTAATTTCTGACTTATTTTTATTGCCTATTTTGGTTTTACAGTTAGACCGTTATTTTTATCACTATTACATTCTTTAATTCATACTTAGGGATTTTATGCATTTTAATGCACTGGAATTGCATCTCTCCCAAAAGGAAAGATTAACACTGTAAATTTCTATAACTTACCTAAAAAGAAAATTTGTGTTGCGTTTGGAATTGCAATTAATTATCCTTTTGTAATTTTTGAAATAGAGAGTACAAAGTAAGGTAAATATCCATGTTTTATACATCTCTTTCTTCTAGAAATATTCCTTGTTATTTCAAATGATACATTTTTATTCATAGATCTAAACTTGATAGACATTGCATCACCCTACATTCTAGTGAATTCAAATATTTCTTAAACACCAGTAATTTATTTTGATAACTTCTAACTTAAAATATTTGCATAAATCATTTAATCAACAAAGCTAGAACTACTATATGATTTATCAAATTTTGGGACTAATACTACACAATACTTTCTAGATTTAAATACATGGAATATTAAATCTAAATTTTCAATCACATAATATGTAGGTAGGATTTACAAATTCATTATATGTATACAACTAGTGTGAACCCGTGCTACGCACACGGATGTTGTTAAATTTAGAGTATGTAATATTGATCAATTTTTCTAATGATTGTCCCAATTGAATTGGCTTAGGCGTATTTATAGTAGTCTTATAGTTGTCAACGGCTAAGTTCTTATTGTCATAAATTTCCTTATAATTAATGGAAAATAGCATATCTTTGAATCACATTGATTTTAATGAGAATATCCGTAGGAGAGGCGGATGCAGCTTAGATTTGCATGCTTATGATTTGTGCATTATTGCATTCCATTAGACCAAATAGTTGTTTGTTTAATATCATGCATCAAAATAATCAAATGCATAAAACTGAAACAAATTTAAACTAAGATAACTTTTGTGAAATCAGTAAGACATTAGTATCTAGGTCACACTCTTGGTAAAGCAATATAATGTGTATAACATAAATAATTAGTGCTCATTTTTGTTAGGATATTCTTTATCGTATCATGCCTTTCTCTAAGTTTAAGTGCTGAGATTTACCTAACGTCATATTCACACATTTGCAGTTTAATTAGTAGCTGTATGTTTTAGAAGACATGATTATGAATAGAAGGAAAATAATTCAAATATGAATCACATATGCAACTGATAGGTACAAAGGATTGTTTGAGGTAGCTCTTTGTATTAATTGAAATTTAACATCAAGACAAAATTTCGTTAGCTACAATGGCAGCATATCAAGGCAAAATTTGACTGAAGCAGTGGATGTAGTTCATCCAAGCATATCAATCTGGTAAGGTCTTGAGGTCACTTTAGATGGAAGGTTAGTGCCACTTCAATCATCACTGTGCACATAGTTATAGAAACAGGTAAAAGTATAAGCAATAAGCATGCAAGTGGACTAAATCAGATATTGAACTCATAAGCAAATGTCGCAAATAAACTGCACAAATGATCAGCACATCTATTCAAAAGTATGATATAGTCTTACTCTATTTAAGTACTCAAGCAATTGCAAATGAATAATAAGAAATAAAAATAACTGGAAACTTTGCAAAAATTGCTCTGTTTTGAAATCAGCAAGCTGGCTCTATGTGAGACGTCTTCCTTTCAGCAACTATAGCTCCTACAAAAAAAATTCAAAAATAATTAGAAAATAAATTTACTAAGTAAATAAAAAATGTGGAATTCATTCTGGGGAAAAAAATATAATTGTAAATTGATATCAATAATTTGGTTAAGGAATAGTGAAATCTTTTCTTATTTTGATCTAATCCTATTTAAAAATTCCTACCCAATTTGTATATCGGAACTTCTGAAATCAGTTTCACATTGTAAATCATGTTTGGCAAGTATTGATGAATTTTTAATGAAATAGTTTTTTTCTTGATGGAAATATCATACCTGTTTATAGTATATTTTCCATTTCTCAATTTAGGGCGTAATAAATTTCGGTGGAGTGTGCAGCATACCTTTTGGGAGCCTGTTCTCTTCTTAAGTTGTTGAAGAAATCTCTTTCCGGTTTGAGATCGTCGTAGTTCAACATTTAGCTTTCGGGGTCTTTGTAATGCAGTTGACCTTTAAAATATACTGTAAATAGTTGACACGTTATCTGTTGGTGTGGTAATGCATTCACATTATCTATCTGTGATTCAATCCGGTCTCTAACTCATTTGTAGATGTTATTGTAAGGTTTAGAATCAGTTGTAGAATCACCATTAGAGCCCAGAACGATCAATTGATCATCATACCTGTTTGCAGAGAGAAAAATAGCTCAAACCAAAAAAAACCTAAAAGCATTTATTATTAAAAATAAACCAATTGTTCATCAGACCAAGAAATAAAATTTTCAAATAGTCCATATGTACAGATCGAAACAACATAATAGTCCTGCAACATAAAGTTTCTGCTGGCAGTTGTTATTAAAGTTTATAAGATCGTTGATCAAGATTTTTTAATATAGGAAGTATTTCAATGGGCTTCAATGACCGATTGGACTGATGTACATGTGGTAATTTAGCAGCCTTGAATGATTCTGCAATGGCTTGAATTTGCTTTTCCCTTTGAATACATTTATGCATATACATGTAACGTCAGTGTATAACAAAAAATATTGTTAAACATGTAATTTTGTTGATAACAAAAAGGAAACAAAAATCTTAGCCTACCTTCTATTAAAATTTTGCATTAAAATGTTCTTTCCTACCTTGGCTTCCCATAATTATTTCGCTTGTTTCTCTATCAATGACTGAAGAACAAAACAAACAAAAATGTGAAGAGTCATATGTCACGGTTACCAATAATTTAGCAAAGAAAGGTCACCATATAAAGTCATGCTGACATACATGTTTAGCTGAATCCATGGTAAGAAATGAGATATATTCTATCTTGATCAACAATGAAACACCTTTATCTTTAGGTCGTTCTTTCACTCTGATGCCGTCACGTTTTACTGAAGCGACTATCTCAATAGGACACAGTAGTTCTTCATCATCTAGATCAAGGGTTGGGAGGACATCAGCTGGACTGGATAAATTGTAAAGTTTATGGATGAGTAAAAAGCGGAAGATATAGTATGAAAAAAGTTGCAAAATAGTTTTCCCTATAGCTTACTTCTGGTCGAGAAGGTGAAAGGGTATTAAGATCAAGTTCAAGGAAATATTTAGGCATGTAATTTTTCTCAAAGGAAGTGATAATATACTTTGTATGTCTGACCCATGATAAATTATCGAAAATTCCATATGAAAATCCATTTAAACAACGAAATGACTATAATTTGTTTACAAAATGACTATAATCCTGAACCTATACATGCCACATACAAAATTGATTATCAATTTGAATAAAAAGACAGATGAATAGCTTAATTTAAAAATGCAAGTTGAAGTTGCAGTTCTTCTTCTAAAAATTTAAGATCAAGTTGAGTTATCATCTTATTTAGGAAGTTCGTATTTTTACCCAATGCTTTCCTGCGCACATCTAATTCTTTAGCTAGCTTAATTTCCCAGCTACCTTCCAGTCAATGGTTGGTTTGGAAGAGGTTAAAAGTAGAAATAAAAAAACGTTTACAGTATATTACTGTTGTCGAGAAATTACCATAGGTGAAAAATCAACGGAGCTATAAGTGGAATGGTGACAACATGGCCTGCAAATGTTGAAATTTCAATAATGTCTTGCAGTATAAAAATGGATTTAAATTCAACTAAAAAACATAACACCATTTTAATAGGTAGTTAAGGAGATACATATATTCATACCCGCATATTTTCAGCTGTAGAACCATATCCATTGTTTCAAGAAAGCAATATAGTGTCCTAAACTAATAGTCAGGTTTCCTACATAGTCAAGCTAACCACTACCATGAACGTCTAGAAAAATCATAAATTAACAAAATATAAAATGTCAACATTATATACAAAATGTAAAGGAAAACTATGTGTTTAGCTGAAGCTAATGCAAAGAACAATATTCGTTGATCTTGATAATAACACAAAGCAATCAAAAAAAAGAGCCTGACATATAGATTAAACTAATCACATGATAAAATCAGTATATTATCTTAAAATTTAATATATTAAAAAGGAGGTGATGGTATAATTTTGATAAATATACAAAAAAACATGAAATGGATTTAAGAGCAAATTAACAAACAATCATATTAATATCGCAGTTAAATCAGGTAGCCAGATAGTTTGTTCAATACCTTTAGAAGACAATATCTTGAATTTACAGTGGTATATCAGCAAGACAGAACCCACAGAAATACCTGCATAAATATAAAGGAAGTTTTTTTTATGCCTAGAAATTTCAGCTATAGAAAAACATAGAGAATATAGAATATAGTTACATTCACATAGTACTTTGAAATTGCCAAAAGAACCCAAGAAAGAAAATACTCATTTGCAAATAGCGAACTCCAAAACATGATAAACAATCTTAAAGAGGAAAAAGTAAGTTTTCCCCTATTTTTGTGGGAACTACATAACAGAATTTTTGTAATCTTATAACCGGTGGGGAATTATGGTGAAATCCACATTTCCCATTCTTATATTTTGTTAATGATCTATAGTAAAATACAGTTTCAAGCATATTTGGATTTTCTTCTGCATAATCAATCATAGAGACTACAACGTTAGTTAGATATAAAGGCAAAGATACAGAAAATACAAAGGTGAAATCACCACGATGCTGCATAAGAAACGATAGGATCATTAATAAACTAAACCAATATGATATCCTTAGAAAGTAATAATAAGTTTTTTAGTAATTTGTTCTTACTTGATGATCAAAAACTTTAACGCTCTCCATGCAAAATCCTCCATCGCCAGCGAATGTGTTCCTCATGCCTCTAGTTATAATATCAGTTTCCTCACTATATAATAAATAAAAAAATAAGACTTGTTCAAAATTTTAGTTGAATGGAAAACTAAGTTAAGTTTGTTGATTTAAACTTTGTTCACTAGAAGTTGATGCATATCAGCAAGACCACTTCTTCGTTTACTATGTGCACCAAGGATTTGCTCCCATCCACCACGACATGATTTTCTCTCTCTCAATCATACAATCTTATCCAGTAGCTTTATTTACCTAGAATTCTGAATATTTTTTTTATTTAAATTAGAGTCACAAATATGTAATACAAATCACATTAATACATAAAAATGTTCTTGCTGCTTCACTGACTGCATAAGGCTTGTTAAAACACATGTGCAAACATATATAATTATATATGTTACTGCATTTCCCAATTCATGATTATAAAACTTACTTATAATTGAGCTTATCTTGTCAATTAGGAGCTCCACTCTTCTACGAACAATTTTCTCCCAATAAATACTTATTCTAGACCAATGCACACGGGCATTTGTTGAGCTCATAAGTGTATATGTCATGTTGTAACAAAATTCTATTCTTTCAACCTATTAGCTTCTCATATGGAGTAAAATTGAGTTTTAGCTTTTTGTATCGTTACTTCATTTATAATTTTTAGTTGGATGGTATTGAATGTATCGAATAGGAGAATAATTAATAATATCATTTCTTTTTTATTTTGGATGTGAGCCAAAGCGTACAATTAATACCGTAAAACATTTATAAACTACTTTTTTCTTGTTGTTTTACAATTAAATTTTTATATGTTTTAAAATTTTAATCTGGCATATTCTAATCTAAGATGATTTCAAGAATACAACCTGAATATTTTGAAGCTTTAATCTAGGCAAGAAATAAAACACCAATCTAAAAACATGATAAAAATTATCATATATACAAAAACTTTGCAAAAGGAAAATTATAACTATCAGATGGAAATAAAATGAAAATTCAAGTAGAATACAAATAATTCAAATTTAAAACATCTCCAATACGACTAAGTACATCAGTTATGAGAAAATTATATCTAGATAAGTACCTGCAAATCAAAGATGTTGAAATTACCTGAACATGAAGCTGAAGTCATAAAAAAATAAGCGAAACAACAGTCAACTCTGGCTTAGAGGACGCATCATAGTTATGAAATGACAGTAATTAGCGAATTTCGTGAAACATTTCGATGATTGAAATAAAATGAAGGGAGAACATACCTGAAATAATTGAATCAAATTCCTCGATCTGAATTGAAGCTGAAGAAATGGTCTAATCTACGACTATTTAATCAGAAAGATCGCCTTGGCCTATCGCAGTGGAACAACTTGTTAGTTGATAATAGGAATATATTTATCCAGACAATATAACTGAATTATCAAAATTGACAATGTATTATATTACTCTAAGCAATATACTTTGCAAGATGGTTGATGCCGATCCATTTTCAAAACAATAACAAATTTCAAGTAAGTTTCACAGGGGTGAAATAACCGCTGATAGTCAATAGTCCGAATTCATCAGTATATATACTGTATCGACCTTCAATCAGTTCTATTATTTTAATGCCTTAGCTTAGAGAATAATCTGCCTCGTGTTACATAAAAACTGAAACTAAGACTGAAAGAGCTAACTTTGTATAAGTGTTATTTAATTTTTAATTCTATATCTTTAGTTCGTTATTATATTTCTGAGCCAAAAGTATGGACAGAAAAGATCAGTAAGACAAATAAATTATAATAAATAGGTTTAAATCTACGTCAAGAACAATCAATACTGTCCTACCATTTTAGAAAACTGGTTTGCAACATAACTGTAATGTTAGAGAGAGCATGGGTCAAAATGAAGTTCAATCAGTACCAAAAAGGTAACAGCTAAAACAAAATAAAAAAATGCGGGCTTAGCCATTAACTATTTCATCCCTAAGGCACAGAAAGCTCAAGGGATGGAAATTAACTTTCAGGGCATCCAAATTGAATAGAGTATGAAATAAGTGGCTGCCAAAACACAATCATAAAATCAAACTCTTTAACCACACCATCACACTAACATTTTGCACAATGAATATGTACAGTGCTGTAATAGTTTGTCCATTTAATAATGTTGCAGTTTTTTTTTAATTTACACCAACCTGCAAACCAATGGGTTACCCTAAAGCTTTGATTCTCATAAGTACAGGTTTTAAAACACATAATTTATGTTATTTATTTAAATCATGTTAGAAGCATCACAGGTATATATCTTTAGTTTGTTATTATATTTCTGAGCCAAAAGTATGGACAGCAAAAAAAAGTTCAATTAGCTTTATGACAACCTTTTTATCTTTCTAAATATCTTACCTGATACAACTTCAACCTATATTATTTCTTCACTTGGTCAAGTTTCTATACCAACCTAAGTTGAGGGTGTATGAACAACAAAATAATTATAAGCAGGATGTATAAAATCCAATTCTTCAACCTAGTTAATATGAATTTAAACTGAAACTAAAATCCAATTCTTCAACCTGGTTAATATCAATTTAAATTGAAACTAAACAAACCAACCAAAAAAACAAAATTAATGTCCAAAGTAGTACGAAGTCAGATCCAGAGTGTACCTAATACCTACAGCAGTCGTGATACCCGATGTCGATAGGCTGTTTATTTGTCGTCGGCAGCATCACGAAGGCAGATCGTCCTGCCTGTTCCATTTTTCGTCGACATCTGGGTTTCAGTGCAGTTAGAAAATCGAGGGACGGCAGTGATTTGAGGGCAAGAAAAGGGATTTAGGGTATAGGGTTAAGGTAGAGGAAGATCACACAAATTGAATCGTTAATTTTTTTGTGGTGGAAAAGTGACGCTTCGATTTTTGAATACAGGAATATTTACGGGGTTTGGATGAAAAGGGAGGAAGGGAATATATGCATAGTAAGAGAAAAACAAAATACGTGACTGTTCAGTTGCCAAATTTCAAGAGGGCCTGTGTGAGCTTGAAATTCAACTCACTAATAATAATATAGTATAGATTAGGCCTACAACTCCAAAATTACATTTAGGCATACAAGAACAGATTTACAACGATAAAACCAATATTATATAAAAAATATAATTTCACACTGATCTCTTAGCTTTTAAAATCTCTAGATCTAAACCCTGTTTTTTCTATTTGACTTCCTTTTTATCCCTAATGGAATATGTACCACAAGCATACACATATGTTTTAGAAATTTAGATTTGAAAAGAGATTTAAATTAAATTTAGATTTGGGTTGAGATTTACCTTTTCTTCGCAAAATTAATTCACCCATTATTCTACTTCTCTTTTATTTTTTTTATCCCCTCTCCCCCACACGCGCGCGCACACCCGCACATATATATAATATACTAATTTATAATTTCTATTTTTTCTAAAATTTGTGGACAAAAGGAAATGACAGAGCTTCGCTCTTTGATTCAAAAAATATGAACAGAAAAGTGAGGGGTTAGGTCTGTATTTATAGGTGCACAAATCAATTACATCTAGTAGATTTTAATTTATTAAATCCAGGATATTAAGCCTAGGTTCAATCTTGCCACCACAATAGCCACCGGTCGACTACTTTACCCCTACCCGTCGACAGCTAGCAGACGACCGGTCCCAATAAGGGGATCGACCAGTTGCTGTAAATATGTTAATTTTTATTTTGTGCTTATCACGTCCTATTTGTTTCCCAATGCGATCGATTTTTGTTCCATCTGATTAACGTTAACCTTACTGACGTTACTTATAAGTTAAGCATTGGTTTAAATGTTCATTTAATGTTAATTAAAAATATTTATTTCCCTATTTTCTTTCCTTTCATGTTAACATTCTTATTTATTGATGTTTATTTTAACGTTAATTAATTCTCATTTATTTATTTCCTTCCATGTTCACTTTTCGGGCCAGGCCGGTAACCAAAAAGTGCAGGGTACTTGATTACCCAAATGCAAGCCTAAACACTACTTTTCTAAACACTCTATTAAATTTGTAAGCTTAATTGGTTAGCCTTAACATGACTAATTTAGATCGCATAAACTATTAGGCTCTTATACCATTGTAGGTCCAACCCAAACTCCTTTGGGGTGACCTAACAAGGTACTTCACGAATGAGTTTTATGTATAGCCTTTCGACTAGTACAACCATCATAGGACAACATGTAGAGGTAAGAGGTAATGTTTCATCACAAATCACAATGTGAGAACCTCCTATCAGGCTAGTTGCAGAGATCAAACCTGGAGCATCCAATATCCTAAGTGAATGCCTCAACCAACCTTATTCTAATACCATAGTTGGGTCTGGGCCAGCCGAAAGTAGGTGAAATGGGTAGATTCCAAAGGAATTCCTATGTTGGATCTATTAGGCCCGTGAAGTCTAAAATATTATTAGATCCAATTTATTGAGGTTTTAAATAAAATATTATTTTATTTAAATTGTTTAAAATGAGTTTTAAATTTAATTTGAATTTAAATATATAATAATGAACGAGAAGCTTAAGGCACCTATTCGTTTGTAACTTTATGCATGATGGAAGTGGTACCTACTATGGAAGTAGTAATGTGAAAATCAAGTAAGTAGTGGTAGTTGTGAGTCATGTTGAAGTTCAACGTGTGTGGTTTGTGAAGTTGAATCAAGAAGTAGTGTGTTGGTGCAGAAATGTGGGTGCAGTGTGATTGCTTCAAGTGATTAGTGGTGATGTTTCAATCTTATAGGGGGTTAAGCCTGAGTATATATGGGTGGTTATAGGTAATGCTGATACATGTGCAAGTCCAGATGCACAACAGTCCTGATGTTTTTATGTTGTTTTATTTTATGGACCTTAGTTTTATAGAGTTGAGAAAGAATTTTTTACTATTATTTTTATATAGTACGGGGTGGGTATCGCTGCCTGCCAGGCATGTTGATAATTATATCTTTTAGTGTGGAATAAAATACATGAGCGCTCTCCTTTTCTAGCAGGGGATCACTTATTTCTCTTAAGAAAATCAAATACGTTCATGTGGTTTTAGTGCAAGTGCACATATAAGTAGTGTACATAGTTAATATGTACGTATATAGGTGTTGGGATTTACACCGCAACGGACACATTTGCCCTTTATATATGCCTTTTGTTGTCCATAGTTTATTTTTAAATTATATTAAACAACAATATGTGTGTGTGCGTGTGTGTATATATATAGTTTACTTATATATATATATATATTTGTATATAATATGTTATAAAGTTATTTTAACTAACCAAAAGTTTATATATATTCAAAATAATAATCAATTATGTTAAAGTAAGTAATTAATAAAGAGGGGAAAAGGTGGAGGAGTTTTCCCCTTTCATTTACTTATCTTTAATAAACAATTTCAACACTCAAACACATATATGTTTGCATACATGAATAACTACAAACTATGTTTGAAATTAAAGTAACAAACTGAAATCTACTTTAACTTAAGAGGGATTCAAAAGGTTTATGATGTTTTTCACAAAAGTCCACTTAAGTTTTTCTTTTTTAATTAAAACAACTTTTAAACAAATGTCAATAACAACAAAAAATTATGTTCAAAACAAAAAATATGTGAAACATGTATTCAATTCTCAAAGTAATTTATTTACATATATAGTTAATTTATATTTGTGTATATAATGAGGTCCAAAATACATCAATTGATTAAAATTAGTTTCCAATCCAAAATTGTTTATTGTTTGTTTACCTTTTTTATTAAATAATAATTTCTAAACAATGAAAAAATTAGATTGGAAAACAGAGATATATAAATTCATTGTAAAATGAATTAGATCTAAACTATACATATAATATGAACATATGATGAAAACGTTATAACAAATGTAGGATTTAATTATACAATCATGATGAATATACAATCAATTAACATATATCAAATCTAAACTTTGGGTCAACATAATGAAAAAATAATGAGATTAGATGTAGCATGTATATGATTTAAACTTCATTAACATGGTGAATATATAATAAAATAAAATTAGAATTAACTAAGGATGAAGCCTAAGATTTACAGCTTGAATGAAGACAAACTAAACCGAAAAAGGAAGACTGGAACATCGTCATTTATAAAGTCAGTAAGAGATTGCCCACTTGAAAAGCTAATTTCCTCTCGAGAGTGGGGAGAATGGTTCTTGTTAACTTGGTATTATCTGCAATACCGATTTATTGGCTTTCCTATTATCAATTTCCTTGTTGTGTAATTAAAAAATCGATAACATTAGGCGTATGTTCCTTTGGAAAGGAAATTCAGATTGTTCTAACTTAAATTTTCTTATTAACTGGGACCTTGTGTGCAAACCTAAATCTCAAGGCAGATTAGGTATTATTAACTTAAAAGCACTAAATACTTTCTTACTTTGTAAATGGATTTGGAAATTCTTGAATGATAATAATACAATTTGGAAAGAAGTAGTTGGAAGCTTTTACTATAGTGGCTCCAAGAATCTATACAAACCCAATGCTTATTTTTTTTTCTTTTGGAAAAAATATATCAAACATTTATCACAAATTTAGAGTTGGGCTAAATTTTAACACTCGCTCTGGAAACAAAACATCCTTCTGGAACGATCACTGGGCTTCCTCTATTACATTTAAATATGAGTTCCCAGATCTCTATTTGATTTCTAACAATAAGTATGACCTTTCTATTGAATTATATAGACCGCTCGAAATATTTAAATGGAATATTTCGTTTAACCAAAACCTAGTTGGAAATATTCTAACCAAATATACAAAACTTATTAATATTACCGAACATATTATACTGGATGATCAACCTGATAAGCTAGTTTGGTATTGGGATAATAAAAAATATATACTTCTAAATCCATGTACAAGTTCTTAATTTTTTCTGTTATAAATATATTTCATTATTTTAATACTATTTGGAAAATGAACACTCCCCCTAAAGTTAAGATTCACATGTCGACTGTCTTAAATGATAAATCAAATACAATTAACAATTTAAACTTCAAACTACCTAATAACCTTAACTACAACTCCTATTATTTTGTAACTTAGCCCTTAAAACTACTGCACAACTTTTTTATGATTGTCAATTTACTTAATATATAATATGTACATTATTGGATACTTTTAGTCTTGATATAAATAACGTTGTTCCATCACCATACGAATATTGGGCTGGTTTTCGATTTAAATACAATAACCATATTAGAAAAATGTTAGACACTTCCTATTCTATTACATGTTGGGGCCTTCAGTATGAACGAAATAAGAGAATATTCAATAATTCATATAAGAACTCTATAGCTATTTTATATTTTATTGCTTGGCATATTTTTCTCTGGATAGACCCTCTTAATGGACAATCAAGCTGGAAAGACCGTCTGAAGATGGTCACGGATGACTCTGTGTCGAGCGCTAGTCAACCGCTCCTTTTGCTACATCACAACTCGGGAAGATAAACCACTTAGCTGCAACTTTCCTTTATCTCTGCGATACCCTTACATCTTTTCAAGTTCATTCTTTTAGCTTCAAGATAGTTGTGTGCAAACACCAACCAGCACCACTTCCCGTTATCTAAGAACACAACAACAACAACTCAACCATTTAAACCTCACTGTCTGAATGCGAGGAAGCACACTGTCTCTATTTACATGATTGTTTGCTTCTATACTTGAATCAAGCTAGCAGTACCTATGCATGCATCTTCTTTATTCAAGCTGCAACTTCATGCAACCTCTACAACTTCACGCAACACCAGGTTCATGGCCTTCTTGACATCTCCTACATGCGTAAGCCAACCGTTCAGCAACCATGTCAAAGCAGCTATAGTTACTTGTGTGATTCAAAGGACACTCCAGTAGTTTGCACGTGGTTTGTAGTTCTTTTCAGTCCTCTAGCTCATGCAAGCCCGTAGACTAGCACCAGACCATATTTGCAGTCTCTATCATGTCCAATCCCTTTACTACTACTGGACAGTTTCAAGTCTAGAGTGCTTCACTTTCTTCCACTATATGTTACACCTTAACATGCAACAATAACAATACTGACGTGCAACAACATCAATTTCACTCCTTGCACCACCTGACTTGCGGCGGCAGCAACAAAAATCTCTAAAGCTCATGCAACATCACTCCTTGTCTCCACTTCGCGGCTGGTCTCTACTTCATGGTCATCAAAGTCGCCCATATCGTGCATCCCTCAAGTCATAAACACATTTGCTATTTTATATTTCTATCATCCATCAATTGATTTTGTCAATACAAATGATTGTATAGATATACTTTTGATTTTTTTATTCCATTCTTATTTTGTTAATCATTAAAGTGATGATGTCACATATTTGTAATAACTAATTCCTATCAGACATTTATATAGATTTGATTATTAATTAATAATATTATGAGTGCTCTCCTCATAAGAGGACCACTCATTCATTAAATATATATATATATATATATATAATAAATGTATATATATTAATAATTTAATAAATTCAAAATATATATTTAAATATATATATATATGCACCAAGTCTTGCATACGACATACATATTTAATTTTTTTTAAATATACACTAATATAAATATCCATACAGATATTTCTTAAAATAAGTAAAGAAATATATTTGTAAAACTTAATTTTAAATTTCTCGAAATATCATAAGTGATATTTTGTAATTTTTAATATTAATATATAATTTTATAATTTAAAACAATTTTAAAATCTTTTTTTAATTCTAAGCTTATAATTAAATTTTTTTAAATTAAATTTTTTATTTTTCTACCAAGGGTATGTTAAGTGATAATTTAATTTTATAAAATATAAAATATAATATATATAATATATATTGATATAATTAATTAATTCAAATAATATTTAAATAATAATAATAATGTATGAAAAATATATTTTTATTTCTATCGAAAATATTTTACCTATGATACTTTATATATAAAATTATATAACTATATTTTGTACAAAGTATGATGTAGTATTTAAATTATAAACTATATATATATATATTAAATTATTAGAAAATTGTTTTTTTTATATTTTGTGTCGTACTGTTCTTGGGTATATCCATGTCTAATTTAAAAACCAAAAATGGGTGTATATTGAGGCTCCAAAAAGTATCTACTATGTGTAGGCTGAGATGTTTATATAGAGGAAAAAAAAGGAGACAAGTTAGGATCTGGATCTTCACATATTCTCTGTGCCTTATCTATAAAAATCTAGCTCACAAAGATGTTATCATATGCCCGCCTACCATGCCCTATTAGAGCCGAACCAACCAGTCCCTCATATGGGCATTAAACCCATTTAAAGCCACAAACAGAATATTTTGCAATTAAATCCAATTTAACGCGTATCGATATTGTATATCGATCAATATATTTATAACTATTATAAATATATTTAATAATATTTGTTCAGAAAATCAAAATAAAATTTTATAATTAATATTTCATAAATATTAATTAATTTATAACAATTACAAATTAATTAAACCGTTTATCAAAGGATTATTTAAAGTTTCGGCTGTGTGACATGTTAGGTGTAAATTTGGTTAGCGATTAATATCGAACTATTCGCGTATTAACATTTCTACGTCACTTCGCAGGTGGTATGACATTCTGGCCAAATTTATTGCTTACTTGGTGTTTGCGCCAAAAATGGTCATAAACACCCAGTTGTATGTGAAAGCACCAATTTTCAAAAACAATATCCGAATAGAAATATAAGCACGTAGATCACATAATAAAATAGTAGAAAAAGTAAAGGAACACACAAGTTTTATAGTGGTTCGGCAAACTCTGGCCTTCGTCCACTCCAATAATCTTTTATTTATACTGTATGATAATAAGTACAGTTGTTTTTGTCTCAGAAAATTAGTGGAGGAAGAGATAAGAAGTGATGAAGGGGAGCTAGGCAAAAAGTTCTTTGCAATGAGCCAAGTCCGTTGTATTTATAGGTGAAGACGTGCATGGATCGGGCTGAAATTTTGATAAAAGAACCTCCAGGCCCATACGACCCGACCCACAAAATTTGAGATCGATCGAACACCAAAAATAATTTAGGCCGACCATTCCATACTAACTCCAATGGGGCTGCGATCATTTTTATGGGGTCCCCCATGATTCTAGTCCATGCTCCCAAAGTTTCGCACCATTCTGATTTACCGTTTGTGAGATATTGATCGAATTTCGGTGTTTTGACTAGAAATTGGATCATAGGATATCATTCCATGCTTCATCCTTTTGAGCTGCGATCGACCTTGTGGATTCCCGATGATGTTAGCTACTTGCTCTCCAAATTTTATGCAATTTCGACGTACCGTTTGTGAGATATCGCGTTTTCCACAAAATTATGAATCGCTATGCTGATTTATATGATCGTTCCAACAACGATCAGCCTCTTTTCTAAGATTTCATCCTTTTGAGCTGGGATCGATCATGCGGGTGCTCTATGATGTAAGATACTTGTTCTCCAAATTTCATGCAATTCCATCCATATGCAAATAGAACCACTTTCCAACTGTCTGAACCATAGTGCAGCTATATTCATTAAGTACACGGGGAAGCACCATGCCATGACTTCCTCTGGTGCCCCCCAGTACTTCCATGTGTCTCGTCCTATGAACAGCGGGATCCATTTTTCCATCATATGTCTCAAGCGTTGGTAGTTTAACTCTGGTAAATTCCTAGCTTGCCTGATATTAGGAGCGAAGGGACTCCTATTTTCATCTTCCAGATCTTTATTTACCAATTTTCCTCTCATAGCCCGTCTGATCATTTCCGCCACCCTGTCGTTGTCATCCAGTGGTAGTCTTCAATTATAGTCTCTAACCTACCCCCCAAGTCCACAGGGGAATCCTGAAATCCGCTCTTCTGGATGAGCATTCGCATTCCGATCAATGCTAAACTACACAACACCGCCCGGTATCCTACCTGGGATCGATCCAACATGACTCGAGGGCATGCCCTCAAGTATGGACCAATCAACATCGATCATTCTGGAACGATCGGCCCCTATCGTTCGGGAACGATCGGCCCCGATCGTTCTGGAACACCCCGATCGTTCTTAATTGGTCAAGGACCGCTCCCGACTGTTCCACTCCATCCTGCATCCTGTTAGCTTCGTTTCCTTGGTCCTGATTCTGGTTTTCCTTAGCTCCTGCTGCTCCAACTCCGTGATCACATTTACAGCGTTTCCTGCTACTCCATTTCCTTGATTTTGCGCTCTAGCTTGTCCAATCTGTCGGAGTAGATTCTGCATCATCGCCTCCTGTCTCTTTAGCATCCTCTCCTACATAGCATCCATCATTGTTCTCATTTCATCTCTGGTGATGTAGATAGATGTCTGATTTGCTCCAGCTCTAGAAGAAGCCTCCTGACTCTCTCCATGTTGGCTCCTATCCGCTAATGGTTTTCTTGTTGATTGCCTAGCCATTGTTTTCGAGATTCAAGTATCCAAGCTTCCAAATCCACAGGTGCAAGTCCCTCTTGGTGAAAGAACCAAAATGTTTGCAAAAAAATGGTCACAAACACCCAGTTGTATGTGAAAGCACCAATTTCCAAAAACAATATCCAAATAGAAAGATAAGAACGCAGATCACAAAATAAAATAGCAGAAAAAGTAAAGGAACACACGAGTTTTATAGTGGTTCGGCAAACTCCGGCATACATCCACTCCAATAATCTTTTATTTATACTGTAAGATTACAAGTACAGTTGTTTTTGCCTTAGAAAATTAGTGGAGGAAGAGATAAGAAGTGATGAAGGAGAGCCAGCCGAAAAGTCCTTTGCAATGAGCCAAGTCCGCTATATTTATAGGTGAATACGTGCATGGATCGGGCTGAAATTTCGGCAAAAGAACCTCCAGGCCCATACGACCCGACCCACAAAATTTGGGATCAATTGGACACCAAAAATAATTTAGGCATATCATTCCATACTAACTCCAATGGGGCTGTGGTCATTTTTATGAGGTCGCCCATGCCTCTAGTCCATGCTCCCAAAGTTTCGCGCCATTCCAACTTACCATTTGTGAGATATTGATCGATATTTGCTGTTTTGACTAGAAATAGGATTATAGGAGATCATTCCATGCTTCATCCTTTTGAGCTTCGATCGATTATGTCGGTTCCCCATGATGTTAGCTACTTTCTCTCCAAATTTCGTGCAATTCTGACGTACCGTTTGTGAGATATCGCGTTTTTCGTAAAACTATGGATCATTATGCTAATTTGTACGATCGTTCCAATAATGATCGGTCTCTTTTCCAATATTTCATCCTTTTGATCTGAGATCGATCATGGGGGTGCTCCATGATGTAAGATACTTGCTCTCCAAATTTTGAGCAATTCCGTCCATGTGCTAATAAAGCCGCTTTCCAACTGTCTGAACCATGGTGCAGCTATATCCGTTAAGTACAAGGGTAAGCACCATGCCTTGACTTCCTCTGATGCCCCCAGTACTTTCATGTGTCTCATGTATCTCGTCAGATGAACAGCGAGATCCATTATTCCATCATATGTCTCAAGCGTTGGTAGTTTGAACTCTGATGGATTCCTAGCTTGCCTGATATTAGGAGCGAAGGGACTCCTATTTATATCTTCCAGATCCATATTTACCAATCCTCAACAATGATGGATGCTATGCAGAAGAGGGTGCTAAAGAGACAGGAGGAGATGATGCAGAATCTACTCCAGTAGATTGGACAATCTAGAGTGCAAAACCAAGGAAATGGAGTAGTAGGAAACACTGTAAATATGGATCATAAAGTTGTAGTAGCAGGAGCTGAGGAAAACCAGAATCAGGACCAAGGAAATGAAGCTAACATGATGCAGGATGGAGTGAAACAGTCGGGACGGCCCATGACCAATTAAGAACGATAGGGGCCAATCGTTCTAGAACAATCGGTGCTGATCGATCCATACTTGGAGGCATGCCCCCGAGTCACGTTGGATCGATCCCAGGTAGGATACCGGGCGGTGCTGTGCAGTTTGGCATTGATCGGAATGCGGATGCTCATCCAGAAGAGCACTTTTTAGGATTCCCCTGTGGACTCGAGGGGCATGTTGGAGACAATGATCGAAGACTACCAATGGATGACAACGATAGGTTGGCAGAAATGATCAAATGGGCTATGAGAAGAGGATTGGTAAATAGGGTTCTAGAAGATGTAAATATGAGTCCCTTCGCTCCTAATATCAGGCAAGCTAGGAATCCGCCAGAGTTCAAACTACCAATACTTAAGACATATGATGGAAAACGGATTCCGTTGTTCATCTAACGAGATACATAAGACATATAGAAGTACTGGGGGCATCGGAGGAAGTCATGGCATGGTGCTTCCCCTTGTACTTAACAGATATAGTTGCACTATGGTTCAGACAATTGGAAAGCGGCTCTATTAGCACATGGACGGAATCACAAAAAATTTGGAGAGAAAATATCTTACATCATGGAGCACCCCCATGATCGATTGCAGCTCAAAAGGATGAAGCATGGAATGATCTCCTATGATCCTATTTCTAGTTAAAACAGCAAAGATCAATCAATATCTCACAAACGGTAAGTCGGAATGGCGCGAAACTTTGGGAGCATGGACTAGAGGCATGGGCGACCTCATACAATCGTACAAATTAGCATAACAATCCATAGTTTAACAGAAAACGCGATATCTCACAAACGGTATGTTAGAATTGGACGAAATTTGGAGAACAAGTAGCTAACATCATGCGGAACCCGCATTATCGATCGTAGCTCAAAAGATGAAGCATGGAATGTTCTCCAATGATCCAATTTCTAGTCAAAACGGCGAAGATCGATCGATACCTCACAAACGGTAATTCGGAATGATGCAAAATTTTGGGAGCATGGACTAGAGGCATGGGGGACCTCATAAAAATGATCGCAGCCCCATTGGAGTTAGTATGGAAGGATTGGCCTAAATTATTTTTGGTGTCCGATCGATTCCAAATTTTGTAGGTCGGGTCGTATGGGCCTGAAGGTTCTTCTACCAAAATTTTAGCCCGACTCATGCACGTCTTCACCTATAAATACAGCGGACTCGGCTCATTGCAAAGGACTTTTCATCTGGCTCCCCGTTACTTCTTATCTCTTCCTCCACTAATTTTATAAGGCCAAAACAATTGTACTTGTAATCTTACAGTATAAATAAAATATTATTGAAGTGGATGTAGGCCTGAGTTTGCCGAACCACTATAAAACATGTGTGTCCCTTTACTTTTTCTGCTATTTTATTCTGTAATCTGCATGCTTATCTTTCTATTTGGATATTGTTTTTGAAAATTGGTGCTTTCACATACAATTAGGTGTTTATGACCATTTTTGGCGCAAACACTTGTTCTCGGTAAAATCCAATTTTACTTTATTAAGCGTTACCTGGTTGAAACTATTATTCACACCAATTTCTTCATCAAAACTATATCACTTTGGATTTATGGAATTTGGTAATGGTCAAAAATCTAATATCGTCCATATTCAACTCTATAGTCCAAACACAAAGTCCTTGGTTCAATAATAACAATTATTATTAACTGAATTACTCTAGCCAAAGGTTTTCACTTTGAGTTGACTTGAGTAGACCTTGATACTAACCCCATATAACCAAGGAGACGAATCCTCTCTTGAATAGTGTTTCACTTCCAATACGTCCACTTAATCCAACTATAGTCACTTAATGGACGTTGTGCCATGATTTGACTATAATCAATGAAGAGCTTTCATATTGAAGACCCACAATATTCTCAAGTCAAGAAAACTGTGTAAATTGGTCTCATCGATATTTTCTATTTAACCTTGTTTATATTAACTAACAAAAAACTATTAAGTGATTAATCCCATAGTTATCCAATAATTATCAATACGTAAACCCTAGATTCCCCCAGCAATCGTGAGTAATACACTGCCCAACATTTGGAGAGTGTTACGTACTCTAGTCTTAATGGATACATCGATATCCAGTTTCGATGCATCTTGATTGGGAATATTTAAAATGATGTGTTTATTATGTTGTGATACAATACTCATGATTACAACTATTTGTAATTACTATCATAAACACACCATTTATGGATTTTCTGTTAAATATATTTTAATTAAATATTTAATTATTTATAACACATTATAACAAATATATAACAGGAAGAAAAACACCTTTTTTATGAATGAGAATTGATTACAGAGTTAGTCAATTTATAATAAATTACAAAATTGCCCCTAGAGCATATCCCTAACTCTACTAATCTCCCACTTGCACTTGGGGCAAATTATGGAATCTCAATCCCATCCCTTCAATCAGCTTCTCGAGAACCAATCGAGCTAAACCTTTAGTGAATGGATCTGCTATGTTGTCCTTGGTATCTACCCTTTGTATCATGACCTTTTTCTTCTCAACGAATTCTCTAATGAGGTGGAACTTCCGAAGAATATGTCATGGCTTCTTATGTACTCTGGGTTCCTTAGGATCTGAATCACTGCATTGTTATCACTAAATAATGCCATAGGATTCTTTCCATCCGAAATCACTCCGAGCTCACTCAAAAACTTGCGCATCCAGACTGCCTCTTTAGCTTATTAATTGAGGGTGATGTACTCGAACTCCATCGTTGAATCAACTATTGTCTCTTGCTTGGAACTTTTCCAACCGACGGCTTCGCCGTTAAATGTAAAGACATAACCTGACATTGACTTACTACCATCTATATCACTCACAAAGCTAGAGTCTATATACCCCTTCATAAGGTGATCTCCATTCCTGTATATGAGGAATAAGTCCTTAGTATTTCTTAAAACTTCAGTATACGTTTTGTGGTTGTCCAAAAATATTCTCTAGGATTAGACTGGTATCGGCTTACACATCCTAATGTGTATGCCACATACAGTTTTGTACATAACATAGCATACATTATGGACCATATGGCTGAAGCATAGGGGATCCTCTTCATACGCTCTTTCTTCTCATCAATATGTAGGCATCCTTTTTAGAAAGGACAATTCCAGACTGCGTTGGAACGTTTCCATGTTTGGAATTTTCCATACTAAACCTTTTCAGTATGGTATCTATGTACAAAGATTGAGACAATCCCAACAGCCTTTTAGATCTATCTTTATAGACCTTTGTACCTAGTATATAGGCTGCTTCTCCCAATTCTTTCATGGAGAAGTTCTTGGAAAGACAAAATCCACTCATTGCAACAACGAAGTTTCATTACCAATCAATAATAGATCATCAACATAAAGCACTAAGAATACAATAACGTTGCCCTATTACTTTTTATATACGCACGCTTCCTCTGTGTTTTAGTAAAAACCAAACTGTTTAATTACCTTATGAAAACACTTATTCCAACTTCTCGAAGCTTATTTAAGTCCATAAATTGACTTTAACAAATTGCAAGCCTTGCCCTCACTCTCATTGATTACAAAACCCTCGGGCTATGACATATAGATGGTTTCTTCTAATCATCATTTAGAAATGTCATCTTCACATTCGTTTTCTATATTTTGTAGTCATGGAATGTGGCTTTGGCTAGCAAAATACGAATGAACTTAAGCATAGCTACGAGCAAAAAGGTCTTGTCATAATAAACATCTTTAATTTGATGAAATCCTTTAACAACTTGCCTAGCATTGTAAGTCTCTACTTCTCCATCTACATTTAGCTTTTTATTAAAGATCCATTTGCAGCTAATGGGTTTTATCCCATTAGATACGTCCGACAAAGTCCATACTTTTTTTCGTATATGGTATCCATTTTGGATTTCATTACTCCAAGCTAGAGTGTAGAGTCTTTACTCTATAGTGCTTGTTGGAAAGATAGAGGAATGTCATTATCTAAGACACAGTCCTCCTTTTCGCCATCCATGAGAAAACCATAGTATCTCTCTGGTACGCAAGATTCCCTACTAGACCATCTAATAGGTTGTGTGTTTTTATATGGGTGAACTTGGTTCTCCCACTGGTTCGGCCTCAGTGTTACTTCTTGGATCTATTCCAAGTCTACAACCTCGCTGTTAATTAATTTTGACAAAAATTCCTTTTCTAAAAGACAACATGTCGAGAAATAATAACCTTTTGTTCCTTGGTATTATAGAACATATATCCCATTGAATTTTTGGAATATCCTATAAATTTACATAGTACCTGTCACGATCCAAATTTCAGCGTTCGAAAATCGACACCCGTACTCCACTTGTACTCGTATGCCGCAGATTCAATCGTTGAAATTCGACTCGTGCCGGAGCTTATAACACATTAAGTATAAAAACACAGTGGAAGAAAGAAATGAATGATATCATATACATCACAAATGATACAATATCTAGAATATGATATACAACAATGATATCTATATGATACAAGAATATCAAAGACAAATAATAATGTTACAGCGGAAACAACAGAAGTGATAACTCCAAACGATATTTAAAAGAGAATAAGTCCAACAACTCCAACATCAAGCTCGAACCACCATCACGTTGCACCAAGATAAGCAAGTGCAGTCCATGAACTCCAAAAACTGAACTAGCTCCAACTAATCTACTAAACCTGACTATCTGGAAACCCCAACTCTAGACTGCCCGTGTGGAAAATTTTGGGCACCTAGAGTTTAGGAAGGGAACAATAAACTCCAGGTCAGTCGTGGGACTGGTGTGAGTAACAAAAACAGTGCTTTTAAATAAACAAGATTTATAAAAGAAAACCGTTTATGCTTTTGAAAAATGAAACTACCATAAAGCCTCCTAGAACACACACAATGCAATCACATACTTTGGGGAGATTTCTCCTTATGATAGTCAAATATGCTTAATACGAGAAAACTCTTTGATATTATCACTAGTGCATAGTGTGAAAGCATTTCGAAAATATATATTAATCTTAGCCAGCATAGGTACCATTATACTATGCCCACTATAGCTACCATTTTAAATGGCAGGTTCTACAACTAAACCGTACAGGGTTCGTATTGTTTGATTGGATTTCCAACAAATGGTCAGGCTAAGGAACTTCCTATGCCACATGGGTACGCCTCTGGAGGGACGCCCCGAGAACCTACCCGGCTCTCTGCCAACACAAGGCCGGTTACCCCCTTCTCGGGAAGTAAACCTAAAATATGCCACCCCCGGTCGTTTGCGACCTTTATCCGAGGATCCTCTACACCAACAACATCACACAGTAATAAATATACTACAGTGTCCACATGAGTAAGTATCTAGGCTCCATACCATGATACCACCCTCTTCCAGAAGGAATGGACATACCCTAGGGGAGCTACCCCTGAAACCTTGCCGCATTTTTCCTGTTTCGACCATTACCGGTTTGTGAGGCTCGATGAGGTCTCGTCCACAAAGCTACGCTTCTTCACAAAGCCATGCTTTGATCAACAAATGATCAGCAACACACAGCAGCACTCAGCATGCCACATTACCAATTTGGGGGTATATCACCGATAACCTTCAACTACATAACCTCTGAGCTCATATGTCTCAGAGAAGGGTGTTAAGCTAAGAAAATAAATCTCCGCCACCAAACAGAAATGTATTTGAAAGAAATCTGTTTTATATCTCAAAGTGTAATATCATACATACAACCATACAAATCTATTCCGGGTTCGAACAGAATCGAAGGCACTTCCAAAGAAGCCCTTGCAATCCGGGTATTCACAATCCCGATCGGACTCCCCATCATATATGGAATCTCTATACCGTAGCTACTCAGTGCAGAAACAATCGATAGGTTATCCTATCGTTCTCGCAAACACCCGGTCTTCAACACCGGTCTTCAAATGCTATCCATTTACGTCGTATCACTATTCGAAATGGGTTATATGACACAAAGTCCTCTCCCAGCTAAACCGAATAGTGAGCGCAATATTTTAAAACATATGGATATTGGGATTTCAGTTAAGTCACAACTTACTACCCAAAACTTCTCTTTCAAATGGTTTAAACAAATTACCATTTTCAATCTTTTAAACAAAAAGATTCATTTCACAAAGTTCACCCAGTTTCACAAAGATTCATTCACAGATTTCAAACCAATTTCCGTTTCAAATCTTTCATAGAAAGGATACACTTTTAAAACCCTTTTCAATTTGAAAATAAAGTATACCAATCTTTAACAAAGATTTATACATATTCTTTTCAACACAATTTCTCTTTCAAATTGGATTAACTCATCAAATCTTTAAATCGAGATTTAATTCATAGCTTTCAAAAAGATTCATTCATAACTTGGAAAACCATTTTCATTTCAAATATTTTATATATAAAAGATACACCATTTAAAATCCTCTTCAATTTCAAAACAAGGTTCAACCATTTTAAATTTCAAAACTCTATGAAGTTATCCAAAATAACTTTATCCTCAAAACTCCTTTTCCAAAGCTTTTCACATTTAACCCGATTCTATTTCCAAACCATTGGAATTCAAATTTAATTTAAAAGCATTTCAAAAATCTGTGACTTAATCGATTTCCTCCTGAAGCCCATATTTGTGTGTGTATAGTGTAGCCCAGGGGTTTAACACAATAGTGCAACATCATTCAATCATCACAGATTCAAATACAGTAATATATTTGATACGTGGTATAAACTATAACGCTTATCCTCCATTTAAAGATCGTAGATTAATAACTCAAATCACAGATAATTAACTACATTACATATGAATGAATTACATCACAGATAATTAATTATATCACAGTGCATATCACAAAGCATCAAATATCGGGAATATCAAACAATTCACCCATTTAATAAAATCCAAACCTTCACAAGTAGGAACAATTTAATTATCTGATTAATTTAAATCAGATTAAGTTCTATGAATATATTTGCTAGTCATGGTAAATTAATAATCAATTAATTATAAAACATTTAATAAATTATCCTTTGATTAATCATTAATTAACCCTTAATTAATAATTAATCCTTAATTAATTATTCTTAATTAATTACAATAACTAATTGATTACTCCTTAATTAATAATTATTTGTTAATCACTTTCATTAATTAATTGACCTTTAATAAATTAATTATTCTCAAATTAATTACCTTAATTAATTTATCACATTATCCTTAAATCAATTATTGCTTAATCACTTGATTAATCAACTTTAATCATTAATTAATATTTAGTTAATAATTCTTAATTTACAAATTAATTATTCCTTACTTAATAAATCTTTAAACCTTAACTAAATTATTTAAACCTTTAATTACTTATTTAATTAATCCAAATCATTAATTAATTAAATAAATAAATTATCCATTTTAATTAACTTAATAATTAATGAATTACAAATTATCATTGTATCTTCATTAACTTAAAACAAATCTCATTCTTATTAATGATTTTATTATCACTTATAAATAGGTTGAAACATTTATATTCAATTCACCTTTAAATTCATTTTAAATTTCAAGATTTAAAATGAATACCAATTTATAAATTAATAAAGTTTAAAACCTTTTAAATTTACATGTTAAAAGAATACTTTAGCCTTTAAACTTATTTAAACATTTAAATTTATAAACTTTATTAAATTTCAAAATTTGGAATTCAGAGTTAGATAAACTCAGGTTTCAAATTTAATTTCTTGTTTAAATCCTTTCTTTCCATTTCAAGTTCTTTTTAAATCCACTTACATGCTTAAACAACTTTAAGTTTTTAAAACAATTTGAATTTAAAAACTTATTTCCAAACTAAGTTTCAAAGTTGCACTTGAATTTATATTTTAACTTTAATTTAAAACTTAGTTAAAACTTTGTTTTATAATTTAAGATTTAGTTTTAAAATTTCAAAACAGAACAGCCTATAAAACCCTGTACAAAACATTTACCCGAGCCCTTCCACAATTGCTTCGAGACCAACACCTAAACGCTTCGAGTCGAGTACTCGAATTACTCGAGACAAACTCGAGAACAATCCCAGCTCCAATCCTTCGCCGTGCACGGTGCACGTACATGACGCCGACGAACTCCTCCGGTCAACGCCACTACATCGAGCAAGTCGAAGCCCCACCATGAATCAATCTTCGATCGCCAGAATACCCCCATCATCTCGAAAACAAAAATCGACTTCAAGTCCCAAACCTGGAAACACAGAAACAACTTCGACCAAACCTAGCAACGCATCGTTCTCAACATTCCGATCATTAGAAAATTCGACACTTCAGCCAACTACTCGTCGACACTTCCTCTTTCACCTCTCAAAACCTCGCAACACTCGATCAACTCCAGACGATGAGCGAATCGAAATACCATACCTAGATAAAACTAGGTTTCCATACTTCCAAAGCTTGCCGCCGCCACCACGACCATCTACAGCCCCATCCACTATTTTTCCTACAACCCCAGATCACTCCTCCACCTCCAGGAGGAAGCTCGATCACCACGAACCAGAGGATCACCAGAAATCGACGATGTAATGAAATTTGAACAAACTCGAACTGCTCTCAAATCCTAACTCGAAAAATTATGATTTAAGCTTTAAAAATCATGTTTTAGTATGAGAATTCAGTTTATATACTTGAATTCGTAAATTAAGAAACTTGAATTTTGACTTATATGAAGTTGGGTTCATATATCTTGATTTCCAAAGTCATTAATAAGTTGTTTAAATTTAAATTGATTTTTAATACTTAGTATATGCTATAACAAACAAATTTTGTTTAAGTCTTAAATCCAGATCATGCCTAGATCTAAAGGAAATGATTTTAAAAAAAAATCAAACTGATGCTTGAAACAAAGAACAGGATATTACAGAAGTCAAACATCCATCAGTCAAATATACTTAGAGAATTTATATATATACACAAGCATACTAATACACAGATTTACGTGCAACCGATTCATACTCTTAAATTTTAAAAAGGTGATGTTACTCACAGTGTTTCAGGAAAATGAACAGAGCTTTATAATGACACAGGCTTTGAAAATACAAGCTGAAGTTCTTCACTTGATCCTCTGGTTTGAATTGAGTTTAGATTGAAGTTTGTTTCAATTTGAGATGATAATTACTTTAGATTACTCTCAGCTTTGATGGACGAACTGATGAATAGATTGATACATATAAAAAGAAGTTTACAGGATATATGTATAAATTTGAGTTTACAGGTGATAATAGGTTTGGAACAATATAGGCAGAGATTTTTTTTTCTTTTTATACTGAAAATATTTTTGTTTAAAGTTTCGGCCAGAGATTTTTTTTATTCAAATGGTGGCTGATATGATAAAATTTGTGCTTGCATTAATTAGGCTTGTCCTATTTTACAAGCTTATACTTATCATTATTTTTTTCTTTTCTATACACTTTGAAATATGAATGAAGTTCTATAGTTAAGATGGTGTTCATTTTAGAGGTTGCTCGGTTAAACGAAATTGAGATAAGGAGTTTGATATAAGAAAGATGAGTTTACTGGTGATAGAATTTGTACAGGGTGATATATTTTTTCTTTCTAGTACAAATATAGGCAGAGATATTTCTTGCTTTGGTGGCTGAGATGATTATTTGTGGTGGCTTGCATTAATTGCCATGTACAAATCTACATACTTATCCTTTTTCGTTTGTACATAGATATTTATATTATTTTTTTCACTTTTCAAGTGTACATACTTATCCTATACAATTTCTATGTTCATAAATATTTATATCTTGTTGTCTGGTTTTATACTTACATACTTATCTTCATTTGCTTGTACATAGTTGAATATATATACTAGTATCTTCTTTTGCAAGCTATTACATATATATTTTCCTTTACAAGTGTACACATATATTTATTTTTTCATATTTGAATGTATATTACTTGTTTCATATTTGAGTGTATTTCTTCTTTCTTTAGTCTTATTATTTTATAATATAAATAAATTTCTATTTTTAATATGTTGTTAGAATTTATCTATGTGTTTACTTTGTATTTTATAATTTATCTTATATATATCTATTTATAAATTCAAATTATTTTTAAACCATTTACTTTAAATTTTAAATTCAAATCCAATGTGTATATATATAAAATTTAAATCCACTCATATATGCACATATACATATATATATTCACATATATATACAAGATTTAAATTCAAATGATTTAACACATATTTTATTTGAATTTGGAGAAACTCAAATCAATTTACCAATTAATTTCACCATTTTCATTCAAAAATTAAATTAATTATCAATTTAAACTTAGTTAAAATCCGGGATCGTTACAGTACCGATCTTGCCAATTGTTTATTCGAACCAACATTCTTAACGTATGCCGGACAACCTTACACCTTCAGACACTTGAGTTGGGGTTTCATACCATGCCACATCTCATTTGGCGTTTTAGGCACAAATTTTTTGGGCAACAAGTTCAACAAATGCACTATGGTTTCTAGCTTATAACCCTAATAGGACAAATAGGTACTCAGCCTTACTCATCATCAAACGAACCATATCTAATAGGGTTCAATTCCTTCACTCTGGCACATCGTTATGTTGTAGAGTATAAGGTGGAGTAATATGGGAGATAATCCCATTATCTTTTAAGTATTGTTGGAATTCCTATCCAATATACCCACCTCCTCGATCTGATCAAAGAATTTTAATCTTACGACCCATTTGATTTTATACTATATTTTTATATTAAACAAATTTCTCATAGATATAGGATTTGTTCTTCATAAGATACGCATATCGTAGTCTCGAGAAATCATTAGTGAAGGTGACAAAGTAAGAACTATTATCTTTGGTGATTATAGGCATCGAGCCACATACATCACTATGCACTAACGCTTAGAGTTCATCAACTCTTTCATTGCTCCCATTGAAGGGGTGCTTAGTCATTTTACATTTGAGACACGACTCACGTTCCAAATGATTCAGAATCAAGTGATCGGAGAAAACCTTCAGTTTTCAGTTTGTGTAGTCGTTTCTCACTAATATGACCAAATCTACAATGCCAAAGATAACTATCATTTATATTATTAGTAAAATTATTCACAGAACACACATAATTAGTATTGATCACATAAATGTCATTTTCAAGAATACCATCGTATACTTTATTTCCATTCAAACTAATGTTCACAACATTATTTACATAATGAAATTTATATCCAGTCTCAGACAATCTAGAAACACAAATAATCCCACAAATAAAGTCTTTTACAAAATATCACTTATTTAATATCAAAACTACTCCACTAGGAAAAACTAAATGATAGTCTTCGACCGTCGCTACATGTACAATAGATCTATCAGCAACTTGGAGACTCATCTCTCCTTTTTCCACACGATGTCAGTTCCTAATCCCTTGCAATGAATTACAAATATGAGTTCCAGATCTAGTATATAAAACCCAAGACATTTTATTGATTACAAAAAAAAAATTTGAATCATAAATGTACCCGATAGAGCTGTAGAACCATTCTACCTCCTTTCTTTAACAATCTTCAAGTAGTCAGGATAATTCCTTTTCCAGTAACCTTTCTTATGGATGTGGTGACATATATTCTTATCATCGGTCTTCTTACTTTTATGGTTTCTTACCTTCTCTTTTTCACTTCTTCAAAATCTTCGAAGATGATGCACTACCCTTAACAACAAGTACAGCCCCTTGATTCTTAGATGTAGACTCAGCTGACCTAAACATATTAAGGAGCTTCATGAGATTCACATTTAATTGGTTCATATTATAATTCAGTATGAACTGTTCATACCGAGGAGTAAGAGAACCAAGGATAAAATCTACTTATAATTCATTGCTTATCGGTACCTCTAATTGTGAAAGCCTATTAATATAGCCATTCATTAGCAGTACATAATCGTTCGCTTTATATCCTTTGGTCACTTTGGTATTGAACAGTTACTTCATAAGCTCGTACCTTGCAGAATGTGACTGTTCACTAAACATGGCATTGAGACTATCAAATATCTCATGGATGGATATATTTTTGTGCTGCCTCTACAGTGGCATGTCTAACGTAGACAGCATGAATACTTGGGCAATCTCTAGGTCTGGTGCCTATTTTTCATAAGCAAGTTTTAAACCGCGGCCCACGTTATCATCAATGGGTTGTTCTTTGGGTTCGAATGTAATAGCTAACCATAGGTGCTCATAAGTTAAGGCTATTGTTGGTGAACCTTTTTGGCTTCACCACACTCAACAGGTCGTGGAGCGATCCACTGACTAATTGCTTCCATGAATTGGAATCAGCGAATTTAATCTATTTTAAATTCAGCTTTGAGAAGCGACTATGTTGCTGAATGCTTACACGGTAGAGTAGTCACACTTCAACTGTTGAAATGTCGAAATGGTTTGCGATCAAACAGGAAAGCAAAATTGGATAATAGAACAATAAAAGTAAAGGACACAGATTTTTACGTGGTTCAGATTATTGTTAATCCTACGTCCATTGGATATTCCATTATTTCTTAGTTGTTTTTGTACAAAAATGATTATAATGGCCTCGCAGGCATAAAATATATGATTTTTGTTTATAGAAGGAGAAGAAGTTTTTCTCTAAAAGAAGATCCCAGGAGGAGTAAATTTCCCAAAAGAATATCCAAAGAAAGATCCATTTCTTCTACTTTAATCTTGTCGGAATGGAGTAACGTTTCCTCATTCTGCTCCGAGGGTTAACTTGGCACATGCTTGGAACGTGTCTGAGGCTATTTGTGACTTGACTTTCCCTTTGTGAAAGTATGCTTTCACCGCTGATGAGAGGGAAATGGGACTTCACATTTGTCATTTGCTTGTAAGTTCGCTTTTGCGTTGAAGCGTGTTCTAAGTAGCCCTATATATAGCCCCTCTAGAGTGCTTTTGGCTCTGTGTGGCACTGTCTAGGTTTCTCTCGGTACATGCTAGAGCAGACCTGTTACTGTAGGCATTGACAAAGTGTGAATTTTAGAGGTTTGGTTAGTTCAGTATACCATGTATTGCTTCTTATGCCTCGGTCTACTTTTCGTCTTTACTGTTGGATATAACTGTTGTGGTCTACCCCTGTTCACCGGAGCATGTGGTATTTGTCTCATTTTTCTCCATCGCAGTTCGTGGTAAGAATGGGTGTAAAACTTGCCCTCCAAGTCTGACGTGACTGGGGCTTGGGGTAGACTTGTTGTCATAACACGGTCTGTATGTCTAATTAGTTCCATCTAATCTATCTTTTTGGCGCTGGAAAAAGTCTTTTCACCTATCCTTGCATTTAATGCTCTTATACACACGCCAGTTTCTTACTAGACCATCTTCAAACAGCTGTTTATTCTGGCTTTTCGCTTTTAAAGGTGGATTTTTATAAATCTTTGTGATCATTATTTCTGCATCAAATCCACGTTTCACAAAATCTTTGATCACTTCAATTGTGCGACCATTATTCAAACTAAGGTATATATCTTCTTTCTTCATCTTTCCTAAATTTTCTTTTATCCTTTTTGCTCACAAAGAACTACCATCAGATTAATTTTTAAATTTAAGGGAAATTTGGCATATTAAAAGTAGGAAAAATCATTTCGATTCTTGATCTTTCTTTGAAGTAACCTTTAGGAATGTAACATGACTTCTTCTTCGTCTTCCTCTACGGTTCCTTCATCCAAATTCACTTATCTGGAAGATGTTATTGGGGTTCTTAAATAATTTGGGTTTTATGGCTATGTAGCTAAGGTTTGGGAATCTCATATAATACGTCGTTGGAGGGGTATATCGCTATCACCCCTAAGCATATTCTGTGTGGTTTATTCATTTCGATGCATCCAACAATTCATCGATGGCTTGCAACCCTAGATGTTGCTCTGGTTCAACTTTCCGCTCATTCTTATACCCTTTCTTTAGCCACTTTCATCCTTTATGCTGAAAATGGTATCAATCTCACTAGTGAAAAACTTCGGTTTCTTTTTAAGATTAAAAAGAGTCCCATAAAGGGAGGCAATGGCCTCTTTTATATTCAAGCTTGGAAATCATTTTTTCCGAATGTTCCAAGTAGAACTAGAAAAATGGGCTGAATTCTATTTCTTTATTTCAAACTTTGATAAATTTCCTTCTTTCTCTCGCCATTATTCTGTCTACACCATCTCTTCATAGAAGAATGAGCAATTGTATATGTCTCATAGGCAGTATATTTTGAGATTATCAACGGAGGCTAGATAAATAGAAGGGTTGTTTGTTGAGTCGAAGTTGAAGGATTGTGGTTTATTTCATCATGGTCATGTACTTTCTCATAACATATTCAAGCCTACTCCTTCTCCAACTAGATCTAGGGTATAAGTTACCTGTAACAAATTTTAGGAATTGTCATACCTGTGATTTTAATTTTTTCATTTTTCTTCCGTTGGATGATGATGTTGCAGCTGAAATCCGTAGGGCTTTGGAGGAGAACAAGAAGAAGAAGGCTTTGAAGAGACCGCGTTGAGGGTCTGGTGATTCTTGTACTATTTCTAAAAGATTGACTATTCCTCCCCCATTAGATATTCCACTTCCTCCTGATGCAAGTATCATTCCTCCTTCAACCTCCATACCAGCTGGGTTTGTTGCATCTTCTTCTCAAAGTGATCATGCTCCTCCTATAGGTAGCTTGAACACATTTGAGATTACTTTGCCTTCTTTAGTAGAAAATGTAGGAAGAGCTGCACAAGTTCCTCCTTTCTTTTTCAATCTCGTTTCCAAGATGTCTCCCTTTGCGCTTCTGTATGAATTAGCTTTGGTCTTATGTGAGTGATCTCCCATCATCCTTTCTTCTTCCTTTTGTTTGTAGTTTGTTACTTACATTGTTCGAACTTCACATTTCTTGTAGTTGGCGGTCTTGATAGTGAAGGCGCATGAATCGGGAAGTGAACAGGCCTTGCTTTCAAACCAGGTGGCTAAACTTGAGGCTGACCTTGCTCAAGCTAATGAAAAAGAGGTGCAGACCTCTTCTATGTTCAAGGCTGAGAGTTAAATTAAAGTTGCTAAGGATCAGGCTTCGAAGGAGTGTGAGATGAGGGAGAAGGATGAAGTGCTGGCCAAGGTTGAGACAGAGCAAAGGACAGTGAAGGAGGGATTGGCTCAATCAAAGAAAGAACTTAATAACATCACTTTTGATGTGACTTATGCTTTCTTTACTTTTGCCAAGCATACATTTAAGTAGAAGTTAAGCCTGACTTTCTGAAGAAAAAGTCTGTGGTGGATTCGATCTTTGCATATTACCAGGATAAGTGGAATGCAAAAGAGGTTGAGGAAGGGAATGCTAACCCAAACCATTCTAGGTGCCCTTTTTAGGAAGAAGGTGCAAAGGCTGATGGGAATCAAGAAAACCTACAATCTGATGAAAAAACCTAATTGCAAACATGGTTAACTCAAATCCTCTAATAGACTTAGATGATTAGTCTAAGATATCTTTCGTGTCCTGTTGTACTTAAGACTTTGAAGTTTATTTTAATGTTTGTAATGAAACATAGTATTTATTATATTTTTCTTGAGAATGATCGTGCTTTCTCCATTGTTTTGTTTAGTATTCTGGAGAGAATGTGTTCACAAAATTGTTGAGAGAGGCCGAGGCTAGGCATGAAAAACAAACTTTAAATATCATCTTGGGTTGAGCGCCACGGCTATGGCTTGACGTGAAAAATAATTAGACAAGACTTATGTGGATCTTAAAAATAGGAATGAGGAGATATTAGCCCAAATAGATCAAGTAGTTCAGGAAAAAGAAGCCCTTAGTGATTTTATGTTGCATCGATGGCGATACACATTAGAGTGTGATTCTTTTCCACCTGATAGCCCTGCTAGAGTGGTTTAAGCTTAAGTTTAGAACCTTGAATAATAAATGATCTTTCCATGTCTTTGTTAATCTTCATATGATTTTCAATCATGTAGACAAGTATAAATGATGTAATAAGTAATGAATGTTTTAGTGCCGAAACTTGATCTGTTATGTTTTAATTGTGTAGCTAATTTTTATTTCAATAGTGATTTAAATTAGTTCTTTTCGAGATTTGTTCAACACTGATTGTGTTCATCGTTAGGAGGCTTTTTAGGATGTAGTTTCCCAATTCAGATATAAGATTAAGAGGCTCGAAATAGGGCTGAAGCTTAACAGTGCAAATCTTACAAATGCTAAGAGCATGCTTGAACATTAGTATAACTGTAATAGGAGATTGTGCATATGGTCAGGAGAGGCTGTATTAGAGCTAGAAGGGATAAAGAAAACCATAGAAATAGGTAAAGAGCTCTATGGTACTGTTTATAGAGAAGAGTTTGCATAATACAAGAAACAAGAGGAGGATATATCTATAGAGATTGCCAGATTGCTTGGTGAGCAAGAGTTTGCAGAACTCGGGAGGATGACTCTGATACTCTATTCAGGCTCAGGTTATCCTTATGGTGATGGATGGAAGATTATCGCTAAGAGATTATTGGTGACTTATTAGATAAAAGTAGGAGAACAAAGTCTCAATTAATCGAGATTCTAAATGATACCAGGAGAAGGGCGGTATTAAAGGTGCGTGAGTTTGGAACCTCATTGCAGGTTTCTTAAGATATCATCACTTCTTACTCGAATAATCTTGAGCAAAAGAAAATTAAAAGCAAGAGAGCTAAGGCGTTACTACAACGGTCTCGAGATATCGTGGATTTCTTCTACTCCAAATTGGATCAAAGTTTTCTGAATGTCAAAGAAGACTTTGAAGTAATAGTTGATTAGGGGATGGATCCTTGGGCAGGAGTGTGTTATGACCCTCATTAGACATTTGTTGTTGGTACGGCTCCACTTCTTCCTAGCGTCCCTTAGAGATCATCTTAGTATTCTATTGTAAAGACTTAAGGATAAGGAATACATTTTATGTGGTATTTGACATGACTCAAAAGATCTAATATTTCTTTACAAAACTTATGAATTTTTAGTAGTCCTATTTTGCTTATTTATTTGATTCTGATACGTGTGGATTTATTTAACTTCCGTTTGGCTTCTTTTGATTAGGATTCAGAGGTAGCCGTTTTCCAGAAGAAGTTAGATTCTTCTCTACTTAAAGTAGCAGAATTAGAAGGCCTACAAAAGGATGCTAAGAGCACATATGAGGCCGTATATGAGGATGAAATCAAAAGGCTAAGAAAAATGATCGTAGAGATGGATAGAGAGATGGCATTGCGCATGAGCAAAAAAGAAAATTCTCCAATGACTCTAGTCTCATGCGTCCCCCTTAGGTTGGATGTGGTTCCTACGCCTCCCTCTGGTGCTGACCCTAATGAAATTCTTAAATGGAAGAATGATGTGAGGAATTATTATGGGACCAAAATTAGAAAGTTAGTGAACTACTTTAAGGAAGAGTTAGGGATGCCAGATACCCATGTTTCACCGTTCAGATTCACTGAGGATGAGTTCTTGGTCCGTTTTCTAGGAATGTCGGAAAGTCAAGGGACCACCTCTTGGACAAAACTGAGAGAATTAGGAAAGTGGCTATGAGGCGAGTAAATGACATAGAAGACAAAATATATAACTTGGAGGCCCGGTTAGATTCCATCGCAGTTTCTCGAGGTAGGATGGATAGGGCATCTCTTTTGGAAGAGCTTCATAAGAGAAAGCAAAAACCAAAATAGCAGAAATTGGTCGGCAGTATGCAATAGATGTTTGAAGGCATAGCACTATGGTTTGACTATGAGCTGAACATGACCTACCCCTATTTGGCGGCGTAATGTCCCTAGCCACATGTTTGGCTGTATACCTTTTATGACTTGCCCCCTGTTTGGAGGCATAATGTCCTTAGCTGTATGCTTCATCGTATATTTGTTATGACATGCCCCTTGTTTGGGGGCGTAATGTCTTTAGTCGTATGTTTGGCCGTATATTTGCTATATCCTGCTCTCTATTTGGGGGCGTAATGTCCTTAGCCGTATATTTGGCCTCATTCTTCTCTAGTATCACCGTTCTCGTTTCTGAGATCGCCGTTGTTGCTTGCAGGCAGAACTTCACCTCTGAACGATGGCGGTGAGCTATGAAGAGTAAAAGAGGATTTGACTGAGAAGTCAGATCATGTATATACAACCTATTATCGCATGCACATGGTTTTTCTGTACTGGTCCTGCCGTCTATATCCATACGTCCAGTGTGATATGTCAAATTAACTAACATATGTTTTTTTATACTGATTCAGGCAGTCCAATATCCCTACGACCAGTCTTTCTATGATGGACGATCATAGAAATATTAATACCAGATCAGGGTAGTTTTTCATCTTGTCCAGCGTATGGCTGAGAAACTGAATTCGCACCGATCCAAGTTCAAGTGTGTAGGGCCAGTATCATCGTTCTCAATGTTGAGAGTGTCGTTTATTACTACTGACCTTGCATTAAGCTTAATCAGCAAATATTGACGATGAACTATGAAGGTGTATATGATTTCTCATTTTTTTACAGAGAAATAATACAAAGATTTTATACTGGTTCGGATTGTCTAGTATCCCCATGACCAGTTTAGTACATTGATACATTTACATTTTTTTGAAAGGCTGCTGTGGGTGGGTTTTGGTGTCCCTGATACAGTTCTCTTTCAGAATCCTCGACTCCATTTGCAACACAGTTATCTTCGTATACCGTTCGGGCATGAAGATAGTTGATGTTGACGTCCTAGCAAATGAGTCTTCTGTTCTTCGAGCGGGAAGTGCGAATACTCCCATTGGCCTGATTGTAGTAGCATTCTACCGCTTCCTCCCGTTTCTTTGTCGAGGTTGCTTACGATACCAATACATCTCCGTGCATTTGAGCGGTCATTGGTTGATAATGGAGGAGGGA
Source organism: Allium fistulosum (assembly GCA_030737815.1). Lineage (NCBI taxonomy): Eukaryota > Viridiplantae > Streptophyta > Magnoliopsida > Asparagales > Amaryllidaceae > Allium > Allium fistulosum. Next base: position 661,837,733 of record CM060907.1, read on the forward strand.
TGGAGGAGGTAGAGGCGGTAATTAAGGAAGATGAAAAGCTTAAAAGCGCCGAATCCCATTGCAAGCAAGTTTATTCCTTCCTTACAGATGAAGAGTAATCCAGTCAGTCTAGTAAGTAGTTGTAGTCGGCCTCACTGTTCTCGTTCTTGAGAATGTCATGGCCATTTGTCTGCTACATTAAACATGTAGTAGACAAGCAAGGGTGGTGAGCCATGAGTGATAAGGAAATGAAAGATGGAATTGGAAACTTGTTGGAGATCAGAAAAGAGGAACGGAGGTTCGGGCTCTCCTTCTAGCGCCAAAAATGCTGGTGAAATTTTTCGGCTTCACCACATCCAATAGGATTGTGTAGCAACCCAGTGACTATTTACTTTCATAAATTAGAATCAACAAATTTAATCTATGTTAAATTCACCTTTGAGAAGCGATTATGTTGCTGAATGCTTACACAGTCGAATAGTCGTTGCAATGTCGAAAATGGTTTGCGATTAAACAGGAAAGCGAAATTGAATAATAGAACAATAAAATTAAAGGACACGGATTTTTATATGGTTCAGATTATTGTTAATCCCCACGGGATATTCCACTATTTCTTAGTTGTTTTTGTACAAAAATGATTATAATGGCCTCGCAGGTGTTAACGCTAAAAATGGTGAACGCTAACACCCGGTGTGAGTTGAAACAATGTGAAAGCACCACCCGTTTACACGGGAACTAAAGGTAAACAGAATATAGCAAAAACAGTAAAAAGACAACAGTTTTTATAGTGGTTCGGCTTAAAGTCAAGCCTACATCCACTTTATCTCCTCTTTATTGCTGATTTGATTACAACTTTTACAACTTTTACAATGAATCTCCGAATACAACACGATCAAGACAAGAAGCTAGAACTTTAACGGTGAATTGCCCTTCGGATACATGTTGGATGTGGTTGATCCCTTCTCTCGGCTCTTTGAAGTGTTTGTTGAACGTGAAGTGTTGTGGAGGTTGAGAAAGTAGCAGAGCTTCGACGCTTCCCAGTCCGGAAAAAGACCTCCCCCCTTCAATGCAAAGTAGGCCAAGTATTTATAGGAGTGGCTGGACTTAGGTCGGCCAGGTTATAGGTCGTGGGCGACCTAAAGGGTAGGTCGTAGGTCGTTAGCGACCTAAGGGGTAGCAAGAGAGGGAGTGGCGACTTAAAGAGCAAAAGGTACCGGAATTGGTAGGTCGTTAGCGACCTAAGGAGATGCGGTTTAAATGTGTCGAGGTATGAAGCGGAGCGACCTAAGAGTAGGTCGTAGGTCGTTGGCGACCTAAGGGATAGGTCGTAGGTCGTTGGCGACCTAATGGAGTTAATCTGGATAGGGTATAAGCTATGAGCGACCTAGTGTATGTAGTGGAGGAGTGGCGACCTAAGGAGTAGCGGCAAATGGATTAGTAGGTCGTTAGCGACCTAAGGGGTAATGGCATGAAGAGTTGCGGGAAGTGACGACCTAAGGAAGTAGCGACCTAAGTATGTTGAGGCATGGCTTCACAGGTTGCGAGCGATCTAAAGAGAGAAGAGGCAGTGTATGGATTAGGTCGTTAGGCTACTAGGTCGCTGAGAGTTTTTAAGTCACGGATAGTCTTAGGTCGCGGATAGTTTTAGGTCGCGGAGAGTTTTAGGTCGCTAAGGATTTTAGGTCGCTAAGGTTTTTAGGTCGCTAAGGCTGTTAAGCTGTTAGGTTGTTTCTGTAGTTAGATCGTTAACCTCCTTAGGTCGCTTAGTCCTTTCTGTAGTTAGGTCGCGGAATACTTGCGCCGTTAGGTTGCGAAGGAGTTAGGTCGTGAGGTAGTTAGGTCGTGAGGAAGTTAGGTCGCTAAGGCTTTTAGGTCGCTGGGTCACTTCACATTCTAGGTCGTTGGTCGCTGAACGACCTAACGAAGACTTGCCCTATTGAGATGCTAAATTGACCAATCTTTGAGACAAACTATCTTTGGCTTCTCGGTCGATCTTTTGGTATCACGGCCTTGCGAAAAAGGCAGGATAACACTTGCCCCCCAAAACATGCCTTGCGGGAGGAAGGTATGTTTTGTAATGCCATAAGCCGGATGTTCATATCCTGTTGATGACCTGCAAAGGAACTGACAGTTTTATGTGGCCTCAAATAACGACCGTTCGGGATCGAGCTATTTGGGATGGAGTGCGACCGTTCACGGTCAAGCGCCTAACTTCAAATGGCGACCGTTCGGGATCGAGCCATTTAAGGTGAAGTGCGACCGTGCGCGGTCAGGTGCCGTTCATGGTCAAGCGCTTTACTTCAAATGACGATCATTTGGGATCGAGTCATTTGTGGTAAAGTGCGACCATGTGCGGTCAAGTGGCGGAGCTCGGATGACGACCGTTCGTGGTCAAGCGCCTTACTTCAAATGACGACCATTCGGGGTCGAGCCATTTGCGGTAAAGTGCGACCGTGTGCGGTCAAGTGGCGGATCTCAAGTGACGATCATTTGCGATCAAGCCGCTTGAGATGAAGTGCGACCGTTCACGGTCAAGCGCCTAACTTCAAATGACGACCGTTCGGGATTGAGTCATTTGAAGTGAAGTGCGACCGTGCACGGTCAAGCGCTTATCTTCATGTGATGATTGTTCGAGATTGAATCATGTGAGATGTAATGCGACCGTTCACGGTCAAGCGCCTTACTTCAAATGACGATCGTTCAAGATCAAGTCATTTGTGGGAAAGTGCGACCGTGCCCGGTCAGGGGCGGACCCTCAAATAACGATCGTCTGGGATCGAGCTATTCGAGGTGAAGTGTAACCGCTCACGGTCAAGCGCCTAACTTCAAATGACGATCGTTCGGGATCGAGCCATTCGAGGTAAAGTGCGACCGTTGGCGGTGAGGGGGTGGACCCCAAATGACGATCGTTCGGGATCGAGCCATCTGAGGTGAAATGTGATCGCTCGCGGTCAAGCGCCTTACTTCAAATGACGATCGTTCAGGATCGAGCCATTCGAGGTAAAGTGCGACCGTTGGCGGTCAGGGGTGGACCCCAAATGACGATCGTTCGGGATCGAGCCATCTGAGGCAAGTTTTTTGCCGTTCGAGGCGAGTTTTTGACTGTTTGAAGTCAGGTGCCTGTTCGAGGCAAGTTTGTGACTATTCGAAGTCGGGTGCCTGTTCGAGGCGAGTTTGTGACTGTTCGAAGTCGGGTGCCTGTTCGAGGCGAGTTTGTGACTATTCGAAGTCGGGTGCCTGTTCGAGGCGAGTTCGTGACTGTTCGAAGTCGGGTGCCTGTTCGAGGCGAGTTTGTGACTGTTCGAAGTCGGGTGCCTGTTCGTAGGGCTTAATCATTGCAAGATCATCAAAATCAAATATTCAACTGAAAAGTTGTCAAGTAGAAATGTCTGAAAAAGTCAAATCCAAACATCAGAAGCAAATCATGAAAGCAAAGTAGGGTCAAACTCAAAACACCAGAGGCAAAGCATGAAAGCAATGTAGAGTTACAAACATTGGAAGCAAAACATGAAAGCAATGTAATCAGTCATCTGAAGTAAAATACGAAAGTAAAGTAGTCAATCATCAGAATTAAAACTCAAAAACAAAGAATTGACGTCCGAGTGCAAACATCTATATCGATATGATTTATAGTTGTATCAGAGCATGCCTGGGGATCGTTCGCGGTCCCATACATGTGTGAACAACTTAATTGTGTCGATGTAGAGTTTTCTACTCATTCGTTGTAACCTCAGTCAGTTGATAACAAGCTGACGCCTTGATCCTGAGTCGTCTCTAGTTGGTGCAGGAGGTGGACATTCTTGTTCCATCGTTGCAGCTTTCTTTTTTACATATTGCGATAGCAGACCATCCCGGATATGTCCCTCAACTTCGTCTTTCAAGTGTCTGCAGTCATTTGTGCTATGACCATTTAGCTCATGGAACAAGCAGTACTTGTCCGACTTTCTCTCGTTGTTAGTTGGATCTCTCCTAATTGGCTTTTGATAAGGAACCTGTCCCTTAGTGTTTTGGTAGATCCGCTCCAAAGTCTCATTCAATTCTGTGTATGAGGTGAATCTTGGTCCCCTTCGCTGTCGTGCTGATCTATCATTGTTATCCTCAGCCTTTCGTTTACCTTTGCTAGTTTCTGCACCTTTCTCAGGAGGATTCCTACCTTTGACTACAAAAACATCAATTCCTTATCCTTCTTCTCTTTCAACCTTTGCATCTTCTAATCGTAGAAATCCTTCAGCCTCATGGTAAAATTCCCCTAGATCCATAGGGGGATCACTTGTCAGCGAATCCTTGAAATCTGTACCGTCAGCTATGCCCGACACAGCTGCCATCAAGACCATAGATGGATCTGGTCGATCCACCGATGCCGCAGCTGCGTTGAATCACGTCAAAAAACTTCTCAAAGATTCTCCAGTTCTTTGCTTCAGCGCTGTCAAACTCATAACATTCTTGGGCCTCGAGATGTGGACCCTGAATTGCCTCATAAACTTCTCAATCAAATCATTCCACGTCCCAATAGATCCACTTTTCAATTGTCTGAACCACAATGCCGCAATATCTGCCAAGTACAACGGAAAGCACCGAGCCATAACTTCCTCTGATGCCCCCAGCACTTCCATATGCCTCATATATTTTGTAAGATGAACTGTAGGGTCTGTCCTTCCATTATACATATCCAATGATGGTAGCGTAAAGTCTGGTGGGTTCTTAGCTCGCCTAATTGTTGTAGTAAAAGGACTCTTATTCACATCCTCCAAGTCTTTGTTTACCAAACCACCTCTCATGGCTCTTTTGACCATTTCCACCCATATGTCGTTGCCTCCAAATTGTAGTCCTTATCCATTGCCTTCGTCTTGCCCCCCCCCCCCGAGTTCACAAGGGGATGGTAGAATCTGTTCTTCTTGTTGGGCTTCTGTTCCTCTCTGATTCTGTGCTCCAAGTTGCCCAATCTGGTGAAACAAACCCTGGATCAACTCTTCTTGCCTTTTCATCATTGCCTCCATCTCGTCCCTGGTCACGAAGGCTGAAGTTTGGTTTGCTCCCGAAGAAGCCTCTTGACTACCTCTATGCTGACTACTCTCTGGTCTTTGTAATCTACTCGATCGCCTTGCCATAATTCTTCGAATCTCAGTCCTAATCCCTCGGATCCAACTCTTGGTTGACAGAATTCCTGAGTTCAGTTTCTCAGTGAAAGCATCAAAATGTTAACGCTAAAAATGGTGAACGCTAACACCCGGTGTGAGTTGAAACAATGTGAAAGCACCACCCGTTTACACGGGAACTAAAGGTAAACAGAATATAGCAAAAACAGTAAAAAGACAACAGTTTTTATAGTGGTTCGGCTTAAAGTCAAGACTACATCCACTTTATCTCCTCTTTATTGCTGATTTGATTACAACTTTTACAACTTTTACAATGAATCTCCGAATACAACACGATCAAGACAAGAAGCTAGAACTTTAACGGTGAATTGCTCTTCGGATACATGTTGGATGTGGTTGATCCCTTCTCTCGGCTCTTTGAAGTGTTTGTTGAACGTGAAGTGTTGTGGAGGTTGAGAAAGTAGCAGAGCTTTGACGCTTCCCAGTCCGGAAAAAGACCTCCCCCTTCAATGCGGAGTAGGCCAAGTATTTATAGGAGTGGTTGGACTTAGGTCGGCCAGGTTATAGGTCGTGGGAGACCTAAGGGGTAGGTCGTAGGTCGTTAGCGACCTAAGGGGTAGCAGGAGAGGGAGTGGCGACTTAAAGAGCAAAAGGGTACCGGAATTGGTAGGTCGTTAGCGACCTAAGGAGATGCGGTTTAAATGTGTCGAGGTATGAAGCGGAGCGACCTAAGAGTAGGTCGTAGGTCGTTGGCGACCTAATGGAGTTAATCTGGATAGGGTATAAGCTATGAGCGACCTAGTGTATGTAGTGGAGGAGTGGCGACCTAAGGAGTAGCGGCATATGGATTAGTAGGTCGTTAGCGACCTAAGGGGTAATGGCATGAAGAGTTGCGGGAAGTGACGACCTAAGGGAATGACGACCTAAGGAAGTAGCGACCTAAGTATGCTGAGGCATGGCTTCATAGGTCGCGAGCGATCTAAAGAGAGAAGAGGCAGTGTATGGATTAGGTCGTTAGGCTACTAGGTCGCTGAGAGTTTATAAGTCGCGGATAGTTTTAGGTCGCGGAGAATCTTAGGTCGCGGATAGTTTTAGGTCGCGGAGAGTTTTAGGTCGCTAAGGATTTTAGGTCACTAAGGTTTTTAGGTCGCTAAGGCTGTTAAGCTTTTAGGTCGTTTCTGTAGTTAGATCGTTAACCTCCTTAGGTTTCTTAGTCCTTTCTGTAGTTAGGTCGCGAAATACTTGAGCCGTTAGGTCGCGAGGGAGTTAGGTCGCGAGGTAGTTAGGTCGCGAGGAAGTTAGGTCGCTAAGGTTTTTAGGTCACTGGATCACTTCACATTCTAGGTCGTAGGTCGCTGAACGACCTAACGAAGACTTGCCCTGTTGAGATGCTAAATTGACCAATCTTTAAGACAAACTATCTTTGGCTTCTCGGTCGATCTTTTGGTATCACGGCCTTGCGAAAAAGGTGGGATAACAGCAGGCATACAATATCTGATTTTTTTCTATGGAAGGAGAAGTTTTTCTCTAAAAGAAGATCTCGGAAGGAGAAGTAAATTCCCCAAAAGAAGATTTAAAGAAAGATCCCTTTCTTCGTCCTTTAATCTTTCCTTTTATAGCATGAAAAGTGCCTTGATGGTTGTTTGAGATCATCTTTAATCTCTACTCTTCAATATCCGACTTTCGATCTTGCCACTTGTCATCTATCTACACTGCCTATTTATTGTACCTGAATTGATGATGGGTTTTTGGCGGGAAACCATGATATTGGTGGGATCTTGGAAATTCGAAGTGGGATGACTGAAATTTTGGGCGGGAAGCATGAGTCTGTATGGGTCGTCTCCTCTCTCTCAAAATGGCAAACGTCTTAAGAGGAACGGTATAGAATCACCTAAATGCTTCACTATGGTGCCGATGTATATGTAGAGGTGTGGTAGTGAATATTGTTAGGCATTTAGATCGCACTTCCCTGCTGATACACCTGCAACCTTTGCTTGACTTAATAAGGTGTCGGGTCGGAATGGAGTCATGTTTCCTCAATCTTCTCTAAGGGTTGACTTGGCACATGCCTGGAACGTGTCTATGGCTATTCATGATTTGGATTGCCCTCTGTGCAAGTGTGCTTTCACTGTTGAAGAGAGGGAGATAGGACTTCATATTTGTCATTTGCTTGTAAGTTCGGTTCTACGTTGAAGCATGTTACGAGTGGCTCTATATATAGCCCCTTTGGAGTGCTTTTGGCTCTGTATGGCACTCTCTATGTTACCCTTGGTATATGCTAGAGTAGACCTGTTCCTATAGACATTGACAATGTGTGAATTTAGAGGTCTGGTTAGTTCATTATACCATGTATTGCTTCTTATGCCTCGGTCCACTTTTCATCTTTGGTGTTGGGTATAGCTGCTACGGCCTGCCCCTGTTCTTGGAAGCCTGCGGTATTTGTCTAATTTTTCTCCATCGCAGTTCGTGGTAAGAACGGGTGTGACAGTTATTTTAATTGCTCTTAGCCAGTCATTATAGTTTGGTCCAGTGAGCTTGTCATTTTCATAGAACAGTTTTTGGAGTTGACATTTTTCTGCAAGTTTTAAGTGGTAAATTATTAGGAGAAGTCATGTAGATGTTCTTATAACATTAATAAGGTTAAACTTTATGTTTCATTTTACTAATAAGCTCCCACAAGTCTTTTTTGTTTCGCCAAATCCTAAGTCAAAACATAGAAGTCTTTTGACTTCACTAGTAGGTGTTAGGACTCGTCCGTCTTGGAATTCTGATCTTGAGTTTGCTTAACAAATCATAGCTTCACAGACGATGGATTACTCCTTATTGGTTGTATCATATACAACTCCTTACCCTTAGTACCTTGTCCTAATTTCACTTCGAACTTGAGTCTTCTCAACAAATCGAAACGAAATTATTCACTCGTACCTACCATATTGCTACGACCTAAGTATAGTATATGTACCTTGAGTTTGCTCAACAAATACATATTGTTATCTTACCTCGTCTATTCAATGTATTAATAATATTGCACATAACATCTCTAGCTTGAGTTTGCTCAACAACTAAGGAGTATGCAAGTAATGTATTAATATATATGGTAGAGGACAACATTATATCAAAGATTCACAATCTTCAATATATTACATTGGGTGTATCAACTTATTGAATAATGTAATTCTTGTGAATTACTATCGTGATTCAAGTGTCGGGCACATCTGAAATTATAGTGTACGTATAGTTACATATGTATTTATTCCTTAAGTATAGTTCGAGTTTCTTCATGTTCCACCTTCAATTTATTCAGTCATATTATATAAGCTTTATTATTATATAACTTTTATATTTCATATTACTTGTATAATAGTCTTATGTATAATATTACATTAATTAAATCTTATTTAATTAATTTTAGTTAATTAACATTTAATTAATTTTATACTATCTTAATATAATATTTATATTAAATATTTATTATATATTGTAACTATTGTAGTATAATACATATATCATATTCATGTGTATATTATTTAATTAATTAACCTTTTAATTAATTAATTTAATTAAACAATTTTAATTAAATTGTTTTAATTTCAAAATTCATTTCATATACATACGTGTATACTTATGTTATTTTAAACATTTTAAAACAACATAACATATATCATAATATATAATACATGTATACATTTATTAATTAATTAACTTATTTAATTAATTTGTTTTATTATTCTTATCAATAAAATTTGAAACTAATTATATTATTTTCCAAAGATTTTGAAAAATTATATTATAATTTTATAATATGTGTATATCTTATTTTAAGTTTAACTTTTAAATTTAAAATCTTATATTTTTAATTCTCAAACAATTTTGAAAATTAGCCCAAGGCCCAATTCAAATTGAGCCTTTTCTATTAAGGGCAACCTTTGGGCTCACATATCTGTTCAGGTCAGGCTGGTAGTCAAGTAAGGCAGAGTACTTAATTACCCAAACTCAATCCTAGACATACCTTTCTATACACCCTACTATCTGCGCTGTGAGCTTAATAGTTAACCAAAATATAACTAACTTAGACCGCATAAGCTATTGGATTTCGATACCATTGTTGGAACTATCCCAGCCTGCAGTAGAAGTAATGGATGAATTCCAATTTTTTTTACAATTTTGGATCTTTATTGGGCCTACGAAGTCTAATTTATTTAGAACATTTCTAAATTTCTTTTTAAATAAAATCATTATTTTATTTAAATTTATAAAATGAGTTCGTATTTTTAATTAATGTATATTATATATACGTGTATCATATACACATATATGTGTGTGCATGTGTAATATATCAATGCGTGTAAGTATAACATGTCCATAAATAGATGCTGGCATTTACACCGCAATGGACGACACGTTAGCTCGTCCAATATATAAATATACTGTCCAAATGTATGTTTATATAATTTTAATTTATATATACAAAGTGCTATAAATACATATTTGTATGTATATAAACTATATTTTTATTTAAACAATTATATATATATAAACACATGTATGAAATATTAACATTGTATATATTTAAAGCTATGTAAATATATATAAATAATTTTAAATTTAATTTTTTTTAAAGCCGAAAACAATATATATATATATATTGATCATATATATGTATATTAAATACACACAAATATATATATATATATCATTTTATCAATCAAAAGATAGATTTTTTATGGCAAACCCTCATGCTCCTTCTCTTTCTTCCCTTACCTTCTCTGCTTCCTCCATACCGCCTTCAATTCCTCTTCCAATTGTCCCTCCTGACCATGTCACTTCAGCCATTCCTCCTTCTCCACCGCAAGTTGTTGTTGTCTCATCTTCCTCCTCTCCTCATGTCCCTCTTGCCCCCTACCTTGCTCTTCCCATGCATGGTCAACAAGTATGAATTTATCTGTTCAATAGAAAACCGCGTAATGCAGGCAAGTACATGCCTATTGACATGGAACTTTCTTACTTAGGAAATGCCTTGTTGCTTCCTTAAGTTGTGGTTGAAGCAAGAAAAAGTGTTTGGAGTTACTATGTGGTGCGTTTTTTTCTTGATAAACCACTTTCATACACAGCTGCAGTCAAGCACGTACAAAGGATTTGGAAGCTAAAAGGAAAAGGTTTGTTCTGATGGCCTAGTGTTCATGTTTCAGTTTTCCAGTGCGGAAAATAAAAAAGAATTGTAGAAGGAGACCCAATTATAATAAGGAGCAGGATATTCACTGTGAAGGAATGTGATCCTTCTGATAGTAATGTATGTGGTTCAGTCAAGAAGGTTCCTACTTGGGTGCATTTTTCTGTCATTCCTATGATAGCTTGGTCTCCTTTGGGTATTAATTGGCTTGCTAGTAGGATTGGTAAGGTATTATGCTTGGATGAAATAACTGAAAAGTTAGATAGATCGACTTATGCTAAATACCTCATTGAGGTTACTCCTAATTCAGACTTGGTTCATTCTTTTCCAGTTAAACTTGTAGATGGTTCAGAGAAAATGATACAAGTTGAGTATCAATGGAAGTCAGAAATTTGTGATTCATGTGTTGTCTTTGGTCATTCTTCTTATAATTGCTTGAATACTATCAAAAATGACAAAGCCAGTATAGAAGATAAGGTGGCTGAATCTATTATTCCTGGTAAGCATGGTGCTAGCAAGAAAAATGATATGCCAAGAAATAATTGGAAGGAAGTGGAGTATGCTAGGAAGAATTACAGGGTAAAGGAAGGGCCCAGTGTGGTTACTAATGTTAAGCAAACTATGGTAAAGGATAAGGTTAACTCAATGGATGTGGAAGAAGGAGAACTAGTGGTGAATGATCCAGTAGTTTCTATGGACAATCCTGTTGTGAATTTAGCTGAGGGCAAACAGATTGCTGAGTTATATGGTCTAAAAATTAATAATAGTTTTGATGTTCTTCAAGGTTTGGATAATGACATTTCTTATGATCAAGGCTTGGAATCTGATGCATCCTTTCATATTTCCCTTACGGTGTAAATGAACATTGCAAGTGAACGGGTGTAAGTGGTTCAACCATATGAGGCTCAACCTGTTGTGGTTCAACCAACCAATTCTGAAAATAGTAATCAAGTTTCTCCTACTGCACTTAACCAAGATCAGGTTGTGGTGCAACCAGTTGGTTACAACCTGAAGAAATAAGCAACAATATTACTACTCAAAACATGTACACTGAACAGAAGCATGTGCATGCATCTGTGCATAAGGAAGTTAATGCTACATCTACCTTATTCAATGAGGACCATCTTTAAAGTCCTAACTTCATGCATCAAAACCCTAATCTCAACCAATCTGATTCCCTTTCCAACCAAATTTTTGATATTTCCAATCAGAATCTAGAAAATTCACATTCCTACTCATATTCATAACCTCCTGGTTGGCCAAACCACCTGCAAACTCACTCAAGCAATAATTTCTCTTCCACTTCTAATCTTCCCTCATTTGCTCCTTCTACCCCTTCCATATATCAACCATTAGTCACCAATAAAAAGAAAACTTCAGGCAAAAAGAAAGCGAAAAATCAGAATACTGATCTTAATGGAGGTCTGGATTTTATCTTAGAGGATACCTACCCTGAACTACCTCATTCATCTCCTCTTAGGTGTACTAGAGGTACTTCTAATCTCAAACTTTGATTTTGCAAGACAAAATTTGTTCCCGGAATATTATTGGGGCTCATAAGGAATCTAAGCTTCTTTTAGTTAAGCAATTTATATCCAACAATAATCTCAATATATATACATCACTGAAACCAAACTTAGTCTCACTTTTTAACCACCTCAGCAACTTTCTTTATCAACCCTACATGAGATTTTTATCATAATCTTGAACAGGCTCCTTATGATAAAATTCTTGTCATGTCCAATACTCAAATTTTCAAACTGAATCCCATTATCCATCATAGTCAATTTATCCATTTTCAATCTATTCATCTTCCCTCCTCAACTACTTTCTATCTTATCTTTGTGTATGCTTGTAACTCCCCTTCTTCAGGACAATTCTTCCTTGATTATTTACCTCATTTTAGACAAGAAACCCACCCTTGGATTGTTCAGGGTAATTTTAACAGCATGTTAAGGGAAAATGATAGAATAGGTAGGCTACCTTTGAATTTAAAGGATATTGCTCCTCTTTATATTTCTTTATTCAATTCTAATTTGCTTGAAATCCCAACTTCTGGTCCTTTATTCACTTGGAACAACAAAAGAAGATTTGTTTTTATAACTTTCAGTAGAATAGACCACACCATTGTTAATTCATCTGCCTTCCTTAATGGACCTCCTTATGTAACCATGTTCATCCCCCTCTTCTTTCTGATCACTCTCCTATATCTCTTTCTTTTTGAGATCTAGTTATGAAAAGAGTTCCTCCATTAAAAAAATTTAATTCCTAGATTAATGAACCATATTTTCTTAATATTGTTTAAATTTTTTGGGCTATTAATTTTTTTGGTAATGATATGTACGTTTTTCAGCAAAAGCTCAAGGCTACTAAAATCTCTCTCAAGCTTTGGGCTCAAAATAAATTTGGAAATGGGGACAAGCTTCAGGCTAGCTTACCAAGCTATTTCAAGATAACCAATTGGTTATGCTGCAAGATGTTGGCAATGCTTCTCTATCAGACTTAGAGCATACTCTCACAGATGAACTTGACAATGCTACCACTTTAGAACATGAAATGAAGAGGCAAAAAGTAAGAAAGGAATGGGATGTTTATGGGGACAGAAACTTTAGACTGTTTCATAATTTGTTGAAAAGTAAAAATGTATCTTCTAACATTTTTCAGATTATGGATGAAACAGGAACTATTCAAACTAGTCGGCAAGGAATTGAGTTAGCTTTTGGACTACTACACCAGCCTTCTAGGCACCCCTCATCAAGCAGACCCTGACCTTAATTTTATTGACAGTTTTTCATTACCAAAGCTCAACCAGAGGGATAAAAGTATTTTATCTACCAGAATTTCTGATAAAGAAATTAGGGAGGTAATTTTCTCTATGAACAAAGATTCCATTGGAGGCCCTGATGGTTTTAATGCCTGTAACACCCCTAATTTTAAATAAAATTATTCAGGATATTTAATTAGATAAATTAAATAGAATAATGTAAATATTAAGTGATAAGGGGATTGATATTTGAATAAATTTAAGTGGCCGTACTTATTAATTCAATTGGGCTAGAGAACGGTTTAACGATTAATTAAGTTATGTAAGGGTATAATGGGATATAACTACACCTAACTTTACCCTTATATATATATATATATGTTTACTTCTTAAGCCATTGAGACTCATAATCATTTTCTCAAAAATAAGAAACGTAAGCAAAAGAAAGAAGGTCGACCGTTAACAGTAAAAGAAGAAGAGGAAATTCAAAGAAAAGAAAAGGAATTAAAGAAAGGGGAATCAAACTCATCTCAATCCACTTTCCTTATCAAAGAATAAGGTGAATGAAAATTTCCATCTCTATTGTTAAATATATGTTTCAGATTTAAGTTTAAATTCGTATATATGATGTTTGATGATGATATGCTTGTATTATGGTTTATTTAAATTTAAACAAGATTGTTTAAATAATGGTTCATACGGTCTTAGATCAAAACTGTGTGATATTGATGTTTAAATGCTATGTAAAAATTATATGTTATGCAAAATATGATTTTAGAGTTGGGTTTTTAGTTTGATAATTCTCCAAGCTTTGGAAAGATTATTATGAATTTTTGAATGAAATTATAGCATGTTGGTTTTATAAATTTATTCTAGAAAATATATTGAGAATTTGGATTTGAAATTTTGATGTGTTAGATAACATGATTAAGGTAAATTTCTGTGATTTTTGGGGATTTTTCTTAAGTGATTTGATATACAAGATAAATTATTTTGAGAAGAGGATCAAAATGATTTACGTATAAATAAAGAGGAAGGTCTTTTTTGCAAAAGTTTAAGTTTGATACTTATCCAAAATAAAAAGGCATTGGTTTTTTAAAGCATGGGAAAAGTTAAGGCAACCAATAAGAAATTTATACGTAGACAGGTTAGTTTATATAAGTTACTTAATTTAGTATTTAACCCGGAAAAACAGGTTTCGCCTCTATTCAGAGTACCTTTCGCCCCTTTCCTTTCGCCTTCGATGATGTGGAAACCCCATTAAGTTAAATTCAATACACATGGTATCATCTAGGTTATACGTAGTGGATTGGAGAAAGGATAAAGGTATGGTATCGAAAGCATAGCTTTCGATGGGGTCGTTACCTCAGTTTGTTTAAAAAGATAAGCGTCTGCCTTTGTTTTACAAAGCTTTCGACTTAGTCGATACAAATGTTTTTGAAAGAAGTTAATAATGGCTTTCAAAGGGGTTGCCATGTTTGTTTTAAAAGAAAAAGGGGTTTCGAAGGAGTTCCTTTAATTATAAATCGATGCTTTCAAAAGAAGGGGTTCCAACCTAGTCGAAGCCCTACCGCCGATTCTTTTGCCTTTCGAGTGTATTGAAGTCATCAATACTATCGAAAGGTATTGTTTGTTTTAAAGCTATATTAAGCCACTTTCTAAATGCTTTCGAAAGGGTTATGGGTTTCGAAGGCAATGGTTTCGGAAGGGGTTTCGAAGCTATCCTTCAATATTTTAAATTTATGCTTTCGACTCTATCGAAAGAGATTGTTTCGACGCCATCATAAATTCCCCAATATTTTTATATAGTAAAGAATGGTTTCGAAAGTGATACTTTCGTTTATTTTTGATTTGACCCGAATGATATTTTAAAAAGGTAAACCCAATGATGTCGAAGGGGGACTTTCAATGCTTTAGAAAGAGATACTTCCAATGGTTTCGAAGCTATGCTTCTAATAATTAATAAGTAACGCTTTATTATATTAGAAAGGTTTCGAAAGAAGGATTTTAAAGTATTTTTAAAGGTAGACGCCTAATGTTTTGAAAAGAGTTCGAAGGAGGCTAACCAGTGAGGTCGAAAGCAAGGTTTCGAAGGTTTCGAAAGTATAGTTTTCAAAATAAATAACCCAATCTTATTTAAAAGCAAAACCATGGCACATTAATAAACAAAGTATTTTGAAATCGAACTTATGAAGAAGTCTATATGGGTTAAAGGAATTAACCAAGTTATATTGTTTGCTTCTTCATATATGTATATATTCACTTTATAATGAATCCAAAAACTGTACTTTGGGAAAAGGTAGAATAACCAGTTGGGTTGACCTAGTAGTTAATAAATAAAAGATATTGGCAGGGACCAATAGGTTAACAGTAAGCCCATGAAAACTATGTAAGGGAAAAGATATTGACATGGGCCAATAGGCTCATAGTTAGCCTATGAAAACTATATATAATTAAAGATGTCAGTTAGACAAGTTCATAGTTAGCCTATGAAAACTATATCCGAATAAGAAAATGAAATATTGACATATAGTCAATAGGGTCCTAGTTAGCCCATGAAAACTAGGGTAAAAGAAAGATATTGACTATTAGTCAGTAGGTTCCTAGTCAGTCCATGAAAACTAGGATAAAAGAAATGATATTAGAGTTACCAATAGGTTCATAGTAATCCCATGAAAAAAATATAATTGGACAGAGAGTCCTTAAAAGTTTAACCAGATATTAGTTAGCCCATGAAAACTATTAGGTTAATAGTAATGCTAGAAACTATAATTATGACAGATAGTCAAAATGAATTGGGGATGGGTAATCCAGAATTGATTCAATTGTTTTGCATATCATCAAATAATAATGTTTTGAATTGAATTAACCATTGTGGATGCATGGGCATAGAAAATGGTTTATAAAGGTTTTAAGATACTGGTGAGGGGAACCCGTTTCGCTAAGCGGCGTGGTCTCACTAGATATCTAAATGATTTGAGATGGTATATTATTATTCATACTAGGCTTTATGTCTAACTCGAAGTGTATGTTTTCTCTTGAACTCTCAGGTACTCAATTGATTTTGAGTAGTTTGAGATTTGAGGTTTTCAGGTACCTCTTAAGACGAAAAAGCTTCCGGAGTCGTGCAGAAGGCATGCAGTTATTTAAGTTCTTTCTTATATGATTCCACTGTGTTGTTTTGTTAAGGCAAAGTTGTTTATTGCCTATTATACACTCTGATCACCAAGGAGGCATCTTCATATGTCGCTCTTAGAGTATATTATAATAATTATATTTTTCTGAACTTAGTTAATGTTGTGGGATTATGTAAAGAATGTTGAAATGAGTTTGGAGTAAAATATGAAAGTTGTTTTGAAATTTTAAACTTTTTCCACATCTATGTGTTTCTGGTATACCAATTTATCTAACGTTACCATATTTGGTCGCCGAGGATTAATAACTATCGATGACTGTAGCATCCGTAGCCGTTAGTTTTGGGCCTCCAAGTGGGAGATGTTACAAGTTGGTCTTAGAGCATTGGTTTATGAAAATTTAAGTAATTAAAACCTAAAAGATTTTAAAAACATAATCTAATGAATCAAAAAATTTATCGGGGTTTGGGTTAACGCGATTATAACGTACTTGTATTTGATATATATATATATATAGGTGTGTATATATAAGTACGTAAATCCCCTTATCTCTTATACCGTTCTTCCGTATCTTACTAAGGCTCGTATAAAGATTTACGAGAAAGAAGATATGAAAGCAGGAAACAGAAGAGGAAATCTAGGTGGAGGAAGTACCACAACTGATGGAAATGCTCGACCTAATACTCGGAGGAACCAAGGTCGACAGGCTAATGCTAATCAAAATGCGTAAGCTAATGTGAGTGTTGGGAATCCGCCAGTAGATGCAGGGATGATGTATCAGTTCCTTGCTAATTTGATGCAAGCAAGACTGCTGGAGTGGCTGGAAATATTGGAGGAGCAAATTTTGTGATTCCCATTGGGAATAATTATGCCAAGCTAAACCAAGACACACCAGTTTGGGTGAAAAGCCATTTATGGGAACGGAAAATGCTATAGAAGTGGAGAATTGGCTATTACACTATGAAAGGATTTTCTCAGATTTGGGTTTAGAAGATGCGTAGAAAATAAGGCTGGCCTCTAGGCAATTGCAAGGGTTAGCACTTCATTTGTGGAATGGTGTGACTGCTGAAGTTCCGGAGGAAGAGCTAACTTGAGATAATTTTCGAAGGAGATTCAAATGGAGGTTTATTTCTGAAGTTTCCAAGTCAGCATTGATGAGAAAATTTATGGATTTAGTTCAAGGAGACATGTCAGTTATCGAGTATGCAAATAGATTTAATGAGCTATCTCGTTATGAAAACACTATTATAGACATCAATATCAGAAGGAATGAAAGGTTCATTCGAGGACTGAGGCCCAAGCTTGCTAAGGCGGCCCTAACTCATATCTGTGTTCCCTGTAATGTGGTGGTGGATATGGCCATTCGCCATGAAAAGATGCTTGCTATTTGTGCTAGAGAGAAGCCAATTGAATCCCAGAGTTCTCGGGAAAAGAAGAGAAAGTTATTCAAAAAGAAAGGAGCCCAAAAAGGAGATTCAGCCAAGAAGTCAAAAGCTGATTTAGTCTGCTAAAAATGTGACAAGAAGGGTCATTTTGCAAACGAGTGTCGGTCAGGCAAGGGGCAAAAGAAGGCTGGGATAAGAAGCATATTAAGTGTTACAACTGCGATCAAGTTGGGCATTACAAGAACCAGTGTCCAAAGCCAATTAGGGTAGAAAAAGAAAGGTTTTTGCTATTGGACCGCCGTCTTCTTCCAAATCGACTGCAGTAGATAAGGGAAAGAATGTGATAGAAGGTACATTTTCTATTCAAAGTATTCCAGTTAGGATACTATTTAATACTGGTGCATCGCATTCATTTATATCCCAGAATTTGGTTAATAAGTTATGCTTAGAACCCACTTACCCTGTTTCTTCCTTAAGGGTTGCGAATCCAATAGTAGGGTATGCAACTCTAGAAATGAGATGTGACCCGTTAAAACTTGATTTTTTAGTCATATGTTTGCATGCAGTTTGTATGTTTATGATTTCATAGATTTCAGGATCATTTTGGGTATGGATTGGTTGGGTAGATATGAGGCAAGGATATTTTGGTAGGATGAGGAAATATCATTAAGGCATCCAAATAGTCAGAACCGAATCATCTTCTCAGTAGAGAGTTCTAACCGAAGTGTTTGTGTTGTGTTAAGTGCTTTGGAAGCAGTAGAGGAGCCAAGTCAGGTTCGAGTTGCAAGAGAGTTTGAAGACATATTTGGGCCGATTACAGGACTACCACCAAAACGAGCTATTGAGTTTCGGATAGATCTTGTACCAGGAGCTGAACTTGTCAGTAGACCACCTAGAAGAATGACAACGAATGAGATGAAAGAATTGAAGGTGCAGCTAGTGGATCTAGAAGGAAGGAATTTTATTAGACCAAGCAATTCGCCTTGGCAAGCGGCCGCGATTTTCGTAAAGAAGTCAGATGGGTCATTGCGGATGTGCATTGACTACTGTAAGCTGAACGAAAGGACGATCAAGAATAGATATCATTTGCCACGAATTGACGATATGTTTGATCAGTTGAGTGGAACCAGAGTGTTTTTCCAACTAGATTTAGCAACCGGTTTCCATCAGTTGAGAGTGGCAGAGGACAGTATTCCTTTGACAGCATTTCAAACTAGGTATGGTTCGTATGAATGGTTAGTGATGCCATTCGGGTTGACGAATGCACCTGCTTTCTTCATGGACTTGATGAACCGGGTTTTCTGAGAACACTCAGATAGGTTCGTGTTAGTATTCATAGATGACATTTTGGTGTACTCGAAAGATGAGAGAGAGCATGAGAATCATCTAAGAGTAGCGCTTGAGACGCTAAGACAACGTCAGCTAAAGGCGAAGTTTTCTAAATGTCATTCTTGGAAGAAGGAGGTCAAGTTTCTTGGTCATGTAGTTTCGAAGGAAGGTTCGGCAGTAGATCCAGTTAAGATCGAAGCTGTCAATAATTAGAGGAAACCAGAGACAGTAACCGAGATCAGAGTTTTCTCAGACTTGCTGGCTATTATCGGAGATTTATCAAAGATTTTTCACAGATAGCAGCACCTTTGACTAAGTTGACTGGGAAGGATGTGAAGTTCATTTGGTCCGACAAATGTGAGGAAGGGTTCCTTAAGTTAAAACATTTGTTGACCAACGCGCCAGTGTTAGTTGTTCTAGATGGAAACCATAAGTTGGTGGTGTACACTGATGCATGTGGAACATGATTGGGAGTTATATTGATGCAGAATGGTAAAGTCATTGCCTACGCTTCTCGACAGCTTAGACCGCACGAAGTAAGATATCCTACTCATGATTTGGAGTTGGCTGTGGTGATCTTCGCATTGAAGATTTAGAGACATTATCTCTTAGGGGAGAGATTTGAGCTATACACTGATCATAAATCCTAAAGATATTATTCTCTCAGAAAGAGTTGAATATGCGACAGCAGAGGTGGCTGGAGTTTTTGGCTGCTTATGATTTTGGTATAGAATATACTTCTGGAAAAGGAAATAAGGTAGCGGATGCCCTTAGCAGGAAACATCATAATGTGGTGTTAGCTATGTTGACAGAATGGATGGATTTAGAAGTTTTGGCTACGTGTAGTATAAAGTCGAGATTGACTACTGATTCTAGTCAGAGTACTGCTATGTTGGCCTGTTTAGAGATTCGACCAGTGCTGATCGAGAAGATAGCTTCTAAACAGAAAGAAGATCCAGAGATAGCCGAGAAAATTATAAGACTTGAGGTGGGATCCAAGATCGATGATTTTAAAGATTTTGGCATTGACTAGAAATGATGGTTGAGGAAGAAGGGACGATTATGTGTTCCGAATGTCGAGAGCTTGAGAAGAGAAGTTCTAGATGAGTGTCATCGATCCAAGTTTACAATTCATCTTGGGGGAACCAAGATGTATCAAGATATGAAGAGAAGCTTCTATTGGGAAGGCATGAAGAGAGATGTTGTCTTGTGGGTTAGACAATGTGCTAACTGTCAACATGTGAAAGCCGAACATCAAAAGCCGAGCGGGTTGCTTTAGCCTTTAGAGATTCCAGTTTGGAAGTGGGATTCTATATCCATGGATTTATAGACGGGTTGCCAAGGTCGAACAAGGGAAATGAAAGCATATGGATCATAGTGGATAGATTGACAAAGAGCGCCCATTTCATTCCAGTCAAGTCAACCAGGACGGCACCTGTTTTGACGAAGTTTTTCGTGAAGAACATAGTTAGACTTCATGGAATTCCCAGTGGCATGGTCAGCGATAGAGATGCATTATTCACTAGCGAGTTTTGGAGAAGTCTACAGAGAGCATTAGGTACCAAGCTCAAGATGAGTACAACATATCACCCATAGATGGATGGGCAGACTGAGAGAGTCAATAAGGTGCTCAAAGATTTGTTGAGAGCTTATGTACCAGACTTAGTGGATCTTGGGAAGATCACCTGTATTTGATTGAGTTTTCCTATAATAATAGTTTTCAGACTAGTATAGGAATGGCGCCTTTTGAAGCTTTGTATGGAAGGCCATGCAAATCACCCACATGTTGGTTAGAGACTGGAGACCGATTAGTATTAGGTCTAGATATGGTTAGAGAGGAGTTAGAGAAGATTGAGTTAATCCGAGATCGGATGAAGAAAGCTCAGTCTAGACAGAAGAATTACGCAGATAAAAGGCGTAAAGACTTAGAGTTCACAGTTGGAGACAGAGTTTTTATTAAGGTGTCACCGATAAAGGGAGTGATACGATTTGGAAAGTCAGGGAAGCTCGCATGTAGAGTAGAGTTTTCAAGCAATATGGCAGTTGTCCATAATGTATTTCATGTGTCTCATCTTCGCAAGTATGTGCATGATCCAGAGACTGCTCTTCCTCCAACAGGATTGGATGAGTTGGTAGTACAGTCTAATTTGACAATTGTTAGACAACCAGTTCGGGTTGTAGTGAGAGATGAGAAAAGATTAAGGTCCAAGACAGTAAAGTTGGTGAAAGTTCAGTGGAGCGACAACGAGAAGGACTATACTTGGGAAACAAAAGAGAAGATTCGAGTTACTTAACCCGATCTGTTTTAAATGGTATGTCTATATTAGATTTATATAGATGATCGCTAGTAAGACAAACTAGTATAGTTGTTAGGAGTGGTTATAGATGAGTGTTGTGATTAGTATTTAGTCCTTACTAAATTTCGAGGACGAATTTTTTTAAGGAGGGAAGCCTGTAATACCCCTAATTTTAAATAACATTATTCATGATATTTAATTAGACAAATTAAATAGAATAATGTAAATTTTAAGTGATAAGGGGATTGAGATTTGAATAAATTTAAGTGGCCGTGCTTATTAATTCAATTGGGCTAAAGAATGGTTTAAAGATTAATTAAGTTATGTAAGGGTATAATGGAATTTCTCTACACCTAACTTTACCCTTATATATATATATATATGTTTACTTCTTAAGCCATTAAAACTCATAATCATATTCTCAAAAATAAGAAATGTAAGCAAAAGAAAGAAGGTCGGCCATTAATAGTAAAAGAAGAAGAGGAAATTCAAAGAAAAGAAAAAGAATTAAAGAAAGGGGAATCAAACTCATCTCAATCCACTTTCCTTATCAAAGAATAAGGTAAATGATGATTTCCATCTCTATTTTTAAATATATGTTTCGAATTTAAGTTTAAATTCGTATATATGATGTTTGATGATGATATGCTTGAATTACGGTTTATTTAAAATTAAACAAGATTGTTTAAATAATGGTTCATACGGTCTTAGATCAAAATGTGTGATATTGATGTTTAAATGCCATGGAAAAATTATATGTTATTCAAAATATGATTTTAGAGTTGGGTTTTTAGTTTGATAATTTTCCAAGCTTTGGAAAGATTATTATGAATTTTTTAATGAAATTATAGCACGTTGGGTTTATAAATTTATTCTAGAAATTATATTGAGATTTTGGGTTTGAAATTTTGATATGTTAGATAACACGATCAAAGTAAATTTTTGTGATTTTTGGGGATTTTTCTTAAGTGATTTGACATACAAAACAAATTATTTTGAGAAGAGGATCAAAATAATTTACGTGTAAATAAAAAAGAAGGTTTTATTTGCAAAAGTTTAAGTTTGATACTTATCCAAAATAAAAAGGCGGTTAGTTTTGAAAAGCATGAGAAAAGTTAAGGCAACTAAGAAATTTATACGTGGGCAGGTTAGTTTATATAAGTTACTTAATTTAGTATTTAACCCAGAAAAACAGGTTTTGCCTTTATTCAGAGTACCTTTCGCCCCTTTCCTTTCGCCTTCGATTATGTCGAAACCCCATTAAGTTAAATTCAATACACATGGTATCATCTAGGAGATACGTAGTGGATTGGAGAAAGGCGAAAGATATGGTGTCGAAAGCATAGCTTCCGATGTGGTCGTTACCTCAGTTTGTTTTAAAAAGATAAGCGCCTGCCTTTGTTTTACTAAGCTTTCGACTTAGTCGATACGAATGTTTTTGAAAGAAGTTTATAATGGTTTTCGAAGGGGTTGCCGTGTTTGTTTTAAAAGAAAATAGAGTTTCGTAGGAGTTCCTTTAATTATAAATTAACGCTTTCAAAAGAAGGGGTTCCGACCTAGTCGAAGCCCTACCGCCGATTCTTTTGCCTTTCGAGTGTATTGTAGTCATCAATACTGTCGAAAGTTATTGTTTGTTTTAAAGCTATATTAAGTCACTTTCTAAATGCTTTCGAAAGGGTTATGAGTTTTGAAGGTAATGGTTTTGAAAGGGGTTTCGAAGCTATCCTGCAATATTTTAAATACATGCTTTCGACTCTATCAAAAGAGATGGTTTCGAAGCCATCATAAATCCCCAATATTTTTATATAGTAAAGAATGGTTTCAAAAGTGATACTTTCGTTTATATTTGATTTGACCCAAATGGTATTTTAAAAAGGTAAACCCAATGATGTCGAAGGGGGACTTTCAATGCTTTAGGAAGAGATGCTTCCAATGGTTTCAAAGCTATGCTTCTAATAATTAATAAGTAACACTTTATTATATTAGAAAGGTTTCGAAAGAAGGATTTTAAAGTATTTTAAAGGTAGACGCCTAATGTTTTGAAAAGAGATATATGCTTTCGAAGGAGGCTAACCAGTGAGGTCGAAAGCAAGGTTTCGAAGGTTCTGAAAGTATAGTTTTCAAAACAAATAACCTAATTTTATTTAAAAGCAAAACCATGGCACATTAATAAACAAAGTATTTTGAAATGGAACTTATGAAGCTGTCTATATTGGTTAAAGGAATTAACAAAGTTATAATGTTTGTTTCTTCATATACGTATATATTCACTTTATAATGAATCCAAAATCTGTACTTTGGAAAATGGTAGAATAACCAGTTGGGTTGACCTAGTAGTGAATAAGTAAAAGATATTGGCAGGGGCCAATAGGTTAACAGTAAGCCCATGAAAACTGTGTAAGGGAAAAGATATTGGCAGGGGCCAATAGTTTCATAGTTAGCCCATGAAAACTATAAACAAATAAAGATGTCAGTTAGACAGGTTTATAGTTAGCCCATGAAAACTATATCCAAATAAGAAAATGAAATATTGATAGATAGTCAATAGGTTCCTAGTTAGCCCATGAAAACTAGGGTAAAAGAAAGATATTAACTGTTAGTCAATAAGTTCCTAGTCAGCCCATGAAAACTCAGATAAAAGAAATGATATTGCAGTTACCAATAGGTTCGTAGTAATCCCATGAAAACTATATAATTGGACAGGGAGTCCTTAAAAGTTTAACCGATTATTAGTTAGCCCATGAATACTATTAGGTTAATGGTAATCCTAGAAACTATAATTATGACAGATAGTCAAAATGAATTGGGGATGGGTAATCTAGAATTGATTCAATTGTTTTGCATATCACCGCATTATAATGTTTTGAATTGAATTAACCATTGTGGATGCAGGAGCACAGAAAATGGTTTATAAAGGTTTTAAGATACTAGTGAGGGGAAACCCATTCCTCTTAGCGGCGTGGTCTCACTAGATATCTAAATGATTTGAGATGGTATATTATTATTCATACCAGGCTTTATGTCTAACTCGAAGTTTATGTTTTTCCTTAAACTCTCGGGTACTAAATTGATTTTGAGTAGTTTGAGATTTGAGGTTTTCAGGTACCTCTTAAGATGAAAAAGCTTCCGGAGTCGTGCAGAAGGCATGTAGTTATTTAAGTTCTTTCTCATGTGATTCCGCTGTGTTGTTTTGTTAAGGCAAAGTTTTTTATTACCTATTATACACTCTGATCACCAAGGGGGCATCTTCATATGTCGCTCTTGGAGTATATTGTAATAATTTTATTTTTTTGAATGTGGTTAACGTTGTAGGATTATGTAAAGAATGTTGAAATGAGTTTGGAATGGAATGTGAAAGTTGTTTTGGAATTTTAAACTTTTTCCATATCCATGTATTTCTAGTATATTAATTTATCTAACGTTACCGTATTTGGCTGCCGAGTATTAATAACTATGGATGACTGTAGCATCCATAGCCGTTAGTTTTGGGCCTCCAAGTGGGGGATGTTACAATGCCTACTTCTACTCTTTATGTTGGAGCATTATTTCCAAAGATCTGATTAAGGCAGTTTATAACTTTTTAAACCATGCTAAAATCCTTAAATGTATCAATACAATCAAATTGTCGCTTATTCCAAAATTTGTAGAAGCTGATTCAGTGGATAAATTCAGGCCTATAGCATGTTGTAACTCCATTTACAAATGCATTTATAAAATAATAGCCTCCAGAATGAAATAGGTTCTTCCTAATCTTATTTCTCATAATCAGGCTGGTTTTTTGCCTAATAGAAGCATTCTTGATAGTGTATTATTAGCCCATGAGCTGCTTAATGGCTACAATAAAACTCGTATCTCTCCAAGTGCCTTGCTTAAATTAGACATTAAAAAGGCATATGACTCTGTCAATTGGATTTCCTTGGTTAGAAATATGGTTAACATGAATTTTCCTTGTCATTTTGTTGTGTAGGTTTATTCTTATATTTCTTCAGTCACTTAGTCTCTAGGCATCAATTCCAATTTAGTTGGATACTCTCTTGAATTTAATGGCATACGGCAAGGGGACCCTATGTCCTCTTACCTGTTTAGCATGTTTATGGAAGTGCTCACTAAAATGATAAACAAGGTAGCCCTTAACAAGCAATCTGAACTTCACCCCAAATGCAGGAATCCTTTGATTACTTCTCTAGTGTTTGTTGATAACTTGATAGTTTTTTTTAAGCCAACTGTTCAATCCCTTGGTACCATCAACGGTATCTTGGGTCAATTCCAGTTATCAACTGGCTTGCATGTTAATTATGAAAAATCCAATATTCTTCTTGCTGGAGTGCCTCCTCATCTTCAGTCTAGTATCATACAAATTTCCAAACTCCATCCTTTCAGTAATGAAATGTCTTATTTAGGTATTCCTTTATCTGTCTCAAAGCCTAATTAATCCAACTGTCTTCGTTTATTTGAGAGAATTACTTCTAGAATGTCTAGTGTCTCGAGTAGGAACATTAGTCAAGCAGATAGACTGACTGTTATCTGCACTGATATGATAGTTCATTGGAGTAGAACCTTTCTACTTCCTATCAAGCTTATTAAGCAAGCTAAAAGGGGGTTGAACCATTTTTTATGGACTGGTGACATGTTCTGTAAGAAATTGGTTCCTATTGCCTTTGCAAAAGTGGAGACCAATTTGAAATATAGAGGCCTGGGAATCAAGAATATTGCACTACGGAATAAAGTTGCCCATGTTAAGCACTTTGACAATCTCTTTAATAATCAAGCAACAGAAGTTAGTGAGACTAACAGAAATTAGAGTTTGTTAAGAGGTTGTTAGTAATATGATTAGATGTTTGTTTGAACTTTGGTTAAGTGTATGTACAATAGCTAAGATGAGCTGTACGTTAGGCTGGTGATTCTTTATATATATACAGGCTGTACATGTACAATTTAGTTGAATAATACAAAAATCAGATTCTTCAATTCTCTCTTTCCTCTCTCCTCCTCGTTTCATGGTATCTGAGCCCTAATGTCGCTCAATTCTTCTTCATCAGATATTCCTTCCCAAAATATAAACTCAAATGTGATCCCTAATCTTTCATCCACCAATTCTTTAGTTGTCATGAAATTACCAATATCAACCAAGTTAAATCGGAACAACTTCTTAGCGTGGAAATCTCAGATTGTTCCAGCTCTTCATGGCCATGACCTCCACAAATACCTTGATAAAAATCCTCCACCAAAAACCATCACAATCGAAGGATCTGAACAGATCAACCCAGATTATTACCATTGGCACAAACAAGATCAGCTCCTTCTCAACTGGATTCAATCCTCACTGTCTGAATCAATTTTAGGCCAAGTCGTCTCTTACTCCACCACAACTAGTCTTTGGAAATCGCTTCAACAGTCCTTCTCTGCTTCTTCTCGAGCTAGTTTGTCAGAACTTCGCCGATCGCTCCAAACCACTACTAAAGGAGGCTCCAGCTGTGCAGATTATTGCCAAAAGATGCGAGCAATTGCAAATGAACTTGCTTTTATCGGATCTCCGGTGACTAATGAAGATCTGGTGATATACGTTCTTGGAGGTTTGGGTGCTGATTTTAACTCATTTGTTGCTGTTGTCAATACGAAGGATAGTCTAACCTTTTCCGAACTTCAAGCGATGCTTATGAGTCATGAGTCATTGCTCTAGTCACAGATCGGAGGTAACAACACTCTTCCCTCTTTGCAGAACTCTACTGCTTTTCTTTCTAATTCAAGATCAGGTTTTAGACCCGGTAAGACTTTTAGATCACCTGGTTTTAATCAAAATAGACCACCTCTTCTTTCAAATCCGTACCCAAGGCCCAATTTCTTTAGACATGCTTATCCTACTAACCTTAGGCCTCCCTCCAATCAAGCCACTACTCCTGTGCAGACTCCAAATGAAGGCAGCAGAAATGTGTTGTGTCAAATTTGCACAAAGAGGGGCCATAATGCTCGAAATTGTTGGTTCAGAACTGATTTAGTGAACTATCCAGACTCATCCAAATCAATATATCAAGCACACCTTGCACAGCCAACAGCTGGCAGTTTTCAAGCAAATAATGCACAACCCTCCTCTTTGTCTTCAGTATCTGAATGGTATCTCGACTCCGGAGCCACTCACCATGTCACTAATGATCTCAACAATCTTTCTTCTTACCTACCATATGAAGGTCCTGACACTCTCCACATTGGTGATGGTCATGGTATGAAAATTAGTCATATTGGTTCTTCCAAGTTAATCTTTTCAAATTGCAATTTCTTGTTACAAGATATTTTATATGTGCCTTCGTTTTCCAAGAACCTTATAAGCCTCTCCAAACTTTTACTTGATAACTCGATTTTTATTGAATTTTCTTCTCATTTTTGTGTTATAAAGGATCGTCACACTTTGAAGCATCTTCTTTGTAACGACCCGTATTTTTACGGATCGACAAGTTCGTCAAAATCTGGAATTTTCAGCATTTTAAGTCGTTTCAGATTTTTAGGCAGAATTTGCTAAGTCCTAAGTCGTGAACGACTTAGTGTAAGTCGTAAGTCGTATACGACTTAGGGGATAGGGGTGTCTCTGGGATTTAGCGAGTTAAGGGTTTGAAGATAGGTCGTTTGAGCGACCTAAGGGTTTTGGTGAGTTAGGTGTTAGGTCGGCAGGGCGGGTTAGCGACCTATAGAACCTGACCGAGTTAAGGGTTAGATCGTGGACAGTTTGGAGCGACCTAGTGGTTCCGAGTTAGCATTGTTAGGTCGGCAACGACCTAAGGAGTTTGGAGATAGCTGTGTAGCGACCTAGTGTCTTGGTATGACCTATAGGTTAGCGACTTAGGGAGTATACGACCTATGGGAGTTAAGTCGTACGAGTTGAGTCGTAAGTCGTAACATGTTTTAGGTCATGTGAAGACTTAAGGTGTTAGGTCGCTGGGTTTCTGCCTGAGTGATAGGTCGTGAGCGACTTAGTAGTTGTTAAGTCGCGAGCGACTTAAGAGTTGGATCTGTTTTAAGTCGTAGACGGCTTAGTAGTTGAGTCGTAGCCCCAGTTATGTGTTAAGTCGTAAGTTTGTTAGGTCGCGAGGGAGTGTACCTGTTAAGTCGTTGGGTTGCTGTAGCATGTGTTTTGGTTTAAGTCGTAAGTCGCGCACTTGTTAAGTCGTAAGTCGTATCTTGGTTAGGTCGCGAGCGCTGCTAAGCTATAAGTCGTAGGCAGGTGATTCTGTTAGGTCGAATAGGCGCGCGCACGTGTTAGGTCGAAGGAGAGTTAGGTCGTAAGTCGGAGGGGTCTTAGGTTGTAAGTCGGAGACGACTTAGGAGATAGCCGAGTTACGACTTAGTGGATTTTCAGCTATAAATAGGAAGGGTTTTTCTCACTTTTTGGGATCCGGATTTCGAAGCGACGAAGTGCTGCCATTTTGAGAGCTCGACTTCTACACTTCTTCACTTCTTTTCTCCACTCTAATCTAGTGCTTCCATCCATCCAAGTTGAAGATCAAATTGAAGATTCAAGAGCTTAGATTGAAGATCTTCATCCTTTGAAGTGAGATTTCATCGTTTGAAGCGGATTCGTGATAGATCAAGATTGATCCTTCGCTGTCCAGATCTGAAGCGTGTTGATTTGAGTTTGTTTTGGTAATTTGGTGAGTGGTGATTATCTCTCACACGGATCCAAAGGAGTATATCGGATTGTTGGCTCGATTTGGTGTTAAAATAGTGATTTCCATGCATTTTCTTCATTCTAAGTGTAGATCCATGTAGATCCATTGTTCATGATGATTTGACAACCATTTTACTAAGTGTTAACCTATGCAAGTTCATTCATCAAGATTGTAGAGATATTTCTTATGATTTCATGCATGTTAGACTTTCAACTCTTTAATTACGAAAATGCCATTATTGTTATAATTATCTACTTAGATCATATTTGAATGCTTGATTGCTTGGATTAATGTTTGGTTTGATTGATTGTTATGAATTAGATGATTGATGGTTTGATTTAGACCGAAGATGATTCAAAAGCTAGGAGAAAGGCTCTTGAATTAGGTAAGCTGCTCGTGGCATATGTAGCGGGATGATGAAGCTCTTATGCGTAGATTTGATGATGTGATGTTGAGATGAGGCTTTGCGAGGATGTGATGAAGCGAGGCAATCATGTGATGAAGACTTGGTCTAATCCAGACGGGATCATTCCAAGCATGTTGATAACTCGGTGATATGATTCGAGTTGAGGATAATGAATGGATATGAGAATAGTCGTCGAGGAGGATGACTAGGAGGCTTGGATAGCATCGTTGTTGAAGGTTCTAGCATGCTCTAAGCAAGAGTACGTTTGGGCAGATTCGATAGTCCCAACGGCCAACTGTTGATGGTCGAGTACCCTGGGCAGATTCGATAGTCCTAGGCACGGGCTGCGACGACGTGCGGGAGTTATGTCTAGAACCGGGGTTTCCATTAGCCCTTGACGGACGGCTGAAAGAACGTGCCGGTCATTCAATTAACGGTGATATTG
This sequence comes from Allium fistulosum, assembly GCA_030737815.1. Taxonomy (NCBI): domain Eukaryota; kingdom Viridiplantae; phylum Streptophyta; class Magnoliopsida; order Asparagales; family Amaryllidaceae; genus Allium; species Allium fistulosum. Next base: position 661,867,396 of record CM060907.1, read on the forward strand.
AAGCAATGATAACAGTGATAGCCAGAGTCATGGATGTTTGGTTGTATCGTCATTCGGACTCAAGAGCGGTATTTTCTGGGTGCTTATCTGATTTAGGCCTTGGTACTTGGAAAACATCGCCCTTGACTCGAATGATTATTACTTTACTTTAAATTGTATGCTCTGCTGTGTTGCTTCTGCTTAGTGTGTGTCTGGGGGCTATCACTGTAGAAAGAGGTGGAGTGGGAGGGTTGTATTCCTATTCCTTTTCCTTTATGCTCTTTTGGTATGTTGTTAGTTAATTTACTGCTCACTAAGACTGTTGTCTGACTCAAGGCTTTATGTTTAATTCTTATTGCCTTGGGCTGTTCGTCCATTTTGGGACGGGCAGACTAGGTAGCAGGTGACAGGTGCTGTTCTCTTCTCACGATGCTGATATCGAAGACGAGCTAGAGGGTTGCATATTATCTTCTTATATGTACTGGATGTTCCGCTGTTTTGTATTCTCTGAGTGATATGTAGTGAGGCTTGATGTATTGATCATTTGGATGCTTGTGTTCAACTATTATGGAGTTTTATATGATGGCATTTTATTCTGTAAAGCTTCACTATACATATGCTCTATTGTATTTTGTCCATGCGCTGTGAGTAATACGATAGATTCTGTCGTTTTTAATTTACCCTGACAATCGTCCATGGTCGCCTGGCACACATTACAGCGCATTTTCTCTAGATTCGGTGCAGGGGTCATGGGCTGTCGTCACATTTGGTATCAGAGCATTGGTTAATCGATTTTACCCAACGCTCGCTGACGTAACTACGTATGAGAGACGTAATTGTATTTTGATGGATGAATACTATATATAATATAGTAGTTTAGTTGAGTTTGAGTCCTTTATGCAGTTGTTTCTCTAGTTGTTCTGATCATTCCTTTTTATAGATATTGAGAATGAGTCGAAGAGGGAGACCAGCTGCTAGGGAAGGCCGTGCTACTGAGGGGGCTGCTGATTATGCAGCTATGTTCGAAGCTATGATGACTTCGATCATGAGAAGGATACCAGTTCCGGGGGCAGCAGTAGATGTTGGAGTCCAAGTTCAGACTCCAAAACCAGTGGATTTTGCTAAGTTGTGCAAAGACTATACTGCTCTTGGAGGGAAGGTTTTCTTGGGAACAGAATCAACTATTGAGGTCCAGAGGTGGATAGATGCTTGTAGAAGGATTTTTGGTGATTTGGGAATTGATGATGCAACTAAGAGGAAGTTGGCATCAAGGCAGCTTCAAGGGAGAGCCTCTGATTGGTGGAACTCTATTACCATCAATACTCCGGAGGAAGAGATTACTTGGGAGCAATTCCAAGTCAGATTTGAAGCTAAGTTCATTTCTACAGCTCAGAAGTCCGTTCTGTTCAAGAAGTTTGTAGAGCTCAAGCAAGGAGGGAGATCAGTTCTTGAGTATGTTTCTGAGTTCGAAGCTTTGTCCAAGTATGCCCGGTCGTATATTGAATCTGCATATCAGAAGAACGAGAAGTTTGTGACAGGCTTGGACAGTTATCTTGGGAGGCAGTTGGTGGATCATTTGGATGATTCATTTGAGAAGCTTGTGGAAAAATCTCTCAGGCATGAGAGTCTGTTTCCTAAGGAAGGATCTGTTGTTGCTGTGACCAGGGAAGAGTCTAAACCCCAGCAGGGTGGAAACAAGAAGAGGAAGCAGCAGCAACAGAAGGGTAAGGATGGCCAGAAGAAGCCGAAAGGCGAGGTGACTTGCTACAATTGTCAGCAGAAGGGCCATTTCTCGAAGGATTGTAAGAATCCGAAGGCACCGATGAAGTGTCACAACTGTGACAAGCCAGGGCATTTCAGGAAGAATTGTCCAGAACCGAGGAGAGACAAGCAGATTGTGCAAGCTTATGCTTTGGGAGCTGTTCCGTCGTCTTCAAAAGCTCCTACCGCTGAAGAGAAAGGAAAGAGTGTGGTTGTTCAAGGTACTCTTTTCTTATGTGGTGTTCCAGTTAGAGTTCTGTTTGATACTGGGGCGTCGCATTCGTTTGTTTGTAGTGAACTCGTAAGCCGGTTAGGTTTGGAACCGGATATTGTTGATAGGCCATTGGTTGTGACTAATCCAGTTGGGGGTTCGTCTTGTTTGTGTATGTTATGCCGTGGTCTGATTGTGTCGAGTCATGGTTGCTCTTTTGTTTGTGATTGTTTTGTTCTGAACTTTGCGGGGTTCGGAATTATTTTGGGTATGGACTGGCTTAGGAAGTATGCGGCTAAGGTTGATTGCGAAAGGTTGGAGGTGACAGTTGAGAATGTGGAGGGGCGAAAGATTGTTATACGATGTAAGCATGAAGAAGGCGTCTTCATGAGCTTCATGTATTCGCTAGTTGTTCCACGGGATGGACTGTCATCAGTGCCGATCGCTAATGGATTCGAGGATGTCTTTGACGAAGTCAAAGGGTTGTCGCCGCATAGAGAGATCGAGTTTCGTATAGATCTAGTCGAAGGAGCCAGACCTGTTGTGATGCCTCTTAGGCGGATGGCGCCTAGGGAACAGCAGGAATTGAGGGTGCAAGTTGATGATCTTTTGCAGAAAGGATTCATTCGGCGTAGTGTGTCTGAGTGGGGTGCACCAGTTGTGTTTGCAACCAAGGCAAATGGGTCGTTGAGATTGTGTGTCGATTATCGTGAGCTGAATAAGGTGACTAAGAAGAACAAGTATCCATTGCCGAGGATAGATGACTTGTTTGATCAGCTTCACGAAGCTAAGGTGTTTTCTCAGATGGATTTGGCAACGGGATTTCACCAGTTGAGAGTAGCTAAGGATAGTGTGCCGAAGACTGCTTTTCGGACACCATCTGGTTTCTTTGAGTGGCTGGTAATGCCGTTTGGATTGAATAACGCGCCAGCATATTTTGTGGATCTTATGAATAGAGTGTTCAGAGATCAGTTGAACAAGTTCGTACTTGTGTTCGTGGATGATATCTTGATTTATTCTAGAACTGAAGAAGAGCACAAGACGCACTTGCGTATCGTTTTGGAAATCTTGCGGAAACATCAGCTGAAGGCTAAGTTTTCGAAGTGTCACTTCTGGAAGAGTGAAGTGAGGTTCTTAGGCCATGTGATTTCTGGAAATGGAATAGCGGTTGATCCCGCTAAGGTGGAAGCAATCCAGGATTGGGTTAGACCTAAGAATGCATCTGATGTGAGGAGTTTTCTTGGATTAGCAGGATATTATCGACGGTTTATCAAAGACTTCTCTAAGGTAGCTGCACCGTTAACAGGATTGACAAAGAAGAACCAAGTGTTCAGTTGGGATGCTAAGTGTGAGAAAGCTTTCGGAATCCTGAAAGAGAGATTGACAAGTGCTCCTGTTTTGACTATTCCAAGTGGGAATGATGAGATGGTGGTTTACACCGACGCATGTGGTACTGGACTTGAAGCAGTGCTGATGCAGAGAGATAAAGTTGTTGCGTATGCCAGTCGACAACTAAAGCCGCATGAAAGGAATTACCCGACTCATGATTTGGAGTTAGCGGCGATTGTTTTTGCTCTGAAGATGTGGAGACATTATCTATTGGGAGTTCGATTCGAGTTGTTTACGGATCATAAGTCGTTGAAGTATCTTTTCTCCCAAAAGGATTTGAATCTTCGGCAGCAACGATGGCTAGAGTTTTTAGCATCGTATGATGTTGGTATAGCTTATACTCCGGGAAAAGGTAACGCAGTGGCAGATGCGTTGAGTCGAAGACATGCAGGATTGGGAGCCATGTTTTCAGAATGGAGGAGTCTCGAGTATTTAGCTGGATCTGACTTCAGGCCCTGATGCGAATTGGAACCTGAGATGTTGGCAAACTTATCAATAAGACCCACTCTTGTGGAAAGGATTGGCGAGAGCCAAAAGCGAGACGATAAGCTTGTCAAGATTATCCGTGATTTGGAATCTGGATTAGAACCAGAAAAGGATAAAGGATTCGAGGTCGATCGAGAGGGTTGGCTTCGAAAGCAAGGACGACTAGTTGTTCCCGATATGGATGAATTGAGGAGTGAAGTTCTGAGGGAAAGTCATCACTCGAAGCTGACAATTCATCCAGGAGGAAATAAGATGTATCGGGATATGAAGAGAACCTACTACTGGGAAGGCATGAAGAAGGATGTTGGAAATTTTATTTCCAAATGTATGAACTGCCAGTTAGTAAAATCCGAGCAAAAGAAGCCAAGTGGATTGCTTCAGCCATTAGAAGTTCCTACATGGAAGTGGGAGCAAGTATCGATGGACTTTATTGATGGGCTACCTAGAATAAGAACGGGAAATGAAGGGATTTGGGTCATCGTAGATCGTTTGACCAAGAGTGCGAGATTCATTCCTGTTCGATCGACTAGGACTGCATCAAAGTTGGCCGAGTTGTATGTAAAGTGGATAGTTCGATTCCATGGTATTCCGAAGAGTATAGTGAGCGATCGAGATCCATTGTTTACTAGTGGATTTTGGAAGAGCTTCCAGGAAGTTTTGGGAACCGAGTTGTGTTTGAGTACAGCTTATCACCCTCAAACAGATGGTCAGACCGAGAGAGTCAACCGAGTTTTGGAAGATCTCCTCAGAGCTTGTGTTTTGGATTTTGGAGGATCATGGGAAGATCACCTTCATTTGGTGGAGTTTGCATACAACAACAGTTACCAGTCAAGCATTGGTATGGCACCGTATGAGGCATTGTATGGAAGACCGTGTAACTCTCCGACATGTTGGTTGGAAACTGGAGAAAAGCTGATGCTTGGGCCAGAGATGATTCGACAGACTTCAGATTGTATAGAGATCATTCGGCAACGAATGAAGGCAGCCCAAGACCGTCAGAAAAGTTATGCCGATAAGCGTCGAAAGGATTTGGAATTCGACGTTGGTAATATGGTTTTTGTGAAGATTTCTCCACTGAAGAATGTTATTCGATTCGGGAAGAAAGGAAAATTGACTCCGAGATTTGCTGGACCATTCCCGATCATCGAGCGAATTGGAAAGCTCGCCTACATATTGGAGTTACCAGAGAAGATGTCGAGTGTGCACAACGTTTTTCACGTATCATATCTACGGAAGTATGTGCACGACTCGAATACAATGGTTTCTGCTGATAGCTGTGAAGATTTCGAAGTTGATCCGGTCGATAGAAGACCTCGTAAGCCGCTTCGTGTTGTGGAAACCGACACGAAACAGCTTAGGAGGAAGGTAGTTAAGTTGCTCAAGATACAATGGAGTGATGATGATAACGACTGTACGTGGGAGGTGGAAGAGAGGATGAAGGCAGCTCATCCTGAACTCTTTAAGGTATGGCCCTAAGGTGTCGTGTCATCTCGCGATATTGTAACTTGTTCTAGTTTTAGAATTCTGTACGCTAAGCTAGAATTGGATGCATGGTTTGTTGATTGCTATGGATGGTAGGCGTACAGAATAGTCTTTGATTGCTATGATTGCTTGGAATTTCGGGGGCGAAATTCCTAAGGGGGAGAGAATGTAACGACCCGTATTTTTACGGATCGACAAGTTCGTCAAAATCTGGAATTTTCAGCATTTTAAGTCGTTTCAGATTTTTAGGCAGAATTTGCTAAGTCCTAAGTCGTGAACGACTTAGTGTAAGTCGTAAGTCGTATACGACTTAGGGGATAGGGGTGTCTCTGGGATTTGGCGAGTTAAGGGTTTGAAGATAGGTCGTTTGAGCGACCTAAGGGTTTTGGTGAGTTAGGTGTTAGGTCGGCAGGGCGGGTTAGCGACCTATAGAACCTGACCGAGTTAAGGGTTAGATCGTGGACAGTTTGGAGCGACCTAGTGGTTCCGAGTTAGCATTGTTAGGTCGGCAACGACCTAAGGAGTTTGGAGATAGCTGTGTAGCGACCTAGTGTCTTGGTATGACCTATAGGTTAGCGACTTAGGGAGTATACGACCTATGGGAGTTAAGTCGTACGAGTTGAGTCGTAAGTCGTAACATGTTTTAGGTCGTGTGAAGACTTAAGGTGTTAGGTCGCTGGGTTTCTGCCTGAGTGATAGGTCGTGAGCGACTTAGTAGTTGTTAAGTCGCGAGCGACTTAAGAGTTGGATCTGTTTTAAGTCGTAGACGGCTTAGTAGTTGAGTCGTAGCCCCAGTTATGTGTTAAGTCGTAAGTTTGTTAGGTCGCGAGGGAGTGTACCTGTTAAGTCGTTGGGTTGCTGTAGCATGTGTTTTGGTTTAAGTCGTAAGTCGCGCACTTGTTAAGTCGTAAGTCGTATCTTGGTTAGGTCGCGAGCGCTGCTAAGCTATAAGTCGTAGGCAGGTGATTCTGTTAGGTCGAATAGGCGCGCGCACGTGTTAGGTCGAAGGAGAGTTAGGTCGTAAGTCGGAGGGGTCTTAGGTCGTAAGTCGGAGACGACTTAGGAGATAGCCGAGTTACGACTTAGTGGATTTTCAGCTATAAATAGGAAGGGTTTTTCTCACTTTTTGGGATCCGGATTTCGAAGCGATGAAGTGCTGCCATTTTGAGAGCTCGACTTCTACACTTCTTCACTTCTTTTCTCCACTCTAATCTAGTGCTTCCATCCATCCAAGTTGAAGATCAAATTGAAGATTCAAGAGCTTAGATTGAAGATCTTCATCCTTTGAAGTGAGATTTCATCGTTTGAAGCGGATTCGTGATAGATCAAGATTGATCCTTCGCTGTCCAGATCTGAAGCGTGTTGATTTGAGTTTGTTTTGGTAATTTGGTGAGTGGTGATTATCTCTCACACGGATCCAAAGGAGTATATCGGATTGTTGGCTCGATTTGGTGTTAAAATAGTGATTTCCATGCATTTTCTTCATCCTAAGTGTAGATCCATGTAGATCCATTGTTCATGATGATTTGACAACCATTTTACTAAGTGTTAACCTATGCAAGTTCATTCATCAAGATTGTAGAGATATTTCTTATGATTTCATGCATGTTAGACTTTCAACTCTTTAATTACGAAAATGCCATTATTGTTATAATTATCTACTTAGATCATATTTGAATGCTTGATTGCTTGGATTAATGTTTGGTTTGATTGATTGTTATGAATTAGATGATTGATGGTTTGATTTAGACCGAAGATGATTCAAAAGCTAGGAGAAAGGCTCTTGAATTAGGTGCTTCTCGTGGCATATGTAGCGGGATGATGAAGCTCTTATGCGTAGATTTGATGATGTGATGTTGAGATGAGGCTTTGCGAGGATGTGATGAAGCGAGGCAATCATGTGATGAAGACTTGGTCTAATCCAGACGGGATCATTCCAAGCATGTTGATAACTCGGTGATATGATTCGAGTTGAGGATAATGAATGGATATGAGAATAGTCGTCGAGGAGGATGACTAGGAGGCTTGGATAGCATCGTTGTTGAAGGTTCTAGCATGCTCTAAGCAAGAGTACGTTTGGGAAGATTCGATATTCCCAACGGCTAACTGTTGATGGTCGAGTACCCTGGGCAGATTCGATAGTCCTAGGCACGGGCTGCGACGACGTGCGGGAGTTATGTCTAGAACCGGGGTTTCCATTAGCCCTTGACGGACGGCTGAAAGAACGTGCCGGTCATTCAATTAACGGTGATATTGAAGCAATGATAACAGTGATAGCCAGAGTCATGGATGTTTGGTTGTATCGTCATTCGGACTCAAGAGCGGTATTTTCTGGGTGCTTATCTGATTTAGGCCTCGGTACTTGGAAAACATCGCCCTTGACTCGAATGATTATTACTTTACTTTAAATTGTATGCTCTGCTGTGTTGCTTCTTCTTAGTGTGTGTCTGGGGGCTATCACTGTAGAAAGAGGTGGAGTGGGAGGGTTGTATTCCTATTCCTTTTCCTTTATGCTCTTTTGGTATGTTGTTAGTTAATTTACTGCTCACTAAGACTGTTGTCTGACTCAAGGCTTTATGTTTAATTCTTATTGCCTTGGGCTGTTCGTCCATTTTGGGACGGGCAGACTAGGTAGCAGGTGACAGGTGCTGTTCTCTTCTCACGATGCTGCTATCGAAGACGAGCTAGAGGGTTTCATATTATCTTCTTATATGTACTGGATGTTCCGCTGTTTTGTATTCTCTGAGTGATATGTAGTGAGGCTTGATGTATTGATCATTTGGATGCTTGTGTTCAACTATTATGGAGTTTTATATGATGGCATTTTATTCTATAAAGCTTCACTATACATATGCTCTATTGTATTTTGTCCATGCACTGTGAGTAATACGATAGATTCTGTCGTTTTTAATTTACCCTGACAATCGTCCATGGTCGCCTGGCACACATTACAGCGCATTTTCTCTAGATTCGGTGCAGGGGTCATGGGCGGTCGTCACATTCTTCAAGCCAAACTTCTTAGTGGACTCTACACACTACCACCTCAAATAAACACTCCTCCTCAAGTCTTCTTTAGTGCAAAAGCATCGGCTGACCGTTGGCATGCTCGGTTTGGCCATCCCTCCTCAACTACAACTCAACAAATGTTAGTTTCTCATACTTTACCTTGTACAAATAATAAGATGTCTTTATGTCATGGTTGTTGTGTGGCAAAAGCACATCGTTTACCTTTTTCTTCTAGTTCTTCTAGTTCTTCTTTTCCTCTTGAAATTGTACACTCAGATGTATGGGGTCCTGCTCCAATAATGTCAAATAATGGTTTTCGTTACTATGTTGTATTCATTGACGATTTTTCTCGTTATACTTGGATTTATTTTTTGCGCTCTAAAGATGAGGTTGTGCATGTGTTTACTTTGTTCAAAGCTCAAACCGAAAATCTTCTACAAAGTCCTATTAAAATTCTTAGAACGGATGGAGGTACTGAATACAGACCAATTACTCGATCTTTTCCTTCCATAATTCATCAAACTACTTGCCCTTATACTCCACAACAAAATGGAGTTTCCGAACGTAAACATCGACATATAGTGGAACTTGCTCTAGCTAGTATGGCTCATTCCTCCATTCCGGAACGATATTGGGATGATGTATTCTCAAGTGTCATTTACTTAATTAATCGTCAACCTTCCACAAACAACTCTTTTTCACCTTTTTACACACTTTTTCAAAAGCAGCCCGATTATTCATTTTTACGGGTTTTGGGATGCTTGTGTTTTCCATACACTAGACCTTATAATGATCATAAACTTCAAACCAGATCTAAGCCTTGTGTGTTTCTTGGTTATTCCTTAAATCAAAAAGGATACAAGTGTTTAAACATTGACAGCGGGCAAATTTTTGTATCAAGACACGTTTTATTTGATGAGAAGCGTTTTCCATTCAAAGAAATTGCTCCAACAACAGGCACTATTTCAGATTCACCCTCCACAGACTCAACTTGGTTGGAAATATTACCTGCTACTCAATCTCAGTCTGCAACAGCAAGTCCGAAGATTTCTTCAACCAATCAACCAATTGAATATGGCTCAACCAATCAACCTAGTTCTTCATCAACAACTCCTCTTAATGTTTCAGATTCATCTCCAGCTGCAGTAAACCCTATCCTTCTCAAACTGTTCAGAACTCTTCCACTCATCCTATGATCACTAGAAACCATGATAACACACGTAAGTCCAAAAATTTTCCTGATCATGTTGCATTAACAGCTGAAACCAGCCTCTATATCGAGCCTAAAACTTATAACCAAGCAAAGATACACTCTCATTGGGTCGAGGCTATGAACAAAGAATACAATGCTCTTCTAGCCAATCACACTTGGATGCTTGTTCCTTCCTCTGCTGATCAAAACGTTGTAGGTTGCAAATGGGTTTTCAAAATCAAGAGGCGTGCAGATGGATCACTAGAACGGTACAAAGCCCGACTCGTAGCCAAAGGCTTTCATCAACAAGAGGGGATTGATTTTTTTGAAACTTATAGCCCGGTTGTTCGACCTACAACAATCCGAGTTGTGCTTACTATCGCTCTTACCTATAATTGGCCAATTCTTCAACTAGATGTACAAAATGCATTTTTACATGGTGATCTTAAAGAAACTGTGTATATGCAACAACCGCCGGGTTTTGTGGATCCAAGCAAACCGAATCATGTATGTCTCCTCTCAAAAGCCATATATGGACTTAAACAAAGTCCCCGTGCTTGGTTTCATGCCTTAAGCTCAGCTCTTCTCACCCAAGGTTTCAAAGCATCTAGTTATGATCCATCTCTCTTTATTTTATCTTCTCAAAGTACTACTATTATAGTTCTTGTCTATGTTGATGATATAATAGTAACTGGGACCAGTTTTGATCTCATTCAAGCTCTTGTTAAGTCTTTGCAACAAAAATTTGCTATTAAGGATCTTGGCAGACTACATTTCTTTCTTGGAATTGAGGTCAAACCAACCACTCAAGGCATTCACCTCTCACAATCTAAATACATCAAAGATGTCCTGGCTCGAGCTAACATACAAAACTCAAACCCTTTTCCCTCTCCAATGATCCCAAATATCACACTCTCTCAGTTTGACGGTGATCCCTTTGATGATCCTCAACTATACCGTTCAATTGTAGGTGCTTTACAATATACAACAATCACTCGTCCCGACATTGCCTTTGCAGTGAATAAAGTTTCTCAATTCATGCATTCTCCTACAACACTTCATTGGACAGCAGTTAAACGTATTTTACGTTACCTCCAAGGCACTATTTCTCATGGCATTGCGCTTCAACCGGCCTCATCTTTTTCCCTTAATGCTTATTGTGATGCTGATTGGGCTGGATCACTTGATGATCGCAAATCAACATCCGGATTTTGTGTTTATCTTGGACTGAATATCATCTCATGGGGATCAAAGAAACGACCAACAATGGCAAGATCAAGCACCGAGGCCGAGTACAAATCTCTAGCTACTACGAGTTCTGAATTACTATGGTTACAGTACCTCTTGGCTGAATTACAGGTCACTTTATTAGGTCCACCGATTCTTTAGTGCGACAACATAGGCGCAACTTTCTTGGCTTCTAATCCAATGTTTCATGCACGTACTAAACACGTGGAGATTGATTATCATTTTGTGAGAGAACGAGTTGCTAACAAATCCTTACAAATTCGATTTATCAGTTCGAAGGATCAAATCGCAGACATTTTCACCAAGCCTCTTGCATCACCTCGATTCATCCAGCTTTCTTCAAAGCTCACTGTTTGTGCATCGGCTTGCGGGGGGGCTAATAATCAAGCAACAGAAGTTAGTGAGACTAACAGAAATTAGAGTTTGTTAAGAGGTTGTTAGTAATATGATTAGATGTTTGTTTGAACTTTGGTTAAGTGTATGTACAATAGCTAAGATGAGCTGTACGTTAGGCTGGTGATTCTTTATATATATACAGGCTGTACATGTACAATTTAGTTGAATAATACAAAAATCAGATTCTTCAATTCTCTCTTTCCTCTCTCCTCCTCGTTTCACTCTTAAACTACAAAGATAATGTCCAGGAAAATTGGTCTAGGAAGTATCATTTAGGGAATGGTAATTTTTGGTTGATGCAATCTTCACCTCTTTGTGGTTGGATTTGGAGAAGTATGATGAAACTTAGGGACTATTTCTTACCTAGTATATCTTGCTGTGTAGCACAGAGATAATCTCTTTTTGGAATAAGCCTTAGGCTATTCAGGGAGTGATTCTCTCTAAGTTTCAAACTTATAATGAAATGAATCAAGCTGGAATTCCTGATCAAGCTAAAGTTAATGATTACATCCTTGATGGTGATGTTACCCTACCTTACTATAGTAATCCAAGAGTGAAGGAGATTTGGGCTATTGTCTCTAACAAAAAGCATTACTTCTCTGCAAGGAAATATGTATGGATAGCAAGGCACAAACCTCACTCTAAAAATCATGTTTATAAGACTATGGAGGATGCTTATGTGGGTAGAACATTCAGGTGGTTCAAAAGAGTTTGGAACTCATCTAGTTTTCATAAGTTAAACCTTATGTTATGCAAAGTGATCAAAAATGCTTTGCATACTCAGTTTAACCTGAAGTTGAAAGGAATGCCCATTCATAACTGCTATTGGTTTTGTAAATCTGAGGAGGATATTTTACACTTATACTTCAGTTGTCCTTTCATTCATGATCTCTTGAATCAGATTCTGGTGCTGGGATGCCTGCACACTCCTTTTTGGGAGAGTAAACTTGAGTGGAACTATATCTTTAAAGCTACTCGTTGGAGAGATGACAAAGGTGGCTCTTTGCTAATTATATTGAAGGTGTTTATTTTTATTGTTTGGAAGGAGCACAATTGAAGATGCTTTGGATCAAAGGAAAAGAGTTCAATTCAAATGTTTGCTAACATGAAGTCTGATATTAGAAGAGCATTTCTAATTCCTCTTATGATTTCAGCAGAGGCACTATTGATCGTTGGATTTGATAGTTTCTGTTTGTTTTTTTGTTTTTGTTTCTTTTTGTGTTTGTCGTGTTCTTTGTTTTGTTTTTCTTGCTCTTTTCCATTGTTTTTCCTTGTTCTGTTTTGGGACTATAATGTTGTTTATAGTCTTGTTTTGTTTGTGTTTTAATAAATCTGGAAGGGCCGGTACAAATCTCTGCTAGCTTTGCTAATATATATATATATATTAAGAATTTTAAAAATTCAAAATATATATTTAAATATGTATCTACACCAGGTCTTACGCACAGCATATATATTTAGTTTTTTAATATATATTAATATAAATATCCGTATGGGTATTTCTTAAAATTAATAAAAAACAATATTTTTAAAACTTCATTTTGAATTTTAAATTTCAAAAAAAATCCTCAATAATATTTTGTAATTTTTAAAATTAGTATAGAATTTATAATTTAAAACTATTTTTAAATCTATTTTTAATTCTATTTTTAATTCTCGACTTATAATTAAATATTTTTAATTAAAAAAATGTTTTGTCTTATTTTTCTATCGACGGTATGTTTAGTGATAATTTAATTTTATAAAATATAAAAAATAATTTATATAATATATATATATTAATTGATATAATTAGTTTGTATAATTAATTAACTTAAATAATATTTAAATAATAATGATATATGTAAAAAGAAATTTATTTCTATCGAAAATATTTTACCTATGATACCTTACATATAAAATTATATAACAATATTTTGTATAGAGTATGATGTAGTATTTAAATTATAAACTACAAGTGGTAATCCCATGCATTGCACGGGTGTGTAGGTGAATGGATGTTTAAGTTGGAAAATTTGTAGAAGACGGTGAATTATTTTTATACAAATTACTTTGTAAAGCATGTGAGTTGAGTAAATTGTATCATGGTTGTACCTAATTTAATTAGTGTAATAGTTTTTAAACACACCTAGTGTAATAGTTTTAAACACACCTTTCCACACGTATAGAAACTTGCGTCCAAATTGGAAAAGGGAAGTGTAAGTTATTTCTTGCATTTTGTATATTTTGGCCTACCTTTTAAATGTTAGTACATGTTGTATATCGTTTTTGTATATTTTGGGTTACCTTCAAATATGTCGACAGATTATGTTCAATATATTTAGTATTGTAGTTTTTTGCCAGCTCTTATCTCCTTTAATATGATCTCTCTTTACAGACACAATACACACCTATATATACACATATGTGTACACATCATATATATATATGTATGTATATGCATATATATGCTTGCATGTATGTATATGTGTGTGTGCATATATAAGTATGTATGTACGTATGTATGTATGTATATACGTATGTTTGTGCCAATGTATGTATGTACATAGACTTAGTAACTGCAAAATTACTGATAGATGTTTGTATGCATTAAATTAGGTTATCTTATTAGTAAAAAAATGAAGATGAAAGTTTGCTTTTGTGTAATTTCTAACATACCTTATATGTTATTTTATATTACTGTTGTTGTGCCAAATATATAATGTCAAAATTAATAAGATAGAAAGAAATTTCTAATTGGAGCACTATTTGGAAAGAGTATGTAATTTTTGATTCTTATGTTGGCTTATAAACGTTTCCATTTTGAATGGTTGATATAAGTTAAATCACAGATATACTTTGAGTCCTAGGCACATATGCAAAAAATATAACCAAAATTGAGGAATATTATTGATTGTTAGGATAAAGGTTTCCACATTTGATATGATGAGTATGTACTAATGTTGTGGATATGTTAATTAATTAATGGAAAAATAGTTCTTTGTGCTTATATGGTAGTTAGGATAGAAAATATTAAATTCTATTCTTTTTTACAATTAATCCTTTTCGGACAATCGATACTTATTTCTATGTACATAAATAGTGCAAATTAGAAATTATTTATATATTTGCATATGCAGCTTTACCGTGGACTGAGAATACAACAATTTTCATTGTTTCATATAGATGGAAGCCAAGATTCATATAGTATATATGAATATACCTTTCATAGTTGTACTAATTCAACCAAAATAATGGTGTATTTATATTTATGATGAAAGTTACCACTTTTATTACGGTTACTTGTATAAGTACTCAGAAATACTATATTATTGCAATGAACATGAAAGGATTTAAGAGAGATAGTATTAGTTTTGGGTAACAAATAATTAGTGAAAATATTGCTTCTAGGTGGAATAAGTGATAACCTTGCTAATTATAATAATTTGTTGTGCTAATTTTCAGTACATATGACCTTTTGGGCCAACTTATTTATATATGTTTAGTCATCAATGTCTCATTTTTGTGCTCGGTGATTATCTCTTTTCTTTACATTCCATTTTATGAAAACTAAATTCGTAAATAAATTATGCTACTATTGGCATCCTAAAAATTGCTCCTGATTGCCATTAAAATTTTATCATCTATTAGGTTTTTTCTATGCTTATAGCCACCAAAATCTATTTTCTCATTCAACCTTAAAAAGCCGTAGCTTCTTCATCTCCCTTTGAAAAAGTTACGTACACTATCTTAATAAATCATTAGAAAATAAAATTTTCAAACCCAAAAGCCAAAGGAAAAATCTCTAGTTTTGCCTAATTGATGAAGCTAAGTGAAAGTATTGTGGATGATCCTAATTTTGACGAGTGGTTAGTTTTACTTTTATTTCTTAAAGTATATTTTTATTCACATACCAATTTTTGTTTTGTTGTTTAGTTTTATTATTTTGTTTAGGATGGGTTTAATGATCTCATGGTTAACACAAAATTAAAGGATATAAAATTTAATGATGTTGTAATTAAAAATCTCAATATAAGTTATTGAACCGTAATATTTTATCATACAAATTTTATGCATTTTTTCCTCGTATACTTTTCCCGGTTTTTTGGTTGTTATATGGAGGATGCAAATCACAATATAATTGAGAATGCACTTGTTATTTCGAAGGAAAAAATGTTTTTTAAATATTTAGAAAAAGGAGGAGGGATAATGTTGATTTTTTTTATATATTCAGTTGCATGTTTAGTTAAAAGAAAATAATAGTTGGTGTTAGAAAGCATGGAAGCAAACTTTGTAAGGTGGCCTTTAGTTCTGAGAGCCGGAAGCAATTTTGTGGGTGCCAATAGTAGCACACTAAATAAAAAGATTGATTGATGATTATCACCATCGTAGTTACATGTATGAACTTATGTTAGTTGACATTTTCTAATTCTTTGACAGGTGGAAAAAGTAGTTAGGGAAATTTTATATCCTAATGTTAAAAGCATGGAGAAATACATTGGAATGTGTCACTACTGCAATAAGTTGTACGAAGAAGGTGTTGACTTGAACCATATATTAAAATAAGTTACTCCATTTCATTGCATATGGTATAATTGAAGAACAATTATGGTAAGTAGCAAAAGTAAAAATAAACTCGGTCCAGGAAAAGATTACTATAAACGGGAAGTATAACGGTAAAAAAAGGATAATAGGGAGAAGTATTTCATAGTTATCTGCAATATACATGTGAAAAAGTGAAAATAACACAACAAATGAAAAATAATGAAACTATAACAAATGATATTCAAGTACACAGTACAAATGTAAACAACATAACACAAATAAATATGATTGAACAGCGAAGAAATAAAAGAACAATGAACATGAGATGAAATTAAACATCAAACATTAGCATGGAGAGCATAAATATCCATTTTTCACTGCTACCATAATCTGCATACAAAAATAATACAGAAGTTAATATAGTGAAACAAATATGAAAGTGAGGGTAGTAAAGTCCAATCATCGAAATTTGTAGGTAGTAAAAAGTTTCAAATTGGTTATGGATATTAAGCAGTGTTAAGAAGTAAGTTTTGGAAGTACAATAGAGCGTATACTAAATCTATGTAGTACAAAAAGGAGTACCTAAAAGTTGGTCTGTAGGAGGTATGAGATAGTGGTCCGTTGAATAAAAGGCGATGAATGTGAGTTAAAGTAGTACCTCAGGGTACACTATATTTGTTGTAGCTGCCTCTTCTTCAAGGGGAGAAGGACAAAGATTCGATGGAAGGTAGTGCATCTAGAAAGAGCTATGTATAATTGTCCATGGGTGAAAATAGGCGTGTGCAAATCGATACCCACATACATCACAGTCTGTCCCTGTGCCTTGTTTACGGTCATTGTATAAGCCAATCTAACAGAAAATTGCCTTCTTGACATGTTTATGCTTAGTTTATAAGATTATGGTTGAAGAGATATTCTTGGGAAGAAAACTAAGTTTCAGACTTATCACCAGTTAGTATTTCGGCCTCTACAATACGTATTGCACAGCGAATAACTATTTTAATCTAGTGTCATTGCATAGTCCATCTTTAGGAGCAAGGTTTCTTAGTAGAATTATAGGGCATCCAACTTTGACATCATGTTTAAAAGGGGGTAATCCACTACATTCTAATGAGTTTAGGAACTCGCGTGGGTAACAATCGTTGTCCCTAACTTTGACCAACTTATATGCAGCTAGGAAAACTTGGGCATTACTCGGACACTGTTATAGACATGGGAAGTTGATGGTGGTCACATCTTCATTATGGGCAGATAAAATTATTCGATTATTAAAAAATGATGGAGATGTGCGTGTATCCTTTAGGTCTGGATAAACTGTTTTAATTAAGCTATTTAGGTTGCTGCATTTGTTCATCATATCCATGTTGACTTTCAGCTTAGGGTTTGATCCAACTTGAGAAGAAAAGTAGTGTAAAAGGTTATTTAGTTAAAAATTGTAATATTCGTTGTTGTTTGCAATTTAGTAAGGAATAATAAAATGTAGGTAGTAGAACATGTTCTAAGGAAATTGAGACTTCATCAATGTTTGGTTCATTGGAATTAAATGCATGTTCTTGGTTAGTGTTAGAACTTGTACATATTTCCATAACGTTGATCGTCGTAATGTTGCTGCAACAATATCTTCTCGTAAACCTCTTGGAATAACTAGTATAATTTAATGAAAATCACCTCCCAGTACCATTGTAATTCCACCAAATGGTTTTGAGCTAACTCGAATGTCCTTTAACGATCGATCAATTATCCTAACATAAAATTTATGATGTATTGGCACTTCATCCCATATAATGAAGATTGTCCTTCTAATAATTTCTGTTGCCACGGATTTCTTTGTAAACCCACATAATGAATCTTCTAAAATATTCAAAGGAAGAGAGAAGGTTGAATGTGTAGTTCTACCTCCAAGTAAGAGCAGTGAAGCAATATCGAAGGAAGCAACAGTAATTACAATGTGACTGTCACTATGAGATTTATTTGCAATTGTGTTATATAAGTATACTTTTCTAGTTCCAGCGCCTCCGTTTAGAAAGAAAGTTGTACTATGCTCATTTGTACGAAATCAAATATCTTCATGTATGCATTCCGTTGGCCATTATTTAACGACTGGATATTTTTTTCAGCCTTTGCTGCTTGTCCAGCATATCACAACTGTGTATGCTCCTATATAACTCTGTCATGAATGACTGCACTCCAATTTTCAGTTGATAGTGGCATGGGTGGAAAATTTAATAAACTTTTCCCAGATTCATGAAGCAATTTATTAAGAAGATGCAAACCATAGTCTTTTATTTGATAGTCTGTTGGGTTAGGAATTTCAAAATTTGTTATGATCGTCATATGAGTTAGATCATCACATATACTCTCAGAAAATCTATTCTATAGATGATGTGGTTCTCATATAGAGCACTAAGTGAGAATAATACAAAAAAGTCTTCTTAATTGATATCATGTATTGAAGATCGAAGCCTCTAGTAAAGACGTGATGCATGCCTCGTCGTCCTCTAACATTCCTTTAGCAAATGAAGCATCTTTAAATGTTAGATAAAGGTGGCCATTTAGTGTTCTTAAATCTTCAAACGACGTCGACCTTTAGTAATAGTCAATAATAAACGTAG
The DNA here is from genome assembly GCA_030737815.1 of Allium fistulosum. NCBI lineage: Eukaryota > Viridiplantae > Streptophyta > Magnoliopsida > Asparagales > Amaryllidaceae > Allium > Allium fistulosum. Next base: position 661,885,682 of record CM060907.1, read on the forward strand.
ATAGAAACATTCTCCTGAGTTTTGGCTTGCAAAATACATACGACCTATAGCTTTTGACTAGGCACTTCTTGGTGACCATTTATGTGTTCTTTTATTCCATATGTAATTTTCAGGAAATTCTTGATATGTAAATAATTGTGCTTCAGGGTGTATTCTACAAAAGTTCAAAAACTCAATCAAAGTCGATGTTTGGTTTTGTTCCCTTAATTTTATAACATCAGCCGAGTCACGTAGATTGAAAGTAACTCGATGTTTCGGGAAATGTAGTTGCAGACGGGATTACTACTGGTTTCTCTTTGTGCATATGATAACCAAAAATGTGCCATGCAACTTCATGTGGACTAATTTATCTTGAATCAAGATATTGTTTGATTTCATCTTCTTTACCCACTACCATTGTTAGATCATGTCCCTTATATGTGTATTTATGTATATATTTTACAGCTTGTACGCTTGCAATCATTCCATATATATGTGACAATTGAACATTTCAGAAAATTTTGGATTGTAGGGAGCAACATCTCTATTGTCTGAATTTAATCCTTTAACCATATAAGATCTCCCATCATTTCATCGATGATAGATAGAATATCCATCTTGATCCATTGTTCTTATATCAGCCCAATCACAGGGGCAACGCTTTGAACATTTACCATTTTCCATGCAAAGTGCTTGGATGTTTCCTAGGTCCATGCACCATGCACATCTTAATTATTTCAAATAATAATGGACGTTCTAACTCATTTGAGAATTCTGCAAAAATCAAGTTGTTTACTTGTTCAATCATTCGTAGTTTATCAGATGGTTGTAGGAAGAAAAGTGCATGCATATGTGGTAATCCCCGCTTTTGAAACTCGATAGTGTAAATGTAAGTTGTACCACTACAAAAATACCTTTTTCAATAATTTCGTTCATCAACATTTGTCTTTTATGCTCAAAAAATCTAGCAACAATATCTGGACAATCACTTGGTTTTTGGTTTTACAGTTACTGTTTTGAATTTCTGGCCAGTTTGGATTTGCAGTCATTGTTAAAAAAAATATCTGGGTTCTTATTGTACCTTATTATAGCTAAAGAGTCATGGTATATCTCACACATATGTATGGGGGTTCCAATAAAACTGGATGGTAAGATGAACGGTTCCCAATTTGATCAGGTTATAAGACATTAGATTCAGTGTTTGTGATACCGCAGTAAAGATCTCTTCGAAGTTCTAGTTGATGAGTCCTAGCCCATTGCAATATATTTTGCTCAGTACATGACCAGGTATAAACAATAAATTCTTAAAACAATTTTCATCCAAGCAAAATAGTTGAATATTCATCTTCTCGTTCAAATATTCGATAACTATAGTGTCGTTGAGTAGTTAATCTATTAGACGTCGAGCAATTTAAATTAAGATTATGTTTTGTATGATTAATGTCCCAACTAAGATCACCATTTAGAAAGAGGACAACATAGTGAAGTTGTATATAAGCCAGATGACATTCACTGATCCTTTGCAAGTTTGTTCCTCCTCGAAGATGTATGATAATATCTCTAGTTTCACTTATTTGAATCCCATCTCTTTGTACTGTAACTGCTATCTAATCAGCCATGTGCATATTGTACACACGTTTGTCATCACCTGCTTATGTAGATTCTTCTAAAATATTATATGCCTGACAGTGTAGTCCTGTGAAATGATTATCTTGCAACAGCATCATTTGAATAATTTCTATTTCTTCTTTCTTAAGTTCTTTATTTTTATAATGTGGAAAGTTTAATGCATTATTAGGATCTTAGATATACAGTAGTGAGTAAATTGGTGCATTACCATTGTTTGGTAGTAGCGAACCTGTTCTATGTCGTACTTCTCTACGTAGAGTAAAAGAATTGATCCCATGTCGACCAAAATTTCTATTATCTAAATGGCATCTAAGACTTGTAAATGCATTTGCAGCATTATATTATCAAATTTGTTGTAGAAATGATGCTGATTTCCTGCCACTTCCATCATATAACTGATGAAGTTCCAAAGGTGGCTGCGTTAATACTGGTAGTTTCAACTTTCCAGATTTACAACATATTCTGAAAATTTGGCAATTTCTGGAACTATCCTTTAAACGCTCATCGATCCAATGGACAGCTCTACAAAATGAACATGGTATATTCCTTAGACCCAAGAAATGACGTTCGATGGATTGCGATTGGTGTTGAACAATATTCTCTGCATTTTGTGTTAGTTCCGCTTCATCACAGTCTTCATCATCTACGCTTCTGCATTTTCATTAAATGAAGAACAAATGTTATTCCATATAATATACATAATTTTCATGGGTACATTATGTAATATGTGAATAGATGGAAAGATAGAGCTTACAATATGTTATCAATTTCGTTACATAAGGGAAGGTCATGCATTTATGAGTTTTTATGTTGTGCATTACTCCCTTCTCCGATTGTTAACATTCTTTCTCGTTGACATCGCAACTGATCGATCTGATATTGTATTCATGCAAGCATCAGATTTTATCTTAGTGATATTGAGTAGAATAATATATCATGGAATAAAAACTAATACATACACTAAAAATTGTTTTTAAAGCACAAAGGAAGGTGTGATTATCTCTTACATGGAGTCTGTTCATTGACCTACTGAGTATGTGGTAGATATGTTATATGGGTAACACTGTTGTGTCTATTTAATAGTGTTTTCAATACCAATTCATTATTGGTATGCAACTACTTGATGATGCATGATCGACTATACTATTGACATCGTTGATGTTTGAGCTGGTTGCAAAATTTGTCAATCGTTCTCTCTGCCTTCACAATGTTTGTGCTACTAAACGGTTCGATGGCCTATTGATTATATCACTACTGGTACATGAGATTGTAGTTGAAGGGAGTTACGACAAAATGGAATAAAGTGAAATTTTAGAATAGTGTGAAGTAATTGTAGAAGCAACTATAGAAGACCATACACTTATAGTTTAGTACCATTGCTTGCTGATTTTTCGATAAGTATATGTTGGTCGTTCATTGTGCCAAGTCCGTGTGCAAGTGGGTTGGAGCATTGTTGGTCAATGTTGTTAGCTGAGGACACCTGCATTATAGGTTCAGTAGGCATTATATGCAACTGAATTTGTGGATGTTCTGGTTGAATATATGCTTGACAAAAATTATTAGTTATGGATGATGGCTGAGACGTTGTGGTGGTTGCCAATTGTGATAACCTCACTCGTATTCGACGGTTCTGTTAAGAAAAAGAACGATTAAATCGCATGATGACCATATCCGTGTTTGGGGTCCTAATACAAATGAGGTAGCATATATAAATTAGTTATAAAAAATCAAAAAATTGAGAACAATAAATATAAGAAGGAAAACATTACTTGTTTATTGCTTGATTGAATAAATATGCTGGCATTATGCACTTACTTGATACATTGTTGCACATTGATCCATTTTGCTTACAGTCTAATTGTTGACCCGAGTCATTAAATAGAACATTTTTATGTGAATTTTGTTCCTCAAAAGTACTAGTACTCAACTTTTGGCTCACCTATCAAATATCAATGTACGGAATTTATGCTTGTTTTCAAATGTTATAAAACAGGAACTTAGTATGTAGGGTTCGTATGTTTGGAACAAACCTTCATGCGCTTCCCATCATGACCCACTGACATTGAGATGTAACTCGTTGTTGAGGATGAATAGTAGTTGTCATTTTGTCACATCCTATGTTCCAAAAGAATGAACAATATTTAATTATGATGTTGTAGAAAATAGTTGAAATAGTTAAAGTGAGAAAAGTTGACATGGATTTGCAGTTGAAAAATACTGCAATTTTGTTCTAAAACGGTTAATATGCTTTTTTATTTGGTTGTCCAGTTTATATATCATTACATTGGATGGTTTCCTAAAAGCTGAAATATATGGGTGAACCATTATTGATATGTGAGATGTAAGAGGAGAAGATGATATTTATTTTGGTCTGTCCAAATATTGTTTGAATAATGAGATATGAATATAAATTTTCCATATCTTCATGTAATGGATGAATGAATTTCGATGTAAGAGTGTACCTTGTGCATGTACAGTTGGTTGTAGTAAAAAGGAAAGGGAAATGGAGGACGTAAAGGAAAGAACATGCATGGAGGAAGGAGAATTAAAAAAGAGTTGTACCTAACTAAGGACGTGGAATAACTTAGATAGTAAATGGGTCACAAATTTAGTTATAAGAGGGTAGTGGGTTATTGCAAATTCATTTTGTAGTTCAACAAGTCAAATAAAAATATGAGTATTATATGATTAACTTTGTATTTGGATTGAAAACATGAGTTGATGCAGGATGAGAATATGTTATATTTATTTATTACATTTTTTTTTAATTGTTGTTATACTTTTGTGTAGTAATTTTGTGTATTTTAGATAACATTAAAATATGTTATCTTGCTATCTACTATGTACTGCAGTAATCTAGCTTCACGTGCCATCTGTTATCTCTTTGTAATATGATTTCTCTCTCTTTCTCTCTCAGTGTATGTGTGTGTGTTATGTGTTTATGGACATAGATTTAGTAACAGAAAAACTAGTGATAGATGTTTATGTTACCTTATTAGTAAAAAGATGGGAATATAAATATTTGTGTTTGTTTTATTTGTAACATCCAATGTATGTTGTGTTACATTACTGTTATTATGCAAGATATATGATATCAAAACCAATAACTTAGGAAGAAAATTTAAATTGTAGCATAATTTGGAAATACTGTAATTTTTGGTTTCTAGGTAGGTTTATCAATGTTTCCATTTTGAATGGTTGATATAAATTAAATCTTGGATAGACTTCTAGTCCAAGGCATACATACAATGAATAGAACCAACGTAGGTTTGTTCTGCTACAAGGTAATTCCCTTCGGTCTTAAGAATGCACGGGCAACATATCAGAGGTTAGTTAATTGAATGCTTACCATGCAAATAGGTCGAAACATGGAGGTCTATGTCGATGATATGTTGTTCAAATCTAAATAGTCAGAAAGTCATGTTTTGGATCTAGCCGAGACATTTTATGTTCTCTGGAAGTATCAGATGAAGCTAAACCCTCAAATGTGTACCTTCGGTATACAATCTGGTAAATTCCTAGATTTTATAGTAAGTGCTAGAGGGATAGAGATAAACCTAGATCGAATAAAAGCTATAACCGACATGAAAGCTCCGAGCTTGAATGGAAAGATCATTACTTTGAATAGGTTCATAAGTCTTTCCACCGAAAAGTGTATTCCCTTCTTCAACCTCTTGAAGAAGCATTTTACCTTCAAATGGACAAACGAATGCCAAAAAGCATTCAAAGATCTGTAAAAGCATCTAAGTTCTCCCCTGGTGTTTGTCTAAGCCGATAGATGGGGAAACCCTGTTCCTTTATTTGGCTGCCTCGGATATGCCATAAGTTTAGCCTTGGTGAGAGATGATAATGGGATCGAGAGACCCATATATTATGTAAGTAAAAAGCAGGGGCCAGTTGAGAAGCACTACCCTATAATTGAAAAGCTGCATATATCTTGATGTTCACAGCAAGAAAGCTTAGGTCGTACTTCTAGGCTATTCCTATTAAAGTCCTTATGGATCAACCGCTTCGACAGGTTTTTAGTAAACCCGAGACTGTGGGAAGGTTAATCAAGTGAGCTATAGAGCTCAGCCAGTATGAGATATCATATGAGCCAAGGGCAACAAGCAAAGGTCAAGAATTGGTTGACTTCATCACTGAATGCACTACTTTCAAAACCGAAGCTGAAAAAGATGACAACAAGAATAAACAACTCTCTTGGTAACTATATGTCGACAGAGCCTCAAACGAACAAGGGGCAGGTGCCGACTATATATTAGTAACCCCAGACAACCATCAAATTTACTACGTAATCAAGCTCGCCTTCTCAACAACCAATAATGTAGCCAAGTATGAGTCACTAATCAGTGGGTTTAGAATGGCTATTTCTATCAAGGTCTTGGAGATTTGGATATACAGCGACTCTCAAATAGTCGTCAATCAAGTTCGGTCACTATCAGACCCGCGACCCCGAGGTTAGATCTCTATGTTAAGCTGGTAAAGCAACTACTTGGAGCTTTCGAGATTTACCACATAGAAAGCATCCCTAGAAATCGAAATGCTAGAGTCGATGCCTTAGCAAAATATGCAAGCTCAAGGAATGTAAGAGAGTTTAATTTCATCCTAGTCGAGATCGTAGAGAAACCTAGCATACATTTATTAGAGAAAGTGTTAGTTATAACATGGGCTAAAGTTGCCTGAGGTGAATCTACAACACCAATAATAACTGAAGAAAATTGGATGTGGCTATATATCCAATATCTGGCTGAGTGTATTCTACTTTCGGATGCTATCAAAGCAAAATGAATTTAATATAATGCTCCAAGGTTTAGCATTATTGGTGGAGTACTATATATGATGGGATTCTCAACTCCATGCTCTCGGGGTGTAACAACTTCGAAAGATCATTAATTGTTGAAAGAAGCCCACGATGGAATTTGTAAAGACTATTATGGATGCTAAAAGTTAGCAAGGAAAATACTCAAGCAAGGCTTCTATTGGTTGATACTAAATCGAGATGCATTAGAGTATGCAAGAAAATGTGATAAGTGCTAGTTTTGTGCAAAAGTGCCGAGAGCTCCTCCTAACGAGCTCACGCCGATGATGAGTCTATGGCTCTTTGATATCTAGGGTATCGATCTTATCGGTCCCTTTCCGACCACTAAAGGAGGGGCAAGACATGTCATAGTGGCAATTGTTTGCTTCACAAAATGGGTCGAGGCCGAACCCATAGCTACCATAACCTCCAATCAAGTAATAAAGTTCATGATGAAGAACATTGTATCTAGATTCGGTCTTCCGCATAAGATCATTACGGATAATGACACTTAGTTCGAGAGCCGAGAGTTTGCAGAGTATTGCTGAGATCATGGTATCATCAAGAGTTTTTCTTCGGTAGCCCATCCACAATAAAATGGGGCTATGGAAGCAGGCAACAAAACTATCAAGGATTGTGTGAAGAAAAGATTAAACAAGACAAAAGGCAACTGGGCAGATGAATTGCCTTTCGTTTTGTGGGCTTATAGAACAAGCTCCAAGACCTCGATAGGACATACTCCTTTCTCTCTAGCTTACGGCTTCGAAGCCATGCTCCCGATTGAGTTGGAAATTGCCTCTCACCAAAGGCATTATTATAATACACAACAGAATATAGAGCTCTTAGAGGAGTTATTGGATATATTGCCCGAGCTCCGAGACCAAGCCACTTTGAGGAAAGAGAGTATATCCGAAAGATGACCCGATACTACAACCAGGGAGTTCAGGCTAGAAATTTTGAGAAAGGAGACCTTGTTCTCTGAAAGATAATGCCAAACACAAAGGATTCGGTAGATGGACCTTTCGGCCTGAATTGGCAAGGACCCCTAATTATTCATGACGTCATAAGTCCGGGAACGTATAGATTAAAGAAGCTAGATGGCAATGTAATATCTTGGACTTGGAATGCCAAGCATTTGAAACATTATCACAGCACGAGGCGGCTACCTGAATAAAAGCTTTATCAAAAGTTCAATATGCTAATTAACCTCTTAGCCTATGACTTAGGTATGTCACGCGAGACTATAGTTGTTAGCACCAAAATTGGCCACTAACCCCCAAATTCAGATGAAAGCACCAAATACCAGTCACAGCTCAGAGATAGAATGTATGTAGAGAGTAATAACGTGAAGAATAGTTAAAACTGAAATGAAAGCAGTAAAGAACAACAGATTTTATAGTGGTTCGGCTAACTCCGGCCTACGTCCACTCCAGAAGTTTGCTCTTTATTGTTGTAATAATCAATTACAGTTACAAAATGGCAGAGGTGCCTTAGCCTTAGCAAAGAGAAAGTAAGAGAGCAGAAAGAAGATTCCCCATCTGGAGACCCACATGCTGTATTTATAGGCAAAACCAGGTTGTTGGGCCTCCTGATTAGTTTGGGCCCATCAAGGTCATAGCCGAACCCTACTTCATTATGTCGACCGATCCTGAGCAGTTGGTATGCCGAACGTTGGGAGGTGCGAGGTACCGAGGTATGGAGGTGCGAGGTATCGAGGTGTGGAGGTGCGAGGTACCGAGGTATGCCTAACGACCCATCCAATGCCGAACGCTCCCTAATGCCGAACGATCCATCCAATGCCGAACGAGATTTATGTCGAGCGCTCCATCCAATGCCGAACGATACTTAATGCCGAACCTCCATCATGCGCGAACGATACATAATGCCGAACCTCCATCATGCCGAACCATGCCTGATGCCGAACAGTTTCTAATGCCGAGCGCCCATCATGCCGAACGATCTTTAATGCCGAGCGCCTCTAAATGCCGAACGATACTTAATGCCGAACCTCCATCATGCGCGAACGATACTTAATGCCGAACCTCCATCATGCCGAACCATGTCTGATGCCGAACAGTTTCTAATGCCGAGCGCCCATCATGCCGAACGATCTTTAATGCCGAGCGCCTCTAAATGCCGAGCGCTCCTGGATGCCGAGCGCTACTGAATGCCAAGTGCTCCTGGAATGCCGAACCACTCATGTATGTCGAACACTCTATGCACGCCGAGTACTCTTGAGTGCTATTCGAACGTGAGTAGTAAATGCCAGACGAACTATTTGTGCCGAACCACATCATGCCGAACCATGTTTCCTAGACCCAAATTATAGTTGATTCATCTTTATCCAATCATATTTCCATCTTCCAAGCATATTGCATCATCCATCCATCCAGTCGACTGAATCCATCGTATACCAACCTCGACGAACGTGCAGTTGAGTAAGTTAAACCCGTCTGTCCGCGTCCTTGCCAAAAGGCGGGTTAACACTTGCCCCCCAAAACATGCCTTGCTTTGAAAGGTGTGTTTTGAATAGCCTCAAGTCCAATGTCTTAAGTATGTATGTTATCCACATCCATACTTTCCGATTCATAATCCAATCCATTACCAAGCCATCTTATCCGAGTGCCACGGCCATATCCTGATCCATTTCCGTGACTGTTCCGAGTCGATGTCTGATTCCGAATCCAGTAACCAAATCCATGTCCATTTGAACTCGACAACCAGGTTATAGTCCATCCATATTCAATAACCTATAACCATATCTGTGACCTCTCCGGGTTGATATCCAAATCCGGGATCGCTCCGGGTCCTTGTCCGAATCCTTAGCTATTCATAGCTAACATCCAAATTCGTAACCTCTCCGGGTTCTTGCCAAGCGCAATCCACACTCGACGACCTATGTTAAGTTATTCCATGGTGTTCATGGTTCAGTGTCCCTGAACGTCGAATAATGTCGTGGCTTAAGTCCTAAGCCGAATCCTGGTCACTCCGGATCCTTGCCGAGCATAGTCCATACTCGACGACCTAAAATAGTAACCAATAATATATAGCCTAAGTCCTAGGCCGAATCCTGGTCTCTCCGGACCCTTGCCGAGCATAGTCCATACTCGACGACCTTTTAGCCAAAAATCCAGAGAAAATCCAATCAAAATCCAATCCGAAATCCAAATCCAAATAGAAAACCAGAAACCCATATCAAAAATCCATACCAAAAAATAATCATCCAAACCAGAATCCAAACCAGAAAATGAGCAAAACAGGGAGTTCAAACCAAACTCCAAAACCAAACAATAAAAAGCAAATGTCCAAGTCAAAGGAAAAAACAGATTTCACAAACCCGGGCGTCTCGGTAAGCCATCATCTCAGAGCATGCCTGAGGGTTATCTCCGACCCCGTACATGAGTAAGTGATTTAACCGTTTGCCCGGAGTTTGTTACTTATTCCAAACCATCAAGATTAGTTGATGACCAATCGGCCACCATTCCTGGGCCTCATGCCCTCGTCGTTCAAGGTAGGCGGTGGCTGCTCCTGTTCCACCGCCGCATTCCGAGTTCCGACATACTGTCGCAACTGACCATTCCTTATGTGCTCCTCGATTATGTCCTTCAAATGCCGGCAGCTATTAGTGTCATGCCCGTCCAGGTCATGAAAAAGACAGTGCCTTCCTGACGCCTTTTCTCGTTCTGAGGGTTCCCTCCTTGCTGGCCTTCGATAAGAAAGGCGATCTCGAGTATCTAAGAAAATCCGCTCCAACGTTGCGTTCAATCCTGTGTAAGTGGAGAACTTTGGTTCTCCCCAGCGCTTCCTTTTCCCTTTATCCTTGCCCCCACCCGAGCTTTCACCGGGTAGTCCTCCATCCTTAGTCGTGTTTACTTCCTTTGGCCTCATGTCCAAACATGCATCTTCTTGTCGAAGAAATCTTTCAGCTTCATGAAAGAATTCCCCAAGATCCAACGGTGGGTGCCGTATCAACGATACTTTGAAATCCGAATTATCTCTAACTCCTGATAACGCAGCCATCAAAACCATTGATGGATCTGGTCGATCCACCGAAGCAACTGCTGCATTAAATCGAGTTAAGAATATCCTGAGCGATTCATCTGCCCCCTGTTTGACTGACGTTAGCGTCATCACGTTCTTTGGCCTTTTTATGTGAACTCGAAACTGACTTAAGAACTTGTCCACCAGTTTTGTCCATGTTCCAATGGATCCATCCTCCAGCTGTCTAAACCACATAGCAGCAATTTCAGTCAAGTACAGGGGGAAACATCGGGCCATAACCTCCTCCGTTGCCCCCAGCACTTCCATATGTCTAGTGTACCTCATCAAGTGGTCGGTGGGATCCGTCTTCCCGTTGTATACTTCCAGAGTGGGTAGTTTGAAATCGGATGGATTCCTAGCTGTCCTAATGTTTCGGGTAAACGGACTTTTGTTAACTCCCTCTGAATCCCTGTTTGTCAGAACTCCGCGAATAGTCCGCCTGATAATGTCAGCCAATCCAGTGTTTCCAACCAATCCAGACTGCTCCCAAGTCCCCGAGGAAATTCTGGCACATATTCTTCATCACGTACTCCTGTATTCCTATCGATGTCAGGCCGCGTAGCGTTATCCGGTATCCCTCCATGAACTGGTCCAGCATCACCTGGTAGTGTGCCCCCGAGTCTAGGTCCATCTAGATTGTTAACTGTTTGTTGATTGGGAGCTACCCCCTGCTGATTCACTCCATCTGTCCATTGGTTGAGTTCCTCTGGTCCAGCTCCACGATCTTGAACACTTGCAGTTCCTGGTTGTCCAAATTGCCTAAGAAGAGCCTGCATCATCTCCTCTTGCCGTTTCATCATCTGCTCTTGCATAGAATTCATCATCACTTGCATCTCGTCCCGAGTTATGTAGATGGATGCATGACCCTCTCCAGCTCCAGAAGATGCCGCTTGACTTCCTTCCTGATTGCTCCTTTCCACTGCTTGCTTCCTCGTTGGTGGTCTTGCCATTGCTTTCTAAGATCCAAGTTCCTAACTCCAAAATTCCTGAGTGTTTCAATTTCTCAGTGAAAGCACCAAAGTGTTAGCACCAAAATTGGTCACTAACCCCCAAATCCAGATGAAAGCACCAAATACCAGTCACAGCTCAGAGATAGAATGTATGTAGAGAGTAATAACGTGAAGAACAGTTAAAACTGAAATGAAAGCAGTAAAGAACAACAGATTTTATAGTGGTTCGGCTAACTCCGGCCTACGTCCACTCCAGAAGTTTGCTCTTTATTGCTGTAATAATCAATTAAGGTTACAAAATGGCAGAGGTGCCTTAGCCTTAGCAAAGAGAAAGTAAGAGAGCAGAAAGAAGATCCCCCATCTGGAGACCCACATGCTGTATTTATAGGCAAAACCAGGTTGTTGGGCCTCCTGATTAGTTTGGGCCCATCAAGGTCATAGCCGAACCCTACTTCATTATGTCGACCGATCCTGAGCAGTTGGTATGCCGAACGTTGGGAGGTGCGAGGTACCGAGGTATGGAGGTGCGAGGTATCAAGGTGTGGAGGTGCGAGGTACCGAGGTATGCCGAACGACCCATCCAATGCCGAACGCTCCCTAATGCCGAACGATCCATCCAATGCCGAACGAGATTTATGTCGAGTGCTCCATCCAGTGCCGAACGAGATTTATGCCGAGCGCTCCATCCAATGCCGAACGATACTTAATGCCGAACCTCCATCATGCGCGAATGATACTTAATGTCGAACCTCCATCATGCTGAACCATGTCTGATGCTGAACAGTTTCTAATGTCGAGCGCCCATCATGCCGAACGATCTTTAATGCCGAGCGCCTCTAAATGCCGAACGATACTTAATGCCGAACCTCCATCATGCGCGAACGATACTTAATGCCGAACCTCCATCATGCCGAACCATGTCTGATGCCGAACAGTTTCTAATGCCGAGCGCCCATCATGCCGAACGATCTTTAATGTCGAGCGCCTCTAAATGCCGAGTTCTCCTGGATGTCGAGCGCTACTGAATGCCGAGTGCTCCTGGAATGCCGAACCACTCATGTATGTCGAACGATCTATGCATGCCGAGTACTCTTGAATGCTATTCGAACGTGATTAGTGAATGCCAGACGAACTATTTGTGCCGAACCACATCATGCCGAACCATGTTTCCTAGACCCAAATTATAGGTCTTTTAAAGTTTTAATCATTTCAAACATTTCGTCAAACGTTTTAGTCATGATTATTGCCATGATCAAGTAATATCACGCACTTTTAAAAAGTGCATCAAAACATTTTAGCCATGATACTTCTCTAGTCAAGTGGTATCATGCGAGTTTTAAAGCCATGCTTTTTCCTCTGGGCAAGTAAATGATTTTGCCTCTCGGCAATTACTTAATTTCGCCTCCGGGACGTAAAAATGGTTCCGCCTCCAAGCAAAATACTGGAGGTAAGAATTTATAACTTTTAGTCGTGACCTTACAGTGTCACACAAGAAATAAACCCTCATTAATTTTTTTATTTCAAGCTAAGAAACATAGTTGTTAGCCATGGTCAAGTAGTACCATGCATTGGGTAGATTCCCAATAAGATTGGAATATTGGGCAGATTCCCAATGAATATTGGGTACATTCCAAATAAGATTAGAATATTGGGTAGATTCCTATGAGATTAGAATATTGGGTAGATTCCCAAAACGATTAGAATACCGAATAGATTCCCAATGAGATTAGAATATTGAGTAGATTCTAAATGAAGTTAGAATGTTGGGTAGATTCGCAATAATAGCGAGCCACTGTTGATAGTGTCGTGCAAAGAGTGAATCACGGAAAAGACGACCATGTTGAACGCACCAAGTGAGTCACCCCTAAAAGTGTTGTACAAAGAGTGAGCCATGGCTGAAACATGCTATGCAATGAGTGAGTTATGGTCGAATAGTACCATGCATGGTGCTGTATAGTGAGCCATGGCCGATAGTGTTATGCAAAGAGTGAGTCGCTGAAAAGATGACCATGCCGAATGCACCTAGCGAGCCACATCCAAAGTGTTGTGCAAAAGAGTGAGCCATGGTCGAATTGTCATGTAAAGAGTGAGCCATGGTCAAATAGTGCCATGCACGGTGTGGTATAGTGAGCCACGTTCTTATAATAACATGCAAATATAGGCATTATACTGTCACTAATATTTTTCAAATCTGATACCTATGTAAGACTAGATCTAGATGACTAGAGCATGGCATCGAAGTATTTTCTCCTTTGGACACTAATTTCAATTTCCAAAGCCCTCTAGACGAGGTTCGATTTTAAATTATTTTTAAAACCCTCTAAATAAGGTTAGGTCTTTATAAATTGTCTTAGTGAAGCAATGCTTTCGAAAGTACCCAGAATACTACTTTGCCCGAAAGCTCAGGATCAACTACATGATGGGAACGGAATAAACAAGCCAAGTATTAAAGCATGATATGACGCTATTCTTTCCAAAGTCCACCTCATATCAACCATATGAGGTGAACTTTGGGGGCATGTGTTACACCATAATTTTTACAAAGTACAAATTACGAACATTCGAGAGGAAAATTCCTTAGCTTGCAATTTTTAGAACTATTGTTTGGTTTACAACGAGAGCTTAAGCACCGGACTTAGTATCCGAGAGCATGAGTTAAAGTGTCGACCAAGATCAAGAACATTATCCAACTAAGATAAGAATCCCAACTAAAGGCAATAGTTGCTGGAACCAAAAGCATTTCAAAAAGTATCAATAATCAACGGCTCAGATAGCCCAGGCTGAGATCAACGGTCGGGATAGGTGAAAGCTATCTAAGAAGCTATATATAAAGCATCCAGCAATCTGCATCAAAACGCACTCAACTAAATGATGCTAAGCGTTCAAATCTAAGCCGCACATAGCAAGCCAGGTCATCAATCTAAGAGAAAACACCTGCACCAGTGGAAGAACCTTAAATTGGCTATAAATAGAGGACCACCTGCTACAATAAAGGGTTGAAAAATAGAATCCATAGCATCCCATTGTCATTCAATACTTCCTACCACTTTTTGAAAGCTTTGGCTCAAAAAGACCACTAATGGCGGAATTTGTCATGAATGTACTTGTAAATTAAAATAAGTAACAAAGTCTGGAACAGAACATCCAGAGTGGATGTAGGGATCTTGTTCCCGAACCACTACAAATCTTGTGTCGCTTTTGCCTTTCGGCATTTATTTCCTATCTAGTTTCGATACTTTTTCAATCATCAGCTTGCTTTCAGAATTAGCTTTTGGAAGCTTTGGAGTGTTAGCCAGACGAAAAATCTGTCTAACAACTGGAAATTTTTTTGAAGTTTAAATCATTCGTTAACTTGTGAAACAAAGTTGTAAAAGGTTATAGCAAGAAGAAGGTCGCTATATGAGCACATTGAAATACCTTATTTTTGAAATTTTTTGTAATCAACCCGAAATACATCCTTAGGGGTTTCTTTGCATTTTTAACAAGTATTATATGTTTACTTATTACTTGAAAATAGCAAAGTTTAAAAGAATTTAGAACTGGTCAAACAAAGAGGATAAAATTAGAGCAAAAGGATGGTTATAAATACACTATGAAATATACCTTGTTTTTGGGGATTTTTATAAATAAATTGCAAATTATTCTTAAAGGTTTTTTCCCATGATTTTTAGGTACTATAAGGTTAGTGCTTACTAAAAAAATCAAGTCTAAAGTCATTTGTTTAAGTGGTGAAAACTAGTTGCATAGTTCAAGTTTTTTATGTTGTTCTTTGTACAAGACTTTTAACAACATTTATAAATGCTAAGTTGCTTGAGGTTTTAAGTGTCTAAAATAATATTTAAATTTGGTGTTTTTCCCTGATCTTTTTTGGGGATGCTTTCTAACGTATTTGCAATATTTAAAGTTGGTTTGAAGTTCAAATATTTTTTATATTTATTTATGAATTTTTGAAGTAAATGGGTTTTATAATATAAAACAAGCTTTTTAATTATTTTCATCAAATTATAAATTAGTTATTTTCAAGTTATATTTTACATAGGTATTTAAAGCATATTTATAAGTATTTTTTAAGTGTTATATATATAAGTTTGGAAAAAGCAAGTTAAGTATCTTATAAAGGAATAAAGGAAGTTTTGAATTATAACACTTATGTTATAATAAACGATTTTGTGAAGTTATGTAAAAGTATATTATCTTGTTAATAAGTATACTAAAATATTTAGAAAGAATGTTTTAAAGAAAATGACAAGCATGGAATGGTTTTGGGTTTGTTGTGACAATGTGTTAACAACATTTGTCTTTAATCCTTTTATTTTATACTTATGAATGTAAATAGATTTTTGAAAATAACGTTATAAAGATAAGCATAAGTGAAATTGTTTTGGTTTATTGTGACAATGTGTCAGTAACATTTGTCTTAAACCTTTTGAAATAGATTTGTGAATGTAATTAGACCTTTTAAATGGATATTTCAAAGGTAATAACAAGAATGAAATCTTTTGAAAAAGATAGAAATAGAAAGGTTTAAATTAAGGAATTTTGTTAATGATTTGTGAATATACTTATATCATTTGAGATAAGTATGTGAATGCTTCTTGAAGTATTGAAATGGTACAAATGAATAGTAGAAATTGATAAAAGAAGTTTTATTATATAAAAGAAGTTTTACTAATAAAAGAGGTTTCAATTAATAAAAGTATTAATTAAATAAAAAGGAGATTAGAAGTCGCTTATGTGACTTAATCATGCTTTATGTGACTTGATCATGTTTTGTGTCTTTGCTCGTTTATGGAAAGCATTTAGTCATGTATTTATCACTAAGATGTAATGAAGTAGGCTTGTCTGTATGTGAGAGTTAAGAATGAAGTGTCTAGGCGAGGATTTGATGCAACTAGTGCTCTAACTTACTTAGCTTCACTCTTGACCAAGAGATAATGTAAGTTGAAAAGTTCAGAAATGCGATAAGTATACGAGACTTGGTTTCCATATGCGATCATTTATTTTGAACTTGATAGTTGATTTGTCGACTATCGAACTTGACCAAATTAACTTGGGAAGTATCTAAAAGCTTCACGATTTCATACGATTTGAGAACCCCTAGAGATGAGCATTGGTATGAAACGTCTTTAGCTTTAAGAACTTACATATATGAGATCCCATAGAGAGGAATCCTATTTATATATTGTTTTTTTACTTTTAAAAGAACCGGAAATGAGTTTACCAGAAAATTAATCGATTTAGTTTTGAAGAGACCAGAATTGGTAAGTGTTTTACTTACCAAATACCGCTTCAAAACTGATATATGTGTTTTATGTTTTGAAAGTGGTAGTGAAGTGGAATGTTATAGAGTTGAATAGTCTATCCCAAGGTTGAGTCTAAGGGAGAGGTCAGTGTTAGCATTCTTTGGAGGACTTATATAGAAATCCATGTGGAGATTCGTGATTTATTTGAGATGCTAGAATCATTTAGGGAATTGTATCATGTTCGAGTGATGAAGACTCATGTGTGAGATATTGAACATAACCTCTACATCGGAAATGACAGAAAATAGAGTAGGGGCATAGTTTAGAGTTTGCTTGAACTATGACATGATATTATCACTCTAGAGTATGCCTATCGATGTAGCACACTGGAGGTGATGATATTTGGGATCGCCTGTTTTCGACATGGACCGGCTATGTTTTCATTATTAGTATATATATTCTATCTAGAGATATACGGTGCTCGAAGGTAATTTCTGACCCTTGTATAGGAAGCTGGCTTTAGTATATTTGGGGTTGTCTCCATGGAAAATCAATCATGCGAATGTGCCTTAACGGTTTTGATTGTACCCTCAATATTGTTGTGTTGTGATCAATGTAAGTATAACAACTATTTTCTTATTTATATCATACACCCTAGACAGTATCTATTATATCAACTTATGTACTTACTTGATGGTGGTTCTTTTAAGGGGATAACCATTATGGCATTCCATGCATTCTCAAAAGTACTATTATATGTGGCCACATATTTCTTGAGTTTCTCATACCAGACTTATGTCTGACACATTTTTTTTGTTTTCTCTAAAATCCACTCCCCTTTTGAGCAGTCCGAGAAAGGCAAGTTTTAGTTGGATGTTCTGGAGCTCAAGGAGATGAGCTGGATGTTTCACTTACCATAGTATTCTTATTTCCACTGCATTACTATTATGTATATATCAACATTTTTTAGGACAGACTTTTATAACTATTCAGGTTGATGATAGTATTTAGAGTTGTAACTCTGAAATGCTATGTATCTTAGAGTGACAGTTTGTACCATCTTTTGATATTATATATTATTGTTCCGCCGTGAGATTCCGATATTGTGCTTCTTCTTTCTTGTTCTTGTTCCTTTTATTTTACCCTAACAATATGTCTTTCTCGCACATGGGTGCTTGGCATGTGAATACCATAGATGTATTAGTATCGACATTCAAGGGTCAGAAAGGTGGGTCGTTACAACCAGTATCAGAGCTGAAGTTAAGTGAGAACTTAGCTTTGGTAGGGTATAACTCATTAAGGGATAGGGTAATGGAATGCCTTATCATGAGTTGAGTATATTATACATATGAGAGCGTATTTGTATTTGTTATAAACATATATCTTATAGGTAATTCCAACTACAAAAATTAAAGATCTTATATAAGGTAACTTATATAAGTATAAGTTGATCGTGTAGTTTAATTAATTTAGGGATTAAAGATGTTCATTCATTAACCCTCATTAATTAGTTTAGCCATGCTCGGCCAGTTTATGAGCATTGCTATCCTTTGTAGAATGATTTGACATATTGGACCAGTTTATGAGCATTATTATGATTTTTAGAATTATTAGCTTGATACTGCTCAGCTTGTTTATGATCATTGTATCATTTATTGATTGATCAGTCATTACTCAGCCAATTTATGAGCATTAACTATTGGTTGTTGATCATTGATTTATGCTCGACCGGTTTAAGAGCAGTTTTACCTTTCTACTTTATGCGTTGGGTAGACAATATTTGTGGGTGAACTGAAATGAACACCTTATGAACCGAGTTTCACATTTTTACTTTAAGTCATTTGGTGATAATGTTGGGTTAAAAATTAACTTTAATAAAAGTTGTTTATTTTGATCTAAAGGAAAGATAAGGTATTTTATAGATAAACATCTGTGTAAAGATTGTATATAAGAAAGTGATTTTATACATTTATGGTTTATAATATATGGTTTATAAACGAAGAGGATTTAAACTGAGAGTTTGAGAACTTAAATCTTAGTGTTTTGAAATTGGTTTTATAAGATTTTGGAGAAAATAATAATATTATTATTTGAAAATAAATATTTGGGAAATTGTTTTATGGGATTGAGATCATGATACTTAGTACTGTTATATGAAGTATTTGATACCACTTTGAAAATGATTTTGTTAAGTCCAAAAGGTATGATTTGGATGTATTGAACTCACTCCTGTTACTTGAAAATAATTCTGGTGATGACCGCAGCATCATCAACATTCATTTTTGGGTTTCAAAGTGAGGGATACTATAGAGTTGGTTTAGTAAAACAGATTTTGATTTAACCCTGAAACTATGATTTGATATACAAATGGTATATGTATGTATTATTATTTCAAAACGATTTGAAATAAAATCTGAGGTTTAATTCTAAAGTTTTCTGTAAAGAGATTTGATATAAAATATAAAGTAGCTTAATAAAGGTATTGAAATAAATTTTCTACATGGAAAAGATTTGTATGTATGCTAAGTTGGGGCCCAAGTGATAGTGGCATAGCCCAGAATAAATGTTGGACATTTTATGTTTTCCTTTTTTGGGTAGTGTGTTTAACAAAAAATTGAAACTTTATTAAATTATTTTTATGGACACACATATCATATGCATTAGGACAGTATGGTATGTGCATCATGTTATGATATGTTCTTTGGTAGTTTTCATTTGTTAAACTGAAATGGGATTTTCGGCGAATTTGGACAGTCGGAAACTTCTGAATCATGTAGAACTTGAAGCTAAGTGTTTTTAAAAAAATTATAAAAGTTGAGTTTCTATAACTCTTAAATTGAGAAGGTAGTAAGTTAAAACAAGTTTTAAATTTGTTGAACATCCTTATTAAGTGAAATAAATTTGATATTTTGTATATACTCTTAGGATATAGTGGAGTATTATATAAGTATGAACTTAAGTTATGAAATGTTGATATACTTAAAGTTATGTTTTATGAAATGCTTCATAAATGATTTTTTATATTGAATGACATAAGATATGTATAAAAGAATGTGATAAAAAGATATTGATGTAGTTAAGAAACCAATGGGATTAAGTAAGTAAGTTGTACATAGATCATTTTATTCTCATGACTGTTCTTGATCCAATATTCGAGTACATAATTTCGAGGTGATTTAAATTGGTCCGAACAAGGATTTTTCACTCAATCCTTGACGGAAAACACTTGATATGGATTCTTGGTATGATCTTGAAGTTTTCTATCATAGTATATGTCTATGTTAGGAAGTCAGAAGTTTCTAATCAAGGAACCCAATCGGAGTCCATATTGGAGATGTCAGGTGATATATACTAGTTTGGAAGTGAAATATATGTGATCGAGCAAGTGATTGGATTTGATACTGCATACGGATGACATACGTACATCGTATGGGATTTGATACTGCATACGAATGACATACGTACTAGTTTAGGTGATGACTCTTTGAATTGTTTTGAGGTAGCATGAATAATCATTTAAGTAACAACCTGAGACTATTGAGCCTAAGGTTTGCTAAGTAGATTGTTTGTCGTCCTTGTGTGATGAGAAGGTTTTAAACTTAAGCAAATCATGAGTTATGTTTGCTGGTAATTTTAAATACTGTTCGATATTGCTATGTTATTATTTCCTTTTATTGCTCGTGATGGAATTTCAAGGATGAAATGTTTGAAGTGGGGGAGAATGTAACGACCTAGAATTTCAAACACTTCGTATTTATATCTGAATTATTTAAATACTTGAATCTTAGATTAAATGTGATTAAATTGATTTAATGCGACAACCTTGATTTTTCAACCCATGCTTGAAGCACCGAAAATCGAGAGCGCCAATCAAAACAATAACCTAACTGCCTAACAATCGCATAATATATCAACAAGATAAAGCATTACTTATAACATGACCGGTTAAAATGTGATAGGATCGTAATAATCAATAACATAAGCAGTTATCAAAGTGGCATATATTTACTGACTTAATAGATGTGCTTCAATCATCTTGCAATATATAATCATAAGTAATACTCACAGCGGTATTCCAGATTATTCTTTCCCAATTGAGGATCAATATCCACCTATCCTCCAATCAGTTTTATAGAGAAATATATATACAAAATAGGAATATAAAGTGGACCGTGTCACGGTACCAATGTGAATGCCTATATACCCATTATAGGATCAAGCCCAATGTGACGCCCCACCTCTATACCCACGCTAGCCAAGAACACTACGGTGTAATGCTGTCGACTAGCACGGAGAATAAGGCTGTTGAGGAGCGACCATCCGTATAATTGCTTTGTGCGAGCACCGATATGTCAGATAGAATAACATGCATAAGAGGAAGTCCGAAATACCGATACAAACTCAAAGCTATCACATAGTGGCTGTATATAATCCTCGGAAACAAACATAGAATTAAACATAACACAAATCAGTCACAGACATCCATATCACAAAGGCGGAAAAAGATATGAATATATATATATATAACACATGAAAGTGTACATCAGAGTAGTGGTCTGAAAGATCCACGATAATACAAAAGAATAGCAACATGTGCTATACAGAAGAATAAGTATACATCATAGAGTCTGTATCTCAAATGTATACATCCAAAAACTACTAATCTAAGTAGTTAGCCAAAAGTTAGAGTAATCCCAAAAGAGAAGTCAAGCAGGAGCACCTGTAACATCTCGGTCTGACCCGAGTATTATTTCATAAGAAAATAATAAACGGGTCAGTCTAGCTATAAATATCAGATAACATGATATAGAATAAAAGATATGACATAAACATGTAATAACCATAATGGCATACTACTATAAGTATGTAATTGAAAATCAACAAGAGATTAATCAATATCACAAGAATCTTCTCAAAGATAAAATGAGGTATCATACCCTAATCTTGTATTCATAACAAGTCAATGACACACAAATTCACCAATGCACAAAAATTGATACAACTTATCAATTGAAATCACGAAAATTGGTGAAGCACAAAATTCCAGAAATCATCATGAGAAATCCAGAAATCACAAGAAGGGGGAGGCCTATCACAAAACGGGAGTATGAAAACTCACCAACACGTGTATCATAAAACGAGACGCTAACTCATGGTAGCTAACCATTAATATTTGAGCCGAAGCTCCACAAGAATGGCCCGAAGACCGTGGGGCGCTACCCCACATATGTGATGTAGAAACATCACACAAACGGGGTTTAGTCTCCCTCGTAGACAAAGAGACATCGCACAATTGCTAGTCTAAATCACAAAAATGATCGTCATGATCATCAAGAAGTGTCAACCACACCAAGCTAGTAAATATATGAGTTTAGCTTCATGTCCCATAACCACTTGCTTAACTTAAATATTTACGAACAAACTGTAGATCTTCACTAGAAAATTGTCACAAGAGGTTCAATCGAACAAGTCCAAGAATTAACCGACGAAGTGAACGCAAGCGTTTCATACCACTCGTTTTACTAAGTCGTTTAATTAGATTTCTCGTACGAGTGAGGTAAAGGTTTGTATATACTAGTAGATTGGAAAACGGTTTGAGAAAAAAAGTTTTGTAATAAAATAGAGATGAAATCACTTTGATAAAAGAGTTTTGATATTTACTACTAGTATTGAAACCTTCATATTTTTAAAGTGGCAAGTCACAAAGTTGATTGTAGAAACGAATCAATTCACTAAAATTCACATTCGAAGACGTGAATAAAATCCAAGGAAATCAGTTCCAAATCCATCAACGTAGAAGTACTCCAGCAACATAGCATAATTTAACACAAGAAATTGGCGCGACCTAACACGGCACGACCTAAGGGGGTGAACGACCTACAACGGTCGAGTAAAGCATTGGAACGACCTACAGGTCAAGCGACCTAAGGTAAGATAGGTCAAGCGACCTAGTGGAAGTGAGGCCAAGTGACATGAGCGAACAACCTAAGGTATTGAGCGAGCTAACGCCAGAAACAAGGCCGAGCGACCAAACGACCTAAGTGCTAGCGACCTAGAGGCCAGCGACCAAAAGTGGTGATGGGGTCAAGCGACCTAACGAATAGCGATCTAATGTGAAAATGGGTCGAGCGACCTAACGATATAGAGGCCAAGCGACCTATCGAGGTGAGCGACCTAACATGGTCGAACTAACACGTGGAGCGACCTATCGGTGCCGAACGACCTAAGGAATGAACGAGCTAAGGAACGAACGACCTAAGCCCAGAACGAGCTATATGCAGGCAGAGACTTTTCCACGCGACCTAAATGGGACGAGTTAATTTTGAGGCAGTGCGACCTAAGCCCAGGAATTCACCAAAAACACTAAAAATTGGAGTTTTTTGCCAATCCAATCCAAACCAAATGCAAATGTTCATGCTAATGTGATAGGGAATCATTCCCAACACTCCAAGATAGTTATAGACAAGAATGTGAGATAAAAATCTCACCTTTTCACGAAAATTGATGAAGATGAAGTTTGAAAGCAAAGCAAGAACAATCACAAGCTTGAATCAATGTCTTCTCTTTGAATTTGGAGTTGAATGATGGATTTGCAAGAGAACTTGAGCTTGGAGTTTTAATTTCCCATTCCCTCCTCCATTTTTTATGAAGCTTGAAGTGTTAGTGAATTAATGAAGAGAAGAGGGGGTTGGGCTGAGTTAGTAAGTGGTTCAGCCCAAACCAAAGCCCTAGGCGAAAAAGTGGCGAAAATTCCACTATCTCCAAACATATCAAAGTTTATACTCAAAAGATTGCAAACGACGTTTTGAACTCAATGAAAGTGGTCTCGAGTCCTAATTTGTCCGTATGCAAAAAGTAGCTTTTCGGACTAAAATCCGACTAACGATAAAATATTTAAATATAAAATCGACAAATATGCGGGTTGTTACAGACTCCCCTCCTTAAAGAAATTGCGTCCTCGTAATACATAAGATGGAAATAAAAAGTAACAACCATAAAGCATATTAACATAAAAGAAATTGGAAATAAGAAGTTCACCTCAAAGAGCATGAGAAAGTAAGTCCGGATGTGTTCGCTCGATGAATTCTCTAATTTCCCAAGAGCAATCCTTAGGGTTTGAGGACCATTGAACTTTAACAAGCGGAACATCTTTATTTCGAAGTCGTTTGACCTCCGAAGCAATAATTCGAATAGGATGCTGCTCATAAGTTAAATTAGGCGAAACTTCAATCTCTTCCACAACACCGGGCTCAAGAATAGAATCAGAATCCCGAAGGCACTTCCGTAATTGAGAAACGTGAAATACGTCATGCATGGCAAAAAACTGAGCCGGTAATAAAAGGCGATAAGCCATGGAACCAATACGTTCAATGATAGGAAATGGCCCAATATATCGAGGCGCTAATTTTCCCGATTGACTGAAACGTACAACATCCTTCATAGGGGAAACACGAATAAATACAAGATCTCCAACAGAAAATTCTAATTTCCTTCTTCGATTATCGGCATAGGATTTTTGTCTACTCTGGGCTTCTTTCATCCTATGTTGAATAAGTTCAATCTTTTCTATGGAATCACGAATAAAATCTTGACCTAAAACCAGCTTCTCACCGGCCTCAAGCCAACAAGAAGGAGATCGACATGGCCTTCCATAGAGTGCCTCGAAAGGTGCCATACCAATACTAGATTGGAAGCTATTATTATTGGAAAATTCAACAAGAGAAATATGATCCTCCCAACTTCCACCGAAATCAAGCACACAAGCACGAAGAAGATCTTCAAGGGTTTGATTCACACGCTCAGTTTGTCCATCGGACTGGGGGTGATAAGCGGTGCTAAAATTAAGCTTCATTCCCAAAGCTTTTTGAAGACTCTTCCAAAATCCACTAGTAAACAATGGATCACGATCACTAACTATAGAAGTAGGAACTCCATGCAATTTAATAATTTCTTTGATAAAGAGTTTGGCCAGAAGAGGAACGGTTCGGTTCGACCGAACGGGAATAAAATGGGCGGATTTAGTAAGTCTATCAACGATCGCCCATAAGCTATCATGACCCAAACGAGAACAGGGAAGGCCATCAATAAAATCCATGGAAATTTGATCCCACTTCCAAATTGGAATTTCCAATGGTTGCAATAACCCACCGAGCCTTTGATGTTCGGCCTTGACGAGTTGGCAAGTCATGCAACACTTAACAAAGTTAGCAATATCGGATTTCATTCCCTCCCAATAATAAAGTCGCTTCATATCCGCGTACATTTTACTACTACCGGGATGAATGGAAAATTTGGAACGATGAGAATCTTCTAGAATATCTTTACGAAGATCACTAATATTTGGCACTATAAGTCTACCAAATTTTCGAATGCCGCCACGAGAATCAATATCAAAGTCTTTCAAACCTTCAATATCGGTTTTATCCTTAATATTCTGGCTAATAAGAGCCAATTCGGGATCTAGCCCCTGAGCTTCAAGGATGCGGTTTAAAAGAGAAGGACGAGCCTCAAGGCTACATAAAACAAGAGATGAACATAAATCAGATACACGGTCTCTAATCTCACAAGTGGATAAAACCTCGAGATCATGCCATTCGGATATCATCATGGAAACAACCGCTTGTTGTTTACAACTAAGAGCATCAACAACTCGATTTCCCTTTCCGGGAGTATAAAGAATATCAAGATCATAAGAGGCAAGGAATTCGAGCCAACGCTGTTGACGCAAATTAAGTTCCTTTTGATAAAATAAATATTTCAAAGACTTATGATCAGTATAAAGTATAAATTTCTCTCCCAAAAGATAATGTCGCCAAATTCGAAGGGCGAAAACGATAGCCGCGAGTTCTAAATCATGTGTGGTATATCTAGTCTCAGCCGGCTTCAATTGCCTAGAAGCATAAGCAATAACACATTCTTTTTGCATAAGAACGGCACCCAAACCAACGCGACTAGCATCGTTATAAACAACAAAATCTTGATTCCCTTTGGGAATAACAAGAATAGGAGCAACAGAAAGGAGTTCTTTTAATCTCTGAAAAGAAGTTTCACATTTGTCTGACCAAATGTATTTAACACCTTTCTTTGTTAAGCCAGTAAGAGGCACGGCAATTTTAGAAAGGTCTTTTATGAAACGGCGGTAATAACCAGCCAATTCGAGAAAGCTACGAATTTCAGTCACGCTCTCCAGTCTCTTCCAATTTTGAATCGCTTCAATCTTTGAAGGATCCACTGATATTCCAGATTCGGAAATAATATGACCGAGAAACTTCACACTAGATTGCCAAAAGTGGCATTTAGAAAATTTTGCTTTTAATTGATGGCTCCTAAGAGTTTCCAATACAATCCGAAGATGCTTTTCATGTTCCTCCTCGGTTTTAGAATACACAATAATATCATCAATAAAGATGAGAACAAACCGATCGAGGAAATCTTTGAAAACTCGATTCATAAGGTCAACTAAATAAGCCGGAGCATTCGTTAAACCAAATGGTATAACTAGCCATTCATAAGATCCATAACGAGTACGGAACGAAGTCAAAGGAATACTATCCTCCGCAATACGAAGCTGATGAAAACCGGTAGCCAAGTCCAATTGTGAAAAGACTCTAGCACCACTAAGTTGATCAAACAGATCATCAATCCGAGGTAAAGGATATTTATTTTTAATAGTAAGATCATTAAGCTTGCGGTAGTCGACGCAAAGCCTAAGTGTACCGTCGGATTTCTTCACGAAAATTGTTGAAGCTCCCCAAGGCGAGGAACTAGAGCGAATAAATTGCTTCGTCTCCAATTCGGATAATTGTTTGCGCATCTCTTCATTCTCCTTATTGGACATGCGATAAGGAGGACGAGTAATAGGTTGAGCTTCAGGTGTAAGATTAATTCTGAACTCAATTGCTCGCTTAGGTGGTAATCCAAAAACGGGCTCGAATATGTCGGAAAATTCACGAACGACGTGAATAAGAGAAATGACATCCTCCTCATCATCATTGTCATCATCAAGAGGATTTAGAGAATATAAAGATGCCGTCAAAGTGGAATCCGAATCTTTAAGAACAATAGAAATCTGCTTAACAGATAGTGGATGTCGGAGATAAATAGTCCGCTCAGGACATAGGATATGAGCTTCATAATGGTTAAGCCAATCCATACCCAAAATCATTCCAAAGCCTAAATAATGCATGACATGCAAATCGGCTAGGAAAGGAAAATCACACAAAATAATCTCCACATCTTTACAAAGCAAACTAAGAGTTGCGGATCCACCAATCGAATTCGCAATTCTTAAAGAAGTCATTAAAGCAACAACACTTAAGGAAAAAGTATCGACAAGTTCCTTTGATATAAAAGAATGGGATGCACCCGTATCAAAGAGAACTCTAATAGGTTGATCACGAAATATAATAATGCCATCAAGGATAGAATGAGACATACCTTGACCGCGAGATGTGTTGCCAGAGGCTTGAACCACGTTTAACTTTCCCTCCTTCTTGCCTTGAAGTCTGGGGCATAAATGTATATAATGATCCGGGCTCTTACAATAGCGACAAGAACGGGGCTTTGAACACTTGTTCGCAAAATGGTCCTTAGAACCACAATTAAAGCATTGCCCACTACTTGGGGTAGAAGTCTTTGCTGCCGTAGGTGCAGGTTTCCCCTTTTTGTTGGGATAAGGACCTTTGAATTTGTTTGGCCTCTTCTTGTTGTTGAAGTTTGGTTTGGAATCCCCCACTTCAACATCACTTTCCCTATCCGCCTCTTCAAGACGAAGAGCGATATCAATGAGTTGGTCAAAAGAAACTTCTAACTTGAGAAGTAATGGCTTCTTGAGATTTTTGTTTAAGCCATATACAAATCTTTGATTTTTCTTCAATGGGGTGTTGATGTATTCAACCCCATATTTAGACAGTGACTCGAAGGATGCGACATAATCTGTCACAGATGATTCACCTTGAACAAGGTCTATGAAACGACGAGCCAATGTCACCTTCTCAGCTTCTGGCATGAATTTTAATTCGAAGCGTTCCCAGAATTGCTCCCAGGTGAGATCCGCTTCATTGATTTCAGAAATAAGAAGTTCGTACCAGTCCAATGCTCTTTCTTGGAGCATACTAGAGGCTACCTGAACTCGGTGAAGATCAATAAGATTCATGCGAGAAAAGATTCGATCGCATGATCTTAGCCAAGCCTGGACTTCAATAATAGTTTCAGAACCTCTGAATGGCTTCCCACCCAAGTTGGTATAATCGCTGCACAAGCGTGCAAATCCAGACTTAGGGTGAGTAGGTTCTTGATTAGGACCAGCTGCCTGAGCATTCTTTACTAAATCAAGAAGCTGCTGAGTAGTCATAAAAACTCCATCCTGGGGAGTAACAGTAGATGGTCCGGCTCTGGGACGGCCTGGTCTAGACATTCTCTTCTTTAAGAAAGAGAGAAGAAGAAAAGTTATTCTCCAAATAAATATCAAGCAAATCTCGATAGATAGAACAAGGATACATAAAAGGAAATAGGATGAATCGGTACGAAGACTCGAATTAAATCCAAAAGCACGACTCCTAAGCTGGACTTAGGACGATGATCCTTGTTAAGTTATTCTACATTGTTCTGAAGTTTGGCTCTGATACCAAGCTGTGACGCCCCACCTTTATACCCACGCTAGCCAAGAACACTACGGTGTAATGCTGTCGACTAGCATGGAGAATAAGACTGTTGAGGAGCGACCATCCGTATAATTGCTTTGTGCGAGCACCGATATGTCAGATAGAATAACATGCATAAGAGGAAGTCCGACATACCGATACAAACTCAAAGCTATCACACAGTGGCTGTATATAATCCTCGGAAACAAACATAGAATTAAACATAACACAAATCAGTCACAGACATCCATATCACAAAGGCGGAAAAAGATATGAATATATATATATAACACATGAATGTGTACACCAGAGTAGTGGTCTGAAAGATCCACGATAATACAAAAGAATAGCAACATGTGCTATACAGAAGAATAAGTATACATCATAGAGTCTGTATCTCAAATGTATACATCCAAAAACTACTAATCTAAGTAGTTAGCCAAAAGTCAGAGTAATCCCAAAAGAGAAGTCAAGCAGGAGCACCTGTAACATCTCGGTCTGACCCGAGTATTTTTTCATAAGAAAATAATAAACGGATCAGTCTAGCTATAAATATCAGATGACATGATATAGAATAAAAGATATGACATAAACATGTAATAACCATAATGGCATACTACTATAAGTATGTAATTGAAAATCAACAAGAAATTAATCAATATCACAAGAATCTTCTCAAAGATAAAATGGGGTATCATACCCTAATCTTGTATTCATAACAAGTCAATGACACACAAATTCACCAATGCACAAAAATTGATACAACTTATCAATTGAAATCATAAAAATTGGTGAAGCACAAAATTCCAGAAATCATCATGAGAAATCCAGAAATCACAAGAAGGGGGAGGCCTATCACAAAACGGGAGTATGAAAACTCACCAACACGTGTATCACAAAACGAGATGCTAGTCTAAATCATGTAGAAACATCACACAAACGGGGTTTAGTCTCCCTCGTAGACAAAGAGACATCGCACAATTGCTAGTCTAAATCACAAAAATGATCGTCATGATCATCAAGAAGTGTCAACCACACCAAGCTAGTAAATATATGAGTTTAGCTTCATGTCCCATAACCACTTGCTTAACTTAAATATTTACGAACAAACTGTAGATCTTCACTAGAAAATTGTCACAAGAGGTTCAATCGAACAAGTCCAAGAACTAACCGACGAAGTGAACGCAAGCGTTTCATACCACTCGTTTTACTAAGTCGTTTAATTAGATTTCTCGTACGAGTGAGGTAAAGGTTTGTATATACCAGTAGATTGGAAAACGGTTTGAGAAAAAGAGTTTTGTAATAAAATAGAGATGAAATCACTTTGATAAAAGAGTTTTGATATTTACTACTAGTATTGAAACCTTTATATTTTTAAAGTGGCAAGTCACAAAGTTGATTGTAGAAACGAATCAATTCACTAAAATTCACATTCGAAGACGTGAATAAAATCCAAGGAAATCAGTTCCAAATCCATCAACGTAGAAGTACTCCTGCAACATAGCATAATTTAACACAAGAAATTGGCGCGACCTAACACGGCGCGACCTAAGGGGGTGAACGACCTAACACGGTCGAGTAAAGCATTGGAACGACCTACAGGTCAAGCGACCTAAGGTAAGACAGGTCAAGCGACCTAGTGGAAGTGAGGCCAAGTGACATGAGCTAACGACCTAAGGGATTGAGCGAGCTAACGCCAGAAACAAGGCCGAGCGACCAAACGACCTAAGTGCTAGCGACCTAGAGGCCAGCGACCTAAAGTGGTGATGGGGTCAAGCGACCTAACGAATCGCGATCTAATGTGAAAATGGGTCGAGCGACCTAACGATATAGAGGCCAAGCGACCTATCGAGGTGAGCGACCTAACATGGTCGAACTAACACGTGGAGCGGCCTATCGGTGTCGAACGACCTAAGGGATGAACGAGCTAAGGGACGAACGACCTAAGCCTAGAACGAGCTATATGCAGGCAGAGACTTTTCCACGCGAGTGACCTAAGGCCCAGCAACCTAAATGGGACGAGTTAATTCCGAGGCAGTGCGACCTAAGCCCAGGAATTCACCAAAAACACTAAAAATTGGAGTTTTTCGCCAATCCAATCCAAACCAAATACAAATGTTCATGCTAATGTGATAGGGAATCATTCCCAACAGTCCAAGATAGTTATAGACAAAAATGTGAGATAAAAATCTCACCTTTTCACGAAAATTGATGAAGATGATGTTTGAAAGCAAAGCAAGAACAATCACAAGCTTGAATCAATGTCTTCTCTTTGAATTTGGAGTTGAATGATGGATTTGCAAGAGAACTTGAGCTTGGAGTTTTAATTTCCCATTCCCTCCTCCATTTTTTATGAAGCTTGAAGTGTTAGTGAATTAATGAAGAGAAGAGAGGGTTGGGCTGAGTTAGTAAGTGGTTCAGCCCAAACCAAAGCCCTAGGCGAAAAAGTGGCGAAATTTCCACTATCTCCAAACATATCAAAGTTTATACTTAAAAGATTGCAAACGACGTTTTGAACTCAATGGAAGTGGTTTCGAGTCCTAATTTGTCCATATGCAAAAGTAGCTTTTCGGACTAAAATCTGACTAACGATAAAATATTTAAATAAAATATTTAAATATAAAATCGACAAATATGCGGGTTGTTACACCCAACGTAGTTCTTTTACTACTAATTTGTAGAACCCAATTAAGGGTAAATAAAAAAAGGGTACCTACAACCGCAAAGTTAGTATCCACAATATATGATTATAATGAAACATAACATAACATCTAAGTGGATAACAAACAAATGAGCTAGAAAGCTCGATATTGTATGATTTCCTTCTCTTCTCCTGCATCTTAGAGTTAGCACATATATAATAATATAAATATAAAAAGAGTGCATATGTAGCATACGATAACACAATAATATCTCATAATGATAAGAGTTAGATAACTCCTAGCTAAATGCTCTTCTAGCACTATAATGATGCCGATAATCTAAAATGCATGTATGAATTATCCTAGTACGGGGGTAAATGTCACTAATTATCCTTAGATTTACATTCACAATCTACCTATTTAGTTATATGTTTTCAAGCTATAGTGGCTCTATGTATATTTTTCTGAAAATATCTTTAATCAAAATTTCCAAAGTCTTTCAAAACCTAATTCCTCAATTATCAAAACTTCAAAGCTTATACAGACCAGTTTCCTAAAGTATTAATATCCATATATAATCTTCTAAGAAGATTCAAATATCCCAGGGTTGTATAAAATTTCCAAAGGCTTTATTATATAATAATTTTCAAAAGCTTTTCGAAGCCAAATCTCAAAGTTTTCCAAAGTAAATATCCAATCGTATAAAGATCAAAATATTAAGGTATTTACCAAAATCCCAATAATTATTCAAAATCTCAAACCAAAGTTTGTACAAATGTACCAACTCGACTTTTCCACATCATTTATAAACCCAATACATATATATAATTGGTACAAAACCAAGTACAATAGTCATATGGTGAATAACACGTAATGGTAAATGCCAATATATGATACTGTCAACATCTGGTAGGCCAATAAAAAGCTAATGCCAATGTACAGGAAGGATCACATCTCAATCATAATCAATATCTCAGTAGGCAAATACCACTGCCATACTAATACCCGATAAAGTACCAATACATAGTAGGAACCAACAATTGGAAATACCGTTAAAGCTAACAAATAATCACAAATGGTATTGCTAATAAATAGCAACATTAACAAACGGTAAATTCCACAAATAATATATATTATTAGAAGATACTCTCAAATAGTGTAACCACCAGAATTCCAGTGGGTCTGGATTTTCTGCAAAAATGCTAAAATCCAAGCCCACTGAAACCCGAGTTGGGTATCTGGTATCCTGCAAATAGGCAAAGACAAATATATCATAGCTCAAATAAATATCTAACATCGGAACTGACTAAAATATAATAGTAAGTAAATACTTACCAATATAATAACACTTTCTAAATAAGTGTCTCAAAGTTGGAAAGTCTCTGCCATCTACCTAACATGTTGGATGTTATGAGGAGAGGATCAGAACTAAAGTTCTGGTGAATGGACAAATTATACACTTCTAAGCTTAATTCTACATATACCGTTTTATTTCCATTTTCTGTTATATTAGGTTTATTGGGTTTATAATACTCCCGCCTATGTGCGTGAATCATACTCATCTACTCCCTAGTAGATTAAAACCTAATAACAAATATATATATATAGCTATATGCCTAATGATCGCATCGGTCCTATGTACTACCCATAGTACCTTCTGTATCCTCCTCGGAGAGGACTCCATCGTCTTGCTCCTAGAGCGTTCTGTGACTACATCTGTAAAGGATAGCTTCGTGAGGCCTACAATACAGATGTTCCATCGTCTGCTATGAGAACGTAAAACTACGTCTGCACTAGCCTATACTAATGCTTGAACATCCACAATGTACCACTCAGTGTGTACCTTGAGGAATATACGTAATCGTTTTGTCTACTCCCTGAATCCCACTTAACAAGGTCTACCTTATACGGAACTCAATCGAGGATTTTCTATATCTGTAAAGGATTGCTTCGTTATGCCTATAATACAGATATACTACTTGGTCTGTCTCTTTTCTCATCGTGGCTATGGCCCCACGTAGCCGCCCCTCAACTAATCGAAAGACCTCTAAAGAGCTAAGTGGTTGTGCCTTAATGCAAACAATCTAAACATCCAATTAGCTGCGCCCCTCATCCAGTGTCTCGATAGTGAAAGAATCATTGGCCTGTTAGTTTAACTATAGTCTTTCCCGAACTCGCTCTTGGTTTGATGATGGCTTGATCTCCGCATGTGACTATCCTTTTGGGTCCTGCCTACTAAAACCTACTCGAAATTCAGAGTACGGTGTCATACGAATATCCTACTCCATTCATCAACCTTTTGACTGCCTACAATGGTCTGCTTCGTTAGGCCTGCAATGCAAAAGCAGTCAAGGCATACTCTCTTGATGGAACACCTATAGACCTGCCTCCAGGGGTGCAGCTTCGTTAAGCATACCCTAGAGGGTCATCCTAGAGTACCCTCACGTCCATTTGAAGTCTCTTACTTCCTTCTCCCCCAAAATAACTATGTTGGACGTGCTTGTGACGCCCAACCTCTATACTCACGCTAGCCAAGGATACTACTGGGTAATGCCATCAACTAGCACGAAGAATAAGGATGTTGAGGAGCGACCATCCGTGTAATTGCTTTGGGCGAGTACCGATATGTCAGATAGTGTAACATGCATTTCATTTCAAGAGGAAATCCGACATATCTAATACAAACTCAAAACTACCACACAGTGGCTATGAGGCCTTCGGAAACAAATATAGAAATAAACATAACATAAATCAGTCACAGATATTCATATCACAAAGGCGGAATAAGATATGAATATATCACATGAAAGTGTACATCAAAATAGTGGTCATATAAGATCCACTACATCACAATGAATGGATACAAGTGCGAGACAAAAGAATAATTATACATCAAGGAGTCCATATCTCAAATGTATAATAACAAAAACTACTAATCTAAAGTAGTTATCCAAAAGAATCAGATGATAATCCCTGATAAGAAGTCAAGCAGGAGCACCTAAAATATCTTGGTCTGACCCGAGTATTATTTAAGAAGAAAATAATAAACGGATCAGTCTAGCTATAATTATCAGATAAAATGAGATAGGATAAGAGATGTGACCAAAAACGTATGATAACAAAGAAATGGCATACTGTGTCAAGTATACATCAAATAACAACAAAAATCATACAATACCTCCAATCATCCCAAAACACCAAAAAGAATATCATATTCTTTATTTTATTCACCAAACTAGAAATATTGACAAACATATAAATGCCAAACGCAAAAGTTGGTGAAACATAAATTCCAGAAATCACAACGAGAAATCCAGAAATCACAACGAGAAATCCAGAAATCACAAGGGGGAGGCCTATTACAAACAGGAGCATGAAACTCCCAACACGTGTATCACAAACGAGACGCTATCCCATAAACTGAACATCGACGCACCTAGAAAGATACGCCCCATGCACAGCCGAACATCGACGCACCTAGAAAGATACGCCCCATGCATAAATAAACATCGACGCACCTAGACAGATACGCCCCATTTAAAGTCTAACGTCGACGCATCTAGAAAGATACGCCCTATGCAAAGTCGAACATTGACGCACCTAGAAAGATACGCCCCATGCATAGACGAACATCGACGCACCTAGAAAGATACGCCCCATGCTCCGACTTATTGAGCCGATTGCTCCACGAACGGTCCAAAGACCATGGGTCGCTAGCCCATAAAAATGAGACGAAGCTCATTAGGACGAGGTACTGTCCCCCACGTGGACAAAGAGACAGCGCACATTGCTAGTCTAAACCATAAAATGATCATCATCGATCCTCAAGAAGTGTTGGTTACACTAAGCTAGTAAATATAAGAGTTTAGCTTCATGTCCCATAACCACTAGCTTAACTAAAATATTTACGAACAAATTGTAAATTTCCACTCAAAAATTGTCACAAGAGTTTCAATCGAACAAGTCCATAAATTAACCGACGAAGTAAACGCAAGCGTTTCATACCACTTATTTTGCTAAGCCGTTTAATTAGATTTTTTCATACGAATGAGGTAAAGGTTTGTATATACTAATATATTAGAAAACGGTTTTATAAACGAGCTTTGTATTAAAAATAGAGTTGAAATCATCTTTGTAAAGAATTTGAATATTTACTATTAGTATAGAAACCTTTGTATTTTAAAGTGACAAAGCACAGAAATGATTGTAGAAACAATCAACCATCAAAAATTCACAAATGAAGACGTGAATCAAATCCATAGAAATCGATGTCGAATCCATCAAAACGGATATACCCAAAAATCCCGAAATATAAGTCACCAAAATCGATAATAAATGATAACAGCAAATCGGATAAATCACAAATCGATTAACATTGGAATCTCGAGCAAAATAATCAAATGGGGCCGAAGCAAGCAGGTTAGTCGACTGAACCAGGTGGTCAGTCGACTGACACAGGGATACGAATTGTGTATCCCCAGGGTCAGTCGACTGACCCAGATGGTCAGTCGACTGACCCAGATGGTCAGTCGACTGATACAGACCCAGGAAATTTCCTGGGTCTGGTTCAGTCGACTGAACCTGCTTCCAAGCATTTTTCGACTTCTGGTTCAGTCGACTGAACCACTGGTTCAGTCGACTGAACCTGCTTCTGAAGCACATTCAGTCTAGCCCCCTTGTGGGGGAAAAAATCCA
Source organism: Allium fistulosum (assembly GCA_030737815.1). Taxonomy (NCBI): domain Eukaryota; kingdom Viridiplantae; phylum Streptophyta; class Magnoliopsida; order Asparagales; family Amaryllidaceae; genus Allium; species Allium fistulosum. The sequence goes on from CM060907.1 coordinate 661,921,301, forward strand.
ACAAACGATGATCGGACGAGCAACGGGCGCTAAGGGTTTACGCCAATCGGCGACCCAGCCCTATAGGCTCTTCGATGCTTCACCGAAAACATGTTCAAACATCCGTAAAAGGATTTTCACAAAATTGGACTAAAAACCAAAAATTGGAATATTCGCCAAATCAATCTGAATCAAAATCAAATGAACATGTAAAGATGTTAGGAATTCATACCTAACAATCAAAGATAGTTATAGACATAGATGTGAGATAAAAATCTCACCTTTAAACCCAAAAATGATGAAGGAGAAGCTTGAAAGCAAAGAGAGATCAACTTCTCTTCGACTTCAACTCTAAAAGCTTGAATCTAAGCTCAAAAGAAGAACATCTCCTAAATTAGGTTTAGGAAATTTCTGAAATTAAAGAGATAATGAGTTGGAGGAGATGAAGAGGAGGCTTACCAAAGCTTTTCCAAGAGTTTGGAGCAAGACTTGAGTTTGCAAATGGAATCTAGGGCTTGGAATTTCTAATTCCACTTCTCTTCCCCCATTTTCAGTTTAGTTTGAGAAAAAGAAATGAAATGAGGATGAGTGGATGAAGAGAAGGGCTGAGTTAGGTTATAGAATGAGTTGGGTGAAACCCAAACCCAAAAGCCCAAGTGAAAATAGCAAAATTCAACTTACTCCAAACATATCGAAGCTTATACTCAAAAAAGTCACAAACACCATTTTGGACTCAATGGAAGTGGTCTCGAGTCTCAATTCGACTGTTTGCAAAAAGTAGATTTTCGGACTTCAATCCGATTAACGATTCTATATTTAAATAAAATATTTAAATATTCAAACGTAAAATATGCGGGTTGTTACAGACTCCCCTCCTTAAAGAAATTGCGTCCTCACAATCTTAAGAAGAAAATAAAGAGTAACAACCATAAAAGCATATCAGCACAAAAGAAAATTTGAAATAAGAAATTCACCATAAAGAGCACGAAAGAGTAAGTTAGGATGTGTTTGCTCGATGAATTCTCAAGATTTCCAAGGGCAATCCTTAGGATTTGAGGACCATTGAACTTTCATAAGAAGAACATCTTTATTTCGAAGGCGTTTAACCTCCGAAGTAATGATATGAATAGAATGTTGCTCATAAGTCAAATTTGGTGAAATTTCAATTTCTTCAGCAACACCGGGATCAAGAATAAAATCAGAATCCCTAAGGTACTTCCGTAGTTGAGAGACGTTGAAAGCGTCAAGAATAGCGAAAGAATTGAGCCGGTAATAAAAAGGCGATAAGTCACGGAACAAATACGTTTGGTGATGGGAAATGGACCAAAATATCGAGGTGCTAACTTTCCCGATCAACTGAAACGCTCAACACCCTTCATAGGTGAAACACGAATAAACACCAATAAAATCTGGACCTAAAACCGGCTTCTCACCGGCTTCAAGCCAACATAAAGGAAATCGGGACGACCTTCCGTAGAGTGCCTCGAAAGGTGCCATACCAATACAAGATTGGAAGCTATTATCGGAAGAATACTCAATAAGAGAAATATGATTTTCCCAACTTCCACAAAAATCAAGAAAACATGCACGAAAGAGATCTTCATGAGTTTGATTCACACGCTTGGTTTGTCCATCGTACTAGGGATGATAAGCGGTGCAAAATTTTAAGCTTTATTCCCAAAGCTTTTGAAGACCTTACCAAAATCCACTAGTAAAATAATGGATCACGATTGCCAACAATAGAAGTAGGAACTCTATGCAATTTAGTTTGGCATAGATTTTAGCCAAAAGAGGTATGGTCCAAAAGAAGGATGAGCCTCAAGGCTACACAAAATAAGAGATGAACATAAATTGGATTCACGATCTCGAATCTCACAAGTGGATAAAGTATCGAGATCATTCCATTCGGATATCATCATTGAAACAACTTCTTGTTGCTTACAACTAAGGGCATCGGCAACTCGATTACCCTTTTCCGGAGTACAAAGAAGATCAAGATCTTAAGATATAAGGAACTCGAGCCAAGATTGTTGACGCAAATTATGTTTCTTTTGAGAAAATAAATATCTCAAAGGTTTACGATCGGAGAAGAGAACAAATTTCTCTCCCAAAAGATAATGAGCCAAATTCTAAGAGCGAAAACAATAGCTGCGAGCTCTAGATCATGAGTGGCATATCTAGTCTCGACAAGCTTTAATTGTCAAGAAGCAAATGCGATAATGCATTCCCTTTTGCAAGAGAATGACACCAAAACCAATATGACTAGTATCGGTACAAACAATAAAGTCTTGATTCCCTTCGGGAACCGCAAGAATAAAAACATCGGAAAAGAGTTCTTTTAATCGATTCCCTTTCCCGGAAAGTTAAAACTTTCAAAATTATAATTTACTTTATATATACATCTTTTTAGAAAAATTAACTTATTACAAGTCAATTTATTATTTCTAACTGTCTCATCAAAGCGTTTAGGAGATTCCTATCGATAACGTTGATCAAGCGCTTCGACTAGAATTCTTAAAGCGCTCAATGGGAAAAATAACACAAAATCATTTTCTATATGATAACCATGACCCTTATAAAATTTACAAATATTCTTTGTTCGTTTTAAGAAAAAAAATCCAATTATACTTATAAATATCTTATTAAGAAGATTTGCAAATTTTAAATTTGTTATTTTCATCCATAATCAATAAATATAAGAATAAACTAATCGAGATATTCGTAGAATACTCGATTCATAAGATGGATGAAATAAGGTAGAAGGCTCGTCAAACCGAATGACATGACGAACCACTCACAAGAATCATAATGAGTGCAGAATGCGGTAAGTGGAATGCTTCCCTCTGCAACTCATAGCTGATGAAAATCGGTGGCATGGTCGAGATGAAAAGACCTTAGCACCATAAAGTGAAAATCCTAAGACAAGCTCAAAAATACCGGAAAATTCCACAAACTACCCGAATGGGAAAAATAACGTTTTCCTCATCATGTGGGTTTAAAGAATAAAATGATGTCATCAAATTTGGAAATCAAAATCTTTAAAAACAATAGAAATCTTCTTAACAGATTGAGAATGTCGAAGATAAAAAGTTCGCATTGGACATAGGATATGGGCTTCATAATGATTAAGCCAATCCCTTCCCAAAAAATCAATCTCAAAGCCTAAGTAACGCATAACATGCAAATTGGCTCGAAAAGAAAAATTCACAAAAATAATCTCGACATTTTCACAAAGTTAATTGAGTGTTGCGGATCCATCAATCGAATTCGCAATTCTTAATGAAGTCATCAAGCCCAAAAAAAATTAAAAGAGAAAGAATTTATCAAGTTCTTTTGATATAAAATAATGAGATGAACTCATATCAACAAGAACTCAAATGAGAAGATCACGAAATAAAACAATGCCATCAAGGATTGAATGAAAAATACCTTGATTAAGAGAAGTGTTACTATGCGTTTACACAATATTTAGCTTTCTCATGCCCTTGCTCAAAAGTTTGGGACATGCAGATAGAAGATGACCCGATTTTTTGCAATAGCGACGAGAAAGGGGTTTTGGACACATATTTGCATAGTGGTCCGTAGAATTACAATTGTAGCATCCTCCATGATTAGGGATTGGAGTCTTTGCTACCAAAGTAGTTTGCTTCACTTTCTTATTGGGATTAGGGCTTTTGAACTTAATATGCCTCTTCTTGGAAATCTCAATATCACTATCACTTCCTTTACAAACCTCTTTATGTCGAAGAGTGATATCCATAAGCTGATTGAAAGGAACTTCAAGTTTTAAAGGTAAAATCTTTTCGGGATTCTTACTCAAAGCACAGATAAACCTATGATTCTTTACAAGATCCAAAAGTTGTTGGGCAGACATGAATATGCCATCCAGAGAAGGACTACTGGATTGACCAGCGCTGGGACTGCCAGATCTAACCATCTCTTCTTCTTTAAGAAAGAAAGAAAAAGAAAGAAGAGGAAAAAGGTTATTCACAAAATGAATATCAAACAAACTTGATTGATAAAACAAGGTATCATAAAAAGAAATAGAATAGAACGGTACGACGACTCGAATTAAATCCTATGGCACGATTCCTAAGGAAGACTTAAGGCAACGATCCTTGCTAGATTATTCTACATTGTTCCGAAGTTTGGCTCCGATACCATGCTGTGACGCCTCACCTCTATACTCACGCTAGCCAAGGACACTACTGGATAATGCCGTCAACTTGCGTGTAGAATAAGGCTGTTGAGGAGCGACCATCCGTGTAATTGCTTTGGACGAGTACCGATATGTCAGATAGTGTAACATGCATTTCATTTCAAGAGGAAATCCGACATATCTAATACAAACTCAAAGCTACCACACAGTGGCTATGAGGCCTTCGGAAACAAATATAGAAATAAACATAACATAAATCAGTCACAGATATTCATATCACAAAGGCGGAATAAGATATGAATATATCACATGAAAGTGTACATCAAAATAGTGGTCATATAAGATCCACTACATCACAATGAATAGATACAAGTGCGAGACAAAAGAATAAATATACATCAAGGAGTCCATATCTCAAATGTATAATAACAAAAACTACTAATCTAAAGTAGTTAGCCAAAAGAATCAGAAGATAATCCTTGATAAGAAGTCAAGCAGGAGCACCTGAAATATATCAGTCTGACCCGAGTATTATTTAAGAAGAAAATAATAAACGGATCAGTCTAGCTATAATTATCAGATAAAATGAGATAGGATAAGAGATGTGACCAAAAATGTATGATAACAAAGAAATGGCATACTGTGTCAAGTATACATCAAATAACAACAAAAATTATACAATATCTCCAATCATCTCAAAACACCAAAAAGAATATCATATTCTTTATTTTATTCACCAAACTACAAATATTGACAAACATATAAATGCCAAACGCAAAAGTTGGTGAAACATAAATTCCAGAAATCACAACGAGAAATCCAGAAATCACAAGGGGGAGGCCTATTACAAACGGGAGCATGAAACTCCCAACACGTGTATCACAAACGAGACGCTATCCCATAAACTGAACATCGACGCACCTAGAAAGATACGCCCCATGCACAGCCGAACATCGACGCACCTAGAAAGATACGCCCCATGCATAAATAAACATCGACGCACCTAGACAGATACGCCCCATTTAAAGTCTAACGTCGACGCATCTAGAAAGATACGCCCTATGCAAAGTCGAACATTGACGCACCTAGAAAGATACGCCCCATGCATAGACGAACATCGACGCACCTAGAAAGATATGCCCCATGCTCCGACTTATTGAGCCGATTGCTCCACGAATGGTCCAAAGACCATGGGTCGTTAGCCCATAAAAATGAGACGAAGCTCATTAGGACGAGGTACCGTCCCCCACGTGGACAAAGAGACATCGCACATTGCTAGTCTAAACCATAAAATGATCATCATCGATCCTCAAGAAGTGTCGATTACACTAAGCTAGTAAATATAAGAGTTTAGCTTCATGTCCCATAACTACTAGCTTAACTAAAATATTTACGAACAGATTGTAAATTTCCACTCAAAAATTGTCACAAGAGTTTCAATCGAACAAGTCCATAAATTAACCGACGAAGTAAACGCAAGCGTTTCATACCACTTGTTTTGCTAAGCCGTTTAATTAGATTTTCTCATGCGAATGAGGTAAAGCTTTGTATATACTAATAGATTAGAAAACGGTTTTATAAACGAGCTTTGTATTAAAAATAGAGTTGAAATCATCTTTGTAAAGAATTTGAATATTTACTATTAGTGTAGAAACCTTTGTATTTTAAAGTGACAAAGCACAGAAATGATTGTAGAAACAATCAACCATCAAAAATTCACATACGAAGACGTGAATCAAATCCATAGAAATCGATGCCGAATCCATCAAAACGGATATACCCAAAAATCCCGAAATAGAAGTCACCAAAATCGATAATAAATGATAACAGCAAATCGGATAAATCACGAATCGATTAACATTGGAATCTCGAGCAAAATAATCAAATGGGGCCGAAGCAAGCAGGTCAGTCGACTGAACTAGGTGGTCAGTCGACTGACACAGGGATACGAATTGTGTATCCCCAGGGTCAGTCGACTGACCCAGATGGTCAGTCGACTGACCCAGACGGTCAGTCGACTGATACAGACCCAGGAGATTTCCTGGGTCTGGTTCAATCGACTGAACCACTGGTTCAGTCGATTGAACCTGCTTCCAAGCATTTTTCGACTTCTGGTTCAATCGACTGAACCTGCTTCTGAAGCACATTTAGTCTAGCCCCCTTGTGGGGGCAAAAATCCAACAAACGGCGATCGGACGAGCAACGGGCGCTAAGGGTTTACGCCAATCGGCGACCCAGCCCTATAGGCTCTTCGATGCTTCACCGAAAACATGTTCAAACATCCGTAAAAGGATTTTCACAAAATTGGACTAAAAACCAAAAATTGGAATATTCGCCAAATCAATCCGAATCAAAATCAAATGAACATGTAAAGATGTTAGGAATTCATACCTAACAATCAAAGATAGTTATAGACATAGATGTGAGATAAAAATCTCACCTTTAAACCCAAAAATGATGAAGGAGAAGCTTGAAAGCAAAGAGAGATCAACTTCTCTTCAACTTCAACTCTAGAAGCTTGAATCTAAGCTCAAAAGAAGAACATCTCCTAAATTAGGTTTAGGAAATTTCTAAAATTAAAGAAAGAATGAGTTGGAGGAGATTAAGAGGAGGCTTACCAAAGCTTTTCCAAGAGTTTGGAGCAAGACTTGAGTTTGCAAATGGAATCTAGGGCTTGGAATTTCTAATTCCACTTCTCTTCCCCCATTTTCAGTTTAGCTTGAGTAAAAGAAATGAAATGAGGATGAGTGGATGAAGAGAAGGACTGAGTTAGGTTATAGAATGTGTTGGGTTAAACCCAAACCCAAAAGCCCAAGTGAAAATAGCAAAATTCAACTTACTCCAAACATATCGAAGCTTATACTAAAAAAAGTCGCAAACACCATTTTGGACTCAATGGAAGTGGTCTCGAGTCCCAATTCGACTGTTTGCAAAAAGTAGCTTTTCGGACTTCAATCCGATTAACGATTCTATATTTAAATAAAATATTTAAATATTCAATCGTAAAACATGTGGGTTGTTACAGTGCTTCTCTATGCTGCAATCTATGATGAACTGCTTCATTAGGCTCTTCATTCTTTGGGCTGCTCCAAACGCATCTTACCATTATATTAGACCCTACGTCTAACCTTTTATTATGCGTTTAGTTTACTTTTCTTATTCTGTTGGCTACTTATTTACCCTAATCAGCATAAGCTTGTCCCAACCTCACCTAACTATTGTGAGACCATCAGTTCCTGACTGACAGGAAATTTTGTTGGTATGGGCCCTGTTTCTATGTTTGCTTATTAACTTAGTGTAAGTTTTAAAATAAGCCTCTTCTGTTCTTTCTGCTTAATTATAACCTATGTTATAATTTTACTTGCAATTATCACTTCTATATTCTTTTATAATCTATATATTATAAATATAATTACAAGTGTCTCTTTTCTATTCTAATCTGTCTTCCTTTATTATGATATTGAATTCTCTTTAATTCTCTTATATTATACGACAATCTTGGCTTGGGACTATGTCCGATTGTCACAAATTTACTTATCATAATAACTTCTTTGCTTTTATTCTACCATCTGCGTAGTAAATGCAGATCTAGGTACATTTCTGTTTTTTGCTTCTAGTCTTATCTAATAATTAACTTGACTTCCTCTTTAATTTCTTTAATTATTCACTTTATTTTCTTATATTCTAGCAAGTAGTTCTATTCTATTTGGTTGGTTACAAAAACTGTGCTAAGAATCCATTTTCATGTTTTAATAATGCTATAATAATCCGTAATTGCAAGATATTCCTTTTATTATTTCTTTACGTTTTTTTCGGTAGTACAAAATACAGTAGTGTCTCTATTTTACACTAATTCCCTTTTTCTTTCTTTTATTCTTGCAATTACGTTTATCGTTATCTTTTAAATATTAAACTATGGAAATGTATTCTCTTTTCTAAACCAACCAACTAATCTATCACTAACTTCCCAATCAAGTTATTAAATTTTCCCCTTTTAATTTATTTTTCCCTTTTTAGCATTATTTACTGTAAACTTCTATTTTTCTCTTTTTATTTCAGCTTTTCTTATTTTACATCCAATTTTTGTAAATCTAGTATTTTTCTATTTTAGTCCGTTTTTGCGAATTCTTCTCTTTAACTATTTTATTCGCGTAAAAAGGAATAAAAAGAAGCTAACATTTACAGGCTAAATTTCAACATTATAATAGATGTAAATAACTGTAAATTTCTTACTTTTAGGCTTATGCCTTTCTCTAACTGTCAAGCATAATATTACTCATACTTAATTGGATTACTATCTTACATTTATAATAATTAATTAAGCTCTTTTATACAATTTAAAGTTTTCAACATAACTAATTAGTAGAACTAATTTCTAAAATAAGTGCCGAGTTAAAATATTAAAAGAGAATTTAATGATAATATATCATAAATATAAAAGATATATAATTTTAAATCCACTCACTTGTCGTCCTTAGCTTTGCTTGTGCTTAGCTTGGCTCCATGGTCTTCCTAGATCACCTCTAAGGTGTCTAATATTTATATTGAGAAGATCTTCTCCCTAGAAATATTTTCTTTTTAGGGTTCAGCCTCAGGCAATGAACCCAATTGGAAGAAAATCTGATTGTGGGAAAAATAGCTAGGCCTATGGTCCTATTTATATGAGAGTTTGGATATCTCAGACCATCGGATTTTTGGATTGAATCTGGTGCAACCACATCACAGGCTTGCTGCGGATCGTTCGATTTAACAACTGACGTTTGAGATTGCACCAAAATCAATTAAAAAGGAGTTCGACACGTCCCTGGACGATTTAGCGTCCAGGGACAAACGCAGGTCGACCGCCAAGTCGACCTGTGTCTCCTAAGCGTCAACCGTACGGCCAACCTTTATGCCTTGCGGGTCGACCTGGTGGTCGACCCGTGGGGTCCACTCCTTTATATATATATATATTATTCCTTTCGTTCTTCTAATTTCCATTTCTCTCGTAATTTCTTCGTATTAACTCAGATTTTGACAAGTTATATATGAAAATTGATTAGAAAATCACCACGAACACAATGGTATAAGTTTCGAGGCCATATTCTGACAATTCCATAATTTTTATTTTCGCAGTTCATGATTGTTTGATTATTTAATTATCCAAAAATGTGGGGTGTTACAAATAGTATATACTAAAATAGATAGTAATACCAATAAATAGAACATTCTTTCAAAAAGTAAACTATATCAAATATTTAAATAAGAATTTACTTTTAAATCCTTGAAATCCAACTTTAGGTTTCCTTTCAAAATAATTTCCTTATTGTATGAGCACACTTAGAAAATTAAATATCTGTATTCAAATTTTATAATATACACGATAAACTGGTAAATGCATATACTACTAAAACTATTAATTGTATCCAACAAAACTAGAAAATGTGTATAATACCAAAATTACAAAAATGTACACAATAAGATGACGATGTGTACTTATCCTTATCTATCATTTGTACACTATTAAACTAGCAAGGTGTACTTGATCTTATCTATTATTTTTACACTATGAATTAAACTTCTACTAAGACTAAAATCATCCAAATCCGTTAAGAATATAAAAAATTATGTATAAATTACTGAAAGATGTTTGGACTGTTGTGTTACGAACCAAAGAACGTTGTTCACATTGTATCAATATTTAACAGCAATTACCTTTCGAACTTGTAAACATGATTAAAACAAAAGTTATAGATATTTGAATTAGCTTTCCAAAAAGACCAAAATCATCAAAACTCATTAAGAATATAAGAGGTTATATATAAATTACTAAAAGGTGTTTGGACTAGATTGTCGTAACAGGCCAGAAATTTTAGCTATGTTTGTAACTAGGTTTTCCATCAATAAATTGGAATTAGGGAAACGTGATAGAGAAAAAAGTTTATAGGTATTTTAGTTATCTTTCCAAAAAAATAAATTTCATGAAAATCCATTTAGTCTACCAAAAGTAGTGCTTAAAATACCGAGAGGATTTCTGGCTTAAATTCTTCTTAACATCAACCAGAAAACTTAACCCACTTTGTAACTAGTTTTTGGGACTATTAACTTTAGAATTAAGGAATGTGATACCAATACAAGTTTTTGAAAATTTAGTTATCTATTTAACAGGAAAAGAATCACAAAAATCCCTTTTATATTCAAGGACTTATGCTTAAAAAATTATAAATGGTTTTTGTTTGAGTATTTAGTTAAAATGGTCATAAAACATGGCTGGCATTGCAACTAATTTATTGATCTGAAAACGATCGAATTAGGGAAACACAGCTAAAAATTGTAGGCCTTTGAATCAACTTTCCAGAACATCAAATAAAAGTAAATTCTGTTTAGTGCATGAAAAGTTATAAGCGAAATATCGAGTGGTGGTGGTTTAATTCTGAGCCACTTATATCATTATGCAAAAGTTCACATATCACACCATAATATATAAAAAAATTATAGTAAATTAGAGTTTTCTCACACTGAAGTTGTGTGATGTTTACCTTAGAACCTTTTTTTATCCTCACCATTTTTTAGAGGTATTCCTTCTTGAATATGAGATGTTAGAAGATGATTATATCATGAAGATGGGAATTGTATAAGATTGTAAGGTGTGTATTCATTTCATGGTTAAGAAAAAGGTTTCTCAAATGAAGAATGATGGTACTTATTTAAAGTGTTGTAAATTTTACATTTTAGTCCTTGATAAAATTATTTTTTCATAAAATTGAAGTTGATTACGACAAAATAACGAAATTTAAGATGTGAAGTGTGAAGTACCATTGTTTCTATTGGATTTTGATCAGAGTGCACAACGGTTAATTGTAGAATCGTGAATCTCCCATATCGCGTTGCGAATTTTATCATTATTTTTATAAAAAATTGTTAGGACACAATTTTGTTAAGTGGAGATCTATAACAACTCGTCTTTTCACCATATTTTGTTGAATTTTGTTAATATTTATACAACTATAACGATCCCGATTTTCGACCTCCATTTGAAGCGTCGAAAATTGGGATCGTCGACCTTTAATAACCTTAGTAATCCTCTTTTATGTAATAACTAATGATGGTAAACTTGTTTTAAAAAATGTTTACAAAAATAAATACATTAAAGAAAAATCGATAATGTGACCGAAAATCGTTTTATCGATAAAAAAAATTTACTCTTCAAAAGCCGTTCAAACTTTTTTTACATACACTAAAAAACTTAGAAAATTATTAGTATGAAATAATTTTTTTCCATTATGAAATATAAAATATGATGATGTTATGCATGAGGTCATAGAAGATTTTTGTGTGAAAGGGTAAAAAGGTAATTTGCTAAGGAAAATGAGGTGTAAAGTTAAAAGCAAGCAAAGCATAGGGGGAATCTTTTGACTAGCCAAAAGGACTAAATTAGAGGGTTTAGGTGTGTTAAGTGCTTTATAAAATCAAAAGCTTCAAAATAAATAAAAACTCAAAAATGGTAGAAGTGGATTAACACTAATTCACTTCGTTCTTCACTAATCTTTCTCTGATTAGTTCAAATCTCTTCCAAACTTCACCAAACTTTCACCAACACCTTTGAACACCTTAGGAGGCATGGATCTAAAGTCAAAAGAAGAATAAGTGAAGTGGAAATGTGGTTTCCATCTTGGGTCGTGAGCTATTTTGGAAAAGGGGGCATGGTGTTGTGATTTTGGAGCTAAAGGTGGTGTCTTTAGGAGTTTGGCGATGATAGAAAGTGGTACTTTGTTCTTGTGTGTTTGAGATTGTTGTAGGCTTGGATTTGGGTGAGTTATCTTACTGTCTTGTATGTATATATTATGTGTGTATATGTGTATGCAAATATAAATTTAAAGTGACACCAACTAATTAAAGTTATAAACTTTGGACCCTCTTGCTTTTGAAAGCAGATGACAACTTTATATTGTATAATATCACTCTAACTACCTTCTATAACACATGGCCTGGCCTTGAATTGATGTTTAAATGGTTGTTTAGATCGTATGTTGAATTGAAGTATGTTTGAAAGTGTTTGAAGTGAGAATAGTCGTTATAGGTACACTTCGACATCCCTTATCTTTGACTTGTGTAAATGGAAGATTTTCGATTTTAACTTGGTATAAATTATTTTAGTTGTTCTCTACACACTAGTTTGTATATGGGGTAGCAAGGCATTGATTTGGAAAATTATAGAAATTATGTAACAAAGTTGTGAAAGTTAGAAGCAAAAAGATCGCTATGGATGCACTTTGAAAATGCCTTGTATTCGACGATTTTCAAAGTCGACTTTGAGAGATGTCCTAGAGGCTTCTCTGCCTTTTTATAAGTACTATAAGAATACTTATTACTGGAAAAATATTGAAGTTTATATCATTTATTAACTTGTGAAACAAAGTTATAGCACGAAGAAGGTCAACTTTGAAATACCTTGTGTTTGGGAGTTTTTGTAATTAATTTGAAAGCCATCCGTACTGGTTTTTTTTATTTTTAACAATTATTATATATGCATTATTATTGGAAAAAATTCAAAGTTTCAAAGATTTTAGAACTGGTCAAACCAAGTGGTTAAAGTTAGAGCAAAAAGGTGATTATAAATACACTATGAAATATACCTTGTTTTTAGGAATTTTTATAAATAAATTGAAAATTATTCTTAGGGTTTTATTTTCATGGTTTTTAAGTACCCTAAGGGTAATACTTACTTTAAAATTTTCAAGTTTTAAATCATTTTTTTAAGTGGCAAAAACTAGCCGCAAAGTTCATGCTTTTCTATATTGTTCTCTGTACAAAAATTTTAACAGCATTTATAAATGCTATAGTAAGTTGCTTAAGGTTTTAAGTGTCTAAAAATGATACTTAAATTTGGTTTTTTCTATAATATTTTTATGGATGTTTTCTAACATATTTTTTAGTATTTTAAAGTTGGTTTGAAGTTTAAATATATTATTATATTTATTTATGAAATTTTGAAGTAAAGGAGTTTTATAATATAAAACATGCTTTTTAATTATTTTCGTCAAATTATAAATTAGTTATTTTCAAGTAATATTTTACATAGATATTTAAAACCTATTTATTAATATTTTTAAAGTATTTATATTTATGAATTTGGAAAAAGAAAGTTAAGTATTTTATAAAAGAATAAATGAAGTTTTGAATTATAATACTTATGTTATTAAAAACGGTTTTGTGAAGTTATGTAAAAGTATATTATCTTGTTAATAAGTATACTAAAATCTTTAAAAAGAATGTTTTAAAGAAAATGAAAAGTATGGAATGGTTTTGGGTTTGTTGTGACAATGTGTTAACAACATTTGTCTTTAACCCTTTTTATTATACTTATGAATGTAAATATATATTTTAAAAGAATGTTTTAAAGATAAGCATAAGCGAAATGGTTTTGGGTTTTTGTGACAATGTGCTAGAAACATTTGTCTTAAACCTTTTGAAATAGATTTGTGAATGTAATTAGACCTTTCAAATGAATATTTCAAAGGTAATAACAAGTATGAAATCTTTTGAAAAGGATAGAAAAAGGAAAGGTTAAAAGTTTGGAATCTTGTTAATGATTTATTAATATACTTATACCATTTGAGATAAGTATATGAATACTTCTTGAAGTATTGAAAGAGTACAAATGAATAATAAAATTGATAAAAGAAGTTTTATCAGATAAAAGTAGTTTTACTAATAAAAGAAGTTTTATCAGATAAAAGTAGTTTTACTAATAAAAGAAGTTTTAATTAATAGAAGTATTAATTAAATCAAAAGGAGATTAAAAGTCGCTTATGTGACTTAATCGTGCTTTATGTGACTTGATTGTGCTTTGTTTGTTTACTCGTTTATGAAAAGTGTTTAGTCTTCTACTTAGCAATAAAAGCCAATGATGTAGGCTTGTCTATCTGTGAGATTTAAGAATGAAGTGTCTAGGTAAGGTTCTGATGCAACCAGTGCTCTAACTTGCCTGGCTTCACTCTTGACCTAGGGATAATGTAAGTTGAAAAGTTTGAAAACATGATAAGTATACGAGACTTGGTTTCCATGTACGATCATCTATTTTGAACTTGATAATCGATTTGTCGACTATAGAACTTGACCAAATTAACATGGAAAGTATCTAAAAGCTTCATGGTTTCATACGATTTGAGAACCCTTGGGGAGAAATATTGGTATGAAACGTCTCTAGCTTTAAGAACTTATATATATGAGATCCCACAGAAAAGATTCTTCTATATATATTGTTCATTTACTTTTAAAAGAACCCAAACTAATTTTATCAAGAAATTCACCGATTTAGTTTTGAAGAGACCGGGATCGGTAAGTGTTTTACTTACCGAATACCACTTTAAAACTGATATATGAGTTCTATGTTTTGGAAGCGGTTGTGAAGTGGAATGTTATAAAATTGAACTGTCTATCCTAAGGTTAAGTCCAAGGGAGAGGTTGAAAGTGTCTATGCTATAGGATCGTGTAATATGGATAAACTACTTGTGCGGAATAAGTAAGTAAATAGTAAAAGTAGTAAAGTAAATGACACCGGAGATTTTTATACTGGTTCGAACTCCCGTTCTACGTCCAGTCCCAGTCTCCTTCTGGAATTAAACTAGCAACCCTCACTTAAATCGGAGGAATAAATTTACACCGCCTAAGCAACCGAACAGGACTTCTACCGCCTAAGCAACCGAACAGGACTTCTTTACAAGTAACAAAAGTATCTAACTGTAGTATGTTCTTTGAATAGCACTGATAAGTCAATTAAGTACAATCTTCCTATAATCTTCTCCTTTATGATATGTAGTGTAATGTGCTTGAGAATTGTGGAAGATAGAGTGATCAACGATCAGAGAATGTAAGCAATTTGAGTGCAGTTTTAAAACTAGAGAATAGATAAGAATTCAAGATTATTAAAAATAGATTCGGTAAGTTGTTTGTTGAATTCTGTAATCTATTTATAGTATTTAAAAGGTTGCAACCATAGATGAAAAGTCTAATTGAAAGAAAACAGGCGCAACCGTTGATTTTGAAGACGTTACTCTTCGGTGAAGAGAAGTGTCTATTCATGAAAATAGCTGTTGAAATTATTCATAGAATCAAAATAAGGAGTACATTATATAAATAACTCATACTCGAGATGTCATTACTGAAAATAACAATATTCATACAATGATTACATAAATAACTAGATAGAGCATCATATAAGTTTGATTAAAAATAGTAGAAACAATAATAATTAAAATTGAGTAGAGAGAGAAGGTTGATCATCATTGGAATCCGAACTTGAAGATGACCATTGAAAAGGAGATGGATTGTGAACTTCGGTGGATGTAGATCCGAAACAAGAAATTTTATCCCATATTTTATTAAGAAAACCTTTTATGGAGTTGAATTTCTTTTCCGTTTTCTTTTCAAGAGCCTTAATATCCCGATGAAGTTTGGATTGATTTCGGGAGAGAGTGACGATAGCTTGTCTGGAGGAACTTTCCGGGCCAACAACTTGAATGGAGTCATCGTCCTCTTCTTCTTCTTCTTCATGTTGAGTATGCGAAGAAGAGGCAATAGTAGTGTCACGAGGTTGAGGAATACCTTGTTGAACATTGTGAGACCATTGTTGAAAAGAAATGATTTGTTGTGAAGGAGGCCGCTGTGGAAGACCCTCAATCCTAAAGTTTTTGCGCCTAACTCACTAATGCTTGAAAACTTGGAGTCGGGCATTGGAATGCCAAAGTTGAGAAGGATACGCATAATATAAGCACCATAATGAATGGTCTTATATTTTCTTTGGATTGTGATGTCTTGAAATTCATCTAAAATGATTTTGCCCCAATTTACTTGTTGGTTGGAGTAGATTGAGTATAGGGCTTGAAAATCTCTTTTATAGACTTTTTCATAACTTCCCATTCGAGGTTGTAGAGAGCGAATGAAGGCACGGTGAATAAGACGTGCTTGTGGTCGTAAGGTGCTAGACTTTAATGCACTTACATCGGTAAGATGATCAGACAAGAAACGATGTGAAACTTCGTCTCTATGATCCATATCAACTTCAATATCATCTATATCAACACCTTGAAATGGACAATTTAAAATATTGCCAAATCTTTGTAAAGGCAAGAAAATTTTAGTGCCACAAACTATAGACGATACACAATCTTGTCGATTTTGAGGATTATGGTGGTCTAAATTTAGATTAGCAAGAAAGAGTTTGATCAAAAGATGATTAATTTTGACATTATTTGGAGCATACCCTATTAGATTATCAAAGTGGAATTGCTCCGCCAATTCTCTAATTCGGTAAGCTGCAAAATCTGGAAATTTCATGAAAGCCCCTTCAAAGATGTTGGAATTTTTCATAAAATTGAATCGTGAAATTGCAACATCATTCCATAGCCATTGTTGAATCTGATCTTCGGATGGACCGAAGGTGGATTCTCATGTGCGTTTGGATCTTGGAGCCATGAGAGAGTAAAGAGAAGTAAAAAGTTTGAAAGTTTGAGGTAAAAAATGGCTAGGGTTCTGAAGTGAATTGCTAAGAAATGAAAAGATGAATATATAGTAGGTAAAAAGCAAAGGCAAAAGTGGAAGAAAAAAATATAGGGACAAGTTAAAAAAAATGCCTCAGATGGAATTCAGCCGGTTGAATCAATTGAATCAGCCGTCTGAATTGCTCTGAGTTTCAACCCGCAAAGAAATAGTTCATTTTTGAACTAATTCAGACGGTTGTTTTAATTGATTCGGCCGTCTGAATCTGGAAGAAAAATTATGTTATCATAATATTTAGCCGTTTGTTTTGTTATAAACAACCGGCTGAATTTGTGTAGAAACTCGTATCAGCCCATATGAATAAACAATGTAAATAATAATTTTTTAACAATCTGAAAATAAAAATAACATGTTAAACAATAGTATAAAAATTTAAATAGATTTGGAAGAAGAGCTTGGAGTGTGATATTCATCCGGTTCTATTTTGGTGTTCTGTTGATATGGCCTGAGTGGTGACCATCTATTGCCGCGTTCCCATGAATTCGGAGATATTGGTGGACGCCGTGGCGATAGTTCCCAAGCATTGCGTCGGAACGGAGAACAAATAGGAGATGGTTGATGAACTGTGCTTTTGGACGAAGATCCATAGAATTTCAATGCGACTTGTTCTAAAAAGCTTAACCGCTTGGCGTTAACCTTTTGTTCATAATACAGTTCGCGTTGTAATTCCAGAGATTCCTTTTGGTAATGATGAATGTCATCTATTTTTTCTTTGGTAGATGGTGAACCAAAAAATAGAGATCTTCTTGTTCTTTTACCAGGCGGAGTATAACCTGTGTGAGTAGATGGAGGCACAATTGGTACAGGTTCATAAATCGGTGTTGGAGTTGGTAAATTCATCGATCCCGAACTAGGTGAAGAATAAGATAGAGTAGAGTATTTAGAATTATGCTGGGACGACATTTTGAGAAATGGATATGAAACTTAAAAAGATTTTTATTTAAAACTAATGTCAAAAGAAGGGAGATTAGTAGAGGTATATATGTGTAAAGACATATATAAATAGAAAATAGATTTGTGGTTAGGTTTATAAGAACCAGAGAAAATTTTGGTTGGAAGAAAAAAAATGAAAACCATCTAAAGTTAAAAAGAGAGGAGTAGTGAAGTGGTAGAACACTAGACTTCCAAGAAAGAGATCCCGAGTTCGAGTCTCGAATTTTTTTTTAAAATTATAAATCCTTGAAGGATACAACTCCTAATTCTCTTCTTAATTTTATAAATATATTTTCATTTAAAGGTTTTGTAAATATATCCGCCAATTGATTTTTAGAGGATACAAATTCTAGTCTGACTAAATCCTTTTCAATATTATCACGAAGAAAATGATGATGAATGTCAATATGTTTAGTTCGTGAGTGATTTACAGGATTTTTGGATAAGTTTATAACACTAGTATTATCACAAAAAATTGTTGATTTAGATAAATTAATACCAAAATCTTGAAGTGTTTGTTGCATATAAATGACTTGAGCATAAGCTAAGGCAGGAGAAATATATTCTGCCTCACAAGTTGAGAGTGAAACACAATTTTGTTTCTTACTAAACCAAGAGACTAAGGATTGTCCAATGAAGTGACAAGTCCCACTCGTACTTTTTCGATCCGTCCGACATCCTCCAAAGTCAGCATCACTATATGAAACTAACTCGAAAGGACATTCTTTTGGATAGAAAAGTCCAAAATCTTTGGTTTTGCTAAGATAACACAATATGCGTTTTACTGCTCGCATATGTGATTCTTTAGGATTTGCTTGGAATCGTGCACATAAACAAACACTCATCATTATGTCAGGTCTACTAGCAGTTAGATAAAGTAATGATCCAATTATACTTCGATATAATTTTTGGTCAACACTTTTGTCATCTTCATCTCTATCGAGATGAACTATTGTACTCATTGGAGTTTATTTAGCAGAAGTATTTTCCATATTAAAGCGTTTAATTAGATTATTACTGTTAGCACCAAAATTGGTCACTAACCTCGTAGAGAAAGATTGTGTAGAGATATAAGTGATGAAGATAAATTAAATAAGGAAGAAAATGCTAATTTAAATGCAGAAAGTAAGAACACCAGATTTATAGTGGTTCAGCATAATTGCCTACGTCCACTTTGAGGTTAAACTGTATTGCTCTTCTTAATGATTGATTACAGATACAATTCATAGATCAAATGCTTGAATACAATTGTTAAGTAAAGAAGATGAGTCTCGAAAATGGCAGAGTCTCCCCAGTGTTCCCGAAAAAAGGTCCCTTTTCACTGTGCCCCTGCCCCTCTATTTATAGACAAAGATGGGTTGGACTTCCCAGATGGGCTCGGCAGCCGAACACCTTGGCCCAAATAGAGTGGTCTTCATATGCCGAACCAGATAGGGCGAACGGTTGGATGCCGAACCACACTCTCCATGCCGAACGAGGCGCTTGCTGCGTGGGAAGAGTAGAACGAATATCAGTCGAAGCCGAACGTACCTCTGGCCGAATGAAGCGTCTGGCCGAACGATACCTTTGGCCAAATGAAGCTCTTAACCGAACGTTGTCTCTGGTCGAACGATGGCACTGGCCGAACGATAGCTTTAGCCGAACGATGCTTCTGGTCGAACGATGCCTCTGGCCGAACGATGTCTCTGGCCGAACGAGAGCTTTAGCCGAACAATGCTTCTGGCCGAACGATGTCTCTTGCTGAACGAGGGCTCTTGGTCGGACGTCGCCTTTAGCCGAGTAATGCCTTTGGCCGAACGATGGTTCTGGCCGAACGATAGCTTGTAACGAACAATACAGCCATGCCGAGCAATTGTACACACCGAACGTCTTTTGATGCCGAATGCTCCTAGATGCCGAGTACTCCTTGATGCCGAGTACTTCCTGGATGCCGAGTTCTGCTGTATGCCGAGTACCTAATTGCCTGGTAAAATCTCCAGGAAACACTTGCCCCCCAAAGTGTATTACGTGACTGAATCGTGATACGCTTTGATTTGTGTAACCTTCATGTTCCGTTTCAAATCCTTGACTAACTTCGAATGGAGATGCCTTTTTGAGAATATCAGTGGTTGTGGTGTGCGCCTGATGTGGGACAAATGCTGAACAATACGTTCGAGGCCGAACGCTCTTCATGCGCCGAGCAATCCTACGTTTTGAAACCGAACGCTACAGCTTTGACCAGTTCTACCGGATATAGCCCCTTCGACTTCCACTTTTTCCCCTATAAAACCAGGCACCTCCCCTCTTCTCTCCTTTTACTCTTTTACTTCTGTCACTCCATAAAGACTTGCAATTCTCGCCAGTCAACCAGTCTTAAAGCCTAATCACTCCTTCCTAAGCTCTGATCTGCAAACTAGGTATAACCCCTTGTACGATTCAAATAGTTTCAACACGAGACAGCCGAGTGGGTTATGTAGAAATCTTTTGATTAGGTCGTCTTTATTGCTGAACAATGGTGCAAGGCGAGGAGGGATGATCAGGAGTGTTCGCACATAAGATCATTGGGCGGTTAGCTTCTTCGTGCCGAATCGAAGTTAAAGGAGAAGAAAGAAGAATGAAAGCGTTGGAGGTGGTAAGGGTGTCGAACGGCATAGCTCTGGTTCGGCGTATGTTATCATGCGCCGGACAGTGGAATGGAGGGCTAAGGTGAAGGAATGAATTAGTGGGATGCCAAACGATTATGAATGCCGAACAATATCTAAGCCGAACAAAACCAAGGCCGAACACTACTTACATGCCGAACAACAACTTAGCCGAACAAAACCAAGGCCGAACACTACTTAAACGCCGAATAGTATTTTAACCGAACAAAACCAAAGCCGAACATTACTTAACTGCCGAACCAATATATGTCGAATCAACAGAAATGCCAAACAATGCAAATGATGAACAATCATAAAGGCCGAACGACATAAATGCCGAACCATAATTCACCGAACGATTGTGAATGTTGAAAACCACCTTGGCTGGACAAAACTTAGCTGTTCGTGTCGAATGATACCTTTCACCGAACAGGAATTAGGCCGAACACTTATTAACTATATCTATTCATACAGCAAAACAAGAACCAGGACCTAAGCATACTAGCATATATGAAACTGACCTGGATCACTAACTTCCTAGATTTAGTAGACATAAATCTGAACTTAGATTAACATACGTTTTCTGAATCTGGAACTGTAGTCAACACAAGGCGGGCTTTTTGAGACGGTCAGCGATGACGATCTTCGAAGGCGACGATTCGAAGCTCACTTTCGTATCTTTGTAACCTTTAGATTCTCAATGCTTACACACGACTGCTTGCACTAGCTTACACACCACGTGGGGGGAACACTCGTATTGTTAATTCTAACATTCAACGGTTTTCAAGTATAGTTTTCACAGGCGCTTAGACAGATTCATTATTTATTGGGGATGTCTAAAAAATCTAGCTCCGCCACTATATCTGATAGGCATGGGCCTTCATCAAGGCAGGAAATCGCTGATACTTCAAATCCTTCGACTTCCCCTGCCCATAACTTAGCTCCTGATGCCTTGGAGGCAACAATTCTCTTAGACAATCCGATCGACTCATAGGCTTCGAAGATTAATGAAGTCGCACTTCGGCGAATATGCTCCATCCATGGGATCCCTTTCGCCGATGTGTTGGTCCCGTCGCGACACAATCGTCCTCACCTGCCCCTAGTCGGATATACCGCTTGTAACAGGTTCATGTGCTGGATGGGCAGCGTGCCTCCATTCAATTTATTTCTTCGGGACGTATTGCAGTACATAGATATTGCCATGTCGCAGCTGCATCCAAACGGCCATGCGTTTATATACGGGACCTACCTACTCTTCATGGTCGTCTTCTCTAGGCCTCCAACTTCTGGCGACATCAGATATATCTATATGATCAAGAAGCGGAAAGATAGCCCCTCCTTCATGTTCCTCGAGTCGTACCACAAATGCCAGATCTTGACCGGAGCATGTAGCAAATTCGCCCTGTACAAACAGGAATGGTTCTATGTGCGTTGCCCTCCTGGTTTCGCGAGGAGATGGGTTGAAGGCAGTAAGTCTCATTGCTGAGTCATCATTCATGTTTGATTGGAGTTATGCTTTTCCAAACTCCTCGTTTCATCTTTTCAGGTATTAACCCGCATCCGGAGGGCTGAGGATATTCTGAGGCCGTTGAAGCCATTAGAGCTCTTCCTGCCGAGGAACGAGACATCCAAATCCTCCTTTCAAATGAATCACTATCGAGGTTCGGACTATTAGCAAGTGGTCGCCGGATTGGTCTCCCAGAGGGTGTTTCCATTTTCAAGCCTGCATCCGGTAAAGGGAAAAAACAAGCTGGATCGTCGTCACGTCATACTCCCGATGCGCACGAAGAGGGTGAACACAAGGAGGATGAAGCTCTTGAGACTCAAGGCGAGAATGTGGATCCCGCTTGGAACCTGGCGGTCGAAGTGCACGACATTGAAACGTCATCCTCCCCTTCGAAGGGAAAGAAGAAATTGACATACAAGATACGGAAGGAGAAAGTTGGCGGAACTTTAAAAGTTACACTCATCCCGTTAGAGAAAGAGGCTTCCTCACAGCATATGGATAGTTCTCTAAGGGGTCTGTCGAATCTTTCCATCCCCGATGATATACTTAATTATGGTTTTGACGATCCTGAAGTCTTCAAGTTTCCTTCACCCGCTAGAGGCAACGCGGGAGTTCAACTCCCAGTCCAGGGAGACAACACTCCGATCAGTAAAGATAAAGGAACCAGTCCGTCAGGGGGAACACTAGGACACACACGCACACACGCACTTCATCATACACTTCAAGTTTTTCCTTATTACCCGGATTTTTCTTACCTCGTTGTTATTTTTATTCTTTGTAGGTGACATGGGGCGCTCCTACGGACTCGATCGCCTTCACGGCTCTTCCATATTTCATCATCCCGAACGGGATTCAGGTTCGGGTAGACGTAGGGACATAAATGATTACGAGGATCGAGACAACCGTCCTCGCGATTCGTCTTATCGAAAGAAGGCATATTCCCAATCTTCACAGTCCTGTGATCCTCTTCCTCAAACTGAGCCAGATAGAGAGAAGCCTTCACAGAAGGGGTCCCAACCCGATGTTTCCCAAGAACAACACTCCGGTTTGTCGAGTACAAGGCAAACTCGGGAGCATCGAAAAAGAGCAGAACTTTCAAAGCCTCCTCCCCCTACTCCCGCGGTTGACCCAACTGTAGCAGAGAAGATGGTCGATCTTAAGGCCAAATTCCCAAAAATCTGCATTGATGGTCTGAAATTCCTCCCAGCTATTCATCATATCCCTGGGCACATGAAGCAGAGTGCCATTGCCTGTAACAACGACGTCTATGTTCAACATGACGCGTTTGTACACTTGGTTGAAAAAATCTCGGAGGTATATGTTGAGCGAAAATATGAAATTGATCGTTTGAAATTGGAAGCTGGCTGTGACAAGAACATCATCAAGCATCAAGATGAAGAGCTCGCTTCGTATAAGTCGAAGCTTGAAGCCGCGGAGCAAAGTGCAAAAGATACTACCGAGGTCGTCACTCGTTTAGAGATGACCCATAAGAAGGAACTCGACGAAGCAGTCTAGCGGAGCGGAGCCCTTGCCTTAGAAAAAGATTCTATCCAAAAAGAAAGGGACGCGCTGGCCATACAAGTCAAAGAGTTGAAAGAATTACTCTCTAAGGAGAAAGAGGACAAAGTAGTTGCTCAAGAAGAGTCACAACGATATTGCAATGAAATCGTTGCTACACGGCTCTTGAAAACAAAGCTTGATGATGAACTCGCTGGAGTTGAAAAAATGAAAGACGAAGCCCATGAGGAGGGCAAAAGAAAAGCTTCGGAGGATATTGACTCTCGCCTCGAGGCGGTTGCACAGGCCGGCAGGGAAGAGGTCAAGTGCATGTTTGACCCGCTGATTGCCGAGTATGGCGCCCGCGTCCTTATGCATCGCGACTTGACATTCCTAGGCGATGGCTATCTTGAATCCCTAGCTGAGGCCTGGGAAACTTTAGTGAAGATTAGAAAAATCGAGTCGGGCTCTGAAGAAGTCGATGAGGATGCTCTGGTGAAGGAATTTCTTAGAGGGAACGAGCCAGCGGACTTATCTGCAGCTTTGGCGCTTTATAGCAAAGGCTCTCCCCTACTAAAAGAGAAAAATGATGAAGCTGGTCCATATGGGGCTAAGACTACGGCTCCTCATATTGCTGCTCCTCCCACTGCTCAACCGACTGGTCGGCCGACACTTGACACATTCGAGCAGCATGCCGGCTACGATCCTGAAGATCCCGGGCTCGGCGTTCATGTGTTATCTCCTATTCTGGAGGGTGAAACTCCACGCGCAACTGATAGCCAGCTAGAACCTGGTAGGAAACTCTTCTTTTTTAGAAGTTAAAAGATCTGTCACTTTCCAGTAGCGGTTATTCGTCCTAATGTTCATTCTTTATGTTTTCATGCAGGCTGCTCTCACCCTGAGCCAGCCCCGAGGAGCGATGACGCCAAGGAGGAGGCAGAGAAAACAAGCGATGTTGCTCATGCGGGAGTAACTCCTGGCCCTAACGCTCAAGTGATCGGGGCGCTAGATGATGATAAGCTTGACACCTCATCTCCCGCCGAAGGGAGTGATGAAATCAAAATCACTGGCGCCTCCGAACATACTTCGAAGATGAGCATGAAAGAGCATCTCGCCAAAGAGGAGAAGAAAAAAGTCGAGGTCAAAGTTGAGCCTGAAATACTGGAACTCACCGACCCGCGGAACTGACCTTTGAAGATCATTCTCCCAGGCAGGTCCAAACCGCTGGATGTTCCTTCTCCTACTCCTGACTCCGCTTCTTTAGCAAGCAAGAAATCTAAGAAGAAGCGTGAGGGAGAGGAGTCATCGGAAAAAACAAAAGAAGACAAGAAGAAGAAACCGAAGAAATAATCGCTATACTCGTTCAACGAGTTTTTTGCTTAAGTCTTGTAACTACTTTTATCTTTTGTCTCCGTAGTTTGTATAGATAGGTTCTTGACTCCAAGTTTTGGAGGGATAACTGTGTAACCTCATTTTGGACTATTAAATAAAGTTTAGTTCCTTAGTCGTTTGAACGATTCTTTTACTTCTTTAGCTTTCTGAATAACTGCGGTCAACACTCAAGCACTTATGAGTTGCATATTTCCTAATCCATTCTCGCGTTGTTCGAACATTCTTCGGAGTGGCACACTTCTTGTTCTATATTTCTTGAGTACTTAGAATTTTTTCTAAATTCGCATTCCAGGGACTTATAGTAAGTTGATCCGCATTCAGGGGATTTGGAGATTCGAATCGTTTATACTCTAGTTCGCGCTCCGGGAACTTAGAGTACTTCGGTCCGTGCTCAGGGAACTCGGAGATTTGAATCGTTTATACTCTATCCCACGCTCCGGGGACTTGGAGTATTCCGGTCCGCGCTCTGGGGACTCGTAGAATAAAGTCGTTTATACTCTAGTCCGCGCTCCGGGGACTTAGAGTACTCTGGTCCGCGCTCAGGGGACTTGGAGATTGAATCGTTTATACTCTAGCCCGTGCTCCGGGGACTTAGAGTACTCCGGTCCGCGCTCAGGGGACTCGGAGATTGAATCGTTTATACTCTAGCCCGCGCTCTGGGGGACTTAGAGTACTCCGGTCCGCGCTCTGGGGACTTGGAGATTGAATCGTTTATACTCTAGCCCGCGCTCTGGGGACTTAGAGTACTCCGGTCCGCGCTCTGGGGTTTCGGAGATTGAAATCGTTTATACTCTAGTCTGCGCTCTGGGGACTTAGAGTACTCCGGTCCGCACTCTGGGGACTCGAAGATTGAAGTCGTTTATACTCTAGTCCGCGCTCCGGGGACTTAGAGTACTCCGGTCCGCGCTCAGGGGACTTGGAGATTGAATCGTTTATACTCTAGCCCGCGCTCCGGGGACTTAGAGTACTCCGGTCCGCGCTCAGGGGACTCGGAGATTGAATCGTTTATACTCTAGCCCGCGCTCTAGGGACTTAGAGTACTCCGGTCCGCGCGCTGGGGACTTGGAGATTGAATCGTTTATACTCTAGCCCACGCTCCGGGACTTAGAGTACTCCGGTCCGCGCTCAGGGGACTCGGAGATTGAATCGTTTATACTCTAGCCAGCGCTCTGGGGACTTAGAGTACTCCGGTCCGTGCTCTGGGGACTTGGAGATTAAATCGTTTATACTCTAGCCCGCGCTCCGGGGACTTAGAATACTCCGGTCCGCGCTCTGGGGGCTCGAAGATTGAAATCGTTTATACTCTAGTCTGCGCTATGGGGACTTAGAGTACTCCGGTCCGCGCTCTGGGGACTCAGAGATTGGAGTCGTTTATACTCTAGTCCGCGCTCCGGGGACTTAGAGTACTCCGGTTCACGCTCTGGGGACTCGGAGATTGAAATCATTTATACTCTAGTCTGCGCTCTGGGGACTTAGAGTACTCCGGTCCGCGCTCTAGGGACTCAAAGATTGAAATCGTTTATACTCTAGTCCGCGCTCTGGGGACTTAGAGTACTCCGGTCCGCACTCTGGGGACTCGGAGATTGAAATCGTTTATACGAGTTCGTATATCGTACATAATAATGTAGTTCTAGTAATTCATCACCCGACTATGAGACATAGAAACATTAGTAATTCATGAAAAATACGGCTTCAAGCCTTTATTAATGAAAAACAACTAGACTGCTTTATTACATGGTTAAAAAGAAACTAAGTGATGACGGAACGAAAACATATAGGAAATAACTGTGCCTAAAACAGGAAAGAAACATGCTAAATGTAATAATGTCGCAAATGTAACCTGTTCCACGCTCGGGGGAGGGTCACGCCATCAACGGTCGCTAGCTTGAATGTTCCATCTCCAAGCTTCCGTTCAATGACGTATGGACCTTCCCAATTGGGATTCATACGTGATGGTACTGGGAAAACTCGTTTCAGAACGAGATCACCCACATCAAAAATTCTGGGTCGGACTCTACCGTCGTAATACCGCTTGACTCGGTGCCTATGTGTCGCTGCCCTTAATTCAGCCTCTTCACGTTTTTCATCGATGCAGTCCAGTGATTCCAACAAAAGATTCTGATTTGTCTTGGGATCATAATATGTTACTCGATGTGATGGAACCTCAAGTTCCACGGATATAACGGCTTCCGAGCCGTATGCCAAGGCGAACGGAGTGTGGCCGGTCGCGGACTTGTGGGTAGTTCTATAAGCCCATAATGCTGTCGGGAGTTCATCTACCCACTTGCCTCCGACTTTCTCCAAACGCTTCTTTAGTATGGACTTGATTATTTTGTTAACGGCCTCGACTTGTCCGTTAGCTTTTGGATGCGCAACGGCAGCGAACTTCTTCTCAACGCCATACTTTAAACAGAACTCTTTAAACTCTCTGCTTTCAAACTGCGTCCTGTTGTCCGTAATGATGGTGCGAGGGAGGCCAAAGCGGCATATAATGTTTCGTACAACGAAGTTAATGACCTTCTTAGAGGTGATTGTGGCCAAAGGTTCTGCCTCAGCCCATTTTGTGTAATAGTCGACTGCAACTATCGCGTATTTCGCACCACCTTTGGATATAGGCAAAGAGCCGATTATGTCGATTCCCCAGATTGCAAATGGCCAGGGACTAACCATTTGTGTGAGTTCTGTTGATGGAGTCCTCGTGATTTTCGCATATCTTTGACACTTGTCACATATCCTTGCGTAGTCTGTAGCGTCCCGATTTATGGTTGGCCAGTAATATCCATAGCGGAGGATCTTTTTTGCTAGCGTTTACCCCCCAGTATGGTCACCACATTCTCCTTCGTGTACCTCCTTCAAGACCCGTTTTGTCTCATCATGTGCGATGCATCGTAATAAGGGGACCGAGAACACCTTTCGATACATTAGTCCATCCTGCATCACATATCGCGCGGCCTTTCGAATTACCTGCCGTCTTTCGCTCCTTTTTTCTGGTAAAACCCCGGTCGTTAGGTATAGTTTGAATGGGGTTATCCACGATTCCCTCTCGATTCCTGTTTCCAACACAGAATCAACTTTCATTGCGTCTATGCTTGGAGCACGCAAGGCCTCAACGGGAAACAATCCCATTTGCTGAGCATCGCCAGTGCTTGCGAATTTCGCCAATGAGTCGGCTTCTTTGTTCTGTTCATGCGGAACATGCGAAATATCATAACGCTCAAGGTTTGACAGCAGTTCTTGAACCAGAACAAGGTACGGAGCAAGCTTCTGTCCCTTTGCTTGATAATCTCCCCGCACTTGGTAGACCACCAACTGTGAGTCACAAAAGATTTCAACTGATTTTACCTCGAGTTCTCCAATGAGTTTTAAGCCAGCAATCAGTGCTTCATATTCTACTTCGTTATTTATAGCCAGGAAATCGAGCTTCAGAGCGTAACAAATAGATCGATTTTTCGGAGTTACAAGAACTACGCCAGCGCTGGAGCAACGGTCGTTTGATGCCCCCATCGGTGTACAATTTCCATCGAACAGGGGGAATGACATCGTGACTATCTAGTTCGTCGGGTACAGTAAACTCAGCGATGAAATCTGCTAATGCTTACCCTTATATGACTCTTCGTGGCAAGTAGGCGATATCGAACTGGCTCAACTCGATATTCCATTTTAACAATCTTCAAGAAGTTTCTGGTCGTTGGAGTACCTGCCGTAGGGGTTGATCGGTATAAACACTGATTGAGTGTGCTTGAAAGTATGGGCGCAGCTTACGTGATGCAATCACCAAGCAATAGGCCAATTTCTCAATTTTAGGGTAATTTCTTTCTGCCCCCGTTAAACGCTTGCTAACGTAATACACCGGCTTTTGGATTCGGTCCTCCTCGCGGACCAAAGCCGCACTTATAGCATGTGGGGATACGGCCAAGTACATGTACAACATCTCATGGTCTACCGGTTTTGACAGCACTGGAGGACTCTCCAGATGCCTCACCAGATCCCGGAATGCTTCCTCACAATCGGATGTCCACTCGAAATTCCTCTTCCCTTTCTTTATTATATCAAAGAAAGGGATGCACTTGTCCGTGGCCCTGGATATGAATCGACTCAGCGCAGCTACTTTTCCATTCAAGCTCTGTACCTATTTTATAGTCCTGGGCACTTGCACATCTCGAATAGCTTGAATCTTTTCTGGGTTAGCTTCAATTCCCCTAGCATTGACAATGAATCCCAAAAACTTCCCCGACGCAACGCCGAAGGAACACTTCAGAGGGTTGATCTTCATCCCATAATATCTGAGTATATCGAACATCTCAGCCAAGTCTCGAATGTGGTTGTTTGACTGTCGTGACTTCACGAGCATGTCATCCACATAGACTTCCATCGTTCTACCATGCTGGTCTTTGAACATTCGATTCACCAAACGCTGATAAGTCACTCCGGCGTTTTTCAATCCGAAGGGCATTACTACATAGCAATATAGCCCAACATCTGTGACGAAACTGGTGTGTTCTTGATCCGGAATATGCATCGGGATTTGATTGTAGCCCGAGTACGCATCCATGAATGATAACAGCTCGTGTCCTGCAGTGGAGTCAACCAATTGATCAATCCTAAGCAACGAAAAACTATCCTTGGGGCATGCCTTGTTCAAATCGGAATAGTCTACGCAAGTTCTCCATTTCCCATTCGCCTTTCTCACCAGCACGGGGTTTGATACCCATTCAGGGTAGAGGGCGTCGCGGACGAACCCATTGGCTTTGAGTTTGTCCTCTTCCTCTCTGAGAGCAGCGGACCTCTTTGGGTCCAATCCTCTCCTCTTTTGTTTAACTGGGACGTATTTCGGGTCTATGTTCAACATATGACTCGTAATGGCGGGAAAAATCCCGCACATATCAAAATGCACCCAAGCGAAAACATCAAGATTTGCCCGGAGGAAAACACCGCACATATCAGGATTCGCACCCTCCGACGTTCGCCTTGTCCCAGTTCAACTAGTAACTCAACATACCCCACTGCATCGGTCGCTGCACCATTAAAGCCATGTATGCGAGCTTTGGACGGTTTCAAGTCCTTTGTTTCCATTTTCATCTGGTCATAAGCCTTCTTGAAGATGATGTTGACAGAACTTCCACAATCAATCAAAATTCTTTTCACATACGCCGGTCCGATCGTTGCAGATATGATCATCGGGTCGATGGTTGGAGCCTCCACTTGGTCAACATCTCTGTTTCTGAACACTATATCCTCTGTCATTACGCGCTGCTGCTTAGCAGGGATCCCATCCTCCGTGTTCGAACAACATTCGAAATCTGCATGCTTCAGGGCACTAGCATACCGCTCCATCTCCTGCCAATTCTTATCCGCGGGGTGAGGCCCACCGATGATCGTGTTTATGACTAGTCTACCCACAGTCCGGGCAGGTTCATGGGATGACGCGGAGCTGGAGCACGACCTGGGTTGGATGTTCCCTGTCCTCCTTCCTGAGGATCCTTCACAAATTCCTGCAACTTTTTCTGCCTGATCAACTTCTCTATAGCGTTGTGTAGGTGTCTGCACTCTTCCGTATTGTGCCCATAAGTCTCATGGAAGCGGCAATATTTCCCGGTCCGCTTCTGTTCCTCGGTTGACTTTTTTGGACGTGGCTTTCTGTACTGAAAGGTATTGCAGGTTGATAGGTAAATGTTCTCAAGAGACGCATTCAGCGGGGTATACTCGTTGTAGCTTGGAATTCTCAGTTTCCACTTCCCCGCTTCTCTCTTCTTCCCTTGATTTCTTCCTCCGGACTCCTTAGGCTGCCCAGGCTTGTTCTGGACATTGACTTGGACCTTTCCCGAGTTGTCCCCGGACTGCTTCACAGCAATGTTGCTTTTCACGGACTCCTGGACAGGTCCTGGTGCCTTATCTCGCCTTACCCACCTAGCTTCCTCTCTTCTTATGAACTGGTGTGCCTTTGAGTAAAAACGCTCTAGCGTAGTCGGAGGTTTTCCTGCCAACCAGTCTCCAAATTCAGAATCCGGATCCACACCTTGCATCACGGCCATTAGAATTACATGATCATTGGGATTACTGACTTCAGTCACCGCAACATGGAATCTTTGTAAGTATTCCTTCAATGACTCCCCAAGATTTTGGATTACACTTAACAGAGACATCACGTCCTTTGGACGAGTAGTGTGTATCCTGAACTGCTCAATAAACTTCTTTGCCAACTCCTCGAAACTGGATACGGACCGCGGAGGAAGTCGGGTGAACCACATTGTAGCGATCCCAGATAGAGTAATTGGGAAGCATCTACACTTGGTTGCATCATTTGCTCTAGCTGAATCCATCATCCACTCGGACCTCATGACATGCTGTCTGGGATCAGTCTTTCCCTCATAAGCAGGGGTAGTTGGCATACTAAACTTTCTGGGGTATGCTGCCTGTAGGAAAATGTCTGTGAATGGAGTATGACTTCTTGACACTCCCCAATCGTCATTTGATAAGCCTTGATTCTCTTTCATTAATTGCCTGATCATGGTTGTCAGGTCTGGTGTTTGTATAGAAGGTGGAAGGTTAGAGTCTGTTCTACGTGACTGTCCATGCTGATGCCTCCTCTCCTGGCGATCTGCCAAACGTGCATCTTGAGGTTCGACATCGTGAACGTTTTGATTGTCTGGGCCTCCAGTCTCCATCTGCACTCCGGCTCCTAAGTTTCCGGCTCCGACTTAGTCACGGTCTCCAGTTGTTCGAACAGCAGCGCCTGCTTGAGCAGTTTCAGTCTTACGGCGTCTACGCCTGGGAGGTTCATCAGAGGAAGTTAAGTTGTCGGATGAGGAATAAGGAGCGGGATTGCCCCTAGCATTTTGTTGCTGCTGTTGAGTGAGTTGTGCCATCAGGTTGGCGTTAGCTTGCATCTGCTCTCCTAGTTGTCTCCTGCTTTCCCTAAGTTCTCTCATCAAGTCATTGAACCCTATCCTGGTGACAACTGGCATTTGGTCCTGGGCGGTAGTCCCTACGCCTGGATTCGCTTGCTGATTGCTAGGTCCTGCTTGTTGCACGCTAGCAGTCTCATGGGCGTCCGCATTATGAGAAGCTGACCTGGTATGTGGTCTTGCCATTGTAGAGTTATTGGTATGAACTCTGAGTAGAATCAACGGACGTCCTATCAATGAGTCGGATCTTCCTTGGGGGATTTGTTCAATCCAGTAGCTTCAAAGCAGATCCTTGAGGTTTGAGAATTCAACTCTCAGTGAAAGCACCAAAGTGTTAGCACCAAAATTGGTCACTAACCTTATAGAGAAAGATTGTGTAGAGATATAAGTGATGAAGATAAATTAAACAAGGAAGAAAATGCTAATTTAAATGCAGAAAGTAAGAACATCGGATTTATAGTGGTTCAGCGTAATTGCCTACGTCCACTTTGAGGTTAAACTTTATTGCTCTTCTTAATGATTGATTACAGATACAATCCATAGATCAAATGCTTGAATACAATTGTTAAGTAAAGAAGATGAGTCTCGAAAATGGCAGAGTCTACCCAGTGTTCCCGAAAAAAGGTCCTTTTTCACTGTGCTCCTGCCCCTC
The DNA here is from genome assembly GCA_030737815.1 of Allium fistulosum. Taxonomy (NCBI): domain Eukaryota; kingdom Viridiplantae; phylum Streptophyta; class Magnoliopsida; order Asparagales; family Amaryllidaceae; genus Allium; species Allium fistulosum. The sequence continues at coordinate 661,953,486 of CM060907.1, forward strand.
TATTTATAGACAAAGATGGGTTGGACTTCCCGGTGGGCTCGGCAGCCGAACACCTTGGCCCAAATAGAGTGGCTGTTGTATGCCGAACCAGATGGATCGAACGGTTGGATGCCGAACCACACTCTCCATGCCGAACGAGGCGCTTGCTGCGTGAGAAGAGTAGAACGAATATCAGTCGAAGCCGAACGTGCCTCTGGCCGAATGAAGCGTCTGGCCGAACGATACCTTTGGCCGAATGAAGCTCTTAACCGAACGTTGTCTCTGGCCGAACGATGGTACTGGCCGAACGATAGCTTTAGCCGAACGATGCTTCTGGCCGAACGATGTTTCTGGCCGAACGATGTCTCTGGCCGAACAAGAGCTTTAGCCGAACAATGCTTCTGGCCGAACGATGTCTCTTGCCGAACGAGGGCTCTTGGTCGGACGTCGCCATTAGCCGAGTAATGCCTTTGGCCGAACGATGGTTCTGGCCGAACGATAGCTTGTGACGAACAATACAACCATGCCGAGCAATTGTACACGCCGAACGTCTTCTGATGCCGAATGCTCCTGGATGCCGAGTACTCCTTGATGCCGAGTACTTCCTGGATGCCGAGTTCTGCTGTATGCCGAGTACCTAATTGCCTGGTCAAATCTCCAGGAAACAATTACAATATTTTTCTTGATTAATAAAATTCCATTTTCTATATGTTTAATCTGTAAACCAAGAAAATAAGATAATTCTCCCATATGTGACATTTCAAATTCTTTGGTCATTATTTTTGAAAATTCTTGACATAATTTTTCATTTGTAGAGCCAAAAATAATATCATCAACATAAATTTGAATAATTAAAATATCCTTTTTAGTTCTTTTAATAAAAAGAGTTTGATCAACCTTTCCAATTTAAAAACCAGAATCTATTAGGTAGCTCTTAAGACGTTCATACCAAGCACGGGGTGCTTGTTTTAGACTGTATAAGGCTTTCTTAAGTTTATAGACGTGGTCTGGAAATTTTTCATGTATGAATAATGGAGGTTGTTCAACAAAAACATTTTCTTTTATATAACCATTTAAGAAAGCACTTTTAACATCCATTTGATAAAGTTTGAAATTATGAAAACATACAAAGGCCAGTAAGATTCGTATTGCCTCAAGTAGTGCAACTTGAGAAAATGTTTCTTCGTAGTCAATTCCTTCTTCTTGATTATATCCTTGTGCAACTAATCTAGCTTTATTCCTAGTTATATTACCTTGTTCATCTGCTTTATTTTTGAAAACTCATTTAGTACCAATGACTGTTTGATCACTTGGTCTAGGAACTAGTTCCCAAACTTCGTTTCGTTCGAACTGGTTTAGTTCTTCTTGCATAGCTATAATCCAATAGTAATCAGTAGATGCTTCTTTTGCATTTTTAATTTTAGAAAGAAAAGCTACATGGCTCATTTGATTAAGTTGATTTCTAGTTCTAACATGTGAATCAATTTCTCCTATGATATTTTCTACTGGATGATGTCGTAAAATCCTAGGAGGAGATCTTAATTCATTTTCATTATGATTATTGTTTTCATTTTGTTCAATATTATTAGAAATGTTTTAATCTTCTTCAAAATTATTTTGAGTAACCATATTTGTGATTGTTTTAGGAATATCCTCAAAAAATTTATTAAATTTGAAATTTTCGTCGAATGAAACATGAAGTGTTTCTTCGATTGTTATTGTTCTTTTATTGAAAATTCGATAAGCTTTGCTTCGATCTGAGTACCCTATGAAGATTCCTTCATCGGATTTTGAATCGAATTTTCCAAGCCGATCTTTTATGTTTAAGATAAAACATTTTGAACCAAAAGTTTTAAAATATGATATGTTTGGTTTTATTTGATGAAAAAGTTCATATGGAGTGTGTTTTGTTAAAGGTCGAACAGAGACATGATTTAGAACATAGCAAGCAGTAGCTACAACTTCTGCCTAGAAATGTTTTGGTAATGTATTTCCGTTCAACAAAGTTCTTGCACATTCTTGTAATGTTCTATTTTTCCTTTCTACAACTCCATTTTGTTATGGTGTTCTAGGAAAAGAAAAGTTATGGTAAATTCCTTTTTTATTACAAAAAAGTTCAAATGCTTCATTTTCAAATTCACCTAAATGATCACTTCTAATATTTTTAATTCTTAAATTTTTTAGATTTGGGATTCTCTTTGCAAAAATCTTGAAATTTTCAAAAGTATCACTTTTATTTTTTAAGAAAACAGTCCAAGTATATCTTGAAAAATCATCTACTATAACAAATACATATTTACTATGATTTATAGATTGAATTTGAGTTGGACCAAAAAGATCTAATTGTAATAGTTCTAATGGTTGTATCATAGAAATATTTTTCTTTGATTTAAAAGATGATTTTGATAATTTTCCTAATCGACAAGCATCACAAATATTGTTTACTTTAAAGTTCATTTTTGGTAAACCTTTTACTAAATCATTTTTAGATAATTTATTTATAGTTTTGAAATTAATATGACAAAATCTTTTGTGCCATAACCAAGGATCATTTTCTTTGGCTATTAAACACATATTTGTATTATAATTTATATTCATATTTAAAACATAAATATTTTTATCTCTAAAGCCTTCAAAAATAAGATTCTTATTTTGATCAAAAATACTACACTTATTTTCAAAAAAGCAAATATTGAATCCTTTGTCACACAATTGGCTAATACTAAGTAAGTTGTGTTTCAAATTTTTAACTAATAAAACATCTGTAATAAGAGGTGAATTAGATATATCGTTATTGCTCACATCGCCTTTGCCGATGACATATCCTTTGGAATTATCTCCAAATGTGACAGAACCTCCATCTGAGTAGTTAATTTTGTTAGCATATCTTTGTTTCCTATCATGTGTTTTGAGCAACCACTGTCTAGTATCCATTTTCCTCTCTTTTTGGATGGTACTTGCAAAATATAAAATTAACATTGGTACCCACCATTTTATTTTCGGTCCTAAGAGTTAAGTCTTAGGAAGCCAAACCCAAGAGGATTCAGAATTCCTTTTGAAGACAAAATCTTTGTTTTTATGAACAGTTTATATAAAAGATTTTATATACTTATTTCTTATTGAAGAATTATTTGTTTTAGGAACCCAAATTTTAATTGAAGTAGTAAAATTGGAAATTTTAGAACTAGGTTTTTCAACTTTATTTTTATATGAAGAATTCTTTTTCTTTGGAATAATTTTAGAGGATTGTTTATATCCTAGTCCTCTTTTATTTGAAACAGTTTGAGAATTTTCTATAATTTTGGAAAGATTTTCTCTACCTTTATTAAAATTAGAAACATTTTTAGTAATGTCTTCTAACTTTGTTTTAAAGCTAGAGTTATCTAACTCTAAAATCTTGATATTTGATTTAAGGTCATGATTTTCAATTAATAAGACATCATTCTTTTCTTTTTGAGTTTCTATCTCTTGACTTAGCAGAGAAAGTTGAGATGTCATATTAGAACAAGATTCTTGAGTAACTTGGAGTTCTTCTTCTAAAATTTTCTTTTCATCTCTTAGCATTTCTACTTCGATTTTAGTTCTATTCAATTTTTCAAGAGCTTCTTTATACTTTCTATTTTTTCCTTTTAATTTGTCAAGTACTTTTGAATTGATTTCCAAAAGGTCATTAAAAGTTACATCACATACCTCGTCTTTTGTAGCTATAAAGCAAATGTTGGCTTGTTCCGAATCACTGTCTGAGTCACTTTCTGATGAAGATGATTCTGTATCGTCCCATGTAACAGCGAAAGCTTTCTTCTTGAATCTATCCTTTTTGTGCTTATACTTGTCTCTCTTTTTCTCAGAACAGTCTTTCTTGATGTGACCTTTCTTGTGACATTCATAACATTCTAGAGCAGATGATGATGGTTTGTTGGTGTTGTTATTGTTGCTGGAGTTGTTCTTGTTGTTTCTAAATTTGTTATTCTTTCTAAATTTCAAGAACTTTTTGAAATTTTTAGCAATGAACGCCATATCTTCTTCATCTGATCTGATTCATCTTTTTCTGCCTGAAATGCTATAATTTTCTTATCTTGAGCCTGTACTCGTTTTGCATGCAGATTAACTTCATAAGACATTAGATTTCCAATCAACTCTTCTGGTTTTATGGTTGAAATGTTGTTAGCTTCTTCGATTGCTAAGACTTTTCTTTCCCATTCATCCGTTGGTGAGTTGAGGATTTTTGAAACAATATCAAAATCTGTGTACGTTTCTCCTAATGCTACCAAAGAATGATATATATATCTTGAAACCTAGAGTACATTTCATTGATAGTTTCATCTTGCTTCATTTTGAAATTCTGGAACTGATTTTTGAGCATAGAAATTTTACTTTGTTTGACTTTGTTAGTTCCTTCATGTGTAACTTTAAGTGTATGCCAAATTTCATGAGCAGTTTTACACATGCTTATTCTATTAAATTCATTTTTGTCTAATGCACAATATAACATATTCATAGCTTTATCATTTGAAGTAGCATCTAATTTTTGCGTGTTAGACCAAGCTGAATATTCAGTAGTAGGAATAATATATTCAAATTGCATAATGTTCCAGGTACCATAACTACTTGCTTGTATATAGATTTTCATTCTAGTAGCCCAATAGTTATAGTTCATTCCATTAAATAGAGGAGGTCGTGCAGTAGATTGACCTTCTGTAAAGGTAGTGTTAGAAACAGTGCTGGTGTTGTTTTCCATACTAAAATAATATCAGATAACTGTGTTATAGTTATATGAAGGCCTCGCTGTGATACCAAATGAAAGTGTCTATGCTATAGGATCGTGTAATATGGATAAACTACTTGTGCGGAATAAGTAAGTAAATAGTAAAAGTAGTAAAGTAAATGACACCAAGATTTTTATACTGGTTCGAACTCCCGTTCTACGTCCAGTCCCAGACTCCTTCTGGAATAAAACTAGCAACCCTCGCTTAACCCAGAGGAATAGGTTTACACCGCCTGAGCAACCGAACAGGACTTCTACTGCCTAAGCAACCGAATAGGACTTCTACCGCCTGAGCAACCGAACGGGACTTCTTTACAAATAACAAAAGTATCTGACTCTAGTATGCTCTTTGAATAGCACTGATAAGTCAATTAAGTACAATCTTCCTATAATCTTCTCCTTTATGATATGTAGTGTAATGTGCTTGAGAATTGTGGAAGATAGAGTGATCAACGATCAGAGAATGTAAGAAATTTGAGTGCAGTTTGAAAACTAGAGAATAGATAAGAATTCAAGAATATTAAAAATAGATTCAGTAAGTTGTTTGTTGAATTTTGTAATCTATTTATAGTATTTATAAGATTGCAACCATAGATGAAAAGTCTAATTGAAAGAAAACAGGCGCAACCATTGATTTTGAAGACGTTACTCTTCGGTGAAGAGAAGTGTCTATTCATGAAAATGGCTGTTGAAAATATTCAGCCGGGTGAATAAAATAATTCAGCCTTCTGAATCAAATTAAAACACAAACAGTAAGGAATTAGGCTATTTCTGGCCTTATTCAGCCGGCTGAATATTGTGAAACTAAAATTTTGTTTCAGCATTCAGCCTGCTGAATTAATGCATTCAGCTGGCTGTTTTCAGCCTGCTGTGCATAGTTGTGCATGTGTGTATACGTTTTTTTATATATATCAATTCAGGAGAGATTTTAACAAATTACTAAATGATATACAGACTCTAGACTAGGAACTAACAGCTTCAAAACACTTTGAATATGAATCTGCAATAAATCTCCTGCATAAATGATTAGTACACACAAAATATTTTATATAGCATGTCATTAATCAAAACAATGTTAAATTGAGATTCCAACAGAGGTCAGCATCAACATTCGTCGTAGGACTTATGCTGAAATCTATGTGGAGATCCATCTATTCGAGATGTGAGAATCCATTTGGGGATTCGTGTTCTGTTCGAGTGATGAAGACTCGTGTGAGAGATGTCGAGTGTAACTCGCCATCGAAAATAGTAGAAAATAGAGTAGGGGCATGGCTTGGGGTTTGCCTGACCCATGACTTGATATTATCACTCCATATCTAGAGTATGCTTATTGATGTTGCGTGCGGGAGATGATGATATTTAGGATCGCGAGTTTTAAACGTGGACCGACTATGTTTTCCTTACTGGTATATTCTATTTAGAGATATACAACTCTCAGAGGTAGTTTCTAACCCTTGTGTAGGAGGTTAGCCTTAGTATATCCGGGGATGACTCCATGGAAAATCCATTATGTGAATGTAACTTAGTAGTTTTAATTGTACCCTCAATATTGTTGTAGTGTGATCAATGTAAGCAGCATAGCTATTTTCTGATTTATGTTCTACACCCTAGACATTATCTATTATATCACCTTATGTACTTATTAGATGGTGGTCCTTTTGAGAGGACAACCATTACGACATTTCGTGCGGTCTCAAAAGTACTGTTATATGTAGCCATATTATTGAGTTTCTCATACCAGACTTATATCTGGCATGTGGTTTTTGTTTTCCCTAAATTCCTCATGTGCTCTTTGGAGCAGTCTAAGACAGGCATGTTTTAGTTGGATGTTCTGGAGCTAAAGGAGACGAGCTTGATGTTTCACTTCCTATAGTAAACATACTTCTGCTGCATTACGTTTATGTATATATCAGCATTTCTAAGTACGGGCTATTATAACTGTCTAGGTTGATGATAATATTTAGAATTATAACTCTTAAATGTTATGTATCTTAGAGTGACAGCTTGTACTGTCTTTTGTCTTTTGATATATATGTTATCGTTCCACTGTGAGATTCTAATATTGTGTACCTTCTTCTTTGTTCTGTTTCTTTATTTATTCTACCTTAACAATCTGTCTTTCCGCCACTTGTGTGCTTGACACGTGAATATCGTGGATGTATTAGTGTCGACACTCGAGGGTCGAAAAGGCAGGTCGTTACAGCCTATTTACCTGCTTTTGACTGACCTAGTTCCTTCATATTCTGTCTATCCCTACATCAGTCCATACTTTATATAAGACTTGAAAACTGTACTCATAAATGTAAGGACTGAAGGAACTCCTGCGCTTATTCCAAGATTCCAGTTCTTCATTATTATAAGACATATCCGTAAAAGTAAGATCCATTAGATAGAACCTTATCACAATCTCATGTTTCTCATATTTTACTAAATAAAAACCATTAACTTTAGAAAATATTTGAAACTCGCAATCAAGCTTCCACGCCCTTGAAATATAAGCTCTGAGATAATGGTATAGCTTGGGATCAATTATGTAAAGAGCAACCGAGTTTTCCATTTTTATCGCACACCATTGACACTTTCTGTGGACACTTTAGCACATTTCGGATTATTTATCTCATAAGGAGAGAAATAAGTTATAGGAGAGTAGATCAAAATCTCATTTTCTACCACTATCTCATTCAACGCCTCAGGGATTTTCTACTCTAGCAGATTGGAAATCGAATTGGGCACTGTGACATTATCATTATACATGCACACATTATTTAGATTTGGATTTTTTTTGTAATTCCTAATGTTGTATCCTCTTCTATAGGGAATGTGCACCTTGTTTATGGTTTTGCTACCTAGCTTGTGTATTTGTGGGATAGTTTGAAAATTGTCTACAAGCTATGTGGAGCTTCACCAAAATGAAGCCCTAATTGTCATGTGAATCCGACGATTTCCTGAAAAGAATTTCATCATTGAAGTTGGATTCAAGGGCAGTTGGTTGTGATGAGTTGACGGCCACCATTAAATCCTATAAAAGTAGTCTCGAAATAGAGTTATGTTATAGGAAACAATCTACACCAAATGATTTTTATTATTGAGAATTTAATCAAATCTAGTTGATATAAAATATTTTTTGTATACAAGAAGTTAAAAGAAGATTTCAAATATCAAGATTCATCCAAATCCAAAAAAGGAAGTGCAGAGAGAAAAAATACAGAAACACAAAGAAATATAAAAGAAACACAATGCATTTATAGAGGTTCATCATAATTTTGGCCTACATTTTTTTTATCTTCATTCATCTTCATCTTTTATCTTATATTTCACATTTTATGTTAGATTGCAAGATATATTATTAATGGTGGGTAAAGAACATAAAAAAGTTTGGGCGTAATTTCCTTAAAAAGAAAATGACTTGCCTATTCCTTTATCCAAAACTCCTATTTATAATTGAATCCAATTGAATTATTTCCTTAAATTATGTTGAGAATTTCCTAGGAATCATTTTCACCACTTGAGCACACATTTAGATGCTCCATTTGAGCCTTCCATGCCTGCTTCGTGGCAAATTTCAATGTATATTTTTTGCATCACACCAAATATTTTTGATTCCTTTTCGAGTAAAATTTTGGCACTCCTCTAAGTAGATTATCGAGATTTTTGGTATTTCCTCTCAATTCTGAGCATTATTTCAACCTTTCTCTAATCACATTTTCGATAAAATCAATAATATTAGCATCCTAGATCATATTGTCTGTTTGTATCAAAATTAGGCACAACACTCTTCGGATGTGATTGAAGAGATTAAAATGAAGAAATTAAATGGAAAAAGAGACTAATCTAACAATCACACCAATAAAAGCATGCAGAAATAGAAAAGGACAAGAAATTATAGTGGTTCGGCGTTGTAGCCTACGTCTACTTTGAATTTTTTATTGTTTATTGATGATTGATAACTGATTACAACAGTACAACACTCTAACACTTGAGTTACAATGGAGTTGCAGCAGAGTAACGGCGTAGTGGAGTCCAAAGTCCTTTTTTATAGGCGTATGGGTTCTATTTATATGTGTAGGTTTGAAATATCTGCCTCTGAACTTGGAATACTCCTTCTCACACGTGGGTGGGCCTACTAGATCGATCAGGGGTCATTTGGTATCGATTTAGATCGATCCCAACCATTTTTGTATCGATCAAGATTTCATCCATTTAGGCTGAGACATTCTTGAGGTAGTAAGCAAGCTCCTGTGAAAATTTCGTAGCGTTTGGACTTGTAGATTTTGAGTTATGATCGATCCAAGATTGATTTTGCAAGTATGCTGGTGGCTGCGTATCGATCCCTGTTCGTATCGATACTCCTTCGTATCGATAGGCCATGCATCGATGACGTGTAGTAGTGTTCACGCGGAGATCCGCTTTTCATGCCGAGTGACCGTTTCTCTTGGTTTGAACATGCCTTCTTCGTATCGATCTAGTGTGATTCCTTTCGTATCGATGCTTGGACGTGCCTTCGTATCGATGCCTGGGCATGCCTTCGTATCGATGCCTATATGTTACTTCCTTCGTATCAATCGATGACTGCTGGTTTTGTATCGATGCATGTCTGATCGATATGAAATAGATGAAAGGGGATCGATACGAAGTGGGCAGCAGTCGATTATATGGATTAGGATCGATGATATTGGCTGATGGATACGAAGGGGGTGGTTGCAAAGGGATGGATACGAACCGAATGGATACGAAGTAAACGTGCTTCTCATGAAACTTGATCGATCCATAACTCGAGCATACGAACTTCGATCGACCTGAAATTTGGAATGTTCGCTTTCACAGCTTTGTTTGTCGTACCATGTTAATTGTAGCTCGATCCGGACTCGGACCAAATTTTCCAGTATCCATAGTGGACCTGTGTATAACCGATCTTCGGGACAGATTGTCTTTGGTTTTTAGTCAAGTCCTTGGTGTCACGGCCTTTCCAAAAGACGGGATAACATTTGCCCCCCAAAGTACGTCGTGTGTGAACATGACTTGCTTTGAAAAGCTACATTCTTTATTCTGACAAAGTTTTATACGATTCGTTGAATAGGCGTTGTCTTTTCATCAAGAGACGCAACCTTTGACTGATTTCCAGCATTATAAATGTTGAATTGTTGATTGCCAATGATCATGCAATGTTTTGTTGTAACTGAAGATTGAGTGCTAGCGATTTGTTGTTTGTTGTTTTGATTGTCACCAGGTAAGCGTTCAATTCCTGTTAATTTTGAAAATCGAATGTTAGTTCGTCACACATGCACGTATGTTAACCTTACTCCTGTTCACGTTTGCACGTTAACGGGTCGTTGTCAAGTTTTCTTATTCTTGTTTGGATCGATTTCGTATCGATCCTCTCCTGGATTGATGTGAAATTCTAGTTGTAACAACGATTGATGGTTATTTTTGGTCACTCCTTTATATCGATCTTCTCCTGGATCGATTTGAGATGTTGGAATGCATGCTTCATATCGATGGCTATCGATACGAAATGGATAGCCCTTGGAGATGCTTCGTATCGATGGATACGAGGTCTTGGGTCTTCGAGCTGATGGATACGAAATAGGCATTTCATATCGATGGAGTTGAGTGGCTCTAACATGATCTTGTAATGACTTTCGTATCGATGGTCATCGATACGTGATGGTATGATCTTGAAGTACTTGTTTTGTATCCATGGATACGAAGTAAAGGGCTGCCCATTGATGGTTCCGAAGTGTTAGACTATGGATCGCTCCGGGCTGATGGATATGAATTAATGTCTTTGTATCGATGCAAGTGATCGTCCCAGGTTTGTTTGCACAACGCCTCTCGTATCGATAAAATTTTGACCGCTTCAATCGGTTTTGGCTACTGGAATACAAAGCGTTTTCTACCTTGGTTACAAAGCCATATATATACCTTTTTGTACTTAGCCAAATTTTTCTTACTTGCTCCTACTTTTAACCTTCGTTCGTATCGATCGAGAAAACAAGAAAAAAGAACGCCTTCGTCTCCAAATCAAATAACCCATCAATCCTTCAATCTGACTCTTTAAACGAGGTGATTGACTAGTTAAATCGACTTTAAAATGATGAGACTTGGGGCTCGATGCCATTTCAACCATTGTCGTGGCCGATTCCGACATCGTTGATGCCGGAATTTCATTGGAGTGAGGTCGAGGAAGTAGTAATGGAGTTTTGGCAGCTTGGGGAAGAAGAAGAGCAGTTGATTGGGATGATGGAGTTACTCATATCGATGGTGGATAGAGGGAGAATCTTTGTATCGATTTGGAAATGATGGATGGAGGGAGCAGCTTTGTATCGATTTGGAATGATCGATACGAGGCCATGGCCGTGTGATCGATACGAAGCCTTAGCTGGTGATCGATACGAAGCCGAGCTCTTGTGGAATGATCCAAGTTTGAACTTCAATGGATACGAACTTTTGCATATTCAAACACTTGATTCTAACGAGCTTTAGCCTTGCATAAGTGGACTTGACCATTAAACTGCATATTTGACTGTACTTCGAAGCTCGTCAATGGAACTGTAATTTGACAAACATAACGAACTTTAACATGGATCATTCTTCGAAGTCAGGATGACATGGTTGGGACGGTCAGCAATAACGGTCACTCCTGACGAATCTCGAAGTCTTATCGTTTTACCATCTTCCGAACTTGTAGAAATTTAAAGTATTATGTAGCACTGCACTGCACAACACAATCATTCACTTCACACCGGTGGGAACATGGGTTTATTGCCATCTAATGATGATTTTTATTGAGTTCAATAGCTATGGATCCCAGAAGCTCCGAGCTGTAGGACATTTAGAGTCCTCCACTCCTTGGAATCGAAGTACCAGACATTGCGGCAGATGTAATTAGTCTCGCCCCAGATGAACTGCCAGGTGTAGTTTTAGTTCTGAACCCGGAGGATTCTGTTCATTCTAAAATCTCCGAAGACATGTTAGGCAGGATCTGCCTTAGGCATGGATTATCTCTAAATGATGTTTTATTGGCAGGGCCAAAAGAAAGAGCCCACAATCCCCAGAAGGGTATACCGCCAACAATAGGTTCATGTGCGCAACCGGGACGTTGCCCCTGTTCAACCAATTTATTCGGGAAGTGCTGTTCTTTTTTAGGATTGCACCTTCTCAGTTGCATCTAAACGGATATTTGCTCAACAGCTTGTATATTATCTTCATGGAGCATCTTTTCCAACCCCCGACTGTCGAGGAAATCAGATATCTATTTAACGTCAAAAGTCGCGAGGACAACCCATCGTTCACCTTCTTAGAAGCAGTCAGAAACTGCCAAGTAGTGGCAGACACTTGGAGTAAATTAAGCTACTTTAAAATCGAGTGGTTCTTCGCTCGGTGTCTACCAGGATTCGCCAGACGGTGGCTAGTTAGACGTAAGTGCCCCAACTTCTTTGTTGATTAACTGGATATTATAAGTTGATGCTAATACTTCACTTCTTTTGCAGCTTCGATTCCATGGCCTAAAGGAGCACAATTTAAGGAGATAGTAAGGATTCTCCAATCGGTGCCGGCCGAGCTCAGAGAAATCGATGAAGTCCTTACCGGTGAAAACTTAATCGCCGTGGGGCTGATAGAGGGAGATCAAAGCATCGGGCTAGTAAGAGCTCCCAGAGTGGCTCTAGTGAAGAAAGTAAGAAGGAAAGCTCCTATTTTGCCCCCAGTTGGGGGAGTTCAGAGTGCTCCTAGGGTTGTAATCGCTGAACAAGGCGATGATGAGAGCACGCCAGCCATGGATGAGCCTGCAGTTGCGCCATCGTAGAGTCTTCGATCATCTGAGTCGAAAAGAAAAGGCAAGACTCTCGCCCATAAATCCTAGAGGTGTAAAACTGTTATGGCATCTCTACTTGCCGCAACTGCTATAAGTCGGGAGACTTCTCCTCCGCAAATGGAGAGTTCTTTGAAAGGATTGACGGATATCCCTATTCCAGATGACTTGGCTTCATTTCAAGATTTTGGATTAGAGGGACTTCACTCCCCATCGCAAACCGATGCAGGCTTAAGCGCTTTAGATGTTGGAGAGCCAACTCCTACGAGCAAGGCCACCATAATCGGTTGGTTGGGGGGTTTTCACATGCATACACACATTTCACGGCATCACACAACTTCTAATCACATGTTTCCTAGTTTCAGGAGATGACTAATTCTGCTTCTCTTTTCATTTTACAGACACAATGGTGAAGCATGGGTCGATGCTTAGCAGTCTTCATTCTAAACGCCACACATCTAGCTCTCACTCCGAATCTTATAGGCGTAAATCTGAAAGAGATTTTACTCCAGCCAGGAGCATGAGGGTTATGAAAGGGAGAGGGAGAGGCCACATCAATATAGGCGTCGCTCCCGGTCGTAATCGCCTCTACCTAAAGGTTCATTAAAACCCTCCGGCTCCAGTAGACAACCTCCTGAAATTGCCCCCAAGTAGTGCCTCCTCATACTTCGACATTCGATGATCAACGCTATAGGACTAAAGCGCAAGCTCCCATCGTCACAGAACCGACTACTATAGAACCCACGGGAGAGGGAGCCATTCGAATTGCCAAACTAAAGAAGGACTACCCAAACATTTACTTCGATGGCTTCCATTTCCTCCAACCTTAAATAGAATTCCCAATAATGTAGAAAGGACGAAACATGATTACATGCACGATGTCTACAATCAGTACCGGGAGTGGGTGAAAACTGCAGAAAAGGCTTCAGCGGTTGCTTTCGAGTGGGCCAAGATAATCGAGAAAATGGAGACCGATCTTGCTCGGAAAAATCGGATAATAGAAGTGCTCAATAACGAAGCCGAATCTTCAAGGCAGTCGGAGATGGAGGTCGATAAGAGAGTCGATGAGGCAAAACAATCCATGGACAGAATGCGACAGACACATATGGCCTTGGCGGAAGAGATGGGCCACCGGAATACTACTGTCATGGCAGAGAGAGACGATGTGTTGAAAGAGCTTAACGAGCTAAAGGAGAAATTTGCTGAGGCCATCAAGGAGAAGGACGAGGCCAACAAATCTGCCCAGGAGGCATGCGAACATGCAGTGATACACAAGGATGAAAGGGATGCGGCGAACTTAAAGGATCAGGAAGCCTAGGCCAGAATTAAGAATGAAATTAAAGCGGTGGAGACCAGGATGGAGAATGAATTTGAAGATCTATTGGTCACATACAACGTCAACGTTTTAAGAAACCACAATATAATAGATTATCCTTTTCAATTGTACAAGGCTTGGAGCCGTTTGGTGGAGGATGAGAAGGTGACTAGTAACACTACAACCATCGACGAATTCGAACTGGAAAATCAAATACTTATCGGAGATGAGCCGAAAGTCCTCCACGACACTATCGTTGATCTCAAAAAGGAAAAGCTTGCTGCTATGTATCCGGACGCTGGAGAAGGATCTGGAGTTGAACATCATGAAGCATGCTCCAAAGCGCTCCAAGTCTCTCGATCTGAGCCTACTTCTTCTATTGATCTTCCAGCTGTTCCGGGATACGACCCTAACCAACCGCACCTATCTCCGGTACATGAACGCGGCTATGGAGGGACATCGGCCTAGCACGTGAGTCAATCTGAGGAAGGTATTCTGAACACTTCTTCCATTCATCCAAATGCAGGAGCACCGTCTTTATTCAGTTATAGATGCCGCATCAATTGATCCTCCTACAACTCAAGAAATGCATCATGAGCAGGAGGCTATAATGACGGAGGCCACAACTATAACGATCGCTACATCGGCGGGAGAGATGCATGAAAGCAGCTGCATGCTTGATGAACAAATGTTGGAAGCACTCCTCAGTCATTCGCGCAACCCGAACATTGAAATGCCCTTCAGCATAGACGATGATGTGATAATTACGGGCTCCTCTAGCCTAACTAGGAGTATTCCCATGGGCACTCACGCAGAGTAGGCCGACCAAATAATGGAAGAGATTAAGGCCGAGATGGAGCAGGCCAAGCTGAATCGTAGAGTTGGTGGCATGGCGGGCCCTAGCCTGGTTCCCATACTTGTCATATCTCCTATTAGTACAGTCATTGATACGGGTACTCCTCTGTCTTCTAACATCGAGAGTGCCACCATTCCTCCAGCCCTACATACAGAGGACACTCTAGTCCATGTGAGTACTGAGGAGGAGACAGTTGTAATTCCCCCAGCCGAAGACAAACCAGTTGGTGCGGGCCGGGGAGGTAAAGGCTCAAAGAGAGGTCCGGGTGGCAGTACAAGCGGGTCTACGCCAAAGAAAAGCAAGAAGGAGAAAATATCAAAGGCGTAGATTTGTACTTTTGCTTCTTCTTTTTGTAGATAGCTGGAATAGGATTCTCTTTGCTTTTTGTAGGCCGTGTATAGATGCGGGTTCTATATGTGACATTTCAAATTCTTTGGTCATTATTTTCTTTGTTTGTAGATAGCTGGAATAGGAATTCTCTTTTGTTTGTAGATAGCTGGAATAGGATTCTCTTTGCTTTTTGTAGGCCGTGTATAGATGCGGGTTCTATATGTGACATTTCAAATTCTTTGGTCATTATTTTCTTTGTTTGTAGATAGCTGGAATAGGAATTCTTCGAGTAATTTTTTGCTTTTGCTATATGTTTTCTTTGGTCAAATTCCATATGTAGGCCGTGTATAGATGCGGGTTCTATATGTGACATTTCAAATTCTTTGGTCATTATTTTCTTTGTTTGTAGATAGCTGGAATAGGAATTCTCTTTTGTTTGTAGATAGCTGGAATAGGATTCTCTTTGCTTTTTGTAGGCCGTGTATAGATGCGGGTTCTATATGTGACATTTCAAATTCTTTGGTCATTATTTTCTTTGTTTGTAGATAGCTGGAATAGGAATTCTTCGAGTAATTTTTTGTACTTATCTTTTTCAAAGAATATTGGAAATAAAACTTCATTTTGTTTTTTCCAGCATAACTCTATGTTTATTTATTTAAGTATTTCAGCACTCGCGTTTCCATTCAATGTATTTGTGAGGCTTTAGTCTCTTATTCGAACTTGAGTCTGGTCGTTAAGTCCCGAAGTCATGGCTTCGGGTCATAATCAAACGTCGAGTCGAATTCCAACGTTGCGCTGTCTCGGTCAACAACCGGTACTTGAGTTATGCCCCCAGTCCTAGGGAGAATTGAAGTAGTCAGTCGGCGGTCATTTTTCACCTTTGCTAATTCCAATTTAACTTAGTCGGAACAAAGTTAAAGTGAAATGAGTTTGAGTGGTCGGGTCACACTCGCTCATTCGATGGTATTTGTATCAACACTATGGGAATTGAACTTAAATGCCGGCGGTCGGTCACTCATGCATAATGCTTGGAATTATATCCACACTCCGGGGACATAAGTTAATTTGCGGGCGGTCGGTCACACCCGTTCAAGTTTATACTCCGGTCCACGCTCTCGGGATTAGAGTTATTTAATGGGTGGTCAGTCACACCCATTTGGTGTTTATACTCCAGTCCACACTCTTGGGACCAGAGTTAGTTGGTGGGTGGTCAGTCACACCCGTTTAATATTTATACTCCAGTTCGCACTCCAGGAATCTGGAGTTGGTTGATGGGTGGTCAGTCACACCCATTTAGTGTTTATACTCCAGTCCGCGCTCTCGGGACCAGAGTTAGTTGATGGGTGGTCAGTCACATCCATTTGCATTTGTACTCCAGTTCGCACTCCAGGAATCTGGAGTTAGTCGACAGATGGTCAGTCACATCTGTTTAGGCATTAGGATCTCGTTCACACTTTGGGAACAAGGAGTTGATCAAGGTTGCGGATGGTCGGATCACATCCACCTTGATTTGGCAAGCGAAGTCGTGGATGGACGGATCCATCCTCTTTGAGTTTGGATTTGGAGTTTGTACTCCAGCTCGCACTCCGGGAGCTAGAGTTCGTTAGAGGATTGTCGTGTTTCAATCCCTCTTTTCCTTAGCGTTGTTTACCCCCGAGCTCGGGGTTTCACTCAGCGAGTGACCGATTGGATCACGATCACTCCCTATTTGAATGAGTCCCACCATGGGATGGGACTTAGCTCTTCGTACATCGTGATGGTCACACGATGCATTTCAAGAATCCCCAGTCGGGCTTGATGAGTCTGCATTTTATTGCTGGAATAAGAAAGTACGGCAAAGTCAGTTGCCTTATTACAAGTTCAAATTCAAAAAATGCGTAAACAAATTTCAAAGGAAAAGCAGACTGAATGAATAAAAGCCAGTTATGTGTAATAGCAATGGAGACTCTCGCTATTCCATGCTCTTAGTACAGTGAGACCGTCAACATTTGATAGTTTGAATGTGTCATCTCCAATTCTCCGCTCGATGACATACAGTCCTTCCCACGTCGGTTTCATGTGTGAAGGGATCAAATAAATTCTCTTAAGTATGAGGTCGCCAACTTCGAAGGTTCTAGGATCAAGGTCCTTAAGGAACTGGTTGTGGCGCCTGAGCCTAGGCTCAGGCGTTAGTTGTCAATTTTCTGAAAAACAGACGTAGAGAGATTCCTCTATGCCCTTCCCTTTCTCCTTCCGCTATGCATCCCGCGGCTCCGTAACATAACAGGCACGTCCAGCCACCTGATCACCATGCACTACCCCGACCCCATTATCATGGGGAACTTCAGAGTTAAACAACATGGGGCGGTCGCTGCCCTGAGTTCCATAAGGGTCGGTCGGCCCAAGCATTGTAGGGGGAATGTATGTCTAACACCACAAACTGCGACATCAGAACTCTCCGACAATCTCTAATACCCAACTCAACTGGCAACTCCACCATTCCAGCCGGTACAGTTGCACTTCCATTAAAACCATGAATCTGTGACTGACACAGTTTTAGCTCTTTTGCCTCCATTCTCATTCGGTCATAAGCGCACTAGAAAAGTATATTGGCAGAACTTCCGCTATCAACTAAGATCCTCTTCATCCAAGCAGGACCTACCTGGGTTGATATAACCAACGGATCAATAGTGGGGCCTCGACTCTATCAGCATCTCGGTTCCTGAAAACGATGTCGTCTCTCATCGTCCTCTGTTGTTTTGCCGGGGCCCCATCATCAACATTACTACAACACTTGAAGTCCACATGCCTAATCGAGATGGCATATGACTCCATTTCCTTCTAGCTCCGATCAACTAGATGAGAACCACCACTCACTATGTTTATTACCAATCTCCCACCAGTACGCGCGGGTTCTTCGGGCCTAGCTTGGCCTTGACCTTGATTCGGGTTAGATGGGCCCGCACCACCATCCTGCGGAGCCCGCACAAACTGTTCCAACTTCCTCTCTCTAATCAACTTCTCAATGATGTCTTGTAACTGACGGCACTCATTCATGTTATGGCCGTAACAGTCGTGCAATCTACAGAATTTTCCAGTCTGAATTTGTTTCTCAAATGATGGTTTTGGAGCTGGTTTCTTATATTGTCCAGTATTACAAGTCTGAAGGTAAACATTTTCCAACGATGTGTTTAAAGGGGTATATTGGTCAAACATAGGAGCTCTATGTCTCGGTCCACGATTTGGGCCTCTCTCCTTTCCCTGACCTCCGTTTCCCTTCTGTTGACCTTGCTTATTCTGAATATTCAATTGCACTTTGCTAGAGTTTTCACCGGTCTGTTTCACAGCAACATTACTCTGAATGCCTTCAACACTGGGCCCCACATCGTCCTGCTTCCTAGATCGTCTAGCGTCTTCTCTCCTCAAAAACTGGGCTGCCTTAGCATAGAAACGATTCAACGAAGCGGGGGGTTTTCCAACCAACCAATTGCCAAACTCGGAATTGGGATCGATCCCTTTAGTTAATGCCATCAAAATAGAATTATCATTGAGGTTGCTGACCTCAGCACAAGCAGCATGAAACCTTTCTAGATAACGTCTAAGAGTCTCTTCTGGAGCTTGGGTAATACTAGACAAGATGTTGACATCCTTTGGCCTTTGTGACATGCATACGGAACTGTTCTACAAACTTTGTAGCCAACTGATCGAAACATGAAATAGATTTGAGTGGCAGACAAGTGAACCCCATAGTTGCGATGTCTCCCAAAGAGATAGGAAAACTTCTGCACTTAACTGCATCGTCAGCTCGAGCGGCGTTCATGAGCCATTCATACTTTAAGATATGTTGGTTAGGATCCGAATTTCCTTCGTACACTGGTAAAGTCGACATCCTGAATCGACAGGGTGGCCCTGCATAAAGAATGTCATTAGTGAATGGAGTATGACTTCAGGAGATTCCCAATCATCGTTTGTAAGGCCTTGACTTTCTATGATCATTTGGCGTATCATGGTTGGAATGTCAGGCATCTGGATGTTCGGGGCCAAAGCACGGTCAGGTTCCGTGTTGTGGGGACGGTTCGGGCGCCGTCGACGGTCCATTCCTCGCTTCATTGGCTCTCGGTCTTCGGGAACGTAGGGTTCATGAGCATGGATGTGTTGACGAAGGGCTGGATCTGGTTGGTTCTGGATCTCGGCTTCCAGATCTATAGCAGCAACAGCTGCATGGTCGTGAATGGTGTGATAAGGAAGTGCCCCACCTCGGGAGGAGGGTCCAGCTTGATGCCCTGTAGAAGGACCAATCCCGGTTGTCCGAGATTCATAGCACGTTGATGCTCGGAGGCTTCCGCATAATTTCCATCCAACCGACGGCGTGTAGATCTGCGATTGAAGTCAGAAGAGGCCGAGCTTTCGGTTGAGGAATAAGAAACATGATCCCTTCTAGATCTCCTTCGTCTTTATTTGTTCAGCTAGTTTGCGAGCTCTGTATTGGCACGGATCTGCTGGGTGAGCTGCCGACGGCTCTGAGTTAGCTCTTGCATGAGGATCTGGAACTCCTCTCTAGTCATAGGACCTTGTGGATCTGGAGCTCCGGCTGATGCTTGGCCTGTTGTGGCTAGCTGCGTGGGATTTTGCCTATCCCTTCCTTCTGGATCTATAGCATTTGAAGCAGTTCTGGTAATTACCATGTTGAATGTAGCTCTTTCCTAGATCTAGAGTAATCTGAATAGAATGGAAGGAACTATTGGATGACGGATCTGGATCTCCTCCTTAGATTTTAGCAATTTGACAATGGCAGGGGATCCATAGAGCAGGAGAAAAACAAGGTTTTCTCAATGAAAGCACCAAAGTGTTTATACCAAAATTGGGCACAACACTCTTCGGATGTGGTTGAAGAGATTAAAATAAAGAAATTAAATGGAAAAGGAGGCTAATCTAACAATCACACCAATAAAAGCATGTAGAAATAGAAAAAGACAAGAAATTATAGTGGTTCGACATTGTAGCCTACGTCCACTTTGAATGTTTTGCTGTTTATTGACGATTGATAACTGATTACAACAGTACAACACTCTAACACTCGAGTTACAATGGAGTTGCGACAGAGTAACGACGTAGTGGAGTCCAAAGTCCTTTTTCTATAGGCGTAGGGGTGCCATTTATAGGTGTAGGTCTGAAATATCTGCCTCTGAACTCGGAATACTCCTTCTCACACGTGGGTGGGCCCACCAGATTGATCAGGGGTCATTTGGGATCGATTTAGATCGATCCCAACCAGTATCGATTAAGATTTCATCCATTTGGGCTGCGATCGGTCAGAGACACTCTTGAGGCAGTAAGCAAGCTCCTGTGAAAATTTCATAGCATTTGGACTTGTAGATTTTGAGTTATGATCGATCCAAGATTGATTTTGCAAGTATGCTGGTGGTTGCGTATCGATCCCTGTTCATATCGATACTCCTTCGTATCGATAGGCCATGCATCGATGACGTGGAGCGGCGTTCACGCGGAGATCCTCTTTTCATGCCGAGTGACCGTTTCTCTTGGTTTGAACATGCCTTCTTCGTATCGATCTAGTGTGATTCCTTTCATATCGATGCTTGGATGCGCCTTCGTATTGATGCCTGGGCACGTCTTCGTATCGATGCCTGTATGTTACTTCCTTCGTATCGATAGATGCCTCCTGTTTTCATATCGATGCCTGTCCGATTGATACGAAATAGATGAAAGGGGATCGATATAAAGTGGGCAGCAGTTGATCAGACGGATTAGGATCGATGATATTGGCTGATGGATATGAAGGAGGTGGTTGTAAAGGGATGGATATGAACCAGATGGATACGAAGTAAACGTGCTTCTCATGAAACTTGATCGATCCATAACTTGAGCATACAAACTCCAATCAACCTGAAATTTGAAATGTTGGCTTTCACAGCTTTGTTTGTCGTACCATGTTAATTATAGCTTGATTCAGACTCGGACCAAATTTGCCAGTATCCATAGTGGACCTGTGCATAACCGATCTTCGGGACGGATTGTCTTTGGCTTCTAGTCAAGTCCTTGGTGTCACGACCTTACCAAAAGGCGGGATAACATTTTCTTTAGTTATTTTTAATCAAAATCGAGAGTTATCTTCTGAATACAAGTCTTTTGGATATCACCAACATATAGGTCTAACAATAGCTGCATGAAATTGAATTTTTACAAATGTAATGAATGACCGAAGGATTTTCCGAGTCTCTAATTTATGTTGCATAAAATTAATCATATTTACCTGCTAAAATCATCAATAATTATAAGTAAAACAAAGTGCACCATAATGAGTTTCAACTTTCCGAGGACCTATATATCACTATGCTGGAATTCGAAATAAAATTATGTTGTTATTGTACTTAAAGTAAAAGTTAACCAAGTTTGTTCGGCCATAGAAAGGTGGAACCCAATGCACGAGGCTCCCGTACGATAGTGGGCTTTGGGAAGGTCGATAATGTACGCAGCCATTCTCTCGCATTGCAAAGAGACTGTTTCCGAACTCGAACCTAGATGCCTAGATCACCATGCAGGTGACCTAACCATTGCACCAAGGCTCCACCTCTGTTTAGTCATAGAACAAACAATATAATTTTTTATCAAATGAATTTGTTTTGGAAGACGTTAAAGGAAAAACTACCTTCATTCGATCTGGAGATGGATGTCCAAGATGCATATGCCATAAATTTTGAGAGTGCGATACCTAATGGAAGATCATTGTTTGTTGTATATAAGACATGTAATGGAGATCACCTTGCTGTTTGCCTAAACCAACTATCCTTCAGGAAGTCAAGTCATGTAAGACACAAAAGCTAGAGAACATAATAATTTAAGGTTAAGGTAATTTTACTAACCGACATCAAGTTTAAACGAAATGAAGGAACACATAGGACATCATTGAAAGTGATATCATAGTTAAAATAAATATATCTGGTGGAAGAAATAGAAGGGGATGAACCTGTATGCAATTGAAATCTCGTATAAAATATGATTTTGACATGGACAATAATTAGAATCACAAGTGATGTGGCCCATTGCACCACCATTTAAAATTCAAAGTTTACTTAAAACCGAGTTAATTAAAACAACCGAGAATAAAGATGAACTTACGACATTTGCAGAAACATTTATTATATCGATAGTCCGAAGGATGAACAAAATTTCTATTTGACAAATCATACTACATTTATTGTTGAAATCCTTCTTGTTTTTTATATATTGATAGATTTTTTTTAGAAACTAGAATGCATGATGTGATAAATATTTTTCTGACAATTCTTTATTAAAAGAAACTGCACCGATATCATGTTAAATCCAACGAAGAAAGAATATATTAAATTTGAGAAAAATAAAAGCAAAATACTATTCTCCATAATTTTTATACAAATATTATAATCCCAACCCTTTTAATGAAATATGAAAAGAGAATCAATTACAAAATTAACATCTACTTTAATCTCCCGTTCAACTAGGAAGAGTGCCGCGAAGTGTAAATTTGCAGTTAAATTTCCATATGAATGAAATATGAAAAGTGAATTAGTTTGAAAATTAATGTATATTTTAATACATTAGTTTTTTGGCTAACTCTATTTAAGCACTATATCCATATTTTTGTTGAGTATATCAATGTTATTGTTAAAATTTCCCTTTATACCCTTATCTAGTAAAAACTATTTCGTACAAAGATCTGCTGTGCAAGAATCATCTTACCTATAAGAATTTTTTTAATCCATGCATCATTTTTGTTCTACATATTACGCATTTCTACTACGTGATTGTCCACTCAATCGCTCTGTGAACTTCTACGAATTGTGCATTTTCAAACTAAAAGAAAATCGAAACAACATAAAATTCAAGTTTACCTCTATTGATTCCATGGAATTTGTATCACCATCATCACAATTAATCGATCCATGCACAACATTTGAGAATTAAATAAAATTATCTTTATTAATAGTTGGTTTGAAAACGCAATCATTTGGTCCGACCGTGAAGTTTCAAAATTGTCCTTATATATATTTCTTTATTAATAGTTGTAATACATTCATTGTCACTTTCTTTCAATGTCGGCGTGAGATAACAAAAATGCCTCTCTACTAATACTATCAAAATTAGTATCACTTACATATAGGATCTTACAATTAAGTCTGCTTTACAAATTCAAAGTTTCATTTACAAATATTTACCAAGTCTTAACATCACTTAAAAACAGGATCTGATAAAAAAACTACTTTACAAATTCATTTTTTTATTAATTATTAATGTAAATAAAAATTTAAACTAATAAAAAATTATATATTAAAACTTAGAAATAAAAATTCAAATTAACTATGTATGTTCAACACAGAAATATGGTCAAATATTTGCGAAAATTATTATTTTTAGACGTATTAATCAAATACGATTTGTAGCAAAACAATTTAGGTGCCTTCATCACGCGCGAAGTGCGTGCCGTAACGTTCGTATTAATATGATTTTTTGAATAAGAGACCGAAGAAGGGAAATATGAAATAAGAAGTGAAAAGATGGGTGAGTAACGTCAGAATAATTTTGTTTCAAATTTTTTTTAAAATGAATTTGAGTGCTACTTGTTTTAAATAGAATTCTCCTTTCCTTTGTTCTATTTCTCTCCCTTCACGGGCAAAGCGTTTTTCATCTTTCAGGAATCCGACGCGTTAACTTTTGAACAAGTTGTTGAAATTTTGTTGTTGCGTACAACTTTGATCAACTATGCCAGCTCTATCAATTTTCTTCGTCTCATAAACAAGGGGGAAAATATATTCATCTTCTCTCTTTTTCTGTATTGAGAGAGAAACTAAACAAGTATTGCAATGAGCGAAATCGAAGTTAGTTGTATAAGATCGAAGCGAAATTTCATCTTCCTATTCTCGTTCTCCCTTCTACTTGTCCAAGGTTTATTTATCTTATTCTTTTAGTTTAGTTATCTCGTACACGCTAACGTTTGCTGAAGATCCTTATTTTTTATGTGGCATCTCAAAAGTTTAGTAATTCTGGTTTTATTTTGTGCTGATTTGATTAATATCTAATCTAATTTTCATGTAATTATGCGGTGAATTTTGCAATTGTTGTTGTTAGGTCGCTAATGTCGATACTGGAAATATTAGGGAAATGTACAATGTTAGATCTAACTTGAAATAGTAATCGGTGCTTCAGTATGATGGAAAATATAGGATTAATACCGAGCTTATAAATTTTGAAGTTTGCCACATATGCCTAAAATCTAGTAATGATTTTATGCATTATTACCAAAATAAATCTATCAAACTTCGAAAGATCATACTACTTCAAATCATTACAAGAATCTAGTCTTAATAACCCCTTGATTCTGTACCTATTTTGTTGGTGTAAATATAAATGATCAATTTTTGTGCAGTATTTTTTTTCACATAAATTTAGGGTTGTGATTAGTTGCTAAGCAATAGGTATTTTCAACCACAATTTCAAACTATAGAGTTATTATACAGAATCCTGACACACAAACATGAATTCAAGTTTCATGCTACAGAAGTATGATTCATTGGATTCATAAAAAGAAAAAGAAAAAAGAAAATAGGTTTGTTATTTGTTTCGTCTCCTGCTAGTTAGTGCTCTATATCCTCCTGTATTTCATATTTTCTCCGTTAACTTATGTTAAGTGTTGTATCTAGGTCTTGGTGATGATCCATCAAAGTCGAAAGATGCTGCAAAACCCGACAACTCTTCCAAATCCAGTAAGAGCAATGGGAGTCAGGTGTTATTGATATGCCTTTGTGTGGCTGTAGTCGTTGGACTTTCCTTTTTATTGTTCAAGTTATGGCAGAAAAAGAAGAGGGAGGAACAGCATGCACGCCTTTTGAGGCTCTTTGAAGAAGATGATGAGCTTGAAGTAGAACTAGGGCTTAGAGATTAATAGCACCTACATTATTCTGAAGTGGTATATAGTCTGAGGTAATATTTTTGGCCTGTTGGTTGATCACTTTAATAATGTGATTCACGGATCGACCAACAAAAAATGAATTTTCAGTTCTTGATTTACTTCTTACATTGGCATCATGTAATAGTTAGCTTATGCACTCCATGTATGAAGTAACCTTAACTTTTGTGACTCCATCAATCAGCTTTTTAAGTTCTGAAGAAAGTAACTTATGCATTATTAGGTTGGTAATACCCCTAAGCAGCATCTTAATGTTCTAATTAATTTTTGCTTTTCCCTTTTTTGTGAGAAACACAAGAAACCAATAGCACATGGAATATCACTTACTATTTTTTTTTTGGTTTAATTTTTTCTAATCATAAGTGGATGTCATTTACTCTTAATATTTTTACTTATTTAACTAAATGGTAATTGATCTATCGTCATGTATTCAAAAAAGAAATTATTCAAAATGTTAGTCTTACAAAAACCATAGCTTTACCTTACCATAAAATACCCCTCATAGTTCTTCAAGGGAGATTGTGGATCCTCCAAATTATTTAAATGTCATTTCCCTTCTGCATTAGCTTCTAAGCATGAATTAGCAAACTTTTACATCCTTATATTGAGCAATAGTTAACGCTAATTCTATCAGGACCGAAATTTTTTAACGGATTTTGGCCCGAATTAATCAAAGCACGCCCGATATCCACCCTTTATCCCTAATTCATTCATTTCCGGCCTCTTTTTTGGGCTCCGTAGCAGTTCTCATTAATTAATGACTAGCAATACCTGTTATTGTTGCCATGATACATGATTCAGCTGCACTTTCTCCTAAAAGCAACTGCACCTACTGCACCAATCGTCAAATTAAAATGCATTTTATATTGAATCCATGTAAAATTGGCAATGCAATTGCTGGACCTCATGTGATAATTGATCAATTTGCCATTTGTCAAAAATTAACCACTTAATTGCTTGAACAATTTGTGAGTTCCACCACACTTATTACACATTTTAGTCTTCTAACATCACTTTAATTAATTTTGGTCTATCATTTTGTAGAAAAGGTATGGTTAATTTTTTATATTACTAAACAAATTGACAATCAATTGCACATTATTGGTGCATTTTTTTGAAACTGTACTTTATATACAACAAATCACTGTGACAATATATATCACCTGTCAATAACCGTTCGAATCACGCTACGCAAGTTTCGAACTTGTGATCTCTTGCACCAAAGCCAAATCACTTAAGCAATGGGACAATGAGACAATGATGCATTATTAATTGTCTAGAAAAGGTATGATTACTTAGAAATGAGTGTATTTGCTCAAAAAAGTCGATAATGCAGTGCTATATGCGATATGACACTCAGGAGGTTGCTTGTACGTTTTTGTGTTGGAAGGTTATTTCAAAATTTAATTTTCCTACAATTTGGAACTTTGCATATGCTGGAGATTGTCACTTAGCAGTTCAAACTTGATTACTCCAAAAGATTGATTTGTTTGATTCTCGTTCTGTGTCACTGCTAAACTTTGTTCAGGTTAGGGTGTATGGGACCACTTCATTAGTCCCTTTTCATTCTCATACAATCTTTCTTATCATTGTCTTGTATGATCACGGATTAGCAATGGATTTTTCTTTCATTTCATTTGTTTTTCACATCCGATTACCCCTATTAATGTTCTATCTTATGGTGATAGAACTATGCCACGGTGGTTGTAATATATTGGTTTTCATGTTTCTTTTGTGTAACGACCCACCTTTTTGGACGATTTAAATCGACAATAAACCACACATGTCAACTCAAACTGTTCAAAAGGGAGGATTGTTAATGGGGTAAATAAGAAAATAAGAAAAAAGAAGGAAAAAACAAACACAGAATCTCACAGCGGAATGACAAAATATAATAATCAAATAAACAGTTCATGAAGCTGTTTTACAAATAACATTTGATTACATTTTTATAATATATCAAAGTTATACATACAGCAGGAATAATAAGATAATGCAGCGGAACGACATGATGCAGTGAAATAAATATAATAAATAGTAGACTAATCTCCGTCTTCATCCTCCAAATAAAATGGTCTTCAATACACTGAAAAGCTCAGACTGATCCGAGCGTAATGAAAAGACAAAACACTCGAGTCAGAACTAAAAGATTATATGTAAGTTAAATCAAAATAAGTAAATATGAGTGTAACGGTTTCAGAGATGTTTACGGAATTTTACATCTCTCATCCAGTGTCTAACGTGCGTGCAATAACCTAAGAGATGTTTGAGATTCCATCTTCTAAGGATCCGTTAAACTATCTACATACATAATACAATACGCTATTATAATATGTCTACAGTAAAGTATTAAAATAGCGTTAAGGCGTTACTCATACCTCCCTTAACATATTTTTTTATAAATGCCGTAGTGTATACAATACCGTAATTCCTCCATAAACTGAAGGGCTATCATAGGGCACTCCATAGTGTACGACATAAACCAAACTCGTAGTGGGCGCGATCATGATAAATATGAAAAGGAACCCGTGGCAATGCTCAGGGTAGGATTCTACCGTTTTGCACTCCCGGACTGGTGGTAACGCATAGCAGCTACTACCACCCACCTCGGAACACATTCCCATAATCAAATCGAGGGGTGACCACCAAATCAATCACAAAGTAATAAATATGGTATCGAAGAAATGTGCCCGATAGGAGGAGCGACCCCATTTGACCTGGTACGGCTCCTGTTTTAGTCATTTTAATTATGACCCGAAAGTCAAGGCTATCCATCATTGTTCTCTTACTTCATTCCAGTAGCGTTCGCCAAACCATCCTACTTCATTATGGATTCTCCACCACGTGCACAGTTGTTAAAGTGATTTTCAGTATTCGCAGAGCGTATGACAATATCTGATTTCGGTCTCTTTAACAACCAAACGCTTATCTCACACCGGTTGGTTCTTTTACATTTCCAAAACTGATTCATATTTTATATCAAAATAACATATTCAGTTCAAAATATCCCTCATTCAAAACCATCATATTTACTCAAAATAATCCATTTCACTAGAAAATATAATTTCAAATTCCAACGTAGGTTATAACATCATTTAACCATATTCGCCTTTAATTCAAGGATTTAAATATAACCAACCAATTCAACCTTGCACAGTTTGAATATTTGAAAATAGTTTGAATAGTTATAAATAGTTTAAAATAGTTTAAAGTAGTTTAAAATAGTTTAAACTTTAAAGTAGTTTAAAATAGTGTAAATTTTAAGGTTTTTAAAACAATTAAAATAGTTTAATATAAAACGGTTTGATTATTGGAAATGGTTTATATAGTAAAATAGTTTTGAAAATCTGAATAAATCTGAATTTTAAAACAATAGATTTTAAACAGTTTATATTAAAATAACTTATTTTGAAAATAGTATCAAATCAATTTGTTTCATCCATTGCAACAAATCTGAACCATGTCCAAATTTCAAATCAACAAAACTCAATTTTAATCTTTCAATTCAAATGACTCAATTTCGATTTAGTTCCAAATCAATGTGATTTCAATTTCAATTCGAAATAACTTCAATTTTCGGAACATTCATTTTAACCTCAATTTCGTTCAATAATTTAAATCAATGATTTAAATTCAATTCCATTCTTATTTTAAACCATTTCAATTCAAATCAATTTCAAGCCCAATTTCAATTTACTTATTTAAACCACTTAAATCAAATTTAACTTCATTGTTAAATTTTAAGATCCAAATCTTCAAAATAAATTCAAATTTCCGAATTAAGGTCATATATCAAATACAACTTCACATTTCCAATTCAATTCTTTAAAACAATTTCTTTTAACAAATTTCAATTCCAACATTTCAAAGCTTGAATTAGAAAATAATTTAATTCATATAAATCCAAAATTTTTATTCCTTTAAAACAATGTCATTTAATCAAAATCCAAATTTCAAGATTTTTAAAACATTTAATTTAACCAATCCGGTGTCCGTATATAATTTTCTATCTTATGGCAAAGTGATACAGATGTATATCATTTCAACCCGCAATAAATTCAAATTTTCGGATATATATCATTTCAATCCGTATCCCGAATCTCAACTTTTCAAATCCATAAAATCGCCCAGGTTTATCATTTCAACCCATAACGATTTTTCCCTAATCTATAAGGTCGTTCGGGTATGTATCATTTCAACCCATAGTGATTTTCCTAACAATAACTAAGGGAACTTGCAGTGTGATAACAACATATAAAATAAACATATCAAATCATCCAAAATGTCAACAATTAAGCATCCATCACAATCAACATCCCAATCAGCCAATAAATCACAACAATTAACTGGGTATCATTATCAGATATTTAATTAGCAATTCAGTTCCAATATTAATTCAAATGGCAATTAAATTCAATATAAATCCAAATTAAATTCGAATGACAATTTAAATATACCAAATAACAATCAATAAATTTCTAATCACATCATAAATTTAATTTAACCAACATAAGATGGTTTAGTAGTTGTGAGTGGGTTAAAACACTTACCTTTGATTTACAGTCGATTTAAAATCCAAATAAAACCAAAAATTCTAACGATCTCAAAATTCGATCAAACCAGTTCCATGTTATCCGGAATTCCGATACGATCGCAACGCAAGAAACTACGTCCAAATCCGAGCTCGTATGAAAAAGTTATGCGTGTTAGAACATTATAAATTTAAAATTTTAATATAAATTAAATTAAGGGCAAAATTGTAATATTCTTACCATCCAAATCCTAGTCGACACGAGACGAACCCAGCCACGTCTCTCAGTCGCCATGATCAACATCTGCTCCCTGCTGCTCCGCGCCACCTTCCCATGATCCAACCTCGCCGCTCGTCTCCCTACCTCTGGCCGACCTCACAACCAGAAAACGACCACCTCCGGTCATCCCAATACGCCGCCGCCACCGCCCCATATTTCCGCCTATTTCTGGCGACCGCATGCACCATCGACCAGCACGAACCTCTAGATCGACTTGCCTCAACGCCCTCTACACTCCGATGCTCTTCGATCGTCCTATAGTCAACGATCCACCGCTGGATCAAAAACCCTAATAACGGACGGCTGAGAAAGATCGTCAATTTCTGGCCTAACCGTGATTGGATTGCAAAAACGAATTACAGCAGTAGATTGTGCTCATCGAGAGCTTTCCAACGATATATAATATGACATAGTTTGAGAAGTTTGAATTTCAAATTTTAATTTTGAACTTGAAATTAGGGTTTGGAATTTGAAAATTAGGTTTCTGCCGTTGGAGAGAGGAGATGGAAATACGCAGATGGAAATAATAGTACGTACAGAAATAAGAAAAAGGCTGCTACGGTTTCAGAAAGAAATCTATTTATATGGACAAAGATAGATAAGAATGAATGGACAGATCGAATTGGGTTGAAACGATAACGATGATCCGAAAAGCCCGTTTCGTTTTCGAAACGAATGGAAATGAAAGTAGGTCATCCCGTATATTAAAATATATGTTTTCAATATTTTTAAACTCAATGGAACCAGCTTCAAACCCTAATTCCATTGTATACAGAAGTTAGTTTTTAAAATCAGATTATATTCATTTAAATCATTTTAATTGATTTATACGCGTTTCGAGCCCGCACGGTCAAACGACAAGTCTGATCGCTACGAAACTTGAAATCCTATAATAATTCACTGTTACGGATCCGATGAAACTGGTTTCGTCGAAATTCGAGACAGTGATCAAAATGGCTAATTTCACGTTAATTAAATAAATTATTATTAAATGGATTTAATCACCTTTTAAATTCTAATTTAAAAGTTAACTATTTTATCATCCTTGATTAAACAAAAATTTATAATCTTTTTAAAATAATTTTTTCATGTTAAATCCAACATTTAAATATTACACTAATTACAACGTTCAATTACAACTGTAATAAATTCATTAATTATAATTTAAAATTCCAATAAATTCATTTATTTTGATTTACATTCTTATTATTGAATCAACAATACCTTATGAATATTATTAACATAGTTTACATTTTATTAGATTCGTTAATTTACCGTTAACATCTTATTACCATATTAACTGCAATAATTAATTACATTAATTTTCGTTGATTTCCAAATTAATTCCAAACATATTAAATAATGAGATGATAAATAAACAATTGTTACTTTTGAGTAATTTAATCCCATTTATAAATTTATTGTTTACAACAAAGATTATAACTACTAACCACATTTGATTTCATATTCTATATTAATTAATTACATACAATCTCACCATTAAATACAACATTTAATATATTTCCTTATTTACAATTTATAACCAAATTAATTTTACAATTATTTCAATTGATTGAAATTACATTAAAATAGTTGTCAATAACATTCAAACATTATTAAATCATATTCTAATTATTTTTCTCATTAATAAATCAAATTTTTTAATTTTTCTCAATATTAAATTTCAAAATCTTATTTAATTTAATTGTTTTAATTATCAAAAATTACGGGTCGTTACATTTTGTTGCATGTAACACAACCAACATCAGTGTATTTATTCTATTCGTATTGACTGTTCGAGCATGGAGCTCTACAAGGGCATTAGCAGGCTCATGACCATTATTTCCAGAATTTAAAAAAAGAAAAAAAAACACCATCTGCCAAGCATGTATGTTAAGGGTAAATATATGTTAGGAGCAGACATATGTCTCTTAGGATTCATCCCTTGGGTTGTTGCTAGTGACCTCTGTTTTAGGAGGTAAGAGTTCTACCTTTAGTTGTTGCTAGAGATATAGGGTTCAAACCCCTAGGCAATCATAAGAGCCAATATATTTAAAAAAGAAGAAGTTTAAGGTGTAAGATTGTTAAAATGTAGGCTCATTGGATACTCTTTGATTTCGTGCTTAATTTTTTATACTGTAGTGCTAACCGTGTTTTTTGTGGCGCACAAAGGCACAACATTTTTGGAGCTCTTTTCCACAAAGAAAAATGCATGCTTTTTAGAAAATATTGCACATTTACTAAGAAAATATTGTTTATTATTTATCGCAATTTATGAAAAAAAGAGAAATATGTTTTATGTTATGCTATTTTAACGCGTTTCTTTTGTAGTGTTTTTTATATGACATATTTATAATCAACTTGAAGACTATTATTTAAATCATATAACAAATTATCTATACATAAATATGTATAAACATATTTAAAAGAGAAAATGTCGTATTGTCATACAAATACTTATATAAAATATTGAAGACAACAATGTATTTATGTTTACACCTGATATAAATAAACTTTTGTAAATGCTAATTAATTTGTAAGAAAAATAACTATAGTTCGTTTAGATCAACGTTTGAGGTTTTGATCGAAACACCGAAGTTTCGGTTTTCGTTTCGGTTTCAGTGGAGATCAAAATAAAACAAAACTGAAATTTTGGTTCGCTACTAAACTACAAATTATACAAAAAAACACAAAATAGGAATTAATTTGAGTTTTAAATATATAAATATTCAAAATTTGAAATTTTAACTTGGTATAAAGAATCACGAAATGTATAAATGATGTAACTAAAAAAATTGAAAAAGAAACAACGAATAAACATTTTTAATATTTTGATTAACTTGTATTGTTCGTTTATATCATAATTTTCAATTAAAGATAAGTTATATATTTTGTTTTAATAAATTAAACTAATATATGTATAATCATGTGAAAAATAATTAACGAAATTCGAAACTAAAACGTAAATTCCCAAAATATTATAAATTAGATCGAAATTCCTAAAATTACAAAAGACCGAAACTGAGATCTCATATTAAAGCATATAAGATTGTGATGAGTATTTGAAGACATGATATTGTTACATGACAAAACAATAAAGTGCAAACTTGTTGTAAAAACATTGTGTAAATGTAATTTTGTTTTTAAAAATTAATCACTACGTGCATTAGTAGCCAAGTGCAAAGAATTCAAAAACGACCTTTTGCCCTCCATAATTTACAAAAAAGAAAATAGAACCAATTTGAAAATCGATCATATAGTAAGTACTATTTTTATGTCTATTCAAATCATGGAAAAGAACGAAAATACAATTTCAAAAATAAAATGGTATGTGTATTTTTTGCGCCATGCATCATCTGTGCTATTTGGTGCACTTGTTCACGTGTTGCATTGCAGAATTAAATGGTGTTACTATCATGTTCCTTCGTGCTATGCACCATGATATGCGTTATAGCGTGCCTTTCCTAACTATGATAGCTATTTTTTTTTTATATTGACTATTCTTTTGGAAATCCTTGCTACTCTTAGTATGATATTTAGGAATGTCACTGGTATTATTCAAACAATCATAAAACGTATGCTTCTGTATTCATTTGTTCACTGGTCGATTCAGATATGTAATTATTGAAATTGTAAGAGAATAAAGTGCAAGCATGATAACATATATGGTGTACTGTATCTCCATTAATATAGGGTCTTTTGCTCGCGTTGTATCATTTAGTCTACGGTTTGAAACCGTTAACATTTTAGATTTTGTAGGCATATAAGCAAAAGATCTTCTGTGCTCTCTCTTCAACCTTATTGCTTTTATCCCTAGGGATCTTCCTCCACAAGCATTTTTTTTAAGAATCTTCATCCATTCTAGCGTGGATGATATACATGCCTATTGTCTAAAAATAGTCAAATTATTAATGGTTGGACAAATCCAAGAAATTACCCCACTCAAGCGAAATCATACCAGATTTTCTATAAGATCTACAATTCCATTGAATGGACTATGGCTATATTTGTGCTAGCACCTATGATATATGGAATATCCATGAATGCTGTTCTTGCACTTGCATAAGACACCTTTTTTTAAGCTTTTAGGCCTATTCCTTAATTCAAAATTTCTCTTATTAACTGAAATAAAAGAATCAGTAGACACTTGCATCCTCAACGGGCTAGGCTATGAGCTTATAATCATGGAATCTACTCTATCGTCTATGAGTTCATTCCATATTCGAACGGACTGGCAAAAGATTTTGTACATTCTTGTTATGAGAAAGAGTTCAAGCATATGTAAATAGACACTACATTTCCATATGAGGTTGCTATGACGTAACATTCCATTTAAGATTAGGAAATTAAACTTTCTTTTGACGAATCTGTCGTTATTTATGCACCTCTGCCATAACATTCCAGCAATTAATATTGTGTGTTCCACATGAATAGCACATGCGCAGCTTGGGAAACCCATGACCTACATAATCAGGTGTCTTGTCCTGACTGATGATACAGAATTTAATAAACAGTAGATTGTTTTGTTTTTTGTTATGAATCTTTACAAGAACCTGTGGTGAAACATGTGTTCGATTGTGGGTTTCTTTTTGTTTATAATAATAATAAAGTGCAAGTTCCTTAATTTTGAAGTAGAAGTTTGAAATTTATTAAATTACATATTATTTTCTAATTATTAATTAATTACTATACAAATAATTATCATTATTGCAGCAATTTGTATCCTTGTTTTTGAAGACTTAAGGTTTACTTATTCCGTATTAAATTGCCATATCCATACATGCCTACAATGCATGGAATAGTGCACATGAATTGATCCATTCCATGAATATCAAAATAACCCTTTCAATTATTGTGAATATCAGAAATTTTAAATTAACAAATTTGTAGTTTAGCTGCATAATTATTAAAAAATATGAATTACGCCAAGTACATACATATGTATGTGTATATGTATTGTAAATTAATCATACCGTCCTACTGTAATCTATGAAGTGTTGGGCTCTAGTTAACTTGAATTAGATTTGTTCAGATCATGAAGAATATAAGTCCGTTTGAAGTTATATCTGGGACACCCTAGCATAATAATAATGATGATGATAATAATGATAACAACAACAATAACTTTGGAGTCACATTTTTCTGCTGTAGACGTGAACTACCAAATGTGTCCATATGCCCCTATATTTATGGGTACATTTTTATTATTTATGAGGTCAAGAGTCCGTATCTTTTATGCTTTCAATTTATTTATTTTAGCATCTCATTGTCACAAGATCTTTTTTAAATATGCATTTTTCGTGGTTTTGTTTTGCAAACATATATTAGATGTTTTATTTATTTAACTCTCTATTTTCATATTAATACCACAAGATTTGTGTTTCGAAGTATGCATTCTTCACGGTTTTGTATTACAAACATATATTTAGTATTTTCTTTGTTTAACTCTCTATCTTCATAAGCAATAATATCTTATTAAAAACTATTCATGGTAAGTTGATCTTTTTTATGCACGTGCATCGCACGTATTAAAGCACCCATTCATGTAGCACCACGTGAAAAATATTAACAATAGACTGTGTGTACACACACAGACACCAAGCTTTCATTTTGAATGACACTAATGTTTTCTGAGGGACAAAAAGGCTTATATACTGTCTTGGTCAACTGTTACAAAGATGAGTTGGGTTTAATGTATGTATCGTTTACAGATGCAGATCGTTTTTGATGGCATTAGAGTCTTTCCAGTTTGAAATATGCATCGTGAAATGTTGTAGACAATTCATGTGAATGGGTGTGCTGTGCAATCCGCACTGCTTGATGTATCATCTTGATGAGGATAAATTAAACATCTGTAAAATTTTATAGAGATGATATTCGTAGTGTAATTAAACATGTATAAAATTTGTAGCATTTATAAAAGTGTAACTCAAAACACGACAGGGATACTTAAAGGGGGCTATAATAGTGGGGTGAGATGTAACCTTACTATGTGTGTGCACACATCTTTACTTCAAACAATACTAATCATTTTGAGGAACAAAATCTCACATCTTGATTTTGCTATTGCATCCGAGTTGATTAAAGTTGCATATATTATTTATGTTGTTTGTGGGTACATTGGGATAAGTCATTACATATTTTGAGATGGATCTGCTTCCACCATTTGTTAGATTCAAATTTGAGGGACTATACATGAATTCACATGTTTTGTGTACTACTTTTTAATTTGTTATTGAACTTGGAAGGGAGACAGTGATGTGGTGGTCATTTGGCGAACTTTTGGCAAGACTGTTCTAAAACTGTAGAAAAATAATGATTACTGCAACTTTGAATTAACTTTTTCTTGTGTTACGTGTTTTGTCGGTTCAATTGAATTCATGAAAAATTTGTGGAGTACAACATAAATGTTTAATGACTATTTATGTGGGTGTAATTATTGTGGATCAAGATGACAGATAGTCTTTAAAAAAAAATCTCAATAGGTAACTTATCATATAATATGTTTTCTTGGTTTTATTTGAGGTTTTCAAAAGGGGATTCAAATAGCAGATCCTATAGTTCAAACTTTCTATCAAAAGTGCATTCAAATTTTAAATCGCAGTTTCAAAGAATTGCATATATGCTATTAATTATTCTCTAACTTTGTTATTTGATGACATTTAAAATATAAAATCAATAAGGTTTAATAAAAATTCCATGGTAACAATTTATATTCTTGAATGAGTTTCTACATTTAAACTTAAAACTTAGTTTTCTTTTCTTCTTTTGTTCATTTTTTTGTTTAGAAAAAATATATATCGTAGATTAAGGTAAATATCGTAATAATTTTTTCCTCAGCATAGATTAGTGTTTTTTCTCAATTGTGGTTTTAATACAGTTTTGAATCGGAATTTCACGATCAATTCTTAATTGGAGAGATTGGATCTGAATTGAGATAAAACAGTAAGATTTTAAGATATTGGGTAACAATGGTTATAACATTGATCACTATTATATCTTTATGCACGTTGCACATCAACTATTATTGTAACTAATCATGGTTTTGTGTTAATAGAGATTGAAATAATAAAGTCATAAATAATACAATTTAAATCTGTATTTTTATTTTCACATTGTTTCACCAACAGCAGCAAAAAAAAGTGGTTGTTTGGTCATGGTTGGTGGTTGGAATTATTTAAATTGATGAGAAGGTTTTGCTGGAAACTTGGACAACCAATATCCAATGAGTTATGGTAGAGGTATAGGATAAGGTGAATTAGGAGGGGAAAAAAGAAGAAATTGATGGTTATTGAAAATGATGTGACTATATATATAGTTATAATGAGTATTGAAGGTACAAGGTTCTTATTGGAATTCTGAAATTTCAACTATCTTGGTTCTGCTTCGACCGTAGCCTGGACAGAAACCTAGGTGAAAAACCGATTTGGATAAAAACATATATGCAAAATGGTAATTTTACTTCAAAATCACACAACATAAAAATCAAAGATTGAGAGAGAAATATAGGTCTATCAACGGATACTTTCGGATGCGGATAGGTGCTGCATCTGCGTCCGAAATTATTTTCGGACATCGATATCCGCATCCACGGATATCGAATAATTATCATCCGCTAGCCATCGATAAATCAAGAAACATAAACATAAATCTTTGCTATAACATAA
The DNA here is from genome assembly GCA_030737815.1 of Allium fistulosum. Lineage (NCBI taxonomy): Eukaryota > Viridiplantae > Streptophyta > Magnoliopsida > Asparagales > Amaryllidaceae > Allium > Allium fistulosum. The sequence continues at coordinate 661,990,959 of CM060907.1, forward strand.
ATCTTTTTCTAAATGTCATTGTTTATAAAATGCAAAATCAACAAATATGACGATGATAAATAATTTTAAGCAGTTAATATGCATTTAATGTATATAATATAAACTATTAACTTAATAAGAAAGATAAATACAAATATTTAATTGTGCCAAAATACACATAAAATACAGTTTTGACAAAAACCGGACGGATAATTTTAGGATGTGGTTGTCTTCGTATCAGCATCCATATCCGTCCGGATCTTATATAGTCAATCCCCTTTACTAGTAGCAGAGAGATTTCTGTTGTACTTCTCCCTTTCAGTTTGCATATGCACTGTATTATTTTCTTTTAATAATTTTGTATTAATATAAATCCGTGTGAATGTCTTTGTAAAAATAAACAGAATCCAAAATCAAAGTGCAAACAAAAATGGAAAGTTTTAAATCTTTGATAGAACAAAAACAAAATCGATAATATCTTTTGAAATTGAGATATTGAAAGTTGCGAAACACCTTAAATGAAGTTAACAGAGAAGTTGGACGAGGAAAAAAAGTTATAATGTTAAATGGGTTACTTGTGTACTTATCAAAGAGGCTGGATTCAACATCTTGTCCACTATCATGACACCAATAATCTTAAACGGGTTCCGGTGTAAAAGTCATGCTGAGTCAATGTGTGAAAGTCATGCTGAGTCAATGTTTAAGCCAAGATGGTCTTGTTTTAAAATTTTGAAATGTTCAATAGACCTCTCTGTTATTTATTTTTTATTATTTTTGGTTCTTGTTAATTTTGTGCTGCTTGATGCTAAAATATATTTTAAACTTTACTTTAAACTTTTTAAAGTTACACTCTGCCCCTAAAATTCGACTCTAGAATGTGGAAATCTCTACTATATAGTAATAATAATTGTATTTTTTGCTTACTAAGTTTGTTTAACAGCTCATCTGCATTAGTGAAACTTCATGCAGGTTTTGGAATATCACAGCAAAAAGTGTACTTAAGCTTGTCGTATTGCATAACCTTGCAGGCAGCAGACAAACTTCAGATGAAATCCCTTATGTTTCTCTCATTTAGCTATTGTATCGAAGTCAATACTGAATATGTTTTGAGCATTCTAACAGTGCAACATACCTTATATAGTACACAAATATTCAAATGCAATCTTCTTCGGAATGTATGATTTCTAGTGTAAATTTTATGGTGGTTATATGTCATTTGTTATCCTGCCTACCATTTTTATGGGATTTTAGGACTAGCAGATTGTAGAACCTGGTAATTTGCTGCATGCTGCATAAAATTGTTATATAACATATTTTGTTTATTTATATTTTCTACTACTGATACAACTTGTGTAACAGTTGGGAGCCGGCCATTAGATTACGTAAAAAAGAAAAAAAAGCTTGTTTCGTTTTTTCATTAATTTTAGTTAAACATTAAATGATAATATGATAGTTTTTTTTAAATAGAAGAGCCGTGTAACGGTGGGGAGCCGGCCATTGGATTACGTAATTTTAAAAATATTTGTCTCGTTTTTCATTAATTTTAGTTAAACATTAAATGATAATATGATAGAAATTTTATTATATAGAAGAAATTTAAGAGGACATTGATGGTGAGAATAACTAAATAACATTAAGGGATTTAAGGAGACATTTTATAGCATGTTCTTTGTTTTTTGGGTTTCACACAATTTGATTTAGCAAGCCTACAGTAGACAAACATCCCCAACGGTCGATTTGATAAAGGCTAGCATATAGGCATGCACAGTTTGTACGTATATCACTACCTGTGGTGTTAGCTAGCATACATGCATTGCAAATAGTTAGAAACTGAAAGGGAAAGTGAGATGTAAAATTTTTATAGCGATTCAGCAAAATATACGACTACGTTCATTCTGATTCTTTAATTGGTTGAAGATTATAATTGCAACTGAATTCAACGCAACTGAATTCAACGCTTGAATAAGACTTGATCATGAATTCAGCGGAACTACCGTGTAAAAGTAAACCAAAATTCCAAAAAGGCATTTTTCATGTAATGAAGTTTGTTATTTATAGATGAATACGCGCATTAGAATCGTCAAATCTCCTGTTAAATCGCTCTAACATCCAGATTCGAGAATATAGGGCGAAGAACAAGTTAAATCAGCGAATAATAGTAGATCCGATCGATCAATGCCGATCAATGTATTGATTGGTGTCGATCGATATTTCTAATCAAATTTTCACTCATTTGCTTTGTGTTACTTAAGTCTTCAAGTCTTGGATCTTCAGGGGAAAAATTGTCTTCATCGATCACTCCGCACTGTAACATCATCCATTTTGAGGTCCGAAACTAACCGCTACAGATACTGCAGCCATCTATAGTATTAATTTCCGGCGACAAAATGCGGTAATGTTAATTGTATCAATAACATCAGAAGCACAAGAATATAAAATTTTCTTAAACATCATTTCAAAACAACTTTCATGTTTCATTTCAAATATAATATTTCATATTCATTACATAATCCAAAACATTGCTCATATTCAAATAAAATATAATTATTACAAATTACTCTAAAAGCGACATATGAAGATGCCCCCTTGATAGATCAGAGTTTACTACTAGACAATTATAACATTTGTCATTACATACATTCCAATAAAATGAAAATTCAACACAGCGGATAATATATATATAAATTCCTACATAGCTAAAACCGTCTCCTACACATCTTCAGAAGCTTTATTCATCCAACCTAAATAACCTGTGAACCTTACTCTTGAACTACTCAATTGAGTACCCGATAGTTAAAGGGGAAAAAAAAACTTCGAGCGAGACAAAAAGTCTGGTATAAATAATAATATGCCATTTCGGCTAACAGATATCTAGTGAGACCACGCCGCTGAGTGGAACGAGTTTTCTCTTCACTAGTATCATCTAAATACGTCTTCTATAAATCATGCACTACAACCACAATGGTTAAACTAAACAACATAAACAATCATATGCATGCATGCAACATGGGTAATCATGACCAATCCGTCTAAATTAATGGACTATCTATCCCAACATCATAGTTTTCTCTGGATGATTACAAACCTATATGGTCGACTCGGGCTTACCAGATATATCAAATTTTCTAACTTACTGTTAAAAGGAAACTGGATGGTCTGTCCGAAACTTACTACTCCTAGAGTCACTCTAATCCTAATAGTTTTGCGGACTAACCAATAACCTATCTCATCTCCGCGTACTCCTTTCTGTGCGTAAACCTACTTTTAGTCTTACCCATGACAAAGCCCTACGCATTGAAATTTTGAACCTATATCAGATAGGGGCTAACAGCTGAAGTATAGGGCGCGATCCTACATCAGTCCCATCTGGTTTCTAATCTCTGAATCAATTCATCCTATCACGATTTATCTAAAGGTGATAAAAACAATAATTCTAGTAAAATTCCGAGCTAAATATCCTTTTTATTTCCTTGAAAACAGAAAACTTTATAAATGATTTACCTTTAAAATCATACTTAAAACAAGGAAAATTATAGCCCTTACTTTAATCAAAACATTTATGCTCTGATTTATGCTTTTATAAAATGATATTGTTGAAAGTCGATATCACTTAGAGATTAACATCAAAACTATAGGCTAGAAAGCCAAATTTAATAAAACCACTGTACTGATTAAACTCGGCGTCAATGTCGCCATTAAGGGTTATCGCATCCCTCACGTTAAATCATTTGATTTAAAAATATAAGGCCATTGTGACGACCGCCCATGACCCCTGCACCGGACCTAGAGATAGTGCGCTGTAAAAGTGTGCCAGGCGACCATGGACGATTGCCAGGGTAAATTAAAACAACAGAATCTATCGTATTACTCACAGCGCATGGACAAAAATACAATAGAATATATATATAGTGAAGCTTCACAGAATATAATCTCATCAATAATACTTCATAATAGTTGAATACAAACATCTGAACAGTCAATACATCAAGCCTCACTACATAACACTCAGAGAATATACAAGCAGCGGAACATCCAGTACATATAGTAAGAAGATAATATGCAATCCTCCAGCTCGTCTTCGACATCAGCACCGTGGAAAGCAAGAACAGCACCTGTCACCTGCTACCTAGTCTGCCCGTCCCAAAATGGACGAACAGCCCAAGGCAATAAGAGTTAAAACATAAAGCCTTGAGTCAGACAACAGTCTTAGTGAGCGGTAAATTAACTAACAACATACCAAAAGAGCATAAAGGAAAAGGAATAGGAATACAACCCTCCCACTCCACCTCTTTCTACAGTGATAGCCCCCAGACACACACTAAGTAGAAGCAAACATAGCAGAGCATACAATTTAAAGTAAAGCAATTATCACTCGAGTCAAGGGCGATGTTTTCCAAGTACAAACCCCTAAGGCCTAAACCAAGATCAGATAAGCACCCAGAAAGTACCGCTCTTGAGACCGAATGACGATACAACCAAACATCCATGACTCTGGCTATCACTGTTATCATTGCTTCGATATCATCGTTAATTGAATGACCGGCTCTTTATTTCATCCGTCCGTCAAGGGCTAATGGAAACCCCGGTTCTAGACATAACTCTGCACGTCATCGTGACCCGTGGCTAGGACTATCGAATCTGCCCAGAGTACTTGACTACCAATCAGTAGCCTTCGGGGACTATCGAATCTGCCCAACGTACTCTTGCTTTGAGCATGCTAGAACCTTCAACAACGATGAGATCTCAGCCTTCTAGTCATCCTCCTCGACGACTATTTCCATACAAGCTCAAGCGCCTCCCGAGCAAACCATTATCCTCAAACCCGAACCATATCACCGAGTTATCAATCTGCTTGGAATGATCCGTCTGGATTAGACCAAGGCTATCTCATATCATACTTCGCCTCATCATCATCATAGCAAAGCTTCATCTCAACATCATCATCGAATCTATCCATATGAGCTTCATCATCCGCTACATATACCACGAGCAGCTTTTCCAATTCAAGAGCCTTTCCCTTAGCTTTTGAATCATCTTTGACCATCTTGTCTAAATCAAATCATCAATCATCTAATTCATAGCAATCAATCAAATCAAACATTAATCCAAGTAAACAAGCATTCAAATATGATCTAAATAGACAATTATAACAATAATGGCAATTTCGTAATTAAAGAGTCAAAAGTCTAACAAGCATGAAAACATGAGCAATATCTCTATAATCTTGATGAATGAACTTGCATAGGTTAACATGTTAGTAAAATGGATGCCAAATCATTATGAACAATGGATCTATATGGATCTATACTTAGGATTAGGAAAATGCATGGAAATCACTACTTTAGCACAAAATCAAGCCAACGATCCGATATACTCCTTTGGATCCGTGTGAGAGATAATCACCACTCACCAAATCACCTAAACACCTTAAAAGAAACCCACTTCAGATCTGGACAGCGAAGGATCTAACTCGATCTATCACCAATCCGCTTCAAACGATGAAATCTCTCTTCGATGGATGAAGATCTTCAATCTAAGCTCTTGGATCTTCAATTTGATCTTCGATTTGGATGGAAGGAATCACAAGATTAGAGTGGAGAAAAGAAGTGAAGAAGTGTAGAAGTCGAGCTCTCAAAATGGCAGCACTTCGTCGCTTCAAAATCCGGATTCCAAAAATGAAGAAAAACCCTCATATTTATAGGCTGATCCTTAGGTCGCTCGCTCTTAGGTCGTCCACGACTTAAAACCCACGACCTAACAAAACCCTGCGACTTACGACCTAGCGCAAGCGCGCGACTTACAGATCCAACGAATCAAGCCTCTACGCGACCTACGACCTAACCCAGATCTGCGCATCCACGCGACCTACGACTTAACACATGCACGCTTATACGACCTAACGACTTAGCATATGCGCGCTTCCTCGCGACCTACGACTTAACTGAGACGCGACCTAGCAACAGTTCCGACCTAACGACTTAGCGCATCAGCGCACCCAAACGACCTAACACTCCTGCGACCTAACACAGACACGCTTCCTCGCGACCTAACAATGCCACGACCTAATGACCTAACAAACCTACGACTTAACACACACACGCGACCTAACACTTAGCCAGGATACGACCTAACTCCTTAGGTCGTCTAACGACCTAACTACGCTAACTCCCTAACTTTCTTAGGTCGTTGCCTATCCTTAAGTCGCTCAACCCTTAGGTCGCCAACTTCCTATAGGTCGCTAACGCCTATAGGTCGCCCACTCTCTTAGGTCGCTCACTCTCTTAGGTCGCTGCCTTTCCTTAAGTCGTCTACGACCTAACCTACTCCACGACCTAAGTCACCACACGACTTATCTCCTATACGACCTAACTCTCACACGACCTAACTTCTTAGGTCGTTCCAATACTTAGGTCGCTCCACTTCACTAAGTCGTCTACCCCTTAACTCGTCCACTTCCTTAGGTCGCTCCAAACTCTTATACGACCTAAGACTTAGACTCTGGACGACTTATCAACAATGCGACCAAATGTCAACTGTTTTACGATGTTTCGATCCGTAAAAATACGGGTCGTTACATTCTCTCCCCCTTAGGAATTTCGCCCCCGAAATTCCAAACAAACAGAGCAATCAAAGACTATTCTGCATGCCTACCATCCATAGCAATCAACAAACCATGCATCCAATTCTAGCTTAGCATGCAGAATTCTAAAACTTAGAACAAGTTACAATGTCGTTAGATGACACGACACTTTAGGGCCATACCTTGAAGAGTTCAGGATGAGCTGCTTTCATCCTCTCTTCTACCTCCCATGTACAGTCGTTATCATCATCACTCCATTGTACCTTGAGCAACTTAACTATCTTCCTCCTAAGCTGTTTCGTGTCGGTTTCCACAACACGAAGTGGCTTACGAGGTCTCTTATCGACTGGATCAACTTCGAAATCTTCACAGCTATCAGTAGAAATCACTGAATTCGAGTCGTGCACATACTTCCGTAGATATGATACATGAAAAACATTGTGCACACCCGACATCTTTTCTGGTAACTCCAATCTATAGGCGAGCTTTCCAATTCGCTCGGTGATCGGGAATGGTCCAACAAATCTTGGAGTCAATTTTCCTTTCTTCCCGAATCGAATAACATTCTTCAGAGGAGAAATCTTCACAAAAACCATATCACCTACGCCGAACTCCAAATCCTTACGACGCTTATCGGCATAACTTTTCTGACGGTCTTGGGCTGCCTTCATTCGTTGTCGAATGATCTTTATACAATCTGAAGTCTGTCGGATCATCTCTGGCCCAAGCATCAGCTTTTCTCCTGTCTCTAACCAACATGTCGGAGAGTTACACGGTCTCCTATATAATGCCTCATACGGTGCCATACCAATGCTTGACTGATAACTGTTATTATACGAAAATTCCACCAAATGAAGGTGATCTTCCCATGATCCTCCGAAATCCAAAACACAAGCTCTGAGGAGATCTTCCAAAACTCGGTTGACTCTCTCAGTCCGACCATCTGTTTGAGGGTGATAAGCTGTACTCAAACACAACTCGGTTCCCAAAACTTCCTGGAAGCTCTTCCAAAATCCACTAGTGAACAATGGGTCTCGATCGCTCACTATACTCTTCGAAATACCATGGAATCGAACTATCCACTTAACATATAACTCAGCCAACTTTGATGCAGTCCTAGTTGATCGAACAGGAATGAATTTTGCACTCTTAGTCAAACGATCTACAATGACCCAAATCCCTTCATTCCCCGTTCTTGTTCTAGGTAACCCATCAATAAAATCCATCGATATTTGCTCCCACTTCCATGTAGGAACTTCTAACGACTGAAGCAATCCACTTGGCTTCTTCTGTTCGGCTTTTACCAACTGACAGTTCATGCACTTGGAAATAAAATTTCCAACATCCTTCTTCATACCTTCCCAGTAATAGGTTCTCTTCATATCCCGATACATCTTATTTCCACCTGGATGAATTGTCAACTTCGAGTGATGACTTTCCCTCAGAACTTCATTCCTCAATTCATCGATATCGGGAACAACTAGTCGTCCTTGCTTCCGAAGCCAACCCTCTCGATCGACCTCGAATCCTTTATCCTTTTCTGGATCCAATCCAGATTCCAAATCACGGATAATCTTGACAAGCTTATCATCTCGCTTTTGGCTCTCGCCAATCCTTTCCACAAGAGTCGGTCTTATCGATAAGTTTGCCAACATCTCAGGTTCCAATTCGCATCTGGGCCTGAAGTCAAATCCAGCTAAATACTCGAGATTCTTCCATTCTGAAAACATGGCTTCCAATCCTGCATGTATTTGACTTAACGCATCTGCCACTGCGTTACCTTTTCCTGGAGTATAAGCTATACCAAAATCATATGATGCCAAAAACTCTAGCCAACGTTGCTGCCGAAGATTCAAATCCTTTTGGGAGAAAGGATACTTCAACGACTTATGATTTGTAAACAACTCAAATCGAACTCCCAATAGATAATGTCTCCACATCTTCAGAGCAAATACAATCGCCGCCAACTCCAAATCATGAGTCGGATAATTCCTTTCATGCGACTTCAGTTGTCGACTTGCATACCCAACAACTTTATCTCTCTGCATCAGTACTGCTCCAAGTCCAGTACCACATGCGTCGGTGTAAACCACCATCTCATCATTTCCACTTGGAATAGTCAAAACAGGAGCACTTGTCAGTCGCTCTTTCAGGATTCCGAAAGCTTGCTCACACCTAGCATCCCATCTGAATACTTGGTTCTTTTTCGTCAATCCTGTCAATGGTGCAGCCACCTTGGAAAAGTCTTTGATAAACCGTCGATAATATCATGCTAATCCAAGAAAACTTCTCACATCGGATGCATTCTTAGGTCTAACCCAATCCTGGATTGCTGCCACCTTAGCGGGATCAACCGCTATTCCATTTCCAGAGATAACATGGCCTAAGAACCTCACTTCACTCTTCCAGAAGTGACACTTTGAAAACTTAGCCTTCAGCTGATGTTTCCACAAGATTTCCAAAACAATACGCAAGTGCGTCTTGTGCTCTTCTTCAGTTCCGGAATAAATCAGAATATCATCCACGAACACTAGCACGAACTTACTCAACTGATCTCTGAACACTCTATTCATAAGATCCACAAAATATGCTGGCGCATTAGTCAATCCAAACGGCATTACCAGCCACTCAAAGAAACCGGATGGTGTCCTAAAAGCAGTCTTCGGCACACTATCCTTAGCCACTCTCAACTGGTGAAATCCCGTTGCCAAATCCATCTGAGAAAACACCTTAGCTTCGTGAAGCTGATCAAACAAGTCATCGATTCTCGGCAATGGATACTTGTTCTTCTTAGTCACCTTATTCAGCTCACGATAATCCACACACAACCTCAGCGATCCATCCGCTTTGGTTACAAACACAACTGGTGCACCCCATTCGGACACACTACGCCGAATGAATCCTTTCTGTAAAAGATCATCAACTTGCACCCTCAACTCCTGCTGTTCCCTAGGCGCCATCCGCCTAAGAGGCATCACAACAGGTCTGGCTCCTTCAACTAGATCTATACGAAACTCGATCTCTCTATGCGGCGGTAACCCTTTGACCTCGTCAAAGACATCCTCAAATCCATTAGCGATTGGCACAGATGACAGTCCATCCCGTGGAACAACCAGCGAATACATGAAGCTCATGAAGATGCCTTCTTCATGCTTACATCGTATCACAATCTTTCGCCCCTCCACATTCTCGACTGTCACCTCCAACCTCTCACAATCAACCTTTGCCGCATACTTCCTAAGTCAGTCCATACCCAAAATAATTCCAAACCCCGCAAAGTTCAGAACAAAACAATCACAAACAAAAGAGCAATGATGACTCGATACAATCAGACCACGGCATAGCATACACAAACAAGACGAACCCCCAACTGGATTAGTCACAACCAATGGCCTATCAACAATATCCGGTTCTAAACCCAACTGGCCTACAAGTTCATTACAAACAAACGAATGCGACGCCCCAGTATCAAATAGCACTCTCACTGGAACACCACATAGGAAAAGAGTACCTTGAACCACCACACTCTTTCCTTTCTCTTCAGCGGTAGGAGCTTTCAAAGATGATGGAACAACCCCCAAAGCATAAGCTTGCATAATCTGCTTGTCCTTCCGCGGCTCTGGACAATTCCTCCTAACATGCCCCAGCTTGTCACAGTTGTGGCACTTCACTGGCACCTTCGGATTCTTGCAATCCCTGGAGAAATGGCCCTTCTGTTGACAATTGAAGCAAGTCACTTCACCCTTCGGCTTCTTCTGGCCATCCTTACCCTTTTGTTGCTGCTGCTTCCTCTTCTTGTTTCCACCCTGCTGTGGTCTAGACTACTCCTTGGTCACAGCAACAACAGATCCCTCTTTAGGAAACAGATTCTCATGCCTGAGAGCCTTCTCTACAAGCTTCTCAAATGAATCGTCCAAATGATCCACCAACTGCCTCCCAAGATAACTGTCCAAGCCTGTCACAAACTTCTCATTCTTCTGATATGAAGATTCAATATACGACCGGGCATACTTGGACAAAGCTTCAAACTCAGAAACATACTCAAGAACTGGTCTTCCACCTTGCTTAAGCTCCACAAACTTCTTGAACAGAACAGACTTCTGAGCTGTAGAAATGAACTTAGCTTCAAATCTGTCTTGGAATTGCTCCCAAGTAATTTCTTCCTCCGGAGTATCAATGGTGATAGAGTTCCACCAATCAGAAGCTCTTCCTTGAAGCTGTCTTGATGCTAACTTCCTCTTAGTTGCATCTTCGATTCCCAAATCACCAAAGATCCTTCTACAAGCATCTATCCACCTCTGGACTTCAATGGTTGGTTCCGTTCCCAAGAAAACCTTTCCTCCCAGAGCAGAATAATCCTTACACAACTTAGAAAAATCCACCGGCTTTGAAGTTTGAACTTGAACTCCAACATCCACTGATGGCCCCGGAGCTGGCATCCTTCTCATGATCGAAGTCATCATAGCTTCGAACATAGCAGCATAATCAGCAGCCCCTTCAGTAGCACGACCTTCCCTAGCAGCTGGTCTCCCTCTTCGACTCATTCTTAATATCTATAAAAAGGAATGATTAGCACACCTTGAGAAACAACTGCATAAAGGACTCAAACTCTACTAAGCTACTATATTATATATAGTAATCATCCATCAAAATACAATTACGTCCCTCATACGTAGTTACGTCAGCGAGCGTTGGGTAAAATCGATTAACCAAATCTCTGATACCAAATGTGACGACCGCCCATGACCCCTGCACCGGACCTAGAGATAGTGCGTTGTAAAAGTGTGCCAGGCGACCATGGACGATTGCCAAGGTAAATTAAAACAACAGAATCTATCGTATTACTCACAGCGCATGGACAAAAATACAATAGAATATATATATATAGTGAAGCTTCACAGAATAGAATCTCATCAATAATACTTCATAATAGTTGAATACAAACATCTGAACAGTCAATACATCAAGCCTCACTACATAACACTCAGAGAATATACAAGCAGCGGAACATCCAGTACATATAGTAAGAAGATAATATGCAATCCTCCAGCTCGTCTTCGACATCAGCACCGTGGAAAGCAAGAACAGCATCTGTCACCTGCTACCTAGTCTGCCCGTCCCAAAATGGACGAACAGCCCAAGGCAATAAGAGTTAAAACATAAAGCCTTGAGTCAGACAACAGTCTTAGTGAGCGGTAAATTAACTAACAACATACCAAAAGAGCATAAAGGAAAAGGAATAGGAATACAACCCTCCCACTCCACCTCTTTCTACAGTGATAGCCCCCAGACACACACTAAGTAGAAGCAAACATAGCAGAGCATACAATTTAAAGTAAAGCAATTATCACTCGAGTCAAGGGCGATGTTTTCCAAGTACAAACCCCCAAGGCCTAAACCAAGATCAGATAAGCACCCAGAAAGTACCGCTCTTGAGACCGAATGACGATACAACCAAACATCCATGACTCTGGCTATCACTGTTATCATTGCTTCGATATCATCGTTAATTGAATGACCGGCTCTTTATTTCATCCGTCCATCAAGGGCTAATGGAAACCCCGGTTCTAGACATAACTCTGCACGTCATCGTGACCCGTGGCTAGGACTATCGAATCTACCCAGAGTACTTGACTACCAATCAGTAGCCTTCGGGGACTATCGAATCTGCCCAACGTACTCTTGCTTTGAGCATGCTAGAACCTTCAACAACGATGAGATCTCGGCCTTCTAGTCATCCTCCTCGACGACTATTTCCATACAAGCTCAAGCGCCTCCCGAGCAAACCATTATCCTCAAACCCGAACCATATCACCAAGTTATCAATCTGCTTGGAATGATCCCATCTGGATTAGACCAAGGCTATCTCATATCATACTTCGCCTCATCATCATCATAGCAAAGCTTCATCTCAACATCATCATCGAATCTATCCATATGAGCTTCATCATCCGCTACATATGCCACGAGCAGCTCTTCCAATTCAAGAGCCTTTCCCTTAGCTTTTGAATCATCTTTGACCATCTTGTCTAAATCAAATCATCAATCATCTAATTCATAGCAATCAATCAAATCAAACATTAATCCAAGTAAACAAGCATTCAAATATGATCTAAATAGACAATTATAACAATAATGGCAATTTCGTAATTAAAGAGTCAAAAGTCTAACAAGCATGAAAACATGAGCAATATCTCTATAATCTTGATGAATGAACTTGCATAGGTTAACATGTTAGTAAAATGGATGCCAAATCATTATGAACAATGGATCTATATGGATCTATATTAGGATTAGGAAAATGCATGGAAATCACTACTTTAGCACAAAATCAAGCCAACGATCCGATATACTCCTTTGGATCCGTGTGAGAGATAATCACCACTCACCAAATCACCTAAACACCTTAAAAGAAACCCACTTCAGATCTGGACAGCGAAGGATCTAACTCGATCTATCACCAATCCGCTTCAAACGATGAAATCTCTCTTCGATGAATGAAGATCTTCAATCTAAGCTCTTGGATCTTCAATTTGATCTTCGATTTGGATGGAAGGAATCACAAGATTAGAGTGGAGAAAAGAAGTGAAGAAGTGTAGAAGTCGAGCTCTCAAAATGGCAGCACTTCGTCGCTTCAAAATCCAGATTCCAAAAATGAAGAAAAACCCTCATATTTATAGGCTGATCCTTAGGTCGCTCGCTCTTAGGTCGTCCACGACCTAAAACCCACGACCTAACAAAACCCTGCGACTTACGACCTAGCGCAAGCGCACGACTTACAGATCCAACGAATCAAGCCTCTACGCGACCTACGACCTAACCCAGATCTGCGCATCCACGCGACCTACGACTTAACACATGCGCGCTTATACGACCTAACGACTTAGCATATGCGCGCTTCCTCGCGACCTACGACTTAACTGAGACGCAACCTAGCAATAGTTCCAACCTAACGACTTAGCGCATCAGCGCACCCAAACGACCTAACACTCCTGCGACCTAACACAGACACGCTTCTTCGCGACCTAACAATGCCACGACCTAACGACCTAACAAACCTACGACTTAACACACACACGCGACCTAACACTTAGCCAGGATACGACCTAACTCCTTAGGTCGTCTAACGACCTAACTACGCTAACTCCCTAACTTTCTTAGGTCGCTGCCTATCCTTAAGTCGCTCAACCCTTAGGTCGCCAACTTCCTATAGGTCGCTAACTCCTATAGGTCGCCCACTCTCTTAGGTCGCTCACTCTCTTAGGTCGCTGCCTTTCCTTAAGTCGTCTACGACCTAACCTACTCCATGACCTAAGTCACCACACGACTTATCTCCTATACGACCTAACTCTCACATGACCTAACTTCTTAGGTCGTTCCAATACTTAGGTCGCTCCACTTCACTAAGTCGTCTACCCCTTAACTCGTCCACTTCCTTAGGTCGCTCCAAACTCTTATACGACCTAAGACTTAGACTCTGGACGACTTATCAACAATGCGACCAAATGTCAAATGTTTTACGATGTTTCGATCCGTAAAAATACGGATCGTTACAGCCATAGGGCCAAAACAATAAAACCATGTATACTGATAAAACGCGGCATGGATATAGCCAGCATGGGTCATCGCCCATCTTCATTATCAAACCATGTTAAAGTCTTCGATTTATAAAACGCTATATAGTCGATAATAAATGTGTTGCATAGCATGGTATCGAGTTTCATAAGTTTGCATAGTATAAAGTTGGTAACTTTAAATATGGGATTGGCTACATTTAGAATAGTTGGCATCATTACCTTTTAATATCGAAGTCGAAAATGATAGTATAAATGCGGCGTCACTGCCTTATAATAATAAAGAAGATAGGCGGCGTCGTTATCACTATAGATATCAATGCCGATATGGATAGAATCGGCATCTCTAAAATAAGAGTTGGAATAGGTAACCAGCGGCATAGCTGCTTTATGGAGTCGGTGACATTAAACAGGCGGCAATGCTTACGTCGAGCGTTCTCTCCTTGCCGTGGTCTGTCTTTGGATAACAGCTGGTTTTCTGCAAGTTAGGGTTTGAGACCTCAGTCGAGCACCTGCTTCTGTTCTTTGAAAACTGGTGCGTTGATGATTTGATTCGGGAATAGCACTCCATCGTCGTCTATCTCTGGATGACGGCAAGTTCCTCCTTTTATTGCAAGTTGGAGCGATCTTTTATCCTGACCAAGTGTTAATGTGTTCTGTGCCCCTCAGTCCACATGGCTGATTATTCTGAACAATTGATGTGAGACTTGATATTTTGGGTGGCTCCCTAGATGCCCCCAGTCAAAGGTACATCGCAACTCCTATCTCTGGGAACTCGTGACTTGGATGCCTTGAATTTTGACATTTTGTACATTAACTTTGATCAAAAATCAGAATTCTTTGCCGACTTCGTGGTTTGTGAGCTTTGCGGTACTACCGAAGCAATGTCTGTTCTTTCGGGTAGCGGGAGTTGATCCCTGTTAATCGAAGTGCCCGGCTTCGCGGCTTATGAAATTCCTCTATGTTGCCTATCTTTGGGCAACGTGAGGGGTTTGTATTTTGAGAGTTAGTGCATGGCTTATTGGATGCGCGACTTTTAGTTTTTCTTCGGTGTTGCCTATCTTCGGGCAAAGCAAGCAGTTTAAGTTCTTTAAGAGTTAGTGCATGGCTTACGAAATGCGTGTCTTTTCGTGCTCCTTGGTGTTGTCTATCTTCGAGCAATGTGAGGAGCGTACGTTTTTAGAGTTAGTGCGCGGCTTATGAAATGCGCGGCTTTTGGTGCTCCTCGGCGTTGCCTATCTCCAAGCAACACGGGGAGCGTATATTTTGGCGCGGCTTATGGAATGCGTGGCTTTTGGTGCTCCTTGGCGTTGCCTATCTCCGGGCAATGCAAGGAGCGTAAGTTTTGATGCGCGGCTTACGATATGTGTGGCTCTTGGTGCTCCTTGGCGTTGCGTATCTCCGGGTAACGCAAGGAGTTAGTTTTTTGATGCTCCTCGGAGTTGCCTATCTCCGGGCAATGCAAGGAGTGATTTTTTGATGCTCCTCGGCATTACCTATCTCCGTGCAATGCGAGGAGTTAGTTTTTGATGCTCCTCGGTGTTGCCTATCTCCGGGCAATGCAGGGAGTTAGTTTTTGATGCTCCTCGGCGTTGCCTATCTCCGTGCAATGTGAGGAGTTAGTTTTTTGATGCTCCACGGCATTGCCTATCTCCGTGCAACGTGAGGAGTTAGTTTTTTGATGCTCCACGGCATTGCCTATCTCCGGCCAACGTGGGGAGTTATTTTTTTATGCTTCTCAGCGTTGCCTATCTCCGGGTAACGCAGGGAGTTAGTTTTAGATGCTCTCGGTGTTGCCTATCTCCTGGCAACGCGGGGAGTTAGTTTTTTGATGCTCCTCGGCGTTGCCTATCTCCGGGCAACGCGGGGAGTTAGTTTTTGATGCTCCTCGGCGTTGCCTATCTTCAGGCAACGCGGGGAGTTAGTTTTTGATGCTCCTCGGCATTGCCTATCTCTGAGCAACACTGGGAGTTAGTTTTTTGATGCTCCTCGACATTGCCTATCTCCGGGCAACGCGAGGAGTTAGTTTTTTGGTGCTTCTCGATGTTGCCTGATATGCACGTAAATGTGCATATTTTTACCACCATATTTAATCTATTTAAATTAAATAAATGATCATATCGGGTATTTTAACTTGTTTAAACCAAAATTAAAATTATTTCAAATTGTCACATATTCATCTTCATCCAAGGGCAAAATGGTCATTTTTATGCATTTATTAAATTGTGAAAATTTACTTGGAATTTTCTATGTTGTTTTGTAGGAAATTTGATGAATTTTACAAGTGGTTACATGATGATATATGCATGCATAAGAGTGAAGAGAACAAATGAAGATGGAAATAATTCAAAGTGAAGATAATGGAAGACCCCACCTACCCACCTACCTTAATGTACAAATTAGAGGCTAATGCACATGCTTATGGAATTAATGGCTTCATGTACACTTAAATGAGGATTATTTGAAGCTAATGATTACTTGGCCTCCACACTTCCTAAGAGGGTATTTTGGGCATTCCCCAAAAATATGAATTAGGGTTTAACACATGTATAAAATCCCCTTATGTTTCATGTAACCCTCTTCCCTTTTAGTCTCTCTTTAGTTTAGTTTAGGCTCAAAAATAAAGAAAGCTCTTCTCTTTTTCTTTTCATGGCTACTTAGCCATTTCTTCTTTTCATGTAACTTTTTTATGCAATTTTAAATACATGCCCTTTTCTTCTTCTTTTGTTCATTTCCCTTCATGTTGTAGTGTAGATTTCTTTTATTTTTCATGCAAGTAGAATAGTAGTTCTCTTTTCCACTAGCTTTCATTTTCCTTTTCTTTTTCTTTCATGTTGCTAGCTACATTTGTTGTTTTGATAACAAATATGAGAGGCTAATCCCTTCAATTTAGGGGTAATGAAGCCTCTAATCATGTAGCTTCAACATTTTGATAATTATAGCTCTCTTTTTTGTGCTTAATGACAATGTTTGAAGTGGGAGTTTGAAGTTTGCTGGACAAAGTTTGATTATGGCAAAAGAAAGTGATTTGAAATTAAAATTTGATGGTCTATATTTCTAATCAATAGTTAATAGGCCATACTTAAAATAGATTTCATTTTCATTTTCATTGTCAAGTTTCATGAAAGTTAGTAAGTGATTTAAAGGGTGTGTCAAAGTTTGATGGCTTATGTTGGCTAACTAATAGCACAAATATGCCATACTTATGATAGGCACATCAATTAAAGCACTAATGACCATAAAAGAGAGATCATGATTTCATATATGTTGAACTACATGATCTAGAGAGGGGATTTATTCTCTAAATTGTCATTTAACTGTTATATTTGCATTTCTTTTCTTTTAGTTAGTTAGTTAATTCTCTAGCTTAACTTTCACTCGACTTTGGTTTAATTTGATTGAATAGATTTTTAAAATTAACAATTCCCTTCGGATCGACCCGTATTCGCCACGTACTACGATAGTACGCCGTGCGCTTGCGGTAAATTTATTTCTAAATTCGTTCGACGGTTTTCTAAACCGATAGAATTTCCGTCGACGAACATTGCCGGGGCAACACCAGTTTTTATAAGGCAAGGATCGGGTTTCGCCGATCCATCGGTTTGAGCCGATTTGCTTCCGTCGACCCGTCGTGTAGTTATTGTGAACACAGTTTTATTGGTTCAAATAGATAATTGGTTTTTGGATTGGGTAACCGTGGCTTGGGCAATCCTCCCGTATTTCGGGAAGATGTGTACGACCAAACAGATAATGTTGTCATGGTGGAGAGATCTACAGTCGACTGCATGGAGATAGTTATGAAGAAAGAGCTTATGGGAGTTTAGGGCATGACTCTTAGCCCTTGGTCCAAACTACCTTTAGAGAATGAGTCTTTGACTGGCATATGGTCTAAGAGGAAGATGAATTGGTCACCAAGAGTGCTAAAATAGTAGTTGGAAAGAAGTGGGCAAGTATTATGCTAGTATTCGTTTGTTGCACAAGCTAGGTCATTAAGTCTGCGGTTGTTAGAATGCCAGAATTTTTGATCGGGCATAACAGAACTGTGGTATGATTAGTCTCGGCCTTTCTTATGGCTATTCAAGTGTGTGCATTGCCCCCTAATGCCACATGACTATTGGTGAGCTTGAACTGGATCCATGGTCTCTCCATAACTCGTTTGGTTGCCCCCGGTCCAGAGGGTGCGGTTTTCCCAAGTGCCGAATCTTGGCTTGATTCGAGTTGGCCTCTGCTTGATCACAAGGTCGGTTCAGTTTTGGCTTAGTTCTTTGAGCAACTTTGAAGCTCTAGGGTTAAGCACTGTTTTTTTCATCGGTCGTTCAATTATGCCGAGTGACCGATATGATTGTCGATTTGTGGCCATGGAGCATAGCTTCATTGACTCCAGAGGACTTTGGATTAGATGACTATTGATCTTCCAGTTCGCCTTCATGGATATCAGTCGTACATAAATTTTGCTGATCTACGGGTTTTTTCTCACGACGCTTTAGTTCGTGAAAGACCTTCATGTTCGTGAAGGGTTTTTAGGATTAAATGACCACTGATCTACCGGTTTGCCTTCACGACGCTTTAGTACGTGAAAGACCTTCACGTTATGCAAAGGGTTTTTTATGGTCGGATGTCCGGTGACTAGGCGGCCTTGGAATGATAATTTATTGACTCCGAGAAGAGTTTTGATTCGTGTGTCCGACAGCCCGGCGGTCTTAAAGTAACGATTCATCGACTTCAAGAGGAATATTTTGGATTCGGCTCGAGGGAACACAGTTTTATCGGTTCCTGTAGGCTAAGGTGTTAGATATGTTTGTTCGACGATCCTTTGGATAAGACTTCTCGACGCCACCAGCAACGCCGGTTCTCAAAAAGGGGATTGACATGACTCATCGAAGGCATAGAAGCATTTATTTCACCATGCTATCGGCAATATCCCTTGTGTCCCGATATGGTTCATTTGGAAAAGGAGAGTTGACAAGGATGGATGAGAAGGCATCGATTTAGGTTGCTGTCCCATTCCTTAGTTGCTAGCTAGCTAGAGTGTTATTTGATAATCATCCTTTCATCTGATTTTGTCAGTTGGTTGGGGCGCTTTTCTGCTAGGTCTTAGTAGACTTGCTTGGGCAAAAGGTCTCTAAGGTCCTGTAGCTCCTTTACCGTTTGGTATGTTCTTTGGCACACTGTCGAGTTTGCCTTCTTCTAATTACAGTACTTCCAGTCTTTAGAACCGATTTGTACTTCTTTTACCGTGTCGAGGCAAAAGTTGTCGAATGAACGGTCGAACCACATTCGTTCATGGAATGGGATTATGCACCCAACATTTAGGATGAAACTTGGCAATCAGACGGTCGATTCACATCCACTTGATTGTTGCGGCTCTTCCCATTAAGTCAGGGAAAAAAGAAGGTGATGAATGATTTGATCACATCCATGCTGGAGTCAGATGATCGAGTCTTGCACAATTTTCTTCATATTCTTTCTAACAAGCGGAGATAATGAGTTATTAAACGAGCAATTAAGTTGCGTCTGTTTCAGGCTGCAATCGTGTCCACTTGTTGAAATCTAGGGATGATCAGTAGGCAGCCAGTTGCGACTACTTCGAGTCTAATATGAAGGTTGGTGAGTGGACAGTCAGTCATGTTTACTTTCTATTGGATTCTGAACTTGTCGGGTTCCTTATTCTGTGCCTCGGCGTCCCAAATCAGTGGTATATGGTAGCCGATGAACGATCGAATCATGTTTGTCTTGATGAAACACCATAGGTTCGATCACGGTTTGTGGAGATTGGCCAGCGGCCAACTCTAAGTACTTGGTCACCTGCAACGTTGTGGAAGTAGTTTAGTTCAACTTGGTCGTAGTTCACAACATAATTGAAATTGAAATTAAAATAAAAAATTCAAAGAAGATCGGAATAAATCTCATTGATAAGTGAAGCAGCATCGTGTGCTCGCTGTTACACTATGCCCCTAGCTCCTATCAGCGGGATGTTGACCATCAATGGTCTAATTGATAATCAGAGTTCTTTATTGATAGGCATCGAATGTTCCCTGCTCACCGTTCTACAGGGATTGCACATACTGTTAAAGCTTTCCTTTCCGAATCAGCTTTCCAATCACATCTCGGAGGTATTTGTAATCGCCAGTGTTAGGACTGTGTGTATCTTGGAATATACAACATTCCCTGGATTTTCTCTGGGATTCGGTGGACTCTCTCGAGGCTAGTCTTCAGTATTGCTCTGAGTCGTGAGTATCCAAGTAGAGGCTATAAATTGAATCATTCAAAGGATCATATGAGTCGAATATTGAGATCCTGGGTCATCTCCTGGAATCTGAGTCTTTAGCCAATGGGCTCGTATTGTTCTTTCTCCTAGTCTACTCTACCTCCTCCTTGTTTAGCTTTTGATTCACTTTGTAACAAAGACGATCCAAGGTTGTAGGAGGCTCTCAAGCTAACTAGCTGCCAAAATCTATCTAGGGGTTGATTCCCCTCATCGATGCCATCGGCATGATATCCTCACTGGGATTGCTCGCTTTAGTGACGGCAACGACATTGAATCTCTATAGAAAATCTTTGAGTGGCTCACCTAGCATCTGGAATAAATTAGATAATGACATCACATCATTGGTGTGAGTTGCGAGCATTCTAAACTGCTTGACAAACATCTGATCCGGTTTATTGAATGAGGAGATGGATTTGGGCGATAATCACATAAATCGCATGATCGATACACCTTCGAGGAATATAGGAATTCATGCGATGTAGTCTAGGGTCTGTTTTCCGTGAGTAAACCGATATGATTGGAACATTGAATATGTTCGGGTATATTGTATACTGAATGACTTCAATGAATAGGCTTCGACCGAGGGAGATGCTTCAGTCATCGGCAATCTGGTTCTTTTTTAAGTTATAGCCACTTGTTATGCATGTGAATGATGTATGCATGCTCGAGATATGAGCAAAGCAAGATGGACCGGTATGGACGGATCTATGGTAAGTTACTTGGAGTCAGATCTGAGAAAATCTGCTAGTTGCTTGGAGTCAATTGTTGGTTTGCTTGATGTCACTAAATTCGAAGGCCTGTTGATCGACGCTTGGAATCACTTTGGCGTTTGCTTGGGAAAAAACATGGTTTACCCAAGTCTGGCTTTGGGCCAAATTTTCCTAGGCTTGCTTCGAGTCAAATGGGCGATTACCCGAGTTCGACTTTGAGTCAGGATCGAAGTGAGTTTTACGAAGACCATTTTGACGTTTTTTGATGATTTTCGACAACAACCATTCGTGATTCGACGATGGGAGCTCCATGATAGGATTGGAAGTTGATCAGTCGAGAGTGGTCACAATATACCATGGGAAGCTTGGCATTGTAATTGATCTCGGTTCATATCTTCTTGGTTCTCCTGCCTCTAGTAGTACCATTTGAGCAGCAGTTCCTCGTCCTTTGCTTAGCACTGTGCTGCGGCATGGGGTTTAGAGCTTCTTCTAGAGTTTTGCACGTTGGCATTTTCATCCCATTTGTCTTCCTCAAATTGTATGTCATCTTCAGAGTGGAAGAGAGTCACCATTATATCCTTCCATGGGGTTTTTTCCCTAAGTTCGGGTTTGTAGCTAGTGCTTTTGCAGTATGAGGGAGTGTTAACGTTTTCTTCCGTCATGATTCTTAGAGCTCCACCCATTGCTTCCTTTCGATTATATCCCCTTCGAATGACCTAGACGGCGGTCTCGCTTGCCGGTCAACGAGTCGGGGTCTAGGGGCGAAGCGCCCTGGTTTGGGGGTTTAGGGGCAACGCCCCCAAAGTTCACGATACATGTTAAAAATCATCACGAATCGAGCTAACTGTTTGGATCGCTAGCGATCCATAGGCTATGGTCACTAGCGATCCATAGCTTTTGGCTCGATAGAGAACTGGCAAAATAGTATGGATCGCTAGCGATCCATGTACTTAAGTGATTTCAGACTTTGTGGCGACCTGGCAACATAGTATGGATCGCTGACAATCCATAGTAAATGGATTGCTAGCGATCCATGTACTTAAGTGATTTCAGACTTTGTGGCGACCTGGCAAAATAGTATGGATCGCTAGCGACCCATAGTGCATGGATCGCTAGCGACCCATGCACTTAAGTGATTTTTGAGTTTTGCCTTTAGGATCGCGTCTACTATCTCATGTTGATGTTCTCCATCACCTTAGCATGTGTTTGCTTGCTTTTTCTCCGAACCATCTTGGTTGGTTCTTCTGTTCTCAACATCAAACCTTCTAAGAAGATTGAGGATCTAACTTCTATACCTATCTGATCTAAAGTAGATAGCTAGATCTAAGCCCGAGTTGAGTTCTCAGTGAAAGCACCAAATGTTGACCAAAAAATGGACCAACACCCTGGTTTGGATTTGAAAGCACTAGTCCTATTCTAATAGAGCAATATCACAGATAATAGATATAAAAAAAGAATAGTAAAAAAAAGAAGACAGAGAATTTTTATAGTGGTTCGGCTGTTAATGAAGCCTACATCCACTTGTAGTTTTACTATAGACTGATTATTGTTACAAGAGATGTTCGATTACAAGGCTTTGATTATCTTTAGCTAGATTGAATCCCTAGAGTTGGAACCACTGGAGAATCACAGTGAAGTCCTGTGGAGATTGTTGTGAGGAAGGTAGAGAGTGAAGAATAATTCCAACAGAGCTTCAACAACCAGTCCAGTCCAGAGAGGATCCAGTTTATGTTGCAGGTAGGATGGTATTTATATGGATCGAAGAGCTTCTGGGCTAGGCCACTTCATCATCAGCTCGCAGGTAGGTAGGAAACGACCCAGGGAGGGTTTGGCTCGCAAAATGAGACAAGAACATGGGTTGTTGGCGACCCATGGTCTACGGGTCGCTGACGACCCATGGTCTACGGGTCGCTGGTGAGCCAATGTCTTGGTCTTTTTTTTGTAGTATTCCTTAGCTAGCTCATTTGAAGGTTTGAGGAGAGGCATGGGTTGCTGATGATCCAAGCACTTAGGATTTTTTTGGAGTTTGGAATTGGATATGTTTCCATAGTCTTTTATCGTAGTCGTTTTGTTTTGATAGTAGTTCACTAGCTGTTTGCACTCAACTGCCGACTGGGCTGTAAGAAGGCTGGTTCCTTGGTTTAATCGATCTCGGTTGTTGTCTCAATAATATAGCTTGGCTATCGTTCACTCCTTTCCTTAGCCTTTCTAGCTAGGTTCTAAGACATCCTAATGTTATGAGATTGTTCTACTTTTTAGTGGATCCTGTTGGGTTAAAAACCTGAATAACAAGATGTGTTAGGGCAAATTATCTGATCTGCCCCCGTCTGATTATCCGATCATGGTTCAAAGGTGTCTGTCAGTATCTATCTCTGGGTACCTAGACATTTGATTTTCAAAACACAATGTCTAATCATGTTGTTGATCCTATAACACAAAGTCAAACTTAACGAATACGGTTCCATTGATTCAAAAAGCTAACTTTATTTCGATAAGTTCAACAAGTCCTACCTTATTACATCCAATTTGAATGAAATGAAATGCCTAAGCACAAAAAAAATTCAGTCAAGTTGCTCTTATCCTTGTATTAGTTATTCGTGGAGGTGGAAAGCAGTCATTTGGGAATGTTTTGTTCTAGTCTGAATAATCTGACCATGTTCAACACTTTCCGTTAACCGTCCTAATCAACACGGTGTTTGTTATTCATCGGGTGGCATTCTCTATGCCTCCCGAGTTCCGATGCAGAGAACCTTCTCTACGGTTCCCTCTCTTTCCTTAAGTCATGCTACTCATAGCTTTGCGATGTCGCACCCTGGAATTGTGCTTTAGTCTCCCTAAATTACCCCTATTCCATCGTCTATTGGAGACTTCATCATCAAGCACTAAGGGGAGAGAGCAGTAGTGATATATGCTAAGGATGATCAGCCTAATAATACATTGTATGCAGAATATTTATGATGATATGAATTTTCGAGCCTCAAAAATCGACACTAATATGTCCGCTGCATTGCATGCCGAGCATTCAAGTGTTGAAAAAACCGACTGTTAAGAGTAAAAAGAAAAAAAAGACATAGAACAGAATCTCACACAAATGGAATAATTTATTATATCAATAATCTTTACAGTGGAAATTTTTTATATACATATATTAGAATCTATTCTAAGCGCAGTTGGGACAGTTATAAATACACGTCCTTACAAATGCTGAAAAACAACAAACACAACGGAAAAGTAAACTACGTACATACATTGATGAAAATCTCCAGCTCTCCTTTGGAAACTCCAAGTGTCTTCACCTAATTCTGAAACTAATCAGGTCTGACCCGAGTATTAAAAATACCCAGATCAGGCTTGGCAAACCAGCATTATAAATATATATGACAGTGTCATAGATCAACTTTGTTGTCAAACAAAACCATTGAAAAGAAGAGTATCACATAAGACCACGCCGCACGTAAACACAAATGAATTTTTAACTTATGATAACTAAAACATTTTTATCAAATCATTTGATATTATTTCTAATGACATTCTTTGAAACCGAAATTGTTACATTAATTAAATTCCAACATACTAGGTTCTATAATCAAAACCGTAAAGGCACGTATTGGAGAACGGATTTCCAACAATGAAAAGGTAAGGGACTACCTTTTGATAGTAAATCTCTAGAGGAATCTACCGAGGCACAGCCCCACTGCCCTCTACCAACACAAAACTATCCAATTATCCCAGTCGTTCCTGACCTATCCATGGCCACGGCATACACAACAAACTCAAAATATAAAGGGTAATCTAGAGAGGTGATGAGCATATCCTAACGGGTGCAACCCACTTAGCCCTGTCACATCTACCCTGTTTTTGCTATTACTAATGTGTGAGGCTTGAGGTAATGCTTTACCTTTCACATGAAAAATCCCACTTTGAATGACACATTGCCATTTTTGAAAATACACTAATTGGTTTCCACAAACCCTTGAGTTTATATGCCTCAGGAAAGGGTGTTAAGTATAAGAGAGGTTACCTCCTACACCACCAAACAGTTGTACATTTGTAATAACCGATGTACGTGGTCTTAGAAATGCAATGTCAGACATTCGTCCATACAAGTCGTCTAGGAACAGGACAAACCGAAGGTACTCCTACTACATCCTGTTTGGGAATCACCTTAGGATAAGTAGTGAGAAGTCCTTACATTGAAGATTTCAAAATGAAGGTACTACTGCCACCATATGCATATAATATAGGAATCACGAGGTTAGTGGCGAGCAGCCCTACATTATGAAGATCTCTGTCTTCAAAAATATTGTCTTTTACATGTCTTAACTTTCGAACACGTGTATTGGTTCAAAATGGTTTTTGGATAGGAATCTTCCAAATCTGATCCTGGTCTCTACGAACCAATTATCGATAAAAATATGTGTATACAGAAATGTTAAGCCTCATTCGTTAAATCCTCTTTTCTTTTTTTACTCAAAATATTATTTAACTTTGAAGATATCCTTTTATCCAATAAAATATCTTTTAGAGATATATATCTTTATACCATTTCTGTTTCGGGATATATAGAATTATTAAACATCATTTTAACTTTGGAAATACTAAATCGTTTCCTTTTAATTACATAGGGAAAATATTTTCATATTCTATAACAAAGATTTCATTTTTTCGAAACATGTTTTAAATGGGTCAAAAACAATGTTATTTAAAACATCATTTACTGTAAACCCAAATCACTTAGTATTAAGTAAAAAGGATTCATAGATTTTAAATTAATTATACTCAATACTAATTTCCGTATTCAACCTATACTATCCGTCGAACAATGTTGAAATCACCTTTTAAATTCACATGGATAGTATGGGTTTCTCCTCGGAATTAAATACAGAGTTTAACCAAAATGTTCTCTTTACCATCAAAATCCTATTTCAAATATTGTTTAACCTTTTTGGAAAACTCCAAATCTCTTTTCTTTTCTCTTCAAAAATGCGATCAGTAAATCAAATTAACTATCCGCTCCGTCAAGTCAGTTCGGATAGTTAGGGGAAGCATGCAACTAGTTTCCCAAACTTCAGCCTAGAGACCACCTCTCTGTCATCCATAAGGCGGTCAAGTTATTTGATCGACTCTTAACTTTAAAAAATATTTAATTTATTATTTGAAAAACACTTCAGAAAATTTGGATAGAAAACCCAAGTTAAAATCATTTATTCAACGGCTACTAAATCCCATTGCTAAATTATCAATGAATAATGATTTTAAAGCTTTATAGATTAAAACACCAGTTTCATTACATATATTCCCATTTTTATAATCCAAATTACTTTTAAAATATTTTAACATATTTATGGAATTTATTTCATATTTTTGAAGATTTAAAAACATCCATTTTAAAGAGTTGAAGATAATATATTACGAACTGCCAAAACGCGACGATTTAAAAACTTGATTTGGATATATTTCAAACTTTATTAAATAGAATCTTGATTTTTCATTTTCATTTGAAAACTTTGATCATAAGGGTCCAGAAAATTCTTATTTCAATAAATTTTGACTTATATTTCATCCTGCACATCCGTTTAACTTTTAGATCGCGAAATCGCAAACTACCGCAATGCAACGGCTTATTTTTCACCTTTTAGTCAAATTTTATAAAACTTGTTTGAAATACTTTTAATACCATATTAAACTATATTAAACCAATTTTTCATGGTTTTACTTTATTAAAATCTCATTTTCGCTTTATTACATATCTTTAATATTATATTATTAAAATATTCAACTTCCATCTTTTCTTTAGTTTCAAATTCTTTTATATTAAACCATATGAAATTTTTCCATGTATTTTCCACTTTTGAAACCTTTATTTTCTAAATAAAAACATTTGATTTACTTTTTCCCAAATAAATTAAATACTCCTCTTTATCTTTTCAAAACCATTTCTATTTTCCAAAAACGATATATTTTTGATTTAAAATTCAAAAGAGGCTTAACACTTCTTATACACACATTATTTCAGAATATAACATGGATTATTTCCCGTGAATTTACCATGGCTATTTAAAGCGGTCATTTCAAATTCGATGAATATGATTTTCACATTATTATCAAAATAATTCTACTTTAGTCAACCAAGTCAATATATGATTAACATAAGCAAATAATCAACCAATAATCAAGCAATATAGCATCCAAACTATGCTAGTCAATAAAGTATATATTTGCATAACACCAATCATAGATGATTTTAAGATAAATTGAAATAAGGTAGAAGTAGCTCACTATCGTACTATCCCAATCTAACTTTTATTGCTACGAAATTGACTATAGCTCCGCTATTTTTGTACCGAAGATTATGAATCTTGACCTGGGACCTTTGGGTGTGCCCTGCCTTGTACTTGAGAGGGTGGAGAGGCGGTGGCGGCTCTTGATTAGCTTAGCCAACTAAGGAGAAAAAAGAGATCTTGAATTTAAAAAGGTATATCTCTCTATATCTTATGATTATTCCGACAGAACTTTGACTCAATTTGGAATATTTTTAAAAGGAGATGGAGGCCATTATTGTGCCTTAGAAGAAGAAGAGAAGCTTAGAAATTTTGAGAGTGAATTTGTAAAGAAAGGAAGAGGATATGCATGTGTATTTACAGGGTAGAAATTCTTGTCCATGAAATTACCAAAATACCCCCTCTCCTCCCTTAACTCACGGTTGAACCCACCCCCCTCCATGTGGCTTCCATCACTTCATTTTGTAGGTGTGTGAGGTGATGTGTAGTTGATTGTAAGTTTTCTTTTTGACTCTTAAGTATGAAGCTTTCAGTTGTATACATATAAGGAAGCTTATGTACATACATATTTAGATAATTACAAACCCTTGTTGTGGCTAATTGTGTATACATATATGTGTGTATATGTATGTTCATGCTTGTGTGTATTGTTAGTCCATGAGTTGATGGTTTTGATGACAACAACCTTAGAATAAGATTATAAAATATAAATACTAACATTATAATTTAGATATATATGTATATTCAGGATTTAACCATGCAGGTACAAAGAATGAAGACTGTACAGTATAGAGATTCAAGGTATCAAGATTGAAGACTCATGAGTATCAAGATTATCAAGAGTTCAAGATTTCAAGATAAGTATTGAGTCTAGAATTATGTTAAAACTTCATAATAGCACTGAAATCTTCACTCCATTTTTCTTTTGGGATGGAACCAATTTCTACCTTTTTAGTGGCTTACAAACCCACGACAAGTAGCTTACAAACCTATGACAAGTGGCTTACAAACCCACGAACATCCTGGTTTTGTACAAGTTCTCGAGTCCTGATATGATGAGATATTCTGCAGGAAGAAGCTTGCAAAACTACTTCAAAATGATTTTCAAAACTACTTCAGAATGATTTTCAAAACTACTTTTCAAAATGTTTTAGCCTTAAAAATTATCTTTTCAAATGATTTTCAAAAAGATGTTTTAGCCTTAAAATATTCTTTGTTTTTGTTTTTAATAAACTCTTGTTTTAAACTTCGTTTGTTTTAAACTATCTTTTAATTATAATATATTTATAATTAAATTTAAATATAAAATTATAGTAAAATTTTATATATTATTATCTATATTTATCTATGTTTTATCTATAGTCAAGTATATTTATAAAGTTTAAATAGTTTTTAATATAAGATAAAGGTTATTTTCAAAGAAAATCAAATCTTCAAAAAATGCTTTGGGATGTCGACATGCCCTAGTACCCCATGTCGACATAGTGACAGTTAGATTCAAAAATTTGAATTTCAAAAGAAGTGTCTATTCGCCATAACCTTTCACGAATGGACATGGCTGTTGTTCTTCTATAAATAGGGGTTGGTTTCAATGAATTTTATATCAGATTTTCTGGTTTTTCACTTCTCTTCTTCTTCCACATTTTCTTATTCAAAATCCTATCATCACTCTGCCGAAATCAACATTGAATCTAACTAGATAATTCTGGTTTGATTCTCTATCACTATCTTAACAAGATCCTAGTACTAATCAGAGTTATAGGCTTCTTTGTAATCTATCTAGCGAGAAAAGGTGTGATTGTAGCCTTGGAAATCAATCAAGCGAGAAAATGTGTGATTATAGCCTTGAGAAATCAATTGGGTGAACTTGTTGTCCGGAAATCAAGTATCTCTACCCAGAGGATTGTGATTCTGGAGGGTGTACCTCGTAGCCTTGAAACCGAGGGTTGTAATTGTTGAATTGCTTTTGAAAGGAAATCTGTACTTAGTTGTGCAGGATTGGATGTAGGGTAATTCCGAACCAGTATAAAATCCGGCGTGTTCTTTCCTTTACTGCATTTACTTTATTTCTACATTTGTGTTTGATTCTGTGATTATATCTGTGTCTGAATATTGCATACATTTGTGTACAAATCAATAATAACTCAAAAAGATTTAGTAATTTCTTATAAACACTATTCACCCCCCTCTATTGTTCATTCTAGCCTTAAGATCCATATTCCGCATTCCTCACATTTGGTATCAGAGCAAGGTTTTCAAAAGTTTCATAATCTGATTTTTGAAAAAGTTTTTTTTAAATTAGCTATGTTTAAGAAATTTGTTAATGCATGTTCAGAAATATTCAGATCATCATTGTCTCTTGATTCTGCATATAATCAATATTCAAATACAAGTTGTCTACTAAGATTGTTTGATGTGTAGGAATCATGCTTTATGGGAGTTGAGGAATTAATCCAGAATAAACAAACTGTGCAGATCAAAAGGAACAAATGGATACTCGATAGTGGATGTTCTAGACACATGACTGGGAATCCAGATATGCTGAATGATATAATATACAAAGACGGAGGACTGGTTAACTTTGGAGACAATTCAAAAGGTTATGTGATCGGCATCGGCAAAGTCGGTAACTCTGAAACTCCTATTATTACTAATGTTCTGCTAGTTAAGAATCTAAAACACAATCTGCTAAGTATAAGTCAACTATGCGATAAAGGATATAAAATTAAATTTGAAAAAGATAAGTGTCACATTGAAGATAATAATTCAACCATAATATTTGAGAGAATTAGGAAAAAGAATATTTATATTCTTAGTTTGAAAATTTCAAATGATAACTTGTGTCTTTTGGCAAATGTGACCCTTGAATTTGACATAAGAGATTTGGGCATTTGAATTTCAAACTCTTATCTAGACTATCAAAACATGATCTAGTAAGAGGCCTCCCTAAAATGAATTTTAAAGTAGATAGTCTATGTGATGCATGTCAACTAGGAAAACTTAGAAAAAGCTCCTTTAAATTAAAAAATATAATTTCTACTTCAAAACCTCTTGAATTACTTCATATTGATCTATTTGGTCCATCTCAAATTCTATCAATAAATAATAGTAAATATGTTTTTGTAATTGTAGATGATTATTCTAGATTTACATGGACAATATTTTTAAAACATAAAAGTGATACTTTTGAATATTTTAAGAATTTTTCAAAAAGGGTTCAAAATCAACTTTCTCAAAAAATTATAACCATCCATAGTGATCACGGTGGTGAATTTGAAAATGAAAAGTTTGAAGAATTCTGCAATAAAAAGGGAATAATTCATAATTTTTCTTTCCAAGAACTCCACAACAAAACGGAGTAGTAAAACGTAAAAATAGGACGATTCAAGAGTGTGCGAGAACTATGCTTTCTGATAGTAATTTACCAAAGTACTTTTGGGCAGAAGCAGTTGCTACCGCCTGTTATATTTTAAATAGAATTTTAGTTAGACCTTTAACTGATAAGACATCTTATGAACTTATTTACTCAAAGAAACATAAGGTATCTTATTTTAGAATTTTTGGAAGTAAATGTTTTATTTTAAATACAAAAGATAACTTAGATAAATTTGATCCTAAATCCGACAAAGGTATCTTTATCGGATACTCTAATAGAAGTAAAGCATATAGAGTATTTAATTTAAGAACTAATACCATCGAAGAAACAATGCATGTTTCATTTGATGAAAATTTCAAAAATTTTGAAGAAATAAATGATGAAGAGGATTTAATCACTCAAAACCAAGAGTCAACTGAAACTAATAATGAATTAAATCATCCTAATAAAAGGATTAAACTTTTAAAAGATCACCCTATAGAAAATATACTTGGAGATATGCAATCTGTTGTTAAAACTAGAAACCAACTAAGTCAAATGAGTAATGTAGCTTTTATATCAACTATTGAACCAAAAAATCCAGAAGAAGCATCAACTGATGATTCATGGATTTTGGCTATGCAAGAAGAATTAAATCAATTCACTAGAAATGATGTTTGGGAACTTGTTCCTAGACCTGAAAATAAAACAATAATTGAAACTAAATGGGTTTATAAAAATAAAATGAATGAACAAGGAGAGGTTGTTAGAAATAAAGCTCGGTTAGTCGCTCAAGGTTATTGTCAAGAAGAAGGAATAGATTTTGATGAAACCTTTGCCCCCGTAGCAAGATTAGAAGCCATTAGGATTCTACTTGCTTTCGCAAATCATAATAATTTCAAATTATTTCAAATGGATGTTAAAAGTTCATTTTAAATGGTTTTGTAAAAGAAGAAGTATTTGTTAAACAACCAACACTTTTTGAAAATGATAAATTTCCAAATCATGTTTACAAACTGAAGAAAGCTCTATATGGTCTAAAGCAAGCTCCTAGAGCCTGGTATGATAGACTAAGATCTTACTTGTTACAATCAAATTTTGAAATAGGTAAAGTAGATAATACTCTTTTTATTAAAAGAAATAAAAATGATATTCAACTAGTACAAGTCTACGTAGATGATATCATTTTTGGATCAACTAATTTTGAAATGAATAAAGAATTTTCTGAAATAATGACAAAAGAATTTGAGATGAGTCATATGGGCGAATTAAACTTCTTTTTAGGATTACAAATAAAACAATTAGAAAATGGTATCTTTATTAGTCAAGAAAAATATGCTAAAGACCTAGTTAGTAAATTTGGTTTGACTACTGCGAGTGGAAAACCCACTCCCATGTCAACCAATGAGTACCTTAGTAAAGAAGATCTCTCGAAAGATGTACATCAAAAATTATATAAAGGAATGATTGGATCACTACTCTATATCACTGCGAGTAGACCTGATATCATGCATAGTGTCTGTCTCTGTGCAAGGTATCAATCCCAACCTAAAGAAACTCACTTAAAAGCTGTAAAACGTATTATAAGATATGTTAAACACACCTTTGATTATGGCTTATTTTATCCTAAAAATGATTCGTTTGACTTAATATCTTACTGTGATGCTGATTATGATGGTTGTAAATTAGACCAAAAAAGTACAAGTGGAACTTGTCACTTTTTAGGGCATTCTCTGATTTCCTGGTTTAGTAAAAAGCAAAACACAGTTTCTCTATCAACAACTGAAGCAGAGTATATTTCTGCTGCTTTGGCTTGTTCTCAAGTAATATATATGCAACAAACTTTAAAAGATTTTGGTTTAAATATCTCAAAATCACCAATTTATTGTGATAATACTAGTGCAATAAATTTATCCAAAAATACTACTCAACATGCTCGAACTAAACATATTTATATCAGACACCATTTTCTCAGAGATAATATAAGTAGAGAAGTAATTACTCTCGACTATATCAATTCTGAAAATCAAATTGCTGATATCTTAACAAAACCCTTAAATGAATCTACATTTACTAAATTAAGAAGAGAATTATGTATTTTTTCATTAACTAAAATATAAAATATAAATAACAAAGTATAATTAAAAATTAAATCAAAATAAATCAAATAGTAAAAATATTGAGAACCATGTTGACATCTCCCCTATACCCATGTCGACATATAACGTTTTTTAAATTTTTTAATTTTTCCCACCAAAATTCAAATAATTGGTTATATATTCTTCTTATTTTCGAAATTTTCTTCATTGTCTCTGTTCTATCTTCTGAAATCAATTTATCAATGGCCTCCTCTTCCAAATTAAACATAAAATCAACCTTTTCGTTCCCTTCTCCTACCTCTGGTCCATTCACACATACTACGCTCGTCCGAGTGGCAAAAATGGAGGACTCTCTGAAGGATTCAATTCAGTTAATGACTGAAATTCAAATGGCGCAACTCCGAATGGCAAAAGAACAGGAAAGGCAAGGGAAAATCCTTAGAAATTTGCAAAAATTTCTAATGGACAATCATGCTAATCCAATCTTGATTGACGAGGACTCTTCAGGAGATCATGAACAAGAGGAAAGTGAAGAAGAAGAAGAAGGACCAATGGAAGAAGAGCATGCGGAAGACAACGACAAAGTCATTTGCGTTGGCGAAGTATGTTTTGACAAGGACGGAAACTTGGTTGAACAACGTGGAAATTTCTGTTTCCATTATCCAAATTGTTCGATCCATAGATCTCCAATTGTCAAAGATACTGAGTAGTTTCTTCTTTTTCATTTTTCATCGTTATGTGTATATTTGTCACGTTGTACGAAAATGTAAATATAAACATATATATATATATATATAAATATTGTGTGTTCTTATATATGATTCCTATATATATATAAGTATTATATAGGTACTTGGTTAGGAATGTTAGTAGTTTAGGACTAAGTTTTAGGTTTACAAGTAAGTATTGATTATGTATGATAACACTATCATTATAATCATATAGAATATTAGACTAAGAGTTATATAGTTTGGAGTTAGTTTATTTTTGTTGATGACAAAGGGGGAGAAATATAAAATAGAAGAGTTAGGCATAGATTAAGGGGGAGTTATCAGTTTTAGGGGGAGTTATTAGGATAGAAGTAATATTTTATAAACAACGGTTGTCATCATCAAAAAGGGGGGATTGTTAGTCCATGAGTTGATGGTTTTGATGACAACAACCTTAGAATAAGATTATAAAATATAAATACTAGCATTATAGTTTAGATATATATGTATATTCAGGATTTAACCATGTAGGTACAAAGAATGAAGACTGTAGAGTATAGAGATTCAAGATATCAAGATTGAAGACTCATGAGTATCAAGATTATCAAGAGTTAAAGATTTCAAGATAAGTATTGAGTCTAGAATTATGTTAAAACTTCATAATAGCACTGAAATCTTCACTCCATTTTTCTTTTGGGATGGAACCAATTTCTACCTTTTTAGTGGCTTACAAACCCACGACAAGTAGCTTACAAACCTACGACAAGTGGCTTACAAACCCATGAACATCCTGGTTTTGTACAAGTTCTCGAGTCCTGATATGATGAGATATTCTGCAGGAAGAAGCTTGCAAAACTACTTCAAAATGAATTTCAAAACTACTTCAGAATGATTTTCAAAACTACTTTTCAAAATGTTTTAGCCTTAAAAATTATCTTTTCAAATGGTTTTCAAAAAGATGTTTTAGCCTTAAAATATTCTTTGTTTTTGTTTTTAATAAACTCTTGTTTTAAACTTCGTTTGTTTTAAACTATCTTTTAATTATAATATATTTATAATTAAATTTAAATATAAAATTATAGTAAAATTATATATATATTATTATCTATATTTATCTATGTATTTTATCTATAGTCAAGTATATTTATAAAGTTTAAATAGTTTTTAATATAAGATAAAGGTTATTTTCAAAGAAAATCAAATCTTCAAAAAATGCTTTGGGATGTCGACATGCCCTAGTACCCCATGTCGAAATAGTGACAGTTAGATTCAAAAATTTGAATTTCAAAAGAAGTGTCTATTCGCCATAACCTTTCACGAATGGACATGGCTGTTGTTCTTCTATAAATAGGGGTTGGTTTCAACGAATTTTATATCAGATTTTCTGGTTTTTCACTTCTCTTCTTCTTCCACATTTTCTTATTCAAAATCCTATCATCACTCTGCCGAAATCAACATTGAATCTAATTAGATAATCTCTGGTTTGATTCTCTATCACTATCTCAATAAGATCCCAGTGCTATTCAGAGTTATAGGCTTCTTTGTAATCTATCCAGCGAGAAAAGGTGTGATTGTAGCCTTGGAAATCAATCAAGCGAGAAAAGGTGTGATTGTAGCCTTGAGAAATCAATTGGGTGAACTTGTTGCCCGGAAATCAAGTATCTCTACCTAGAGGATTGTGATTCTGGAGGGTGTACCTCGTAGCCTTGAAACCGAGGGTTGTAATTGTTGAATTGCTTTTGAACGGAAATCCGTATTTAGTTGCGCGGGACTGGATGTAGGTAACTCTGAACCAGTATAAAATCCGGTGTGTTCTTTCCTTTACTGCATTTACTTTATTTCTGCATCTGTGTTTGATTCTGTGATTATATCTATGTCTGAATATTGCATACATTTATGTACAAATCAACAATAACTCAAAAAGATTTAGTAATTTCTTACAAACACTATTCACCCCTTCTAATGTTCATTCTAGCCTTAAGATCCATATTCCGCATTCCTCACATGTATGTGTATCAAATAACATTGCAACGATTTGAAACAACTTCCGTTCGACAAAAAGTCGAAAATCCGAAAACTGAATCCCGATCACATTTTTAGTTTTTAATTAAACAATTTATTTATGTAAACAAAACTTGATAATAATTTCTTATCATCTTTAAATAATTAAAACAAGATTATTTAAGTTATAAAACCATTTTAAATAATACTAAAATCCATTTATAAAAATCGGCGTCGATCTACTAAAATGCGACGAAGTTTATATATCTTTATAAATAAGTTTATTTATAAAACCTTTATAAATCACTTATTATCATTATATAATAATTAATGGATTCTTCATCATTTAAAACAAATATCTAAATATTAAAGTTAATTAAATATTCCGATTCAAAGTGATAAAATTACGGGTTGTTGCATTCTCCCCCCTTAAAAGAATTTCGTCCCCGAAACTTAACCACAACCCCAAACCAAAAGGAGATTACCCAAAATATTATCTTTAAACTCAATTCCATATGATATATCCAGATTATCCGTAATATCTGATTCGATCTTCTATTTGAATCCACAATTTTACATCCAAACTAGTATTGATCACTCGTTCCTCTAGTGCAAACTTTGATCAGGCTTCTTGATCAGTGACCCTCGTTTTCCTTATATAGCTCTCCTCTATGATAGAAAATGCAAGTACCCAACCACCAACCCTCATCAATGTTCGCCGTCAAGAATCGAGTGATAAATCCTTTTCGGACGAGTGTGAATACCTCAAAGTCCTGTACTCGAATCCTAGATCAAAATCATGCAATGGAACGTTCTACGTACCTGATACGTACTTAGATATATCAAATTCCTTTTTCAAATTTATTTATGAAAACATTTCATAAAACTTTTGTTCTTTTATTCAATCATTTTTATAAAGATGCTTCTCTATATAAAATCAAAATTCTCTATCTTCTTCCAAAGAAACCATTTCAATTAAAAGATAAATTATCTTTTATAATGAACTCCTTATACTATAATATACTTCCTTTAACCAATATTAAATGCAAACACCTTGATAAAAATTAAAAATCACTAATCAATCTATCAATTAATAATTCACATCATCTTTTTAACTTTAGAAAATCATATAGAACGAGTAACTCAAAAATGATATCAAGGAACTGGGTACTACCAATAGTATCATATATTCCCTTAATAAGAAGGGGAATACTTAAGTGTTTACCATCTGAACACATCTCCTGCCCATTTGTAGATACTTTCGAGCAACTTAAACTAGTTAATCATCAGATTCTTTTCAAAAATACCTAGATTTAACTTTTCAAAAATCTCTTTATAGAAGATGTTTTATAAATCCAATTTCTAAAATCACTTATTTGTTAAAACACACGTTTTTCAAAATAACTTTTATTTTAAATCAACTTTTTTAAGAATTCAAATACCTATTTTATTATTTTAAAATATCACTATACATCTTTTGTTCAAACATTTTTATAAATATATAACTTTACTTCATAAAGAAAATTATCAAAGAAGTAAAATTCATATAAAAAATTTCCTAAGTCATTTAAACACGAGATAAGAGAAGCTATAATAAGGATCATGCATAGATATATCATATTTCGAACCATTACATTTGCCAATCAACCATACTTAAACCATAATTAATTGTTTTACATACTTATGGTAATTATGTTAATATATTCCTAATATACTTAAGATATCCAAAATACTCTTACTCTCTAGCAACTTCCAGCCCTACCAAAACACTTATCAAATCAATCGGACTCGAGGGTCGATGGATCATCTGAATCTGAGAACACTACCCCTTCAATCTCTTCTTCCTTTTGTTCACCATATGCTTCATTTCAGTCATCTTCTTTGTTCTCAAGATTCCATCTTGTAGGTTGCCAGGATTGTCTCTGGGGAACCAAAGGTTGAGCAACAAGGTTTCTTGGAAGGATGTTCAAAACCTCTTCTTCTCTTCTTCTTGCTCATTCTTTGTCATTCCTTCCCACTCAATACCTAAAACGTGCGACTCTCCCTTAGATATGGGGCAGCCCATCTCCTAGATAATATGATCGTCGTAGTTGTCTTCTGATTCATTGGGGATGTCGTCCATCCATGCATCATATGCTACTAAATCTAGGTTATTCCTTTCTACCCTCATATTGGGGTTCTCTTTTGGAACTTCTTCAGGTTCTGATACTTCTGGATCTGTTACCCACATCATTTTGTCTCGTGATCCTCGACTTACTTCTACATCATTTGTTATTTGGATCACTTCTTTTTCACTAGATAATAATACTAGTTCTGGAGTCTTGGGTTCTACTAGCATTGTATCCATGGGATACCCGTCCTCATCATAAATGGGTATGTTTATCAAACTCTTCCTTTACCCGCGGCATATGGTTTCTAGGTGACCCTTTTTCTATTCCCTCGTCGTCACTAGAAAGGATTATTAAGTCGTCCTTTTCTCTCTAGTTTGCTCTTGAGGATTCTCCTTTGGAATAATTTCTGTCGTAATTGGAAGGATTCTACAATAGACAACAAAATACTTAGAAACATATACTAAGCTTTTTAACTTGAATCTAATATCATTTTTAACGAGTTTCTTACTAACGTAACTTCTTAAACTATCATCTTTATGAAACATCTTATAGTCAAACGGTGAAATTTTAATCACAAGATGTTCCTATACCAATTTATGTCTTTGAACCAACCCATGGTAATAACTGAATATTATTATTCCCTTAACAACCAAACACTACATAAATAACTATCAGTTGAAAGGTATTGCTTTATATTCAAATAATCCTAGGTAAAATTATTTCATTTACCAATTTTTCAAAACAAAAATCAATTTTATAAAACATTAATAGATACGCGCTCATATATAATTCGCTCAAACTCATTCTAAAGTGCTACTTACCCTACCTCGAATGAGTTACTCATCTTAGGGTGTTATTAACTCTATCTCTGATGAGTCTTACTGTCACCAGGCTACTTGGCCAGGCTATGAGACAATAGTTTCAAGTGATATGGTTAGACTCAGATGAGGCTCGAGTCGAGGAAGGATTGGAGATATGTATGGTTCGATATCCATGAATGGTTCGACCCATATACATGTTTCGGCATGTATGGGTCGGTGAAGGCGGTCCGGTCATTCATGGTTCGGGGCGTATGGCTCGGTCCGCATTGATCAGTATACATCGCTCGGTCATGATTGGGGAAACAAGGTGGTTCGGTCATGTATATGTCGCTCGGTCATGATTGGGGAAACAAGGTGGTTCGTTCATGTATATGTCGCTCAGTCATGATTGGGGAAACAAGATGGTTCGGTCATGTATACGTTGCTCGGTCGTGATTGGGGAAAAAGCTGGTTCGGTCATGCATTGATCAGTATACGTCGCTCCATACATATGGGTCGGCAACTTGGACCAGTCTTCATGGCTTGGCATATTTGGTCTGGTATGCATTGGGGAAGGCAACAAGTCACCACAGGGGGTACGGTCGATGCTTCTATGCTTCGAGTCACACCGCCACTTGCTTCGAGTCATTTGAAAAGGTGCTTCGAGTCATTCTTAGGGGACTCGTGGTTCGGCCAAAGTGGCCCGGGGTACATGGTTCGGTCGTGCTGGGGCATCACTTGTGGGCCGAGTTGTTTAGGTCATGGGCTTGTGCAGGGGATCTAGCACATCTTTGTCTATAAATATAGGGGCAAGGCTAAATGGAGGGGGACTTTTTTTGGAGAACTCCAGGGAGACTCTGCCGTTTACTATACTCAATTCATTGTTGTAAAAACTTGTATTGAAGCTATTTGTGTACGGATTGTATCTGTATTCAACTCTTAGAAGAAGCAATAAAGATTTCACTCAAAGTGGACGTAGGCAGTTACGCCGAACCACTATAATTCTGGTGTTCTTGTTTTTACTGTTCTAATTGCATTTTATTGTGATATTCCTCTGTTTTAATTTATTATCTTCATTAATATCTCTACAAAAATCTTTTCTTGGGTGTTAGTGACCAATTTTGGTGCTAAAATTTTGGTGCTTTCATTGAGAATTTGCATTCTCAGGCTGTTAGGATCTACTTTGTCGCTACTGGATTGAAGAAATCCCCCGAAGGAGATCCAAATTCACTCTCAAGAGTCCATAGACACTACTCAGAGTTCTCGCAGATAACTCTAAGATGGGAAGACCACGTACTAGATCAGCCTTCCACAACGCGGATGTCTACGAGACCGCCAGCGTCCAACAAGTGGGACCTAGCAATCAACAAGCTAATCCAGGTGTAGGGACTGCCACCATCCTAAACCAAGCAGAAGTTGTCACCAGGACAGAGCTCAATGAGTTGATGAGAGAACTCGTGGAAAGTAGGAGACAGCTTAACGACCAAATTCAAGCTAACACCAATCTCATGACCCAGATTGCTCAGTAACAGCATCAGAATGCTGGAGGAAGCCCCACTTCCTACTCATCATCTGACAGCTCCGCTTCGTCGGATGAGCATCATAGGCATAGAGGCCGTAAGATTGAAGCGGCACAAACAGCTGCAGCAGAACAATCCAACAGAAATGCTCCAGGCTCTCTACCAGGAACCGCGGCCCCTCACTTGCTCCGGGAAAATCGCACTCAAACTGGAGTGGGAAACTTAAGATCTGGAGCACAGGTGGAATCTGGTGCACTACTACGCCAGGGTCGTAACGAGGCGGGTCCCCAGGACATGCATGTGGGAGATCACTTACCAAGGAGGCACCGGCCAGAACGGTCATGCAGGACAGAGTCCAACCTGCCACCTCCCATCCAGACCCCGGATTTATCAGCTATGGTCAGACAGCTGATGAGAGAAAATCAGGACAATCCAACGACAATTGGGGTACAACTAGGAGTCATACTCCATTCACAGATGCTATCCTACAAGCTGAGTACCCCCGGAAGTTCAGCATGCCGACTATTCCAGCCTATGAGGGAAGAATGATCCCCGACAGCATGTAATGAGATACGAGTGGATGATGGACTCGGCAAGGGCAAATGATGCGACTAAATGTAGGTGTTTCCCAATAACCCTATCTGGAATCACTACCATGTGGTTCACCAGACTTTCTCCGCGATCGATCTCAAGATTTGATGAGTTGGCGGAAAAATTTGTGGAGCAGTTCAGAATTCATACCACTCGCCCAAAAGACGTGATGTCTTTATCCAATGTAATCCAGACTCCAGGGTAGTCCTTAAAGGAATATTTGCAAAGATTTAACGCTGCTGCTACCGAAGTTAGCAACCCGAATGACCATGCTATTCTCATCGCCGTGATGCGAGGAGTAGATCCGAACTCGGAGTTTGGTGATTGGTTGGCAGGAAAACCTCCGGCTACCTTGGAGCATTTTTATTCAAAGGCGCACCAATTCAGGAGAAGGGAGGAATCCAGGTGGACGAGGCGAGGCAGTGCGTCCGGGCCTGGTAAGGAGATGGTGCAAAGCAATATTGCAGTAAAACAATCTGGCGACAACTCTGGAAAGGTCTAGGCCAATGTTCAAAACAAGCCTGAGTAGTCTAAAGGATCCAGAGGAGGAAGTCCCGGTAAGAAAAGGGTGGCCGGAAAGTGGAAACCAAGGATCCCAACCTACAACGAATACACTCCTCTAAACGCATCTCTGGAGAATATTTATTTATCCACTTGTACCACCTTCCAATACCGAAAGCCGCGCCCAAAAGAATCCGCTGAGGAACAAAAGGAGACTGGGAAGTATTGTCACTTTCATAAGACTTATGGACACAATACTAAGGAATGTAGACACTTCCATGATGCTATAGAAAAGCTGATTCGACAGAAAAAATTACAGCAGTTTGTTAAGAATCCACAGGAAGGCGGACAAGGGACATTCGACCCCAGTCGCGGGCCGGCTCCACATCGACCTGAGGAACCCATTCGAACTGCAGGTAGATTAGTCATAAACACGATAGCCGATGGGCCTCATCCGGTAGACAAGAATTGGCAAGAATGGAGCATTATGCTAGTTCCCTAAAGCATGCAGATTTTGAATGCTGTTCAAACATAGAAGATGGGACCCCAGCTAAACAGCAGCGAATGATGATGGATGATATAGTGTTCAAGAGCAGAGATGCTGATTAGGTGGAGGCACTTACCATTGACCTGATGGTCATCTTGGCAACGATTGGGCCGGTGTTTGTGAGAAGGATACTGATTGATTGTGGGAGTTCTGTGAATATTATTTTCAAAAAGGCGTACGACCAAACGAAGATGGAGGCGAAGGATCTAAAACCATTTAAAGCCCGCATTCATGGTTTTAATGGTGCAAACAATGATGCGATATGTTTTGTAGAATTGCCAGTTGAGTTAGGAGAAGGTGAACGTAGGAGGGTACGGATCCTACCGTTCATTTTTTTGGATGTTGATTCCTCGTATAATGTTTTTCTGGGCCGACCGGCCCTGGCGGAGTTTAGGGCAGCTTTGGCCCCGTGGTGTTTGACGTTGAAGTTTCCGACGGATAGAGGAGTTGGTGTAGTGCATGGCGATCAAGCGACTGGTCGTGCGTGTTATGTGGCTGAGCTGTGAGAGGCCCAACAAAGAGAGAAGGGAAAGGTTGTGGACAACTCCGTACGCATCCATGTTGCTCAAAATTGACAAGTAGTACCCGAGCCTTGGCTCGGGCAGCAGGGTCGGATCTACAAAGACATAGATCCGAGAGACGATGATGAAGAACCTAAGGAGTCTAAAGCTGCACCGGCTGAACTGACGATTGACATTCTAGTCAGCCATGATGATCCATCACGGGTGCTTAAGATTAGATCACAACTCACTCCCTCGTTGACTAAGGATCTTACCGATTTCCTCCGAGCGAACCTGGATGTTTTCGCTTGGACCCACTCTGATATGTGTGGGATTTCTCCCGCCATCGCAATTTATATGTTGAACATTGACCCAAAGTATGTGCCAGTAAAACAAAAAAGGAGAGGTATGGACGCGGAGAGGTCTGCTGCTCTCAGAGAGGAGGTGGACAAACTCAAAGCCAATGGGTTCGTCCGCGACGCCCTCTACCCTGAATGGGTATCTAATCCCGTACTAGTGAGAAAAGCAAATGGGAAATGGAGGACTTGTGTTGATTACTCAGACCTGAACAAGGCATGCTCTAAGGATAGTTTCCCTTTACCTAGAATTGACCAGCTGGTCGACTCAACAGCAGGATACGAATTATTGTCATTTATGGATGCGTATTCGGGATACAATCAAATCCCGATGCACATTCCAGATCAGGAACACACTAGTTTTGTCACGGACGTTGGACTGTATTGTTATGTGATGATGCCTTTTGGGTTGAAGAACGCAGGAGCGACTTATCAATGCTTGGTAAATCTAATGTTTAAAGACCAAATTGGTAGAACAATGGAAGTCTATGTGGATGACATGCTCGTGAAGTC
This sequence comes from Allium fistulosum, assembly GCA_030737815.1. Taxonomy (NCBI): domain Eukaryota; kingdom Viridiplantae; phylum Streptophyta; class Magnoliopsida; order Asparagales; family Amaryllidaceae; genus Allium; species Allium fistulosum. Next base: position 662,033,955 of record CM060907.1, read on the forward strand.
ACGGCAGTCAAACGACCACATTCAAGACTTAGCGGAGATGTTTGATATACTTAGATACTATAGAATGAAAATCAATCCACTGAAGTGTTCCTTGGTGTAGCATCAGGAAATTTTTTGGGTTTTATTGTCAATGCACGGGGAATTGAAGCTAACTGAGAAAAGATTCAGGCTATTCGGGACATACAAGCGCCTAGAACTATAAAGCAAGTACAAAGCCTGAAAGGAAAAGTTGCCGTGTTGAGTCGATTCATATCTAGAGCGACCGACAAGTGTATTCCCTTCTTCGATGTGATAAAGAAAGGGAAGAGAAATTTTGAATGGACGCTCGACTGTGAGGATGCGTTCCGAGCTCTGGTAGGACACTTAGAAAGTCCCTCGGTTCTGTCAAAGCCTATAGACCATGAAGTGTTATATGTATACTTGGTCGTGTCTCAACATGCCATCAGTACGACCTTGGTTCGTGAGGAGGACCGAATTCAAAGGCTGGTATACTATGCCAGTAAACGTTTAACGGGGGCAGAAAGAAATTATCCCAAGATTGAGAAGCTATCTTAGTGCTTGGTGATTGCATCACGCAAGCTCCGTCTATATTTTCAGGCACACCCGATCAGTGTTTATACCGATCAACCTTTGCGACAGGTGCTCCAACGACCAGAAACCTCTGGAAGGTTACTCAAGTGGAACATTGAGTTAATTCAATTTGATATCACTTACTTGCTACGGAGGGCTATCCAAGAGCAAGCGCTAGCAGACTTCATTGCATAATTCACCATATCAGACGAGCCAAGTGGTGTTGATGTCATTCCCCCCATTCGATGGGAACTATACACCGATGGGGAATCCAATGACCGTTGCTCTAGGGCTGGTGTTATTCTAGTAACACCTGAAAACCAATCCATTTATTATGCTTTGAAGCTTGATTTCCCAGCTACAAATAATGAAGCCGAATATGAAGCATTGATTGCTGGCCTAAAACTTGCCAGGGAACTCGGAGTGAAATCGATTGAAATCTTTTATGACTCACAATTGGTGGTATATCAAGTACGAGGAGAATACCAAGCAAAGGGGCAGAGACTTGCCCCATACCTTGCTCGGGTTCAAGAACTGTTGGCAGACCTTGAATATTACGATATTTCGCATATCTCGTGTGAACAAAATGGAGAAGCCGATTCATTGGCAAAATTCACAAGTACTAGTGATGTGCAGCAAATGGGTTTGGTTCCCGTTGAAATCTTCCATGCCCGGAGTATAAACGAGATGGAAGTAGACTCTGTATCAGAAACAGAAATTGAGAGGCAGTCGTGGATAACCCCGTTCAAGCAATACCTGCTACACGGGACTTTGACCGAAAGAAAGAACGAAAGACGACAAGTCAATCGCAAAGCCTCACGATATATAATGCAGGATGGAGTAATGTATAGGAAAGGATTCTCGGTTCCTTTACTTCGGTGCATTGCCCATGATGAGATAAAGCGGGTCTTGAAAGAAGTTCATGAAGGAGAATGTAGCAACCATACTGGGGGCAGACGCTAGCCAGAAAGATCCTCCGCTATGGATACTATTGGCCAACTGTGAATCGAGACGTCGTAGACTATATGAGAAGATGTGACAAATGTCAAAAGTATGCGAAGATTCCGATAGTTCCGCCGATGGAACTCACACAAATGGTTAGTCCCTAGCCATTTCCAATATAGGGGATCGATATAATCGGCTCCTTGCCAATCTCCAAAGGTGGTGCAAAATACGCAATTGTTGCAGTCGATTACTTTACCAAGTGGGCGGAAGCAGAACCCTTAGCTACGATCACCACCAAAAAGGTAATTGATTTCGTTGTGCGAAACATCATATGCTGTTTTGGCCTCCCAGGAACTATCATTACGGACAACGGAACTCAGTTTGAGAGTAGTGAGTTCAAAGAATTCTGCCAAAAATATTGCATTGAGAAAAGGTATGCCACAGTCGCTCACCCTAAAGCCAATGGACAAGTTGAAGCCGTAAACAAAATAGTCAAATCCATATTGAAAAAATGTTTGGAGAAGGCTAGAGGCAAGTGGGTGGATGAGCTTCCGATAGCACTTTGGGCTTACCGGACCACCCACAAGTCCGCGACTGGCCACACTCCATTCACCTTGGCATACGGCACTGAAGCTGTTATACCCGTGGAACTTGAAGTTACCTCTCACCGGGTAATTCATTACGATCCTAAGACAAACTAGAATCTATTACTGGAATTGCTGGATTTTGTCGATGAAAAATGTGAAGAGGCTGATTTGAGGGCAGCTGCATATAGGCACCGAGTAGCTCGATATTATAATAAAAAAGTTCGACCGAGAATCTTTGATGTGGGTGATCTCGTTTTGAAATGAGTTTTTCCGATCCCATCACATATGAATCCTGCATGGGAAGGTCCATACGTCATTGAACGAAAGCTTGGAGAAGGAACCTTCAAGCTAGCGACTGTCGATGGCATGACACTCCCCAGAGCATGGAATAGCGAGCATTTGCGTCGTTATTACACTTAGCCTATTTCTTTTGCACTTTAGTACTAATTATTTCCAGTATATGATTCTTTTGTTGTTCTTTGTTTTCGGCATGTAATAAGACAACTCGGTTTTTTCCTATTTGTTATGATCAATAAAGGCTTGAAGCCATTTTTCTATGAACTGTTGATGTTCCATGTGTCATAATTTCATGGCAAAAAATTAAATTACATTATTCTGTCCGGCGTATGAACGCACACACAAAATTAAAAGTCAAACGACTTAAAGACCTCTAAGTCCCCGGAGCGTGAACTAGAGTATTATGATTCCCCAGAGTGCGGACTATATTATAAACGACTTAAAAATCTCTAAGTCCCCGGAGCGCGGACTACAGTATAAACAATTTAAGAATCTCTAAGTCCCTGAAGCGCGGACTTGAGTACTCTGAGTCCTCGGAGTGCGGACTAGAGTATAAACAATTAAAAAATCTCTAAGTCCCCAGGGCGTGGATTAGAGTACTCTGAGTCCCTGGAGTGCGGACTAGAGTATAAACGATTTAAAAATTTCTAAGTCCCCGGAGCGCGGATTAGAGTACTCTGAGTCCTCGGAGTGCGGGCTAGAGTATAAACGATTTAAAAATCTCTAAGTCCCTAGAGCGCGGACTAGAGTACTCCGAGTCCCTGGAGTGCGGACTAGAGTATAAACGGTTTAAAAATCTTTAAGTCCCTGGAGCATGGATTAGAGTATTCTGAGTCCCCGGAGTGCGGACTAGAGTATAAACGATTTAAAAATCTCTAAGTCCTCGGAGCGCGAGCTAGATGTTCGGACGGCTAAATGTCTATCAAGTTAGAAAATAGCCGAACGAATTTTGAAATAAAAATATAACCGCAAACGCATGGCGTACACTTGTAGTACGTGGCGAATACGGGTCGATCCGCAGGGAATTGATGATTTTAAAATTCTATTCAATCAAATTAACCAAAGTTGAAAGTGTGATTAGATAAAAATGTAAGAAACTAACAAAAACTAGCAAAAGAAAAATAGATAAAAATATGAGAGTTAAATGACAATTTAGAGATAAATCCACTCTCTAGATCATATAATTCAATAATTAATGAAATTATGATCTCTTTTTTGGTCATATGTGAGTTTAAATGATGTGTTTATCATAAGTATGGCTTATTTGTGCAATTAATTAGCTCAACATAAGCCATCAAACTTTAACACACCCCTTAAATCACTTACCAACTCTCATGAAAACAACAACAAAGTTGAAAATGAAATCTATTTTAAGCATGCCTTATTAACTATTGTTTAGAAATACAGGCCATCAAATTTTAATTTCACATTCACTTCATTACCATCATCATATGTAGATGAAGAGGTAATTATTGCTTGTGATTGTTTAAGCCTAGCCTATTTGTTATGAACAACATAGACTATCAAATTCAACATGAAACAATAAATCACATCAACATTCCTTTAAGCACAAAAGAGATCAAAATTATCAAAATGTTGAAGCTACATGATTAGAGGCTTCATTACCCCTAAATTGAAGGGGTTAAGCTCTCATTTTTGTAATCATATGAACAAATGTAGCTAGCAACATGAAAGCAAAAGGAAAGGAAAAGAGAAGCTAATTAACAAGAATTAAAACTAATCTACTTTGCATGAATGTAAACTACACTACTAACATAAGAAGAGAAGAAGCATGTAAATAAAAAGAACTAACATTGCATAAAAGAAAGAAAAATTACATGAAATAAAATGGCTAAGTAGCCATGGAAAAAGAAGAGAGAAAAGCTTTGATTTATTCTAAGCTAAAAACTAAGTAAGAGAGACGAAGAAGGAAGAGGGTTACATGAAACATAAGGGGTACTTATACATGTGTTAAACCCTAATTCATATTTTAGGGGAATGCCCAAAATACCCTTAAGAAAGTGTGGAGGCCAAGTAATAATTAGCTTCTACTAATCATCATTTAAGTATACATGAAGCCATTAATTCCATAAGCATGTGCATCAGCCTCTAATTTGTACATTAAGGTAGGTGGGTAGGTGGGGTTCTCCATTATCTTCACTTTGAATTATTTTCATCTTCATTTGTTCTCTTCACTCTTGTGCATGCATATATCATCATGAAACCACTTGTATATGACTTTACAGTCCTACAAAATAATATAGAAATTTTCAATTAAATTTTAGAAAATTAATATATGCACAAAAATGACTATTTTGCCTTTGGATGAAGGTGAATATGTGACGATTTGAAATAATTTGAATTTTTGTTTAAACAAGTTAAAATACCCGATATGGTCATTTATTTAATTTAAATAGATTAAATATGGTGGTAAAAATATGCACATTTACGTGCACATCAAATACCCACACTTATCTTTTTATTCGTCCTCGAATAAAGAAAAACTAAGATAAATCCGTTTTCGTAGGGAGCACGATTGCATTGAGCGTATGCAACAAGCCGTTAAACTTCTGGGTGTCCCCACTAGGACGAGTGTTGTCTCGTGAGGGTTTTCAGTGGACACTACCCACAAAATCCAAATGCAGGATGAAAATATTTACAAAATGCAAGATTTATTTACAAAGAGATGAATGCCAGTTTTTAAAAATATTTACAAATGAAAGATTTATTTTTAAATAGACATAAATAAGTTAAATATAAGTTTTGGTCATTATCTTGAAAATTGAAGTCATTTACTCATCAAAATTTCCAATAAAAACGAAGTTATCAAAGCAAATATACTATAGTTTAACTCGTTGTTTCGGTTGATAACACAGTGTAACTATGAAATAAATCCTTAGTTGATTATCAAAGTTTATCAAAGTGGTATTTCATTTCTTTTCAATAACAAGTCAAATCAAATAAGTTAAAATAGTGCTTGGATTTCAATTTCTTACTCTCTCTTATTTTTGAAAATTTTATTTATATTAACAATTTTTACATATGCCTAACTCAGGTAAACTGAGGCCAGATATATTACCCATGCACTGCCTTGCGGACTGATGTGAGGGGAATACAGAGCATTGGGAGTGAACACACAAGTGTGAACACTTATCGACTGTAGGCGTTATTAATAAAATAATTTTTTTATATACACACCTAACTCAGATAAACTGAGGCCAGATATACCCATCGTGCACTGCCTTTCGGGCATACATGAGAAGGGTACAGAGCATGGCGAGTGAACACACGAGTGTGAACACATGACTCTAGGTGTTAAAAATATATACATATATACAAATGTTTTTTTTCTTGTTTTTTGAGAAAGAGAGAGTTTTGCAAAATCATCTTAGCACCATTTAACTTAGAAGACAAAAAAATGTTATATCCTTTACTTTAAATCAACCACTTTTTAAAACAAAGATTTTCAATTAGGATATATTTCATAATTATCACGTATGAATCTTTCTATATACTAGTTAAACCATTATTATTTGTAATCAAACTTCATTTTTATTTTTGTTAAGACGAATAAATTTTCAAAAATTTCAATTTAATAAACCAAAACCATATATTTATCCTATAGTGTTTCTTTAAAAATAAATCAAAAATGCTTAAAAAATAAAAATAAAAATTTGTTTTTTTTTGTTTTTGAGATTTTTTTTAATTTTGGAAAGAAAAATTAAAAATAAACCATGAAAAATGAAAATGATGATGAGGCCACACACTTGATTTTGACTGTGTCCCCATAGTCAACCCAAGTGAAAGGAGAAAAAATAAAAATTAAAATGGCCTTTATTTATATGAAAATGAACGGTATTTACACGGGATCAGAAAGTATATCGTCAAAGCGTAAATGAAACAGTCTTCTAAAGACCGATTCATTTGTCTCGTCAAATATGCGAGACACGGCTTAAGCTCAGAAAACCAAACCATACAAGGTTTCGAAGTTGAATTTGGATTTGGAAAAACGAATGCCGTTTTATTAAAAATTGTACGAGTCGTTTTATTTTCAATGATTTTTGGGGTTGATAAAACGATTGATTAAAGTTCAAGTTTATTTTCATCAAATTGAAATTCAAGCTGTTCATTGAAAAAGTCTTCAGAATTATTGATTTCAAAATCAAATTGGTGATTTAAATCTTCCCCATCAGAGTTTAACTACTCGTTTTCAAAAAGTCCATAAAACTCGTGTTCGTTAAATTCGACTTCCTTTGTTGGATTATCAACAATTTTATTGCATAAATCAAGTTCAAAATTCAAAGTTGTTGTATTCAAATTTTCAAAAAAAGAAGATCGAAATTTAAATCGAGTTTCTCACCCTCAAAAGAATTGAAATCCAACTCAATTACAGTGTTTTCAACAACTTCGTTAAGATTTTCGTTTTCAATTTCAAAAGTTGTTATTTGAAAATCGTCGATTTGGGTAAAAGATGGATTATTGTTTGACTCGTCACATGTTGTAATTTGATTTTGTTGTTCATGTTGTTTCATATAAGATTCAAACAACGAATCCGTGTGATCATCGTAAATTTCATTCATTTGTTCAACAAAATCCAATTTATAATTATTAACATGAGGATTTTCACTTTGAAATTGTTGAGAACAAATATTTTCAATCGTAATGTGGTTAAGATTATTCCCATTGCCAAATTCGTTTGAAAAGTTGTTTCCATTTTCATTTTGAGTTTGAAATTCATTTTGGAGTTCGAAATTGAATTGGCATGGGTTGTAATCGAAATCGTTTGAATTTTGAATTGAATTCAAATTTTGAAATCCTTGACCCGAGTTATTACACAAATATGAATTCCACAAATCATTTATCATTTGATTTTGTTGTGTAGAGATTTCAAGTAAAGACGAAATGCTCTTTTCAAGATTTGAGGGTTGGTCATCATTTTGAAAATTTTGTGGTTCAATATTTGAATCATTTAAACAATAGTTGTTGTTAAAATATCCATACGAATTTGGAGTGAAATCATATGGATTATATTGATTTTCACAACTATCGTAGAATTCATGTAAGTACGGAAACTTGGACATTTTCAAGAATGTTTTTGGATTTTTTTTATAAAGGAAAAATATGTACAAATAAAATTTATTTTTCAAAAGGGAAATTGATTTTTGTTTTGTTTCTTGGTTTTTCATTTTTTTTGTTTTTGAAAAGGTTTTATATTTTTTTTTGGATTTTGGTTTTTCTAATTTTTTTTTGGATTTTTGAAATTTCAAAGAAAAAGGATTTAAAAATTTCAAAGGAAAAGGAATATTTACAATTTTTTAGTTTTGGATTTTGATTTTGATTTTTTTTAAATATGCATGAACTAATGCAACTAAATGAATGCAAGGGTTAATTACAAATGATTTATCCTATGTTAACCCAAAATTGTTTAATCACACAATGTCTTAAATAAACAAGATAGTTCTCAACCAGGTAACAGACAAGATTTATCGGTGCACCATGAATCACCGTAGCAATGCAACCGAAGGTTTAAGTACCTTCAGAGGAACAACCACTATAATATTTACGAATCACCGTAATATTTATAAATGGTTATTTCTCTGCCGTAGCCTAGACACCAAGAAATTAAATTATTCAAAGAAGACAACTTGTCTGTATACAATTAAAAGTTATTGATGTCTAATCATTATTATTAATCAAAATCTAGGATGAAATGCAAAGCAGAAATTAAACGTGTATTAACAATGCAACTACGAATGAATTTTGTTTTTTTTGTTTTCTGAATATTTTTTTTAATGCAAGTAAACAACAATGCAAGACAAACAAAAACAATAGATATATATAATGCAAGGAAAATAAAGAGAATTATAAATAAGCAAGCAGTTTTTTTGGCAAGCTTAGAACGCAAGCAATTTATTTTAGCAAGCACTTCTGCTCCTTCTGCAATTCTGCTTTGGCAACCTGAAATAAAAACAAAAGATTTTTTTTAATTTTTTTTGAAAAGGAAGTTTATGAAATAAAATGGCTAAGTAGCCATGGAAAAAGAAGAGAGAAAAGCTTTGATTTATTTCCTAAGCTAAAAACTAAGTAAGAGAGACTAAGGGAGAATGTTACATGAAACATAAGGGGTACTTATACATGTGTTAAACCCTAATTCATATTTTTGGAGAATGCCCAAAATACCCTTGAGAAAGTGTGGAGGCCAAGTAATCATTAGCTTCTACTAATCATCATTTGAGTGTACATGAAGCCATTAATTCCATAAGCATGTGCATTAGCCTCTAATTTGTACATTAAGGTAGGTGGGTAGGTGGGGTCCTCCATTATCTTCACTTTGAATTATTTCCATCTTCATTTGTTCTCTTCACTCTTGTGCATGCATATATCATCATGAAACCACTTGTATATGACTTTACATTCCTACAAAATAATATAGAAATTTTCAATTAAATTTTAGAAAATTAATATATGCACAAAAATGACCATTTTGCCCTTGGACGAAGATGGATATGTGACAATTTGAAATAATTTGAATTTTGGTTTAAACAAGTCAAAATACCCAATATGATCATTTATTTAATTTAAAATAGATTAAATATGGTGGTAAAAATATGCACATTTACGTGCACATCACTATAGTACTCTGAGTCCCCAGAGTGTGAACTAGAGTATAAACGATTTCAAAATCTCTAAGCCCTCGGAGTGCGGACTAGAGTACTCTGAGTCCCCTGAGTGCGGACTAGAGTATAAACGATTCAAAAATCTCTAAGTCCCTGGAGCACGGGTTAGAGTACTCTGAGTCCCCGAAGTGCGGACTAGCATACAAACGATTCATAGAATCTCTAAGTCCCCGAAGCGCGGACTAAAATATAAGCAATTCGGAAATCTCCAAGTCATGTGGAAGCGAACAGGTGCTTACATGACCCATGGATCTTTGAATGTCAAGTACTAGTTGGATGATAAGCTAAATAGCGAAAATCATCGAAAACAAAGAAACAAAATTTTATTTATTTCTAGTCGGAGATTCAATTCCATTACAACTTCTCCTAAACCCGGAGCAAAAAGTCTATTCACAACGACTATAAAAGTAAATAGAAACAACTACATGACTTAGGTGGAGCGAGGTATGATGAGAAGATGATTACTTCTTTGACTTCTTCTCTTTCTTCGGTTTCTCCGAAGGCTCCTCATCCAAGCAGTTCTTCTTGGACCCTCTGTTTCCTAGCGAGGTGGTATCCAGTGCAGGAGGAGGGACATCCAGAGGTTTGTCCCCCCCGGGGAGGATTACCTTCAAGGGCCTATTTAAAGGATTATCGAGTTCCATCACCTGGGGTTCAATCTTAATTTCGGCCTTCTTTTTCTCCTCCTCCGTGATTCGTTCCCCCATGCTAAGTTTTGAAGTAGGTTCGGAAGAGCTCGTGATTTCAACCTTGTCATTTTCATCCACAGGCGAGGGAACCCTGGTCTTGTCCTCTTCGAGCGCTCCGATTACTTGGGCATCGGGTCCGGGAGTATCCCTAGTGTGAAGCTCTTCCACTATTTTTCTTCCTGCTCCTTGGCGACATCGCTCCTTAGAGTTGGCTCAGGATCAGAATGACCTACATGGAGTCAAAAAGGATAAGTGTTAGAATACATCTATTGTTCATCAAAAGCGATGGTCCTTTCAACCCTGGGAAGAAAAATTACATACCGGTTTCCGGTTGACTCTCAGCTGTTTTAGGAGTCTCGCCCTCTTGAACAGGGGAAAGAACATGAACATCAAGCCTGGGTTTCTCTGGGTCATAGCTGACATGCTGCTTGAAAGGATCAAATGATGAGCAACCAGCCGGCTGGGCGATAGGAGGAACTGGAGACTCAGTTTCGGATGAGCCAGCATCATCGTCCTTCCCTTTCGATGAGGAGGAATCTCTTCCATAGAGGGCTTTGGCTGCGGATAAGTCGGAAGGCTCGTTTCCTCGAAGCACTTCGTTCACCAGAGAATCCTCACCAGTCTCTTCGGTTCCCAGCTCCACTTGCTTAATTTTTATTAGAGTATCCCATGCTTCGGCCAATGATTCGAGGTAACCCTCACCCAGAAATGATAGATCTCAATGCATGAGAACTCGAGCGTTGTATTAAGCAATAAGCGGATCAAATAAGCATTTAATTTCTTCTCTCCTGGCTTCAGCAGCTGCCTCAAGGCGAGAATCAATTTCTATCAGTGCCATTCTTTTGCCCTCTTCATGGGCTACATCCTTTAACGCTTCGGCTTTAGAAAGTTCCTCGTCGAGCTTCGTCTTTAAGAGTCGTGTTGCGACGATTTCCTCGCAATATCTTTGCGACTCTTCTTGTGCAGCGGTTTTCTCTTCTTTTTCTTTATGCAGCAGCTCCTCCAGTTCTTTAACTCGTCGAGCGAGGACATCCTTTTCTTTCTGGATGGAGTCTTTTTCTAAGGCTAGAGCACCACTACGTTGAACTGCCACATCGATTTCCTTTTTGTGAGTGGCTTCCAAACGGCTGACTACCTCAGCTGTATCTTTGGCGTTTTTCTAAGCGGCCTCAAGTTGAGATTTGTACGAGGAAAGCTCTTCGTCCTGTACTTTAATAATATCTTTATCATGAATGGCTTCAAGTTTTAGGCGATCAATTTCATGCTGACGTTCCATAGAAACTTATGAAACTTTTTCTACCAAATGAACAAACGCACCGTGTTGGACATAGACATCGTTGTTACAGGAGATGACGCTTTGTTTGACGTGCCCTGGAATAGGATGAATCGCTGGAAGAAATTTCAATCCGTCGAAGCATATTTTTGGAAATGTGGCTCTAAGCTTAGATAATTTTTCAGCGGTTGATGGATCATGTGCAGGGATTGGAGGAGTATGCCTAGCCAGAGTCACAGATGTTTTATGAGGCTCACAAGATTGTTTGGTGCTGGACGAACAAGAGTGTTGGTCGCAAGGAGCTTCGAATTGAGGTCCCTTTTGAGCAGATTTTTCTCTACCGTGCTTCGAATGAGGGGAGGATCGTTGGGATGTGAAGAATGGTTGTAAGTTCTTCTTCAAGAAGACGACGAGTCTTAGGGGCGGTAGTCCCTATCGCCGCTGTCATCCTTGTCTCGGCATCTACCTGATCCCAAATCCCGACCGGAGTGGTGGAAAATAGAGGAACCGCGAAGGCAGTCGAAGTTGTGTGAGCGTCCCATATCACCTGCACGGAAACCAAGTGAAGACGAGTTAGTGAGGATCACACGATGGCTAAAATTTAAGTGTGGGGTAAAGTGTGAGTGTTCGTATGTGTCCTAGTGTTTTCTCCCTGACTGACCAGTTTCTTTAGCTTTACTTATTGGAGTTTTCTCTCCTTGATAACGGGCTTGATCGCCTTCATCGCCTCTTGCGGGTGAATTAAGCCCCATGGCCTCTGGATCATTGAAGCCGTAATTTAGCAAGTCATTGGGGATGGTCAGGTCTGATAGACCTTTTAGCGAACCCTCTAAATGTTGGGGAGACGACTCTTTCTCGACTGGAGTAATCGTAACTTTTGAAGTTCCGCCCACTGATTTCTTTCTCAGTTTATAGGCCAGGCCTTTTTCCTCTTTGAAGGAGGGGGAGGTTCATCGATGCCAGGTGAGTCGATTACTGGTGCCGAATCGGGACTTATATTCTCGTTGGTCGCTTCTGGCATCCCGCTCTCCTTAATTTCACCTTCCTCTGTTGTATCGGGGGCCCTTCTATAGGAGGAACCGAAGGTCCGGCCTACTCTTTGCCTTTCTCTACAGTAGATCCGGTTGTAGTGGCCCCAGCTGGGAGGCTAGTACCACGACCCTCTGTCAGTAATCCAAATCTTGAAATAAATTCATTAGAAATAACAGATTTGATCTCCCGGTCTCTCACGGGAATAGCTCGAATGGCCTCGACGGCCTCAGAATATCCAACGCCTTTGGGTCACGGGCGGATACCTATAAAAGTCGAAGGAAATTTAGGAGAGATGCATTTCGAGCCTCAAGCAAATATTAGTCAAAGAATAAAACTTACTCCTTCTAGCCATCTCCTCGAAAAACTGGGAGGGCAGTGTACGTAAAACCACTCTTTCTTGTACTAGGAGAATTTACTCCACGCCCCCGTCAGGATTTGACATTTTGAATGCGGTTCGAGAAAGATGAAGGATGGACTGTCAGACTGTCTTTTGAAGCGATAGATATAGCGTACGTCCTCAGGAGTAGGGAGCCTGAATAAGGTGCTCATGAAGAGAATACAAGTGCCATAGATAAACGCATGACTATTGGGATGTAGCCGTGCCAGAGCAATCCCGATATACCGCAACACTTCACGGAGAAAAGAGTTGAAAGGTGGCACGCTACCAACCCAGCACATGATTTTATTGCACGTTGTATATCCGGTTGGGGGCAGGTGAGGCCGATCTTTCCCAGATGGAACTAAAACGTCGTCAAAAGGGATTCCATGAATTGTACACAAACGACGAAGGGCGGTTTCGTCGATTTTTGAAGCTTGTGAATCAATAGGATCATCCAAAATAACTGCTTCGTCTATAACATCAGGGGCTGGATCAATAACTGCAGTAGATGGATCCAGAATACCCTATGTGGAGGTTGTCGGTGGATTCAAAGTTCCTACTGCCTCCTGCTGAGAACTCGGCTCAGGCTTGTCAGAAACCGCAGCAGAGCTCGATTTTATGGACATCTTTGAAAAACAGTGGATGTGAGCAGATACCTGCTTAAACTATACTTGAAAGATAATCGATATCAGATATAACGATGATAATATACCCCCCCCCCCCATGTTGTGTGTGAACTAGTGCTACGACTTAAACGTGAGTGCCAGAAAAATTAAAGTTTTAAACACAAGGGTGGTATGATAGAACTTTAAGTTATTGTTCTCGGAGACCGTCATCGCTGACCGTCTCCTACGGTTTGTTATATGGTTGACAGTAGTGGTTTTGGAGTCAAACATTGGCATCATAGAGTGTGAAGGTTGTCGTTTGCATTTGTTAGTTAAGCTTGCGTTTAAGATCGTTCAAGTTATGAGGGAGTTGGTTCGAGTTAAGTTCTTGGGCTTGTATGCTTTGTTGTTTGTCATGCTTTGTCCAATTTGCTTAAGATTGGTTATGGAGGTAAGTTACTCAAATGTGCCCTATGTTCGGGTTAAAACACTTCTGATTACCAATGTCGACCCACTCGCTACCTCTCCCTAATTACCGAACGACACTCTCTCTTTCCAAGCCGAACGACACTCTCTCTCTAGCACTACTCCCACAAGAGATTTACCAAACAACAGACTTCCACCCAAAATACCGACCAGGAGTTGTCACTCAGCCTATGCCTTCTAAAATTACAAACTCCTACCGATCTGCATTGTCTCCTAAGACACTGACCCGCATGTTCTCTCCCAAAACCGAATGACTTCGTACCAGATTGCCAATTCAGCCCTATTTTAATAACCTAACAACCATTCTCCCTCGCTCGATGGCCCAACAGGAACCTACATCCTAGAGGTCACCGATATCCTTTCCTTTTTTCCCTCTCCACCTCATCGGCCTCGAAATCTATTAAGACCATATCGAGCTCCTAACCTAAGGCGTGTTCCTATCTCCGATTCGACCTCCCTCATCTGCAACGACTCCTATTGATCATAATCCGAAGAAAACTCGTGAAGTCGAGCTTCATAAAAAACCCCTAATTTGGGAAGATGGATCAAGTGAGAGATTCATACCTATAGGAATGAATTGAAGCTTATAGGAGCCGTTAGATTTAGGATTGAAATTCGTTTAGGTTTGTTAACAGAGGGAATTGTAGAGTAGACGTCCTAGATTCAGGAGGAGAAAGGAAAGTTGGAGTAGTAGTCGAGGTTCGAGGGGAGGTAAGTTAGAAGGCCTTGTAGAGATAAAGTAAAAGTGAAGGGAAGGAGAAGGAATGGGCTTTTATATGTGGAGAAGGGAAGGTGATCAGGCCCTTTCCCAGTGGAACCGGTCAAAGAGCTTCAATGGTTCGGTGAGTCAATACGCCGAACAACACCAAGTAAACTGAACGAATGATTCGGTGCTCGTGCGCCGAACGATCCACAAAAAAAAGAGGAATGAGAAGAAGGGTGAAATATATATATGTGTATAAGCACACATAATGTTATGAAGGTCTGTCGTGATTAAGCCTTCGCGGGATTGTGCGCGTTCGGCTTTTGAAAAGTTGAAAACAGGATCTGAACGACAAACGATTATCTTTCTGGGTGAGCTAGTTTATGAGAACAGGAACTATTAGCTAGTTCAAAGTGCGTCATGTTGGTTCACAAAATGCACTTTGGGGGGCAAATGTTACCAGGCTACTTGGCCAGGCTACGAGACATTAGTTGCAAGATATATGGTTGGACTCAGACGAGGCTCGAGTCGAGGAAGGATTGGAGATATGTATGGTTCGATATCCATGAATGGTTGGCCCTTATACATGGTTCGGCATGTATGGGTTGGTGAAGGCGGTCTGATCATTCATGGTTCGGGGCGTATGGGTCAGTCCGCATTGATCAGTATACGTCGCTCGGTCATGATTGGGGAAACAATGTGGTTCGGTCATGTATTTGTCGCTCGGTCATGATTGGGGAAACAAGGTGGTTCGGTCATGTATACGTCGCTCGGTCGTGATTGAGGGAAAAAGCTGGTTCGGTCATGCATTGATCAGTATACGTCGCTCGGTACATATGGGTCAGCAACTTGGACCAGTCTTCATGGCTTGACATATTTGGTCCGGCATGCATCAGGGAAGACAACAAGTCACCATAGGGGGTCCGATCGATGCTTCTATGCTTCGAGTCACACCGCCACTTTCTTTGAGTCATTCTTAGGGAACTCGTGGTTCGGCCAGAGTGGCCCGGTGTACATGGTTCGGTCATGCTGGGGCATCACTTGTGGGCCGAGTTGTCTAGGTCATGGGCTTGCGCAGGGGATCTAGCACATCTTTGTCTATAAATAGAGGGGCAGGGCTACAGTGGAGAGGGGCTTTTTTTGGAGAACTCCAAGGAGACTCTGTCGTTTACTATACTCAATTCCTTGCTGTAAAAACTTGTATTCAAGCTGTTTGTGTATGGATTGTATCTGTATTCAACTCTTAGAAGAAGAATAAAGATTTCACTCAAAGTGGACATAGGCAGTTACGCCGAACCACTATAATTCTGGTGTTCTCGTTTTTACTGTTCTAATTGCATTTTATTGTGATATTCCTCTATTTTAATTTATTATGTTCATTAATCTCTCTACACAAATCTTTTCTTGGGTGTTAGTGACCAATTTTGGTGCTAACACTTACCCCTACCAGGCTTAGGTGTTCGCTTAAGCTAAGATCTGATACCAAATGTGATGACCTGAATTTTCGGCCCTTGAAAATCGACACTAATACGTCCTCTATATTGCATGCCGAGCATTCAAGTGCTGGAAAAACCGACCGTTAAGGGTAAAAAGAAAAGAACACATAGAATGGAATCTCACACGAATGGAATAATTTATAATATCAATAATCCTTACAGCGGAAAAACTTTTATATACATATAGCAGAGTCTATTCTAAGCTCAACCAGGACAGTTATAAATACCTGTTCTTACAAATGCTGAAAAACAACAAATATAGTAGAAAAGTAAACTACGTCCATACATTGATGAAAATCTCCACCTCTCCTCTGGAAACTCCAAGTGTCTTTAGCTAATCCTGAAACTACTCGAGTCTGACCCGAGTATTAAAAATACCCTCATTAGGCTTGACAAACAAACGTGAGACACGAATTATAAATATATATGACAGTTCATAGATAAACTTTGATGTCAAACAAAACCTTTGAAAAGAAGAGTATCTCATATGACCACGTCACACTTAAATACGGACGGGTTTTTACCTTATGATAACTAAAACATTTTTATCAAACCATCTGATATTATTTCTAATGACATTCTTCGAAAATCCTTTCAAATAAAATATTAGTGATAGCCGAAATTGTTACAATAATTAAATACCAATATTCTAGGTTCGAAAATCAAAACCACAAAGGCAAGGGACTACCTTCCAACAGTGCATCTCTAGAGGAATATACCGAGGCACAACCCCTCTACACTCTACTAACAAAGAACCAACCTACCTCTACCATAGATAGTACCAAATATCCCACAACCTCGGTCATTCCTGACCTATCCATAGCCATAGCATACACAACAAACCCGAAATATAGAGGGTAATCTAGAAATGTGATGAACATATCCTAATGGGTGCAACCCACTTAGCCTTGCCACAACTACCATGTTTTGCCGTTATCAATGTGTGAGGCTTTAAGTGACATTTTACCTTTCACATGACAAATCCACTTTGAATGCTATATTTCCATTTTCGATGACACACTAATTGATTTCCATAAAAGTACAACCCACGAGTTCATACACCTCAGGGAAGAGTGTTAAGTATAAGAGGGGTTACATCCTACACCACCAAACAGATGAACGTTTGTGAAAACCAATGTACGTGGTCTTAGAAATGCAATGTCAGACATTTATCCATACAAGTTATCCAGGAACAGGACAAACCGAATGTACTTGTAACGACCCACTTTTCCATACAATTTAAACTGTAATAAACCACACATGTCCAGCCTAAATCGAACGGAAAGGCGGATAGTTAGGGAAAAAATGAAAAGAAGTCAGAATAACCAAACAATACAGAATCTCATAGCGGAACGAATAATTTATAATATATAAAAAATCCTTTACACAAAAACAAATATGTAGTATAAGTGTATATAGACATCGATCAAAGTACACTAACCTATTTCAGCACGGACAGTTATAACAACCTGTCCTCATAATTGCTGTATAATATACAACAATATATGCAACGGAAATATAATCATCTACGTGAATATATCTCTAGGCCTTCAGTTCCTCTCTTGAAGCTCCAAAATATCCATCTAACCTGGAAATATGCTCGGTCTGACCCCGAGCATTTAGGAAAAACCACGCCCGGGTCGGTCTGGTTTAACCAGCATGAGAAAACACAATCAACTTGATTCTTAAAGCTTAATAACCTTTTCAAACAAAGGTATCTCGTAAGACCTTACCGCAAATAAACACGGATGGTTTTTACCTTACGATAACTAAAACTCTTTTATAGAAAATCATATGATATTATAACAGTGTCTAGTCGCCAAAGTAATAATAACAAGTAGTTGCGATGCATGTGATGTGTACATCGCAACGATGTTAGTCATAAAATCAAAATCCGATAAGCTCATTTGCTAATAATGTAGGATTTCCATAGAGGTGCCCTAAGTACTTCGAGAACGGTCCTCCTGCACAATGATCAGAGTTATCCTTCCGAGGGTCAGTACCTATCTAGCAGAGGTACATAGGAAATACATAACTAGCCACCTTGGCCGAGTGCATCGCCCCAGCATGCATAAAATAATCGATAGGGACTTGCTAGAAAGAGAGACGACTACACCCTCATGGGTTAGCTAGGCCATATGGTTATGCATCCTATCTCTGGTTTTAGTCATCTCCACTAATGAGGCTACGCCCGACGTTCCAGCTCACGCACCGTCTCCCAAAATAAATTATGGAATCCCACATGGACTCCCACACCTTAACAGGTCACGGAATCACACCTGAATTCCACATCTCTATAGATCTTGGAATCTCACACAGATTCCTACACTTCGACGAGTCACGGAACCACATATGGATTTCAACATCCCAAAATATAACGCATCTCCTCCATTTAACCGTATATGGTTTTGGAGTAGGTCATAGCATCCGAGTCATCTCTTACAAGTACGCTCTCCATTTCCAAGGTGCTCCAAAAACCATTCGTCGTCTATCTGGAATGCTCAAACCAGTTCTTTAGGAAATAATCTGACAATACATAAGATTGGGGATCACCCCCTAATCGTTTAAGTGGACGAATCTCCTTATCATTTATCCTAGAAGATCCACAAGTTCATATGTACAGTATAGCACCTCGAACGGTAACCGTACCATATAATTCTCTCATTTCTCTTAGATATTTTCAGAGTTAAAATCCTCCGGTGTTAAGTAGGGAATAACTTCGTACCACCAAAATTAAGAAGGATTACATATTTAGATCAAGATTTGTTAGTCGGTTATTTAACTATCAAATAAAAAAACATTCTAAGAAAGATCTCATTTCCCACTGAAATCACTAAGCCTTATTAAATTTAGTTTCAATAAATTAAATCTCTTTATCAAAATCAGACATATACTTATCTCACCGGAATAAGTATATTAACAAATCGTATCTTCCAAAAATACTTGTAAACCTTTTAAAATAAATATGGAAAGCACCATTCGGTATCGACCATGAATCGCAGCTCAATGGTTACGTCTCTATCCTAGAGAAACCAAACTTAACTTAGGCAATCTCTGCCTCCCGTTTTACACCATGCAATCAATCATAGATCGTAGTTTGCACAATGGTTACGTCGCTATCCCAACGAAAACAACCCAAACTATAGGCAATCTCTACCCTCGAATTACGCTATGAAAATATACCATTACTTCCCGAAATCTTTATTTTAATAATTGTCTCAAAATAATGCTTATAAAGTTTTTATAATAATTTCCAAGTGAAATTTTGGAAAATACCCTTTTATAACAGTTTACTATATAATATATTTTTTAACAATATTAATATTTGAACAAATTATCCTTGAAATAATAATATTTTAATACTGATTAATTCTTAAATAATAATTAACTTTAAATCAAATCATTATAAGATAACCTTAATTAATAATTAAAATATGCTTTTAAACAATTCAAATAACTTAATAACTTTGAAAACAATAATTAAATACTTTTAAATAATTTTAAAGAATCATAAAATAATTAACTTTAAAACATTATCATATAAGTATTAATTATCTTTAAAATGTCATTAATAATTAATAATCCTTCTTAAGACAACTTTGGTTCAAAAATCAACTTCCAAATTTTGGAAATAGGCTAAGTAACTCCAATGGTACTTAATCAAGTCACCATTAATTCCAATAACTATCTAAGTTATAATCCCAGTATTTACATAACATCAAATATGTAAATTAAATTCACCATTTACAATTAATTGTTAGTACAACACTTATCCAATACTAACCAATTGGAATGTAATTAAGTGTCCACACTAATGTAATGGCAGAATAGGGTTTATTTCTGCTTAATGAATGTCCAAATTAACTTATCCAATTAATAATAGCAGAACGGTGATTTATTCTGCTAAACAGGCTCCAATTAATTTAATTAGTGGAATAGTGATTTATTTCCGCTAAACAATGTCTAATTAAATCAATTAGCAGAACGATGTTTTATTTCGCTAAGTAGACGTCCAATTTACCACATTCAATTCAATTTAACTCAACAATATTTTATTTGGCCAAATAAACATCAATTATTAAGGTATATATATTCAAATGACGTTATCATTTAAAATAACGCGATTTAAAACCTGCCCATTTCAGTATATCATAAATTTGTACTTGTCCAAAGCTACCAACAAATTACACCACAATGTTGTACTCGTCATTACGATTTCAACATAAAAATCCTCGTGTCAATTGGATTCGAAACGTGCAAGATATCATCATTTACAACTTTAACTAATTAAATTATAACTCAAAAATTAATTAGAATTTGTTTTTCTCAAAATAGGTTCGGCCCAGCCCATACTTATTCAACCCGACCCATCCCTTTACTTCATCTCCCAGCTCCCTCTCTTCTCTCTTATTCAAACTCAAGAACGTGCACGAATCTATACACGGCAACGTGCACATGCACACGGCCTCCAATCATCGTAACTCGCCGCCGACTGTCCCCTCCGATCACCCACGACCATCTTGTCCCAAACGCCCACCTGAAAACGCGTTCGACCCTTTGGTTCGAAATTCGAACTGCTACCCAAAACTTGAAAAAAATTCAAGCCCACCAAATCTCCATGCCACATCACCAACGAGCATCGTCCACCACCAGATTACACCCACGACATCGCCATCGTCTACTCTACCTTTTTCCCCCAATGCGCAACTTCCTATCTCTATCTCCTCTTCGCATTTGGCCATGAACCCGAGACCACACACATACCACCATAAACCCTAATTCTATTTCATCTAGCCCCTACATGATACTAAAAATAATCGCGACATTTTTCACTGATTCCCCATAGCCTAACCCTCCTCTGTGCCAGTCGCCACAACATGAAATCGACCACGACGCTGGAATTCGACATTATGCTCAATTCCGTTCATCTCCCAATTTCTTCCTCCACACGCCACTATAAATCTTCAAACAATTCTTAAAAATCATGTTTTTCAATAATGATCAAAACTGTATAACCCATTTATTAAATTACGATAGTCGAAACTCGTCCAAAATTAAACCACTTACTGTTACATGGAGTTTTCTCCCTCTCTGCTTGATGAAATCGAATGAAATAAATTTTAAAATATTCTATACTAAAAAAACAATTTTTGTTTTGGAATCATGTTTTAAAACTAAATGGATATTGAGCTATTGAATTTTACAATGAAAAGTTCAACTGTTCAACACTAAAAACATGAACAGAGCAGTTCTTTTGGAGAAGATGTACAATATTTTGTGCGTAGGTGGACTTGACCATGTTGAACCCATACATACATACATACACATAACAGATACATACTCAGTTGACATATATCAAAGATCCATCCAAATCACAGTTATATAAGCATATGAAATAACAAGTTACAAAAGCAAGGGTGTTTTACTCACTGATAAAAATAGATGAAGAACTTTGCCTAATCCCCTTCCTCCAAGCTCTGGAACATCATAACCCTTTTTTTCTAACTAAATGGAAGAAATTTTCTTTTCTATAAAGGAACAATATATATAAGAGAAAAGAAGTGTATAAGGCAAGCAATAGGGTGGCTGGAGTACTCAAATAGGGTGGCTATGTTCATGTACTAGCTTCTTTCACACTTCATTTTTTTTCCTTTTTTTTCTTTTGCTTTTGCTCTGATTTGATTCCTAGTATGGGCTGATTTGATCTTATAAGTGATGTGATATTTTGTGTGTGATTGGATTTATTATGTGCTTGAATTTGATGTTTGCCATCATGATGTTCATATGTATATATATACCTATATATATATATCTTTACATATACATATTTTTACCATATACATATTTACATACTTACATATTTACAAATACATTTATACATATTTACCTATACACTATTTTTTTTATAAACTTATATACATATATATGTACTTATATACATTTTTGTCATCATAAGTTTGAAATGGTGGAGTGTATATATATACATATATTTTTATCATTTTCAGCCATTAGAGTTTTGAAATTTAGTATGGTCTCCAAAATTTATATATTCGAATATCTCCATTATCAGAACATTTATTTATTTGACTTATGAAAATCAATATTTCCATATTTAAAATTAGTTAATTATTTCAATACTAGATGCTAAAAATCTTGGGTCGTTACATTCCCCTTAAAAAAATTTCGTCCCCGAAATTTCCAGTATAAGAACACTCAATAACATACATAAGCCCACGTGATGATCATAGATCATCTATATACAGAATCTGATTCGATCACTACTCGAATACATGACTCCATTTCCGAACCAGCATCGCTCATCCAATTTACTAGTGTGGACCCTGATCAGGCTTCTAGATTAGGAACCTCTACTCTCCTTGCATAGCTGTAGCTATGATAGAAAACCTTGGTTCTGTGTCAAGAACCCTCGTCAAATGCTCGCCGTCAAAAATCGAGTTATAGATCCTTATTTGGAACGGTGTGAAACACCTCAAAGTCTTGAATTCGAATATTAGATCAAAATTATATAGGAAAGGGAAATGATCTACGTCCATCTCACACACTTATTTAATTGGTTATCCCTAATACCAATTATATTATTAGTAAAAAAAATTTATGAAAAACATTTTCATAAGATAGTGCTTAAGTTGTAAAACTTATAAATTCAAACTTTTATTTTTATCTCACTTATCAATCTTTAAACACCCGGTTTTTTATTCAAAACACTCTTTGAAACGATACTATATATTTAACCCACAGAAATATATATATAGTTAGCCCGAGTAACCCCAAAATTATACCAAGAAACTGGGTACTACAACACAGTATCATATATTTCCTTACTAGAAGGATAACACTCAAGAGATTACCACATGAACGTATTTCTTACCCATTTTTAGTTATTTTCGAGCCACTCAAACTAGTTAACTTAAAATCACTCCTTTCTTTCAAACCCATTTTGAAATAATATCATAATTATACCTTTAGCGAAATATTTCAATAAAATATCCAATTCCAATTTGCTTTGGATTCACTTGGTTTCGAACTCGTTCCGACCATACAATGACAAAGAGAATAATTTACTAAGTGCACAATACCGTTCGCCTCAGCAAACATCCGATCATCACTTAGAAGATTATTCTGATCACCATAAAACAAATCAGGACTTATTTCGCCAAACCAAAATCCAAAGAAATACACATTTCCATAAAATTTCTTCCAAAAATATTTATACTTAGATATATTTCTATGTATACTATTTCAAAAATATTGATACACCAAAACCTCTTTAAGAAACTATTATTATCATTTCCAAAGTCATTTACACTCTAAAACTATCTCAAATGAAATTATTATTTCCTTTCTCCAAAATCATTTGAAATAATAATATACATTTACTTTATAGTAAATCAAACCATACTTTTGGAATCAAATCAAAATTGTCTGATCGGGGTCCTAATGGTAACAATTCCTTATTTAAGAAACTCTAAAATATTTTCAACAACTATTATTAACCTTTTAAACCTCGAAAACCATTTTACCAAAATCACCAGAATTTAAATTCTCAAATTCCTTTTATTAATAAGACACATTATTATAAATCAAATTTATAAAATATCTTCTTTTTTAAAGGAAATCATTCTCAAATATTTATTGTGAAAATATTATAGCTTCCTTATATAAATCATCTTTCGAGTATTATTGGGGAAATGTTTGAACATTCTTTTAAATAAACTTCTCTTATAAAACCCCAATTAATCACAACCAACCTTTATATTCAATCATTCCCAAATATTATTTCAAAATATTCTAAATTTTCTTTTAATAAAATAACATTTATCTAAACTTAATCAAATCAATCTTTATATTTCTAAAATATTCATTCTAGAATATTCAAATTCTCTTTTAAAATAAACACTCTTAGTAATCAAATTTCAACTCGACATTATCAACGAACGCCTTATATTCAAATTGTGAAACTTAATTCACAAGGTATTCGTTTTAATGTTCCCAAAATTCCTATCTACATAACCCGGTGTCAAAAAGAAAGATTCAAGATAGATTAACCAGTAATAGTCAGTGCTAAAAAATGGGTGAGCCTAACTAATCAAATTCTAGAAGATAATAATGGAATACTATCTGTTCCTAACAATCAACAACAACCAAGAATAACTATATTAGATTTTCTATGAATAAATTGTTCTTTTATATATATAAAATATATTTCCGGGTAAAATTATTTCATTTACCCATTTTAAAACAATACTGTGTCAATTGGTCTTGTTCGAGTGCTTAGGAAATCCTTATCGATAATGTTGGCCAAACGCATCGACCAGAATTCTTAAGCCACTCGATAGAACAAACAACACAATACAAAACATTTTTATGGAAATAACAAATATGTGTTCTCACATGTACTCTCAGACTCATCCTAGGGTGTCACTTACCCTATCTCTAATGAGTTACTCATTCTAGGGCATCACTAACCCTATCCATAATGAGTTCTACCCCACCAAAGCCAAGGTTCTCGCTTAACCTTCAGCTCTGATACCACGTTGTAACGACCCACTTTTTCGTACAATTTAAACTGACAATAAACCACCCATGTCCATCCCAAATCGAATGGAAAGGCGGATAGTTAGGGAAAAGAAATGAAAAGAAGTCAGAAGAACCAAACACGACAGAATCTTACAGCGGAACGAATAATTTATAATATATAACAAATCCTTTACACAAAAACAAATATGTAGTATAAGTGTATACATACATCGATCAGAGTTCATTAACCTATTTCAGCACGGACAGTTATAGCAACCTGTCCTCACAATTGCTGAATAATATACAACAATATATGCAACGGAAATATAATCATCTACGTGAATATATCTCTGGGCCTTCAGCTCTTCTTCTGAAGCTCCAAAATATCCATCTAACATGGAAATATGCTCGGTCTGACCCCGAGAATTTAGGAAAAACCACGCCCAGGTCGGTCTGGTTAAACCAGCATGAGAAAACACAATCAACTTGATTCTTAAAGCTTAATAACCTTTTCAAACAAAGGTATCTCGTAATTTAAGACTTGCTAGATGGGGTATGGAGGTCAATCTCAATTGTAAGTTATGTAATTCCCACCCCGAATCACACAATCATCTATTTTTTGAATGTGAATACTCTACTCGTGTGTTAAGTCATGTTAAGAGTAAAAATCAAGACATGCATGCAATTTCTACCCTTGAAGATGAATTACTGTACCTGAGTTCCCGCAAGAAAGAAGACTTGTTGACCCAACTGCAGCTTATTTACCTCACCACAACAGTTTTCCATCCCTAGAAAGAGAGGAATCGAAGAGTCTTCAAGAAAACTGCAAAGAATCATCACCAAATTCAGATCGCTATTGAACAAGATGTCAGGATTCTAGTGAAAAGAATTAAAAGCAAGATCTTTACCTGTGCGTCAGAACTGGAGAGCAGTATCCTTCGAGATTGGAAAGTGGATCTGCCATGACTTTTAGCTTCAGTGCTTTCTAGTTAGAGCCAATACTTTTGCTTTTTGCTGTGGAATATATGTTATATTATTCCAGTTTGGTTTCGTGTTTTTGTCTTACTCAGCTCATCTTGTTTTGTACGAGACTTTGTGAGTTTTGTATCGGTCTCTGTGAGGCATCAATAAAATTTACCATTCTTCAAAAAAAAAGGTATCTCGTAAGACCTTACGCAAATAAAAATGAACGGGTTTTTACCTTACGATAACCAAAACTCTTTTATAGAAAATCATCTGATATTATAATAGTATCTAATCTACAAAGTAATAATAACAAGTAGCTGCGATCTGTGTAGTTAAAGCGCTCGTTAGATTCAATGCGGCGGAGGTGCAAAAAGTCATAGCGGGGATACTGCGAGGATATAGCGGATGACTCTAAAATAGCATATAAAACTCTTACTTAATGTTTTTACAAATATATAAATGGTAATTAAATAAAAAAATTAACATTCAATTGAATTATAATTAATACATAAATAATATTAAATAAAAACATGTGCGAATATACTGCAAATAAACATAAAACTGTTATATAACATAATTAGTAGAGTATAAAAGTATTTTCATTTCTGAAAAATATATTAAAAATTCAATTAAATAAATTAATTTCATAATTATTATAATGTATAAATGTCATTTTTCAGTTCATTTCTTTTAAATAAGATATAGAAAATAACGGATTATAACGGGAATAACGGGATATAGCGGAAATAGCGGGGCTTAAAGCGGAAAGGCTATATTTGGGGCTATATGGAAAAATCGTAGCGGTAGAAATCCGCTATGAGATATAGCAGGGTTATAGCAGGGTAATAGCGGGGCATTAACTGCACAGACTGCGATGCATGTGTTGTGTACATTGCAACGATATTTGTCATAAAATCAAAATCCGATAAGCTCATTCGCTAATTATGTAGGATTTCCACGAAGGTGCCCTCAGTACTTCGAGAATGGTCCTCCTACACAAGGATCAGAGTTATCCTTCTGAGGGTCAGTACCTGTCTAGCCGAGGTACATAGGAAATACATAACTGGCCAGCTTGGTCGAGTGCATCATTCCCAGCATGCATAAAATAATCGATAGGGACTTGCTAGAAAGAGAGACGACTACACCCTCATAGGTTAGCTAGGCTCCTTGGCTATGCATCCTATCTCTGGTTTTAGTCATCTCTGCTGATGAGGTTACGCTCGGTGTTCCAACTCATGCACCATCCCCCAAAATAAATTATGTAATCCCAAATGGACTCCCACACCTTAACAGGTCATAGAATCACACCTGAATTCCACATCTCAATAGATCTTGGAACCTCACATAGATTCCCACACTCCGACGAGTCACGGAACCACATATGGATTTCAACATCCCAAAATATAACGCATCTCCTCCATTTAACCGTATATGGTTTCGGAGTAGGTCATGGGTTCTGAGTCATCTCTTACAAGTACACTCTCCATTTCCAGGGTGCTCCATAAACCGTTTGTCGTCTATCTAGAATGATCAATACCGGTTCTTTAGGAAATAATCTGACAATACATTAGATCGGGGAAAACCCCCTAACCGTTTAAGTGGACGAATCTCCTTATCATTTGTCCTAGAAGATCCACAAGTTTATACGTACAGTATAGCACCTCGAACGGTAACCGTACCATATAATTCTTGCATTTCTCCTAGATATTTCCAGAAAATCCTTCGCATTGCTCTAGCTCTATTCTGTGGGATGCAGACCTCTAGATATCATGTTTATGAGCAAGTTCTGGCTTGGTGATCTAGGACCATCTCCACTGGTCCCTTCCAAGTTACCCCAAGGTAGTTGTCTTGGCCTGATTATTTCCTTTCCCACCATCCTACGGGTTCCTTACATATTATTGGAGTTTTTTCTTCCTAATAAGCTCTTCAATCACGTACCTTAAATGTTAGAACTCATTGGTACCGTGTCCATGGGTTTCTTTGAACACCTACATCACTTCCCAAAGCACTTCACCTCATCTATTGTCTCTTTAAGAGTAGACTTCATATATTTAACCATACCTTATGTTGCAAGGTATATATTTTCCATAGAGTCATTCAACTCTGTATACTCCCCTTCCCAAAAGAACCGCCAATGCTTCTTGGGGTCCAACTTCCTACCCCTAGTATTATTGTCCTTACGCTTATTTCCATTTCCATAATTATTGTTTCTGATGTCACCATCCTTCTTGAACATCACATTACTCTTCATATACAGTGCACGATCTAACCTGACCACCAGGATTCATCTCTTCCTCCAGATTTGCCTCTTCCAAGCATAGAAACTAGTTAGATTTCCTATATAAATCTTTCAGGGTAGCAGGCTTCTTCATCATTAGCCATCTACCAAAATCCGTTGCTTTGTTCATTCCGTTGATCAACACCATCAACACTATGTCATAACATGGGTTCTTCATCTCTGTCTCAATGGTGTTGAACCTCTTTAAGAAATTCTTCAAGGTCTCACTAGACCTTTGATGTAAATTAACCAAGGGCATCACATCCTTTGGCTGAACCGAGTGAACTCAAAATTTATTCACCAATTCTTTATAAGATGATATGGACTCGAGTACAAACCTACAGAACCATATTGTCCCCAATCCCTCAAGAAAGAGGGGAAAAAACCTGCACTTCACATCCTCGTCAGCACTAACATCATCCATATGTCAGTCATACTTCATCAGATGTTACAACGAGTTTGTCAAGCAATGACAGCTTGGCTTTGTCAACATGACAAACTTCTTTGGGTATTGAGCTACCCTAATCTCCTCAGTGTCATCTTGTTATTGGTTCTGTTGCAGTAAACTCCTAACAGTTCTAGTTTTCATTTCACCGTTGTTGTCACTTCGCCCTGAGCAGCGATCATCGCATGCATACCTGTATGATCAACTTGGTGAATGCTCACAAGTAGTATGGTGGGGCCTCTCTCTATCTTTGGGGAGTTCATTTGCTTAGTCCTCCACTAGTTTCGGTGCAGATTGCGTCCTCTTTGAGCATTTCATATTATATCTCCTCTAGCAACTTTATCATGAGGACCAACTTCTTGTCCATCATCATCGGCTTCTTCTCCAAAGTCGTCCCCAATCTCTGCACTAGCTCTAGATCGATCGGTACCAACCTACGGTTGATCGGTGCCGATCAAGTTTCGAGCTAGGCGGTCGCTCCAGTTTGACTCCTCTTAATCCATGTCGCCCTACCACCACTTCTCGCACTTTCTGCTTCCTATATCTATGTCAGCTTGCAAAATTTTCCTCGCTTGAATTGGATGAAAAATCCTCTATATCATCACGACGCTTCTAGCGAGACCCTTCTCCTAGGCGGGGCTACTGCAATAAGGAAATTTTTTCTTCATCTCCTCCATAATGGACAATTGAGATTGTTGTATTTTCCAATCTATATCAGTCATCATGCGATCTAACTCTTTCTTCGTTACAACTTCTGGCTACTCCAATTTTCCATCTTGGTTTGTCTAATCTACTCCATGGTTTGAAATAGCTAGTTCTTTAATGACCACTCCTGATTGACTAGGTGCCTTCTTAAGGGTCATCTCTTTCAGATCCGATTGGAGATTTTATGTAAATCCTTGCAACAATTACAAATCTAACCGTGATCTTCGTTCTCGGTGAAAGCACAAAAAACTATTTGCACGTAAAATGGTAAAACACCCCTAAATGAATAAGAACAAAACTAAATAGTAAGAAATTGAAAGAGAAAGTGGGAGATGGAATTTTTATAGTGGTTCAGAAATATATAGCCTACATATAGTGTGATTCTTTCATCAAATGAAGATTGCAACTGAAAATGGATTATAAGGAAAATTTGTTTGAATAAGACTTGACCTCGAATACAGCAGAGCTTCCGCATAAAAATCAACCATAAGTCCAAAAAGTCCCTTTCCATGTAAGGAAGATTGTTATTTATAGACGAACCATGCATTAGAATCACCAAATCTCTTGTTTAATTGCTCAAACATCCAGATTCGAGAATATAGAAAGACAAATGAGTCAAACTAGCCAATAATTGTATATTTGGTTGATTAGTGCCAGTTGATATATTAATCAGTGCAGATCGATATCTTTGACCAACTCTTCATTCTTTTCCCTTTACATTGCTTAAGACTTCTAGTTTTTGATCTTTAAAGGAAAATTGTCATTATTGATTGATGTCCCATCACCAAAACTTGTCTTTTTCATCAAAATTGCATGTAGAATCATAGTAGAAGCAAAAGGTGGCCCTATCCCAAGCTCAATGGTCGATTTGTACCAATCGGTCCATTGATCGGTATCGATTGATTTTGTTGACTCTACGTATATTTTTTGGGTACTTCATCCTCGTTATCTTCCAAGATTCTTGATTCATTCCTTTAGCATTTCATAGTCTAATTACATCACATATCACTTGATTCATGTAGCAGATAACACCTCGTATAGGTTCAAAGGTGGGCAGTAAGTGCTGAAATTGGTTTATTGTAATTTTTTGCATATATATTTATGACGAATGAATAATCAAATTCTTAGATTTGTTTATACAAACCAAGGAAAGTCAATAATTGAATCCTTGTGTTTACTACACTAATGATATCCAGAAATCTTGTATCCAATCAACCTTCACATAGTTGGAAATAACTCCTTTTATATCACAATGGAAGCAATTCCTGTACACCAAAACATTTACTGCAATTTTCCTCATTTACACATATTTGTCAGGAAAGTATTGTTGAGTATAATGTAATACCGTGCAATATTTCATTAAGAATGCAAGTTAAAGGAATGAATATCACTAATATATTGGTTGTAAATTCAGTTAAATGGTTGAGAAATATTAGCGATAAAGGTAAACTGAATAATTAATATTAAATAAATATTAGCAATGCATTACTGGTTTGCACAATGGACAATGTCATTCTTTCAGAATATCCACAACATGTTTAGTAGGAGAACAGTTTTTTCCATTTTGTCAAATCAGCTATGCATAATTTATAAATTGAGAAATTTATCTCTGACGGTTATTGCATGTATTAAAACCGAGATAAAGAAATGCTTACTCATTATGTTGCAAAATTGTAAATTTTCCAGTTGACATATATTATAAGGATGTTAACTATAGGTTTTATCATTTTGAAATAATATTTTGGCTCGCCATTTGTAGGGTAATGCTTCATAGATGACCTAAAGAAAGAGGGAAAAGCTCAAAACAATTTGTAGGACATTTGCACCTATAACAATGGCAACCTGCAGGTGGAATTCCTGCTTCAATTGAACTTTTATAGTCACATTTCTTAGTTTGTGGAACTGTTTGGAAAAGTAAAAAATGAAAAATAGTTCCAGGTACATGAATCAAAAATATATTATACATGTCAAACTCATAAAGATTTCTTAATATTAAACATCGAATAATGAATCTTTTGGCAATGCTACTGTCACTACAAGGAACACAGTGATTTCTGACGGCTCCAAGCCGTCGGAAATGCAATCAATATAGAGAACACGACTTTCATCCATTTTCGACGGAAATGACGATAGCTTTGCGACGGCCTCCAATGGATTTTTCGACGGCAGTTCTGACGGTGCTGACTTCCACGTGGCTTAAAAACATGAGAGAAAACCATCGAAAGCCGTCAGAGTTTTAGACCGGTTAACCGTCGGAATATTTTGACATATAAGCCATCGGAAGCCGTCAGAAATCTGGGTAAAAAAATTTTCCATCAGCCTAATAGCACATCAATATCAATATATATCACAACACATCAAAATCAATATATATACCAGATATATAAGCTAAAATCAATATCAATAATTATATAAAACTCAAACATTACCATCTCAAACATTTCCAATCAATAAAAAACAAACCATCCATCATCGCCTAACTGTAATATCTACATCCAACATCAACGTACAATATATACATCCAACATCCAACCCCACAAATCAATATCAAACTCCAAACGTCCACAAATCAACCTCACCATCTCCCATTGTACATATACACAAGTTTCAAAAACAAAAATGGCAAAACGTACCTCATGACTCGTCATCGGCTCCGGAACCACTAGACGAAGGGAATGCTCCATGACGCTCCATATACTCAGCCAAACGCTAGTTCAGTTGCTCCATTTCCGCTGCTCGGAGGCGATCCTGCTTCTACAACCGTGCAATCTGCTATTGAAACTCATTAATCTCAAGATTGTCCTGAGCTTTTTGGTAGGCTTTTTGTGAGGCCCGAGCCTACAAAACAAGTCGAAATATGTAAGTTATTGCGTAACTTTTATAAAAATTAAGCAATTTTTACAACTTTTTTTAATTTTTATACCGATTGATTGCCGTAGCCATAGCGCATATTTCTCTATGTCGGGTCCATAACGGAGTCGAAGATAGAATCCTCATCATCAGTGGTCAATTGCTCCCGTCCCCAATGCTCAAGCATCTGCACACATATAGTTTAGGCACTATTCCATTTTTCATTGTTAAATGCTTGATCAAAAGTCACTGGTTCATCACTGATAACACTTGCAGTGTATGGTTTAGGCTTAAAGATGCCACTTTTTTTATCTTGTTATCATGCGATGACCTCTAGTTGCATGTTCCAACTGCATATTTGATTGATCCATGCCTGTCTCTTGACTGTCATTATTTCTGTTATTCTCCTAATTGCTTTCATTGATTGGAATGTCTAGTAAAGTGTTGATGTGATTCGGGTTCATCTTGACATGGTTCACTGTAGGACACCGTGTGTTGATTGCTCTCACTTTCTATATGTTCTGGACTTTCATTATGTAAGTAAAGTGGTATTGGTGGAATGGATGCCTTTGCGTTGTACACTTTTTGAGTAGTTTTCACTTGAGATAGCAAATGGAAACACATGTTCATTAAATACAACATGTCTAGACATAAATATCTTTCCTATGCTTTCTAGACATTTGTATGACTTCTGATTCATACCATAACCTAAAAGGGTGCATGGTGTGGATCTGAAGTTTAATTTGTGTGAGTTATATGGTCTTAGATGAGGAAAACATAAACACCCAAATGTTCCGAGACTTTGATAATCTGGTTTCTCCTTAAGCAACACTTCCATTGGAATTTTTACTTGTAATATCTTGGTTGATAATCTATTAATTAAGTAGACAGCAGTTGCAAAAGCATTTGGCCAAAATTTTAATGGAAGTGAAGCTTGTGCTAGTAAAGTTAAACCAGTTTCGACTATGTGTCTATGTTTTCTTTCCACTAAACCATTTTGTTCTGAAGTATGAGGACATGTCATTCAATGAATTATTCCTTTCATTTGATAAAATTCTTTTAGAGTTTTATACTCTGTACCTCCATCAGTCTACATTATTTTTACCTGCTGATTTGTTTCTCTCTGCTTGTCTTATAAAGTGTATTACTGCATTATGTGCCTCAGATTTTGATTTTAAGAAAAATATCCAAGTGTACCTAGAATAAGCAACTGCAAAAGATATATAATATTTGAATCCATAATCCGAGTTGATGGTGCAGGTCCCCATAAATCAATTGCAACAAGTTGTAAGGGTTTATCAAACTCAAATTTTGATTCTGGAAATGCCAATTTATGGATTTTTCCCATCTGACAGTAATTACACATATAAAATGAAGGTATATCTTTGACTGCTATTTTATTATCAGTCAATACTTGTTTTACACCTTTTATACTAGGATGGCCTAATTTGTAGTGTCATACATCAAATACACCTCTAGTGGGTTGTTGTAAACCTGATTCAGCTAGATTGCAACATTTTCTTGAGTTATTTGAATAATTGTCATTTGACAAATTGAAACTTTATAGTATTATGAGTTTCACCCTGCAATAAAATTTGTTTAGTTTTAATATCTCTAACTAAACAGTATTTTGGGTAGAACTCAAAAAACACATTATTATCTTGTGCAAATTTAGACACACTGATAATTTCTTTCTTATATTGGGCACTCTTAATAAATTGTTAAGTTGTAAGATTCTTTGGCCCTTAATTTGTGCGTAATATTAATGCAAGTGTCATTACCCATTGAAATTGATTGTTTACCTTTGTATTCCTTGCTTTCAATGTTCAGATTCTGTAGATTGTCGGTTACATGGTGGGTTGCACCTGAATCTGGGTACCAGCTCCCATTCATGATATCTTCTGGCTTTGCTGCTTCACCAGTGTTCAGGTTATGTACTCTCTGCTCATCTTGTTGCATACTAGTCAAATTTGCATTCATAGGCAAGGTTCTTTGATTGCTTGAATTTTGTGAAGTATTGTAATTTGAGTCGAATCTGAAGTAGCACTTATTTGTTGTGTGTGCCGCCTTTTCACATATTTGACATCTTGGTATGTTGTTACTGTTCCATCTGTCTCCTCTGCCTCTAAACCTTCCAGATTGATTTCTTGGATAGTTATGTTCATTTCTTGACTCTGTTTCATGTTTGTTGTTGACATTTCTTTCATATCCCTTGTTTCTTGTATTGACTGCATAGTTAGCTAACATTTCAGAATCAAAAGAC
This sequence comes from Allium fistulosum, assembly GCA_030737815.1. Classification (NCBI taxonomy): domain Eukaryota; kingdom Viridiplantae; phylum Streptophyta; class Magnoliopsida; order Asparagales; family Amaryllidaceae; genus Allium; species Allium fistulosum. The sequence goes on from CM060907.1 coordinate 662,067,739, forward strand.
TTCTTCTGTTCAATTTTTCCTTCATGTGCCAATAATGTTGAGTGAACATATTGTATTGATGGTATAACTTCTTTGGATGTTATAACTGCTACCACAACTTCATACTCACTGTCTAGTCCGTTCATAATTGTTAATATTTGTTTTGTATCTGAGATCTCATGCCCAGCAGCCTCAAGTAAATCACAATAGTTCTTAATTTTGTCAAATAATCTCTTATTGACATACTGTCTTTCTTTAAATTCTGCATTTGTCTCTTGTAGTGCATTATCTTTGCTGCTGATTGTGAGTTGAATATCTGTTCAATTGTTGTCCATATTTCATTTGATGAATTGCAGCCTATGATCTATGGTTGTAGTTCGGTGCTAATTGAAAATAATAGCCATGAACTCAATAGATTGTCTTGTCTTTGATGTGTGACATATTCTTTATTTCTTACTAGCTTGCCTTCACTGTCTGAAATGAATTTTGGTTGTGTGGTTTTTGTACCAAGAACAAAATCTTCCAAGCCATGGCTATTTAAATTTGAAACTTTCATAGTAAATAGTTGCTTTCATCAAGATGTACTGTTATTAATTGACTTTGTGGACTAGTAACAGTTTTGATCAATTCATCTACAGATGATGATTACTGATTATGATCTGTTGTCTAGACTGGTAAAGTGGTTGCAGAGGCATTATCTCCTTCGGCCATTGATATTGATTCTTGATTCTTGAGATCAGGATCTTAACAGAGAATCTGGGTAAGAATGGAAGCAACTACGGTTCAGATGATGTTTTGATGAACTTAGTAGCGTGGCTTCTGTTCTTGAATACACGGCTATGGTTCTGATGATGTTTTGATGAACTTAGTGGCGAGGCCTTTCTAGAATGCTAATAAGATAGTGATACAATCAGGTTTGGATATTCTGATACAAATAGATAATGCAATACTGATACATGCAGATCTTCTACTTCTTGATCTTTTGCCTTCTCAAGTGATGATTTCCCAATCTGATGAGAAAACCCAACACTGCTAAGTTTTAGATGATGAAATTTTGTTGATGAAACTGGTATGATGCTTAAGCCATGTGGCTTTTGTGCTCTGATACTTTGAGGAAGGAGATAATATGATTATATTGAAAAGTAATGAAGGATTTCTATAATCAGAATAGAATAATGTTTATACACTACTTGATACATTAAATAGCGTATTTACATACGACTTGTTCAACATAATACAACTATATAATGCTGTTTTACTCTTTTACCCTTTGCTGTGAGATATACTACTGTTGCTTCAATCCTTGACTTATTCTTTTGCTCTAACTCTATCATTGATGAAAGAGGAACATGCGTTCATGATCTATTTCATGTTTATCCGTGACTTGCTTATTTGTTTTTTGTTCATGCAATTAAATTTTGCAGCTGAACTTCTTGGTTTACCACTAATTCCACCACATTCAGATGCTTCAAAGAATGATTCTCTGCATGGAGTTAAATGCTCATTTGGATCGACTTAAGTAAGTCGTTTTTTGGCCATTTAAAAGCTAAAATGAATTGTTCTGCCTTCCAAAATGCAAAAAAAAAAGAGTTTTATAGCTCGATCCAAACGGGGTTTAACTATGCATTTGCTTCTACTGGAATTATAGATATTACCGGAAGAAATTTTGTAAGTTTTTTCTAAAGCAAGATACATATAGTTTCAATGACTGCATAATAACATGCATTTTGTTGAGGTTGGGCACATTCCTTTTGACCAACAAATAAGGAATTTTGAGCTGACCCTTAATCAGATCACAAACAAAAGTGCAATAATAGACAGCATATTCTTCATACGGATTGGAAGCAATGACTGCATAAACGACTGCTTGATGCCTAACTACAACACCAAAAATGAGTACAATGGAGAATAGTTTTTTGACTTACTAGTCCAACAATACTCTTAGCAGCTCAGTGTAACTTACTTACATGCATGCATTGCACTCTCTTCTTCTTAAAGTTAATTGCATCATCTAATTATATATATTTATCATTACAGAGGTTATACAGTCTTGGAACTAGAAAATTTGTGATATCTGGAGTGGGGTCAATTGCATGCATACTAAGCATTCTTGCCTAGAAAATGCTCACTCACTGATCCGCTGACATTAATAATCCATTGAATCCATTTAACAGTAAAGCGAAGAATATGATTAGTCCACTGAACAACAATCTGCTTGGTTCCAGAGGTTCATCTATGTTGATATTTACAACATGTTCATGGATATCATTCATAACCCGAAACCATATCGCAATATTTTAGTACTTAGCTAGTGTATGTAAAGAATGGTCCAATATTATTAAACTTTCATAGATAAGCCTTCGATCCCTTATAATTTCATTTTCTATATTGTCAGTTTATTTTCTGTCAAATAACTTTATTGATGAACGATGATACCAAAAGTATGTATATTCGCTTATTTTTGCAAAAATATAATCATATATCTTTGTGGTATTGCTTTGTTTTTCTCTGAAATTACAATATTTTCTGGACTATCTCAAGCATTTAACAACTATTGTTAAATGTGTTAATTTATACATTACATACATACCAATGATCAATAAAAAACTGTTAGGATTTGACCAAGGATAAGTTGTGAGTTGTACATTTCTATTCAAATTTTTACAAAGACATTAAGATTCCCAAGTCCTAGAAGTTTAGGTATCTAAAACTAGTTGAATCAACCTTTACTAATTAGATTAACAAAATTAAAGCGTTAAAGTGGTTTATTAATGATATAAATAACCAATGGAGTAATTAAAAAAACTACTTTCATGAATTCAAGTTATACAACGGTTCAAAAAAAAATTTATTTTTTAACAATTGATTTGTATTATTCGTTAAACTACAAAGAAAAAATATTTATTCATGTGAATTTAGCATTTGGATCTATTAATATTTTATAAATCGAAATTCAAAATATAAAGTTAATAATAGCAATGAAAAAAAAAAGTCCACAAGATATATTTTGTGGGGTCATAACTTTTTTCAGTTACACCTCCACACATTATATTACAGAATAAATCTTCACAAAATTAGAGAATAAACATAAGTATATGTATGTAATGTTATTAAATTAAATCATAGCAGAACTGTTTTTTTTATTTTGCTAAAAAGATGTCCAAATAATCTATTCAATTAAATTATAGCAGAACGGGAATTTATTCTGCTAAATAGATGTCAAAGTTTAGTAATATTCATATTTGTTTGGCTACTTAATGGCACAGACAAAGAGAATCTCTTGGTTTAAACTCATCCACTTATAAAAGAAAGTTGCCCTTAAATAAAACAGATGGAGTTTAAAATAAACCTTTATTTAATAATAATAAAATCTTAATTTAATTACCAATTAAACCTTCGTTTAATCTTGATTAAATCTTAATTAAAATTTGATCAATTAATTAATAATTAAACCCCACCTGATTAGAAATTTATTTAATAATTAAATCCTAGTTAATTAATAATTAATTAAATAATGTAAACCTTAATTAAGTAAAATTTATACTTAATTAATTCTTTACTTAATTAATATTTCATTAAAACCCTGTTAATTAATTAATTTAAAACATCATACTTAATTAATACTTAACTACTAATTACCTTTACTTGATTATTAATTAATTACTATTTACCTTAACTTAATTGATTAAATAACAATTTAAGGCTCATATATAGTTAAAATAATAATTACCTTTTATACTTAAATTATGATTGAAAATGTTTTTCCATAACATTTAAGATAAAACACCTTTAGCTTATAAAAGATATTCGATTTCTCGAATTGCATCCATAGCGACTATCGCTATAGATACCATAACTTTTTTAATTAGTTTTCTAGTCTAATACTCTTCAAAACCATTACTAGACATACAGTGTATTTCAACGGAGTCTTCCAACGGCCTCCATCGTCATTGACCAACGTCTTCCAACGTCCAGTGTTTTCTCGTATATTTTATTAGTTAAAAAATGTAAGACGTTGGTAGACGTTGGCGGCCGTTGAATGACGTTGGAAATCCGCGAGCAAAACAGAAGCCCGGCTTCTTCTTCCCCATTCGGCTGAAACATTTACCCCCCCCCCCATTCCCAAATTTGCTCCGATTCCGACCCCCTCCCCCCGCTGCTCCGACGATCAACGGCTCCTCCTCCGACTCCAAGCCTCCCTCTCTAACTCCCTAATCTCTCAAGAAAAGGTATAAACCCTAATCCCTATATTTAATTAAATTTGTTAAATTAGTGTATTAAATGTTTGTATTGCCTTATTGTATGTATAATCTAGTTTATTGAGGCATAATTTATGTTATTAACTTACGTATTGCAAGATTATATATATTTAAGTTTGTGTTAACAATAGAATAATGTGCATACAATTAGTTTTAGGTTTTTTTGGAAAAGTTAGTTGTTAGTGAGCATACAATTAGTTTATGTATTTTAGAAAATTTCAAAAACGATATTTTATATTCATGAAACCCTTAGAGTGTCTTTCGGCCCCATCTGATAAGTATTGTATATGATCGTTATGTAGATATTCGTTTTTTAATAGAACGGACATCTATATTCATCGTATACAATATTTGTTGGATTTGTCCCTGTATTGGATAAGTTACGAACACAACAACGTAATTAAATCTCGTAAAACATTTCATTTTAAATGGTTTATAGAATTTCGACAGCGCTTCCTTTATGTTCCCTGTGTACACGCAAATGTGTACTGTTCAGGGAACTAAAGCGAAGTGATGCCGAAATTTTGTTGAATCGTTTAAATTGAAATGATTTACGCGATTTAATTACGTTATTGTATTTGTAATGGGAGGTAGGATGACTCATCGACAAAGTGTCAATGATCTATTAATATAAAATTCACCAATAATATTGTTTTAATAAAATGTCAATTTTTTAAATGAAATGGTATGCTAATATATGATATGTATCACATCTCGTTTTTATGTTACGCCATACTGTAACGACCCGTAAATTTCAGTGGTTTTATTTATTTAATTAATTGAATTTGTGTGAAATTTTAAACAATAAAATTTTGAAATATAAATTTGATATTTGGAATGCGTCTAATTAAACATAGCAACTGGTAAATTTTCATCCGGAAATATGAAAATTTATTTCGCGCGTAAATTTACTTCAATTTAATCAGTTAAAAATTGGTGATAATAAAATGTTTTCCAAACCTAAATATTTTTCTATAGAAAAATTGTAAATCATCTTCTGAGTGAGATGTCATCTTTCGTTTCGTCAAATTTGGACTTCTGTTGCTCCGTTTATCTTAATTCGGTTAGAATAGCAGGATTTTCGGTACCGATTATCGACTTTTGATCGGATGGTCGTACCACTGACATTTGTATACCGTTTTGATCGTCTCGTCATGCTGATCTCCATAGTATATTCATTTTTATATTTCGGGATCGGGTACGCCACGAAATCAGTGAAACGATTATTGTAGCGGTACTAGTTTCGAGTCTTCAAACTTTTGTGCCCATTCATTTGCCCAACGGCTAAAAATTTATATAACCATTGGTTATTAACTTTTGATATTCTCTGACATTTTACCCTTTCAATAAAGTGTTTTGGTTCATACATTTTGCTCGTTCAAATTCTTTCCGATAGTTTTGCCTTTCCTTTCCAGTTTTTTTCTCTGACCATTTATTTCCTTTGAACGGTTACGTGGGGATATTATATTTTAATTATGGATGTTGTAGACCATTTGCTTGCTATTGTTTGCCGAGAAACCCCTGCCAATTCATCTTTAACGTGAAGCCTCTCCGCCTCCACTCTCTCTCGCCCATCCTCGCTCCAGCCTTCCCCTCTGCCTACACTTCGAACCCCAATTCCCTCTGCCAGATCATGAGACTTACCACAACCCTTCGCCTTGCAGCCCACCGCCACCATACGCCCCATCGCCACCATTCGACCATCCCCTACACGCAATACCACATCTCCGCCACCTTTGCTCCACGCGCCCAGCCTCTGTCAGGCAATCGAGCCACTAAAACCATAGCCCCGCCCACTTGGCCACCAAAGCACACGTGCCTCCTCTCCAGGATTGTCCACGCAGTCGAGATCCTCCATCGCCCACTTGTCTTCATAGCCACGCCGTACTCGATCACACAGAGACCCGCTTCCCTCCTCCTCGGCCTCTGCTCCCCAGCCGTGAACCGAGCTCGGCCTCCCCATCTCCTCCTTTTGCCGATCATTCCCTGTCTCTACTGCATCGATAGGTATATATATGTGAGTATTATATATTGTTTACAGTAAGTTATGTATGAATATATATTTGATCTGTTAGTTTGTTATGTAGATGACTTATATATATATATATATAATTATATAAGTATGTATAAGTTTATACAAGATTTATATTATCTGATTTAGTTCATATATGTGACTTTAACAGTTTTAACAAGGTATAGTTAAGAGTCTGCATATCTATAAATTTTGTCTGCATAAGCATTTATCTGTTAGTTTATATTTTACAGTTGTATATATATTCATAAACATTAGCTTATATATTAGTATGTAAATATAGTATAATAACTATGATCTGGTAGATTTTATAAAGTATATACTTATGTATTGTTCAGTTAGTACATAATATATATAAAGTTATTTCCCTTATTATGTTCATATATATATATATTCATATATGTTTATAAAGCATTTGTTTACTGAGTATTTTACTGTTGTATATATAATAGTGTATAAGTCATATATAAAGTTTGTTTACCTATTTGCTGTTAGTGATGTATAGGTTATACATAGTATTTATGTTGTACATGGATATATGTATGTTGGTGTATATATTGTATAATAGCTGTTTCGTATTATAAGTTATAAAGTTATAAAAGTCAAATGCTTAGTTGAAATGTTATATCTATATTTACAGCTTGCGAATGTTAGTTACATATGTAGTTTATATTATGTTAAGTATTGCCATTTGACTGTTTATGGTATAAATATGATGTCAGTCTATATTGTGTTATGTAAGTTTCTATATAAATATATCAGCGTAGTTATATTTGTAAGTGTACATATATATAAAGTTATGTTATGTTGAAGCTTTTAGTTTTACTTTATGTACTAAAGTATATTTGTATATATAGTATATGAGTAGTTACTGTATGTTTTGTTATAAAATTTGTTTTACTGTATATATGGATGGATGTTCAAAGTGTTAAAGTTATGTTATATATATTAGTAGGTGCAAGAGATATTTTGATATATAGATATAGGTTCTGTTAGTTTAATTATAAATGAAGGGTGTATATAATATTGCTATAAACTATAATATTTATATATACAAATTGTTGTGTTTCAACATATATATTTTATACGATCTATATATTGCAAGCTGAGGTTATATTTGAAACTTTGAAAGTTGTTTGTTATATATATTAAGTCTAAGTTGGTCTGTTATTATATAGTTCATATGAAATTTGGATATGATTTTGTATATATATATATAATTTCATATGTTTCATCTATAACAATTTACTTGTATAACTTACCTTTATCTATCACATTCTGATTCGTTCCATCAATTCGTGTTATCAGCTTGGTCATCAAACTCGTGCCAATTTTGCTTTGTTTCAAAGTTCGTGTTCAAATTCGTAACTCATTTCATCCTCGTTCGTCTCTAACCACGAAAGGTGAGCAATCACTCACGATTAATATTCTTATATTTATTAAGTTTAATTTCAATTGAAACGTCAATTGAAATATGCTGATGTTAGTTATTTACATTGTTATATATGTCATTTTCTGTATCTTTTCACCTGTGACATCTGACACCATTATCTGTTATTTATATTGTTGATATATGCCTGTTGCTGTTGTTATTTTTTTTGTTATCATATCTGTTATCACTCAGCAAGTTCCCTGTTAGTATAGAATCACTATGGGTTGAAATGATACATACCCGAACGATCTGTAGAATAGGAGAAAATCGTTATGGGTTGAAATGATAAACCCAAGCGATTTTCAATTGAATTGAATTTGGGATTTCGGGTTGAAAAGATATATACACGAATATGTTTTAAATTGCGGATTGAAATGATAAATATCCGTATCACTTGACCATAGGATAGAAAATTATATACAGGCACCGTTGGTCTATATATAAATGTTTTGAAAATGATTTCTTTGGTTTTGTAAAGATATATATGGTTTTGATTAATATTGATTTTTAAAGATTTATTAAAGTTGATTTAATAAAGTTGATAAATAATATGTTTAAGTATTTAATATCTATATTTTTAAATATAGAATTTGTAATGATTTGAAATTGATTGAAATTGTATTTATTTAAGAATTATACGTAAATAAGTCTGATTTGAAATGTATTGAATTTGAAATTTAAAGAAGTGATTTACAACTTGAAATTTGAAAGGGTGACTTAAATGGATATTTCAAACGTATAAATATTTAAATGAGATATTTTGTTTATTTAAATTGTAAAATTGAAATTGTATTCAAATGTTATGGAAATGTTAAGTTATTATTTCAAACTAAATAATTGTAAAGTGAATTTGACATGTATATACATTTATCGAATTTAGTTTGGAAATGTTGAATATTTAAAGCTTTGAAATTTATAAAAATTGAAATGGCTTATTTTATGGTTCAGATATGTATTTGAAATCGATAATTTGAAATGGTTTATTTAGAAGCAGAATCGAGTTGAAACTGATAATTTGAGATTTGATTAAATTAATTTTTTTTGGAATTCGAGTTATTTGAATCGATTTGTGAAATTTGAGGAAACTAATTTATTTTATAACGAAATTTTAATATCTAACTGTTTAAAAGGAAAGTGTTATGATTTCCAAAATACTATGATTTCCAGACTATGATTTTGAAAACATTATAACTTTGGGAAGTAATATGATTTTGAAAATGGATATATATGAAGTGAAATGATATCGTATTAAATTGGGTTTTGAAATGATAATGATATTTTGGTTTTGAAGTATAAACTATTTTGAAATGACCACGGTGTTATAATAACGATTGGTTGACAAAGAGACCGGGATCGGATATGGACATACTCTCTGTCGATACCGAAAACCACTTTGACAACCGTGTACGCGGTGGAGATTCCAGAATGAAGTAGGATGGTGGCGGCGTTCTTAAGGTATGTTACGTGGACCCAACTCCCGTGAGTTGGCATAAGGTGGCTAAAACAGGAGCGATCTCGGACCAGTGAGGTAGCACCTCTTCTCGGACGCATTTCTTCGATATTATACTCTTACTTGTGATTTGACTAGATGGCCATCCTCCGATTTGGGAGTGTTGTTCGAGGTGGAACGGTAGTGGCTGCTATGCGTATCCATCAGTCCGTGTGCGTAATTGGTATATCTACCCTGGCATTGCCTAGTTGTGCCGTGTCACCTACCATATCGAGCTTTACTACGATTATGATTTTAAGATCCGACCGCGTTAAGGTTCTCCATCCCCTTAACGCTATTTTCTGATATGATTATACTTTACTTATTTAGACACTATTATAATAGCGAATATTACTACATAGTAAATAGTTTAACGGACCCTTAGAGGATGGTTATCCCAAACATCCTTTAAGTCACTTGTATTTCAGTTGATATTTCACTTGAGTTGGATTTATTAATATAAGAATGTTAATCCTGACTCGAGTGTTTTGTGTTTTGCTTTACGCTCGGGTCAGACCGAGTGATACAGCATTTGAGACTCACCTTTGGAGTTGGAGCTTCGCTTGGAGATCCAGCAATCTATCGATCCTGCTTTCAGTTATTCTGTTGATTCCAGTGATGTATTCAGATCTTGTATTTGATTATTGTATTGAGACATCTATTGTATTCGAGACCTCGTTTAACTCTGTTATATATATAGTAGCTTCATGAACTACTATCCTTTTGTTTCCGCTGCATTATCATTATTTTACTCTGTGTCTGTGATCTGTGATTATATTTATTTACTGTATATTCTGAGTTTTGCCAAATTTTATTTACAATGCAGTATTTTGAGCAATTCAACTCCGGCATGAGTGTCTACCTATACACTTATAATGGATGCGAATGGTCCAAAATACTGGGTCGTTACATGTGGTATCAGAGCTCTGGTTTTAGGCAAAACTCAGCATATAGAGTAAAATTCAATTACAGAATCACTTTCGTTCGAGCCTGAATTCCTTCTTCTTTGACTCGGTTCCTCTGAATTTTGGAACGTTCACTTCGGTTCCAAAGTCCATTCGTGTCTCCCCTATTCGTGTCTTTTGATTCTGGAGTATCCCATAACTCCACTTCGAATGATCTCTATAATAAATCGGCGGTCTCGCCAATCTTCGAATAATTTGTACTGGGGTGAAACTCCTTTACAATCGGTATTGATTCACCGGAGATTTCTATATCCTCGGTTTACGATGCTGCTATCTTATGCTATACCCGAATTCTACCTCTGGTAATCGAATGTCGATTTGTTTCAGAATCCTACATCGATCTTGTCTATGAAGTCACGGTTGACCCGGTTAAGGTTGCCCACGATTTATACAACTTTATCCATCTTCCTGTTTGAAATGCAATCATCTAACCTTCGTTTCGAGCCAATCTATTTTAGAATTCTCTTTGATTAGAGCCCTTCTATATTTGGATCTCTATCCATGTGTTGGAATCCAATTCTGAAATCATCGTGTGAGGGAGTGTATTTGTAATTAATATAAAAATAGTTTATGTTTATAGTGTGTTGTTTGAGTTGTTGATGTTGGTTTGGATTTTCGATCGATTCGTCTGATCAACGCTATCGATAGGATTTCCAAAACACTTGAACAGAGCAAACTGACATAATATAATTTTTAAATTTGATAAATGAAATAAATTTGTATGATTATATTATAAATATATAAGAAAAAATTTCTAGAATTGAAAGTTAAATAATTTGGTTGTTGAAATGATAACATTTGATTATCATTTTATTGTTTTGTAAGTCATTGACTATTGCAAAATGATAACTGTTTTGAATTTATTTGGAATTGAAATGAATTTAAATTGAGAATTTAAGAATTAAATTTCTGGTGATTTCAAACTTTGTTTTAAGTCTTAAAATGTATATTAGTTAAAGTATTTTCGAATAAAATGGTTTTCAAAGAATTTTAAAATGTTGAAATCCGTGCTCTTCTCTTTGTCGCTGGAAAATAATTTCGGTGATGGCGGCCACATCATCGACATTCATTTTCGAGTTTCGAAGAGGAGAAACCATTCTGTAGCTTTGCTACGGTTTTGTTTTGAAAAAAAAAATTTCGATTTGAATTTCTTCAGTATAATTTGATTTATATATATATAGGTATCTCATTTTAAAATTTAATTTAATTTGATATAAACATATTATATATATCTCTAAATTGTTTGAAGTAAATCGGAGATTTAAATTCTTAAATTTTAGGTTTAATGATGATTTCAATTATAAACTGAAGTCAAAATTCTTGGATAAATAGTTAATTGGGAATAACTGAATTGTAAAATCTTATTTGTATAATACTCAACTACATCTCAACATAACTTACCTAAAATTTTCAGAAGTTAAAAATGTAATTGGATAATATACAATATAAAATGACTTTATAAGGAAAGATTTGAGTGTTATAATAAATGTTATACACTTAAATTTTATTATAAAGATATCAATAGAGATAAACAGAATAATAAGTTAATTAAATAATAGATGAGACAAATAAATTGTTTTGAAGGAACTAATAAATTGAAATTTGATTAAAGTATGAAATACCTTGAATTTAAAAATCAATTATTGAATATAAATTGATTTAAACTGAAATATATGGTTTAAATTAATTTATATGGTTTAAATATATGTAATAAGATATATATTAAGTAAAATAAATTTTATAATAATTTGGAATAAAAAAAATTTAATTTGTCGAATAAAACATGAGTATAATAAATGATTATACAAATTTGATGACTTAGAAATTGTTAATTGAGAATGACTAGACATAAGGTAATGAATTCAGAAATAGATGAATTGATTTAACTTAAGTGAACTCAGTGGATTAAATCAAATTGTTAAATATTAATTAGTTAATTTGAAATTATATGGTTTAAATTAATAGTCTTATCTTGTCTTTTAATCTATTTTTCTGTTGGTTGCCTCTACTCTCCTACCTCCTTCCTTTTCGGGGACGAAAAGTTTTGAGTGGGGGGTAGTGTAACGACCCGTAAATTTCAGTGGTTTTATTTATTTAATTAATTGAATTTGTGTGAAATTTTAAACAATTAAATTTTGAAATATAAATTTGATATTTGGAATGCGTCTAATTAAACATAGCAACTGGTAAATTTTCATTCGGAAATATGAAAATTTATTTCGCGCGTAAATTTACTTCAATTTAATCAGTTAAAAATTGGTGATAATAAAATGTTTTCCAAACCTAAATATTTTTCTATAGAAAAATTGTAAATCATCTTCTGAGTGAGATGTCATCTTTCGTTTCGTCAAATTTGGACTTCTGTTGCTCCGTTTATCTTAATTCGGTTAGAATAGCAGGATTTTCGGTACCGATTATCGACTTTTGATCGGATGGTCGTACCACTGACATCTGTATACCATTTTGATCGTCTCGTCATGCTGATCTCCATAGTATATTCATTTGTATATTTCGGGATCGGGTACGCCACGAAATCAGTGAAACGATTATTGTAGCGGTACTAGTTTCGAGTCTTCAAACTTTTGTGCCCATTCATTTGCCCAACGGCTAAAAATTTATATAACCATTGGTTATTAACTTTTGATATTCTCTGACATTTTACCCTTTCAATAAAGTGTTTTGGTTCATACATTTTGCTCGTTCAAATTCTTTCCGATAGTTTTGCCTTTCCTTTCCAGTTTTTTTCTCTGACCATTTATTTCCTTTGAACGGTTACGTGGGGATATTATATTTTAATTATGGATGTTGTAGACCATTTGCTTGCTATTGTTTGCCGAGAAACCCCTGCCAATTCATCTTTAACGTGAAGCCTCTCCGCCTCCACTCTCTCTCGCCCATCCTCGCTCCAGCCTTCCCCTCTGCCTACACTTTGAACCCCAATTCCCTCTGCCAGATCACGAGACTTACCACAACCCTTCGCCTTGCAGCCCACCGCCACCATACGCCCCATCGCCACCATTCGACCATCCCCTACACGCAATACCACATCTCCGCCACCTTTGCTCCACGCGCCCAGCCTCTGTCAGGCAATCGAGCCACTAAAACCATAGCCCCGCCCACTTGGCCACCAAAGCACACGTGCCTCCTCTCCAGGATTGTCCACGCAGTCGAGATCCTCCATCGCCCACTTGTCTTCATAGCCACGCCGTACCCGATCACACAGAGACCCGCTTCCCTCCTCCTCGGCCTCTGCTCCCCAGCCGTGAACCGAGCTCGGCCTCCCCATCTCCTCCTTTTGCCGATCATTCCCTGTCTCTACTGCATCGATAGGTATATATATGTGAGTATTATATATTGTTTACAGTAAGTTATGTATGAATATATATTTGATCTGTTAGTTTGTTATGTAGATGACTTATATATATATATATAATTACATAAGTATGTATAAGTTTATACAAGATTTATATTATCTGATTTAGTTCATATATGTGACTTTAACAGTTTTAACAAGGTATAGTTAAGAGTCTGCATATCTATAAATTTTGTCTGCATAAGCATTTATCTGTTAGTTTATATTTTACAGTTGTATATATATTCATAAACATTAGCTTATATATTAGTATGTAAATATAGTATAATAACTATGATCTGGTAGATTTTATAAAGTATATACTTATGTATTGTTCAGTTAGTACATAATATATATAAAGTTATTTCCCTTATTATGTTCATATATATATATATTCATATATGTTTATAAAGCATTTGTTTACTGAGTATTTTACTGTTGTATATATAATAGTGTATAAGTCATATATAAAGTTTGTTTACCTATTTGTTGTTAGTTATGTATAGGTTATACATAGTGTTTATGTTGTACATGATATATGTATGTTGGTGTATATATTGTATAATAGCTGTTTCGTATTATAAGTTATAAAGTTATAAAAGTCAAATGCTTAGTTGAAATGTTATATCTATATTTACAGCTTGCGAATGTTAGTTACATATGTAGTTTATATTATGTTAAGTATTGCCATTTGACTGTTTATGGTATAAATATGATGTCAGTCTATATTGTGTTATGTAAGTTTCTATATAAATATACCAGCATAGTTATATTTGTAAGTGTACATATATATAAAGTTATGTTATGTTGAAGCTTTTAGTTTTACTTTATGTACTAAAGTATATTTGTATATATAGTATATGAGTAGTTACTGTATGTTTTGTTATAAAATTTGTTTTACTGTATATATGGATGGATGTTCAAAGTGTTAAAGTTATGTTATATATATTAGTAGGTGCAAGAGATATTTTGATATATAGATATAGGTTCTGTTAGTTTAATTATAAATGAAGGGTGTATATAATATTGCTATAAACTATAATATTTATATATACAAATTGTTGTGTTTCAATATATATATTTTATACGATCTATATATTGCAAGCTGAGGTTATATTTGAAACTTTGAAAGTTGTTTGTTATATATATTAAGTCTAAGTTGGTCTGTTATTATATAGTTCATATGAAATTTGGATATGATTTTGTATATATATATAATTTCATATGTTTCATCTATAACAATTTACTTGTATAACTTACCTTTATCTATCACATTCTGATTCGTTCCATCAATTCGTGTTATCAGCTTGGTCATCAAACTCGTGCCAATTTTGCTTTGTTTCGAAGTTCGTGTTCAGATTCGTAACTCATTTCATCCTCGTTCGTCTCTAACCACGAAAGGTGAGCAATCACTCACGATTAATATTCTTATATTTATTAAGTTTAATTTCAATTGAAACGTCAATTGAAATATGCTGATGTTAGTTATTTACATTGTTATATATGTCATTTTCTGTATCTGTTCACCTGTGACATCTGACACCATTATCTGTTATTTATATTGTTGATATATGCCTGTTGCTGTTGTTATTTTTTTTGTTATCATATCTGTTATCACTCTGCAAGTTCCCTGTTAGTATAGAATCACTATGGGTTGAAATGATACATACCCGAACGATCTGTAGAATAGGATAAAATCGTTATGGGTTGAAATGATAAACCCAAGCGATTTTCAATTGAATTGAATTTGGGATTTCGGGTTGAAAAGATATATACTCGAATATGTTTTAAATTGCGGATTGAAATGATAAATATCCGTATCACTTGACCATAGGATAGAAAATTATATACAGGCACCGTTGGTCTATGTATAAATGTTTTGAAAATGATTTCTTTGGTTTTGTAAAGATATATATGGTTTTGATTAATATTGATTTTTAAAGATTTATTAAAGTTGATTTAATAAAGTTGATAAATAATATGTTTAAGTATTTAATATCTATATTTTTAAATATAGAATTTGTAATGATTTGAAATTGATTGAAATTGTATTTATTTAAGAATTATACGTAAATAAGTCTGATTTGAAATGTATTGAATTTGAAATTTAAAGAAGTGATTTACAACTTGAAATTTGAAAGGGTGACTTAAATGGATATTTCAAACGTATAAATATTTAAATGAGATATTTTGTTTATTTAAATTGTAAAATTGAAATTGTATTCAAATGTTATGGAAATGTTAAGTTATTATTTCAAACTAAATAATTGTAAAGTGAATTTGACATGTATATACATTTATCGAATTTAGTTTGGAAATGTTGAATATTTAAAGCTTTGAAATTTATAAAAATTGAAATGGCTTATTTTATGGTTCAGATATGTATTTGAAATCGATAATTTGAAATGGTTTATTTAGAAGCAGAATCAAGTTGAAACTGATAATTTGAGATTTGATTAAATTAATTTTTTTTGGAATTCGAGTTATTTGAATCGATTTGTGAAATTTGAGGAAACTAATTTATTTTATAACGAAATTTTAATATCTAACTGTTTAAAAGGAAAGTGTTATGATTTCCAAAATACTATGATTTCCAGACTATGATTTTGAAAACATTATAACTTTGGGAAGTAATATGATTTTGAAAATGGATATATATGAAGTGAAATGATATCGTATTAAATTGGGTTTTGAAATGATAATGATATTTTGGTTTTGAAGTATAAACTATTTTGAAATGACCACGGTGTTATAATAACGATTGGTTGGCAAAGAGACCGGGATCGGATATGGACATACTCTCTGTCGATACCGAAAACCACTTTGACAACCGTGTACGCGGTGGAGATTCCAGAATGAAGTAGGATGGTGGCGGCGTTCTTAAGGTATGTTACGTGGACCCAACTCCCGTGAGTTGGCATAAGGTGGCTAAAACAGGAGCGATCTCGGACCAGTGAGGTAGCACCTCTTCTCGGACGCATTTCTTCGATATTATACTCTTACTTGTGATTTGACTAGATGGCCATCCTCCGATTTGGGAGTGTTGTTCGAGGTGGAACGGTAGTGGCTGCTATGCGTATCCATCAGTCCGTGTGCGTAATTGGTATATCTACCCTGGCATTGCCTAGTTGTGCCGTGTCACCTACCATATCGAGCTTTACTACGATTATGATTTTAAGATCCGACCGCGTTAAGGTTCTCCATCCCCTTAACGCTATTTTCTGATATGATTATACTTTACTTATTTAGACACTATTATAATAGCGAATATTACTACATAGTAAATAGTTTAACGGACCCTTAGAGGATAGTTATCCCAAACATCCTTTAAGTCACTTGTATTTCAGTTGATATTTCACTTGAGTTGGATTTATTAATATAAGAATGTTAATCCTAACTCGAGTGTTTTGTGTTTTGCTTTATGCTCGGGTCAGACCGAGTGATACAGCATTTGAGACTCACCTTTGGAGTTGGAGCTTCGCTTGGAGATCCAGCAATCTATCGATCCTGCTTTCAGTTATTCTGTTGATTCCAGTGATGTATTCAGATCTTGTATTTGATTATTGTATTGAGACATCTATTGTATTCGAGACCTCTATTGTATCTTGTTTAACTCTGTTATATATATATAGTAGCTTCAAGAACTACTATCCTTTTGTTTCCGCTGCATTATCATTATTTTACTCTATGTCTGTGATCTGTGATTATATTTATTTACTGTATATTCTGAGTTTTGCCAAATTTTATTTACAATGCAGTATTTTGAGCAATTCAACTCCGGCATGAGTGTCTACCTATACACTTATAATGGATGCGAATGGTCCAAAATACTGGGTCGTTACACATACTGTATGTTTTACATATAGTCATTTTATTTTCTGTTATAATGTTTGTTTGTAACATGTATTATATCGGTATGTCGTCATGTAGATGTACCAGTGGACATTCTAGGTCTCCCTCTTCCTCACAGAGAGGGCATGCTCATCCGGACGGTGGTGATGGCGGTGGTCCATCACAGGAGCTACGGCGTCCTGTGGTGTGGCTAAAGCCAAAAGCAGATCATAGGTAAGTATTAAATTTCAAAATTAAATTTCATTTTCGTACAATCTACTCTGAAAATATATAGTAGTCATGAAATATTAAATGTTTTTTCTCTGTTTAAACACAATGGTTTCTCTTTGGAGCCGACTCAAGTAGTTCTATCTATATCTCGACGGGCGTACATGGGTCGTATGACCGAATGTTGGCCTAAGTGGACATTGATTCCAGATAATGTTAAAGAGACTATTTGGCAGGATTTTTTGGTATGTCACTTTATATATTAGGAACATGTTATATCAATTCATGTTTACATTATTTACAAAAGCTGTATAACTCTTATTTTGTCAAACGTGCAGGCGGAAGTGGACCTTCAGGACGCTGATATTTCAGTCGTATTTCGCCACTGGTGCAGCAAAGTCGCAAAGAACTACTGGGAAATAGTAAACAACTTAAAAACAACGGGAAAGAATCATCAGTGGATGAGTGCAGCTGTGTGGGATGATTTTGTGAGATGGTGGGGAAACGAGGAGTTTCAGGTAAATTTATCACATGTTTAATTTAAATTCTTCTACGCAAATACTAACTAGAAATGTTAAACAATGTTTGTTTTTAAATTAAATTTACAGAGGCAGTCGAAGAGGAACTCAGCCAATAGGAGCAAGAACCCTGTCACACATCATGGTGGTTCCAAGTCATTTCAGCATCATTGAGAAGACTTGGTATATTTATTAATTACGATAATAATTTAAAGATTTTAAGTTCTAAGTTGTAGATAATGTAACGATATATATAATATATATGTATATGGACATATTTCAGGAGAGACAGCGTGGTGGTGCTTCTGTGAGTTATTGGGATGTTTTCACGCATACTCATGCGTTGAGCCAGGTCGACGAAGCAGGCACCGTTTCATACTCCTGGGATCATGATGCCAAAGCGCAGTCCGCATATGTAAGTAACATAATGACTTAACACTTATATAAGTTAATTAAAATAATGTTATCTAAATTCAACTTATTTTGCATAACAGCAAAAGTTTCAGCAAGCACGGACTTCCATTCTCGAGGGCTCTGGGCGAGACGAGTTGACCGCCGATGAGGAGGATGCTATTTTTGAGTCTGTCATGGATCCAACAGCACATGGCAGATGCTATGGTTTTGGGAATCAATCGGTAATAACTTTAACTTAAATTTTTAAATAATTATTCTGAACCAATTGTTGCACATTGTGATGGATTATAGTAAACACGAATTACAATTATTAAACACTGATAATTTAAATTTTATTTACAGGCTAAGACGGCTCAAATTGAGTATCAGAGGGCTCAAGATAAGGAGGAGATTGCACAGCTCAGAGCCCAGGTCGCCGCACTCGAGGAACGCAATATCCGCATCGAAGCCAAGACGGAGGAGCTGAATAGGCGTCTTACGGAGTTTATGGAGCAATACGGCCGGTTTCCGTCTTCTGGCAGTTCTGGAGGAGAGTTATTTCAGGTATGATTTGATTTGTTTTTCTATGGACATGTATATTTGGAGAGTGTGAGGACTTGATACATTCTGATGTTTTGGATGTTGGTTTGGATGTGATTTTTGAGATGTTGACGTAGTAGTTTGGATATTGTTGGATTGGACGTTTTGTTGGATGGTTTATGTTGTTTATATTGATTTGTATTGTGTATATTGATTAGTATATATGCTTATTACTTGGATTTACTATTATGATTGATTATATGTGAGATATGTTGTTGTATATGTGCTCGAAATTGAGCTTTTATGAGATATACGATGTTGGAGGTGGCTGGAAGTATGCATTGTTGGTTCTGTAAAAAAACACCCAGATTTCCAACGTCTTCCAACGTCCACCAACGGTTTACTGGCATATTTATTCCAACGTCTTACAACGTCCTCCATCGGATCTTCCAACGTCTTTCCAACGTCTATTTGGTCAACATCTTCTTCCACGTGGACAACCTGAACGTTGGAAGCCGTTGGTATATGGGCGTTGGGTCCGTTGGTAGACGTTGGATGCCGTTGAAATGTATATCAACGGCGTTTCCAACGTCCATCAACGGCTTTCCAACGGCCGCCAACGTCTGGCCGCCGTTGGAATGCACTGTGTGTCTTGTAGTGAACTTTTGCTTTTGATTTACTTTATAAAACATAGTACGAAGCTTTGAAAACTAGAAATAAAGTTTGAAACATTAAAACTTTTCTAGTAAATTATAAAAGTAAACACAATTTTAAAAGGAAGGGCCCTCTAAGTCACTTATAAAGTACAAATGCAAACTTCCTTTCGCATATACAACCCATACATAAACATAATCATATATTTACATGCCATAACAACAAATCACAAGCAAGATCATAACTTTCAAACTAATCTCTACATTAGACTTCATTTTCAAGTCTAAATTCAACACCATACACAAGCACATATATACTAAACCAAATCATCATTATAATCCATCCAACAACCAATATTTACAACCGTAATAAACAACATAATTAAAGGTTAAAACTTTCCCTAAAAGAATCGCCAAAAGTTCACAAAAAAAACTAAATCACTACTAGAACTTAGATTGGCCTTGAATTTTGGATTCTTTTAAGTAAAAATTGGATTTTTGGTCTTGTGAAAATCTTTTTGGCTCAATCTAGGGGGTATATGTGCTCGGCCTTGGGTGTATAAGAGTGGTGTGGACTAGTTTTTGAAGGAAGATGGGTGTATGAAGAAAAGAAAAGACTTTTAAAGGATTTTAAGGAGTTAGAAGTAGAAAGGATATAGTTTCTAATTTTTTTTAAAACAAAGAAAGCCAATAAGATGTTTTAGGAGCTTAAGAAAGAGGAAGATAAAGTTTGAAAATAAAAATGAAATTGAAGTGAGAAAGAAAATTTTGAAATTGCTTTTATATAAATTAAAATTACCAAATTTGCCTTTAAGTACATACCCTCCACAAATAATGTGCCACATCATCACTCCATCCTCCCTCCCTTTACTTGTAGCTCATGCCACCATGGTTCCCCTTACATCACATCCACCAATCCATCAAAGTACTACACATTTTAAAACATATTGGATGTTAGGATGTTCTTGTACCATGATGTTATGTGTTAATGTGACATAACATTATTTTATTTTATTTTTATTTAAATTTTTCGTTATATGTCACATCTCATTTCTATTTACTTAAGTAAATATAATTTACCATTTACTCTTATTAACCATATATAAACTATTTGTATAAGTGTGCAAATATATACTGAAGTGTTAACAACATTCTCGATAACTTTTAGACGACGAAAATTTGAAAATTCGAAAAACGATTTTCGATCACATTTACTATCTTTCTTCGAATTGTATATTTTTGTAAACACATTTTGAAACCATTTCACCATCATTTGTTATTAATTAAAAGAGGGTAATTTAATTATTAAAACCATTTGAATATTTAAAATTAATTAAATATTCCCAAATCAAGGTGATAAAATTCCAGGTCGTTGCCTTCTGTCCTCCTTAAAATAATTTCGACCCTGAAATTTCACCACATTAATACCCAATATTATTCATAAGCCTATATGATGTTCATAGACTATCCATACGAAAAATTTGATTTGGTCTCTATTCGAATGCACACCTTCACTTTCAAACTAGTATCGCTCACCCGATTCTCTAGTGCGCATTCTACTTACATAGCAATATAAACTTTGGTTCTATATCAAGAACCCTTACCAAGTGTTCATCGTCAAGAATCGAGTAAAAGATCCTAATTTAGAACTATGTTAAACACCTCGAAGTCGTGTACTCGAATCTTGAATCAAAAACTATGTGAAAAAGAGAAATGATCTATGTTCAACTTACGTACTTATTTTATTGGTTCTCACTAATACCAGTCTTACCTCTAAAATTACTTATGAAAACATTTCATAAAACTAAACTTAATTTTAAATTTTATAATACTCTACTACAACCACAGAGTATGTACCATATCTGACCCAACCTTTTCCATTTGAATATATATCCCATAAGTAAACTCAAAATCCAAAGACCTGGTCTTATTCCAAAATCTTTTTTGAAATGAAACTATATATTTAACCATAGAAAATACATACATATAGCCTGAGCAACCCAAAATGATGCTAAGGGATTGGATACTACTAAACAGTATCTTATATTCCCTTAGCAAGAAGGTTAATGCTTAAGAGAAGTGTTTACCATCCGAACACATCTCTTTTCCATTTTTAGTTATTTTCAAGCCACTCGAACTAGTTAACTTAAAATTACTTATTCCCTTTCAAAATCCGCTTTATGAAACAATAATTTACATATTTCTATACAAATAGTTTTTAATAAAATCAATTGCCAACCTGCTTTGGGTTCGTTCAGATATGAACTTGTTTCGATCATATATAATGATAAAGAGAATAATTTACTAAGTGCACTACAACGCTCACCTAGGCAAATATCTGATCATCACTTAGAAGATTATTCATTACATCACAAAACTCGAAACTCATTCTCCAAACTAACCAAAGAAAATACACTTACTTGAAACTTTTCTTTTTCCAAAATATTTATACTTAAAATATTTTCAAGTAAAACCATTACTACTTTTCTCAAAAACATTTGAAATAATAATATCTTTATTTTCGTTTGTAAATCAAATCATGCTTTAGGATTAAATCAAAATTTATTTAATAAAAACTATTCTATAGCAAATTGCTATTGTAGCATTTCCCCACTAAGAAACTCAAAAATGAACATTGATGATACTGTAGTCATCATCGGAATTATTTTCCAGCGACAAAAGTGGATTCGGTGCTTTTTGTATCCTTTAAAATCCCTATAAAATATTTCTATTCCTAAACCCATTTTCAAATAATACAATTATTATTTTTTCCAAAATCTTAAAAACCATTTTTCTAAAGCACCAAGATTCAAGTCCTCAAATGCTTTACTTAAATTCTTTTTATTTATAAGCCATATTCTTATAAACCAATTTTATAAAATCAACTTCTTCTATAAAATCATTTCTTAAATATTTATTTCTAAAATATTCTTGCTTTTAATAACATCTTTTATTAAAATCAAATTTTAACCCAACATTAATATCGAACGCCTTGTAGTCAAATTGTGAAACTTAATTCATAAGGGGTTTGTTTCAATGTTTCCCATAATTTCTATATACAAACCTAGGGTTTAAAAAGGGAAAATAAAGACAAATCAGCAAACAATAGAAAAATGCTCAAACTGGATGAGCATGACTAACCAATCCCTAGATGGTAATGATTGAATATTATCATTTTCCAACAAACTAACACATCAAAAATATTTATATTAATAAACACCATAATTAAAGGTTAAAACTTTCTTTAAAAGAAGTGAGTTTTACTCACCAAAAGTTCATGAAACAAACTAAATCACCACTAGAACATAGATCGGCCTTGGATCTTGGATTCATTTAAGTAAAAATTGGATTTTTGGTCTTGTAAACAGCTTTTGGGCTTGGTCTAGGGGGTATATGGGCTCGGCCTTGGGTGTATAAGGGTGATGTGGACTTGTTTTTTAAATAAGAGGGGTGTAGGAAGAAAAGATAAAACTTTTAAATGATTTTAAGGAGTTTAGAAGTAGAAAAGGACAAGGTTTTTAATTTTTTTAAATAAAGGAAGCCATTAAAATATTTTAGGAGCTTAAAAAGAAGAAGATAAAGTTTGAAAAAAAAATTAAGAAATGAAATTGAAGTGAGAGAGAAAATTTAGAAATTGTTATTATATAAATTAAAATTACCAAATTAGCCTTTAAGTACATACCCTCCACAAATATTGTGCCATATCATCACTCCCTCTTCCCTCCCCTTACTTTTAGCTCACACCACCATCATCCCCCCCCATCACATCCACCAAACCATCAAAGTTCCACACATTTTAAAACATACTAGTGCATGGCCCGTGCTACGCACACGGGCAGTGCTGGTATTTCCCTGTAATTGTAGGTCCAATTGAGGGTAATCCAGTTGTACGTTAAAGCAGTATGTACTGCTCATGTATAGTGCTGGTTAGTTAGCACTTACCGCGCAATCAATTTCAATGCATATATCCACTTATCCAAATTGTTTTATACCCATCAATTTTCATGATCTTTGTACTATCATGTCAGTCATATTTTACATAACTATTGTAGTTATAGAGTGAAGACAATATTGTATGACAAAATGAAACCATATATATTAAAAACCAAACTATCTTCCATGGCTTCATTATCCACTTAAAATTTCATTATGGACATATAAAAAATTGTAGAGTTTTTGTTTTGTTAGTTTTTTTGTGTGAGCTTAACAAAATTAGGCTAGTTGCAAATTTTAAGAAAATAAAACGATGGGTAAGGACAATTCAGTCAAAAACCTATATTTATTTGAAACTAAATTCGCTAAGGTTTGTAATAGATTAAAGATGGATCAGTTTAAATCATATAAATAACCAAAAAAATTTATAAAATCATTTGCATCCAATTTAAATTATTACTTGGTAAAGTAGTTATGATGCACAATACTTTTAAGTCTGTCAACTTATATCACACTTGTGTAATCTTCTGAACGGCAGTAGAACTCCTTGACACATTCTGCTTGAAAGCTTTCTCCTCCAATGTCGTGCAAGATGACCAGAGTCATTGCAGTTGAATAAAATATGTTTAAGATGGAAGATGTCTGATAGTAAATTATCGATCCTCTTGGTAACAACCATACTCAGTGTTATTATAAAGTTATATTCCTTTACATGCATATAAAATAGTTCATTTCTAGTTATGCATACAATAGATTATGGCTATTTTCTTCCATTACATCATTCCAAGGCATACGTGTACTGTTATATATGTTAATAATGATGTTGAATCAAATCACACTCACTGAAAGTGAACTGTAAATGGGACACAACGGTCAAAATCCAATTTATAACAGTAAAACAGTTTATATTCCCTTACAGACATATAAAATAGCTCATTTCAAGTTCTGCATAATATAGATGATGGCTATTTTCTTCCATAACATCATCCCAAAGTTTACGTATACAGTTACATGTCAATAATGTTGAATTAACTTACAGTTACATGTGCAAGATAATTGTAATAATTAAAATGACATTAAAATGTGCAATACCAAGTTTAGAAAATGTGACTTGATATTAGCTTCATTTTGAAATTCCATTATGTGATCTTCACTACCTTCTGCTTGTGCAATTTTAGAGTGACCACCTTCGGCAAGTATATGCTCTGCTATGTCCTAAGATAGATTAAATGAGATTAAAATATATTAACACACAACTGAGAAAGGGTGCTAAAATTCTGTCCATAAAAACCATGACTTCCTCCTAGTAAGATATTTAGTTATATATTATATAACTACTATTGAAAGTGGATCGATCTTCTCTGCAATTTGGGAAAAAAATTTCCTGCAATAAACCTAAATTACATCAATAAGGGTGAAAATATCATATATCTCCTTCAAATTTAACACATTAATATGCAGTGATGTGTCTTAAAGTAAAATTTTGAGTCGAACCGTTCAAAAACATCAGGAAAATTGAGATATATATAGCAGTACATCCAAATCTAGTTTATACTTAAAAAAAATCATGTGCATTATAAGATGTTCCAATGTTTCACACATTATAGTTTTGCTTCATGCTGAAGTTTGAATGATGTAAATTTACGGATTTCCAAGGAACAGTAAATGTTTTTGGAGAGAGAAACCAAAGTTCGAGTCACTTTCGTGTAATATATTCCTAAAACTTTGCACCAATAAATGAGTTGAGTTGTGGATTCAACCAATGAAACTAAAGATTCCATAGTGTAAATGTGTGTAGAGGATTTTGAAAACATTGTCAACTTTTAAAACATACCAGGGATAATATTAGCTTCATTTCAATGTGTCGTTCTATACATTTTATACCTTCATTTCAACTTCATGCATGCTCATATGTACCATAGTCGAGGATACTTAATGATATCTCTGTAAATGACAATTTTGATTATTTTTTTAAGATGGCTAAATGGATAAATATGAACTAAAATAACATAAATATTAATAAAACAACTTGCTTACTATAACATACAGTTCAAAGCATCCTACCTGCAACGTTATATTTATGCCTTACTGCTCTTATCCAATCCAATATTTCACATTTAGCAACTCATGCATGCATGTCCCTTGTCACTCTCTCTCTCTCTGCCTGCCTGCCTGTGTTTATACTTCAACAACAACTCTTGACACACATTCCCCTCCTGCAAAACAACCTTGCTAGTAGCATCTCCTGACATCAACACTTCAGTCCTGTAACAGTTCCCCGTGCATCAGTCTCCCACAGTGCATTTAGAATATTAAATTAGCGCATGGGCAATCTTTTGGAAGGTTTTCACATTACGATACACTTAATAGCAATCCTAACAATGTGAAATAATTGTATATTATTTCTATGCTCTTGCTTTATTGTTATTTATTTTTTCTCATCCATGTGATTATCTAATCTATTTATTTGCATATCTCCATAGACACTTATACGGTTTTTAGTTCCCTGCTGATATAATAAGAGTGCTCTCCTCTTTTGAGTACCACTCTTTTATCCAAAAAAAACATTAAAAATTCGTAAGAAGGAGAAATGTCTTCACGTTTATTTATATATTAAGCAATCAAATTCATCACAATAATTTTTTTATTGCCAAACATTTGATTATCTGTAGGTAGATGTTTCTAAATTGATATAATCGTTATTTACTTATTTTATTGGATGAAAAAACAGATAGCCTGATTCTAAAATCTAAATTATATGTTTTTGCAAACAGTATAAACATTGTTTATTCTGTATGTTTTCTGTTACACAGGCATACAGTTGAGCTAAAAATTATTCTCCGTAGATGGCCTTATTACAATTTATTACATCAACGATCTAATTTACATTTGGATATCCAACAATCCTATACGTAAAACTAAAATACAGATGATGTTAAACTAAGTTGAAATGAAATTAACATTTAATATTATTTCTATTGTAATCATCAAATACAAATAGTATATGAAGTTGTCAAGTTATACATATCAGGTAATAGGGTAAAGATAAAGCTTCCAACAATTTTGACACAGCAAACTAATCTTCACATTTGAGGTTGAGTTGAACATAGGTTATTTTGTTATGATTTTTTTTCTTTCTAAGACAGTTGACATTATATTAAATTAAAGAAACTTACAATCCAATTAATTTCCACAATCCTAATATTTCTCTAAAATGTGATGTCAATAAATGAGATCAGGAATTGTGATAATTAGTCAATGACGGTGTCTTATAATCTATAACAGAACCACCATATTAAGGTGCAAGTGTGTCATCCATAGTTTGGTAGGAGCACATAGATCCTTGATAAGTGGGGATATCCACTTTTGGTGTTTTCAATAGCCAAAATTGAGTATTATATTGGTTTGTAGGTCTGAATTAATGATACAAAATTAAACATAAAATGGATGAAGGCAAGATGGTTTATATACTGAAATATGGATTGAAGAATTAGTAAATTAACATAACCCAATAATCACAGAATCCAATTTTTCGATTATTTCATAAAATAATTGCACATTACAATGCTTGAATAAAAAAACAATAAACGATTAGGGCTAAAATTGTATATGGAAGAAAAAAAATACATAGAAGCTGAGCCAGAGGCAAAAACATGCCCATAGATAACCTACTAACAACATATATTTTGAATAAATAGGAATAGCGCTAATTGCGCACAAAAAAACAGAGTATTTGGATGTGCTTGAGATAACATATGCATAAATTTAAAATAAATTAGAAGCTATGTGAAGATGATAATAGCAATTAAACAGATAATGTAAGTGGGTAAACATACAGTTCGAGATGGTGTAGAGTTGGTTGTTGAAGAGAGAATGAGCACGCTAAAATGTCGGAGCAATCAAGGAAATGAAGAACCACTCCATAATGGCAGCGAAGGAGTAGGGTTCAAGTGATAACATGAATAGCAACTCAATCGTCACCATAACCATTTTTACATATTTATTAATCAACATAGTACATATAATAACTTAACAAATAAGCGAACAGAAACCGAGTACTATACCCTTGAGAAATGATGGACTGCTCTAAGGCTATTCAATTTATAAGTGCACTACTGTCATCTTGCTGAAATTTGATCAATGAATAATATAAACACAATTCAGTAAAATCATGGACATGTTACATTTTCGTGATCCCATCCCTCCCGTCAAACTATCTTCCATATTTCTAACCATGTTATGGATGTTACGAAAAATCACCAGCCGGTGATTCTAGTAAGAGAAAAAACTGAAATTATTATAACATAATTATATCATATAATATATGTAGACAAAAAATTAAACCTTAAAATAGAATCATCAGTAGTAATCAGATGCTCCATTAAGATCTAGATGTTTAATCTTATGTTATTTGAGTTTATAATGATATCACTATTAGTTCTAAATGTTTAAATTGTTATTCTTGGCCTTTGAATTCATATGGCATTTTCTGTAATCATTAAAATAGTCAAACATAAAACAGTTTCGAATATGCGAACTATGTTGAATAGATAAGTATAAGAGATAAGTTTCGGAAAGAACAATCTAAACACGAACTGTGAAAAGAAAATGTACGGATAATTCCAATCTTATATAAAGCGTTGCCTTGTGAACTTCACATTTTTCGTTCCACCAAAAGGAGCTTTTGCACATTTTGAACTATCCCATAACTAATACAAAATAAAAATTACTTGAAGTTAAAACATTGTAACTAAATTAAAACATTGTATGGAAAAAATTAAACTATCATTAGTTAGTAGTTATAGTACAATCAAACTTTCATTCGTTCACAAATCCATCGTAGAAGATTCAGTGTTCCTATCAAGTTCCATCTCATACAAATTGTTTATTAGAAGATGGAAGGAAGAAAATTCAAAGTTTAAAAGAATCGAACCTATCAGATCCAAATTCAGTAGACTTTGCGTCTAAAAATACCCAATGATTTCAATGAATCCACCTTGCCATGTTTCATAATATTAAACAGAGACGTTAATTTAAAAGTATTATCTGAAAATTTCGTAGGAAAATTGACGTAATGAGAGTTCTGTATACGAAATGAATAATTCATGGATGTGAATAATCCAAAAAAAATTGGCAAACAAATGAAATGATCGAGAAGAGAGTAGTAAAGTATTAATTTTTAACCTGTGCAGCTTTTTATCCAGCCTTACTTCACTACTGTCCCACTGCTTGCTCCACCATGCGATTGCTCATTCCGCTAACCATTCATTATGTTCTTCAGTTCCAATCCATTCTAATTGTTCTTCAATGGCACTCCTGTAGCTTGCTCCATTGTACATTCAGTTCATGTCCTACAAAGCTAGCTCATATATGAACATATGGTTCTGGCGCAATTGCAGTTGTTAAGAATGAGCATATACATATATAATAATTTGTAAGTTGATTATAGCATAGTTGTTTTAATAAATTAATAAGGTTTTACTTTGCCGTGTGCTGAATGTAAAAATATATTATCACCATTGTTTCAATTTTAGCTTAGTTTTTAGTGAAGATCAAATTTAATACAAATATCAATGGCTCATTCACTTGTTAGTTTTAACATGTAAAGTCTGCACTAAATAAACTTCGATAACCTAATGTGAAGCTACTAAACTAAGGGAAACCAGTAGCAAAACTTACAACTGATAGACGGTCGATCAAGGTTATTTTTCTAATCACGAATTGCAAGGCCTTTTTCATTCCTCTAATATTTGTTACGTTCCACTCTCACTATCATCTATGACTACCAGAACATTGAGACATGCTCTGTTTTTTCCTAACCCTGCTACCTTCAAATTTACCTTCAACCATTCATCTTCCCATGGCTCCTCTCCTTTCCAGTTTATCTTTGTTTTTGCTTATCCCTCCAAAATCCCTGCACCTTTTACATCTGATATGCGAAGGCTGTAAAACATGTACAGAGAAGACATATTTGTTAATGCTCATAGTTATAGTAGTTAAATAGTTAAAAATATCTATATACGAAAAACTGATAGCCATTTGACCGCAAGCACATGTTAATGACACTCCAATTTCATTTCTGAAGTAGATAGGGACGCAATACCAAATAGGTACAGTAGTTTGGTTTGGGTTTCTCTATCTGCATCTGTGCTTTTTTTCAGTTATTTTTGTTCAAATGCTATTGATGTTGGGACAAAAAACTACTCGTCAGACTGACAGAAAATCAAGTTAACTATTAAATGCGTTATTGCTTTGCAGGATTATGGTAAGCATTGAGGATTACAACAATGCATATATATATATATATATCACCGTAAATACAAAAAAACATACCGTTACATAACAGAATTCATCTCCAATTTCCAAACAACATTACTACCAATCCACTTAAAATAATTCACAGTTACATCTGGGAGGCAATTACATAACACGTTTAAACTTTAATATGGGAAAATATAGCATGAATCGAGTTATCCAGAATGCGTTATCGACTATGCAACTTATAAGTTGATTAGTGATAAAAATATTTTAACTTGAATAGCCAATACAGATGAATTCCATTAAAAGTTTACGTAAATGCCTAAAATCTTGCATCGGTTTGGTAGTTTCTTAAAAAGAAAGAAGAGTGGAAAATGTGGTTGCAAACTAACAGAAAATTGCATAATTATACAATAAAATAACTCTTACCTACCGACGCTTGGTGATGTTAGTGAGCGGAGGAGAAGCATACCCAGTTGCGAGTGAAAGTAGGGCTTTTGTGAGGAGTAGATGTCGATTGGGGACCGTAGGATCCTAAATTTAGATATTAGAATCAGGAGGAGGGTGACAAAATTTACGATATATACAATCAAAATAACTCTTACCTACCGACGCTTGGTGATCTTAGTGAGCGGAGGAGAAGCATACCCAGTTGCGAGCGAAAGTAGGGCTTTTGTGAGGAGTAGATGTCGATTGGGGACCGTAGGATCTCCTAAATTCAGATATTAGAATCGCGAGGAGGGTGACAAAGTTTGCGATATGGAGAAGGAGATTGAACGACAATTGGTACTATTTTGGAGTGAAGAGACGGTTTTCTTTTGAGGGAAAACGGAAATGGATCATGGGAGAGAACTAAGCATGGGGTATGTCTAAATCTAGGATACAGGTGTCGAGTTAACAGTGAAGTGGATTCTCCTTTCCTATTTAAGTAATAGATAGATTGGATGATATGGTGATCTTGTAACATGATGTTATACGTTAGTGTGACATTACATTCTTCTATTTTATTTATATTTAAATTTTTGGTTATACGTCACATCTCATTTTATATTTACTTAAGTAAATATAATTTACCATTTAATCTTATTAACAATGTATATATTATTTGTAGAACTACGTAAATATATACTAAAGTGTTCATAACATCCTCGATAATTTTTAGAAGATGAAAAATCGAAAATTCGAAAAACGATTTCCGGTCACATTTTCTATTTTTCTTCGTACAATGTATTTTTGTAACAAGTTTTGAAAACCATTTCACCATCATTAGTTATTAATTAAAAGAGGGTATTTTATTATTAAAACCATTAATTGACTATTTAAAATTAATTAAATATTCCCAAATCAAGGTGATAAAATTTCGGGTCCTTACATACGGTTTTGACAATAGACCACCTA
This sequence comes from Allium fistulosum, assembly GCA_030737815.1. NCBI lineage: Eukaryota > Viridiplantae > Streptophyta > Magnoliopsida > Asparagales > Amaryllidaceae > Allium > Allium fistulosum. The sequence goes on from CM060907.1 coordinate 662,098,999, forward strand.
GCTATACATTGAGCTTACATTCTCAATGGTTAACCATTAAAGTTGCACTGCATTGAGTATACATCGCAATGCCCGAGCCCACTCCTCAAATCACAGTCCGATGGTACTTGTATCTAAGCATTCAGTAACCTCCTCGTAGTGTCTATATCATATTGCCTACATTGTTCAACTAATAGCTTAGAAGGGTTGATAATTCGACTTCTTCTATAGGTACATTCGTCGAAAGATATAAAACCTACTAACACAGATATCTCCATTCCTCGCATGTAGTTGCCGACTTGCGACCATGGCTAGTGTAGTAACTATGGAAGCCCTAATTGTGATATAATCGCGTTGAGCGTCACATTATATAACATCATGAAGCATGAACATAGGTATGTCGTCAAGTGTGAAACTGATCCATCATGTTGCATAACTCCATGTAGTTATATGAACTCTCGAAAGTCAAAGAAGCCGGAACAAGTTTCCCCGATCCATCCTACATGGCCTACACCAAGTCTAGGTTTAACCTGGGCTTTCTGTAGGTTTTCAATCGACTAAAATATAATTCAATTGACTAAATTCTTGTATCCTATTTTTTCTATAGACTACAAAATCAATCGACTGATCAAAAAGTTTCAATCGATTGAATCCTACAATTAGCCGACCTTTTGAGCTCAAAAATAAACTGTTTACTTGCGGGTTGGACTTAGTGTTTTATAGGGCAATTTCAATCGACCGAATTTAATTTCAATCAACCGAATTTATAGGAATTTAGTTTCTCTCACAAGTTAAAATCATCATTTTGGACCAGTTTTGATTACTTAACTTTAGTTCTTCTATTTGAATTTACGTATGAACTTTAAAATCGTATAATATTGATTTTTAACTATTATCTATGTATGATTCCAAACTTTAGCATTTCTAACCATTTGTACATTTTATCCCATAACTGTACGTAGAGATTCAATGGTTAATCTATGTATTCAATTCCATTTAAAATTGATATAATCTAATTTAGGTCATTTCTAGGGGATGTATACATAAATTTATTTCTATCAATTCAAGTTTGTTACCTAAGCCATGTCTATATGTTTTAGCAGTGAATTTAAACCAACTTGACCTCCCCTTAAATTTCAATAATAATATTATTGATTCATTGCCTAGGGTTTTCAATTATCTCAGTTAGTATATAGTTCCAACTAAAAATCATTAATTCAAATTAATGATCACAAAATTTAATCAAAAATAGATATATAACTAAAATTCAAATAGTTATAATCGACATCATAATCACATCGTAAATAAATCCACTCACCTTAGACGTCGATTTGAAGAAAACTCCAATAGAAATCTTCAAACTTTCCTCTTTTAACTTGATTTTTATATTTTCCTTCTTTCTTCTATTTTCCTTGCTAATTTTTTGGACTAGACCTCCTTTTCTTTTCATTTGATTGAAGTTTATTCAAAAAATTTAGATTTAAACTTATAGTGGAAAAAGAAGAAAAGAATAGGTTTTACCAAGTGAAGGCTGGGAATTGGAATGAGAAGATGAGGGTTAAGCATGTATTTATAAGTATTTGGTAAAGTATAGGCCTGGTAAATAATTATTTTACTCATATCTCTTATCTTTACATACATGCAAAGTCCCTTTCCTTTTACTTTTTTAAAAATAATATCTATTTTATTCCAATCATTGTCATTGATTATGATTCAAACCAATATCCTTAATTGATATTTTACATATATATATATATAATTATTAGCTATAAGAAATCATGGATTAATATTCAAATATATATGTATGTATATTGATACTAGTTATGAGCCTTACTCTTTATTAGTAATGTTCTACAACTGAAATTAATCGGTATAAATCTTTTCAAAATCAAAAGTTTGGTTTTCCCTTATTCGAATAAAGGGATATCGTACCTTTTCCTTTAGAAATGCATTCCTTTCATCCCTTCCATAAATATATTGTTATCTTCTCCTTTAAAATACGTAAAATTTTCTTTTACGAAATGTATTCTTTTCATAATATATAGGTTTCTTCTCTTTTAAAATACGCAGTATTCTCTTTCATAAATTACAACACTTACCTTTATTATCATGATAATTAATGTTTTCCCTCTAGGGTGGTTTAAAGTTTGTTTATGTACATATCTCTTAAGAGAAATAAAACAATTGTATTTATTTTTGGAGTAATTCAAACATATTCATAAAGTTATTGGATAAAAATAAGATTTATAAATTACTTACTAAATAAATGTTGACTCATTCTTTTAATCAATCCTTAAGCTTAGATTTCAAAGCAGGTATAAAATCCAAAATGAGTTCTATCTTAAATGATATGTATCTCCTTCATCCGGTGTCCGTTTCTGATTTTTATTAATGAATTTAAGTAGAAAAATCTAGTTGACCCAATAGAAAAATCATATTTTCCAAATTTCTTCATTTGTAAAAATTCAGTTTTTCAACTTTAAGTAAAATTACAAAGATATCCTTTTTAATTAATAATTTATTATCATTAAAAATATGGGTGTTACAAGTTGCAAAGTCCACAATTGAGAATAAGTTTCTTTTATGTGGAAAAATGATTTTTTATATCACAAAACAGAGGCAACTAGGTCTATTTATAGCACCACTAATAGGATATTTACATTACCCAGATCCACCATTCAGGATATGGTCTATTGTGAATTAAATCATATTTCCCCTAATTAATTAAACTCGTTTAATATTTCATACCCACATATATTTTGGCCTGCCTGATTTTATTAGAATAATTTAAAATATTTTGGCTACAAAAGAAGTATAAAGGATATATGTATGTATGTATATTATATTTAGTTATTATATTAGCTCAAAAATAATTAAATAAATATATGACAATTATATATTTTATTAATTAATTTTAAAACCCTCTAATAATAATTAGAAATAATAATAAATTTATCAATATAACCATTATATTCATTTCCCCATAAAAATAATTTATAACTCTTATAAATTATTTTCAGTTGAAAATTGAGAGGATCAGTTGTGTGACTCTCGGGTGTGAAATCTGCCATCGGCAACATTTAAACAATTGAAGCCTATATGGACTTTGCTGAAGCATAATAGTTCGACATGAGTTCAGTGGCTTACATATTATTTAGGTGAAATCTAACCTTTTTTTATCTATTAAAGCATGCCCTTAAGTAACAATGTATTGTGCACATTTTCTCTTCGTAACACTATATCACTTGGATAGAACTTGATAAATGTCAAAACCCTATTAATATCCACGGTTAATTGTGAAGTCCAATATTAAAGTGTATAGTTTAATCCGATAATAGTGATTAAATAATCAATTTGCTTTGTCATAGACTTTGACTACCAATTGCAGTGATACAAACCTTCTATTCAAAGGAGACGAATCCTCTTTTGAATACTATTTCACTTCAAGTGGTTCAACTTATACCCAGCTATGGCCTTAACACATTCATTATTGTTGTGTGATTGACTATAATCAAAATATAGTTTAGATACTTAAGATTTATAGTATTCTCGAGTAAATAAACTAGTGTACATCGTCACATGAGATCTTCTATTTGACATTTAACCTATAAGAGACTCTCATTAAGTCGTTCTATAATGGTTCTAAACAATTACACATACATAACACCTTTGTGGCTCCAACGATCATAAGTAATACACCATCCATCATATGGAGAGCATTATGTACACTAGTCTGAAGGGATAAACCAATATCTCATTCTTGATACATCTTGACTATGAACATATAAGGACAAGTTTTTATTTGACTTGATTTAATGCTTATGGTTACGAACACATTTGTAACTACAACTGACTGAATATTTTTCCTAAAGATTTTTTATGTGTATATATTTAATGTATTTATAATGTTATTTATATCCCAATATAATGATATAAACAAAAGAAAATAATAATAAAACCAAAAGCATATTTTATTTCGAATAAGATTTGCTACCAGAGTTAAGTTATATAATCAAATAACATAATTGTCCCTAGGTCACACCCTTAACTTCATCATGTAGGGCATTTAGAAGAGGTTGTGGTGAGAGGAGCCATGGTGGTTGAGACTTCTAGAGGTGCTGGAAGAGAAGAAGGGCTCATTTCCTTGGAAGTAGTTGTGTTGGAAGAAGTGTGACTAGTAGCGGAGCCTATGGGTGAGCTATGTGTGAGGAGATTAGGGCGCATAGAGTGTAATAACCTATATTTTTCGATAATTAAAAATTAATAAAATAAAATATTTTGACATCAGGGGTAAAATCTTCATTTTTCAAATGTATGAATTTGGAAATAAAACTGGCACCATTGCGACCTACTCATTTTTCTGGTGCATGCTATACATTGGTATGTCTGAACTGGAGTTCAAATGATGAAGTTGTGGACATTTTCATAAATTGCAAATTTGTATTTCAAATTCGGCTAAGCCTAGCATAATTGAACCATACCCTCTTAAATTCATTATTCTTGTATGTATTCTTTTACATCCTCTATCTTTCTAAAACCAAAAAACCTAAATCAAATCAACATCAATTACTTGTTAAATCTTTCATCAAATTCAACAAATCAACCAAAAGCAAGGCTAGAGAAACAATCCAATACCAATTTAATTTGTGAATACTTGGACTTAGAAGGGAGGTCAATTCCGAACAGGGAGCAAATTAAGAGAATCTTGTTTATGCGAGGCTTAAATCCATACTAAAACGTGTATATATAAATGAACACTGAAATAAGGGATGATAAATCATTATTTATGGAAGATAATTTCAAACTTTATGTGTGTGTATTTGTAATATAATGAATGAAATGATTAAAAATGGATATTGGAGACATATACATGTATAATGAATAGGAAAAACCATGTTAAATCATAAAAAAATTTCATAAAAAAATTTCATAGGTATGTTCATACATTTCAAAAAATATATATGAATAAATATAGATTTAAAATGATTTATTATGTGATATTTTATAATATATTGGAAAACAATGTTTTTAAGCAAGAAAAGGAATTATATAGAAAGTATACATTATAAGTGTATATAAAATTATACAAAAATCTTTAAAATGTCTCTTATGATATTTTAGGTTATCTTATATTTTCATTTCAAATTTATAGTGATTTTCTATTATATTTTCAAATATATATGTAAGAAAAGAGTATTATAAAATCCTGAAATTAGTTTTATAAATACCAACTTTAAAGCAATTCTAAAATAATTTTAACATAAGTCTTTTGATGTAGTTAAAGTAAAAACATTGTAGAGGATCATGCCAAAGCTTGAAAGAAAACGAATCAAGAATCGGATTTAAAACGATTAAGAATGAAGCAAATTAAAAACTAAAAAAATAGCTTCAGGAGATTTAACAGGATCATCTATTCTTGTCAATTCGTCGATCGTTTGACCAGTGGTGGAGTCACCGTCGATCAGTGGCACTAGTTGACTGGTGATCTGCCTTGACCCAACAGGGCATGTTCATATAGTTTTGATCGATCATACGGGCTTTCTCTAGGGGTTTCAGGATAATGTTTAAACTACATTATGATGTGATTCTCCCTATTTGATTGACTGGAATGTATGGACAAATATATAGGGATGTATGTGTCTATATAAGCATATATAGAAATATACATATGGATAGTCAACTTCTATTAATGATTTGTTTGACTATTGATTGATGTGACCTTTATTGGTTATCATGGTAACATGATTCCTCAATCATCTGAGTATTTTCTAAGGTACGTGTTGTAGTACTAAAATGGGTTCATAAGCCATATATGGAACTGCATCCATTCGAAGATTCACGCACGTGCTAATGCTATAGGGTGGGCTCAGTTTTATATATGGGTTAGACCATATCATTGACCATTGTAAATATATTGGACTAAGACCTTATTTCATAAGTTAGCCATATTCACTATATTGTTTGACTGACTTGTTGGATGTAGGTGAAACAAAACTAAAGTATAATGTTTACCATAGTTGTCTTAGTATTATTTGGGAATGATTAGAGTATATAATAAAGTAGAAATACATCATTCACTAAAATGTAGTCTAACCCTCTCTATATTTTTTTTCCTTTTTTTTCATCAATAGGTTGATGGGAATTATTATGGATTATTAAGTGATTCTTAATAGTATGGATGATGACGACGTCACTGAGGTATGCGAATCAATATATAAATCATCATCCGACATTGTTTGGATTTGTATATGTGTGTTTGAATTGGATTTGATTGTACTTGACATGTATACATTGAATCTATTGGTTTAGAATATAGTGATATTTGACTATATTATATATTGTTACCTTCTCTTGCGAGTTCAGAAAGAAATATATAATATATATTTGTTATTTTATCCCTTATTATCTTAACTTAACAACACATAATTTCCAGCCTTTAGGGTTTACACATTATGAGTTGTATCAAAACAAAAGGTCAAAAATAGCAAGTTATTACATTTGGTATCAGAGCAAAAAATTTCCTAAATTAAGAATTAGGAACATATTGATGGAGAATATTTGTAGTTATTATTATATATATATATAAGCCAGTTGAGTACATATGCACACACCATTTACCATTCCAGATCTATTCACTATCTATATAGGAGTTAATGAATCCCATTTTCTTTTTAGATAGTTGAAAATGAGTAACTCAACTGGAACGAAAACCAATGTTACTAACAATAGCGGAATAGAGAATAGGGTTAGTACTAGCACTAGGGCTGCCATAGGTATCCTTGGTGTGAACACTCCTTATGGTTCCTAAGGTACATGTGGTCAGGAAATGGCGCTAACCCTACCGAGACTCCTCCAATTGTTAATGTTACTGCCACTTCGGAGGTTACTCTCATCTAACCATCACCATCCATGGATTTCCCAAAGTTCTGTTGGGATTTCTCAAGCTTGGCCGGAAAACCTTATATGAGTATTGCACCCTATTCGATGACTAAGGCATGGTTGATTCTTATGAGAAGATATTTAGCTTACCGGGTCGATATTTCTAGAAGGCAGTTGGTCACATGGCATCTTCAGAGGGAGGCAACGAATTGGCAGAAATAATTACTTTAGAAGTGGATGAGTACACTATCCTTTGGGTAGACTTCAAAAAGATGTTTGAGGTTAAGTTCATCTCCAGAGTGGAGAAGGGATTGCAATAAGAAAATTTTATCCATTTGAAGCAAGGAGTCTCAATTGTGGGTGAGTATGTCAATTAGTTTAATGAATTGGCTAAGTTTGGATTTGATTTGATCAACACCCATGGAAAGAAGGCACTGAAATTTGCTAAGGGTTAAGGGTCTTAATCCTCCATTAAAAGAGTTGGCACCGAGTCAGATACCTTCTGGAGCAACATTTGAAGGATTGGTTGAAGCTGCATTATTAAATTCAATTGATGGGAAGTTAGCTATTGTAGATAAAGAGGAAAAACCGAAGAAGGGAGTGAATCAGAATCAAAATAAGCACAATGATGGAACCTCAAGGAGGAAAAAGGAACAAGAAGGCCATCATTTATAGGATATGTCATAGAAATGGCTATATAATAAAGCATTGTAAGATAGATATTTCTAAGATCAAGTGCTACGAATGCCAACAGTTTGGACACTTTAAGAATAACTGCCTATCTCAGCAAAAGGAGGAAGGGCGGGTAGTGAACATGTATGTATTGGAGTCGATTCCAACTACTAGTATTGAACCATCTGCTGATGAGAAAGGGAAGCAGATTGTTTTGGAAGGTGTGTTTCCTTATTTGGATTTCCTATCAAAAATTTTTTTATACCGATGCATCACATTCTTTCATTAGTCGTGCATTAGTAGATAAGTTGATCCTTATACCCCAAATTATCTTTGGTTCTTTTTCAGTGTCGAATCTTGTTATGGGATCGACCCATCTATTTACGTCTGCCAAAACATAAAGTTAGTCATGCATGGTGTGGTGTTCCTTTGTGATGCATATGTACTTAGTTTTGTTGAGTCACAGAGTTTTGATTTCTGACAAAGAAATAAAGGCGATCGACAAAAAGAAGACATCTTGGCTATAAAGAGACACAAAAGAGCTACATATGGTACTCTAGATTATAGGTTGATTATTTAATGTTGCAATAGTGATAAACTTGTTAAAATCTATCCTCAAATAATCATGCACCTAAATATAATCGATATATATATACGTTTGAATGGCATTGCACATTCACTGTGCAATTTAACAGGGACCGGTCGACCGGTGATAATCCAGGCGGTCGACCGTCTCTATGTAAAATGCACAATGAACGTGCACACATACACATAACGTCTATATTTTCGAAATCCTGTCTACCGGCCATCTTTGACCTATCGACCGTTTTTAAACAGAGAGCAACCTTTCCCAAAAGACACTTCTTTCTCCAATGGTTGCATCTCTTACCTTTCATCAATGATCATATCTATTAATGGCTACTCTTCACAAAGAGTTACAACCATTTATTCTCTATATAAACATGTCTAAATCATTGATTGAAAAACAACAATTCTTTGCTTTAATTTCTGATCTTACTTTCTAAATACTCTTGCATTCTAAAAGCTCTCTACTTCAAATTGCTTATTGAATCATTGAAATTACTTCATATCTTTTGATTCAATTAAGTAATATACTTCTTTCAATCTTCACAAACATCATTCACATACTTTGAGGATAAGATTATAGGAAGGGTGTACTACAAGTGACAAATCAGTGTTATCAAGAGCACAAGTTGTCAACTGCAATTGTATTTGTTTTTATTGAAGTCCTCGGTGTTGTAAGAGGCACGAAATCCCGTCCGGTTGTTCGGGTGTTGTAAACCTGTTCCTCCGGGTGAAGCGAGGTAGTTGGTAGTGAAAATCCAAATAGAAGTCTGGGACTGGACGTAGGATGGGAGGTCCGAACCAGTATAAAAATCCCTGGTGTGATTTTTACAGTTTACTGCATTTATCTTTCTATATCTGTGAATTGTTATAGTTGGTTTATTAAATATTTACTTGTATAGAACATTCCGCATATATTGTCAGTCCATATTACACGATCCATAATTAGTGTGCACAAGCATACACACTCTCAAGTTTCAATGGGGTAAGGATTGATTTTGGAAATGGAATAGATGACGTGCTATGGTATAGTTTTGGATTGTGATAGGAGAGTAGTATGATTAAGAAGTGGTGAAGGTATGGGCCTCGTTGTTTGTTGTAGGCCTGGTGATTCACGATGACTAGCAACCTGTGTTCTCTTAGTATGGCATCGGACGATTTCTCTTTGATCCCCATAGTGTAAGATTTTCCAAACATCTTCGTTGAAGTTCTCGGTCTTCCATTCTAAGAGAGATCGAGTTTAGAAACAATCTTATTAACGTTAAGCTATAGCATTGTCACTTAGGCATATGACTCCAAAAAGAAAGGAGGGAATTGGATAAGCAAGTCTTAGAGTTATCAGAGAAAGTTTTTATCTGGAAAAATATTTTGGAATAAGGAGCACATGTCATGTTTTCCACAAAAGCCGATAGCTCCTTTAGGTTGTGCGTTGATTATAGAGAGCTGAACAAATCGACGAAAAAGAACCGATATTCATCGCCTCGCATTGAGAACCTCTTTGATCAGTAGTCGGTGCTAATGTTTTCTCGTAGCTTGATTTGGCTGTTGGGTTCCATCAGTTGAGGGTAGATGAGGATAGTATACTAAAGATAACATTTAGACACTCGATGGACTATTTAAGTGGGTGGCTATGCCATTTGGCTTGACTAATGCTTCTGTATATTTTTTTAATTTAATGAGTAGAATTTTCTAGAAGCAGCTAAATAAATTTGTTGTAGTGTTTGTGGATGTTAACTTAGTATTTTCCATAAGCTAAGAAGAGCAAATGCATTATTTGTAGGAAATATTAGAGGTACTAAGGAGAAACTAGTTGAGAGAGAAATTCTTATAATGTCATTTTTGGAAGAAGGAAGTCAAACACCATAGGCATATAGTATTTGGAGAAGGATTAGCGGAAAACCAAGGGAAAGTGGAAGCGGTGAAGGAATGGAAGATGCCTAAGAATGCTTTAGAGATGCATAGCTTATCAGGTTTGGTTGGTTTCTATAGAAAGTTAATTAAGGACTTTGCAAAGATCTCGACACGCCTAACTAAGCTTACTAAGAAGAATTCGGTGTTTGCTTGGAACCCAGATTATGAGAATGCATTCGTTATATTGAAGGAGTTATTGACAAGGCATATGTCTTAACCCTCCATGATGATACCAAACAATTTATGGTCTAGATCGATGCTTGTGGAACTGACCTTGGTGTTGTCTTGATGCAAGAAGGGTAGGTGGTAGCATATGTTATCGATAACTCAAGGTACATGATGAGAATTACCCGACAATGACCTTGAGTTAGCTGTCATTGTATTTTTGAAATCTTGGAGGCACTACTGATAGGGAGAGAGATTTAAGCTATTCACGGAACATAAGTCCCTCTAGTACTTATTTTCATGAAAGAAGTTGAATATGAGGCAGCAAAAGTTAATGGATTTTCTTTCGTCATATGATTTTGGGATTGCTTATACTCTAAGAAAGGAAGTGAAGTTTCTAATGTAGTGAGTAGAAAGCATGCCATGCTGAATTTTATGTTGTTAGAATGGAATAATTCGATGTATTGGGATTGTTGGCTGTAGTGGAAGTTAGACTTGTATTGATGGATAGACCTGGAAATAATCAAAGACAAGATGTAGTGTTAGTTAGGATTTTTGGATCAGTTGGAACGGGGTAAACGGTCGAGCCATTTGGATCATTACTCAAAAGATCAAAAAGGATACCAAAGGCATGATGGTAGGTTGTGTGTATCTCAGATCAAAGAGTTGATAGAGAAAGTCGGAAGAATGTTACTGTTCTTGAATGACCATTCATCCGAGTGGAGACATGTTGTACCGGGATATAAAGGAGACATTCTAAATGAAGAGGTATGCAGCAAAATTTGTGGCTATGTGTTTGACATGCCAAAGAGTAAAAGCTGAATGGAAAAAGTCACGCAAACTATTACTCCCATCGGAGGTTCCATAATAGAAATGGGAGAATTTATCCGTGGACTTTATCGATGGATTGCCTCGAAGCAGAAAGGTAATTAGAGCATTTGGATTGTAGTAGATCAACCAACAAGAGTGCACGCTTCATCCTGGTGAAAAGCACAATGACAACGGGGACATTCACAATGTCATATGTAAAGGATATAGTTTGACTACGCGGAGTTCTGATTAGTATAATAAGTGATCAGGATCCCACTCTTCATGAGGTAGACTGGAGGAGTTTACAAGATGCATTGGGGATGGAACTGAACTTAAGTACAACATATCACTCTCGGACAGATGGACAGATAGAATGAAATAGGGTATTGGAGGTTCTATTCAGGGCATGAATACTTGATTTTGGAAGAGCTTGGGAGGACCATCCACCATTGGTTTAGTTCGCTTAAAATAACATATATAAGGCTAGTATTAGGATAACACCGTATGATACATTGCCCGAGAGGCTATGTAAGTCACCCTCATATTGGTGGGAATCAACAGATAAAGTAATTTTTGGACATGAGATGATACGAGATATTTCGGAGAAGGTGGAATTGATAAGAAAGAGAATGAAGACTACACAAATTAGCAAAAGCCATACACTGGTAAGAGGAGGACTAAATTGGAGTTTGCAGTTGAAGATTTATTGTTTGTGAAGGTTTCGCCATTGAAGAGAGTCATGAGGTTTGGAACTTTGGGAAAACTAGCACTAAGATTTATTGGACCCTTACCAATATTTAAGCGTAGTTAAAATCTTTCCTACAAAGTGGAACTTCCAAAGAAGATGTTAGGAGTCCATAATGTATTCCATTTATCACATTTGCAAAATTATGTACATGGCTTAGCTATTGTTATCAAGCCAAGTCGGTTGGAAGATGCAAAGTTAAAACTTGAGCCTAGTTCATCCCATGGTCTAGCCCATACTATTGAGTATAGAGTGAAGCATCTTAGAAACAAGGTAGTAAAGTTGGTGAGAGTACAGTGGGAAAATGATCTGGCAGAGAGCAGATATGAGCCTAAGGAGAAGATGAGGGTTTCTAATCATCATCTCTTTACTGGTATATCCCTTAATTACTTTTCGTTTCCTTAGGATCTAGGTTGGGATGTTATAATTTGGATCCTTAGGGTTGGTTGCTTCATGGTTAACTTAGAT